>OX637579.1:15875654-18275654 GCA_951800085.1 Comarum palustre
AAAGTAGTTGTTTTGCAAGGTTTTGAGTAATTGAGTTCATTTATGTACGAAACAGTTATTTGTCATCAGACATGTATCAATGACACTTTTTATTGGGTTTTTTCTCCGTAAAAATAAACATATGCTACTTTCATATATCTCTGCTTTGTCTTGAATAAGTATCAGTTTGTCCCTTCAACTGTTTAAAAGGTTCAACTTTGACTATGCAGGTGGAAGCAAAGAAGGCTTTGTCAAGAGAAGAACAACAGACATCCAATAGAATTGGAAATTTTAATGCCACTAGAGGCTCTGGAGGTGGAGGAAATTTTAAGACTAAGAAAATATTTGTTGGAGGATTGCCTTCCACACTGACAGAAGATGGGTTTCGTCAATTCTTTGAAGAGTACGGTAGTGTTACTGATATAGTAATAATGTATGACCAGAACACTCAACGGCCACGAGGATTTGGTTTCATAACTTTTGACACTGAAGATGCAGTTGATAGAGTACTACGAAAGAACTTCCATGAGTTGAATGGTAAACTTGTAGAAGTAAAACGAGCACTTCCCAAAGATGCAAAATCCTGGTGGTGGAGGTCGTGGTGGGGGCTATCAAGGTTATAGTGCCTCGGGAGCCAGTTCAAATGCATTTGATGGTCGAATGGATGGCAATAGATATATGCAGCCTCAGTCTACGGCAGGTGGTTTTCCTCCGTATTCTGGTTATGGTGCTGCAGGGTATGGTTACGGTGGAAATACTGGTGTTGGTTATGGTGGTTATGGAAGTTATGGTGTTGGTGGTTATGGAAGTGCCAATTCTGGTTTTGGTGGTCCTGCAGGATCATATGGAAATCCAAATGCCCCTGCTGGTTATGTTAATGGTGCTTCAGCTGCATTGAAAAATGCTTGGAGCAGCCAAAGCCACTCTGGATATGGTGCTTCAGGCGGCTATGGGGCTGCAGCTTCCTGGGCTGCTCCAGGTGGAAGTGCTCCTTCCGCTCCCAGAGGTCAATCGCATAGTGCGGTTTCTGGTTATGGAAATCAAGGTTATGGGTATGGCAATTATGGTGGAAGTTACGGTTCATATCCTGATGTGTATGGGACATCTGGGGGGCGAGGTGGAAGCACCCCAACTGTCAACAGTGGTGGTGTAGAGCAACAAGGAACACGAGGTGGCTACATGGGAAGTTCATATGGTGACACAAATGGAAATGCAGAATATTCTAATGCGGCATGGAGAGCAGACCCTTCACAAGCCAGTGGTGGTTATGGTAGTTCTCAGTCCAGGCAGACTTAACAGCAGAGATCCAACAGAGTTAGAATTTCTTTCACAGGAATCCTTATGCATATGATCTTTCTCGAGTCTAAACTTATGCATTACAAGACTTGACAATGAATCTTTGGGCTGGTTCGATTGCTCGATTCTTGATGGTAGTTGGCAGAAATATTTCTGCTAGAAATCACGACCATTACATTCTAGCAGTATTATTTTTTAGTAAAATCTCTATGATATTGTAGAATTTAATATTAGCTTGCTTAGACTGTGTGCTTGCTAATTTTGGAGCTACCCTCATCCTCGTTCTACTTTCTCTCTTCCCCTTGCTGTTTACACTAGATATTTCTATTCAAGTTATCATTGTGGATAATGATGATAGTTTACTTTATTGTTGGTGCTGCATTAATGTCATTTAGTTACTGTTCTAGATATTTGATGTTACTGTCTGGGTTCTCCATACTCATTGAATGCATACATCATTGGTGGTAAAAGCGATAGTTGCTGTGTGCTAGCAATTTGGTGTACCTATCTGGACTAATGTTAGGAGTTAATGTTTTATCCTTTCAAAGCAACTGTGATGTTGCAATTCCAGTATTGAAGAGAGAAAGGTATCTATTGAGGCACTTAAAGATATGTGTGGATATATTGTGCTCACTCACTGATATTGGGGTATGATAGACCTGACATTTTTGTTAAAGGCGTCTGGAATTTGCACCTTCTGTGCATGAGTGATTCTATATTCTGATACTGGAAAAGTTGGAATGCAAAGTTCATATATAAGCCAACCTCTCTCAATTTTGGGGGGAGTGTGCGCTCATAGCAGTCCATATTATAAATCATCTTCCTTCTCCAGTTCTTTCGTACAAAACTCCATTCGAACTTCTCTATCCTAAACTTCCTACTTTTTCTCATCTCTGGGTTTTTGAGTGTTTAGCTTATGCAACTAATGTTCATCCCTTCCACAAATTTGACCCACAGGCTATTTCATCTATATTCATCGGTTACCTAGTTGGACAAAAAGCTTACAAATTGTATGACTCCAAAACTAAGAAAATTTTCACTAGTCGAGATGTTCAATTCCATGAAAATGTCTTCTCATATGCTTCACCACACCCGAGTCTCTTGTTGGGCCAGCCATCCAGCCCACCTGTGTCCTCTGCTGACTACTCCTTCGAGCCCACTTCTTCTCTTTCTCCTTCTGCTTCTAACTCATCTAATCTTCCTTCACAGAACACATCTTCTCCTCTCTATGCCATCTCCGCCTCCACCTTCACTCCGGTTCTATGTTCGCTGTCCACCTGCTCCTCCTCCATCTATCCAGCCATCGACCCCACCAGATCTCCCAGCCTCACCCTATCTCCTGCAACTCCTCCGCCGGCATCGCTAGTCCGATCTCCTTCTCCCTCTCATCCTCCTTCGCAACCTGCCGCCGACCCATTACCTCAACCTGCCCCCTGCCCAGCCACCCCTCCGTCGCACTAGCCGTGTCTCCGTTCCCCCAGACCGATATGGTGATTACATGTGTAATCATGCTTGCTCCGATCGATTGTCTTCTTTGTCGCCTGGTCAGACCAAAGGTACTCAGTATCCTCTGGTTTCCTATCTCTCCCACCATCGCTGTTTACCGCGCCATCAAGCATATTTGGCTCACCTTGACCACGTCCCTGAGCCTCGTTCTTACTCTGAGGCAATTCTGCATCCTGAGTGGCGCACATCGATGAGTTCTGAGTTGCAAGCTTTACAGGAGAATGGTACTTGGACTTTGACCTCTTTTCTTGCTGGTAAGGTCCCAATTAGTTGTCGATGGGTTTATAAAGTGAAGCACAAGGCAGATGGTTCTATTGAGCGGTATAAGGCCCGATTGGTAGCGTATGATTTCACTCAGTTGGAAGGTGTGGATTATCAAGAAACTTTTTCTCCTACTACTAAAATCACTACTATGCGGTGTTTGTTTGCTTTGGTTGCTGCTCGTGGATGGTCTTTGTATCAATTGGATGTCAACAATGCCTTTCTTCATGGTGATTTGTCTGAAGAGATTTATATGTCTCCTCCGTCGGGTCTTCGATGACAGGGGGAGGAGCAAGCCTCGCGGCAGTGGTTTGAAAAGTTTTCTGCTGCCATTCGATCAACAGGGTATGTGCAATCTAAAGCTGATTATTCTTTGTTTACTAGAAAGCATGGTGATTCTTTTACTGCATTGTTGATATATGTTGATGATATATTGATTACGGGGAATGATCAGAAGGTCATTGATTCACTTAAGTTGTTTATGCATAGTCGATTTCGTCTTAAGGACCTTGGAAATCTAAAATACTTTTTTGGTATTGAGGTCTCAACTTCCAAACAGGGGATCTTTATTTGTCAACGAAAATATGCTCTAGAAATAATTGAAGATATAGGATTACTGGAGCTGCTCCTGTTGACACTCCCATGGAAAAAGGTCTCAAGTTGTCTGATAAAAGTGATTTGCTTAATGATCCAGAAAAATATAGGAGGTTGATTGGCAGACTTATTTATTTGACAGTGTCTCGTCCTGACATTACCTATGCAGTACATTGAGCAAATTCATGAATCAACCTAGGAAGCTTCATTGGGATGCGGCATTGAGAGTTGTTCGTTATCTCAAAGGTGCATCCGGACAAGGTCTATTTTTCTCTTCTATCAGTGACTTAAAATTAAGAGCATATTGTGATTCAGATTTGGCGGGGTGTCTTGTAACAAGAAGGTCTACCACTGGTTATTGTGTGTTCCTTGGTTCATCTTTGATCTCTTGGAAGTCAAAACGTCATAAGACTGCTTCTTTATCATCAGCAGAGTTAGAGTATCGTGCAATGACAGGTACGTGTTGTGAATTAACTTGGTTACGATGTTTGCTTAAAGACTTGAGATTGTTACATCGTGAACCAGCTTATTTGTATTGTGATAACAAGGCAGCCCTGCATATTGCAGCCAACCCCGTATTTCACGAAAGAACTAGACACATCGAGATGGATTGTCACTTCATTAGAGACAAGGTTCTAGATGGCTCTGTAGTTACCAAGTATGTCAGTTCAACTCATCAGCTTGCTGATCTCTTCACTAAGCCCTTGGGGAAAGATCACTTTGTTCCTATGAAGCGCAAGTTGGGTGTTCAAAATATTCACTCTCCAACTTGAGGGGGAGTGTTAGAAATCATGTCATATCTTTCATATTTTTAGGATTATTGATCTGTGTAACAGTCATATATTAGCTGTATGATTTCTTTCTATTTGTATACCTTGGATGGTGTATAAGGTGCTGATTAGTAGGATCTGATTGCAATCACACTTGTATATAACAGAACTGTTTCAATGAAAAAGTAGACTATTCAGTCATATCTTCTCTTTTTTCATTATCTTCTAGGTTGAGAGTGCGTGTACAATGATGTACCCGTTTGGATTCATGAGCTTGAGTTGGGTATAAATTTGAGTGGTGTATTTTGTACTTGTGTTATTCTCCCATAGTGAAGACGAAATCTCTCCAAGGACATACGCAAGGAAATTGGGCGAACCTCGTTAAATCTTGTTGTTTGCTTGACTTGGTTGTTTATTTTTTCTTTTCATTTCTACTACTTGCATGATAAAAGGATTAATTTCCTAACATAAGGGTCCTGATCATTAAATTAAAAGCTCCCGAGACATTTTCATACAAATATGACTATAACTAGATTGCGAATAGGTCCTCGTTCTTCCAATGGAGTTTCCCACCTATTATTTTGGTGGGAAGTCCTATTTCAGTTGACTCAATTGCACATACCGGTTTGATTAAGGTTTCTGCACTACCTGTAACATGTGTTGACAACTTCTGTTCTTCATCGATTATCAAAAATATATAAATATACTTCTATCGCCGAATAAGGATCAACTATACAAACGTAGCCTGTAAAACCGTGTCACATTATGCAGCTAAGCATGCTTGGAAATGTAGTCTGGATGTGAAACTTTGGAGATTAGAAAGAAATAAATAATGAAAACAGGATAGTAGTTATTCGTTCTAAAAGTGATCATATGATTCATAATTTCATATCCCAGCCCTTTCAGTAATGGAATATGTGATTGCACGTTCATTATAAACGTAACGCAGCTAGCTTTTTTAAACTAGTCATTGTCAGTCCTCTCACAAATCAGCCTTGCATGGAATATGGAAGATGAAAGGGCAATGCAACCTTAGATAGTTTGTTTATCTGACCAAACCAGTTTACAAGTCTCTATATAGTATATATGCAGTAGAATACTGAATCCCAACCAGCTAGACTTCAAGTGTCCTTTGCCTCTAACTTTAGCTAGCTCCAACCTTACGGAAAACATAGAAAAGAAAGGCCTTGAGAATGCTGGACTACTGGATTACATAGAAGATGGGACTACAGACCTCAAGGGTAGACCAGTTAAAAGATCAAAGACATTTCAGGTAAGTACTTCATTAGCTTCCCAATTTTTTCTAAAAATCGATGAATGAATATTCCTTGGTGTACCCTTATTAGGAAGAACTTTAAGAAGAATGATGAAGCTACCTAGCTAGCTAGTTAAATAAACTTGTTAATGGCATCACTGGTGTGCTTACGTAGGGTATGAAATATTTTAGAGGATGGCAAATCATGGGATTTCAGCTAACCTAGTGGTGTATTTGGCAAGGAAGCTCCATGAAGGCACTGTAAAATCTTCAAAGGATGTCACCAACTGGACTGGTACTATATGGCTCACCGATATTAGGTGCGTGCTTATGTTGCAGATACATATCTTGGTCGATATTGGACCTTTGTTTCTGCATCAGCCATATATATAATGGTAAAACATTTGCTCAAACTTTATTTGGTTCGGTGATATTATGACTAAGAAACTGGTGACTGTATCATGGCGCCAGGTGTGTTCTCTGAAAAAGGAATCAGACCTTGGATTACGTGACCTCAGATCTCTTAACATGGTTGCTCTCTTGAGTTTGGGTTGGCGTACCGTCACGTCAAACTCATTATGGGGTTCTTATGCATGCACTCGGTTTTCTATTTCTTGTCATATGCGGATTCGGTATTTTGGTTCTTCTATTTGGCATGGTTCCCTTTTACTTTTGAACGCTCAAGATGGCTCATCGGGGATGAGAAGTCGATCAGTTAAGTTTTGGTCAGATAGATGGCGTGGTGATCCTTTAATTGACATGGTGCCTGCTAGTCTTTTCCCAATGCCTTTACTGACCACAGTTGCATCTTTTATTTCAGATCAACAATGGGTGCTTTCACATAATTTCTCTATCTTATTCCCTGCACTGGCTACTGAAATTCGTAGCTTACCTTTACCGGTTGAGCCTGATAGTGATGTTTTAATAAGGGAGGGCTCAAGTTCTGGGAATTTTCCTTTTCAGAGACATATAATCAGGTTCGCATCCGTTTCCACTCAAGGGCCTGTATGACAAAACTTTGGCGACATTTTATTCCTCCAAGGTTTTCTATGCTTGTTTGGCGAATCCAACATGGCAAGTTACCAACTGATGATCAGCTTCAAAAACGTGGTATTCCATTTGTATCGGTATGTCAACTTTGCTGAAGACCTACATCATTTATTTGTTTCTTGTTCCTTCACCCAACATGTCTGGCAATGACTCTCTTGTTGTTTTGAAACATCTCTTCCATCTCAGGGATGTATTGGTGATTTATGAAACTCAATTACAAGCAAAAGTTTCTCTTCCCAACTCCAGAATCTATGGATGGCGAGTTGCTTGTATAGTTTTATGGCGATATGAAAGACTCGTAATAAGTTGCATTTTAACAACAAACCTCCTTCTCTTGTGTGTGTTTTCTGCTCTATTAAAGCTTGGATTCGGTTCATAGCTCCCCATATGCCTGGTCATTCTAATGGTATATTAGACGCTCAATTGCTGATGGGGTTGGGGGTTCAACCAGCTTCTAGAGATCTTCCCATATCACGTTTGGTATTTTGGAGTCCCCCACTTACTCCACGGGTCAAGCTTAATATAGATGTTCTAGCTAAAGGTAATCCTGGGCCTGCTGGTTGTGGAGGTGTCTATAGAGATGCAAGAGGATATTATTTAGGTGGTTTTTGCCAAGGTTTAGGCCATAAAAGTTCTTTTTTTGCTGAGCTGATGGGCATCATCATTGGGATTGAGTTTGTTTTTCAGGTTGGTTGGCATTATCTCTGGTTGGAAAGTGACTCTGTAAGTGCTATCGCATGTATCTTCTCATCTTCCTTCCTTCCTCCGTGGCCATTACAAATAGCTTGGTCAAGATGCTTGAGTCGTATTCGGTCAATGCATTTTCGTTGCTCTCATATTTTAAGAGAAAGCAATTCAGTTGCAGATAGTTTGGCAAACTTGGGCATGGCCTCAAACATGCTAGTTTGGCATCAAACTCTTCCCACCCCGATAATTCCATATCTAAATATGGACGGGCTTGGTTTCCCTTACCTTCGTACTCATTGATTTTGTTGTTTATTACTATGGTTTGGATGGGGTTGATACGTAGACATCTATTGGTTGTTATTCCTCGTACAACATATGTTGTTGGTAGGTTGAGATGCGTAGTTTTTTATCTTTTTTTCAATACTTTTATTTTATCAGCTTTTAGTTCTTTGTATTATTTCTCAGGGTATGGTTTTGGCATAGTCCCCCCTCTCTATTGCATTTTTTCTTTATTTCAATAAATTTTCGAGTAAGGGCGATGAGTTAGGCTTTATCTCGCTTACCCAAAAAAAAAATGGTAAAACATTTAGTTCTTTGTTTCCTTCACTTTCAGAATATATATAAGTGCAAGAACAAAATCTGAAACCACTACCAGAAAAAAGACTATAGCCGACGAAATAGCTAAAAACAGGCCGACGAAATTTTTTTTCGTCGGCTAAAGTGGACTTTAGCCGACGAATTTTTTTTTCGTCGGCTAAGTTAAAATTTCGTCTGCTAAAGTGGCATTTTAGTCGACGAAAAAAAAATTCGTCGGCTAAACTAATTTTTTCGTCGGCTATAGTTAAATTTTAGCCGACAAAAAAAATTTTTGTCGGCTAAAGTGCTTTTTTCGTCGGCGATAGTATGTGAACTTTAGCCGACGAAATTAGGGTATTTCGTCGGCTAAAGTAACTTTTAGTTATAAAATTGTACTACGTATATTTCGGTGTCCGATTGACTATTGTGATACCAATCTGGAAGCAGAACGGGCCCAGGAGCAAAACTCATCGCTATGCCATGACATACAGCCTTTTTTGGCCATCCGAGTTCGTTTAAGGCTTCAAAATGAAGTTTTTCTAAACGCTTAAAACACGAAAATGTCCATATCTACACCTATATGAGGTATTTTGGCCGAACCTTCAACACAACAAACACTCACCATAATGAGACGCAACTGTCCATCTAAAAATTTTGAGACATTTACCCATCTATAATAGGCCTCCCCGTATAGATAAATAATGGTAAATAGTAGGCATGTTGTGATTCCGGTCATCAAAATTCACAAACAAAAATACGACGGTCAGATATCATCAATATGTTGAAATATATCTCTGGTAAAAAATTCAACTTTATCTGATAAATTTAAGGACTTCATCTAGACGGTCAATCTCGTAAGTCAAACCTCTATATTGTATTGACTGCAACTATCGGCACCAAGACTTTGCCGGAATTACGTGATTTTTCAACCGTAGGCGTATTTCACCATTCCGGTCATATCTTATTTCACGACTTTTTTGCGTTTGAAGTTTCTACGTACAGTTTCTTTTAGAAACGAAACATTTACTTAAAGCTTAGTAAACAAGTTATACAACATTAGTACACATGTTGTGATTCCGATGATCAAAGTTGAGAAACAAAATTCCGACCGTCAGATATGATCATTATGTTGAAATATGTATATAGGAAAAAATTTAACTTAATCTGACAACGTTAAGGGCTCGATCCTTACGGTCAATCACGTAAGTCAAACCCCTTAATGCACGGAAACTGTCATTTGACCGTCTAAATTACGTATTTTTCCCGGACCTTCAACTGAAAATAGTTTCAAATCGATGAGACGCAACCAGTGGTATAAAAATTTTATGAAAAATAACTACCGGAGATAGGGCTACCTCTAGGGAGAAAGAATGGAAAATTGAGTTAACCGCAATTATCGGTACCGAGACTTTACCGGAATTGCGTGATTTTTCAAGTATAGACGTATTTCACCATTCCGGTCATATCTTATTTCACGACTTTTTTTCGTTTGAAACTTCTACGTATAGGGTTTAGGGTTTAGGGTTTAAGCCGACGAAATTAGGGTAATTCGTCGGCTAAGGTTAAATTAATAAATAAATAAAATAAATAACTATAGCCGACGAAATTAGGGTATTTCGTCGGCCAAGGTTAAATTAATAAATAAATAAAATAAATAACTATAGCCGACGAAATTAGGGTATTTCGTCGGCTAAAGTTAATTAAAAATTCAAATTTTTTGGCGGAAATTTTTAAAATTTTAAAATTTTTCGACTAAAATTTTAAACTTTAGCCGACGAAATTTCGTCGGCTAAAGTTCAAAATTTTCTATATCTTTCATTTTTCTCCTCCTCCTCTTCATCTTCCCTCCTCCTCCTCCTCTTCATCCTCCCTCTCCTAACCTTCTCCTCCTCTTCATCTTCCTTCCTCCTCCCTCTCCTAACCTTCTCCTCCTCCTTCAAATCCCTCCTCCTCCTACTTCTCTAAATTCTTCTCCTCCTCCTTCCTCTCCTCTTCTCCTCCTCCTCCTCCTCCTCCTCCTCCTCCTTCCTCTCCTCTTCTCCTCCTTCCTCTCCTCTTCTCCTCCTCCTCTCCCTCTCCTAACCTTCTCCTCCTCCTCCTTACTCCTTTTTCGGTGTAAAGAAGTAAAAATTTTAATCAAAAATACAATAAATTAAAAAAGAAAAAAAATATGCAAAAATTAAAAAATAAAAATAAAAAAAACTATAGCCGACGAAATACCCTAAAATTCGTCGGCTAAAGTTTTTTTAAAAAAATAATTACATAAAAAAAATAATAAAATTTTAAAAAAAATAAAAAAACTATAGCCGACGAAATACCCTAAAATTCGTCGGCTAAAGTTTTAAAAAAATAATAATTACACAAAAAAAATAATAAAATTTAAAAAAAAAAATAATAATAATAATAAAATTTAAAAAAAGAAAAAAGAAAAAAACTATAGCCGACGAATTTTATTAAAATTCGTCGGCTAAAATTTAAAAAAAAAGAAAAAAAATAATAATTACATAAAAAAATTATAAAATTATAACTTTAGCCGACGAATATTAATAAAATTCGTCGGCTAAAATTAAAAAAAAAGAATTTTTTTTAAAAAAATAATAATTACATAAAAAAAATTATAAAATTATAACTTTAGCTGACGAATTTTAATAAAATTCGTCGGCTAAAGTTAAATAAATAAATAAAAATAATAGCTAAAGCCGACGAAATTTAATAAAATTCGTCGGCTAAAGTTAAATAAATAAATAAAAATAATAGCTATAGCCGACGAATTTTAATAAATTTCGTCTGCTAAAGTCCAGAAATTAAGCGACGAAAAATTTATTCGTCGGCTAAATAAATGACTTTAGCCGACGATGAACAGTAATTTCGTCGGCTATAGTGTTGGCCGACGGATTTTACCCGACGACGTGTCGTCGGCTAAGACTTTAGCCGACGAAATTTAAGGTTTAGCCGACGAAAAAATTTCGTCGGCTAAAATGGTTGTTCTGGTAGTGAACAAAACCAAACTTTGATAATTATTGATTCAAATTGGCATTGCTATTACACAACAAATGTCACTACTAATCCTAGCAGTATCAGTGCCAGCCCTGAGACCACCATCTTGTGGCCCTGAAATTAAAGAGGATCGGAGGATTGTACATTAATAGCTTTCTTCATTCCAAGAAGGGATCTTCTATTGTGCATTGTACATGATAACAGTTGGAACTGGTGGAACAAAACCCTGCATCTCAACCATGGGGGTAGACAAATTTGACAATTTTGAGTAGGGGTGACAATTTGATCCCTGTCGAAACCAACCAACTGTACCAAAGAAAAAGTTGGTTACCAACATAGTTGGTACGGTACTACCGTACTAGTTTGTGAAACATGGTTGGTAGGCAGTACTAGATATTGCATACATTTATACGGAAATACAAGTATTTTACTCTATATAATTCAAAAATTGTTTTCAATTTGAAGGAGGTGAGTTTCGAAGCCCTCACTGAGTGGTTGCAAGCATTAGTCTCAAACCATCAATCCACAAACTCTTTTTTAATATAGGATATACAAAAGCTAAATATAAACCACATCTATACCATAGTCTTCACTTATGTAGTCCTTTTCTAAATACAAAAGTTTTCTTGCTTCTTTCGCTTCCTTAGATCCAATTCATCTTCTCCTCTTCCCCAATTCTCCTCTTTCTCCTCTTAGCGTCCCTCTGTCTAACCCCATCAACCTCATATCCTCCTCCAACACCTCTCTCGACAAAACTCTAGTCTCCACCAGCCTCGCCACCTCCTCTCTCCTTTGTCGTTGCCGCTCCTCCTTTCTCGACAAAGCCTATAAATATCTGATGAGATCTTCCACTTTGATTTTTTAATTTTTATCCTAAAAGGCTTTCTTCGTTTCAATAGTCTCTTTGCATTTTATTATTATCTCCATCATCAAAGCTATATCATCTCCTCTTCACAATTCTTTTGTTTAGTTTTGTTCAGATCTTGGAAAATCTGAGTTGAGATTTCATAATTTGTAGGTCTAGTATGCGAAACATGTCATCCAGGCTTAGAAAATCGAATTGGTATTAGCAGATCTAGATTCAAATAAGCTTTCAGTTTCTGTTTTTTCATCTTCTCTAGATGGTAATTCCGGTTAACAACCGACGCCAAACCGATATTTTTAGTAACCGACATGTTGGGATACCGACTTGTTCGACCGGTACTGGTATCAGAATTTTCTTATCACCGACAGTCAGTTCGATAGACGGTTTTGTCAAAAATTTCCGGTAACCGTACCGAGACCAACCCTAGTTTTGAGCCAAAGGAGAAGCATCAGAAGCTCTCCTTTAATTGGTGGATGTTTTGCATAGTTTTTCGCAACTTCTTCTCTTACACTTTCTTGGTGTACATTACAAGACGACGTCGGTTGTCCGCTTGGCTATGGACTCCCAGCAATGGGGCTTGTGATCTTGTTAGTATTTTGGCATTCCTACATAAAAGGGAATTATATCTTTCGGATCCTAATGGACAAATCTTTCATTAAGTTGTTTCCTAGTAGGAAGTCCATTAGGGTTAGGATTCTAAAGTGAGGGGGAGTTTTGCCCTCTATTTAACAGCTGCCGCGCACAAGACTTAGGTATGCCTTGGGAATCAAGAAAAAGAGATTAGTTGTGTATCTCTAACGTGAGCATCTTGAGTTCTTGTTCTTTCACTGTTCCATGTGTGAGTGAATAGAATTGAGGTTTGATTTGTGTAGTTCAATCCCTCAAGAAAGTGTTTCTTGTGAGAGAAGATTAGTGAGTGATTAATAGACTAGACGAGTCTGCAAGTGTAATCATACAATTGTAATCTTCTTATAGTGGATTGAAGTTCTTCTAGGCTTGTGCCTCGCAGTGATGTTTCCTCATGTTTGAGGTTTACACTGCGTAAACAAATTATTGTGTTCTTACAAGTTTCTGCTTTCAGTTTCATAGGGATTGATAGTACTTAAGCAATCCCTGATACACGTTCCAGTGTTTTCAATTGGTACCAGAGCCGGTTCTAGAAGTTTCTAGTAGATCAGATGGAACGTGATAGAGCTGCTGGATCGATCAACTGTCCTCCTCTTTTCAATGGTGAAGATTATCTTGAATGGAAGATTATGATGCGAGCCTTCTTGTATTCTCAAGATGAGAACATGTGGAACATTGTTGAGATAGGCTGGGAACATCCAACGAAAGCTAATGACAAAAAGGTGGAAGGAACTTCTGTCGCAACAATACTAAAGCCTAGGCATGAATGGACTGAAGCGGAAGTACATGATCGAAATTGTGACTTTAAGGCAAGAAACAGCTTGTTCACAGCCTTAAACAAAAGAGAAAGAACTCGTATCAGTCACTGTGACACTGCGAAGAAGGCATGAGATTTATTGGAGGCTACTTATGAAGGTAATAAAAAGGTACGCTCACAAAAGTTGCAGAGACTAACTCAAGAATTTGAAAACCTGACTATGGGAGAAGATGAACTAGTAGATGATTTTCATGCTCGTCTATTAAGGATATCTAGTCAATGTCAGAGTCTTGGTGATCCGATTGAAGATCACAAAATTGTCAAGAAGTTTCTCAGATCTCTTCCTTCAAAGTTTCAAGCTAAACAAACAGCGATTGAAGAAGCTCAAGACCTAGATATTTATCCTCTTGATGAACTGGTAGGCAACCTCAAGACCTTTGAAATGAGAATCAGACCAGATAAAAAGGTAAAAAGTGTTGCTTTTTCCTCCATTAAGAAGGAAAGTGATGAAGATGAGGTAATCGACTTAGCTTTGCTTACAAAAGAATTTAAAAATTTTTTGAAAAATAAAAATGTCTCTGGTCCTTCAAAAAATTTCTCTAATCAAAGGAAAGTTTTCAACTCTGAAAAAATAACTGATAAACCTTCTAGATTTACTCAAAAGAAAAATTTTTCAGAAAAAATAAAATGCTTTGAGTGTGGTGGTTTTGGTCATATGGCTGCTGAGTGTGCAAACAGGAAGCAAACCTTTAAGGATAGCAAAGCTTTGACATCCACATGGGATGATAGCGATGAGGAGTTCTTCGATGACCATGAGGTAAATGATCTTGCATTAACAATTTCTCTTAATCCAGAAACTTCAGATGATTCAGAGAGTGATGAAGATCATTCTGATGAAGAAGCAAATAATAAATATTTGAAACTGTACAATGCTACAAAAAGTGTACAGAAGAAAAATCTTGCTTTGGAAGAAGACATCAAACTTATCAGCAAAGAGAAAAGGAGAGTTGAGGTAAGTCTTGAATCAAATTTAAAATCTTGGGAAACTGAGAGGACAAATTTGCTTGAGAAAATTCAATTCTTGCAGCATAAAGCTACATCTCGTGTGGACAGTGATGGTAAGAATGAGCTTAATGATAAATTGAAAACCTTGCAAGTTGAGCTCAAAGCTCAAACAAATTTAAATGTCTTATTAACACAAGAGAATGAGAAATTGCAGGTTGAGCTTACGGAGGCAAGGACAAAATTCAGCAAGTTTGAAATTAGTTCAGAAAAGGTGTCAAAAATGATTGGGCTTGGTAGAACTTCATGTAACAGAAAAGGTCTCGGATATGAGAATGTCCACACAGGTGGTACACAATTTGTGAAGGAACATAATAGTGTGCTTGAAGAAAAGAATGACAACATACTTATGTCAAAACCTGAAATCAACTCTGGTCCAGAATTGGGATCGATGACATACTATCAATCCCCTCAGGTAAGCAAAGATACAAAGCTGAATGCTCATCAGTCCAGGTATGCTCTCAGACAACCATCTTTCACTCCTACATGTCATTTTTGTGGAAAACCTGGACATATTCGTCCTCGTTGTAATTTATTACGAAGAAAAATGCAAAATGAAACACATGGTTTGAAAATTAACTCTACTTCTTTATTACAAGCAGAATTAAAGGAACACTTAAGCATTTTAAATAGGATTGCAAAGATGGTTTCAATCCCAGAAAGTCTGGAATCAAAGACCAAGCAGACTTGGGTCAAGAAAGGATCACATAAGTGTTATTCAGCTAAGTTCAGTAAGTGTCATGCATTTACAGAATCAGTTGACGAAACGTGTTTGTTTTCTTCCTACAGGTGTCAAATTGACCATGATGATGCTACATGTCTTGTTGCCCTAACAGCCTTATCCGAAAGAAGAGAAGATATCTGGTATGTAGACAGTGGATGTTCAAGACACATGACTGGAAACAAAGGCTGGTTCACTACTCTATCAGACGAATTCACCAGCGGAACAGTCACATTTGGAGATGGAAGAAAAGCACCAGTAATGGGTAAGGGAACTATAAATACTCCAGGTATTCCAAATCTTCAAAATGTCTTACTTGTTGAAGGTCTTCAAGCAAATCTCATAAGTGTAAGTCAACTCACTGATGATTATGAAAATGTAAACTTCAACAAACTAAAATGTATAGTTCTTGATAATAATGGAAAAAGTGTCATGGGAGGATTAAGATCCAAGGATAACTGCTATCATGTTCATGCTAATATAAATGTGCAGACTTGTTTGAACACCAGATCATCCGATGTCAACCTTGAATTATGGCACAGACGCTTGGGTCATGTAAACTTCCAGGACTTAGTGAAACTTTCTAAGAAGGAAAGTGTGCGTGGAATGCCTTCTCTGAGTGGAAAAACTACTGTCATGTGTGAAGGATGCAAAATTGGTAAGCAAACTCGTGGTGCTCACAGTTCACTAAATTCTTTGACTACCTCTCGTCCTTTGGAGTTGATTCACATGGATCTTGTTGGACCTTCTTCAACTGAGACCATTGGAGGTAAGAAATATATCTTAGTGGTTGTGGATGATTTTTCTCGTTTTACCTGGGTAAACTTTCTTAGAGAAAGAAGTGATACATTTGAAAGCTGCAAAGGTCTTTTCAAAAAGGTAATAAATGAGAAACAATCTTTACATTTGTCAATTGTACGAGTAAGAACTGATAATGGAACTGAGTTTAAGAATGTCAGGTTTTCGGATTTCTTTAGTGAACTTGGGATCTCTCATGAGTTTTCAGCACCTATAACTCCGCAACAAAATGGCATTGTAGAAAGGAAGAATAGGGTTCTACTTGACATGGGAAGAGTAATGCTTCACTCTGCTGGACTTAGTCTCAACTTCTGGGCAGAAGCCATAAGCACTGCCTGCTACACAATAAATTGAGCATTTCTTCGTCCAGGTAGTAACAAAACTCCATATGAATTATGGAAAGGTAAGAAACCCAATGTAAGTTACTTTCGTACTTTTGGAAGTCCTTGCTACATTTACAGAGATAGAGAATACCTTGCTAAATTTGACTCCAGAAGTGACAAAGGCATCTTCTTAGGCTACTCTCTAAACAGTAAAGCCTATAGGGTGTATAATAAAAGAACCATGTCTGTTATGGAATCTTATAATGTGTCTATTGATGATTCTTTCGTAAGAACAGGAAATGTCATTGAAGAAGAAGATGGATTCTCAAAAAGGAAGATGACTGTGGAAGTAAATGAAGAGGAAGTTGATGAAGTTAATGATCCCATCTTTGATACTCAATCTAATGTAAGAACTGGGTTCAAGCAAGTTCAAAAAGATCATTCATCTCAAGATATCATTGGCAACATGGATGATGGAATCAGGACGCGGAGACAAGTCGTAAGTGAGGTAAGTAGAAATTCTGTTCTTGCATGTTTTTTGAATGATAACAAGAAGGACGTACACGTCATTAGTCATTTTGGTTTTGTTTCTCTTATTGAACCAAAAAATGTGAAAGAAGCCTTGCTTGATGATGATTGGATTAATGCTATGCAAGATGAACTGAATCAATTTACAAGAAATGATGTCTGGTATCTTGTGCCTAGGCCTAGTAATTGCAATGTGATAGGTACTAAATGGATTTTTCGAAACAAACATGATGAATTTGGTAATATCACTAGAAACAAAGCCAGACTTGTGGCGCAGGGTTACACTCAAGTTGAAGGAATTGATTTTGATGAAACTTTTGCACCTGTAGCTAGACTTGAATCTGTTAGACTCTTGCTTGCTATTGCTTGTCATCTTCATTTTAAGTTATATCAAATGGATGTGAAAAGTGCCTTTTTAAATGGAGTCTTGCAAGAAGAAGTATACGTTGAACAGCCACTGGGATTTCAAGATCCTCACAATCCCAGTCATGTTTACAGACTCAAAAAGGCTTTGTATGGGCTTAAACAAGCTCCAAGAGCTTGGTATGAACACCTATCCAACTTCCTGGTAAGCAAAGGGTATGTTAGAGGCTCTATTGATAAAACCTTGTTTGTAAAAAGGGATCAAACACATGTCATGATTGCTCAAGTTTATGTAGATGACATTGTTTTTGGTTCAACTTCTGAATCTTATGTTACTGAATTCACTAGAATCATGGAAAGTGAATTTGAAATGAGCATGTGTGGGGAATTAACTTACTTTCTTGGGCTTCAAGTTCGTCAACTAACTGATGGCATGTTTTTGTCTCAAACTAAATATGCTGAAAATCTTGTTAAAAAATTTGGTCTTGATTCTCCTAAACTCGTGACAAATCCCATGAGTACAACCACCAAGCTCAGTGAGGATCTTGATGGTAAGTCTGTTGATCAAAAGCTTTACAGAAGTATGATTGGAAGTCTCTTGTATCTTACTGCCAGCAGACCTGATATCTCCTACAGTGTAGGTGTGTGTGCTCGATTTCAGGCAAATCCCAAGGAATCACATCAAGAGGCTGTGAAGCGCATAATTCGATATGTTTCATGTACATCAGCTTGTGGTATCTTCTTTACCTTTGATACTAATGTTGAAATTGCAGGTTATTCAGATGCTGATTGGGGAGGGAATATGAAAGATAGAAGAAGCACATCAGGTGGCTGCTTCTTTGTGGGAAACAACATGGTTGCATGGCATAGTAAAAAGCAAAATTGCATATCCTTGTCAACTGCAGAGGCTGAATATGTAGCTGCCGGCAGATGCTCTGGATGAAGCAAATGCTCCAGGATTATGGTTTCACTCAAGGCAAGTTAAGTATATTCTGTGATAACACAAGTGCAATAAATATTTCAAAAAATCCTGTTCAACACTCACGTACAAAACATATTGATCTAAGATATCACTTTATACGTGATCTGGTTGAAAAAGATGTTTTAGAAGTATCCTTTGTATCTACTGAACATCAATTGGCTGATATCTTTACAAAACCACTGGATACTGAAAGATTTGAGACTCTTAGAAATGCAATTGGTATATGTCTCAAGCGCTGAAATATAAGAGCACACACTGCACCGCTTGCATTCATTCTGTGTTATTTCATAGTAGCTTCGTAATTTTTATTTTTCTCCCCGGCTCAACTGTTTTCTTGTTACTGGGATTGCATACAAGTTAAGTATCCCACACTACCCTGTAGAAATCAGTTGAACTTAGATTGACAAAGATGAACCTCTTAATCTCTTGAGTGTGCGTTTTACAAGTTGTTTGATCATTGAAAGTTTGTGTGCTCTGTCAATTTCTCTGAAGAATAGTCATGAATCTCTCACATTATACTCACTTACACATTGCACTCGCTTTTGGAAGACTCATGTGGGGTAAGCACAATCTTAATGTCTCAAGTATTGAATATTTTTATTTTGTTGGCTCCAGTTTTCAAATAAATACATTTTGGAGCTTGCTCAAACTATTCCCAAAGTAACTACGCCCTGGTCGTGATGAACGATATAGGGATTAGGCAGAAACAGGAATGGTTTGATGGTCAGACTATTCCCAAAGTAACTAGGCCCTGGTCGTGATGAACGATATAGGGATTAGGCAGAAAAGGGAATGGTTTGATGGCCAGGCTATTCCTAAAGTAATCAGGCCTTGGTCGTGATGAACGATATAAGGATTGAGCAGAAAAGGGAATGGTTTGGTCACCCCGGTGATAGTTGATTAAGTAATCCTTGACAAAAGTCAAGAGTTCAAAAAAAATATATATATATATATATATATATATGGAGATATACGGAGAATTGTTACAAATATAAGGGGATATAAGGAGAACTTGTTACAAATATACTATTACTTGAGACTTAATGGTTGATGTGTGTCCCATTGTCTCTGACAAATCACTCTCATCACTCACCCATTGAGATGACTGAAAATTTTTCCTTGTTGAATTGTTGAGCACATGACTCATGGTGAACTTAAAACTTGTCTTGCTCACATGATGTGATTATGGTTATTCTTTGTCTAAAAGCTTTGCCTCTGTTCTCAGGTATACGTGTGGGTACTTCTCTTGGCATTGTGTGGTTTCACAATTGACTTAATATTCATAAGCATGTACAATCTTATTCTTTTCAGCTCTTGGACTTTATCATGTTGTTTTTCTTTAAGAGTGATTTTTGTCAAAATGGTAGCATACATAAAAAAATAAAAAATAAAAAAAAACTTGTTGTTTATTTCTTTGTTTTTCGTCTGTGGTTTCTTCTGTTTTTCTGTTTTTCTTTCTCAGATTTCAGATCCGATTTTGTTGTTCATGGCTCCCAAAATGCGTAACTCCGGACTCCAGACTACTCCTCCGCGTCGATCCGGTCGTCTCCGTCGTCTCGGACCACCATCCGGTCCTCCCACCTCTGCTGCATCACCTCAGGTTCTTGAGGACTCACCTTCCGCCTCGGCTGCTGATGGTTCTCCTGTTCACTCGACCTCTCACAATGGACCTTCGTCTCCTAGTGGATCCTCGTCCCATAGTGGGCCTTCGTCTCCTCCCAATGGACCATCATCTCCGCCACCTATCAATGCTGGTGCACCTCCTTCTTCCCCTGTGGAGTCTCCATTAGAGGTCGTTCTCAATCAGGCATATCGCAGTCGCACTCTCCATCATGTTTTCCCAGCTCCCACTGCTGTTTCTTCCTCACAAGGAGATTCCGCCGCCACTCGCACTCCTGCTGTTGGGTGCTCTCAAAAGCGCAAGGCTCCCTCGAGGCCTTCAAAGCCTTCAAAGCCTTCAAAGCCATCCAAGCCTTCAAAGTCTTCCAAGCCTCCTGCCAAAAGGCTCAGGCCGTCAACTGATTCACAACATCCTTCTTCAGTCAAGACACAGTCCAAATCCGCAGTCTGTAAGCGTGCTCCACCCTTGACTTGCTTTGTCAATTCTACTGCTCGCACCTTATACATGAACATTACATGCAATCGTCCTTGTGTTTTTGAGCGGACATTTGATTTCTCCTCTCTGCCACAATTATTCGTCACCTTAGTTGCACGCTTGGGATGGCAAGAGGGTCTGCAATCCCTACCTCGACCAAATCTATCTATTGTGCATGAATTTTATGCTAACTTTCCTAGATCATTGCCTGAGTCTATGGATTTGTTCACCTCTTCTAGTGGGGTATTTGTTCGGGGTTCCTACATTCTGGTTTCCCCTACTGTGATTCGTCATATACTGCATCTTCCTTTACCTTCTGAAGACGCAGTTGATAAAGCTACTCAGTTTCTCTCTACTTGTGATATGTCCCTGTTGGTGGACAAAATGTATGCCAACATTCCTCGCATTCCTCCGACATTTCTCTCCAGTGGACACATGGATGAATGGTTTAGGCTGCTTGGCTTTCTGGTTCGATCTCTTTTGCTTCCAACTTCCCAGACCAGCAAGATTACAAGGGAGATAGGTGCCAAGATATATGCTATTCATAGTCACAAGGGTCCTTATCTTCCACCTGAGTTCTTCATTTATACTGCCATTCGTTATGCTGCAATTGTTGATCAACGCAATTCTCAAGGTGCCTTAGTGTTTCCATCTATCATCACCTTGCTGTGCAGTTCATTTGGTGTTGACTATCAGGATGGAGATATCCTTGGCCCTCCTCTCACTCCAGTTACTTCCTCCACTCTTGTCAGAGGGTCTAGTCAGGCATTAGATGGTGGTGTGTCTGTTGAGACCACTATGCTGATGAAATGGATGGAAGACAAGTTCAATACTCTATATGCAGACCTGGACACTCGTATTACTGGACTTGAACGTTTGCTCAACACCTACATTGCATCTTCTGCTCCTCCTGTTGTGTCTCCACCTGTTTCTACTACTGCTCCTTCTACTGCTGATGATGAGTTTCCTTTCCATATTCATGTCAAGCCTTTCTGCGTGGATGTTGGTTATGGTTATAAGTATTTTCCTTCTGGGATCTTTCTTGATTATTTGGACTGACCCTTTGTCATTCCTAGACAAAAAGGGGGAGAGTACTTCTGATTCCTATGTACTTCTGTTTATGTGGCTCTATGTCTATGTTCATCTTGGGATTATGTACTTTATTTAAGTACTGTGGTAGTGTACCTTTGCCTATGTATCTCTTTTGGAAATTATTGTCTTGTGGTGTGTACTTCTGTGATTCTGTGTGTTTTGTGTAGGAATGCCAAAGGGGGAGATTGTTAGTATTTTGGCATTCCTACATAAAAGGGAATTATATCTTTCGGATCCTAATGGACAAATCTTTCATTAAGTTGTTTCCTAGTAGGAAGTCCATTAGGGTTAGGATTCTAAAGTGAGGGGGAGTTTTGCCCTCTATTTAACAGCTGCCGCGCACAAGACTTAGGTATGCCTTGGGAATCAAGAAAAAGAGATTAGTTGTGTATCTCTAACGTGAGCATCTTGAGTTCTTGTTCTTTCACTGTTCCATGTGTGAGTGAATAGAATTGAGGTTTGATTTGTGTAGTTCAATCCCTCAAGAAAGTGTTTCTTGTGAGAGAAGATTAGTGAGTGATTAATAGACTAGACGAGTCTGCAAGTGTAATCATACAATTGTAATCTTCTTATAGTGGATTGAAGTTCTTCTAGGCTTGTGCCTCGCAGTGATGTTTCCTCATGTTTGAGGTTTACACTGCGTAAACAAATTATTGTGTTCTTACAAGTTTCTGCTTTCAGTTTCATAGGGATTGATAGTACTTAAGCAATCCCTGATACACGTTCCAGTGTTTTCAGATCTCAGTGTTGGTATTCTTATAGAAGAAAACTCCAAGGCCAAGCACACCATGGAGTCATGGACTCCTTGTCCGTTGAACCAATTAGTAGAAGAAACCAAGCAAATGATGAAGATGATTCCGCTTTTACTCTCCACATTCATGCCTTCCATTACCATAACTCAATCCCACACACTTTTCATAAAGAGTATGATTAACTGTAATACAGAGCATAATTAACAATATTGCTTAATATGAAGAAAAGTGGCTAAACCCTAAACGTTATGCTGGTAGTACACTACCAGAATAAGTATCATAGCCGACGAAAAAAAAATTAACAGGTCGACGAAATTTTTTTTCGTCGGCTATAGTAGTTTTTTTTACCGTAATTCGTCGGCTATAGTAGTTTTTTTTCTAACGTTTAGCCGACGAACTTTACCATATTTCGTCGGCTAAAGTTGTAGTTAAGCCAACGAAATGTACAATATTTCGTCGGCTTTTCTCCATTTAATTTTTAATTTTTAAAAATATTTAGCCGACGAAATATAGTACATTCGTTGGCTAAAGTATTTTAAGTTGGCCGACGAAATATTAATATTTCGTCGGCCAAAATCTTACTTTAGCCGACAACAAAATATTAAGATTTCGTCGGTATAAACATAAGATTTTGGCCGACGAATAATTTTAAATTATGTCGTCGGCTAAGTGTTAAACTTAGCCGACGACAGATTTTATTTCGTCGGTTATAACTTTAACCGACGAGTTATAGCCGACAACTTCTTAGCCGACGACGTGCATGTCGTCGGCTATGACCTTAGCCGACGAGTTTGATGAACAGGCCGACAAAAATATTTCATCGGCTAACGTGCTTATCCTGGTAGTGGTACCTGTTGGATCCAGAAGTAAAAAGCCCATTTATGGAAAGGCAAGTGGACCGATGCCTGCGGTCAAGAGGGTCAGAGGACGTTTGAAAAGTCAAAAGCGCTCGCAAGGAGCACAGTAACAAAGTACGCTCGCGAAAGGAGATAATTTGTTCACAGGGGGAAACGCGCTCGCGAAGCGGGACGTGTGTTAACAGAATACGTTCGCGGTTGGAAAAGCGTTCGCGAGGATATTATAAGAAATTAGACACGTGGTTGCAGGAGGTTAAGTTACCACTAGAATGGTTTTGGGCTTACATGATTGGGCTTTAAGAATTAGTCTTGCACTACAAGAAGGATTATTTGAGGCTATACCTTGATTCGCAAGGAAACATCTACCCTAGTATTCACTATATAAAGGGTTGAGGTGCAAGAGAAAGACACAACTACATCTATCAACAAACAGACAACAACTTCGCCACGCGAAAGTCTTCAAGCCTCTCCGGAGCAACCAAGCCTGATCCGTCAGCAACCGTAGCCTGATCCGTCAAGCTGCAAAAGGGACTTAATCCGTTAAGTCTGACAGGTTTCAATCCGTTGAAATCTCTCTACTCCCCTGTTCGATCCGTTGAGCAGTTTTACTCCCGCAACCAGTTCTGGAGAATCCGTTCGCCAGTTTATATCTTGATACCCGCTGCTTAGTTTCTTTGCATACTAAGTAAGATTCGGCCATCCTCAAAGGTTGGAGAAAAATCCTAGAGGGACTTTTCCCTTGTAGGTCTAAGAAGAGAACCTAGCACAGAGGAAGAAGATCGGCGTCTGTCACAGTCGCTGTGAGAAGAAGTCAGAAGAGGGACGCAAGTAGCATCAAGTAGCATCCAACTTCAAGGTTGTACCTGACCCAAAGGTACTGGCACGCCTAGCACAAATTTACAAGCCGGTTGTTTGAAGGACTGCAAATTCTAGACCAAACATCTGGCACGCCCAGTGGGACCGTGTCAAGATTACAGGCTTCGGCGAATATCAAAAGGAATATCCTTCGTGTTCCAAACCAGAACACGTAGTCGCAAGACCACATAATTCGGCTTACTGTAGGAAGCTATCTGCAGAACAAGCTATTAGCAAGTTTGGTGCCATGACTAACGAAGGACAGTCACAGAACCTTGCTGAACACGTAGGAGCATTAAGCTCATCATTGGATAACCTGACTAAAGGTTTCCAGGAGGTCCGCGACCGAGCCCGGCAACAAGACAAAAAGGCCGAGATTCAGGACCTAAGGTATGCAGACCTAGCAACTAAGATGAACGAAAATCAGCAAGCGCTGAATAAGAGGATGGATATGTTCATGGAGGCTTTAAATGCCATGAGAACTGAGCAGCTTATCCGCCAACAGCCTCCAGAAGAAGAGTTGCTAGAAGAGGTCGATCACCAGGTAGATCGAAGAACCGTGCACCGGGAGGGATTTGGTCCACTTCGTGTGGGTGATGACCAATTAGCGGTGCACAATAATCAGAACCCTGTAGGGGCTAGAGGACGACAGAGGGCTCCAAGGCAGCAACCACGTCGTTCGCCAACACCTAATCAAAGGAGACCTCAGCTGGACTGGGATGCAGTCCAGAATATGATACAGGAGGCAATAAGGGCAACTCCCGTTGTTGCTGTGAACACTGCATACGCACACCCGTATCCAGAATGGGTGGCTGAAAGCCCATGGCCGGAACATTATCGGCAGATAAGATTCACTTCGTTCTCAGGAGAAGGATCTGAAGACGCAGCCACCCACATCGCAAGATTCACAGGCGAGTGTGGACCATATGGTGCGGATAATGTTTTCAAGTTACGCACATTCGGTGCCTCATTGTCAGGGTCAGCACTGACATGGTATACCAAGTTGATACCAAGATCGGTCCCTGACTGGAACGTGATGGAGACCATGTTTAGAACCACATTTGGAACTGTGGAACCAGAGGTTGACTTGTCTTCTTTGACAGCGATGTATCAGCAACCTATGGAGTCATCTGTAGAATTCCTCAAGCGGTTCAAGATTCAACAGGCCAAGTGCAAAACTCCAATCCCGGAGCCTGATTTGATCAAAATTGCAATTCGTGGGTTGGAGAAGAGACAGAGAGCAAAACACCACGATGGAGTGTTCTCTAGCATGGCTGACTTAATGAACAGGGTTGGCAGTTACCAGTACTTCCTGAATGAGCTGGACGAAGACGCTAACAATTCCAGGAACAACTTAGCTCTCATCCCAGGAACGCTGAGGCCCAGAATGCCCCCAGCAAGGCACAAGACTGTGGGGGCAATATATTCCCATATGGATCCCTACTATTCGGCCCCACAAGCTATGCCCTATGCAGACCCATACATGATGGGTTATGAGGAAGAAGTCGCAGCAGTAGAGTTAGCAGGCAGACAGCCTATCAAGTCCCAGGTGTTGAAAATGTCTAAAGAGCCAGTAAAGATCTCGTTCGCCGCGTTCGCCAAGCCTGAGTACGAATCCTATACATATAATGCACACAAGGCACCGGAAATTTTGGAAGATCTGACGGCATTAGGGAAGGTAAGGAATGACTTTGGACCTCCCCCTACACAGGAACAGCTCAAAGGAAAGAAGTACTGCAGGTTCCATAATCTTTGGAACCATAACACATCGGAGTGCATTCGCTTGAAGGACACTATCCAGACTTGGATCAACGAGGGAAAGCTCGGAGCGAATGAAGAAAAGACTGCGGCTTGGGTGGACATCGATCCTTTTCCCACCATCAATATGATTGATTTAGTGTCATGCGAAGGGAAGAAGGAAAAGCCACCGCCAGTAAGGCCAAAGTTCAAAGAATACACTTATGATGCAAGTAGGGCTCATATTATCTTGAACAAGCTGATCATGGCCAACGAGGTGGCCATCCCTTGGGGAGTCTTCCCCCCAGAAGAGGCAATAGCTGGTAAGACCTATTGTAAGTTTCATAACTTGTGGACTCACAAGACTTCTCAGTGCATGCAGCTCAAAGATCAGATACAACAATGGGTCAATGAGGGGTCAATCACCTTTTGTGATCCAGCGGTAGCAGATGTGGCTGTGGTTGATTTGGCTCGGGGTAGCAGAAAACTGACGCTTGACCTGAGCACTATAGCTGGAGAAACAGAAGTTGTCAAACGGAAAGAACCAATGGCAGGTACATCAGCAGTCATGTTGTGTGATAGGTGCAAAACTGAATGTGGCATTACTAAAGAGCCACAACACGAGCAGAAGAGTGCGGTTGCTACACCCCCTGAAGCATATCAGCCACACAGCCCGAAGCAGATGAGGAGATCAGCAAGCCCTAGTCAGAGGGATTCCAACCTCTACTTGCGTTTACGCCAGGCAAGAATGGAGCAGAAGAAGCCAGTGGTCTACCCGCAGGACGTAATAACTAAGCCTTATATACCACCAGCTTCACGGAATATCCTCAAAGACAACGTCTGGATGGTCAGAGAGAGAGGAAAGGTGGTAGAAGCCACACCTACTCAGACTAGGAACGTGCAGCGAAGATATGGCAAAACCAAGAGGCTTTTGGAGGCATTGGATAAAGGCCTAGTCAGCCCAGACCAGATCAGGGAGACTCCGGAACAGTTAAGGCGGAAGCTGGATTTATTGTCAGCTAGACCTTATTGCCCTATCAGACACGTTCGCGATACCACCGAGACTTCTACCACGAAACATAGCGGACAGAAGAGAGTCTCGCGAGAAGAAAATAGCGGCGAACGAAAGTCTGTATGGTCAAGGGTGGGCATTGACAAAAGTCAACATACGCGAGAACCAGTCTGGTCACGGGTAGGTAAAAAGGTGGTGGGTGAAATATCTATTTCCACCTTTAGTAAGACACTTGAGACGTCTCCGGCGAAGAGGGTTAGGATATCAGAAGTCCCTAAGAACGGAGACAATATCAAGACGTCGAAAACAAAGTTCGAATGGAGACCAAAAGTAGTTCAGCGTCAGGATCCGGGGTCCCAAGAAACAGATAAGGTTGGACCTATGATTGAGGTTGAGCAACAGAGACCTGTTCCAGAGGTTTCTTTGGTAAAGCAGATGGCTGAAGCATTTGCCCGCGTAGAAGAAGAGTCAGAAGTCGATATACCTCGAGTCATAGAAGATGATATGGAGGAAACTGAGGAAGATGAAACCGGGGGTATGAACGAAAGTTTGCTGTGTAGCGTGCTTTATGTGGAAAACGAGCATGGTGAGATGATTTCAGACCAATCTGAATCTGCTCAGGTGTACGTGACGACCGAAGCTGTGATACCAGTTCCAGAGACAAACACTTATTGCAATATGGTGTATGTCTTACCTTCTATGTATGCATTGAATGAGCCAATTTCGTCTGAAGTCTTCCTCAACATGTCAGAAGATGAGACTGGAGTGGAGTCATCCGTTCGCAGAGAGGGGTTGGCTGTAAAGAAGGATAAAGAGGACATGGACCCTGATTTGAGAAGGAAGTACGTTTTGTTCTCCAAGCCCACATTCGCCATGAGGCAGCATTTGCGTCCATTGTACGTATCTGCTGATATGATGGACAAAAGGGTCAGTAGGATATTAGTGGATACAGGGGCTGCTGTAAGTGTCCTTACCGTACAGACCATGAATTTCCTTCAGGTTCCGAAGGAGAAAATTCTAGACAGCAAGATGAAGGTGAAAAGTTTTGCTGGAAACATAGCTCAGACACTCGGTGTAGTGATACTAAAAATTAGGGTTGGCCCATCAGAGATGTATCAAACTTTCTTCGTAGCCGAGTGCACTGCTCCTTATACTATGATTCTGGGCAGAGATTGGCTTCATCAGGCCGGTTGTGTTCCATCATCGCTCCATCAAGAGCTCGCTATCTGGAACCCAGAAACTGATGAGTCTGAAATAATCAAGGCCGATCCTAGACCATTCTCAGTAGCAGCTTGCTTTGTTGATGCAAGTCATTACAGTGAAGACATGAGGCCTTTAAGAGTTAGTGGCATCACAAAGAAAGGACATCCATATGGGGTGACCTCCACTGAGCTTACGCAATGGGGATTGGCGCAACTTCAAGCAGACGCCAGTAGACCAATCTCCATGGTTTTACCCCGAAACAATCAATGAAGCCACAACTCAGCAAGGAGGAGTTGGAAGCCTACGCTTCCCTGCATCAGAGATTATCTATTTTTAGGCAGGAGCAAGAGGCTTTCCAACAGGTGGCGGCAGTAGAGTGCGTTAACGATGATGTTTTGGAGTATTACGAGGAAGAGGAGGAGATTATCCAGGCAGCTCCGGCAGCCTTGGATGATACTCCACCTAAGGTCAAGGATCCAGTAGAGAAGGTCAACCTGGGGACCCTAGAGGAACCAATAGAGGTTGGAATAAGTGTGTATTTGGAGCCTGAACAAAAACAGAAGCTCATTGAGCTACTTCACGAGTACAAGGATTGCTTCGCAGAGAAATACGAGGACATGCCTGGTTTAGCACCAGAGTTAGTTTGTCATAAGCTACCAATCATGGATGGTTACAGGCCAGTCAGACAAGAACCTAGGCGAATGCATGCCGACACAGCGGCTTCAGTTAAGGAAGAGGTGGAAAAGATGCTTAAGTCAGGAATTATTCGACCTACAAAGTATGCCAAGTGGTTATCTAACATAGTACCAGTCAGGAAAAAGAATGGTAAGATGAGGGTGTGCGTGGATTACAGGAATCTAAATACTGCCACACCAAAGGACGTGTATCCTATGCCCATGGCGGACATGCTGGTAGATGCAGTGGCAGGGCATGAGTTGTTATCGTTCATGGATGGAACCGCAGGATATCACCAGATTCCTGTGGAGGAGGAAGACAAGCACAAGACGGCTTTCAGATGTCCGGGATTTACAGGAGCATTCGAATACCAAGTCATGCCTTTTGGGCTTAAGAATGCTGGTGCCACATATCAAAGGGCGATGAACCTTATCTTCCATGACATATTAGGGAAGATATTGGAGGTTTATATTGACGATGTGGTAGTAAAGTCCAAGATTAAGGCAGACCACATAGAGGATCTACGAAAAGTCTTCATAAGGATGCGAAAACATAAACTCAGAATGAACCCAGCTAAATGTGTCTTTGGGGTTCAGTCAGGCGATTTCCTAGGGTTTGTGGTCCATCAGCGGGGGATCGAGATTCCAGCGGACAAGGTCAAGTCAGTCATAGAAGCTCCTGCCCCAACTAACAAGAAGGATTTGCAGCAGTTACTAGGAAAGATTAACTTCTTGCGTAGGTTCATCTCGAATTCAGCAGGAAAGATTCAACCCTTTACATCTCTGTTAAAATTGAGGGCAGATACGGAGTTTCGTTGGGAGACAAGTCACCAGGAAGCGTTCGACAGAATAAAGCAGTACCTAGTTTCACCGCCAGTTCTGATGCCTCCACGGCCGGGTCACCCTTTGAAGCTCTACATTTCAGCATGCGAGACATCCATTGCTGCACTTTTAGCACAAGATGAACACCAAGATGATGATAAAGTGGTTGAGCATGCTGTGTATTACCTTAGCAGGACGTTGATAGATGCAGAAACCAGGTACAGTGACATGGAACGGTTGTGCCTTGCGTTGTATTTCGCCGGTTGCAAATTACGCCATTACATGTTATCTTTCACAACGGTAGTGGTGGCACAGACGGACTTGGTGAAATACATGTTAACTAGACCCATTCTTAGGGGTCGAATTGGTAAATGGGTGTTAGCTTTGTCGGAGTTCTCACTACAATATACACCTTTGAAGGCACAAACCGGACAAGCGGTTTCAGATTTTTTGCTTCATCATCCTGTGGAACAAAATTTACAATACAGGGAGTTAGATGTGGTGGCCATTCTGATGCAGCCCTGGGAATTATACTTTGATGGGAGCAGTACTGAGAGTTTATCTGGCGCAGGGATATCTCTAGTAAGTCCACTCGGGGTTCGTCATGCATATTCTTTCCAACTAGAGTGGAAATGCACCAACAATCAGGCTGAATATGAAGCACTCATAATTGGATTGGAAATGTTGCTCGCAATGGGGGCAACAGTGGTAAGTGTGTTCGGTGACTCCTTGTTGGTGATCAATCAGCTTAAGGGGTTATACAAATGTACCACCTTTACTTTGGTTCCTTTTTGGGAAAGGGCTACAGAGTTGTTGGAGCAATTCAGTGATGTCACTCTGGATTATATCCCAAGAGCACACAACGTCGCGGCGAATGAATTAGCCCAAATCGCCACTGGCATAACTTTGGCTGATGGAGTCTGCGAGCGGATTTTGAAGGTGGAAAGAAGGACGTTACCTTCTTTCATGGCTCGAAGGGTAGACGCGGATGAATGGTACGTCGCTACGATAGAGGCTATCGATACAGATTGGCGTCAACCACTCATTGATTACTTGGATAATCCATCTACTCCAGTTGATAGACAAGTCAGATACTTTGCCACTAACTATGTGCTACGAGGTGGCGAACTCTTACGCAGAGGAGAGGATGGAGTTTATCTTAGGTGTATCTTTGGAAAGGAAGCTAAGCGAGTAATGAGAGAGGTACACTTAGGAGTGTGTGGTTCGCACCAGGCTGCACCAAAGATGAGGTGGCTTATCCGTCGTTATGGTTACTTTTGGCCTTCAATCTTGAAAGATTGCATCACCTTTGCTCAAGGTTGTCAGGAGTGTCAAGCGCATGGACCGGTGCGGCATGTTCCAGATGTGCCCATGCAACCCATTATTAAGCCTTGGCCAGCAAGAGGATGGGCGTTGGATTTTATAGGAATTATTCATCCAGCTTCGTCTCAGCAGCATAAGTTCATCCTATTAGCGACCGATTATTTCACAAAATGGGTGGAGGCTGTACCCTTAAAAGATGCATCTGCTCGAACAGTTTGCAGCTTCATCTTCAGCAACATCATTAGCAGGTATGGTATCCCAGAGTGTTTAGTTACAGACAGGGGGGCAGCGTTTCTAGCAAAAGAAACCGAAGACTTCATTACTGACTATGGGATTAAGTTTCTGCATTCCACACCATATTATGCTCAGGCGAATGGACAAGCTGAGGCTAGTAACAAAGTCATAATCAATATCTTGCGAAAGATGCTGATTGATAATCCTAGAGATTGGCATAACGAGCTTGATCATACTCTGTGGGCATATCGAACATCTAAGCGGTCGCCTACAGGAACCACACCCTATGCCTTGATGTTTGGGCATGATGCAGTTTTACCCATGGAGATAAGTGTTAATTCTTTAAGGGTTCGCGAACAACATCAGTTAGTAGGAGAGGATTATGTTCAGGCCATGTTTCAGGAGCATGAACAGTTGGATACTACTCGTGTGGAAGCCTTAGATCATATAATGGTTGAAAAACAACGAGTTGCTCGCGCATATGACGCCAGGACACGTGGCAGAAGTTTTGGAGTTGGCGATTTGGTTTGGAGAGCAGTACTTCCCTTTGGCGAACACGTTCGCGGCAGGGGTAAGTGGTCGCCTACGTGGCAGGGGCCTTTTGTGATTGACCAGATCGTGGGTAAAGGTGCTTATTATTTGCGAAATTTGGATGGAGAAGTCCATAATAACCCTATTAATGGGAGGCATCTGAAACAGTACTTTCCAAGTGTTTGGGCTTCTGACGATCCTTTGCCGCCACAGTCCACAGAGCAGCCTGTTTGCCAGCAAGGGGGCAGAGTTTAGAGCCTCAGGGTCTCGTTAGCAGAACTGGAATCTCGTCAGTTTCATTCATGTTGCTTAACGCCTAACCTGTTTGAGGTTTTTGGCTTTATGTGCACATGATAAAACTGGGGGGCACCATAGATATACAAACCAATTAATGTGGTTTTTTCGAACTTTTTCGAATTTTTTGACAATTTTTAGGAAGAACAAATTGTGTTTTTCAAGCCCTAATTTATTTTGAACCAACACCTGTGGTTTGTACATAGAACATAAACAATGTGTGTTTATTGCATAATATTCATGGATAACAAATACAGTGTTGAACAAGAACTGGTTGCAACAAATACAGTGTTGAACAAGAACAAAGCTGTTTGAAGAAAAAACTATTACAACTCCTTTCATAAAGTCTCTCTTCAAACTGTTGCAGGTTTTGCTTCATCTTCCACCTTGCGCGGCCAGCTTGTTGAAAGCAAGTCGACGGTGATGGGAGTAGAAGCAACTTGGTCTGACCTGGCGCGGAAGAGGCTCGGCAAGAGGAATCCTGTCGGCACAGAAGCCTTCTTCGGTCCAATACCAGAAGTCAATCCCCTCATCAAGTGGAATTTGGTTCCAGTGATGCACTTTGATGCGACTTCAGGGTTGGGCGCATCAGATCTTATTCCTGAGGTTAGGTTGTAAAGCCTACCCAGGATTTGAGGTTTGGTTGTGAAGCCTAGAGGACAGAAAGGTTGAAGAAAGAGGTCTGGCGGAATTGCTTTGAGACTGAAGGGAGAATACATGTTCTTGGTTGTTGAAGGTGATGAAAGGAATTGATCGACATTTATAGGCGAAATGCTAGGTCTTCACCGAAGGGAACTGAATGGTTTGCTATTCGTTCATTGGTCAAGCATTTATCACGCGTGCTGTGTTTGTTGAATGCGGTAAATGCGCAAGTTAATGGTGCGACGTTGCAGTTAAAGTTGGGAACAGTTTTCGAGAGGTCAAGGATATGGAATTAATTTGAAAAGATCTTCTGCATTCAGAATAACACTCGCGAACAAAGTCAGAACAGATAGCCAGTTAAATAAATTTACTGATGTGCTTAATGTTCGCTAAAGCAGTATCAAGGGCGTTTTTGATATTTTCTTCGTGGATCAGGGAATCCTCGATCCTGTCGTCCACCTGGTTGATCATTTGTTGCAGAGTCTGATAGGAATTCTTCTCTTGCTCCAGGGCGTCTAAGTTGTTCCGGGTTTCCTCTTCAACAATTACTATTTGGGCCTCAATCTCAGCTTTTTGACGTTTGAGCTCAGCAAGTCGGTTAGGAAACAACTGGGTCGCATTATGGACAAGTTTGGCAAGATTGGTGGCTTTGACAACCCGTTCGGCTTGGAACTCCTCTTTCTGTTGATAATACTGGGGAGCCTCCAATCGCGTGGCTCTGGCACGCTCAGACAAAGTTGCAGCTTTGGTTGTGAATTCCCACAGACGCTGCAATTTCTTCAAGAGTCTTTCATCAGCTTGAACTCGAAGGAGACGAACAGCATCTTCAATTTGGACCCTAGTATGTGGGTGGAGAAGATCTTCATGCTCTAGGTTGCGGAGGAATAGTGTCGCATCAGCGATGGATTGGTTTGCTTGAAAAGGATCCAGCATCAGTTGAACTTGCTCGATGAGGGAAGGCGTAGCGTGATCAGAAGGGGAGGTCACTGGAAGGTTTTCCGGAACCTGGCAAGTAAAGAAACAATAAGTGTTTGTAAGAGTACAAACAGAAGCTGCAGAGTAAAAATTGTTACCTTTGGGTCAGTTTCAGTTGGGATTACCGGTTGAAGCACTGGTTGAACAATATCAGTCGCGCGATCGGCATTCGCGACAGCAGTTTCGTTCGCCGGAGAGACTGCGTTCGCGGGGGGAATTTCATTCGCGCGAGTATCAGTCGTTTTTCTCTGAGGCGAACAGGAGGTTGCCTCGCGGGGAAAAGGCTCATTCGCAGCAACAGTTTGAAGTGGAACGAGCTTGGCACTTTCACTGAAAATCTCCCCCATCATAGTATCCAGGATCGGGGAAGCAACTGACTCGGAGGAAGAGCTAACTTCAAATACAGGAATCGGTCCCTGAAACAACAGAAGCACAATTGAGCTCGAGTTCATTGAAATATTGTCAATTGAATGGTTTATCGAAACAATACCTCTTGACCCGTTTCAGCAGGAGTCCCAGTGTCCAGGTTAGCTGTGGGAGGAATCGCCTCTTGGGCCACGGCAGAGTTTACTTCAGCTAGAACAGTTAGGTTTGGGGCACCAGAAACAGCAGGATGTTGATTGCATTCTTCGAGGGATTGTACGTCTTCAGGGCTAGACTGCATAAGCTGATCCACCTAGAAGGCAATTATATGATTAATTGACTTGGCTACATGAGCATACGAGTTTTCAAATTAAATGAACCCATACCTGGGGTTGGAGAGCATTTCCTTCTGTAGGAAGATTTGGTTTGAGCCTCTTGAGTGGATGATCCCCATTCTTGTTCGCGCGCTTCTTGGTTCTTTGAGGACGCTGCAAGGAAGGAAGATGGTCGGAAAAAGGGATACAGATCAGAAAATTGATAAACATAGTTAAAAAGTTTTAAATACCTGGGGGGCAGGAAGCACTTCTGTTCGCACCTCAGGAACCAAGGAAGATTCAACGCTTTGGTGAGGGCCATCGATAGCAAAAACAACCAAGTCTTCGGGATGGCGGAATTGTTTCTGATATGGCTGGAAAATCTGCCTAAACACAGATAGTTGGTCTGGGTGCCATTTGCCTTCGTTGATTGACGTCCACCACCTAGTAAACTCATTAGTGGCCTCAAAGCTCAGACGTACTCCGCCGAGGGGATAGGTGTTGACAGGCTGAATGATGTCTTTAAAGCTGGAGGGGATGGAATCAGGATCAATCCCAGCATTATAGGTTTCTCGCCACGAAGTGAAATGGTTGCGGCTAGCCAATGGGGGATATGGAATGTTTTGGCACATTCTAAATTGCCTCGCGAAGAAGTTAGGGGCATAGATTTCTACTCCGGCTCTCCCTGGTAGTTTGAGGTCGCGATTGGAAAGGAGGCGTAGAAAGAAAAAGAGCTGCAGGACGTTGTGGCTGTTGCTGAAAATAAAACCTTCTTTTACAAGAGAAGGGTATGTGCGTCTGCAGATAACGGTAATAGAATCTGAAGGCAGGCTTTCCATACTATACAGATGGTGGAAACAACGCGAATAGCTAAGGGCTGGAGGATGTGGAGCGGATACGATGGTTTGGCCTAAAACCTTATCTTTTAGGAAGCTGGTGACAGAGGAAGAGCGGAAAGCAGGAAAATAGGTTTGAAGCCACAAGTCCAAAATCCAAAGAGGACCGCTAACAGATCTGTGTTTAAAGGGCTCTAAGGATAGAAAGTGTAGTGACCTATATAGTAATCCAGTGGCTAACTCCAAAAGATTGAGAGGGATACCATTGTAAAGTAGCTCAGCCGTTCTGGCCCAGGCGAAAGTGGGTTTGTTGGTGGCGCTACATTCAACATATTTGAGTAGCCAGAATTCCAGAAATGCTAGGCCACTTAGATCGTCGTCAGTGCTCCCATAGTGATTGACCCACGCGGCGTATGAGTTGGGGCGAGGCTGATCAGAGGGGATTTGATGTTCCAGAGCAAGGTCGTTGAGAGGACTCGGTGCGTTGGCGAATGGAAATCCGGTAATTGTATACACATCTAGGAGGGTGATACCCATTGGGCCTGCGGGGAGATGAAAGGTGTTTGATGAAGTGTCCCAGAAGCAAATTGCTGCTGCCAGGGGAGCTCTGTTACAACCAGACTTCAAGGAGAAGCAGAGGTCGATAGGATCGGCGATTCCAACGGCCTGCCATCGTTCAAGGTCCTTACTACGGCGTTGTTGGTACCACTGGATCTCGGCGTCATTAGTATTCGGCCACTGCCCAAATCTGGTCTGGGCGTCTGACTTCTGCCAGTCGACGAATGAAGCTTCTTCCTTGCGAAAGATTAAAGGGGGAATTCGAGATGCATGTTGACGGTAAGGCAGTTCAAGTGGGTTTGGGAAGACATCGACCCAGGGACCTAGGTCGCAGGTTTGATCAATCTTAACTCTCAACCAAGAACCCTTGGGTTTTGGAGCAGGTCGGAGGCCAGCCATGGCTTGGACAAAGTTTAGGGCTTCATGCTCAGAAGGGGTTCTGGGTGCGGTTTTCACAGCAGAGAAGGTGTGTTTGGGTGCCATTGATTTGGAAGTAGGAACGGCGGCGGATTATCTCAGGAAGGTTTGAAAGGAGTTGCAGAGGGAAATGATGGTTGAGTGTTCTGAGGAGTGACAATGAAAAGACGTTTGCTTTTGGTTAAATCAATGCTAAGGTATAGCTCTTTTCGATTTTCGCAAACGGGCTTAATCTCAAGAACTGGGGGGCAATGTTGGATCCAGAAGTAAAAAGCCCATTTATGGAAAGGCAAGTGGACCGATGCCTGCGGTCAAGAGGGTCAGAGGACGTTTGAAAAGTCAAAAGCGCTCGCAAGGAGCACAGTAACAAAGTACGCTCGCGAAAGGAGATAATTTGTTCACAGGGGGAAACGCGCTCGCGAAGCGGGACGTGTGTTAACAGAATACGTTCGCGGTTGGAAAAGCGTTCGCGAGGATATTATAAGAAATTAGACACGTGGTTGCAGGAGGTTAAGTTACCACTAGAATGGTTTTGGGCTTACATGATTGGGCTTTAAGAATTAGTCTTGCACTACAAGAAGGATTATTTGAGGCTATACCTTGATTCGCAAGGAAACATCTACCCTAGTATTCACTATATAAAGGGTTGAGGTGCAAGAGAAAGACACAACTACATCTATCAACAAACAGACAACAACTTCGCCACGCGAAAGTCTTCAAGCCTCTCCGGAGCAACCAAGCCTGATCCGTCAGCAACCCAAGCCTGATCCGTCAGCAACCGTAGCCTGATCCGTCAAGCTGCAAAAGGGACTTAATCCGTTAAGTCTGACAGGTTTCAATCCGTTGAAATCTCTCTACTCCCCTGTTCGATCCGTTGAGCAGTTTTACTCCCGCAACCAGTTCTGGAGAATCCGTTCGCCAGTTTATATCTTGATACCCGCTGCTTAGTTTCTTTGCATACTAAGTAAGATTCGGCCATCCTCAAAGGTTGGAGAAAAATCCTAGAGGGACTTTTCCCTTGTAGGTCTAAGAAGAGAACCTAGCACAGAGGAAGAAGATCGGCGTCTGTCACAGTCGCTGTGAGAAGAAGTCAGAAGAGGGACGCAAGTAGCATCAAGTAGCATCCAACTTCAAGGTTGTACCTGACCCAAAGGTACTGGCACGCCTAGCACAAATTTACAAGCCGGTTGTTTGAAGGACTGCAAATTCTAGACCAAACAGTACCATCATTCCACATATATATAATTGTGATACAAGAGCATGATTAACAATATTGTTTAATATAATAAGAAAATTTTAACAAGCATACATAGCGTATGAGTTACTGCAAATTAAGGTTACTCAACTTTATAAAATATCAAAATGATATATAAAGTTGATAATCATACATATTTTTAGTACATTCCATCAATAACATCATTAACCATTGTGTCTTATTAATTTTTTTCTACACACAATCTCTCTCTCCCCCCTCTCTCTCCTTCCAAGACCCCTATTTTTCTCCTCTTTGACGACTCACTACCCAATTTCTCCCTCTTTGAGCAAACTTAGATTTTGGAAGGGACATGCTTGATTTAGTAACTATGATCAAGACAATTTGATTTTTAAGGGAGGTGAGACATCATAGCTTTGGATTTCATTACTGATTCGAGATCACTTGTGAGGTCTGTGTTTGAAGACGATGAGAAGCATGCCCAGATTAGTTATGGGTGCTCGGTCTCCCCTTGCTCGCCGTATTGATAGTCCAAGATTTCGGCCTTGAATCGTCAACTTCACTGTGCCATTCTTCATACCAGAACCTTATAAAACCTTCATAAAAAATATTTACACCAGAAAATCCTCTACCATTTATATTCACTACTGATGCAAATTTTTTGTATCTATTTCAAACCAAAGATAAAGTTAGATCTATATGTGATAGGTCCTCAATCTGATCGGTGTTTGGAGAAGATGCTAAAATGGTTTGGTCACTTCAGTGGGAGCAGAACATTGAAGGAACGAATTGGGCTATTATCTCTATTTTTTGTTTATGTTTTCTTTTTTCATTATCACTACTCAAGAGATGAATTTGCTCTTATAAAATTGACCGAATCAAATAGACTAACGGTCAAATTGACGATATCTATAAAGGTTGAGTTAGATTGAACTTCATGTAACGTTGTAATGTTTTGTAAAGTATACTCACCTTAACTCTTAGTGGCTCGTACATCATGTATTCTTGTTTTAATTTTTCCTAATATAATAGGTCCAACATGTTGTGTTTATGTTCATAGTTAATTAGTTAATCACACCATTGTGAATACACAAACAATCACTTTGATTAAAGTTGTTTCATGTGCATTCATTTGAGTGGGCCACAGGTTATGTATCGATGGATTCTCACGAGTTATTAGTTAGAGAACTCTCTATGGAGAGTTTGTTGTCCTTATTTTGATCTCCTTGTTCTTAGTTATACATTGATTACGTTCAATTTACCATTTGTTGATACATGATCTAATGATTTTAAATTGGAGTATAATTGTGCTTATAATTTACTGAATTTAGATAGCCACGGATCTGCCCCATTCAAATATTTGTTTTTAGTATTTGTAGTTCGACAATGTTATATTTTGACAATTTAGTTTAAAAAAGAATCTAAAATCTCAATAAGATACTCAAAAATTAGTTTATAAGTATTACAACTAAAAAACTTCACAAACCTTCGATATGTATACAAGGAGACTAGTACTTGGTATTACAAAATTTAACATGATAAATTTAAAGTAGGTGCAGCTATTGCCACTTTATGAACTATTTTGTTTGCTCTATATTTTTATCTTACACTACGTACATTCTCTTAATATTCAATTTACTTTGTTCAATTCACTCATTTGTATTATCTAAAACATCGTTGATTTAACTTGTTTTAACTCTAAGCTGGTGTTTCCCGACTTCAAAGTGTTAATATGCTATATATTTGCGTCATAAAAGTTTGCATCACATAAAAACCATCGAAGATTATGAATGCTAAAGAAAAAACTCTAGGGATTGATAATGAATATTAGATTAAGAATGAGGCTTTATGTGGTTTGAAAGGTGTAAGAAGTAAAACATTGTTAGTAAAAATAGCGGCAACTGTTTTCCTTAGACAACGGTTTTTCTCTAGCAACATGCAAGTACTGAATAATTATCAGCAATCATCAATTTGGCTTAGGGTGAAAACACTCTGGAGCGTGTTCAAAAATTGAATAAAAAAATCTGGAAGCAGTAAATGGAAGAAAATAAGAGGTGAAGTGAAACACATGAGGGAGAATTACCAGAGATATGATGAAGGCAGAGGACGAGCAGGTTCGTTCTGAGATGAATGCAAGTCGGAGCAGACATCAAAGAACAGGCTAAAATGACATCGCAACACTATTAGGCTCTACCAGTCGAGACAAGTCTGTGAGATTTGTGTGATGTCTAGTGTGTGAAGATCAAACAAAGATTTAAAACCATGTTGATCACGCGCATGCCTCCTGTTGAGATATATATCCCACATCGGGAATATGGGATGGGGTTCAACTCTAAAACCAATTGGCAATAGAGAGAGTAGCTCAAACCCTTATAAACCCACAGGCAAGGTCCCATATTCCCGATGTGGGATATATATCTCAACACCTCCAACGGACACTAAGTCAGAAACGATGTCGTTGCTTATTTGTTTGGAAATCAAATGGAGGAAAAATGGACAAAGTGGTCTAAACCCCTATTATTCTTCATGGTCTCTGCTACGGATAGAGTAGTCTAAAACCCTAGCACCATTCCTCACACTCTCTCCCTCCCTCTCGACCGAACTCGTCACTCTCGACATTGAACTCCGTCACTGAACTTGTCACTCTCCCTCTCGACCGGCCGAACTAGTCGCTCATAATGGTGGAACCATGGGATTCATTGACACTTAATACATGAGGAGGTTTGACTATCCCCCACTTCGTCTTCTCATTGGTGTCGACAAAACCATGCTCCGTTACGTCAATGGTCACAAAATCCCGTGCCTCTTACATTATTTTCCGTATCCGTCGGATGCTCCTCTGGATTGGTTTAATAAGCTAGCATCCCTAAGCTCTCATTATTTTCTCAAAGTCTTAGGCTTGCTGAATCGAAGAGATCTATGCGACCCTTTCATCATAGTGGTGACTGAATACTGTGACAACACATTGTCTTCCTGGACTATAGCAAATGCTGATAATATCGTGCAAGGCGAAGAAGGTTATGGAGTTCATTTCACTGCCGAACTAGCACGTATACTCAGGTATTCATTTTGGGTTAAAATTGATTTTGTTTTGTTACAACATAAACCTTTGAATGTGAATTATCATTGTATTTATTTGTGTATGTTATTGTGATTGCAAAATAATATTTTCCTTCATCCATTCTTTGATTTCAGAAGCTTGTTCGAAGCTTTGAACTACCTCGGGAACCGAGGATTCTGGCACAACAAAATCAATATGGATGCTGTCTTCGTGGTTCACAGTTCTGTCAACTCGGGATGTTTGGCTATGAAGCTGATGTTTCTGACCTGCAACAAGTTGCACACATGCTGAGAGGACTGTTGCGGGGTGATTTCATCTCATTTGATGTATTATGCTTGGTGCAAAGCATCGTTAAAGTTTGAATAGAAAATGTGGGGTATTATTGAAACTTGTCCCGCATTGAATAAAAATTAAATGCAATAGATATTTATAAAGAAATACTCATGTGAGGTATTAAATGGTTTAAATGCATTGTGTGGGCTTGGTGAGCTTTTCTATTGGGTTTTTCAATAGAAAATATATATATATATATATATATATATATATTATTTAAAAATCAAAGATCGAGCTGTTGTTACTCTATTTGATCCCGCTAGTCATCTTAAGAAGAATCAAGGTGATAACGTGTCTCAATTGGAGTATACACAAATTCTTGGAAGCTTGATGTACATAATGAATTGTACAAGACCCGATTTAGCATATACTTTAAGTAGACTTAGATACTCACATAATCCGGGAAAGGATCATTGGGTTGCGTTAGTAAGAGTGCTCCGATATCTAAAATTCATAATGGATTATGGATTGCATTATACTAAATATCCTTCCGTTTTAGAAGGATATTGTGATGCTAATTGAATTTCAAATCATTCGGAAAGTAAGTCCACAAGTGGTTATATATTTACACTTGGTGGAGCCGCCGTATCTTAGAAATCATCAAAACAAACATTGAATACACGATCGACTATGGAAGCAGAGTTTGTAGCTTTGGATAAAGCCGTCGAAGAGGTGGAATGACTCAAAAACTTCCTAGAGGGTATTCCATTGTGGCCAAAGCCCGTAACAGTCATTTGCATACATTGTGATAGTATGGCTGCTCTTACAAGAGCAAAGAATCAAATGTACAATGGCAAATCAAGGCATAAAAGGCGATGTCACAAAACAATACGAAGCTTGCTAAAAAATGGAATCATATCCATTGACTATGTAAAATCAAAGGAAAATATTGCGGATCCTTTAACAAAAGGTCTTAATAAAGATCAAGTAGTATTTACATCGAGAGGAATCGGCTTAAAGCTAATACAATGAGTCAATACTTGACGGAAACCTAACCTAGCAACATTGGAAATCCCATGGTCTAGGTTCAATAGGCAAACTAGTTGGGGAAGACTCAAGGAGCATAACACACACACACACACATATGCTCATTCCTATGATAAATAATTGTGTGTAATCTGTTGACGTAAAAGGGATGAATATTATTATATTCTTAATAATACTAATAGCTTTTAAAGGTGGGATAGTGCGGACTATTCATGATTGGTATTACTAATGTGAAATTGATGTGGGTCGCATCTTTGAGAACCGAGATGGCTAAGTTCTCTAAAATTCTCATGAAGAATGAGTTGTTCAAGACCGAAATGAACACAACCGTAAGAATTTGAAATGTGTATAGATATGTTATGTGGGATATTTATTGTCTCGATTTACTATACAACGTGAATAGTTCAAGACTACAGTTCACTATTTCACAAAGTGAATCCGATAAGTACTCCCTACGAAAGGTTCAAGTTCAAAAGACACCTTTTCCGATGCATCTCATATCTAGTTTCTCCGAAATAGAAATAAGTTCCTAAATATTCTTATTTTCTATTCAAATGTGGGGTATTGTTAGAGTTTGAATAGAAAATGTAGGGTATTATTGGAACTTGTCCCACATTGAACAAAGATTAAATGCAATAGACATTTATAAGAAAATACCCATGTGAGGTATTAAATGGATTAAATGTCTTGTGTGGGCTTGATGGGCTTTTCTATTGGGCTTTTCTATAGAAAATAAATAAATATATATATATATATATATATATATTATTTAAAAGTCAAAGATGAGCCTTGGGGCTCTTGGGCTCTATTGAAATAAAATTTGTTTTTAAAATTTTGAAATAATAATATTATTATTATTTAAATTTTAAATTCGAATAAAATGTTATAACTGTTCGGAACAGTTACAACTGTTCGGAACAGTTACAACTGTTCGAACAGTTATGTCTGTTCAATTTGACTTTTATTTAAGGACGACCTTTTGGTCGTTGTATCCCATCAAACCATCTGCACTTCTTCTTCCACCCCAAAACAAATTTCTGAGAAGCACAAAGTAAATTCGTCAGGGTCAAGTTCTTGTGCAAGAACTTGAACAAGATAGTTGTATCCTCTAGATAGACGTCCGAAACTGCAGCACGAGTGGGGACGAATTTCTGTCTTAAGTCACTGTATAGCAGACCTCTATCTGATCAAGTTAGTGAATTTAATTTCAATTTCGTTGTTGTTCTTTGATTTTAATTCAATTACTGTTATATATTTATTGTATGCTTCGAAGATTATAGATTGGTTCTAACAAGCATAACCGAGAGTGGTAGTTGGACCAATCAAATTGTTGATGAGTAGTGCAGTTGAAAACTCCTGGTTTGTTGCAAAGCATCCTACGTTCAAGACTGTGTATGTTATGACAACGAGAGCCCATAATAAATATTCTCTTGTTAGTGGTTGTAGAAGATATTTTGTATGTTCTACCAATTGCTTTTTGGTTGCTATGTCTTTCTTCACATTCTTTATTATCATTGTCCCATTTGAATTTTTCAAAAAAAATCTCGATATAAGTATCGACGTGCACTCTTGCATTTGTTATTTTTAGAAAGAACAAAAAATTATAAGCATTATCTTAGAGTTCTTGTCATTAGCCAAGATATTTATTACCATTTGATGAGCATGAAAATAAACATTATGGTTATCAGGTAAATGAATTTGTAATATTTTCACTGATGGATACATTCGGTTCATCATGAACTTGAATATTCTCTAAAAAGCTTAAGACAGTAGCCAGAAATTTCAATTAAAAAGGGCAAAACTTAAATAGTTATTACATTGAGAAAAACCTAATTTTATGATAACATATCTATCTTTTCATCCCAAAAACCGTAGTCTATTTTTGAATATTTAGTTGGCTTAAGTGACAAAATATTCTTCACAATTTTAGTCGGTGATATTTTTTTTAATTTTGAGTTTTGTCACATAGTTTTTCATCTGAATAAGGTTTTAATGAAACCAATTAATTGAGGTACTCTTTAGGTAACATGGTAAGTTATAAGCAAGACATACACACTTTCACTACGGATTGACTTTTTTGGCTCACACTGAATAAAGCTCCACTTTCAAGCTTCTAAAAAAAGAAGATAATGACCTAATTACCCAGTGTAAAATGTTTAAAAAGTCGACTTATATTATTATACCTATGAGAGAAATTTTATTCACACATCTCCAATCACTTAATACACATTCCTTTATATTTGAAAGTTTTTTAATTCCTCTTTTACCCTGATAATTAATTTTTGATAAAGAAAAACAAATTGTTCCAATCAAAAAATTGTTCAATTCCTAAACATCAAACCCAGCAGAAGCTTTCTTTACTTTTTTCTATTCTCATTATACGTCCAACATAATTCTAATTCTAAACGTCTATGTATAAATGGTGATGAATATAAAACATTGCAACAATAATATTGGATTATTTGGATCCTATGTAATAGAAAATAAAATGAAGGTCAACTATTTTGATAGCCTCAAAACCACTTGATGTGTTGTCGATTGCTTTGCTGTTTTGATGCCTAGATTTACTGTAAAACTTTTGTTTGTTAAAATCTTTTAAGATTGAAAGCTCTGTTATAATTTAAACTATCATATATAGTCTTCAGATGCATTTGTTTGCTTTCAATCATAGAAAATATGATTATACATATTGTCGTGTGAGATGACTACATACAACAATGAACTATGATTGGAGATCCGGGAAAGATGATGATATTGGCTTGCAATGGGATATATCAGGGTAGATTATGCACTTTATGAGAAAAGATAATTACCAAAAAAATTAAAGATATGTATTAAGTGGTTAAGGATGTGTGAATAAAATTTCTCTACCTATGAGACTAATTATATAAATAGAAAAAATGCTATTATAAAATGGAAATTGAAATTGGTCTACTCATTCCATTGATACTCTTTTTTATACAGAGATGAGATTACAATGATAATAACATTGTACATAATGATAATAATGACTAATTGATAATTGATTGAGTAATTACATCCGTTAATTCGCTAATTGCATAGTTAACTCTTCGCCAATTACTTTAATGAAGACACACCTAAGGAATTATTCCTTCAACACTTCCTCGATCTTGTGACATATCAAAGTTAAATCGGTGCATGGGGTGTTGTCTTACTTAAAAAACTTTGCCAACTAACAAAACCTAGTGGGATAAAATAAATGTGGTCAAAGAAAAAAGAGCACAACGCACCTAAGTGTGTTAGACTCCTCATGAAGTCTACACTCTCCTGATCCTTACATCAATCAAGGGAGCTAGGTACGTCTCTACATTCCTATGTTCTCACATGCCTTTCAAATATAACCGTAAGCTGTGATTTGAGAAAAAAGTCTTTCATATTCTCCTTGGATCTTACTTGATTCATTTGAATCTTGAGGAAAAACTAATGTTTTTCTTAAGGTAACATCATGTACCTAATGGTGAATATATAACCATTTTGTGAAAAACTAACATTAGGTAACATCATGAACCAAAGAATCATTTGGTGTATTGGTGATTGGTGTAGAGGTTTGCGGTTCCATATGCATTTTCTTTTGTCTTTCAATAAGGATAGAAGAAACCCAAGTCAATAGTTCATTTAGACATCATGATACATTCAATATACCTTCCAATAACACTGTGTTGGCTCTAAGTTAAGTGTAGCTATAAGTTATTTGAGAATGTTATATCCGGTCGAGTTCTTCAGGCTAAGAACAATATTGCACATATTACTACAGCTAGAGAGGTATTTTCAATTCTCAACCCTTCTTCATCATCTTTCTTTTGTTGAAAATGGATATTCATTTATATCCAAACATCGATTTATCATTAGGAGTGCTAATAGTATGTAAATCGTCCACGTAAATTACTTGAGAATCTTTTGGACACATGCAGACTAATAGATTAGTATTTCACAAACTCATTATTGACTAAGTTTTCAAAGATTATTCATCTCAATTCTGATTCCATGTATCTCACGTCTTCTGTTATTTTATCAAGATTACCTGTTATGTTCGTTATTAACATAGATTGCAAATCCATGACTTATTTCCTTTACAAATACACAAGGGAATAGTTCATCGTTTTGTGTCTCTTCCCAACTAAGTATTTACTTTTATTAAGTGAGCGTTTTAATTCTAATTGCAAAGCCATCATAGGCGTTTTTATATATTTTTCATTTAAGATCCTTGTGGAGATATGCAGTAACCACATATATGGGTTGCAATTCTATTATTAGGAACATGTCCCTTTATAGTCAATCTATAGCGTTGTCATAAACCTTGGTGTCATAAGAAGAGTCTTATTCTTTAGGACTTCATTATTCTCATTACACTTTTGAACAAAAATATGTTTTTGTCCTAATTGATTTACACTTGGTAAGGTTAACCCTACCAAACCAAATACCCGTCTCTTTGACAGAGAATCTAGCTATTTCTGAATTACATTTATGTTGGCTAATATGTTCTTTGTTAACATTTTTCAACATAGCGTGGTTTGATACATTCATGCTCTATGATTCTTTGAGCAACAGTGTGCATAATCAATGTGTATGTACTTTCTTAATATATTGAGATTTTGTCTCTGGAATTATTTTAAACATCGGAGCGTCATTCTACATTGATTCATGGACATCATTGTAATCAGAGACAATCTCATAAGTGAAAATCATTACATTGATGAGGTTGTGTCTTACTCGCCCAATTTCTTTAGGCAAGTATTGATCGAACCAAGTAGCTTCCCCTCTTTCCATAAGAAGCCACGGCCTCAACCGTACCTTCACTAAGTGTGGTTGTGTTGCCTCAAACTACGGCAACGTGTCCCTTATTAGGGACTTTTAACCTTGCAGGTCTTTGCAGCTAATATTTGTGATCTCGTCATTTTGACATTATCTTTGAACACATCAGGAATCAAAACTAGTATGTTATAGATATTGATTATATGAGGATAAATATGAGACATATTGGGCAACCACGACAATTTATGTCATTCTCATAGAAAATCATTTTTCTTATCTTCCCCTAATGACGACAAAACTATCTCATCTAAGTGACATTCCTCAATTCTTAGCGGAAAAATATCACATGCCAAGGATTCTGAGTGCAGATATTGTCGGAGATCCGTTTCTAACATAAATACTTTTTCATTTCTAAGTACCCATTTTTTATGCGTTGTGGGGCGCAGTAGATACATATATTGTGTAACTAAGTGTACTTAAATCGCAGACTTATGTCTAGTTACCGACTATTACGTATGAAATGGTTGGCTAGCAATGAGTTTTAAAACGAGTAAGTATGCTTGCTTGTAATATTGCATAATCTTAAGCATGTATAAGTAGGTTGGTGCGCATAACCAGTACCTATATATGGTGGCTTATGCAAGCCATTTTATATTTGCATTTGGGGTACAAGATGTTATCCATTGATCTTTATATACATGCAATAGTTTTTTGATGTTAACTCCTAGCACTGTCAATTCCTATAGATTTTATCATCGAGACGGTGAGCCTTAAACTTATAATGTATTCTAAGAGTTTTAGAGCATTTCTTGTGGACAATTATTTAACGTGTGACCTATTGTGTTGAAACGTCCTCTAATATCATACAATACTTTAATGATCCACATTTATGGAGTGATAAGTCCACAATAATCATGTTATATAGTAGGTAACCGTTGGCATAAACATTTGTGAAGCTTTAACAAGGTTCAATTAGTATGGGTAGTTCCATAGTAAGCTAAACACTTAATTTCTCATCAATACATTCATTGTAAGAATTTAGAAGTGTGTATAATTCATGAAATATACCCAATATTCCTTTTGGGCATTTCAATTATTCAATTTAAGTAGAATGATATGCTTTTAATTCTAACAATTTCTTGGATGCATTGCTTTGCAATTGTTGTGCTATTTTGAACCATGCATTTCTTTGTATTTAAGTAAGGGTGGGCATAAAATCCTGTAATCTCGAACCCGTCCCGAAATTTGTCGGGACGAGACGGGATTTAAATCTTAAAATGTTTGTCATGTCCCGTCCCTATACAATGAGACGAGACGTGAGACAGATAATTCAAATCTTATTTAGGACCATCTCATCCTGACTATTTAATAATTGATTTTTATTGATTAAAATATTATTTGAGTCTTTTATTTAAGTATTTAGATCGTAGCTTTTGGTGTCTTTAAATTACTAGGTTGTCTCTCATTGAATAACAATGATGTTTAATACTTTAATTTGTTGATTGTTGTAGATTATCTTCTTGCACTCTAGTAGTGATAATAGGTTTAGAGAAAAATAAGTAGTATAAACTCTTTTATTACATCATGTTGTATTTATAAATATGTTACAAACACATATTAATATTTATAGAGTAGAGAACACTAAAATTATGAAACTCTTTATTTTTCTTACAAATTTATATTCGACTATTTAATCTAGGATTTAGGCCAGTCCCATCCCAACCGGAATAGGGTCCGGGTGGGATGAAAACTAAAAACGCAAATCACATCCTGTTTTCAATGTCTAGGACGGGACGTGGGATTAGCTATATCTCGTCTCAATGCCCACCCCTAGTATTAAGTATGAATTTGTAATACCATGTACCTAAGAGGTTAATTACTTTTTGGGTTACGAGCTACAACAAATTTTCTTTCTTCATGCTCAAGTGATCGCTCGAGTTTGTTTTTGAGTTTTTTTGGAATCGGTAAAAAATTGATTTAAAACTCCGAAGTCGTAGCACACGTTAATACAAGTTGACTGGTGTGTCCGAATTATTTTTTGGAGCATCGAACTATTTTCTGTGAATTTATGAAGTTTACAGCAATTATCAATTACTGCTTCTAGTAATCTTTTTACTATATATAAAGGATCCTAAAAGTTGACTTTTTATAAAGTTGATAATTTAGGAAATCTTTCTTCTGGAAGGTTGTAGAGGACTTATATACGAACCCGTAGGCAAACTATGCGTTTTAATAAGAGTTTGTAAGTGAAAGTTATGAGTAAAAATGTAAAGTTATTATGCGGTAAAATTGTTATAGATAGGAATTTACCAGAGATGAAACAGTAAAAAAATTCAAAAATATGGTAAAGTTACTATTTATGATAAGTAGTATAATTAGGAAAACTTACCAGCAGTCAAAGGTATAAAATCACATTTCCACTTTTACTATGTTCACTCTCAGTCACGCATCTGCGACCCAACGAGTTTGCCACTGCCGTGCACCGTTATTGGACCACCACATACCGTCACACCAGTCTTGTTTGACTTGTCTCCAGTCCTAGTTTCGTTCTGGACAGGTTGTTGAGCTCGACTCGCCGCCGTTTGAGAGCAATCATGGCAAGAAGTGTTGTCTGCACAGTGAGGAGTCTCGCCGGAGTTCTCCCTTCTCTGGCCACCATTCGGAGCGATTTAGGTATGGATATGATCCTCTTGAGGAGTACATCAATCCTCTAGAAGCTTGTAACTCGATTCATGGTGTGTGAGGAGAATTTAGAATTCGAAATATTCGAAATTTTAGAGTTTTTATCCCCAAATCGATTTTACTGTTCTTGATCAAATTGAACTGTTTAAAGCCACAATTGAGCTTAATGTTGTGCATGAAGTTGTTGGCCTTGTTGAAACGAAGCTACTATTGAAATTTGGTAGGAACTAGAGTTAGCCAGAATCTGTGAAATTACATTCATAAAATACTGATTTACTAGAAACGGTAAATACCCATTTTTACCGTGTAGGATAGAATTAAATTTATGCCCATCTATAGTCAGTACTTTAGTTTCGCTCGTTGTTTCTGAGGTTCAGCTTTGTCGAGCATTTCTCGATTAACTAGATCTATGCCTCAATAAAGGTGAGGGGAGACGGAGTTGGGAGGCGCCGGTTGTGTGGATTCCGGCCAAGTGCTCGCTGCCAGTGTTGGATTGGGATCCAAATAGACCGGGAGTGAGTGGCACTGGGTTTGGGTTTGGGTTTCTGAATCGATGCGATGTGCTGGGTGTTGTTCCGACCTGGGTGTCGCCATTCAGGCCAAGGGCGAGTCGGAGGGCTGGGATAGGTGGTCCGGCATTAGGATCGCGCCAACCGACATGAGCTGGCAGGGGAGAGCCGAGGTGGGGTTGGGCGTTGTCGTCCGGTATGCAGCAACGTTGTCGAGAATCAGGACGGCTACATCGATGAGTCTAGGTTATCCAAAATATAATTCAAATAAATTAAGGTAAGTACACACTGAAAAGACATGAAAAACAAAAGGACAAAAGTTGTTAAGGCGCTGGTGAAGCAGCGAGAAAGAGATCAGGGCATCGGTTTAGAAATTTGTCAGCAAATTCTGATGTGGAGAAGCCAGAGGTGATGATGGGTGCCTAGATCAGATATATGAGTATCTAAAGCAGGTCTGATCTCAATAGTATATGGTGATGCGGGTTGAGGATGAGTGCCGGTAAGCAAGGCAAGAGGTCATCTGTGCTCATTGTCGGGTTTGTGTTGAGAAGAGCAGAAATAAAAATTAGGGTTCTTGTCTCTTTGGCTATTAACTCAACATTAGAGCAACAATGTTGATACCGTGGTATAATAAAATGAGAATTAGAATGGGTCTACTCATTCTTTATATAGAGGTGAGATTACAAAAATAATAATATTGTACATAATGATAATAATGACTAATTGATAATTGATTGAGTAATTATATCTTTTAATTAATTTGTTAATTGCATAGTCAACTATTCATCAATTATCTTGATGAAAACACACCTAGAGAATTATTCTTTCAACAAAAAAAGAATTTGATACAACGAGAAAGTAAAAAGGTAAAATTATGCATTTAATTAAACCAATTAAACTGAAAATCCATTATCATGAATTATAAGACTAGTTTAGGAGGATCATTATATGTGTAAGACTATAATTAACATTCAACCAACAATTCATATGAAAATGTGAAAAGGGTTAATTGACCCTTCTGGCCCCCTCTCCCTACGCCCATGGCTTCTGGTGCACAACCCCATCTTGCGTCAACAAAATTTTTGATTCCGTCTTCATTACTTTTAGGTTGCACTGTAAATGTTACTATTTGGACATTTGTAGATATTTTTGTACAAATACTTAACACTTTTAATGCTACAACAGATTTCAACATTGATATGACAATCATATATTGTGATTAAGTGACCAAGGGTTGTATGGAATGACCCAACTGTTATTAACTTCTTCATTTGTGTGGATTTTACGTCTATGATAACTGGGGTAATAGTCATTCTCTTGAAATGTATTGATTGAAAACTGTTTAAGATAACCTCTTTTGCAACTTCCACGTTTCTTACAAGGGGAATTTGGCTTATGGACTACACATGGGCCATGTATCATATGTCTCAATACAACATTATATAATTCACATCAGTTTGGTATCCCAGCTCGAACGATTTTATCATAATCATCACAGTTATTCAATTTATCATCACCATGTAACATGAGTAACATGTGAGTATGTGGGAGACCACGTTTTTGAAATTCGATTACATAAACGTCGACAATGATTTTGCCTAAGACCCTTTTTTGATAACATATTCTTTTAGTCTTTCCAACTTGGCACGGAAAATCCGAATACATAAATCTGAACAATCTTGTGACACTTAACCCGATAATAACTATGCTTGTATTTCTTTATAATTTGGGTTGCATGTCATTGTGAGGAAAATATCTAGTTTTCCGTACTTTTGAACCAAAGTCATTGCGTCTTGCTACCTTTGATGCATATCACGTGGACTACTAATAAATGTTGATGGAAAAATAGTTCTTCGCCAAATGTTACATGTATTAGTATTATGAAGTAAGTGGTGGTTTTAATAATGTTTTCAAATTAACATAATGTTTTATTGTTATATAACGATAATAAAATTTGTACCTGCATTATCCTCACTAGCATTTGACGATCGTGGAGTCCATCATAAAGCTCACATCGCAGGTAAGGTTGATGACTACGAATATATCTCCGTTTTTGTGTTTCAATTTTCACATAGTTGTCAACCACATACTGTTAAAATAGGCAGCCTCTCCTCGAAACAAAAGTAAGTCACCATGTAGACGAATGTGAAATATAATAATCAGTTACGATAATGCTACAAACAACTAATATACATACATATACGTACACATTTATTTACGATGAGAGGGTGAAAAATAGTTCACCTGCAATACATATGCATAATAGGCACCACACGTCATCTCACGAGCGTTATTCCTTCGACTGCTTAGTACGTACCTAAGGTAACAACAAATGTTACTATAAAGGATGATAATAGCCTACGCAATCTGAATCGTAGTTCGCCAAACGTCGATGTGTAGAAAAGCTGGTTTGTTCCACTGATCGAGTAAACAAAAAAGAAGTGATAATCTGACTGAGGTTAGGGTAACTACTAACTACCCAACACTACGTGCATGTCTTAAATTTCTTCATCGACCCAAAACATTATGTTCATTAATCTAACACCCTTAACCTAAAGATTTAAAGTTCTTCATACTTGTGTGTTTCATTTTAAATTTTGTTCATTAATCTTGACATAGCTAGCTTATGTTGCCGCACAGAAAATCAAGGTGCTGATAATTCACTCAGAATTTTTCTGCTTTCTATTTCTTTTGATACTCCCATATCCATGACCGGCTAACTTATAAGTTCCACAAATGTGGGTTGATAAGGATATACTAATTAGATTCGATAATTTATGAAAATATTATTCCATAGATATCAAACACCAACAGTATACGCAGTAACAAAGCATGAGAGCTAGCTTTCGAGTAATAAATCTTGTAATGAAAGTATATACACATGGCAAAGGTGATGATGACCTTTTCTTTCTTCTTCTTAATTAACTTTGTCATTGTAAGTTTGTCACTGCGCAAAGGCGTATCAAGCTTAGGATCCTTTAGCGGACAAGATAATATATGAGATTGACAAGGAGATTGGCCTCTTGAGCCAAGAGAAACGTTCAATGATTTAACCTCATAGCTTGTTCTATTAGAGGTGTCAACTTCACTCAATCACTACTGCTCACTTATTAACTAGTATTGTATATATCAACCGTACTCATCAAGACATAATAACAGATAACAAAAGGCCAAAAGGGAACCTAGAGTTCGGCATTTGGGCATAGTTGCCAACATATATAATCGAAGATTATATAGGAAGAACAAAAGGATAAAAAAAAAGCAGTCTTGAGAATTCGTGTTCGAGCTTCCCTACCCATAAGTAACAGTAGTGCCTTATTTAGTTATATATAAACTTTACTTAGTTGAGTAGAGAAATGATATATAGATCATGATATAATTGAATAGCTCAACAAGTTTTTTTTGTTAATTTTGGGTTAATTAGCAAGAATGATTCTTAAATGAAGGATCTTTGAGCATAGATGGTACTACTACGTACGTCGTAGTGCGATATTTTCTTGATGCTTATCGAATAGATCAAAAACCTTGGACGTAAGTGTTTATGATACCAATATACCCATACTTCAAATCATCCATAAAAAGCAAGTGAGCAAGAAACCGAAAGGAACGTCTTCAAGATTAGAGGTAAAGTTGAATGGTTCTTGGTTAACTAACTTAACCTGTACATGTATTACTTCCAACACCTTATAAAAAGCATTAGCAGGCAGGTGATAACATGAGTTTCAACGCCCTAGCTAGGTAGCTATTAGTAAATACTATTCGATCTGTTTCGTAATTGAAATACTGATATGGAGAAGGTAGAGGAGAAAGGAGCTGCATATGGAACAGATGACTACACACAAGATGGGACTATCGACCTCCAAGGGAGACCCGTTTTCAGATCAAACACTGGTAGATGGAGAGCTTGTTCCTTCATTGTAGGTACGTGATGCAACGATGATCCATCTCTTCCTATCGATCCCAAGTTCCAATTCCATTTCAGTGATTCAGTCTCTTGCGTAAACGATGTTATTGTTATGATGCATGTTCAATGTAATATGTGTGTGCATATATATGAATGTGTAGGGTATGAAGTGTTTGAGAGGATGGCGTATTATGGAATTGCATCAAACCTGGTGGTGTATTTGACGACGAAGCTGCATGAAGGCACAGTGACCTCTTCAAACAATGTCACAAACTGGGTTGGGACGGTGTGGATGACACCCCTTTTGGGAGCTTATATTGCTGATGCTTATCTCGGCCGATACTGGACTTTCGTCATTGCCTCCGCCATATATCTTGTGGTATTAATTCATCAATCTCGTCTAACAATTACGTGTTATTTGCATGTATAAGTTGTTTTATGCAAATGGTATCTCCATCTAATCGTTCATCTTCGTAATGGCCTTCATTAATTTGCTTTCAAAGTTGGCCATCCGCCATCTATATTCGAAGAGTTCTTGTAAGAACTAATATATTTCCAGAATCCAGATGCTATAGTTTGATCATACATTGCAAGCCTTTATAATTCATATCTAGAGAACTTAAAGTTAGGAAAAGCTCATCAAGCATGCACTGCTTGCTGCCTCTTGATTAACGTACACTCACACTTCAATGGTGTACTGATCAAACTAGTACTATTTGACATGTCCAAAAGATGAGAGTACTATATACCACGTACTACTACTTGACGGAGGTTTTTATGAAACTAGCTTGCTTGTAAATTTCTAGGTTATATAATATGATAATATATAGGACATATGCTTATTGGTAGATTTTCTTCACAGATTTTATTAATATATAGTTAAAACTTGTAATTAGCAATAAAAATCATTCAAAACATGTCATGAGAGTTTACAGCATTTTAGGATCCAGGCGAAATTCTATAAAATAAGCTTAATCTTAATTCATATAGAAAGAAAAATGAATCGAGATTTATATACGATATGTTTAAATGGTATATTATACAATTTCTTGAGGTCGATATGTGTTGAGTAAGTGGGTTAAGTATAGCTAGAACTAATAGCGCGGATGGATCTTTTGGCATGGAAAACATAACGACTTATGTTAGTGAGATCCAACATTACCCTATGTTATTCTTTGTAAAATGCATCTGTATGATCATACAATAGACTAATTTGGATGGAATGCGTATGCATTTATGCCCTAAATATAATTGTAATGACCGAGAGCTATGTTATCTTTTAGGGAATGTCCCTACTGACGCTAGCAGTTTCCCTCCCTGCCCTAAGACCACCATCATGCGACCATGGAATCAAACTTGAAGACTGTGACAGAAGAGCCGCCCCATTCCAAGTGGCAATATTCTACTGTGGACTGTACATCATTGCACTCGGAACTGGTGGCACCAAGCCAAACATCTCGACCATGGGTGCCGACCAGTTTGATGAGTTTGAGCCTAAAGAGAAGACCCAAAAACTCTCCTTCTTCAACTGGTGGATGTTCAGCATTTTCTTTGGCACACTTTTCTCTAACACTATCTTAATTTACATTCAAGACAATGTAGGGTGGGCACTTGGCTATGGACTTCCAACAATTGGCCTTGCATTTTCCATTTTGGTGTTCTTGAAGGGTACCAAGTTTTATAGGCACAAATTGCCTTCAGGGAGTCCCTTCAATAGGATAGCTCATGTTCTTGTGGCGTTTATAAGAAAGTGGAGGGTTGCTATCCCAGATGACCCAAAGGAGCTTCATGAGCTGAGCTTGGAGGAGTACACAAACTCTGAGAAAGTCAGAATCGATCACTCCACTTCATTAGGGTAAATCTCCATGAACCCTAAAATTTAAACCCGCGATTTCGATATACAGATTATTTCATAATTGATAGTTTGATACTAATATAAACCCTAAACCCTAATCAAACAAACACTGAATTATACCTGCAGGTTTCTTGACAAAGCAGCAGTAAAGAGTGGACCAACCTCACCATGGATGCTATGTCCAGTGACCCAAGTCGAAGAAACTAAGCAAATGATCAAAATGGTCCCAATTTTGATTGCAACATTTTTACCAAGCATGATGCTAGCTCAAGGAGGAACGCTCTTTGTCAAACAAGGAACTACCCTAGATAGAAGCATTGGACCACATTTTGATATCCCTCCAGCATGTCTCTCAGCATTTGTGACAATCTTCATGCTTATAAGCCTTGTGCTCTATGATCGCTACTTTGTTCCTGTTATGCGCAAATATACGAAAAACCCTAGAGGGATCACACTGCTGCAGAGACTAGGCATTGGCCTTGTGTTGCACATCATTATCTTGATGACTGCCTTCTTCGCTGAAAGAAGAAGGCTGAGTGTTATACAAGAACATAAGCTGTTTGGGAAAAGGGACACAGTTCCTCTCACAATTTTCATTCTCTTGCCTCAATTTGCTTTGGCTGGGATTGCTGACACCTTTGTGGAAGTTGCAAAGATAGAGTTTTTCTATGACCAAGCACCACAAGGTATGAAGAGCTTGGGGACTTCGTACTTCACTACTAGCTTGGGAATTGGGAGTTTTCTTAGTAGTTTTCTTCTAAAAACAGTCGCAGAGTTCACCAAGAAACATGCGAAAAGGGGTTGGATTTTGGATAACCTAAACCTCTCTCATCTAGACTACTACTATCTGTTCTTGGCCTGCCTGAGCTTCCTCAACTTGCTCTTTTTTCTCGTGGTTTCCAAGTACTATGTTTATAATGCAGACGCGAGGGAATCTACGGGAGACTTTGCCGTGGAAACTTTGCGTGGCAAAACTTCAGCTCAAGATTATAAGGATGCCTCAAGTACGTAGTATACATATGAGCTGATAACATAATTTAGAGTACCTTCTATATGCAGCGCCGGTCCTGAAGATTTGAAGGCTTAGGTCTCTTTGATTATTATTTTTATTGTCAAATATAAAAATTATGGGTTTCAACTTTAATAGTATACTTTTAATATTGTTATCTAAAAATACATTCTTATATACGTTTCTTTTAAAAATACCTCTTATATATAAGGTTTATCTAAAAATACCCTCTTATATATGTGGTTTTTTGCCCCTTATTAATAATGCTTTCAGAATATACATATATATATATATAGAAAGTCTTTTTGCTGAGGAATCTCTTTATATATATATGAGTGTGTATGTGTGTGTATATATATCTAATTTTCATTGCATATGAAAAAATCATCTTTTTTTAATATTGTCTAATATATTTTATTGTCTATACGAATGACTAAAATATCAATGATCCTAAGCTTGACAATTTCAACAAAAATCTCAATAAAATTTCGTGATTGATAAATCTTCAACAAGAAGTAAAGAAGCTTGATTGTTGAATAACATGAAACTATATATATATATATATATATATATATATATATATAGCTGGATGAATATTTCTAATATTTTTGAACAAGATAATACCTTATTACTTTACTAATTCTCATATGTAACATTAGTAGTTTATTCAGAAATAAAGAATTTATTCTAAAAAAAAAACAAAAATATACAAGACATCTAAAATAATAAATATGTGATTACTGTAAAATAACCAATGAAAATAAACACATGTATAAAACAAAGATATGATAACTAGTAGTATCTCCTTGTTTAGTTGAGATTGTTGTAGTTCATAAAAAGTCTATTTTCACCACCATGGTTTGAATCTCAAAACACACAACTTTTTTATATTTTCTCTGATTTTTATGACATAAAATGAGGAAGTTGGGTTTGATGGGCCACATGCTGGTCTGGACCCTGTGCAGTTCGCAAAGGCTGCCCTGCTTTCGGGCCGACCCTGTCTGTATGCCTACCTACTCAGCTAGAAATAACTAAGTCGCTCTGTTCTAATTAGGAGTTTCACGGTGTAAAAATGTATATGGAAGTATGAAACATAAGGTTCCAAATTTTAATCTTCTTCCATGATAAATACGAAAATGAAGGCTTCTAAATATGTCTTATTTTGAGTCACGATTTACTCAAAAGTCGAATCATATAAAATACGTATATATGTACCAATGCATGTACAAATCCTATATATGCAAAAATGAAATATCTTGTGGTTTCGCATTGTGATCCTCAAGAACTTGTGTAATGAGCTTCTTTCACAATTTCATATGAAAGATTTAACCTTCACATCTTTTGCTTTATACTGCTGTCCCCATCTTCAAGACAGCAAGTTAATTTTGAACCAAGGGGTTCAGTAATATCCTAAACCCTAATGAGCTGATAACATCAACGTCTTCATCATCTGGTGGAAAGGCGAAGCTGCTTTCTGCTGTACAAACTAGAACTTTACAAGGGGATATCAATCAGATTATTTTTGGTCGTTTTTAATTTGCCAATGTCATGACCAATACCTACATACAGCCAACTTTTGTTTTTATCAAATTGCGTTCTTATTTGTATTTTAGTTTTGAGAAATTTTATTTACACATGCTAAACTTATAAATACACACTCCCTTTTTTGGAAAATTTAAAATGCCTGATTTATCCTTATTTGTTTAGTTGTTGAATTCATTTTGTTTTTAAAAAAAAAATTGGTTTTCAAGTTTTTATACCCATACCGGATACCTCTACTCTACGATATTGGTGAAACATCGATTCAAGCTCAAAATACAATCAAGAGAATTACATTTGGTGATTTTGGTCGCTTAAGTTCTTAACACCAAGTAATACTATACTGTATATATGACTGTTAGGGTTTATTATATACTTATATATATTTGTAAATATATACTACCACAAACCCTATATAAATATAAATATAAATATAAATATTCCTGTCGAATTTGAAAGATTTTAAATCACCCAATATTTGTTGTATGGTCTTAGGTATAACATACAATTGTTTTCAATAAATAAAAAAAAGTTCTTATTGTTGGTCAAACTTAGAAAAGGAAGATTGATCATCACCCACCATTAAAAAGGTTGGAGCATGCAGCGGCGAAAACAAAAAAACACTCAAGGAATAAATGAGATAGATCGGGTTAGCGGGTCAGGTCGGATCGTGGATCAGGTCAGGTCAGATGCGGGTCTGATCGAATCTAGACCGGGTCGAGTCAAATGCTGGATCGGGTCGAGTCAGATCTGGACCGGTCAGATTGGGCTGGATCTGCTGGGTGGGTCTGTAGCCGGATCTAGGGAATGCATCAGAAGGGGAAACCGATGAGGAATCTCCTCATCAGTGGGTCTAGGCTCTATGGAAAAGGACTGCGGTCTAGGGTTTCAGTTTCGAGACTCGCCGACGGATTTGGGCTTGGGTGGAGGATGGGGATGTTGGGTTAGGAATTGCCAGCGGTGTGGAGGATGGGGCAGCTGGGTCAGGAATTTTCGACAGTGTGGAGGATGGGGCAGCCGGTTCGAATGGCAGAGATGAATAATGGTGGTGTTGATGATGATGATGATCTTCTTTGTCTTCGTTCTCTATCCAATATGATCGTGATGATGGAAGTTATGATGAAGACATAAAGAACTCAACTTATCCTTGCCGATCAATTAAATATAAAGGCCACAGACAAAACAAAACCACAACCACAAGGTAATCAACTAGATTAATAAGAAAATGACGGACACAAACCCTAATAATAGGGTTCTTTATAGAATGAAAAAATAAAAATAAAAGAGACAAGTCTTTTCAGATCTTTGTTTGGATACCAACTCAAATATAATGATATTGAGAGAATAAACTTTCTAACATATTATTCATCTCACCATGAAGGTTTACATAAGAGTTTACAAGAAATATAAATGGTAAGTATCAACTATGGTATATCAGAAATTACTCTATGACATAACTACAATAAATTTACATTTCTATTCTGACTCACACTAACAATGAGACTGTGGATCTCAAAGGCAGACCTGTTCTGATATCAAACACTGGTAGATGGACAGCTTGTTCCTTCATCGTAGGTATGGACAACGTTGTCATCATCAAATCAATATATAAATATAAGTATATGCTCAAATTACTTGGAGAGGCTTCAATTAACTTGTTTATAAGTTACTGGTATGCACAGGGTATGAAATGTTTGAGAGGATGGAGTATTACGGAATTGTTTCAAATCTGGTGGTTATCTGACGATGAAGCTGCATGAAGGCACAATGACATCTTCAAACAATGTCACAAACTGGGTTGGGACGGTGCGGATGCACTAGTAGAAAAACATCCTTAAGCGACGAAAATTTTTCAAGTTAAAAAATTATTGTTGCTTAAGAAGCTCTAAAGCGACGAAAATATGAAAGCCATGAAAATTTTCGTCGCTTAAGCGACATAAATTTTTTGCTTAAACGACAGAAAGTTTTGTCGCTTAAGCAAATTTTACTTAAGCGACGGAAATAATTTACTTTCTGTCGCTTAAGTAAAATTTCAAATTTTAACCATTTGGCGCTCAAAACATTTGAAACTTACTTAAGCAACGAAACTACTTTCCATCACTTAAGTAAGTTTCAAATGTAAGCAAAGGATTCCAATTTTAAGAATCCTGCTCAAGTGAATAACAGAACTTTCGTCGCTTAAGTAAGTTTCAAATGTAAGCAAAGGATTCAAATTTTAAGAATTTCGCTCAAGTGAAGAACAGAAGAAGAAGAGGAAGCAGAAGAAGAAGATTTTTCTAGAACAAAAAAAAATCGGCAGGAAATCCGCAGGAGATATTTTTTGAAAAAAAAATCTAAAGCTTAAGTGACGGAAACATTACGTCGCCTAAGGCGTGTTGTCATCGCATAAGTAAATGGCTTAAGCGACGAAATGATGGTTTTCCGTCGCTATTAAAAAATATGACCAAGCTTAGGTGACGAACTTTCCGTCGAGTAAGGCTTAGACGACGGAAAATCGGTCTTAAGCGACGAAATATTTCTGTCGCCTAAGGCCGTTTTTTCTACTAGTGATGGCACCCCTAGCCTGATGGGTGCTTATATTGCAGATGCTCATCTTGGCCGATATTGGACTTTTGTCATTACTTCCGCCATATATCTTGTGGTACTTGTACATTTTGGCTTCGTTTTTGACTATGTTCTCGTTAATTTTTGTAGATAACCACTACTACATCAAAACCTTATGTTCAGAATCAAATGTACAAGTACCATGCAGAACATAGTTTTTTATAGGAGTCAGAAAATGAACCAGCAAAGATCTGAAATGAGTATAATGGACATGCAGCAAGAATGAACCAGCAAGTATCGGAAATGAAGATCTTTTTTTCCAAGTGAACTTTCGTAGCTAGCTAGAACTAGAAGAACAAGAAATAAAAAAAAATAAAAATAAAAGTTAGTTGCACGTCAATATATTGGTTGTTGAAAGGTCTCTGCTTAGTTTTTCACACTGCTTAGTTGCTCTGTTGATGAAAATCAGTTTAGATGGTAAGGTTCATGGTTTGATAACTCGGTCTCTGTTAGGTTGTTAGCTCCCTTTCATTCTTCACGATTGAAAATAACCAGTCTTGACCTGATTTTCACAACTTTGACATTAGTACTCTTTACTTTTAACTCCAGTCGTTTTTCCACTTTATTCATTCGTATTAAAACCTTACCTGAGTTACCTCCATTGACAACAACCCCAACCTGACTCTATATGAAGAAGTATCAATCAACGAGGTCGAAGTAAAAATTGGATAGGAAGACTTTTCGAAGAGAGGGATGTTGAAAAACTTGAAACTTCGAAGTTCGAAGGCATCCAACTAAATGTTCGGTGGATGCAATACTATCAGAACTAGTGAAAAGCTAGTGCATCAGGGAGTCCTTTCAGCAGAATAGCTCATGTGCTTGTGGCTGCTATAAGGAAGTGGAGGGTAAGTGTCCCAGATGACCTAAAGAGCTTCATGAACTGAGCTTGGAAGAGTACTCAAAACCTGGTAAATACAGAATTGACCACTCCTCTTCCTTAAGGTAAAACCATAAATCCTAGATGTAAATTTCACCTAGACAGGCGCGTTCGGTAGAGATGTGATTGTCAATGTAGTCTCTCTGAATGTCGAGTTGTGGATCGATCAAATGTTTTGTAGCCATCTAAAATCACAACTAACACTGCATATATTGCTTCCAGATTCCTTGACTAAGCAGCTGTAAAGAGTGGACCAACATCACCATGGATGCTATGCCCAGCTGTAATTAACGCTTTCAAAGGGATCCATTTTACATTTAGGAGAAGAAAACACTGAGGCATATCCAATAGACACTAAAATTCATAACAGATAAGCATTTTAGATTATTTATTAATAACACAGCATTATCTTTACGAGACTATTAAATTAAACACCATCCATATGCGTAAGGGCGTTTTGATCAGTCTCGTTTTTATCGGTCGGGAACACCATGTCATTCTGACACGTCATGTTCCGGGTACAGAAAATAACTACTCTGCATAACTATTGTAAACAAACACTGTCACAATTACCAATTAATGCATATCCTGTGAACATGTAAGACATCTGAAACAGGTGCTGCATCTCCCTCAACCAATTTCCCCTTGGATTAGTGCAACATTGGTCCAGTGACCTGAATGATTTCACTCATCATAGTGAGTTAAACTTATTGACATGTATTGTCAGGACCCACCCCGGGTTAAACCTCTTTAACCCGAAGTAAATCCTGCGGAGACCACCTCAAGGGAACTTCTTACCGAAACCCCCTTGAAATGGCCAACCCTTCCTACAAAACTAGCTAAACTGGGTTAGTCAGAGCGGTCTACAAAGATGATTACCCTCAGAAATTGCGGCAGCAACAGATTGATCGACTATGCCTCGACTCTCGTACGCGCTCGACCTCCTCTCAAGAACCCTGCATCACTGGGCATTTAAAAACGAATGGCCCAGGGGAGAAACATTGAAAACTGTTAGAGTGAGTGGACGAAAATCAAATATAAAAACTCTATTTCCTTTAATGCTCTCCCAAAAATTTATTGATTTAAATATCATCTATGCATGCCCACAAATACTAAATTTTCACAAATGCATGATAAGATAAACAAGTAAGGTTTATGGGAAGAGAAATGTTCACAAACATAATAAGTCTGACCTCTCAGACTAGGGTCGGAGCTAAGAGCTCTAGTTGCGCCCTCACGCTATGCTAGCCATATAAAATAATAACGGACAACCCTTATAATATTAACCTGACCTCTCAGGCTTGTCTGTCCTCTCAGACCAGGGTCGGAGCTAAGAGCTCTAGGTAAAATGGTAATGGACAACCCTTATAATATTAACCTGACCTCTCAGGCTTGTTTGTCCTCTCAGACCAGGGTCGGAGCTAAGAGCTCTAGGTAAAATGATAGTGGACAACCCTCATAGTGCACTACGTAGTTTGCCTGACCTCTCAGGCTAGGGTCGGAGCTAAGAGCTCTAGTAGCGCCCTCACGCTACTCTAGCTAGCATATTCATTGGACAACCCTTAATAAAAATTCATAACAATACTTTACTCAAATACTCTTCCCAAAACAAATAAGTAAAACCATTCCTCGACATATATGAATAAATCCAAATAAAACATTCAAGAACCCGAGAAAAATTTAATTCACGAAACAATCATAAAAACCCTGCAATTAACTCAATAATTAAGGCATGCATTCGTTTAAAAATAATATGTCCACTCACAGTACTATTGCGACCTTCCCGCTCGGAAAGCTCCTCGAGCGAAACCCTCGAACTAACCGCGTAGTCGAGCCTGTCTCACGTTCAACCAGAGACTGTGCAAACAAATCATCATATTAGTCATTTACAGTGGACTTGGTTTTTTCCTAGTTTGACCAGGAATTCCTATTTGACCACGTGTTGACCAAGTTCCTTTTTATGGCACTTTAACCTTTTTGACTTTCTTTCCCGGTTATCGACTCTTAACTCAATTTACCGGAAGTCCGACTCAGCTTCCGAACTTTCCTTTATTACTTTAACTTAACGTTAGGGTGTCACGTATTAATCAATATAATTAATCTCGAGTCGATTTACCGATTTAGCATTTTCCCATAAATTCCAGTTATCAATTTCCGATAACAATTTAACACTTTACCCATTTAACCAAAAAGTGTCACATTCATTGAACTTCAATCCTTTAACCATTTTCCTGAAAATGCAACTTTCCCAAAGTGGAAACTTTCCCTTAATGGAAACTTTCCCAAAATGGAAAGTTTCCCAATTTAGCAGGTTTCCAAACATAGAAGGTTTCTCAAAATGGAAAGTTCCCAATTTACGGTTAGTTTCCGTTTCCTTACGTAAATTCCGATTTACGACACTTTAACCCTATTAAACGGAAACAACACATTTAAAGTGATTGAAGACTACCTCGGCATTTCAGCCGTATTTACTGCCGTCGGAATCGTTACCGGATTCCGGCAACTTTGCCGGAATTTTGCCATAACTTCCCCGTTTCCTCCGATTCACCAAGTTATCGACAAATCCTACACCAAAACACCTTAACTTAGCTAATAAACAACCAACTCACAACAACACAGTAGAACACAGTGGAATACAGTGGAACCTGAAAACAAAACTCAGAACTTACGTATCCAAAGGCTCACTCGCCAGGTTCCTAACACAGGCAGAGCTCCTGCCTTGACCTGCGCGCCACCAGCAGTTTCTCCCAAGCCCCTTCTAGTACACCAGCGCCACCAAGTCTCTGCTTCAGCCCAAACCCAAAGCAACTCCCTCCAACTCTCCTCCACAACTTCTGAGACCTTCACCCCGGCCTCACTGGAGCTCCAAGAAGCTTGTCGGAGTTCGCGAAGGCTGTCGGAGGTGGAAACACGAATTCCAGAAAAACAGAACACAGAAACAGTGAGGAGGGGTTTCGATTAGGGCCTAATCCAACTAACCAAGGAAATAGGAAGGAAGAGAAGAAGGAGAGGAGCAAAAACCTAACCTTAGTTCGTCGAAACACAGCCGGGTCCAGATTCCGGTCGTTGACCGACGCGTCCTACTCGGCGGATCTCCCTCCACGGCATACATTGGCGGAAATTGGTTGAGGGGTTTTGAAGAGGGGAGTGAGGGGAGTAATTTGCAGGTGGTGCGCCGGCGTGGGGTGGCCGGACGCAGCTCCGACGAGGGGGAGCAGACGGAGGTCGAGGGAGAGGAGAGACTCGGGTTTGACCCGAGTTTCTGGTTTTGACCAAGTCAATTCAACTACCCCCTTTTTATACTTAAATGGACGGTCCAGATCAATTCCCCAAATGATCTGATGGCCCAGATTTAAAGAGAGTAAAAAGTAAAAAGGTTAAATGGTAAAACTCCTCATTTACCGGATTGGTAATTAAAAGCTACCATAAACTTCTGAAATTCACAGAAAATAGCCGGAAGCTCCGAAAAATATTCCGAAAATACCGGGAGACTCGTGTTGACACGTACCACAACATCGAGTCATCAATTCAGGTATTTGAAGTACTTTTAAAAACTCGAAAATTAACTCGAGCGATAACTTATCGAATTACCGATCGCAATTAAAAATCTTCGGTAACTCGTGAATCTCTGTGAAAGGTAACTTTTATTAACTTCAAAAGATTCGGGGTGTGACATGTATACAAAAAGAAACTGAGATAGGGATGTGTGTGTGTGTGTATGAGAGAAACTAACCTCCGAGATTGTGGAAGAATGGCAAAAAAACACAAATGGTGTTATTTGTGGAAGACTCGTTAGAAGGTGTTCTAAGTTTCATCTCAGAATTAGTCCCTGAGACAGGCCCATATTCCAGAAACAATCTCTGTTTACTTAAACCACCATCCATCTGGTTTATTAAGGTTCCCAATTGTGCATGTCTATTTTTATCAGGAATTTTCTCTTGCTTTTGCAGTCCCAATTGTGCATGTCTATAGAAGGCCTCGCATACTCATAGTTAACTATCATCTGGATTTACATTTTTCTATTGAAATTGCACTTCACGGTTTACATAACTGAGTGTAAATTCTCACTTTACTTGCAATTACGGTTCGTCAAAATATTACACCGTGCGAAATAGCGGCAACTTCCAGAACTGTTTACAAACAGATAAAACAGAGAACATGTATGCCTACCCAAGATCCATCTATATTCACATATTTGTTTGTTCGTCCATGCCTAGCTAAGCTCATCTCTGCACTGCACTAAAGAACTATAGTGCAATTTTCGAAATGTGCTCTCTACAATAATCAAGTTCATAGTTCAGCAACCCAACCATAACAGTCTTCCACACAGGTTTTGTTCCAAGACAGCAAGTACCAAAATCAACTCGAAAAACAAAAGGCACAAAGTGATAACCATTTTCAAGACAGATGGTTGATAGTGCAAACTAAAGAGAGAAAAATTAAAGGTTTAACATTTCAATTCATGAGCTCTACTGAGAAACCATACAACACTTCAATGAGGTACCGTCTATGCCAGAAGGATTATTAGCTGGGCTAATAACTATCGAGCTAATTGGTGCTGTAAGGAGGGGGCACATGGTTGATCCTATCACAAACAGTGATGGTGGGTCAAGAAAACGAAGTAGAATATGTGAATGAATCACTTAGAAAAAATAGCACATATAGGCTCAAAAGCTCACAAATAGAGTTCATATGAATCAAAATTCATCTTAGCATGTTCAATTCTGTACCAATATTTTAAAATCACATCCACTACAATTCATATGATTTCCATTTATTTCAATTAATAGCTAAACATCAGTTGGAAAATCATCTCAATCTTGTGATCTTTTCTTATCCATAATTCCAGAGAATATAATCATCATAAACAGTTAAGGGCTCCTAAAACTCAAAATAAAATAAAAGACTCAAAAAGCAATAAAACTGTTTTTAGATTTTCAAATTTTTCGATTTTTAGTATTTTTCAATAAAAGACTCAACAAACATGTAAATCCCTCCCCCCACACTCAAACTCTACATTGTCCTCAATGTAGAACAAGATATAGCATGTAACATAGACTCTAAATATGGAAACACGGATTCACGAAAACACAAACAAAAACAAGAAATAAAACAAAAAACAAAAGTTATATCAAGAAAAAATCGAGAAAGCTCCCTCTTGTAGACTTCTCATGCTCACAACCTTTGGAGAAGATTGAAATTCAGGCACCAATCTCAAGGCACAAGGCATTGATTTTTTTACGAAAGCTCCTTGCAATGTAGTTCAAAAGAGAAGAGGTTGGGTTAAACAAGAGAAACGATGAAAATCATGTCATAAAGCCAACTTCCATGCCGTATAATTTTTTGGTGCCTCCTCCAATGTTCGAGATTCATGTTGAAGGTGCTAGATGGCATTGCAGGCTTTTTGTTTATATGTGGCTCGTCTCTTAACTCTATGTGGTTTTGAAATGGCAGCCCTGCAAAGTTAGAGAAAAACCAGAAATTGACAGAAAAACAGGTAGATTGACCTTTACCTACTCAAACATGTGTGCAGGGAGCTTCGTTGGTCCAATAGATCTGAAACTTCATAGAAATGCAGTACACACCCATAGCTTTCCATCCATATATAATACGATTAATTAGGACCGCAGGAAGTATCCCTGGTTCTGACTTTTATGCAGCTCAACAGTCCAGTTTCTGTTTTCCTGATCTGACCTTGCTTCCTTTAAACTTGGATTGTGAACTCATCTGAAATCAGAATCCAGTTCTTCAAAAAGATACAAAAACTAGACTCAGATACCGTTCTGTAAATATATGATATGTTGTTCCATTCTAAGGGACCTGAAAACTGTGCAGATCCAAAAAGTTGACTGATCTGCAATTCAAAAACCAAATTTTCATCAAACATTCATAACTTGTTAAACGACACAACTAAATCTTAAAACAAACGAAAAGGAGAGAATAAGATAATATAAAGCAGATATATATTGGACGCCTCCTCTATAAATTTGGTTGAATTGGGTTGTCTCCCAACAAGCGCTCAAAATTTTATGTTTTTAAGCCAGACGGAGTTTCCTTTAGATCATTTTGGAGGTAACGCAATATGGAGGTTCTCCTCCATTTTTTTCAACCTCATAGTATCAAGTAATGCACATTCACTCTTTGCTTGTCACTTCACTCTAAATCTGAAGTATCTCAATGAAAATCATTAGTGAAAGTGGGAACATCCAAGCATATTGAAGAATGTAAGGTCCTTAATCGACTAAGTTACTTTAGCCACATGATATTCATGAAATCCAAATGTAAAAATGCATGGGATGCAAAAAGTGAGAGGATTATAGATGAATGCAAGGAATATGAGAATGCATCCATGGTGAAGAGGCTTAACAACTTATGTCTAAAGATTTACAATTTACAACAAAAGAAATTTTAACTCAAATTAAGTAAAGGATTTTTCAATCCTCGGCAACGGCGACATTTTGATGGTGGGATTTAACGCCTGCATCAAATAAACCCTTTTTATTGTTAGTAGCGTAAGACAAGTAGAGTTATCGTATAGAACCAGGGATTGAGGGTACCTACTAAAAAAACGTTAGCATAAATCACAACAATTATTACAAATTAAAAAGAAATTACAAAAGTGACTACTGTTCCTAACGAACAGCAGTCGAAAACCTAAATAAAAACCTAACCTAAACTACTCAGAAAATATGAAGATTTACAGGGATATAGTAGACATACATATGAACAACTGTACCAAATTTCAGGGGGATCGGAGATCGTTTGATACAAAAATAAGATAAAACAAAACAGGGGACAAAATAGTGACGAAAATCATAAAACTAAAAAGAAAACAAACCTAAGCTACTATATACAATGGTCATCTCTTGCAAACACAACTTTAAACAAATTCATGACATTAATGATCGTACGAATTCAACTCAAGTGTTCTAACAAATGCAAACAAGTAATAGACTCAAGTTTTAATGTTAAAAGCACTTTACCATCCCGGATTATTTCTACTCAAAACTCTTCTACATATCTTACCATCCCGAAATCAATACATAGAATCATTTAGAGCAAGAACTCAAACAAATTAGAAAGCCTTTTACTATCCAGGATTATTCTGACAATCTAATATGCAACTTATGAACTCATTATCATTCTAGTTCATGTATTACCATCCCAGAATCAACACAAACAATGATACAATTTGATTAAGAACAAATCACAAGTTATCAATCACAAGAGAACACGAACTAAAACACTTTAAGCATCATCAATTGCATAAACAAATGAAAACCAAAAATTTGTAAATTTCAATACTCATAACAGAATCATCCATAGATCCAATCCAAGAACACAGACAAAGAGTGTTGATGAAAACTAACTAAACTACTTGAATTAAAACTAAAAGAATACATAAGAACTGAGTTTGAATTACACTTCGAAGAATCGATGAAGAAAACTTCAAGGAATGCACAAGATTGTACACGGTAAGAAGGTGAAAAACCTAAACTAAGGCTTGTGTTTTGGCTAGGGTCTCTAGAGATAAAGCTAGAGTTTTGACGTTGAAGTGCGGCAAAGAACAACTCTTTTCACGTCTCCAACGCCTTCTATATATAGTGCACGTATCAGCAGCTTCAATTAGGGTTAGAGAACCCTAATTTTCATCCATGGACTTGCATATGTGGTCTGGGCCTTGAAATTGAAGTTCCGGTCCAAATATAAAATTCAGGCAGACTGACCTTCTGTCACTAAAACGATCATAACTTCTTCTTAAAAATAGGTACTGACGATCCGCAAAAAATTCTAAAAAGTAGACTCATCTAGATTTCCAATGATATAAGGCTTATCTCCTGGTTCATTGTGAGCTGTTCACAATTTTCTGTCGAAGTTGATGGATAATTTTTGACAGTTTTTAGGATTTCATTCCTTGAGCAACATGGATTTCTTTTCCTTCTAGATTTATCTTTTTAGCTTCTTTTATGCTCTTTGGCTTTATTTGAGACCTAAAAACACAAACTAAGTTAAAATCAATATTGTTAAAAGAATTAAATAGCTAAATAGGATCGGAAACACATTAAGAATGTTATATAAAATGCACCAATCAAACAACAACAAGAAAAACTAAAAAAATGAAACACACCCATGTTGTCCTTAGAATGCATTGATCTGTTCACAATTCCAACAAAAAGAAAATGAACATACAGAAAACATCAAATGAAAAGTGATTAAACTAGGTACAGAGACAACTGACTTTGATCATACCTCAACTTCATTCAGCACATACAAAGGCCGTACACAAGTGACTGTCAGGGAAATCATAATTATATGAAGCTTCAACAAATGTGCAGATGATACCATTCTGGATGAAAACTCGAAACAGCACAAAAGGCATATTTATGCAAATGTATACTAACCAAATGTAGTCGTCCCCGCCATCTTTATGCAAGCCCATAAAAGCGCGACCAGCATTAAACGAACAGATGTGCCTGAGCATGCAGATATCAAACATATCGTGTAGCACCCTGCTAGGTGTGAGCGCATCAGGATTTCCAAGGGAATCCATGGGGCAACAAACACGTTTACCAGAAGGTATGAGCCCAATCAAAAAACCTTCATATTTAACAACAGCTGCAAACTGATGGCAGCTTCTATCCCATCTCTTTTCCAACAAGTCAAAAATGTATGCTACGGGCTCACCAAGGTGGGAAGGAAACAAGCGTTTTGGAGTGTTCCTACGCAATGGAGTGATGCTACGGAATGATGAGGAATTGTGGCGCAATGATGGAGTGATCCTACGGGATGAGGAGGAGGGCTTGGAGCAAGTAATAATAAAAAAATAATTGTTGTTAATGGTTTATTCCTTTGCATTAGTTAGGCACCTGTATTGTATAAAAGTTTTGAGGCACGTTTGTGTGAAGGAGGAGGCTATATGTATTGCTTATGTAGCTTTGTCAGGGTGAGCAAGTGGAAATCTTTCAGCCAATTTGTGAGGTTCAAAGCGACAAAGCTAGCATTCAGATTACACAGATCAAGAAGACAAATTTCTACTGTAGAATGACAGAGCAATAAGACTTCACCCTTCTTTCTTCTTTTCATTTTCACTACCTTCTTTTACTACCGGAATTCAGGATCTTGTGCACAAGGAGCCGAGGAGCGTGCAGATCGACTTGTAAAGCGTGTGCGGCAACGTGGAATGGCATTTCAGGTAGGGAGAGCTAACACTTCCTTATTTAGTGGTTTTGAATGCATGTTAGTGATAGGTATTTATTGCCTTAGAAAGTCCTGTTTGTTTTTATGAATGATTACCATAGTCGATGTCTCGTGAGATTTACTAAACGCGTATAAAGTTTTATGGATTTAAAACCGAGGCTAGACACGAGATATTATGATGCTGTGAGATGTTTGACCTGAGAGTGATGGAGCAGTATCTCCCCTCGGTGTTGATAACCGTAAAACCTCCGGAGGAGCTACTTTAGCCCATATGTTGTGTCGAACCTTATACGCCTTTTAAAGTATTAGGATCGGCAATGACATCATATGATTTTATTTTATATTATATGTTGTAGCCGTAAATGGACACTCTGGTTACCCATGGTCTGGTAAAGCCATGAAAGGTAGTTGGGCCGGATTTGCTTCATAAGTCGAACGGAGGTCTCAGTCACAGAAATATAAAAGTTTATGGCAAGTAAGTACTCAGTACCTTTGCATTGCGTTGCATTTGATTTTAGAAAATCATAAAGCAAGATTTATGCCAAGTATTTCTAAAACTGTTTTATAAAGTGGATTCCAAAAAACCCTTGACTATTTCTTCAGATTTTATTTATTATGTCGCTACGTGTTATTCATCCCTGACTTGGTTAAGCTGGCTCCTATTGGGAGAAGTGAGGACGAAAGCTCACCCCTACATTAGTTTATGGATGCAGGTATTGTGTACTAAACGGAACAAGCTAGGCGGGAGCATGGGCAGGAGTGTCGTAATCGAGTCGTGTATGCTTTGAGGTGACCTGCCTTTGAATTCCTTTACAAACTTGCTTATGAACCTTGAACTTCGAATTAGCGTGCTTGATTGTTAAGTTGTCTTGTATTTGCTTGTTGGCTAGTTGAGTATTTTTAATTGTTTTTTTTAAGAGGATTAAAGGATTTCACTCCTACTCTCATGATGACTCGAACTCATGACTTTGTCAAATAGGTAATGGATACGCGTACCAATGCGCTATAACCACTTCATTATTTTTAGTTGTTATGCGAAGTGTTGTCACAGGTTTTTAAAAATGTAGCCCGATAGTGCCGCCTTCCGTTTTATAGTTAGTTACTCTTATTTGGGCTTTGTAAAAAGAAACTATTTTCAAAATGCACCTCCTTAAATAAAAAGTTAAAAGTAAAACAAATTTTAAACAACCTTGAATTCTAGGTGGATGAGTCATCAACTCCTTCGATGATTCGATCTCTTGACATGTTGATTATTCATTGGCCTAAGATCGTGGCGTTGCCCCAGGGTGCGACATTTCTGACAGTTGTTTAGTATGGCAGGTCATTTTGGTAATAAAAGTTGTCGAGGTGTTTTTTAACTGGCAGGTCATTTCAGTTTCATTATAAGGCGAATTCTGGAGTCTACCCTAAAAGATACTCCATTTCCAGGAATCCCTTCATACCGTGCACAGATGACAATAAAATTGACTCCATATAAAACCGGCTCAATCAAAAATAAGAAAGAGACGCACTTACAGAAGATGTGATTGCACGGCAGCAATGTTGGCATATTGAAAAACCCTAAGCTGCAATTGAACACGAGAAATCAAAGAATCAGACTCCAAAAATCACAGATCTGTTCGATTCTGATGAAATCGAAGACAGAGATAAGAAAGGGATTACAAACCAGAGAGGGCAAGTGAGCTCCAGGCCGAGCTTCTGGAGGTGAAAAGTGAGGGGATTCTTGTTCGGAGACGAAACGACGCCGTGGCGGTGGTTGCCGGAATCTGAAGAGTGCTTGGCCATTGGGAAATGTGCCGTGAGAGAAGTGTAAATACATGAAGAGGCGGGGTTCTATTGGTGGGGAGCGGGGTTGTGGAAGCGCCCTTTTCCTCTTGTTTTGAGACGCTTTCCCGCCGTATGTTGTATTTTCTGTTAGGTGTTGCTATGCGTACCTGCTCGGTGTACATTTTATGCGTATAGTTGCTATAAATCGCTCAATGGACAAATTAAAATGGCCAAAAGGTAATAAATTGGCTAGTGTTGAATATATATATGAAAAAATTATAAGAACAATAGATGACGAATTGTCCACTTCTAATATTAGTGTTTCAAGGGTTCTTTAGCATACTAAACCGTCCCATTAACTTTATTGAGTAACTTGGGTCGCAAGGTATTTCAGAAGCGACTAGCATCTGACAAAAATGGGTTACAACCACAATTACTGAATTCTACAGGTTGTACAGAGTCACAGCATACTAAGAACTGCATCATTCCTCTTTCTGAGTTTCTCGTGTATTGGTATTGCAGTGTAACCAAGTCTTCCTCAGGGGTATCTCCAGGACAAATCAACTTCGCCCCATCTTACAGATTGTTCAATACCTGCTCGGAGGGTTCAGATTGAATGAGAATTCCCTCATCAGTGACCTTCATATCGGAGGCATCATCCATGTTATGCATAGGCAACACTACTGTTGGTACATTTGTTTCTTCTGTGGTCTCTAACACATCAACTGGCTTGTTCAATTCACTTCCCAAACCAGAATTTTGAGACTCTAAGGAGGTATCTGTCACAATTGTGGCAGTTCCGTCACTGGAATTTCCATCCACATCTGAAAAATTGGCAGATACTCCACTTGGTGATACAGTTTCTGCATTAAATTGATGATTGTATCTGGCTGTCACGTCCTCCTCTAATGGCATATGATCATCTGAAGGTTTCGCAGCATCATTCTCAGAAGTGTCAGTAGCATACTGTGATTCACTCGGTTCACCTTCCAGTGACGAGGTTGTTGCACCCTCCTCTAGTTCCACATAATCCTCCTCTAAAGATCTTGTAACATCTTCCTGGAAAGAGAGAGATGTATTCAATGACACTGATTCAGCATTAATGGAAACTTCTGGGTCATATGATTCTACTGCAAGCTCCTCTGATTTCGCACAACACTCTAGAGAGCTTTTGGCATCTTCCTGGAAAGAGCCGGTCTCATTCTTTGGTTGGTCAGTACATTCTTCTGTGTTCAAGGTTACGGATTCAGGATCATGGGAAACTTCTGGCTTGTCTGTGGCTAGTGCACCTTCCTCTGAAGAATTAGCTTCCTCCTGAAAAGAGTCAGCCACATTATTGGGTTGTTCCTCTGATTCTTCTTCACTGACATGTTCTTGTTCCTTCTCAATCTCCAGCAATTTTTGGATTGTTTCAGCAGCAGTATCTATAGCCCATGCATCGTCGTTGACATCTCTGCATTAAACAAATTGTTAATACTTGACAAAAGAGCCTCCAGCTGAGATTCATCTTGTGGGTAAATGATAAACCATCACATTTTAACATCAAATGGCAATAGAACTTCAAGAAATACCTTCTAGGATTTAGTCCAGCTGAAACAAAGGCTGATTTCATGAGGTTCATGAGAAACAAAGGATTGTTGGAGAAGTACCCTCCGTACTTTGTGATTTCCACTAGAAATTGCACATCCAGAACAAACTGCTCTAGGAAACACAGACAAAATGAAATAAATTGAATAAACAAGTATCATGACAAAAGAAGTGGATAGCAACCAGACTGCTAGCACTTGTTTAACAATGCATAAGGGACAAGAAAAAGAAAAGGAACCACAAACCTGTTTGAAAGTGAGAGGATGATCTGCTGTCATATTATCCTCATTAGTATCCCAGAACTCTTTGTTATTTGAAATCCAAATAAAAGCAGCCTCTATAAGATCCCCTATTAGCTCTATCAACCATTCAATTTCAAAAACATTATCGTCGGAAAGGTTTTCTAGTTTCCTCAGTTCTAGAAATAGTACCTGATCATCAGACATCAAAATCAAGACCATATCAGCAGCATATAATGTAAGTCTCCCAGTACAACTTTTCTTAACCAAGAGGTAATTAATTGACTAATGCCGTAAATTTTGAGGGGAATCCAAAGAAAAACTGCTGAAAAAAAGAGATGGGATGATGCAGCTTAGTCCAACTAGCTGTGTGACTGTGTCAAAGGCATGACACTGTGGACATGGACTTTATCCCATCACTATTGAAAGAACTCTTCTGATACTTTCAACAATTTCAGCAGGTTTTGTCAATTTTAAATTTCAAGAACTTTAAAATAAGACTGAACAGATGTAGATGTAAATTATAAAGCAGCTCATTCTACAACATTTAGAAATAAGGAACTCTTGAACCTCATGAGCTGTTATGCCATCATAATTTTAAGCATTCGACTTTTACTTTTCCCTATATTGTGGATGAAACTTGGACTCTACATATTGCTATCCATTTTATTTATGTGGTAGAGAGAAAAAGTTCAGCATAATTATGTAACAATATACCTGAAAAGGAAGGGATGGCATTCCTCCATGTAATATGCAGGACTCACCATGGCTGTCTATTCGGATTTCTGGAAGTCTGTAGCTAGTTTTGAGGGACATTACTCTATATATGAATTGCTCGCAGAATAGGGATCTGAGCGCAAGAGAGGCATCTTGAATGAACAATATACAACTGTCAATTTCCTTGTGTTGATAACCATTGGGGTGGATTTTTCTTATTTCAGAATTGGTGTCACTAGCACCCTTGAAAATACTCCGGACCATGTTGGAGAAAAGTTGTTCAAGTGCTGATAGATTGGCTAGAATAGATACCTGTTGTTGCACTGACTCGGCCAAATTGATCTTCAAACTGATTTTTTCTGTAACAATTGTGTCCCAGTTGATGGCTCTTTCAAGGATGTCTATATACTTTTTGAAGAGGTTCATAATTCCACTAAGAATCGATCCTTCAATTTCAAAGGCGAGTAATGGGCTGACATCTACAGTGATAGCCTTGAAGCAAACAACAGAAGAAGTTAGTGAGAATAGCATCCTATCATTACCATTCATCACCTAGAATCATTACACAAACTATTGTGGGTGCATCCTATTATGTCTAATACATACCTGAAGTAGTGTTACAAACTTCCGGCCGCTGTTAGTGAGCAAGCAATATTCTGGCTGTTGCCCAACAACCATGGAAGCGCACTGTTCATTCATAATTCCAGATACAAGATATCTACCCAAAACCCATGTGTCAGTTGCTGTAAAGATGCCAATGACTTTTGTAAAATGGTCCAGGTGGATATTTAGAACATCTTCCATGCAAGGGCGAATATGCTCGATCAAGTAAGGCCGCAACACTAAGCTCTGAGTTTCCAACAAAGAACAAAATGTCATCGCAAAGTAAACAGCTTCTACTGCTGTGGATAATCCACCACTTACTTCTGAGATGGACTTGGCATACTTATCAAAACAAGCAGCAAAACCTTTGGTTTCTTCACGAGTCCACTTAATAACTTCTGGTGCATAAGGAGAAGTTTCTCCATATAACATCACAAAACTTCTTGCTGCTTGAGAAATCATAGAAAACACGAACTTTGAAAGTTCCCTGATATATACCTTATCCAACAACGATTTTGAGGCCTTCAAATTATTAATCCCAGAAGCAATGCGTGAATGGTAATATTTGAGCAATAAACTAGTTGCAAGATGACTATCACCTAGCCTGCAAAGCCCCGCCAGTGCTTTCTGAAGTTCGGCTGCAGATATCCTTGGATTTTCAGCCACCATTGTCAACCGTTGCGTAAGCAGACCCTTCCTCTCAGAAATTGCAGACTCAAATAATCTCAACTCTCCCTCCACACAATCCCCTTCAAACTGCATCTTTTGAAAATTCACATCCTCCAATTCTAAGATAGCCAGTGCTTCATCTATCCTATTCTCACACAAGAGAATGTCCAAAGTTTCCAAAACATCATTTTCATGGGCCTCAAAATCACTCATCGGAAGGGCCTCATCCCATTCAGATTCTTCAATGACCAAGTCCATACCCTCCTTTGCTAAAACATTCGAATATATGCCGTCCACAAGGTCATTCAGAAGCCTCTTTTGAATTGAAACATGGTTCTTCAGTTCCATCAGCTCACTCTCCACACGCCCTACTTCTTCAAAGACTCTACATACATGACAACACACTCCACTTAATTTCGCATCACCTCTATCTACGGCTCTACTCACAATTGAAACCAAATTATACATACGATTAAACATGACATACTAATTACAAACAAAATTAAACATTTCCCTGATATCATAACCCGAAAATTTCATGTAATTATAGAGCAAAAAGAACAAGGAAATATCTATATAGCTGAAGAAGAGTTACCTGACAAAGGAGGAATAGTTCGCAAAGATGTGACTGTGGAAATCTTCATTGGATGCAACCTTCAGCTCGAGTAGCTCCGAACAAAGATGCTTAATTCCCTAAATTCAAAGCATATTACATAAAAAAACCTCTAATTTCACCAAAAAAATCAAACACTCATATTCGAATGGGAGATAATTGACTAACCCTAGCGGTCATGGATTGGAGGTCGGATTCGTCATCACGGTCAGAGGAGGCGGTGTCGGACTGCGTGGAGTTCTCCATTTCCGGGAGGTCTCGGAAGCGAAATCGAGAGGTTGAAGTGGAAGACGGTTCCATGAGGAATGGCTATCCATAACGGAGAGTGTGATGGAGTATTTATACCAAATCGGAGGCCGCTGGGTTTCAAGGTTGTTGTCGTTTGGCGCGCTTTGGTTTCTTCGTTCATCGCGAGGTAGAGGACAACTTATACGGCGCCGTGTTCTTGAAATTTACAATTTCAAATTTATTGAAAATTCAATAATCATAAAATGACAAGCTCTTTGATTTTTTTTGAAGGAATAAATAAATAAATTGAAAACCGTAATGGAAAATTCAAATCCTTGTGGCGAAACGACGTCGTGGGTGTATAAACATTCTGAAAGCGAACGAAACCAATAAGCAAAAAGAGACTTTCCAGCTCCCAACTGTAATCGCCACCGCCTGCAATTCGTCCCCAAAATCAAATTACAAGAAAAATGAATTGAACGGAACCAAGAATCGCAGAGAGAGAGAAAGAGAGCAATGCGAGCAACGTGGAAGCTCCACCTGCTCACGGCCTTCCTTCTCCTCCGACTCGTCGGAGGCGACGACTGGAGCGGCGACTACTCCAAGCTCTCCGGCATCATCATCCCCGGCTTGGCCTCCACTCAGCTCCGCGCCTGGTCCATCCTCGATTGCCCTTACTCTCCTCTCGATTTCAACCCTCTCGATTTGGTCTGGCTCGACACCACCAAAGTACGCCACCTCCTCTCTTCTCTCTTCTCGCTTATCTTCGCTTTTGATTTTGTGACGGTGACGGTGATTCTGTGCCGCAGCTTCTCTACGCCGTGAACTGCTGGCTTAAGTGTATGCTGCTTGACCCGCACAACCAAACGGATCATCCGGACTGCAAGTCCCGCCCCGATAGCGGCCTCTCCGCCATCACCGAGCTCGATCCTGGCTATATAACCGGTACACCTTTTTGCCTCTTTCAGATTTTCGCATTCGATTTTTGCCTAGTTTTTCTTGTTGTGAGCTTTGTTGCTTGGTTTCTGGAAGGTCCTCTTTCTTCTGTGTGGAAGGAATGGGTGAAATGGTGTATTGAATTCGGAATCGAAGCAAATGCTATCATTGCAGTTCCTTATGATTGGAGGCTTTCACCTTCCATGCTAGAGGAGCGAGACCTTTACTTTCACAAGCTCAAGTTAGTGCCTACTTTTCTGTATTCGTAGCTTCTTTTAACAGTAATATTGAACTATACTTGTTGATGATAAGCTAAATAGATAGTAATGATGTGATTTAGAGTAACTATTTTTATCTTAATAATAAAATGTTGCAGATTGACCTTTGAGACAGCATTGAAGCTTCGCGGAGGCCCCTCAGTGGTGTTTGCGCATTCACTCGGTAATCATGTGTTTCGTTACTTTTTAGAGTGGCTAAAGCTGGAGATTGCCCCGAAACATTATGTCAAATGGCTGGATGACCACATTCATGCCTATTTTGCCGTTGGTATGCTTTATATGAATCAGAATTCAACTGTTTAGTTGATTCTTATAGTTCCATGTCATTTATCTGGATTTTGGTCTATCGATTCCAGGAGCTCCACTTCTTGGTGCAACTGAGACTGTCAAGGGAACACTTTCAGGGCTGACATTCGGCCTTCCTATTTCTGAGGTTGTGACCCATAGTTTTCATATTTTTGTTTTCTATTATATTATAACCAACGAAGTGCTGCAAGATGTAAGATCTTCTCTTTTCTCATTATTCCCTTTATGTAAAAGTGAAAATAAAAATTGGGATAGGCAATATACTCTGTCAATTTTATTCAGGTATCTATATTGACCTAGAAATTTCCGAAACATAATGTTTTCTACATCAGGCTCAGATAACTGTACTTGGACTTGCTTGATGCAAACTGATGTAGTGCATTATGAATGTTCGTGATGATCAGGGGACAGCTCGGTTGATGGTCAATTCATTTGCTTCTACATTATGGATGTTGCCATTTTCACAGTATTGTAAGGGAGAAAATAAATACTGGAACCACTTCTCTGGGGGGGACGAGCGAGGTCATCAAACATATCAATGTGAGAAGCGGGAATTTCAGTATAACTTCTCTGGATGGCCGACAAATATTGTCAACATTGAAATTCCTGCAACCCGTGGTAAAATTTTGACCAGTGCAACTTTTCTGGTTGCAGTGTTGATATATTCTAATAAATATGTGTACTCTTTTCGCGTGATGTATTTACAGGCTATGAAACATATCCATCTGTTACCGACCTGACCGAGACTAACTTTTCTAGCATGGAATGTGGATTACCTACCCAGCTGTCTTTCTCTGCCCGTGAAATAGCAGATGGGACATTGTTCAAAGCCATAGAGGATTATGACCCAGACATGAAGAGGATTTTGTACCAATTAAAGAAGTGGGTAATTTGTCATTAATTATGAAGAATATCATACTCTAGATATACGCTATCAGGTTAGCTGTAGTATGTGCTCCAGTCTCGTAGGTTGAAAGGCACCTTTAGTGCCAATGGTAACGGACAGTTTCTGCTATTAGATTTCCTTCTGTCCGTCCTACATTTTGAGGTTTTACGAAGCATGGTAATGTTGATTTCTGGTTCAGAGCTCCAATTCGACTGCTTTTGCAATGCTTTGTATTTCAGGCTATATCTTGATGATCCAGTTTTAAATCCACTCTCACCATGGGAAAGACCACCTTTGAAAAATATATTTTGCATCTATGGAACAGGCTTGAAAACTGAGGTATAATTGCAACGTCATAATGGATATGTTTTTTTTCTGTCATGACTAAAGCAAGTTCTTATGCTTGGTATTCTTGTTGATCATCTGCTACTTGGTTTGTTGATTTAGTTTTGGTATCACACAGATTATTGGAAATATTTTTTTGCTTGCTTTCAGATTATTTTTCTTGCTTGGAAACAATTTTAGTTTATGTTACTCAAATGTTTTGCTTACAAAATGTGCACTTAGTTTGAGAATGTCTGAACGTCTTTGTTGTTACGATTTGATCATTGTAAGCATAACTAGAATGGGTTAGTTTCAGAATCAGACATGGTTTTTTGTTCATATAAGCAACTATTACAAGTTCAGTATATTCTTTGTTCACAATTGGGTTAGATTCTCTTATGCCATTAAGAAGAGCTATTAGTTTTTATTCATTCTCAGATATCTCTTCTTTTGACTAAGGATTTGTTGGTCCTGGTCTGCATTTAAATGGTATGTATACTGTGGTGAATGATCGTTTTGGTGTCTTGGCAATGAAAAACAGGTTGGTTACTATTTTGCACCAAGTGGAAAGCTCTACCCCGATAACTGGATCATTACCGATGTGATATATGAGATTGAAGGTTCCTTATTCTCAAGGTGAATTTCCTAATAGTTACATACTACACCAGTACACAGAATGCATGCACAAGTGGCTGTTCGCATGCATCCATGTGTCACTTGAATACAGTTACTGCAGAATATGTATAAGCTTGTGTCACTTGAATATAGTAACTACATATTCATACGTGAAATGCTTTGGTAAGTTTCTTGCTCTCCATGTATGGATTTGGAATAAATAAATCATTTTAGAAAAAATATGAGGTGGTGACTTTTTGCACCAATTGATGTGTGTAAAATTCTGTAAACCTAATGTTTTCAAATACACCATGTTTTTTGGCTATTTGGTTTTCTTCTTTTATTTTTATTTTTTGGAAACTTGACGGTCTATAATTTCTCCATAGGTCAGGAAATCTTGTTGAAGGAAATCCAGGAGCAGCAAGTGGGGATGAGACTGTGAGTTACACCATACAAGCACGTTTTCCATTATTGAATATGTTTAACTCTTCTCCTTCAGTGTTACTATTTTGTGGTCCTACTATAAACAGCATTCATGGCACTTAATAACTCATTTCTTAACAGGTACCATACCATTCTCTATCTTGGTGCAAGAAGTGGCTAGGACCAAAAGTTAACATAACTAGGACTCCACAGGTAATTTTCATTTGATTACATAGCATGTTTATCTGCAACAATTTAGTGTGATCATCTCTTCTGAGAAAGAAAAGAAGAATATCCATGGAACGTACGCTTCCTACTCACACGTTTATGTTTTTGTGTGAAGAAATGATGGTTCTTTGTTACATTCAGAACAGTGTTTTTTATGTTTATTTATCAGTGAAGGGGCCTTCTTTGAGACTCGTATTTTTGTTTCTCTTGATATTGTAGTCTGAGCATGATGGTTCCCATGTACAAGAGGAAATGAATATAGAACATCGTCGTGGAGAAGATATTTTGCCAAACATGATAAGGTTGCCCAGGGTCAAGTACATAACTTACTATGAAGATTCTGAAAGTATACCAGGAAGGAGGACGGCAGTTTGGGAGATAGATAAAGGTGTGAATCTTAACCAGTGGTCATAGACTCACAAAATGAATCATAACTATTGTGTATGGTTCTTACTTTATAGTTTGTAGAACCGGCTAATTTACATGAACACTATTATACAATTTGGTGTAGCTGAGCACCATGGGACGTCCCATACAAATTCCAGTTACGCATCTGTCACAAACATTTTCTGCACTTGGTACTTCACAGAAGTATCACATCCGCTAGGTTTTGAAAGAGTTTTAAAGAAAATAGAACGTATGAAAAATCACCGTTTTCCAAGTCTAGTTGCATTGATATAAGTACAAGGATATCATTATTTTCTAGTCTTTCACTATTTTTGGTTTTGGATTTTCCAAATCATTCCCGAACCCATTTTTTTCATGCACGGTTTTGAATGAGAGAAAGAAGTGACGAATCCACTTTTCGACTATGATCTTTAACTAGTAGTCTTTTTCCAGCATATATACATATGAAAACATCTGTCTTGTAGTTTTATGTGTGTGTTACATGTTACAAAAACATCAGGTGTTCTGTAATATCACCATTATCAGCAACTTTGTATATATTTTAATGTATATTAATGTGGACCATGCACTGACAGTATTTTAATGTAGCAAATCATAGGAACATTGTTAGATCCCCCGTTCTAATGAGAGAGTTGTGGCTTCAAATGTGGCATGATATCCATCCCGATGCTAAGTCAAAATTTGTCACTAAAGGTGATTGCTGATATATATTCACAATCTTCTTCTCGTTCTTCCGGTCCTCCACCTTCAAGTGCTTAGCTAACTGTAATTTGCCACAGCCAAACGTGGACCTTTGAGGAATGAGGACTGCTATTGGGATTATGGAAAAGCTCGATGCGCATGGGCTGAATATTGTGAATATAGGTTTGTTCTATTTCAGAGTACTAAATATTTGTTAGAAAGCTAAAGCTTCCAGTCATAATTTCTTTTAACGACCAGAAAAAAGTCATAATTTCTTTTTTATCTATGTATGTTTGGTGATGTAGGTATGTCTTTGGAGATGTTCATTTAGGACAGAGCTGTAGGTTGAAGAATTCTAGAGCAGATCTTCTTTTGAATTACTTGTAGATTGCAAGGTATCCTTTCTTTTTCATCACCTTACTCGCTCTTAATATCACCACTTCTACTTAAATCTTCTTTTGCATTTGTTTGTAGACTGATAGGTATCCTTTTTTCTTCATGGTCTCAATATTAAAAGCTTGATTCCGTCATTTGTGCTTAAACTAGAATGCATACAATTTCTATGACTCAGAAATTGTGTCAGTTGTAGTTACTTGATTCCCATTTACCAATAACTAAATTTGTTGCTTTGGCCAACTCAGCTCCCCCGAATTCGCTCCATGTCTTTTTTTTTTCTGGTAGCTTCTTCTAAGCACCAGAATTGCTGAATCATTGAACCACCACAGTACTTCACGAATATGTTAACAATGAGGCTCGGTATCAAATTCTTATTCACCTTGAAAAGTGTAACTATTTATGCTGTCTTGGAATCAAGCAGTGGCTGCCATCCGAGACAACGGACTATACGATACGAGGTTAAATGTGTTAGATGGATAGCGGCTACAGTAATGCTATTCTTACAGGCTTTGTATATTAGATTGGGTCGAAGACAATTTATTCCCCTTTCCTTCACTAATTAATATAATGTCTTTTACAAATCCAAATTTGTTATCTAATCCTGAAGCCTTTTCCATTAGCAATATTGCAAATGCCTGCTTGAGTGATTGGCAAAAGTCCAGTAAGCTGAAAGGCACTTGGGTTTGCCTAGTACGTTTGTGTACAAGCGACTTACCTTCACCAAATAAAGAGTTCAAATGAAGGAAATAGAAATAAAGTGAATATACAAACGACTTGCATAGCTGAATTAAACAGTTGTGATAATCTGAATTTCAAATTTAAATCACAAGCCATGAAAAGAGAGATTTCCATTGTACATTTGTATCACAAGTAAAGAAGATAAGCGATGTGATTCATGGATACAAGAACAAGGAGGAAACAACGAGCAGTCTTCCAGAAAAAGTCGGCTAACTCCGCTTTTTGATCTCAAAGTTGTATTTCAGTTCCATATGACATCTCTTGTCATCGTCTTCAAACTGCGAAAAATTAAAAGAACCAGGGGAAGAAACTCAACATATTGGTTATGTACAAATATATATTCACAAGTTACTATTAATTATGGAATGACTACAGAAATGTAAAATATTTGGGAAATCGCAGCTTTGCAATCATCAAGAAAAGACTGCTGATTTACTATTCAAACTCTAGCATTAGTGTTAACTAAAGATGTAGCCTTAAGATCTATAACCTGGTAAGGATTTAAAAACTCATAAGAGGCATAGCTTCCGCTTATAGGACCACAAGGAGGGATTATACATGCACCTTTGCTATAAATTTTTTTTTAAAAAGTTGCTGCATACAAATGCCTATAGACTTGGGCAAACCACAGCATACCTTAAGCTTTGCCGAGTAAAGGCCCCTTGCAAGCACCCCGGATGGAGTGGTCTCCTCTTCCAAGGTGTGCTCATAGGGTTCTCTATTTGGAGCAAATGTACCCAACATTCCTTTGCTTTGATCAACTGGCACCCAAAACACAAAATTAAACATTAGGGTAATGAAAATAAATAGACAAAATATGAACTTGAAAGGAACATACCAAAAGGATTGATCTTTATGTGTTTTCAATCCAGTGGGCTGATCTCAGGAGTTTTATCATGTGAAAAAGAGTATTAGATATTATTAGGCTCACCTCTAGGAGCATTAACAAATAACAAGTCGTCCACATATGTTTTCTTTGTTGATGAGCAATAATACAGTATCTAAGCATTTGTTGGTTTAACCATTTCTATAGCATATCTTTTACATCTAGAGGCAACAATAAAAGTGAAATATGCACCTTGGAGTCCTCCTTTCCACACTGTGTTAGAGTAGGTAAGGCCAGAAACAATGTTGTGCAGAACACTAAATGTGAGCTTAAGGCGATACTCCGATCCTTCTTTGAGCGTAAACAGCACACGGCCAATCTGATTTTCATCAACGGGCAATGGAGTATTTATTTCCCCAAAGTCATTGGAGATGATACTGATGGACTGGAATTTGACTTCAGGTTCCATTTGGCCTGATTAATGAAACATTCTTAGCAAAACAAAACAAAACAAACGGATTCATAAAACCCGAAGAAACCAATGTGAGAAAAATGGAATAGTAAACAAGATTTAATAGAGTATAAAAGATTCACAAAGCCGAACCATCCAAATCGCTTTCCAAGCAACCAAGCAGCTTCTGTTTCCACCTCCTTAAGCTGTCATCATCCTATAACACAGGTAAGTTCAAAATTAGATTGGTACACAACAAACAATTTATTGTCCATTCCACACAAGTGGATCAATCAGAAAAGTTGCATTTGGATCACAACAGGAATTAGATCAATACAATAAGACTAGCATCCCCACATTGAACACAACAGAGATAAAAACATTCGTATTCTCAGTTTAACACATGGTTTTGAATTCCTTGTATAAGGTACAGCTCAGACTTCAATTGAAGTTTTGGGTTCAAGAAGAAAGCCTTGATCTTTATCTTTTCTGTAATATTCTAATAGAACAAAGGAACATTACATTCAAAGGTTCAAGCAAAACCCTGAATAATCCCTTACATGTATTCAACCAAACAAAAATACCAATCAAGGAAAACTAAAACAAATCCAAATTCAACATAGATGAAAAGAGTAAATCATTAGAGAAAAAGAGAAAACCTTGTCTTTCTGAATTTGCTCCTTGAGAGAAACCAAAGGCCCAGGAACAAAGCCAGCAGCAACCCCATTACTCCTGTGATCCTCATCTTCTTCTTCATTTTCTCCAACATGACAGAACTCACTTAGCTTTTCACCCAGCTGCCCTAGCTTTTCTGATGATGGACCTGCTTCATCTCCTCTCTTCCCACCCTCCATCTCTCTCTCTCTCTCACTCTCTCTCTACTCCGGTTATTTCAGACAGACACACTCAGAGAGTGAAACATGAGACAAGACAACAACCCTTTTGAGAATTGTCTAAAGTGTCAACCCAAAGAAAAGAAAAAGAAGTTTGATTCAAACAGTGGCAAAGACTACCGTATGGTACTACAGTACTACAGTGGCAAATAACAGGCCGTCATGTTTTAAGAAACTTAACTATAGTTAATAACTCATTAATTTAATACTTTTTTTCAAAAATCATTAATTAAATTGAATTTGTAAATTTTCTTCTGCATGCATTTGATATTTTTTTGAAAAATTCGATATGTTTGAATTAATTAAAACATTGGCCGTGGTATTACCATCCAATGTTTTAAATATCTAAAATGCATTTGATATTTTTTTGAAATTTTCATTTTTTAATAGCATCAATATTAATTTTTATATCTTTGTGATATTTTATATTTAGTCTTTTTTTAGTTAAATATATAATTTTTATATAAATTTTAAAAAACTTTCCATCGATATTCGATAATTTCTCAATATATCCATCGAGATGTTCGTTTTTCGAACTACCAAAATTTCTATGATTGTCGATATTTTAGTCCATGTTACCACCAAAATAATAGAGATGGGCAAATTAAACTGAATCCATTTCTCAGTGCTCTCTCTGTCGGCCTACTTGAGAATTAGGTTTTAATTTTATTTATCACTAATTATTCCTTAATGATTATTTACTTCTTTCATTATTTTTAAAAATCAGAGTAAACCCAAGTTTTTTTCTTGTACCAACTCAAGCTAGAAGGGCATTATCTTTCACCGTTTCACCAAAAAAAATAAGAAAAGTGACATTCTAACACCTCTGATGGTAGTGTGGTAGTGTATGCATGCTCACCAATACAAACACATAAAACTATGAAAATAATTTTTTCTTAAAAAAAATATCGATAATATATTAAAACTCAAACTAAAAAGGTCATTACATATCATCCCTCTACTAACTATAGATAGATAAAAATATTTGTGATACAAAATTACAGTGATACATAGAATATGTCTAATCATTAAAACGTTAAAGTGCTATACGAAAAAGAATCTACAAATTAAGCATGACAAGCAAAGTTATAAACAAAGTTTAAATAAACTTAAATAAAACACAGCCCTAACAGGATGACCCACTTTCTAAGAGGTCCAGGATAAAACCCGAAAACCACAGTCCATACCCAAAGAAAACAAGGCAACCCAATAGTTGAGCATGTCATCATTAGTTCATTGATGCCACCACCGCCGCCACCGCCACTACGGTGACAGCCACCATGGAATCTAGAGTAGTGCCAATCTTCAGCCTCACCATCGAAGACTCTGCAATTTTGGGGGTTACTCAAGACAAAACACCAATCACCAAATCCGATAGGAGTCAAATTGCTGAGAAGTACTTTCAGCGGTCCAATACCCCATTTAGCACAGATATTCTCTTATATGCATTAGTGGTGCCATCACCGAATCTTCATCCTAACAACATTGGAAAAGTCATAGGCTCAGTATTGTCAAGTTTGAAAAACTCAACAGAGATAAACAGCTCAATACGATGCATGAAAAGCTTCGACAACATCATCTTCCTCACCGATTGATGTGCATTTGTTCTGATCTCAGGCGGAAAGTCTTTACCGTCCACTGTCCTTCTAAGATGACCTTGACACTACCAAGGCCACTCGTTGCGCATCCATTCCATCCAGAGTTGTGTCGGTCACCACCGGTCTTTCTCCCCCACTTCATCCAAACGAAGAGCAGAGATGATGATGAGAGAGTTAAGACTAGACTGGGTGATGGCCTGCTGCGGATCAGGTATCAAGAACATACCTCTAACAGTCACTCAACAGACACCAGAAATAAGAGCTAGCAAACTCATAAGAAAAGGGCAAATCTATGCACAAATGAACTGATTTAGTCATAAAACATAAGATCCTAACAACTATTACAATACCCATATTTATATGGGTTACAATACTTGGAAAGCAAGTAGGGTGAAGCTAAAAAGAAAAACTAATTAAACGTAAATCCTAATAATTTTAAAACAATTATCTAAAACTATATCAATAATGAAATATAAAGATTAAGAATCTATAATTTAATATTGTCTTATATACTCCTACATCAAACTTCCTTGGTTGGATAGAATTCGTCCTCGAATTTGAACCATTAATCATAGAAAATCCAGACAAAATGTTTCACTGCTTCAAATCTTCTTTTGACATATATATTAGCTTGTAATTGAATTTCACATTTCTAAATAAATAAACTTTTGGAATAAATGCATGATTCTAATCCAATAAATTTTCTCTTCAACTTCAGTCTCACAATCCCAAAATTTCCTCCACCATTTGTGATCAAACTAGCAAAATTAACTATGGATTTGGAAATTTACATAGCGAAAGCATTAACTCTAAGAAAATCAAGATAATTATTCTCAATATCATTCTTCAATTCCTTGATTGTGACCTTATTGATGTCTTCATCTTCTTCCATGGCACAATTGTCACAGCAAGTCTCATAAAAACAATCATCGTAAATTGGTGGCATACTAAAATCCACAACACCATATTTTTCTTCATTTTCTAAATAATATATTATTAGCTGAAAAAGTAAAGATAGAATTTGAACCTTCATATTCAAAACTAACCGGTTCTCCCCTTTCATCTGACCCACACACCGGAGCACAACAATGAAATGGGCCAACACATATCTCCTCGTCAGAACCGTCACCATCTTGGTAGAAAGTTTCTATGTGATCAATATGTTGATGATAAGTGGTAACGTGTCTCTCCCTGTCGAAACTCTTACGACCCCGTCGTCGACCTTTGATGTGATTGATACGTACCGTAAGTTGCTGAACCATCTTTTTAATTTCAGTCATGTTGTTATTGACGTCACGACCATCCATTCTGAAACATCTACCTCTTTACCCGACCTGAGACATGAAATCTACCAAGCTCTCGTCAGAGCTCTGATGCCAATTGATGCGGGCCATGTATCAAGAACATGCATCTAACAGACACCAGAAATAAGGGTTAGCAAACTCATAAAAAAATGGCAAATCTATGCTGCAAATAAACTGATTTAATTTATAAAATATATGATCCTAACAACTATTGCAACGCTCATATTTATATGCATGGGTTAAATACTTAAAGAACAAGCAGAATTAAGCTAAAAAAGAAAGCTAATTAAACGTAAATCATAATAATTATAAAACAATTCTTTAAAACTATATCAATAATAAAATATAAAGATTAAAAATATATAATTTAATATTATCTTATACTCCTGCATCATGACCGCACAAGGTTGTCGTGATGTCAAAAGAAAGCTTTTGGACAAGCTAGGTCGAAGCTAGCCGCTACAGCTGGTAGTGAACAAGGTTTTGAGATTTAGGATTTTGGTTTAGGGAGAGCATGCCGCGTCAAGCTCCTATGAAAATAACCTAATACAGAGGCATACTCAAAGAAAAGAATAAACAACTCAAATCTTCTTCCCCACTTCTCACTCGGGTTCGGGTTAGGGGGGCTATTGAGACAAGCAAGGCGCTTTTGGAGATTTTTAATTTTTTCACTGTCCCAAACTAGCTCCAAATGGTGAAATAATAGAAAATTTTCATCCTCAAAGAAAGAAAGAATAATGGAAAGTATAGTTAATGAAGCTAAGTCAAGAATTTTATCTCCACAAATCTGTTTTGAATAATTTTTTTGTGGATAATTATTTTCATCTAATAAATTGAAATTATATTCTAAGAATAATTATCGAATAGCGTTACAGCTTGAGTTTCCTACTTATTGGTGGCAGCTAACACCAGATTGGCTAGTTCAGATTGTAAGTGCTGAGTAATTGTGTTTTTGAGTTTGTTTCTGGAGTGTGGTTTTCTTCCCATCTTTGGGATGGGTTTGAGGAGGTCACTAAAAACTCTTTGATGTAATGGCCTTTTGAAGGAATAAAATTTATGCTGATAAAAAAAACTTTTGCACGTCAAAAATTCAAGAAAATTTTCGGTTTTAGGTTTGAGAAACAAACAAGCTCCACAACCAGATCATCAACTCCACGGCTCCACCATTACCGGGCGGTACCTCCACCACGGTACCAGCTTTGGAACCCGCTAATTCGTGTGAAAGGCTGTAATAACCTTAATCAACAATGACCTCCAAGTCAGTTGAAGGAGTAATTGAATGTTGTAGATCATTACTTGATCTGATTTTAATCCTATTAAAGCTTTAGTGGATTTGTTTTTAACGTCGACTACTTTAAAAGTCTCACATTGACGTTTTTTCTTTACACTATTGTTAACCAAAATCATTGTGTTCATCTGTGTTTTGTTTGATTGATCTTTGAAGCCCTATCTTCAACACCGGCCACATCGACGAAGTCTTCAATATTATGGCTAACCACGCAACTAAGCACCACCACCTTCACGTTTTGCTTCATAAATGGAGTTGTGATCTCTCCAAAAAAAGCACCACCACCTTCACGTCCAAAGAATTCGAGGACATTTTCATCATAGTACACGTATATATGGAACATACTCGTGCTAAAATTTGATCATGAAACAAGATTTTTCTTCAAAGTTAAAATTGAGGAAAAAACTTCTATACTAGAAAGAAATAAAAGAGATGTTAGGGGTAGCCGTGGACAGTTGGACACATGATCAATAAACATTGATAACCGATCGTGAAACAACACTTCTCTTCAAAATTACTAAGAAGAAAAAACAAAATGCTCATCATGCATGCTCCTAAAATGCTCCTATATATATCAGCACCTAATTTCTAATTAGTTTTGTTCGGTTTAGTGATTTGATCTCCAGGAAGAATCTCCCCAATCCACATATGGAGGATAAAACTATGGAACTCATGTTGTATAAAAATGGTGGTTTCACATTGCCTCCTTTTAGCTCTATGTGTATCGACGTAGCATCGATCTAGCATGCAATACATGTCATAACTTGCAATAACATCTTTCACTATGAAGTTCAAGTGCATTCCGATCATAATATGTACCTCTTTTTCATAGGTTAAAGCAGAAAAACTGATCGATCAACATGACACTACTGCTGATTTCATATCTGTTATAAACCAGCTTAATTATAATCTACCACATTCTCATTCATGGTGAGTATCATTTCACCGGACACCGGCCGCCACCTCTATCGCATCCTGCGATTCGCAGATAGGTTAACGCCATCGATCACAAGCATATACGTAGAATATTCTGATCAAATACATCTGATCAACCATATATATGTTATTGATCGATCGCATCAATCCTAGCTAATTGGTAAATCCTGACCGACCTAGTTATGTATGCTCAATAATTTAGCTGAAAAGGATAGTCTCGATCTTTCTATAATCAATATATGCTTCATATGGTGAGGTTTGTCTCAGTGCTGTGACTTCTTTGTATCTTGATGATTGGGGTTGCTGTTGTACTTACAAGCTAGACTTCTCTCAGTATTTGGACAGGAAAGACCTTTTTTGCAGGATTTGCTTCAAGTTTATACGTAACTCCCTTTCTTATCTGTGTTGTTCTTTCACAGTTGCAGTGTTCATTAACGACAAGTAATTTAATCTTAGAGATACAAGGCCGAACTTATTTTGGTGATTACTTATGAACAAACATAACTGGTGCATGATTAACCATAATAGTCAATCACCCTACGTACATATTTTCATTCTTATCTTAAGCTAATTAAGTTGCCAAGTGAAATAAGGCAGTTAAACACCTAATCAAGAAATCTTCGATTTGCTCCATACCATAATATGTGGCTAGGGACATTAAACTTGCTTTAAACCATTCTGGTACGGCTCTAATAGTTTCTACGAATGCTTAATAGTTGGCTAATGGAAATACACATGGTGATCGTAAGTGGCATGGCATGCCAAAATGTACAAACAAGAAATACGTATCCATATGGTTTACATATACAGAGGTATTTACTCAGATTTACATGCATTTATGCTCCCCAAGCCATCATGATTGTTCTATCAGAAGAGTAAAGTCGGTTAATCATGCAACTCTAGGATCACAAAGATAGTTCATTTTGATGACTAACTTAATTACTAGTGGAGTCGGAGAGGAAAGAAGAGAAATTCCAACTCTGATCTTACATGTAAATCTACGTATCCATTGAAGGGTTCGATCAAGAGAATGAAATTAGTGAGCAGGATCATCAAAAGAGGTCCCTGACATTGATCCCAATTGCTGCTCTCAAGTATAATAGTAGCCTTTTAGCAAATGCTTTGCTCTCGATCGATCATATCTTCAAGATATGCATTAGCCCCGTGGTACTTGTTGTTGAACTAATTTGTGGGAGAAATATATTTTGTATTGCACCACACTCATCCTTCCCAATCCAAATGTACGTCTCATAATCTTTCGTATACTAAGAAGCTATACAGCATATACTTGTGCCACACGCTTCCAACAGAGGTGCCCATTCATTCATAGAACGACACGTTTGAAGATCAAGATTGCCCTAATCTCTTTAAACCTCATACATATATAGCTAATAACCTAAAACCTTATAAATCCCTAGCGTACGTACAATGAACCAGCTCTTATATTGGATGTCATCAAATATAATACACATTCTAGCTACATGTTCTATGTTGTATTAAGCTAACGCCATGCATGCCTATATGTCTCTTCATCTATATTTTAATTAATTAGTATTGTGTACAAACTCCTGTATCCTGTATATGTATAGGTCGAGACCATCAAGCGCTAGAATGAAAAATACGTACTTTAATGTTTGGTTTGACACAGGAAACATATTATAGTATTGTAGTTTCGTAACAGATTTTTAGAGTTTAAGAACATACGCAAGATCATGAAGTACGTATATGCATGCGAATATGTGCACTTCCCCAAATAAGAATATACAATGTCTGCATGGGCAGTCCCTAGCTTCTTCTGATTTCTAATACCATGCCGAGAACTAGCGCGCATCCCATGAATCCATGATGCTCATATAATATATGCTCAAATCTAGATCGAGTTTGAATCCGATAACTAAATCGCACATCCTTTAATCATACATGCCTTAATCTACATTCTAAATTCTAAACATTATATATGTTGAACAATGTATTCATATATAATGCTCTAAGATTAAGAGGATCGATGATGAAATTTAAAGCATCATAATCAATTACATTCTGATTTTTATGTTAAACATGTAGGTTAATTTGAATATAAGCAACCATACTATGCGTAGAGGAAAAAGTCGTCATTGCATAGTAAAACATTTCGTCTCAATCTCTAAATGTGCCATGAGACCATACCTGAAAAAACCAGATAGCAGACGACAGTATTGCCACTCAACTTAGCCGCCGCCATTAAATGCTCTCGATCTTTCTCTCTTTGATCATGAGCTCCGTCGATGTCTATAAATACTCAACCTCCGACTCATTTTCTCCTCATCCCAAACTGCTTGAATCTAGCTCAATCCGATTCATACAATCATCAGCAACATCCCATCTGCTTTTGCTATTATTTCTCCTGTGTACGTAGCTCTCTCCCTCTTTTGTTACGAAACAGAGAAAGTAACAATGGCTGTAATAATGTCTTCATTTCTGTTATCTGTTCTTCTCGTTCTGTCTTTGAGTTCTGCATGCTACGGTAGCAGCTTCCAAGATCACTCATTACTTCATAGTTATGTTGATGATGATAATTGTGAAGCAACTGGTTTACACGGTTCCGGGCCAGCTCATCCTTCGTACATGAGCATCCTTGAGAATCCCAAGTTCCCGGAATCGAACAATCTCCGAACTCGGCTCTTCAGCACATCAGCTTCCGTTAAAAAGGTTAGCGTCGATGATTATGGCGCTAAAGGAAATGGTGCTGCTGATGATACACAGGTACAATCTTGTAGTTATGTGATCAATAAGCAAGTATATGGTACAAAATAGTTTCCATGCATGCATGTATTGGGATTCTGTATTTAATTTGTTTCAGACTTACATGTAAATTAGAGAATTGCTGTGTCATTATTTCCTTACATGAATTTGTTTCAGGCATTTGTAAAGGCATGGAGGAGTGCTTGTAGTTCCACTGGGGCATCTGTTCTTTTGGTGCCAAAGAAGAACTATCTTGTTAAGCCAATCACACTTTCAGGTCCATGCAAATCTAAGGTTACAATGCAGGTAATGAGAATTCAGTTAATATATCATATAACTTTAATCTATACTCCATTTAAACGGTCATCTTTATTTTGTTTATTTAAGAATATACTCCATTTAAACATCAAATTATGTATAAGTTGAAGTAATTCAGGATATATTAATGAATTGTTTGGATATATACCATGCAGATATATGGAACCATAGAAGCATCTAGTGACAGGTCAGTTTACAGCAAAGATCTCAATCACTGGATCATGTTTGACAAGGTTCAAAATCTGTTAGTTCAAGGTCCTGGAACCATCAATGGCAACGGTCAAATCTGGTGGAAAAACTCTTGCAAAAGAAAAGAAACTAAGGTACGTATATGGATTTTCATTAAGCATGATCTCCATGATACTGATGTCTCATATCTTTGCTTCTCTTAAACTGACGCACTTAATTATTTTCATTGATTTACAGCCATGCGGTACGCACGCACCTACGGTACGCATACATATCTAGGTTTTCCTACTGTGCATTTTTCTTTTCCAATTCAGCAAGTAAATAGTTTGAATTAATGCCGGTTTACGACTTGTTTACAGGCTGTGACATTCTACAAATGCAATAACTTGGTCGTGAAGAATCTGAAGTTCCAAGACGCGCAGCAAATGCACGTCAGTTTCGAAGGGTGCACGAATGTTCAAGCTTCGTATCTAACGGTAACTGCGCCGGAGTCAAGTCCCAACACTGACGGTATTCATGTTACCAGTACCAAGAACATGACAATCTCGAACAGCAATATCGGAACAGGTACACAGAGACAGAGGATTCTCATCAAAATTACTAGAGAAATTACCAAATACAAATTAATGTCCTGATATGGAAACAATTCTGTGTCTTTTTAGGTGATGATTGCATTTCTATTGTAAGTGGATCCCAAAATGTGCAAGCCTCCAGTATTACCTGTGGACCTGGTCATGGAATCAGTATCGGCAGCTTGGGGAAAGATGGGTCTGAAGACTATGTTTCGAAGGTAACAGTGAACGGAGCTAAGTTTTCAGGAACTACGAACGGAGTCAGGATCAAGACATGGCAAGGAGGCTCAGGAATGGCAAGCAACATTGCATTTCAAAACATAGAAATGAAAAATGTGTACAGCCCCATAATCATAGACCAAAACTACTGCGACACCAGTGACGGAAAATGCAAACAACAGGTGTGTAATCATCTGACCTTCCAGAACTAGTACTGCTATCAATTTAATTGCCAGGTTTCACTATCTAACATTGTCAAATATTGCAGAGCAAGGCAGTGAAAATACGAAATGTGTTGTACCAAAACATCAGAGGGACAAGCGCTTCGAACGATGCCATAACATTTGACTGCAGCAAGAGCGTTCCATGTCAGGGAATTGTGCTGCAAAATGTTCAACTCGACAAAGAAGCAGAATGCAGCAATGTTAATCTGGCCTACAAAGGAAAGGTCTCCCCTCGATGTGCTTGAAACTTCCATAGAAACTAGGTAAATATTTGTACATGGATGTGCCATAGAACAATTGGCTTTAGGCTGTGAATATATACAATAAAAATGTGGACAAATAATTTGTGTAATAATTGTGTAATCACATTGAAAGTATATACTAAACAAATCAATAAAATTCAATTTATTGAATTTCAAGACATGTACATCTCTACCGTGGTAGATAGCTTTACAAGTTGCAGCCAAATTTCCCACACTATAGCCTTGTATCCAAAACCAAAAAAAAGGAAAAATATCACATGAAACGAAAAGACAACTAAATTTGTTTGTTTTATATTACACTAGAAAACAAAGACCCGTGAAAAGGCTTTGTAAAAAAACTGTTTTTACTTTTTCTTTTTTGTTTGGTCATCATCTAAAGAGCATATGTGGATGATACTATTAACTTGAACATGACACTAGGGGTGGACTTTTAAAGACTGAGAAACCGAAAACCGGTCATAACCGCATCGCACCGACTTGAGAAAACCAAAACCGGATAGAACCGGCTGATCGGTGTTAGAAACCATACCGAACCGGTCTATGCGGTGTCGGTTTGCAGTTCAGTGTCCTCAAAAAACCGGTTTAACCGAATCGAACCGAATTTACACATGTCATGGTTTGATTAGCTATAAATATAAATACGATAGGCCAACACACGCGATTCTCTTCTCTTACCCTCTAACCTAAATCTAAAATCTTACTTCTGCATCTTCTTTTCTTTGGCCACTCTTCTATTCGTCTGCTTCTTCTCTGTAAACATGAAAACACCAGCCTCTCGTCTTCAGCGACCTAACTCCACCCTGATAACTTAAGTCTCTCGTCTTTATTCTTCCGCCTCTTCTCTTTTCATTCCCAAATTCGGTATTGTATCAATTTTACTTTCAATTTTCTGATGAGGTTCGCAAAGGGGATCTCTTACTTCTTACAATTTTCTTTCTCTTATTCTCCATGCTTCTCCCGTTTCAGAAACCCATAAAGTTTAGTTATGAAGACATGAAGTTGAAAGGTAAAGCCTTTAATTAGCCCTCTTAATATCAATTTTAATCTTCTGGGTTGTATCTACTATACCATTTTGTTGGGTTTTGATTTTTGCGTCTACTTTTGTCAAAATTATTGGGTTTTCAATGTTCAGTCAGGTGACTGTGTGAGAGATTTGGTTTATACCTTGTTGAATTTTGGTTGATTTTCAATTGTTTAATGGTAGTGTGTATAGGCACCAAAAGGTTCAAATCTTTGGGTTGTAATAAACTTAGTAGTAGAGAATTTTTGAATTTTGTTTTTGTGTTTTACTTGACATGAAGTGGAGCATTGGAAAACTATAATATTTGCTACTGTTTTTGTTTATTTATTAAGCTCTATTATTATTGTTCACAGAGGCAAGGGGTTGTGTTAACAGCAGAGTTGAGAGCGAAATTGAGTACATTCGTAAACTAGGGAATCTAGGCAGGTGTTCTTTATTGTTAGATTACCTTCTATTGAATGCTCTTACGCATTCACCAGTTTCCAATTTGCTTGCAGAACATAGCACCAACTAGCTTATGTAATCGTTCTGTTATGGGTTTAGTATTTGCCAATGCAACTTGTTGTCTTGTGCCAAGATAGAGATAGGAGTCATAGAACTTATCTCTGTTTTATATTTTTCTTGGTGACCTAGTGTTGATTGATGATGCTACACTTTTTAATGGACCTTATGACTTTTTTTTACATCACATTACTCATCAACTGCAAACTCAACGTCAACGCCTCAGTTCCGGAGGTAGATTTTCACTTTATTTACGTAAGTAAATGATGTTGGTTGTGTAACCAACACCGCACCAAATTTCAGTTGACCGACGGATACAGTTTCTTATATGTATTATGCGGTTTCAGTCTTGAGAAACAGGTAACCGAAGAATGCGGTTCGGTTATCGGTTCTTGCTCTAAAACCGAACCCATTGGACCGAGTCCATCCCTACATCTACATGACAACAATGAAAGGTTTACATATCAACATATATGATGCGTGTGAGTTTGTATATACGATTATCTGAAGGGTTCTACAGGAGCAGACTCTTCAAGAAAGACTGCAGCCTCAAAACATTCAACAGCTTCTGATAAAGAAAACGGGGGGTACCCTGGGATTTATAAAATAGGCCTAGGTTATACCATGCGGAATGGTTCATCCTGTCAAGACTTAACGCATTCATTAAAAAGCTTTTGGCAAACGACTTCTGAGTTACTAAGTCGATTGAGAACAACAGCATTGAAGACCAAGCTATAACAGCTTGGAAGGGATCACTAGTCAAGGCCTCTTGAAAAGCTTTCACAGCTTCCTTGTAGAGGCCCTTCTTTTCATACAGTACACCTGCAGAATCGATGAAGTTCCTTGTTACTAAAATACATTCTATGCACCAACAACAGAGTCTCCACAAACAGTAATAATTTCACAGAAATTTTATACCTTCTTTTCTTCATGATTTGGAGCATGAAGAAACTAACTGGATGAACAGATATTGGAACTAACTATTATTGTGAGAATTTACCTGTGGCATGGCATCTAGTTGCAGAGTAGGTACGTATGGCTTTTGATTTGAAAAGACAAATCTCAGCATCACTCCATTGTGAAAGATATATGTAGACATGTGCCAGATCATGCCATATTTCCAATTCCAAATTTCTATCCAAATGTCGTCTGGTGCTCTGTCATTAAGTATACAGGTGAGATTAATTGCAGTGGAACAATTAATCTGAAAGTCTTGCAAAGAGAACACACAAATGATGTCTAGGGTAAAATAACAGAGATGATATTTCAAGACATGCATCATTCTCAGAAAACTCCTACTACTCGAAGTTTGTCAGAACTTCTTGACTGACAGCCTCGAAATCAGAATATTTCTCAAACAGCATTTTCACAGTACATATATAAGTGAAGTCATGCATTAAATTCTTAAACAAACATCCACTCCGATGTCCAACTGTCTAAGGATATTAAATAATGACAATAAACCTGTTCATGAAATAGAATCCTTGGATAAATGGTGAAATGGATAAAGTAATCGGATAAAGAATAACACACCTTAAGCTGCTTCTTCCCTTAACCAAGGCTTTTCTTCTGAACTTGAAGAAGAGCAAGAAGCTGAGTATGTTTGAATGGCACACTTAATCTGTCCCTCTGCAAATTGAAGTTTGGCTTTGGTTCGTAGTAGTTCTCCTTGATCCCATTTACCTGTATGATCCAAAAGGAAGGTTCATATCTTTTGTGATGTTATACACCGTTCTTCCAATTTATCAATCATGCAATTTCTTGGTTGTGGGCGCGCTGTTTCAAAGTCTTATTTTCATAATATTCTTACGTTAAGTGGCTGCAACTCTGCAAGGTTTAACTTCAATTCCACCACTGCATGTCGCATCGGAGACTATAGTCAATCATAATCTAGCTAGCCTAGTGTTGATTACAGGTCAACACAACTCAAAAACCTTGGTTAGTTCCCCAGTGACACAGCAACCATATATCAGAAAGTGATAAGCTAGAATATCAGGCTTCAGACCCCTATCCAGCATAACATCCCACAACCTAATAGGTTCTAGCAAATTGCCGATCCTTATTACTCGAAAAATAAATGTTGAATATGTGATGTAATCGGGTTAAATACCATGGTTCGTCATCTCAACCAGGTGCTCTGAAGCATCATGAAAGTTGTCCAGTTTGCAGAAACCCCTTATAAGTATATTGTATGCGACAGTATTGGCTGAGAACCCAGCAAGCATGGTGTTGTGCAGTCGTACAGCTTTCTTCATGCTACCTTCTTTGCTTAAGTGATCTAAGAAACAACCATATGTGACATGATTGGGAAGGGCATCACCCACGAGCATATCCTTGCAAAGAAGCGCGGCTTTATCAATACAACCTGCCTTACATAATCCATAGATCAAGGCTGTGTCTGTTACAACATTAGGACAACATCCTTCACCAACCATTATATCACAAAGTCCAAATGCCTTGTCAAGTTTTCCTGCTTTCCTGTATGCATCAATCATACTTGTGTAGAGCATATGATCAGGCCTCAATCCTTGATTATGCATCTCGTTTATGATACCAAATAATCTTTGGGTATCCTGTTGTTTAAGAGCTCCACAGATAAGTATGGCATAACACTATAGATCCATGTCTACTCCTCTCTCAGTCATGTCACGACAGGCACCTAATGCATCATATAATCTTCCTTCCTTGCAATAACCATACAGTAGTGCACTGTAGCACATATCATTCAACACCAAATTCTTCTTGTGAAGATCATCTACAGACTTTCAGACACTCCACTCGTGGAACAAAGACCACTTATTAAAGGTCTATATGTATGTGTCTGGTAGAAGACCCCTTTTGAGCTTTTCATCAAGCAATTCAAAAGCACTAGTAATGTTACCTTCCCGACATTACCCATCAATCAAAAGATTGTAAGTTACCTCGTTTGGTACAATCCCTCTTTCCTCCATTTCATCAAAGAATTTACTTGCTTCAGACATCCTGCTTGCACGACAAAGACCTGAAAGAATTGCGGAGAATGAATAAGTGTTTGGTGCAATGCCTCTTCCCATCAGTTCATGATACAGTGTAAATGCCTTCTGCAGTTCTCCTCCTTGGCAGTATCCACTTATCAGTGACAATATAAGCTACAACAGTTGGTTCCGCACTTCTACTCATCATCTGACTGAAGTGAGATTCCTCCACACTCAACTTTCCAAACTTGCATTCCCCACTCATCAAACAATTTTATGGATACACAGTCAATCTAATCCCAGCATTGATCGATTTATTAAAATAATAATGTGCAGTGTTGAATATTCCCTTCAGACAGAATGAATTAATCAAAATAGAATATGTTACATGACTTACATCATTGGGAAACAAACCCTTCTTCCCCATGTTTTCAAAGAGTAACTCTGCCTCATCTGGCCAGCTTCCCATCTTTACACAAAGAATTGATCAATGCATTGTTAGCAAACAAATTAGCTAGGCACCACCCAACTTCTCCCATTCTGTTCAATAAATCAAAAGCATCTCCATTCTTCCCCTTCCTCATCAGTCCCGAAAGAGCCGCTTCACTCGGAACAAACCCAGCTGAATCATTTCCTTCATTAGCTCCACACCAACCTCAAATTCTTGCATTCTACACAACCCAAGCACCAATGTACAATAAGTGACCATATCTGCTTTCAATCCCTTCCGACACAGCATATTCTTGATCTCCACCACCTCCTCTGGCTCTTGCAGAGCCCATGAACAAACACAGTATAAGTAACAACACACAACTCGTACAGAATCACTTCCTTGGCCTTATGCAAATCCTTCAATTCGCACAAACTCGCCCAACATTGACAAAGCTCATCAAACAGCTGCAAAACCACTTTGAACTGCCTGATTCTCACCAACCCATTTGAAACAGCATTCAAGGTTCTAACTTGAGGGACCAATTCACACTCCCTCATCAACCTCACAACCACAACACCATCCAACACTCACTTCATCTGCACCAAAAAATCAAAACCCAAACTCAGACTCGCAATTCAGTTTCTTATATGAACTCAAAAGGAACCGGAAAACCTCATCTGGGCTCGACCCACGAAGCAACAGCGTCTGCAAAAGCGAGGTAGCAGGCCAGAAGAGTCTAGACTGAACCAGCTAGTGAATCAGTATGCAAAACGACGCCGTTGAATGGTTGAAGGATTTAACCTGGGATTGATCACGTTCTGGATCAGAACCTTCTCGACGCGGTGGGGCTTTAGCGAGGCTAATATGAAGGGGTCGCTGAGCGACGTCGGAGAGAAGTGGGGGTCGAAGTTTTCTTCATTGTCTTTGTCTTTGGGGCTTGAGTTTGCTCAGATTTCTGGGTTTGGAGTGGAGAGGGTTTTTGGAGGGGACGGCGAGGCGAGTGAGCTTCACTTTTGGGGTTGAAATTAGAGAGTTTTTGGATTTTATTCATTTTTAAGTTTTTTTACGAATGACGAGGCTATATTAATAACGATTAAAAAAATACATACCACGATGTCGATGCATAAAAAAGCAAGAAAACATACAAAATGCAATGTCGCATCTATAATGAAAAGGTAATAAAGGATAATCACATGTACAAATGTTGAGAAGTAATGAAGACATAACTTGATGTCGTAAAAATCACTTTTTAACTGCATATAAGTGATAAGACACGATAATAGTGTAAATGTGATATTAATCGTAACTGTAACTATAACTATAACTGATGAGATGATCACTTAGGAGAGGTGATTCATTCATCAGAAATTCGAGAGTAACAGAGGGTGTAAGAAACTCTGAAAATTAGCAAACAAACTCATAAAAATCAAAACCAATACCAGATCAAAATGGGTAGTTGTCTCAGATATAAGATCCGGAAGAGATTGTTTCATGGATCCCAAATTCAGATCTAAATTTGACCGAACCAAAAGCCCATGCCTAATTGGTTAGGGCACCCAAGCAACAAACCCTGACTCATTTTTGACATAAGCAAAGGCTTAAGTGTCATGCCCCGACCCAAGTTTACCTTCCTAAACCTGGGTTAGAACATGCGAGACACATTCTAAGAGAGATTTACTCGAAATCCCCCTTGAGAAAGGATAACCCTCTTTCCAAACCAAATTCAAACAGTCCAAACTGTACCGGAATAAACCTCACCGCCGGAGGTTATCCCGATTTCCCGCATTTGGATCTCAAACCAATCATTTAGAAAACCTAGGGTTCTAATATTAATTGTGACTGCACTCGAATCCCGGTCAGGCTGCTTACGTACCCTGTCCTCAAGGATCAAGCCACACGTAGCTCTTATTTTACTAACGTCCTAACCGGGCAAATCCCGCTTTTCTAATTATCAGTCGATCTAATATAAAGGGTAGCAAACGCCTAATGCATACCCGGAATTTAACCTCTCCGCTGAGGTAATTACCGATCAACTATTTTTTCCGGGATTTTCCCTAACAATCCAACGTACATATAAACAACATCCACCCATAAACACTGGATTGACAAAGACCCGATTGAAAATTTAGAAAAACCAAGTGATAACTACTTAACCACTGGATCAACAATTGTCGTAGTTGAAGAGAAAACAACCGTATCTGAGAGAAAGCAGGGGCGCGCAGGGCCTGCAATTTGATCGGCAAATCTTTACACAAATCCCACCTTATATGAGAACCAGGGTCCCAAATTTGAATCATGTTCATTTGAGAACACCTTCGTCTGTCACCATTGTTCGAGAGAATAGGAGAATGAAGACAATCCCATCAGAAAAAATACAAGGATGCGGTGCGACAATCAAATGATTGAACTAGAGATGGGAACAAGGCGAGAATGCCCGTTGAACATGGACTGCAGGTGATGAAATCACCGGCTAATAAGGTATGACGGCCAAACTCTAGGGTTTACCGTCGCACAGCATGGAGAGCAAGAGCTCTCATCGTTATGTACGTGTGAATTGTTAAATCACTATAATCACTACTGGAATTTTGCTCTTATCCGTAACTATCGCTATAACCCTAAACCCATTGGAATTTACCATAGAATTACCTCTATGGAGAAAGAATAGAAAATTGCGTTAACCGCAACTATCGTCACCGAGACTTTACCGGAATTACATGATTTTTCAACCGTAGACGTATTTCACCATTCCGATCATATCTTATTCCACGATTTTTTTCGTTTGAAGCTTCTACGTATAAGGTTTAGGGTTTAGGGTTTTAGCCGACGAAATTAGGGTAATTCGTCGGCTAAGTTTAAATAAATAAATAAATAACTATTGCCTATGAAATTAGGGTAATTCGTCAGCTAAACTTAAATAAATAAATAACTATAGCCGACAAAATTAGGGTAATTCGTCCGCTAAAGTTAATTAAAAATTCAAAATTTTTGGTGACGAAAAATTTTTATCGGCTAAAGTAGTTGCTCTGGTAGTGCTTGTATATTTATGCCCCCAAAAACGTTTCCATTTTCAGGCTTTTATATCTTCGAATCGTGTTGACTAGTTCCAACTTCTATAGCTCGATCTCACTATGAATCAAGAATTCAAGGTCCATCGATCAGCTTAACATACCAACGATAATGCCTTTCCCGGCATGCACTAAGTAATCTATTTTGTTACGTTGGTCTATATTCTAATTGTCTGATAAAAATTTGAAAACAAGATAAATTAAACTTGTCAAAGTGTGAGCGACAAACGTGGCTTATGGATCATCCTTGTACTGATACTGTCTCAACTTAACCACCTTTAAGGTGTTGGGTTTTATTTACAAAATGTCTCGGTACAATTAGGAATGATTCACCCACATATATATTGTATTTTATTTGTCACTTTTCTGATGTGGGATCTCGGAAACTGATTAAGAAACTGAACCCGGACCCCATGGTTAACCGAAAGAACTCCAAATTTCAAACCCTAAACTAAAAGAATTCCAAACAAAACTCTGAAACAACTTCAACCAAACAGGAGCCATGATCTATGAAAGAACGCACCCAGGCTCATGGAGAAGCAATTGAAGAGGGACCCACTCTAATACCAAGTCAAGAAGAACTAAAGAGATTATGAATTCTACAATCCGTAATATTACCTACCCAGTCTGCGTCTGTGTACCCGGAAACATCCAAGTGTCTGTGTTTTGAAAAGATTAATCTTGTTCTTGGAGCGGACTTCAAATATCGCAAAATATGAAATACAACTTCCATATGAGTCTCACTGGGATTATGCATAAATTTACTCATAACGCTAACTGCATAGGCTAAATCTAGTCTGGTGTGAGACAAATAAATCAGTCGACTAACTAACCTCTGATACTGCGTCTTATTTGCGGGCACTTGATCCAAATATTATGCCAACCGATGATTCTGTTCAATTGGAGTATCAGCATGTTTACAATCAAGCATGCATGTTTCTGTAAGTAAGTCTAAAACATATTTCCTCTGGCTCAACACAATAAAATTCTTAGCACGAGCAACTTCGATTCCCAAAAAATACTTCAAACTACCCAAATCTGTCATCTCAAATTCAGAAGACAACTGATTTTGTAACTTCTGAATTTCCTCACTGACATCACCTGTCACAACCATATCATCAACATAAATAATTAAAGTTGTCACTTTACCACAATGATGTTTAATGAACAACGTGTGATCTGAGTTGCTCTGTCGATATCCAATCTTCTTCATATACAGGGAGAAACGCCTAAACCACGCTCTTGTCGATTGTTTTAGACCATAGAGAGACTTTTTCAACTTGCACACCATCGGCTCCCCAGCTGAAGTACTATAACCAGGAGGCAAATCCATATAGACTTCCTCATGCAAATCATCATGCAAGAAAACATTCTTGACGTCAAATTGCTGCAAAGGCCAATCAAGGTTAGCGGCTAATGAAAGAAGTATACGTATTATATTAATTTTGGCCATTGGTGCAAATGTCTCGTCATAATCCACCCCGTACTTCTGAGTTTAGCCTTTAGCTACTAACCTTGCCTTATACCTATCTACCGAACCATCAGGATTATGTTTTACTGTGTACACCCACCTACAACCAACTGTATTCTTTCTCGGTGGCAATAACACTAATTCTCATGTTCAATTTTTCTCAGGAGCATCCATCTCAACCGTCATTACTTTCATCCACTTCACATTCTTCAGAGCATCTTGCACTTTACTAGGAAGAGACACAGAAAATAAATTGATTCACAAAGGCTACATATGATTTAGATAACCTATGAGTCGACACATAATTAGCAACATAATATCTAGCCTTAGCACTTAAACTTGATTCATATTTCTTTGGGGGTTTACCACGGGTTAATCGATCTGGTAAAATTTTAGTTTGATCTTGTGTAGAGCCACATAAAGGAGAAGCAACACTAGACACAGAAGGATTATCAACACTACTAGATGACAGAGGAAGAGAATCAGTACATACTTCAGACGATTCTTGAACATGAGAGACCACTAATAGAAAGGGAGAGATTGGACTAGCAGTAGTAGCAGTAGTAGGTTGTCCACCTTGTAAAATATTGTCCTCTGATGATGTACTATCAATGGGTTTCTCCCCCTTCGACTGATCGAAGTCCTTTTCTATTGGTCGAACATACCCAATCAACTGGTCAAGGGCTTCAGGAACTGTTTGTTGCAGTGGTTCAACAGAAAGTCTCTAGAATGAATGAGTAATTTCAAGGCTTGTTTCGGTCTCAGGGTTAAACTGATCCTCAAAGTAAACACTCTCCCCCTAACTAGGAGTAGCAGAGGGTAAAAAATAACATGTATCCTCATTGAAAGTAACATTCATGGTGACATAAAAATGTTGGGAAGGAGAATGATAACACTTGTACCCTTTCTGTTGAGTCTCATACCTAACAAAGACACACTTGAGAGCTCTAGCATCTAACTTTGATCTTTGGTTTTTATAAAGATAGACATATGCTACACAACCAAAAACATGAGCAAGAAGTGTATTAAGAGATGAAATTGAGACATAACTACATAACACCTCAAACATAATACGATATTTAAAAGAAGATGTTGAGAGACAATTAATGAGATGGGAGGCACACAACACGACCTCTCCCCAAAAATATTTGGGCATATTGGCACTAAGGAGGAGGGCATGATCCCTGTCTAACAAGTGACGATTATTTCTTTCAGAAACCCCATTTTGTTGACTTCTTCATAACACCAAATGACAGATGGCCCATACGCCGATGCCACAACCAAGCTTCATTCAAACGATCAGAACTCACTTTCAAAGCAACTGGTCCTTGTGGTGTTGGTATCTTTTCAGTATACATACTATCCAAGTGAAACAGTCCCCCTCTCAGGTCTCCTTTTTCAATTATCGTCCGAGTGCATAAATCCTGAAAAAAAAAAACACACATAGGATAAAATGTGACATAACACTTATTTTGTGAGATTTGCTGAGATACAGACAAGAGATGGTGAGACAAAAATGGTACATATAGGACATTATGAAGAACGATGGAAGATGTAACATGAATAAACCCAATACCTATAACCGGAAAAAACTCACCATTGACATTAAAAACTTGTTTTACATACGAAGAGGATAATGTGACAAAGGATGACTTATCATAAGTCATGTGATCTGAGGCATCAAAATCAATAACTCACGTGTCACTTCCAGTAAAGTCATAAACATGTAAAGCAACACTAATTTTACCTCAAATTTTTTTAGTCATCATTAATCCATTACCATTAGAATCGTAGCGAGCTATATAGTCGTTGAGAGTCAAATTGATCATCTTGTTTCTATCTCCTTCAACAAATCACAAATAGAACGAATGTAAGGAATAACAAAGACAAAACACTATTGCACAACACACGTTCAGTTCTTCTTCTATTTTTTTCCTTCCTTCCTTCTCAATATATTCACCTCCAAAACAAACTTTAGAATGAGCAAAGTTTGTCGCATACCTCTGTTCTACACTTTGTCAATCAATAATCACCTCAACCAATTAAACAAAACACTTGTTGGACACCTCCAAAGCTTGTTCAATACCTCAAACTGACAAAGTTATCCTCACAACTAAAAATCACCAAACCCAACATACACAAAAAATGAAAAACTCAAATGACCAAGTGAACTTCAATAAGCAAAAGAATCAAAATTCACAACGGAACAAAACCAATCGAGTCTGAATGGACCTTGATTGGCTCTGATACCATGTCATAGTGCGAGCGACAAGCATGGCCCGTGGATCATTCTTGTACCAATACTGTCTCAACTTAACCACCTTTAAGGTGTTGAGTTTTATCTACAAAAGGTCTTGGCACAATTAGGAATGATTCACCCACATATATATTGTATTTTATTTGTTACTTTTCTGATGTGAGATCTTTCTTCTCTAATAAAACTCCCGTGTGCAAATTGACACATTATTTACTACTGCATACCTAAAGAAATATACAACACATGTTCGATTTCTTCAGCTACCAACTCGTCTATTACAAAAGAACGTCTGTCTAGCTCCATGCCAAACAACACACATGAAATATAACGTACCTTTCAATTCTAAACGTACGCCGGCTTCGATTCTTATGAACGTACAAACGTCGATCAGAAGCAAGCGAATCAAAAACACTAGGACGTACGTACATGCAGAAATTGATCGAGCTTGTTGGTCATAGATATGGATGATGATGATACTAGCTAGCTCTAAAGCATGCAGCAGATGCATAATAAGTGTGCATGTATGATGCAAAATCAGATACTTAACTACTGATCTTTGAACCGTGCCAAAGCTTGAATGAGAATTAGAGAGCCTCGCTCGGACGATTAGCAAACAAGTGAGGATTTTGCCGTACATTCAGGCGCGGATCTAGAGCAAGGGTGGGTAGGGCCCAAGCCCAACCGAACTTTTGTGGAAAAAATAGTTGTATTATGTAATTTTTTTTCTCTCCTGTTATATGCATTTTTGTGCTCACTCAAGCTCACCCGCCTCTAAGAACTCCCCATCATGTTGTGCATATATGTGTCTAGGCCTCTATTCTATGGTTCCTCACTTTCTCTCCCACTTTTTTCTTCTAGTATTTTAGTAGTTTACCTCTTAAATTTCAAAAACTTCTCACGTATAACTCAGCTCCTCCCTGAAGCTGACACACCTAGGGCTTCTGTTAATACCCAGTCATCAGTTTTTGTTGCTCCAACTACTGGCGTGCCTGTAAGCCAGATTTGGATCCAGAGTTCATCTCTTGCTGCTGAGCATGTCGCTGCAGGCCATTTTGATATTGCGATGTGGTTGCTGAACAAGCAACTTGGGATTAAAAACTTCACACCTTTACGACAATTGTTCTTTGATATTCACTCTGGAAGCCACAGCTATCTACGGACATTTTTGTCTGCTCTGGTGATATCACTAGCAGTTGAGCGCGGGTGGAATGAATCTGTCACATCACTTGTAAGAAACCCACCAGCACTTGTGTTCAATTTTTCTCAGTTAAAATCTTCTTTCTCTATTGATCTGAAATTGCAAGCATGAATAATTGAATACTCATAGACATCTACTTAAGTTTTAGAAAAAAATTTTGGCCTTCGGCCAAATAAACTCTTGAATATAAAGTCCACCTCATGATCGGATCCTAGATCTGCCACTGCATACATTCAAAGCTAGAAAATCAATAATTATCGGCCTACTCTTCTTCCCCGTGTGGTATTTCAACGTCTATAAATTAGTCAAATTTGTTCTAACGACGGGTCTCCTTAAGCCCAACTAATGAATTAAGCAAATACATTTTGACCATTCTTTATGTTTGTTTAGTTTATGAAAGGGATGCAAATTTGTTTGACACCCATTTTTTCCCACCGAGAAATTTTTAAATCCTCCCCAAAGGACTACGTGTCAGTCTAATGTGGTCCTCTTCGGCCAGTTAAATTTTGACATGTAGATTTGTTACAAGCAAGATTTTGTATATTTTGTGAAATGACTATCATGAGTTTTTGTGTGTTTGAACTAGAGATTAGGGTATAGGGTTTAGAGGATAGGGTTTAGGCGATAGAGTATAGGATTTAGGGTTTATGGTATAAGTTTAGAGTTTAGGATTTAAAAAAGAGTTTGGCTATTAGGACATCCATATTTGCTCAGTTGACCTCTATATGTTTTGACTTATTTTATTACCTCCAATAAGTCTCTATGCTAGTTGTGTAGGGGGAGTCGGGTTTTATGCCCGTGTGTGCACTTTGAGTGCCTTGTCTGCTTTGGGTAAGGGGTGAGTTTCTTACCTCGTCAAATGGTCGTTGCCGCCTAGTAGCAGGGTGAAGCTAAGTGTCGTCGGATTTTTCTTTCGGCGACAACACAGCTGGATTAAAGCTAATTTAGATTTGGATATTAGGATATGTAAGTGTGTTACATATCTAGTGTTTTTTCTAAGATGTCACCGCAATCTCAAAACAAATAGAGTCGTCATTAGAGCAACACTCTTGCTAGTTGGTGCATGTTTGAGTACATGAGTATTGTAGATGTTTCTGATATTTTTTCAGATATTTGTAATCAGGGGTTTAGGTTTTATGTATCCTCTTATATTTAATAGTTTCATTAGTCGAGCTTGAGGGTAGATTGAATAAAAATAAAAATAAAAAATAAATAGATGTTGTTAATCATGGTTAGATTGAATAAAAGATATGACATGTGGCAGTCAACTAGGTGAGTGGGGATGAGAGGTGGGAAAGTATGGGTGAGGATCAAATTTGCATCATTTGGAACATGTTGAAGAGTTTTCTTAAAATTTATTTAAAATAGAGAAACAAAATCCAAAGTTTCTAAAAAAATAATGCTTAAACTCTAACAACTTCTTCATTTTAAAGATTTCAGCATTTATTATAACAATAAAATATATTATATTATAATTAATTACAATAAAAATTATAATTTTTTATTGTAACAATTATATGGACAAAGAGTGAGTGTTATTTGTTTAATTTAGCAATAAGAACACTTACGATACACACACATAGATATGTCTCCTTAGACCTTTTTTTGTAGTAGTGAGAAGATAAAGTAGTCATTAAGGTGTGCTTGATGTGCGTTATTTATAAGATGTAGAGTCGAGCGAGCATGTATAATGACAAACATAGAATGACTGAAATGACACAATCACTATAGAGGATTGAGGGTTTTTTTAGAAGTAAATTATTTTGAGCAAGAATGACAAATAGAGAGATAACAAAAAGTAGCTGTGTTGAAAAGATGAAGTTGGAGAAAATTTGGAAGAAAGAATGATAAAAAATAAAACTTAGGAAATCCATATATGAAATTAACAAGTTGATATGTCTTTTCCATAAAATTTTAAAATAAACTCGATCTTATCAATATCCTAATCTTAAAAAGTGCTTACTTGAAAGATATTGTAAAGTAAAGTAAAGTTCATTTTATATGGACCAAGAATCATCCGGGATGTTCATTTCAGTGGATTACTAATATTCAAATCATAGCACTATCCTTACGGTAATAACTTGGTTACAACAGTAATTATATGAAATAAAAATCTGGCCTTTGGGCATTAATTCAATTGGGCTAAACATGCTATACGCTATCATTGTTTCTCTTTTCGGCCTGCCAACCCCCTATTCCAATAGACCCAGGGACACAACCGTCCTTTCATGTCCTCTGGTATTCCCGTGATTCACCAAATATCCAAGGGCAATCTTATCCCCTCTCCTCTATAAATATTGAGACCCCAACCCCACCGCTCTCTACACCATCATTTTTCTGTCTCTCATCCCCTCCCTCTCTATCTTTTTCTCTCCCTCTCTATTTCTCTCTCTCGCCGATTCCTCTTTCCCCAGATTCCGGCCACCGTACGGCCAAATCCACCTCCTCCCAAACCCTAGCCGATTTTCGTTATTTTTTTTTTCAATTTTTAAATTCTGAAATTGTTTGTTGGTGGGTCCTGGTTTATTTCAACCCCTTTTGTTAATTTCACCTTTTTACTGTACCAATTTTAATTTTTACCCCTTTTTGATTCTGACGTTTTGTTTTCTACTTTGAACAAGTTTTCCTCACCGGAATTTTATCTTCTATTTTTTTCCTCCTGGGCTGGGTTTGTGTGAGATTTAATGAGCTGCTGCTGCCGACGTGGCATGCACCCCAACAGCCATGAACACCAAAACGATGCGTTTGCCGCCACGTCGGATTTCGACGACTATTGCGTCATCAAATAATAACGCTCCCAAGCGCAAGGATCGGGAGAGTTCACTCGACGCGCCCCACAACCCAGCCAAGTCGCTCAAGTTCTCCCATCAAGCTGAGCCGCCGGCTTCTTCGGCTCTGGCCTCTGGTCACCTCCTGGCTGGCTATTTGGCCCACGAGTTTCTCACCAAGGGCACCCTCCTCGGGCAGCTCTGGGACCCGACCGCCCGATCCACCTCCGAGGAGCCACCCCCAGATCGGGGCGAAGCCGAAGCCGGGCCGCAGTATGAGAAGCTGGAGAGGTACGTGGAGGTGGCTGATTTGCTGAAGACAGATGGGGCTCAGTTTGCTGGCATTGTCAACCCTACTCAGCTTGCACGCTTTTTACAGTTGTGAAGAGGGCGAAGGGGGCGTGTGAGAGGCACGCGCCGGAAGGAGTAGGTGTGGATCGCATTTGGCGTTTGCTTCCAGGAACAGAAATTACAATTTTGCATAATGTAGGGGAGGGTCAGGTATTGTGTGTATGACGGGACATGCGTTATCAATGTTGTATCCGATGTTCGAATCCAAGATGAAATGTATATGCACAATTTCCTTAAATATTTATTACTCTTTTGAGCTGTGAATATTCAAGCTATGATGATTATGTGTAATTCTATTACTGGTTCTAAATAAAATAGTTGGGTCCAACGAGCTTAAAAAAGAGTTCTTAAATTTGTAACAAAATTTTTCTTTCTTAAAATTAAATTAAATGTTTCATATTTTTTAACAAAAAATTATCAAATATATAATATTTTATTAAATTTTTTATTGTTAATATAAAATATTTATATATATATTTGATATAATTAATAATGTTATATCTTATTTTATTATTATAATAAATCCAGTGAAACAAAATATTTTTTTAAAATTTTGATTTTTACTTTTTTATTTTAAAAAAATTAAAAAAACCATTTTTTTATTTTTTAAAGAGGGAAGAGAGAAATAATATAATTATAAAACAAAAATTTAATTTAGAAATGGTCTACCGTGTTTCAAGGTATTCAAATTTAAAAATTTAAAATGGTTTGATTAGCATAACAACATGTAACTATTTTTAGCATGCAACACATGAGGCCTAACTCTAGTTTGCCCCATCCTAATATATAAATTATTGACATGTGTTTCACAATTTAACTATTATTTGAATCGATATAGCATTAAAACGAGAGTCTAGCTCTTATCTATTTGAGACGATTATTTTAAAATTTAGTCATGACTTTTGTAGCTTCCGTTGGTAAATCTACTGGATTCGAGAATCTCCTCTCTTCAACCTTTGGATTGTGCATCCTGATTTCGTTGTTCTGGTGACAAATTCTTAGGCTTGTTTTTGCATCGACGATGGTGGTGGACAGTTTAGGAGTCAATTAGATCATCTTTAAAAAAACCTTAGTAATGATGATAAATTGAAAATTAGATGAATGTGTTAAAATTTCCTCTTAAATTTCATTAAAAGCTCTCTTGTCTCATCAATGGGTTGAAGAAAAGGCGCTACGTATTTAAGAAGTAAAAAACTGAAGAAGAAAACAAGGCCCTGATTTTAGTTCATAGCTATTTCCAGAGAGCTGTGTGCTCAGTTCACTCACTCTTTCTAAGTCACCACAAAAATGTTGAGCCTCCAAATTCGCCTCCCACTCATATTCCACAGCCCTTCTCTACTCTCCACCAGCGCTCCCACGTCTCTTTCTTGCCGCGCCGTTTCAAGAAAACCCGACCCGGACCCCGACCCGGAGCGTGCCAAGTCAAAACCCCGCCGCCGGAAAACCGTATCCGGTGGAAATGAAATCGAACAGCAGAACCCGTCGTTCATAGCTCCGAGGAAGCCTCGCCGCGGCCGGAGGAGCGAGGCGGCGGCGGTGGAGGACTACGTGAGGGACACACTCAACCGGACGTTCGCCACAATCCGGGAGCAGAACCCGGAGATTTTCGAGGCCAAGGAGGTGCTGCTGAAGGAGAAATCCGCCGCCGTTGACGACGGCGACGACGACGACGACGACGAGGAGGTGGTGGCGGTGGTGGACGAGGAGACGGAGAATTGGCCGGTGGATGCGGAGGTAGGGTGGGGGATTAGGGCGTCGGAGTATTTTGAGAAGCATGGGATTCGAAACGTGGCGGATGAAAATGGAGATGAGATTGATTGGGAGGGAGAGGTTGAGGATAATTGGGTCAAGGAGATTAACTGCTTGGAGTGGGAAAGCTTTGCTTTTAATCCGAGTCCGCTTGTTGTGTTTGTGTTTGAGAGATATGAAAGGGCTGCTGAGAATTGGAAGGCTTTGAAGGAGCTTGAGAAGGCTGTTAAAGTGTATTGGAATGCCAAAGATAGGCTGCCTCCGAGGGTATGAGTTCTTTCGGATTGATTTTGTTGCGGTTTTTGGTGAATGTTTGTTTGAAAGATGTTAATTTTGTTGTGTTTTGATTGAACAGTCTGTGAAGATTGATATTAATATAGAGAGGGATTTGGCGTATGCGTTGAAGGTTAGAGAAAGTCCTCAGGTTTTGTTTTTGAGAGGGAACCGGATATTGTACCGGGAGAAAGGTGAGATTTGGTGATTTTGGTTTCGTTTTAGTTGTTAGAAGCAATGCTCGGATGTTTGTAAGATTGCTAATTTATGCAAGTTTCGTTTTTGAATTTTTGTAGAGATTCGGACTGCAGATGAATTGGTTGCCATGATTGCACATTTCTACTACAATGCAAAGAGGCCGTCCTGGATTGATGTGAAGGAGCTAACTCTGCCGTACTAGTGGCATGCTGGTACTAAGCTTTTGTATGCTTGAGGATGAGTTCTGCCTTTGAGTCTTTACTGTGTATCTTGATGCTTTCTGGTCAGGATTATTTGCTGATGCAACGGTTAGAGAGCATTGGTTTGCTCAGACATCGGCACTTGGAGCACTGGAGAGTAAGTTGCATTTGCAGGTAAAATCTGCTGATTCCTAGATACTGAATTTGATTGAATGTTAAATCCAATGACCTAGTATACAGGATTGGCTGTTTCATCCCTTGTTTGTATTGATTTCTGATGATGATAGTCTAACAATGTAAATGGTTTGTCATTCCTGAACCTAATGGAGCCAACTCCTACAATGTTAATGCTTAAACAAGAGGGTCTTGCATTTATTTATTCAAGAAAGGAAATTTGGTATTCCAGTTGGAATCAATTGGCGCTGTCAAATTTATTTAGAATATGGACCACATACTGAAGAAGCTAATATCATATATCAATACTAGGCAGGTACTTGGTAAGTTGTCTTTACAGTTACAGAATGACAGCACCCTACAAATTAGAGTTGAAAAGTTCAATTTATTTAAAGGAGTGACTTCTGCATTGCCTCCTGTCAGCTGTAGGTCCATTTTCTAATTCTACCATTGCCTCATATGGTTATAGTGTAGTTAATGTATAGTTATACATGCAGATTAACAACCGAATGTGTTTAAACATTAGCATTCTAATCCGATTTGTATAATAGGCTCTAGAAAAACTCTTGCAGTTCAGGTTTTATGCTATCTCTTCTCCCCTTATCAAAATTGATTTTCGTTCTTGCTGCTATCAAATTCTAGTCCCTTGGTTACTTGCTTAGCTCATTACTCATGTATTGTGATGTTGATTATTGCTCCATACTTGTTTGTTTTCGTTGGTGCAGTGCAAAACAAGTATAAGGTTTTTGGAATCTGCAATCTTGAGCACGTAACAAGCTAGTTTACTAGTGTGGTTATGATTACTAGGCATGAGATGATATAGACTGGACTGGAACTAGTGTCTAAGATGATGCATCATCAAACACATTAAGATCAGTCCCCCTTTTGTAACTCTTCATTTCTCTCCCTCCATTTTCCAACTGTCATGGAGTTTGCACTATAATGATCTAATGAAGTATTATTATGTTATTTTAGAAAGCAAGTACATCAAGCTGTTGGTGAATGTCACCCCCATATAATAATGCCGCCCCAACTTAGATAATATGTTTAGATTCTTCTCATGGTTATATCGAGTACAGATTCTTATAGTTTTTTTTAGATTTCTCTAAAGGTTTCTTAGGTTCAAGGACTAATCCGTGGGAGAGGTCACCCTACGAGGCATTACACTCCTCTTTTGTCTTCATGGAGATTCGAACACCAGACCTGGGGTTAGCCAAGATAGTGTTTCCCCCCCCCCACTATCCCTAGTGGATGATTCTTCTTATAGTTTATAGTTCTTGCGGCAGATTCTAAGCGTGCGATTGACTTGGAAGGTTTGTTGAAGGAATTCTCATCTCTCCATGTTTAAACTAAAGATATCTAATTCGACTGCTGATTGGTTGGTTAACGATTAGGTTATGGCTCTGCTCGCTCACAACTCTTTCTAGCTTCTTTCTGTGTTCCTTTTCCTCCTGGCTACAGGTACATATATCTAATTCCCCTACCCATATTTGATCACATACACCTAACTCCTAAGCGCTAGAGCACCAACCAAAGTTCTTGATTTTGGCAGTAGAAGGGACAAGCTAGCCAGTAGCCTTTTATTTTGTTCTGCTTCATTCCTTTCAATAAACTTAATAGTTACTCGTTTTTTTTAGATATTGTGTTCCCAAGTATTCGACTAAAGGTTACGTAGAGAGAGTCGTCCCCTAGGTTCTTGGGGATTAAAGAGAGGTCCCTTCTTTTCGGAGCTCTGCATACCGAAACCCTAGGATTCGTACAACAGCGGCGGCAACCGATCAAGCTTGGCCTGCCAGAGGGCGTCTCACGGCATCTGTCCTTTCTATCTCGATACTCGGGAGTGTGTAGCGAAGGGGCTGTCTCGACTTTAAATCAAGGGCAGCGGAGCTTGTTCTCAGACGAGATGGGCGGCAAATCTTCCACGAAGTGGATCTCTGAAATAGCTAGAGGTCGAGTGGTGATTGACGGTGTTCGTGATCAACCAGTAGCGATTTCGGCTTCTGATCTGTGGTTGGTGACAAGACCAGCGACGGCGCTAGAAGCGGTTGATTAGAGGGAGTCATGGGTTTCAAGGAGGCGGAACCACCAGATTGAAGAGGTGGTAGGAGGCTCTTCCGACATATTGCTCGTTGGTTCGATCCGAATGGAGAGAGGATGAGTTAGATGGGCTTGGGTCAGTGTGTTGGGCTGTAGCTTGCAGCCTGGCAGGTTGATGCTGGGGCTCTCTAATTTCTCATCTCTTCAGCTAGGCTGGGCTAGAGGTGGGTCGGAGGAAGGGCAGACAAATCCCTACTTAACCTATCGAGGAGACTTTCCCTCTTTGATGGAAAGGTACACCAGAAGAGTCTTAGGCCTTAAGTCATTGAGCTTGAGGTGGGGTATTTTGGTTGATTAGGTAGGTTTTTGTTTTCTAAGCCAAAATAAAGTTCTTTTGTGGACATCAGTTTTTGTGTTAGCGTTGTTTGTAGTAGGGCTGGGATCGGTACGGGACGGGTCGGGATTTGACATATCCCGATCCCGAACCCGAAGTTAATATAGTAATCCCGATACCGATCCCGATCCCGAAATTCGGTACCGATCCCGATCCCGATACCGATTCCGATCTCGATCCCGAAAATATGCAATTTTTAGTTCTAAATAGCTGCATTTCTACTAAAATTCGGGACGGGTTCGGGATCGGGACGGATAGAGCCTATACCGATCCCGACCCATTTAAGAAATTCGGGATCGGGTTCGGTATCGGGACGTCGTATCTGAAATTTTTGTCCCGTCCCGTTCGGTATCGGTACGGGATGGACGGGTTCGGGATCGGGATTTCGGGTCCAAATTCCCACCCCTAGTTTGTAGGTTTTGTAGACTTCTACTTTTTTCATAGGGGCTCTTTGAGCTTGTATCAGAGTTTATCTCTTGTTTGACCAGGCATATGGAAGTGCATTGAAGATTTTCTCTTACATAACCGATGGTAGTGTAGATTTTTGCCGTCATAGGCGTTTACCTAATGGAATATATCCATTTTCCTAAAAAAAGGTTACGTAGATAGACTCTTCTTACATTGTTCCTTTCAACCCTGGATTACTCCTTTTAAAATGTGCTATCTATGGATCAAAAACAACGGGTAAAATGCTTAGAGTCACCGGGCGGATATGGCCGGCAACTAATGGCGATGGAGTCATGGAGATCGAGTTTATAGTCTGAATTTTGCTGAACTTCGAAGGCAACAAACAATGATCGGAATTGGTTGAGTTACTTGAGTATGCGACTCAAATTGTAGCTAGTCCCATTTAGTGAAATATGATGCAAGTTTTAATTAGAAATGACGAGTGTGATTTAGACATTAAGTTCGAAAATCAGAAAGCAAGGGCATGCATAATTATGATGCTTTACACAACGCAGAATGCTGATCTAAATCCTCGTAGTCCTATAATCACAACAGCACTAGTTAATGTACGTTTTCACAGATTTGTGCGAGCTACTCAATCGATTTCTTTCTACAATTTGGCGCCATTATCATTCTCCGAATACTAATAAGCATATTCTCAGGCTAATAGTTAGTGCAGCGTGCCTTGAATGAGCGAGCAGTTGCGCTTTACAATTCAAATCTTTCCTAATCTAGCTATGACAATACATGGGAGCAAATCAACATTACTATGAGGTTATTTGATACGTGTAGAACTGGCTGAAATGGTCACTCATACAAAGAATGCACTACTAGTTTTATGCCTATAAATTAGCTTTAACCAAGAGAACAATGGTACCCCAGAAACCTGATCAGAAAGTAGATATAGCAGAAGTATATTTTTGTGAAGATATGATCAGAAAGCTTCATTCCACATCTTTCGTCATCCTTCTCATCATTACTGTTCTAGTCCTCGCATCAGGTCCATGCCATAATTGAATTTTCATTTGATCATCAAAATATACTGGTTCTATATATTATATCAGCAGCTAGCTAGGTTGGTTTAAGATTGGTAATGCTGACCAACTATGTGTGCGTTTTTTTACTGATACAGTTCATGAAAATGGAGTGGTGGTGTGTGAAGATGAGGATCCATATGTAGGGGATCCTAATCCAGGAGAGCCTTTTCGGTGCATAACATCGTGGGACTGTACGACTATTGCAGCTTGCAAGCGAGACTGCTCCCAGAAATTCCCCCAAGGTCGTGGTTACTGCAAATCCGAGCCCCCTTTCAAAGCTTGCTTGTGCTCCTACAATTGCCCCCCTCCACCCCGAAGCTAGTTAGCTACCTCTCCTATAAATATAGCCAGAATCAATAATTTCATACAGGATCAAATATATGGGATCGATTAGAGAAAAAAATGCAATCAATATCGCGCGGTACACAATTAAAATAAATTACAGGGTATGTTAAATTGTCAAATTCTAAAGCCAGCTAACAAATGGATACGTACATATAGATATATACATATAGATATATATATGCTATATATACAGTATGTGTATGTTCCAACTTTTTAGTATTAGTTAGGGCATCGATTGAGAGGCAAATCGCCTCTGGTGTACGTCGGGTTGACATTGCTGCATACAGCAGCTCCCCCTTTCTCAAGTCTAATATCGTCCAGAAAAATCGACTTGCATGCATCACGAACACCTGCAATTGAATACTATGGCTTCGCTATCCTTAGAAACTTTCCCCTTTATGTTCCGGAAAATAACATTACTCACTTGAACTGCTGTATTCTTCTGCAGTAACAATAATGTTAACCAAATTAATCACTTAATGAATTAAAGATAGTTATTGTTTGATCAATGAAGTACGTACTTACCTGCAGTACTGGTTGTGGTTTGTATTCTCCCTTTGTAACTTTGATTGCAGCGTCGCAGTAGTTTTGGTCGATTATTATGGGATTGGTCACATTATGCATTTGGAGGCCTCCAGGCCATGTTTTGATCCTCACTCCACATATGGTTCCAGTTAGCTTAGCTCCATCCACTGTTTCGTCGGAAACTGTTTAGACCAAAATAATATTTCTTGACGAATGCTGACTTCTCGAGCCCATTAGACCGATTCTTGCGGTCTAAGTAATTGTAAAGATTCTCTTTCCATTTGAAATCATGTTTGGCAAGGATTTGCAGTTGCTTAAGGAGAATCTTCAAGATATTTGATATTCCTTGATCCGCAAGTAAGAACAAATCTTAGTGTTCACTATATACAGGGGTCAAGGTATAGGACATAGGAATCAACATCTCAATACAACTTTTGCACACTGCAAAACAAGCATCTCCGGAGCACCTCTACCAGAAAGATTCCTCGAGTCTTTTTGTACCACCAAAGCCCTATCCGTAGACATTCCCCGCTGCTACTCATCAAAGCCCCACCAGTCGGCAGTTCCCGCTTCTACCTCACCAAAGCCTCATCCGTGAGCACTATCCGCTTCTATTCATCAAGCCTCATCCGTGAGCAAACAGTCCACTACCGCTTCATAAAGACCAACATTTTGGCGAATTCCCGCAAACCATTGTTAGAGTGAATAACCTTAGCAAATATCCACAGTTTGTCAGAAGATCCTTTGGCGAACGCCCCACAATCCTGATTTTTAGCTCTGCTCAACCATACCGGTCTGAGTAGGAAACGTTCATTTCGCAAGAGGAGGAGAAATTCCTAGTTGCTCTTCAACTATGTCTAAGAAGAACCTAAGTGCCGGTCTGACCAGTGCTCGTACGACAGTTGTTTGAGAAGAAGACAGAAGGCGAACAAGCATCAAGATCAAGGTTATACCTGACTCATAGGTACTGACACGACTCAAAACTGATTGTTCGAAGAAAATTCATTTTCAAGCAAAACAGAAACATGTTCTTCTGAGCCCCCCTTTCCCAAGCTACCAATGAAGCGAATGATCAAATTAAATGAATATTATCAGGATCAGTTTCTTTGTGGTGAGAACCCTGAACGTTTGTCCAATGTAATAATTCCGATATCAGAAATTTTCCTTATTTTTCCACGTTTGGTACGTTTTTAATCTTACTGTCGATTTTTTTTTCATATACAGCCTTCTTTTCAAAGAGTATAAGATCAAACTTGAAACCTGATTCCATGGCCTGGTCCGCACGTTATGTTTGTGGCTTGAACATCTCGGGATCCTCCTACAATGGATATACTATCATCACCTACGTACGTACGTACAGCACAAGAAGGGTGACAGAGAGGACGATTAGATATACAAACTCACAATACATGTGGTTAATTTCTTTATACGATAATAACGTATATATATACCTGTGCTTATACGACAGTGTGAAATGTGGATCTTGTTGGTTTCTGCAACGTGAATTCCATCAGTGTTGGGACTAGCCTCGATATTCGGATTATTCACTATCAAGTTATTGCACTTCTTGAACGTCACAACCTGCATGCATTTTTTAACCGATACATTCATAATTTCTATACGACCAATGGTATTGCATTAAGGGTATATGTCTCATTAACCACTGCAAGTAACCACTTGCAAGTGTCCGGTAGGGAAACTCTAACACGAGTTTGATTCATATATATTGTACTGTAATGCTAGTTAGAGCATGAGATCTGTGAATTGAACATGTTCTACAGTCTTATCCAACATCCTTGAATATTCATCCTAAGAATAACCGATTACTGAATCTTAGAACAAAAATCCCGATCATTACTAGTGTGTGTGGTTCATACGTTCACTGATTCTATTCATTAGACTCGAGCTTCACTTTTTCTGATGTCTGATTCCAGATGTTCCAATCTAACCTCGATCATCTCATGCCAATAGATTTGTTTAAGCAATTAATATTTACGCTTAATTCACATACTGTATATCCCATCCTTACTTGAGTTAACTTCTAATGTGTTTACTTATAATTTCTCTATATATAGTTTGAGACTTCATAATAAGATGACGACACGTACAGTTGGTGCGTCCTTGTTGCAATGGGGCTGCAAAATAAATGAAAAGATATCTCAGAAACAAATATTAAAGTAATTAAACATAATATATATATATATATATATATATATATATATATCAGATATACTAAAATATATAAATTAGGTCGCAATATATATTGGCATACCACCCGCGTTTGATTTATACTGTTCTGTTTGCATGAGCTTTGCCACCATTTTTCTCCGTTGCCATTGACGGTTCTAGGACCTTCAAGACTTCAACCACCAAGCTCTCAACGCTCTAAAAGGTAAGCCAGTCCTGCACCTTACTTTCATTTGGAAAATGGCAGATTTTCGGATCCTCAAATGCCATTATCGTTCCATGGATCTGAAATTTCATTTCCCTTACTGTTCGAAGCTAGGTTTATTGAAACAATGTGTTATGCAGCATGGTTGGCTATATATATATGTACAATTAATGTGATTGGTATGGTGTTTCAGTTCATGACATGGTGCTGTGATTGCTTAGGGTTACTAAAGCTACAACAGCAACATGGCTTAGGATTTCAGGCATAACTCAAGCAGCATGGTTGAAAATGTTATCTTTCTTGTAACTATAAATAATTATTGTACTTTAAGTATGGATAGCAGGTTTAGTTGGTAGAGTCGATTGATTCAAACTCATGTTTCAATCCTCTCTATAATCCAGTTCCTTTGTACACAAAATCACACAATTCAAATATATTGAAAAGAGGGAATTATTCTCCATCTTCTTGTGTTTTTCAATATGGTATCAGAGCAGGAACTTTAGTGTCTTGCCTCTGCTTATCTTGTTCATCCTTGACTTGTAGTCTTCTTATTTCAATTCTAAAATGACTGAGAAAAGTTCTTCCGCTGTCAATGAAAACCCTTTTGGGTTTGATGCTAATCGTCTTGTGATTAGCAGCTCTGAAGTTGAGGGTAATCCAAACCAGTGACTGTGCTCAGTTCTGCTAAATGAATACAATTACCTTCCTTGGTCTAGAGCTGTTACTTTGGCTCTCGGTGGAAAATCCAAACTTGGTTTGTCAATGGAGCCATCCCAATGCCTGCTACTGATGCTGCAAACTATGAAACTTCGTTATGCAAGGACCAACTGGTTATGTTTTAGCTTCTAAATTCCATAAAGCCTAAATTTTTTGAAATATTCAACTATTCAGAATCATCTCTGCACTGCTAGAAGCATGTTAAGGAGATGTATGGAAATCAGAATAATGCAGCTAGGGTTTTTCAACTCAAGAAGGATATTTCCTTGCTTCAGCAGGAAGAAAATCATTTGCTCAATATCTAGGAAGTCTGACAGGTATGTGGAATGAGTTAGATCTTTATAGACCTCACACTATTGATGTTGATATACTTGCTAAGAGAGCATAATAAGATAAGATATTTCAGTTGCTTGTAAATCTGAGTTCAGATTATGAGGACTTGAGGAGTCATATTCTCATGAACTCAGAATTGCCTTCCTTCAAAAGTGTTTGTGCAACAGTCCAGAGGGAAGAACTAAGAAGGAAAGTGATAAACTCAGATGTCAACAACCACCTTGCTGATTCTCAAGCCTATGTGTCAGATCACAAGTTTTCTGAAGAAAAAGGTTACAAGGGGAAGCATCCTGATTTAAAATGCAGCCACTGCAAGGGAGTTGGTCACATCAGGGAAAGGTGTTGGATTTTATACCCTGAGTTAAAGCTAAAGTTTCAAAGAGAAAGGGAAAACAGGAACATGAAAAAAAACTAGGGCAACAACTCTCACAAAGCAAATCTTGCAACTGATGATGTTGTCTTTTCTTCATCTGGAGGTATCTCAGACTTCACCACAAATCCTGCTGCCATGATCAATGAATTTGCAAAATACCTACTGCAGAAGCAAGGAAAGCAATCTTCTGGTACTGATCATTACACAGCCTTGTTGGGACAATTTGTAGGCTTTCTTGCTGATTCTGACACTGTGGATGATGGTGACATCTCAGGTATTCTAAATGCTTTCCAAACTGCTCTTGATGTGAATATTAAGCATGATTATTGGATCATAGACTCTGATGCCACAGACCACATGACAAATAACATTAACACATTCATAATTTTGAAAAATGATCGTCTCATGTGTCTGTTGCAAATGAAAAATGAGCTCCTGTATTAAGAAAGGGAAAAATAATTTTTTTTGTCAAAAAATATCAAGTATGAAGTATGAGGCTTTGTATGTTCCTTCTTTCCCTTTCCAATTATTATCAGTTGGAAAAATCATTAGAACACTAAATTGTCTAGTCACTTTCTCTCCTTACAATGTGATTTTTCAAGATATTGCCACCAAAAAGAAGATTGGTGAAGGTTTTTTTCTAAATGGTCTTTATTACCTGTCTAAGAATTTCAAGGCCCTCCAAGTTAACTCCTGTAGTATACCAGATCACCATCTCTGGCACCAACGCCTAGCTCATCCCTTAGAAAAGGTGTTGACCATTTTGTTTCCAACTACGAGTCAAGAACACAAGCGATGTGAAGTCTGCCATCTCTCTAAGTTTGCTAGATTACCTTTCAACTTCTCTGTGTCTAAAGCTAGTAATCTATTTGAAATCATTCATTCAGATATCTGGGGACGTGTTTTAAAATCCTTTGATGAATTTAGGTACTTTGTAACTTTCATTGATGATTTTACCCGGATTACATGCCTGTACCTTTTGAAACACAAGAGTGAAGAAAGTGTTTAATGTATTTAAGGATTTTCATCATATTGTTAGTACTCAGTTTTCTTTAAAAATTCAAATTTTAAGGTCTGATAATGGCTCAGAATATATGTCTAATAACATGTCTCAATTTTTGAACTCTAATGACATTATTCATCAAACAAGTTGTGTGGGAAACCCTCTATAAAATGGAATTGCAGAAAGAAAAAATAAGGACTTACTAGAGAAAACAAGAGCCATTATGTTTTATGCCAATGTTCCTAAAGAATTAGGGTCTCAAGCTATCCCTACAGCTACTTATCTCATCAACAGATTGTCAAGTAGAGTTTTGAATTCTAAATCACTTTATGAAGTAATGAAGGACAAGAAGATTGATTTGTCACATTTGAGGGTGTTTGGCTGTGTGTGTTATGTTCATGTTCAAGCTCCTCATTGAGATAAGCTTGATCCAAGGGCCATTAAGTGTGTTTTCTTGGGATACTCATCTACACAGAAGGGATATAAATGTTACAATCCATCAACTAGAAAGATTGTTGTCTCCAGGAATGTGAAGTTTGATGAGTCAACTTTATTTTTCTCAGAAAAGCTTGATGTTAGTAGACTAGGGGAGTTTTACACAAATTTGTCCCCTCAAATAATTGTTTATGTTGATGAAGGAAGCTGCATCAGCCATTTTATACCAAATACTACCTCAAAGCAAAGTGTTGATCAAGAGGTTGAAAATGAAGAAAATCATGTGCAGGTTGATCAAGGAGAATCAACTACCTCAGAAGAACCAAACATATATGTTCAATCTGTTCCCTTTCCTGCTCTACCTAGGAGAAATCCTACAAGAATAAGGAAACCTCCTCTCAGACTACAAGACTATGAGGCATACACCTCCAAGCATCCCATCCATAAGCGTGTGAGTTATAACAAAATTTCTCCTACTCATTATGCTTGCCTTTCTGCTACTGACAAGTCTCATGAGCCTCAGTTTCTAAGAAGCAAGTCAGCATGAAGGTTGGAGACAAGCAATCGAAAGTGAACTAGAAGCCCTAAATGAGAATAAGGCTTGGAGTATTGCTAAAATTCCAAAAGGAAAGAAAGTTGTTGGTAGTCAATGGATATACAAAACAAAGTTTAATGTAGATAGAACAATTGAGAGGCATAAAGCTCGGTTAGTTGCTCGTGGATTCACTCAAACTTATGGAGTGGATTACAAGGAAACTTTTGCTCCAGTTGCAAAGATGAACACTGTAAGAGTGTTATTATCTATTGTTGTTAACAAAAACTGGTCTTTACATCAAATGAATGTAAAGAATGTATTTCTTCGTGGATAACTTCAAGAAGGAGTATATATGAAGTTGCCTCCTGGCCATCCTCAATTTGACAACCCTGATATGGTGTGAAGATTGCATAAAGCTATTTATGGCTTGAAACAGTCCCTGAGAGCTTGGCATGCCAAACTCAGTTCAGTGCTTAAGAAAGTTGGATTTTGCAGAAGTAAGGCAACTTCCTCTTTGTTTATGAGAAATGGAAACTGTGGAAACCTGATAGTTCTCATATATGTTGATGATTTGATTATTACATGTGATAATATTGATGAGATCATGTCTCTCAAACAACCCCTTCAATCTAAGTTTGCTATGAAGGACCTTGGTGCCCTCAAATATTTCTTTGGAATTGAAATGATATCTTCTCATAAGGGTTTGTTCCTTAGTCAAAGAAAATATGTCCTTGATCTTCTTGCAGAAACAAAAGTTTTAGGGTGCAAACCAGCTCACACTCCTCTTGACAGAAACTGCAGCTTAACACTAGTGGGGATCCTCTCTCAAATTTGAGTTTTTATCAGATGTTAGTTGGAAAGCTTATTTACCTCACAATTACTCGACCATATATTTTCTATGTTGTAAGCATTGTTAGCCAATTCATACATACTCCAATTGTGCACCATTTGAGCATTGTGAAACGCATCTTGAGATATTTAAACGGCTCAATTGGAAGAGAAATTCTTCTTGAAAATAATGGAAGTACAAGTATTTTAGGATTTGTGGATGCTGACTGGGCTGGTAATGCGCTTGATAGGAAGAGCACGACTGGTTTTTGCACGTTTGTTGGAGGTAACATTGTTACTTGGAGAAGTAAGAAACAAAGTGTGGTAGCAAGATCGAGTGCATAAGTTGAATATCGTGTTATGGCCTCAACAGCTTGTGAACTAATTTGGTTAAAAGGTTTCCTAATTGATCTTGGACTTCCTCATCATGTAGCTATACCTCTACACTGTGATAACCAGGCCGCAATGCACATTGTCTCCAATCCAGTGTTTCATGAACGCACCAAACATATTGAAGTGGACTGTCATTACATCAGAAGCCAAGTTCAAACTCAAGTCATTGAGACGATTTATACCAGGAGTGAAGATAAGTTAGCAGACATATTTACAAATTCCCTTTCTTCTGGCTCAGTTTCAAAGGATTCTTGGCAAGCTTGGATCAATCAATCTTCTTGATCCAGCTTGAGGGGGAGTATTGAAGCAGTGTGTTATGCAACATGGCTGGTTGTGTGTACAGTGTGATTGGTATGGTGTTTCAGTTCATGGCATGGTGCTGTGATTGCTTAGGGTTACTGAAGCTGCAGCATGGTGCTGATTGCAGCAACAACATAGCATAGGATTTCAGGCATGGCTCAAGCAGCATGGCTGAAGATGTTCTCTTTCTTGTAACTATAAATAATTATTGTACTTTAAGTATGGATAGCAGGTTTAGTTGGTAGAGTCGATTGATTCAAACTCATGGTTCAATCCTCTATATAATCCAGTTCATTTGTACACAAAATCACACAATTCAAATATATTGAAAAGAGGGAATTATTCTCCATCTTCTTGTGTTTTTCAATAAGGTTTTACACACACTAGGTAGATCCAAATTAAGTACAAAACAATTTGTATCTGCTACCTGCATTGTAATATGGCCTGGCTTTACATTTTAAGCCGGAGAAAGTGAATGGCTTAACAAAATAGCTCCGGTGGGGCGGCACCAGAAGAACCGCCTCTCTGTTGGAGGAACAAGCCTCCTCCCACGCATTCTCAAATGCCTGAAGCATTATATAGTTTACATAAACAAAATGTGAGACACCATGTTTAGGTTGGACAAACTTTCATTAGTTGGATTGCGGGCTGCGATATAACACTACATTCAAGATATGCATATATGTACGTAGGTGCATATGTGCATGGGCGCATGGCTGGCTGCTGGCTCGAGGTCAAATCATTCCGATCTGAGAAACTCAATCACAACAGGATTTTTTAAGAGTTGCCACAATCTGTATTTGTCTTTGTACCAGTTGCCGCAATCTGTATCTGTATATAGGACTGATAGGAGCTAAGCCACAAACACCATAACATGAAGTTATAGTACCAAGGGAGAGGACAATAAAAATACTTAACGAGAATAATCGTCTTTGTGGCTCCATTTTTTCTATTGAGAGGCTAGAGAAAGATGGGCAGGACTATACTTAAAGAAAAATTTGTGTTGTCGTCGCATAAACTTAATGCGATGAAGCTTATACGACGAATTCTTCGTCGTTTAAGGTCTTATGCGACTAATTGATTTCGTCGCGAGGCTTGAATCCTACTAGTGTATTGGAAACATAACTACAACGTATTTGTCAATTGAACTAAAATATTTTGTTGGTCTATCAATCACAATTATAGGATATTAGAAAATTACGGTGAGTTATTTTTCAATAACTAATTCTTAACTACATAGTCGTTCAATTATAGACAAATATTTATTTTGATATTTATTATTTAATAATTTAAATTAAAAATATATATGTTATTACTAATATGGGTCAAGATTGAGTTGAGTCCTGGGTTGGCCCTATATGGGCCGGACATAGACTTTAAGTGTTGCCCATACATTACCATTTTTAAATGGGCAGGGTAACGCTCTTATTAGCTTAGATCGGGTAGGCTTTTAGCTATTTTTTTTGGGCTAAATTCGGTACACACCCGTCGGCATTTGTCTGAATTTACAGGGCTAATGGTCCCGCACTCGATAATGAAATACTTGAAATGGAGGGGTCAAAAGAGAAATAAAACAGATAAGGGAACACACGCTAGGGATCCATTACTTGTTCTGAATTTTCTCAGGCCCAAAATCCACCTCTCGTTCCGGCAAACGCAGTCTTCTCTTTCTCTCTATTATATCTCAGTGGCTGCCGTTGGTCTAGGTCTTCACAGCTCCCAACAACAATGGTGAGAGGACTACTCAAGCAGCTCTCTTCTCGCTCTCTCTCCATCGCCGGAAAATGGCAGCAGCAACAGCTCCGCCGCCTCAACATCCACGAATACCAGGTCTCCTCTCTCTCATCCACTCGCGCTTTAACTCTCATATCTAGCCGATCTGTTTCTGTTTCAATCCTCCAGATTCTGGGGAAAATATAGAAGCCACTCGTTTTCAATTTTTGAGATTTATTTTAGTTTCGCTGAGTACTTGTTTGGATGATGTTGAAAATTGAGCGGCTTTGTTCGATTAGATTATGTAAAGTTAACCGCAGCAGTGATCAGTGAAAATTTTCGGTTCCGATTTTTTCTTCTAGGACAAGGAAACTGTAATTTGTGTCATAAATTGTGGCATTTTGGTTGAACTATGTGTTTGTGTGAGATTGTTGGAATTGGGTGGATGATTGTAGTTTTGTTGTTGAAATCAGGGGGCGGAGTTGATGAGCAAATATGGGGTCAACGTTCCCAAAGGTGTGGCCGTCGGTAGCGTTGATGAAGTCAAGAAGGTGATTGAGAGTACTTTCCCTAATCAAAGTGAGGTAATCAATCACTCGAAATTTTTACGTTTCTTGTTATTACATTATGAAGATTTGCATTTTATTGCTGGTGAAATTGAGAAAAGAACTTGCGTTTTTCTTTGGGTTTGATGGTATAACTGTGGAAGATTGTGATATATTTTTTTCTTATTAGATTTTAGTGATAACAGAAGCAATGCTAACTTAGATTTTGGTGCAGTTGGTGGTTAAGAGCCAGGTTTTGGCCGGCGGAAGAGGTTTGGGAACATTCAAAAATGGGCTCAAGGGTGGTGTTCACATTGTCAAGGCTGACCAGGTGGAAGACCTCGCTGGTACTAAAAGCTGTCTTTGTTATATTATAATGCAATCAAAATTTCCAGGCTTATCTTTGTTTCTGTTGGCATTAAGATTATTTTTCACATTCATTAATTACTCACTGGGGATGCCAATGCATCTATAGAACGACTAGCACTCATCCATTTTGTTCTCCAATGCCTTGACCAACACACGTACTTCCCTTTGATAAATACGAACTTTAGATATAAAGACATGTATGAATGATCTTGCTTCATACTTCTTGCAGGGAAGATGCTTGGGCAGATACTTGTTACAAAGCAAACAGGAGCTGAGGGAAAAATTGTCAGCAAGGTTGGTATTAAACTGCATTTCTTGTTGTGCTCGTATTTTAACTCGTAGGCTATTTACATATTGAATTTTACATTTTATTTAGAAAAACACAGCAATGGTTGCTCTGTCGGATTGATGGTTTATCACATTTTCTGTATTCTCATAATAAATTTATCTTTTATTTTCTTGCTAGCAACATTTCTGGCATATTTTTATTGCTAAATTTGTGAACTTGTGCATTTATGAATGGATAGAAAAACTGTACAGTTGATTCATTATGAAGGACAGCAACAAAGAACTTTGCAATTGAAAGTCTACAGATTCTTTTCCTTCAGATATTTGTTCAAGTATTGATGTCTAATATAGTTAAAAAGTTGGAATAACATCATTGTTGTTTCTTCCCAGTAAGGATGTGTAAATCACCACTGCAACCTTTAGTTTCTGAATAATGTGTTTTCTTTGCAGGTTTATTTGTGTGAAAAATTGTCGCTTGTCAACGAGATGTATTTTGCTATTACTTTGGATCGCAAAAGTGCTGGTCCTGTATGTTCTCATTCCGGCTTCATTATCTTTTTATCTTCGGAAAAGTATTTTTTTGTCCTTTTGCTAGATCTTTGTTATATATCAGGAGTGTGATGGTTATCCTGTTTTCCAGCTTATAATTGCATGTGCAAAGGGAGGAACGAGCATTGAGGACCTTGCCGAGAAGTTCCCTGATTCAATAGTAAAGGTTGTCAGTTTGTCATCTTTTGAAACAAATACACGATAATTTAGCAGCTGTTTCTACCTTACGAACATTGTAATTTATAGTTTTTCCTTCTTATTTGTTTTAATCTTTTGGTTCTGTTGTTGATAGGTACCCATCGATGTTTTCAAAGGAATTACAGATGAAGATGCTGCAAAGGTTGTTGATGGTTTGTCTCCCAAAGGAGCTGATAGAATTAGTTCAATTGAACAAGTGAAGAAGCTATATAAGCTATTCAGTGAGACTGACTGCACACTGTTGGAAGTGAGTTTAAACTTCTAGTTGCAGTTGTGACTGGTTTAAGATAGATCAACATTCAACTTAATCTCTTAACCTTTGTTTTTTTGGACAGATCAATCCACTTGCAGAGACTGCTGATAACCAGCTAGTAGCTGCTGATGCGAAGTTGAACTTTGATGACAATGCCGCTTTTCGTCAGAAAGAAATTTTTGCTCTCCGTGATCCGACACAGGAAGATCCCCGGGAGGTATGATTAAGTTCTTTCCTGTAGACATTTTCCTTGAATGCCTTCAGTTTTGAAGAGGATCAATTTTACCATCCTTTGCATTTCATTTTCGGCGTACTAAACCCAGTGAACATTTGTGTTTTCAGCACTGCTCACACGCTCTAGTTATGTTTTGTGCACTGTTCATATGCTATTCATTTTCATTTTCCGGTTAATGATATGTGTGTAAACACGAATTTATCTGCGCAAATGACAAAACAACACGTGTACAAAATAATATAATTTTATTAATGAATTTGCGGGTTACAAATCTTTGTGAACTCCTCTAATTCTATCTCCGAATTTGGATTTGACTCAAGGGTGACAAGGCACTTGTTCTTGAGGTGGAAAAGTAGTCACGAGAATTGATCACGTGACGAGTGTTTGGATTTGGTGAAGAACAGACTATTTAGGAGCTTGGTTGTTCTTCAGAATGATTTTGAGACTTCTGAGCTCTCGGGAGCAATTTTCTCTCTGGTCGGAAGTTCTCCTCTTGATATGAGAGGGGGTATTTATAGTGTGAATACTTCTCCGTGTAAGGAATGTTTTGCATATACCATTTAATCGTATTTCCTTAACGGTGTAATTAAATCAATCAATTTTGATTGATTGGTCTAATTACAATCATTTACATAATTAAATCAATAGGTATTTATTGATTGACTTGATTATGACCGATAAGGTATTACGTCAACTTGATTAGATGTCTGACTTCCTTTTCTCAATAATCAATTTAACTTGATTGGTGTATGATTATCGATTGACATTTAATATTTGTTTTCGGTCTGGATTTGACAAATCTGTTGTTGACCGACCAATCACATGTCGTCATGTGTCGTTTACGGAGTCTATTAGACTTTGCTGACTCACATGCCACGTATATGATTTATCGGGCCCACATGTGGTTTGACAATTCAACAATTTTATTTTGTTGAATTTTTATGTGTCTACAATGTGTTTGGCTGTTCCAGAAATTTGCCCTCTTCTATCTGGTCAACTTATAATATGCATCCGTGATCTCCACTGTTATGAATGATGGTGTTTGGCTCCACTTATCAATCCCAATCGCAGTTCCCCTTTAATTTCTCTGTTAACTATTATATTCGTTGTTCTTAATAATACGAAAATGCTAGAAAACAGTATTTTGTTCTTTATACTCATTTGGTGCTATTACCTTCTGACAGGTGGCTGCTGCTAAAGCTGATTTAAACTATATTGGGTTAGATGGGGAAATCGGGTGTATGGTTAATGGTGCTGGTTTAGCTATGTCTACAATGGATATTATCAAACTACATGGGGGAACTCCTGCCAATTTTCTAGATGTAGGTGGGAATGCTTCTGAAGGCCAGGTAATGGTAGTACACTATGATTTGTTGAGAGAGTTCGTCATTTGTTTTCTTATTCAGTATCAAGATCGGTTTTATAGCCAAGTATGTGCTATTTATTTATTTATTTTCCTGTCCAATGCAACTTTGGGTTTGAGTGGGTTAGTGATTTGGTTAACAGTTTTGAAGGTGCCATTTTTTTTCCTCATGTGCTCATACTTACTGGTTGGAACTTTGTTTTACATTTTTCCTGCTATAGCAAATGAAAGTGAGTTAAAATCCTTTAAAAAAATTGAAAATTTCGTTAATTTTTTTTTAATTTATGTGCAACAGGTTGTTGAGGCATTTAAGATTTTGACTTCAGATGACAAGGTTAAAGCCATTTTGGTGAACATCTTTGGTGGAATAATGAAATGTGATGTGATTGCAAGTGGAATTGTTAATGCAGCTAAACAGGTGAGAATTGTGTCTAACTGTTTCAATTTGTTCTTATTTTAATTGTCATCAGTTTCCTGCTTGTTTAATGTTCTTTTGCGAGTTTCATTTCAATAAAAGATGGAGTTGTCAATTTTGAAATTCATTATACAAGGACAATGGAAAAATTTGTTAATTTCCTCTGAGAGGAATGTTGGCATGTATTTGTAGTTTCTGTGGAATTACTTTATTAAAGAAAGAACAGAACTTTCCGTTTAATTAAACTCATTACTTTAATTCATTGGATCTTGTTACCTTTAAACAGTTCTAAATAAGTTTGTTACGTCAAGCACTAACATCTGTTCATCCTTGTTGAAGGTTCAACTAAAAGTACCAGTGGTTGTCCGTCTTGAGGGTACCAATGTTGACCAAGGGAAGAGAATTTTGAAGGTATTTAATTTGACATTTGTATAGTTAATAAATAAAAAAATTCAGCTATGTTATTATATTTTCTGAAGGCATTTGACAAAATTTATTGTTTGCTATTGGCTGTGCAGGAAAGTGGGATGGCATTAATCACAGCAGAAGATCTGGATGATGCTGCTAAGAAAGCTGTTGAAGCAATATCTAAGTGAGGATAAGTCCCTTGATGCCCTTCACCGAATATGATTCTCATTTTTTGTTGGTGGCACTGATGTGCTCCCTTGTGTTTTATGTATGACGACATTACATAAAACGGATCGGAATCTGCATAGTTCAAACAAAATTGAAGTTGCTTTTAACAGTAGTTTTTGAGGCTGTATGGGTTGTCAACGGAATTTCAATAATCAGCTTTCCTTGAATCTGATCGCATTCATCATGTTCGGTTGCTTTCAGTTGTACTTTTATATAACCAACTGCAAGGCTTTACATTTCTGAAATGGTATATTTGGAAAATAACCAACAATTTCTTTTCTTAGGTGTCTCGTCTTGCACTGTCTGGAACTTTAGGCATTTAACTTGACTACACTGGCAGATCTATTTGCTTATTAAGAGCTGATGCTTTTATATATATTATTGCCAATTTTTTCTGTCGACCACTAATCATGAACAGTCTTCCTACTACCACTGCTACATGATTGCTCTTTTTATTTTTTATGATCAACATTGAGAAACTAATCAACCCTAGCTTTTTCTTTCTTCAATGAAAATGCAATCTTCTTGGAGATGCAATATGCTGTGGATTGGATAGTTATCATGGGATTGACACCAATTGCAGTTGGAAGCAAACTTCCATCACACACAAACAACCCCCTTGCCTCCCAGCTCTCACCATTCTCATCCACCCCGCCTTCCTTCTCAGTAGCCCCCATTCTACAACTCCCCATCTGATGTGCAGAAGAATACATTGTCCAGTACTCACCTCTTGTGCTCGGTCCTCCTACCGCGATTACACTGTCCAAGAACTCTTCCAAATCCTCCTTCCTAGTCCCCTTGCACACAATTCTCTGCCCATCATTTCTGAATGTACCCACTTCAACGGCCCCTGCAGCAATCAAGATTTTCAGAGCCTGCCTTAGCCCCGCTTGTACGTTTTCTTTGTCTGATCTGTCCAAACTGTACTCGATCCTGTTCTCCGCCCTGACCTCTCCTGAACCCTGATCCCTGACCAATGCAAACAGATGAGCTGTTCTTGCGTACTTGGCCATTCTGTCCTTCATGTCAAGTCCTGAGACCCACGGCACTAAAGAGGCAAACGAGGCAGGTCCTATTGCTGCGGTTTCTACAATGGCCCTGACATTTTGGTTATCCTCAGAAACAACCTTATGGAGTGAAGTGATGATTCCACCCTCGAAGTTTTTCCCTTCAAACTCTGACGAATCTTCGGGGAAGTACCCCCAAGCTAGCAGAACAGGGTGAAGATGGAGGTTTCTTCCAATATTTGGGTTCTTGAGTCCACTGGAGATCATTAGAGGAGGTGTCAAAAGAGACCCGCATGCTGAAATCGTCACCTTGGCCTCAATTTGAAGCTTCTTTGTTATGTTCTTGCACAAAGACATAGCTTGCACTCCAAAGCATCTTCTCCTACTTGTACTACTTCCTTGACAGTCATTTTCCATTATGAACCTCTCAGCTTTGCAACCTGTTAAAATAACAGCACCACATTTCACAGCATCAACTAGCCAAGTTGAATCCGTCCCATGTTTATCTCCAGTTGGGCAACCGTAACAGCAAGAACCACAGTAGTGATCTGCTGAGGAGTTTCTTGGGACTGAATCAACTTTCAGACCAAGTTTCTCACACCCTTTTCTTAAAATCTGATTCTGCATGTTTTCCTTGGTACAACTATCTGTCACACCAATCCTCTTACAAACAGCATCCATTGCATATTGATAATCCGGGCTACCAAAAAATGGAATCTTATGATCTACAGACCACTCTTCGAGAACAGCTTTCGGGGTTTTGATAGATGCAGACCAGTTCACAGCAGAGCCTCCCCCAACTGTTGAGCCCGCCAATATCATCATCTTCCCATCTTTTGAAGCCATGATACCACCAGATTCATATAACTCATTCATGGAAGGACCCTCTAGAAGAGAATAGTCTTTGGGCACAAAGTAGTTCCCTTTTTCAAGGACAACTACTTTTTGGCCTGATTCCGCTAGAACTGCAGCTGCAACTCCTCCCCCACAACCCGAACCAACAATGACAACATCACATTTGATCTTGTGGATCTTTGGATGAGCTGCACCGTCCGTGATCTCAATGCCTTTCTTGCTGAGAGATTCAATGAGAGTAGAGTCGGTTTTGTTCATGGTTTCTATAATTCCCCTCTCAAGAGGTCTCTCCTTGTGAGTCTTGATCAATTTTTCTCTTTTGTTTACATTGTATCCTATCGCTTTCCATGACGGATTCTGTGAATCTTCAACAATCTGCAACCAAGTAGCAAGAAGAAAGCACCTCAATTAATTTCGAAAAATGAAAGAAATAACACTACATGATATACGGATCACATTCTTTTTAGCTCTGTTTCTCAAACTAGATCAAACAAATGATTTAGGTCAGACATCTAAATCAGATTTAACTAAATTCTACTAACTAACAATCTAGTGAAAAAGAAGCCTTGAATGAAGGCTTTACCTAAAACAGAAATATAAGCATACGGATTTCTCAAGTACCTAACATTGAATTTAAAACTCCATAGTTTTAGTGGTTACTGGTCATTTATTTCTGCAAAGGATTGAAAAAATACGTAACTTAGGTCAGGTCTCCCTTTCCTTAAGTAAATAACTTTGAATCTTTACTTGAAAAGAAGAATCCGTTTATGAACTCCAATACAACCTTTTGTTTTCGCTTACCTAGATGACGTCTCAATCACTGAAAATTGTTTTTGCTTACCTATCAAGTCCATGTCCATCCAACATAGTTAGAGAGCTGGTTTATTAGATATTAGAATGTGTAGTTAGGTTACACATCTACTGATCTCTTCAGTATGTCACCGCTGTCTAAAAGCAAATAGAGTCGTTATTAAAGTAGTACTCTTTATTAGTTTGTGCATGTTTGAGTGCAAATGCATTGTGGAGATGTTTGATATTATTTCAGATCTTTGTAATCAGGCAATGTCCCCCTTGTATTCAACAGTTTCACAAGCCATTTAAAAAAAACAATTTAGCAGGTTGAAGAATAATTAACCTTTGAGCAGCTTGAATAAACTAGGTTAAACTTGGGCAAACAAGAAAGATTTAAAACTTGAAAAACTAGAAGAAAATAACAAAAAGTGGCAAACTGAAACCAATCACAGTGAACTACATCTACATCAAACAGAACGTCAAGATTGTCCTTATGCTAACCTTATCATCAACCTTAGAAAAACCAAGATAACAGACTATTACTTGTTAGCAAAGCCAAAGAATAGAAAAAAGATTAATGGTTATGGTGTGGGGGGGGTAGAATCGATCAGGTACATTACTCATACCCTGGAGAAGACGCAGAAGAAGCAGAAGATCTTGACCACCACAAATAACAGTCTCAGAGGTATCAGACGCTTTTCCCTTGACCATCTCTGCAGAGCTTCTTCTCTCTTTTCCAAAGACATTTCAGCAAAGTTGCGGATGAAAGGCCACATTCTATCAAGGCAAGGATACCCGCAAACCAGTAAAGTCCCTAATCTGTAGGACAAGACCGTAAGGAAAAAGGACAGTACCCCTACAGCTTCTGGTGCACCTCTCTTCCTTATCAAATCTGCTACCTTTTTTTTATTAGTTCATCATCAACAACCCAATTAGAATAAACAAATGAATAAGTGAAAGAGTTGGAGCAGTTGCATGTGAGTGTGAAGTGATTCAGAACTGACCTCATCTGGTATAGGAGGCTCAGACCCAGAAGCTTTGTAGAAGGAGTGGAGGGCTTGGTCAGATGAGTTGTCCAGTGACAGAGGAGGCATGAGAGCTTCACACATGGCTGCAAGAGATTGGATTTGAGCTGCGGAGAAGCCATGGCTGAACTTGCTACTCCTGACACCGCTCAACAGAGGATGATGGCTGTTCTCTCTTTCCTCCATCTCTCTTGAGCTCTCTGAGAAGAAGATAGAAGACGAAGAGGAAGAAGATATAGTAGAGTTCTAGTGAGTTGTGGTGTGAGCTTGCTTTTGACGTCTATAGGAAAAACAGGGTACGTTATATAAGGCAGGTTCTTGTCCGAGAGAGAGAGAACTTTGCACGGCGCATGTGTTCTGGAAAGAGACCAAGCATTTAGCTATATATCTATTATTAACGGAGCTTTTGATTTTGTTAATATTAAATTTTTAAACTACCTATAATATTCTTAATTAATTAAAAATTTAAGTTAATTTAAATGTAAAATTTTTAACAAATCTAGATAGAATTGAGATTTCTGTTTTTAAATTTTATTATTTTTTAGGAAGTAAAAAATGAGAGAAATTTAGAAAAAAAAATTACAGATATTAGAGTGATCGGTTAACACACGCACATAAAAATTACAGATATTAGAGTGATCGGTTAACACACGCACATAATGTAGGGCATAATACTAATATATATAAGGCCCTATATATAAAGTTTTCTAATTCACCAAAAATAAGAAGAGTCCTTGTTATCTAAACAAAAAAGAAATATCATGAAAGTTATTAAATGATTTTGAAGATATTATATCAAATCCACTGGTGTTCAAACCAATGGTTGACGTGGTTATCGATGGATCTTAAAACACAATTTATTTAGAGTTTAAAATTCAGAATTTTTAGGTCTTAAAGTTAGTTATAAACTGATTTAAGATTTTTTAATTAAGAATGAAGCAGAGAATGCATAATGAAGGAAAAGTTGTACAAAAGGAAGGATAATGTAGGTATAGAATTTCTTTTTGTGTATGCTATATTTCTTTTGAGAAACTTGATCTTCAGTTCTATGTCTCTAATGTTCTCTTTCATTTTCTCTGTTCAATAATCAAAGTTTAATATGTAGGCCAAAAGAAAATTATATGAATCCAAGACTTAATATACAAGTTTTAGAAAAATAAGACTCAGGATACAAGTTTTCAAGCAGTAATTGATACTTTTTTCAAACAATTGGCCCAGAAAATTCCAAGTCATAGAATACAAGTTTGGTATGATACAAGCTGGACCTACCTTCGTACCCTATTGCATTGCTTCTTTCTATTTAGCTTTCTGAGTTTATATGTGACAAACTGGGTTCAATTTCATCTTCGATTTCACCTAACTGGTTTTCTGGGTTGTATGATTGTATCGAATCACCAACCACACCAATGAGATTCCAATCGATCTTATTGCTTCTTACACATTTACAGTGCTCTGCCAATTCCACGGTTCCACCCATCCTCCCAATCTCTTCTGTTTAGTTTGGCAAACTATTAAGTGACCAAATTTACTACTCAAGTGCTGTATGAACTGATTGTACGTTTATACAGTTCGAAGTTATTACAACTTGGAGGTACATGCATGCATGATTTCTATGCATGACATTACCAACTCCAGTATGGGAATAATTATTATTATTGATAGTTGAAAATGTTCTACTTACATTGAGAGATCGCTATCATCTGCAGTTGTAGATCCGAGAACTATGAATGATCTCCAGTTCAGGATTCCATGTTTGGGGTAGGTGTGTGTGTTTTGCAATAACCCATTTGCGCTCTCTGCTACTCGTTGATCACCTTGAAGGTGTTTTCTCTCAAATCTCTTTTGAGGCGTATAACAAACATATAACTCAATAGCTAACAATTAGCCGCATTCTATTAGGTTTGTGTTGAACACAACACAAGCAAATGGTCACAAATTTCATAACACACGAGTCACAACCTCACAAGCTAGTCGATCTTTCATGTTATTCAGTGCCACGTTCTGTTGTGTGATCGACATTTAACATGTCTCACTCTCAACCTTGATCGAGTCATAGTTGTCTCAATAAGACTTTCTCCATCTCAATGCCTACAAGTCATAACAATTTAATGTACATGTATGGACACTTCCAATCGTATCTTAAATATATCATGTATTTAATCAATCATATTCTTGATGGTTGGAAAACAATGCTTACTCCTTCGGATAGTAATGCTGAACATTTAAAATCCTCTAAAATAATTCTTGAAGCATCAGTCAGGAATTTACTGTCGACTGAGACACATGAAACAATAGTATAAAAAAATTAAAAAATAAATGTAGTTTCCTCTATATATTACATTAGTAATTGTCCTTTTGAAATTGTTGCATCATAATTTCATCCTCTATACTAGTGAAAATTTATGAAGAAATTAAAGATTCATATATTTGTCACCCATCAAACTCTATAATTGTGTTGTCATAATGTTCATATCAAAAAATATTATCAATAGCAGAAATACTCTCTTTACACTTGCAATTGTAACCAGTAGAATCAATGATACAAGGAATTGTATTATATAGGCCTGTAAAATTGGCAGATCTGACCCGACCCTAAGATGTGATACCCACATACTACCTGACCCAGATCTTTTTCAGCTCTTGGTGTAAAATGAGCAGGGCAGGGTTGACCCTATCACAAATATGTGAAGCCCAAAGCCGGCCCTTAGGCGGGTAAAGTCAGGGTCATCCATGGTCCGCCCATGCTTACCCTACTTTTAGCTCACGTTTTATGTATAATAAAATTAATGTTAAAAATATTTGATGTTGTTAACGATCAAACCCACACTATTAGAAACGTAACTACAACATCTTTGTCAATTGAACTAAAGTATTTTGTTGGTCTATCAATCACAATTATAGGATATTAGAAAATTAAGGTGAGTTAATATTTTTGATAATTAATTATTAACTATGTAGTCGTTGCTCAATTATAGACAAATATTTTTTTATATTTATTATTTAATAATTTAAATATAATATATATAGTACTAATATGGCTGAGATTGGGTCGAGCCATGGATCGGCCCTATATAGGATGGGTTTTGGGTCGTCTAAGGCTTTAAAAGTGTTGTTCATACCCTACTCTTTTTTAAATGGGCTGGATAAAACCCGCTCATTAGCTTGAACCTGGCAGGCCCTTGACCCATTTTTTGGGCTAAGTTTGGGTATACCCTTTGACTATGGGCTAAATTTACAGGCCTAGTATTGTATATGTAAATCTATTACTAAAATGAATATATATATATATATAAGAGAATGGATTCTCTCTACATCTTATTAATAGAATGAAACCCTTTATATAGGGGAATACATGGGTTAATGTGCATATTATATGGATATGTGTAAAATTCTATTACAACATGGATTACTACATAAAACTCGTATATAAGACATGGACCAAAACACACACTTATATTAAATATCCTAGAATACTTCCCCTTGTGTCGCGTGTCTTCACGCCAGAATTGTGTTTATGATGTTGTCTCATCAAAAACTTGCCAAGTAACAAAAACAGTGTAGGAAAGCTAAACATTGGTCGAAGGATAAAAGAGTAGAATGCATCAACTACTCCATTGAAAACTCGTCATGTGTTGCTCCTCCGGATGTGTACATCAATCAGATTTTCCTGATGAATGGTGCATTTCAACATGTTTCTTAAGAGTATATGTGAGCCAAGACTTGTTGGCTTGAACAAATCTGTCATGATCAACCACAAATAAGGATTAATGGTCTTAGCGGTCGGTGCATGCAATGTTGCCTCGTTAAAAACATTGTGAAGCAAAACCCCAGTTGGACAAAAAACTTAGACTAAAGAAAAAAGAGTGCAACATGATTGACACAAACAATCACACCCTTCACATTTGATGATGACATGTATATGCTAGACTTTCTTTCAAATATGCATTTCCTCCTAATTTTAAGATCAATCATAGGGCGCATCCGGATCCTTGGTAACCACGGAGCTGTTTTGACAATCTGGCATATGTATGCTCTTTTAACATGTCTCAAATGCAGCTGGTGCACAACGCTCGACAGTTGATGCACAACGCTCGACAGCTGGCGTGCACATCACTCGACAGCTGGTTCAAAACGCTCGATAGATGGTGCACAACGCTCAACAACCGGTGCACAGTGCTCGGTAGAGGCTTCACAGTGCACTGCAGCTCGCGCACAGCTCTTGCAGCTATGTGCAGCGCATGGTGGATATGTGCTTTATATCCAGCAGCTCGGCTTCTAAACTTACCGGTGCCTAGATCCTGATTCCACTTCTGATGCGTCTTGATTCATGAATGACTAGCGATGGCATAGGAAACAACCGTTTTCTTATGCCATAGGGATTGAATATGTCAGATACTCTTAAAGTATTTAAGTATTGTCCTTTGCCATTTCATTAGCATTGCGTGAGTGCAAAACTACTTAGTTTTTCAATGAATGAAAGGTCAAGTCTTTCTTTTGATTAAACGGATCACTCACTCTTGAAGTAAAGAACTTGACTAATCATGGGAGTATATGAAGGTTCAACTCTTCTTTAGAGGAACTAAGCTGATTGATGGAAATACATCATCAATACACAATCAATCGACTTCAATACGAGATAGTGTCTTTCCCAAGATATTTTTCGTTCCAACATCGGACGTTCATCATATATTGTGATCATCTGGAATCAATACCCAATGATATTATTCATCATATCCCATCCAAAATCAAGGAGTCATGTAGTATGCGTCTAAAAATCTTGACCAACGCAAGCTCCACTTGATTTGGGCTTATGAAGTATGTTTAAGATCTCCATGCACATCTTCGATCCCATAGAGCCGTTACTATGATCATATTCATATGGCTACAAGTACAGTTCTTGGAGAACTATCAAACTGACAAGATAGTGGAATGCAATAACATCCATTACGAGCGTATTTCTCATCGTAGTCGATCCCAATATGTGTTTGTGAGAAACCTTACACCATAAGCGAGTCTAAGACTCTTGTTCTCACTAAGCTAACTCACAAAAGTTTATTTAATAGGGTTTATACTTGCAGTGTCAGCAACACCTGCCCAAGGATCTATCTCTTTGTTTGGGTCGCATCTTTCCATTTAGGTCAAGCAACTTTGTATATTTATCAACAAAGTGTGGTTCGATAAACTCATCATCTCACATCCTCATGTACACTAGTGTAGTCATTGTAGAGATCTCTCTTTATGAATTGGATTTGAAGTTGAGGTGTCTCCCAACGATAGTCACAATTCAGACTTTCATGAGAATGCATGAGTATCACTGATCAATGAACCATATAGTGTCAAACTCACTTTCTCTCTTAGTGAGAGTATGTATTGAAACCCAAGGGTTTCAACCCTAACCTTTGGGGAGCCGTAAGGCCTAGGACACCATGTTGCCACATTATGGCGCCCTCATATCACCACTCAAGGTGATGACATCAAGACCACCTCAATCTGGTAGAGTTATGTTTTCTTGGTAGGACATCATTCCTTACAGACATAAGCAACATTGAACTAGTCACTATAGTTCTTTTGGGATCATGTTGAGACTTAGTGGTGACCAACCATGACAGGACCCACCCCGGGTTAAACCCCTTTAACCCGAAGTAAATCCTGCGGGGACCACCTCAAGGGAACTTCTTACCGAAACCCCCTTGAAATGGCCAACCCTTCCTACAAACTAACTAAACCGGGTTAGTCAGAGCAGTCTATAGAGATGATTACCCCAAAGAATTTTCGAGCAGCAACGGAATGATCGACTATGCCTTGACTCTCGTACGCGCTCGACCTCCTCTCAAGAACCCTGCAACACTGGGCATTTAAAAACGAAAGGCCCAGGGGAGAAACATTGAAAAACTGTTAGAGTGAGTGGACAAAAATCAAATATAAAACTCTATTTCCTTTAATGCTCTCCCAAAGATTTATGGATTTAAATAAGATTTATGCATGCCCAAAATTACTAAATTTTCACAAATGCATGATAATATAAACCAATAAGGATTATGGGAAGAGTAATATTCACAAACACAATAAGTCGGACCTCTCAGACTAGGGTCGGAGCTAAGAGCTCTGGTTGCGCCTTCACGCTATGCTAGCTATATAAAACGGTAATGGACAACCCTTAATATATCCACCTGACATCTCAGGCGTGTCTGTCCTCTCAGACCAGGGTCGGAGCTAAGAGCTCTAGGTAAGTGGTGATGGACAACCCTTAGAATATCCACCTGACATCTCAGGCGTGTCTGTCCTCTCAGACCAGGGTCGGAGCTAAGAGCTCTAGGTAAGTGGTGATGGACAACCCTTAGAATATCCACCTGACATCTCAGGCGTGTCTGTCCTCTCAGACCAGGGTCGGAGCTAAGAGCTCTAGGTAAGTGGTGATGGACAACCCTCATAGTGCACTACGTAATTTGCCTGACCTCTCAGGCTAGGGTCGGAGCTAAGAGCTCTAGTAGCGCCCTCACGCTACTCTAGCTAGCATAATCGTTGGACAACCCATAAAGGAAATTCACAACAAAACTTACTCAAATACTCTTCCCAAACAAATAAATAAATCTATTCCTCGACATATAAACGTAAATCCAAATATAATATCCGAGCACCCGAGGAACATATCCTACTCGAAACAAATCATAAGAACCATGCAATTATATCAATAATTAGGGCATGCATTCATTTAAATAAAATAATCTGTCCACTCACAGTACTATTGCGACCTTCCCGCTCGGAAAGCTCCTCGAGCGAAACCCTCGACTACCGCGTAGTCGAGCCCGTCTCACGTCCGACCAGAGACTGTACAAATGAACCAATATGTTAGTCATTTCATCGTTGACTTGGTCTTTTCCTAGTTTGACCAGGAACTCCTACTTGACCACAAGTTGACCGAGTTCTTTTTTTATGACATTTTACCCTTTTTGACTTTCTTTCCCGGTTATCGACTCTTAACTCAATTTACCGGAAGTCCGACTCAGTTTCCGAACTTTCCTTTATGACTTTAACTTGACGTTAGGGTGTCACGTATTAATCGATATGCTTAACCTCGAGTCGATATACCGATTTAACATTTTCTCATAGATTCCATTTATCAATTTCCGATAACAATTTAACATTTTATCAATTTAACCAACTAGTGTCCAACTTCATTGAACTTCAACCCTTTAACCATTTTTCTGAAAATGCAACTCCCCAAAGTGAAAGCTTTCCTTTAATGGAAACTTTCCCAAAATGGTAACTTTCCTTTAATGGAAACTTTCCCAAAATGGTAAGTTTCCTTTTTACGACTTATAAGGCTCTACAACTCCAAAACTTTTACTAACATATGACCACAACTAGTTCCTTATCAAAGCACTCACTTTACTCCAAATTTCACCAATTTCCCGATTATCTTAACCTTAGCTCCAAAACTAACCAAACCACACACACACACATTCGCAGACCATAACTCTACCAACAATCCGTTAAACACTAGAAATTCACCTTTCGAGTAAAAATGATGAGCTGCACACAGATTCACTTTTCACACCCGAGAATCTGTTCTCGGCACCCGCACATTTGCTCTCTACACCCAAACACCAAACCCTGCTGCCAAAGGCAGCTCCTCAGCTGCAACTGCCTTCCACCAATTCCAAACGAAATATCAGAACTCAATTGTGAATCAAACATCCAACACATGTAACAAGACAGAAACTCCTCACCTTTCTCTCTGGATTAAATGTCTTGCCGGGAGTGATCTCTACACCCACAAGGCATCACATTGACCTCCTCAGCCCTTCCTCCACTCTCCTTCCTTACTCTTCAACTCCAAATCCGCAACAACATCACACAAACACAAACAAACACCAACTTCAACATTCTGTCGAAAATCCAACAAAAACCCAGAAAACAGTCAATACACAGTGGACGAGGGAGCTCTCGAGCAAGGCTCAAATCGATGATCAGAAGCAAGGGAAAGGAAGAGGAAGAAGAGAGAGGACGAACCAAACCGGTTGGAGGTCGAATCGCCGCCTGGTTCGCCGGAAATCACCGTTGACCGTCGAGCCTCTCCTCGGTCGATCTCCCTCCACAGTCGCCGCCTCGGAGAGCTGTGGGCATGGATGAGAAGAGGAGGAAGAGTGGAGAAGAAAGAGGGTAGTCCGCCGCCCTGTGGTGGCCGGGATCGCCGGCACCGGGCGGAGGACAGGGAGGAGACGAGAGCTCGGGGAGAGCTCGGTTGACCGAGTTGGGACAGTTTTGACCGAGTCAAAACTGATCCCCTATTTATAGGGAAATGAACGGTTGAGATCTGATCTGGAAAAGATCCAACGGTCAAGATCAAAAGAAGGTGAAAAGAAAAAGGTAAAATGGTAAAACGGATTTACCGGATTGATAATTAAAGATTACCGGAAACTTCGAAAATTCATAGAAAATAAACCGAAGCTCCGAAAAATATTCCGGAAATACCGGGAGACTCGTGTTGACACGTACTACAACATCGAGTCATCGATTCAGGTATTTGGAGTACTTTTAAAAACTCGAAAATTAACTCGAGCGATAACTTATCGAATTACCGATCGAAATTAAAAATCCTCGGTAACTCGTGAATCTCTGTGAAAGGTGACTTTTATTAACTTCAAAAGATTCGGGGCGTGACAAACCACGACATTCACGTCGTTCCCACTTGAACACTGGTATTCATATCTTCCCCTAACGGCGGAAATACAGTCTCAAAGTGACAATCCGCAGCGTAGCGGTTAAGGAGATTGTCTGTCAAGGAGCAAACATAAACGAACTTTAGGTGAAGAGTCTAAAACGACTCATATCCAACCTTAGAACATATTCATCTCACTCGACACATCATAATTAGGCACTGTGGCAGTGTAATTTGGCACATTATGGAACTCAAGGCTTGGAGATCCGTTACTATCTCTCTAAGTTCAAGGATTACAACTTCGTGTCAATCCTATAGCACACAGTTACGAGCTGTTGTGCATTAATGCAATGATGGTAAGTCATGGAAGAAGTAATACATGACTACATGTCCCTTTTTGGATGGGTAGTGAGCCCATAGATACAAAACAGCATGTGGTAGACGATGATGCAACACATGACCAGTGTGTTAGCCCTTCAACCAACACCATAAAAGCGTATACGGTGTCCGTATGTTGGTTGCATCGATCTACATAATCAGTCTTTGGATTTGTAATAAGAATGAGATTATAACTTTTGTGGCATAGCATAAGAGAATCTTTCACTTTTCTTAGCTAAAAACAAGTCTTTCAAAACGAAACAATGAGTGTCGAACAATGTTAATGACCGAGTAGAGCACACTCATCTGTGTGAAGATTTGATATGCCCATAGGTACTGGCATGCCTCAAGCCTGCTTGTTCGAAGAAAATCCATTTTCACGCCGAACAATAATTGTTCAAACTAAAGATATCAGATACCATCAAACGCCTCAAGACCATGATCAAAAGCAAGCATGGCGTCCCAAGAAAGCGCCAAACCCTAGTGTACCAAGGCAGAGTGCTCGAAAACCATGAAACCCTAGCATGCAGCATCCAAGGTCGAAAGTGGTCCGTTATCCAAGCTATTATCTGTCCTGAAGACATTGCAGTGAAGTTAGTGTCTGATCGATGCTTTGAGGATGGAAGTGAAGCAGGTGATGGAAAGCATGGCTGGGATTTCGTTGGCTGGTCGTGTCCTCAGCCATAGTGAAAATCTCATAGAGGATTTGAGTCGCATTTCAAGCACTAAAAGCAGCAGCAATATGATCAATAGTGAGTTTCAGATTACTGCACGATGCTGTGGTTGGGAAAAGGTGATTATGGTGAGTGAATTATATGCTGTCTTGACTGTGAAGAAGATGGTTGAAGGCTTTGCCGATGAAAAACCTGAAAACCTGGTGCTCTTTCATGGCAGTGGCAGTGGCAGTGGCAGTGATAATAAGATGGTTTGTCTTGGTGAGGATGATAAAACTCTTCGGTTTTATGATGTGAAGGAGAAAGCTACGATTTGGGTACTTGGCAGATCTTGGAAATTGACAATCAAGATGCCACAGGTGGGAGAGACACCCCTGCTTAGCTACGATAAGGTCAGTACTGTTAAGGATGTTATATGTAAGAAGATGGGGATTCCATGTAGCAGTCAGAAGCTTTTTCGTGAAGGGCAGTTGCTTTATCATGAGGCAGTACTCCTAGAGACATTCAACAATCAGATGGAAGCTGAATCTAGTGTTATTTATGTGACTTTCGGGGCTGGTGATGAAGCTGAACATATAAGCTTCATATTTGAGAGCAAAGATATGAGGCAGGTTGAGTTCAAGGTTAGAAAAACTAAAAGAAAATTACATGGTTGGTACTTGAACTTATGTGCTCCGGTTATAGTGGTAGTTATACTTTAAAAACTATCAATGTGGTACATGAACTCCATTTTCGCTATCAACGAAAGGTCCGCAACCAATTTCCGTCATAACGTCGTCTATTTACTGACGTGATCGTGATAAGACCCAACTAAAAAGTAAAATGACAAAAATAACCTCAGCCTCTCTCAATCTCTTTCTCGATTTCCATCTCTCTCCTCCTGATCTCTCCTCTATCTCTCTTTCTCAATCTCAATCTCCATCTCTCTCACCAAATCAAATGCCCATCTCCTTCCGAAGGTAAAACGTTTACGGGAAGGGAAGCTCAGGATAACCTTCCACCGGCTTGGGGTCATTTCAGGATAACCTGCACCTTGTTTTGGAGTAGTGCGGAGGATCTCATTCTTGCATATCGAGTGATAAAGCTCTGCCAGGAAATCTCGAGGAAGATCACTGACTCCATTGATGTGTCTATTATTCCGAATGAAATCCTCCTCTGTCATCTTCTTCTTCACATGAACATTGTGCTGATCTGTATTAAGCAGTATTATGAATATGATAACAGAAGGGCAGCATCCTTGTTAGCAAGAATTAGAGGTGATTGCTCATTATATCTCTCTGAGAATGCTTCAAGAACCCTTTGTATCTTTTTGATTCTCCAGGCAAACGAAACGTTTCCAAGAAAAGACCAAGTGCAGTATCCAAATTCATATCTTGAAAATCAAATGTATCAGCAAATTTATGAAGAACCTGAATACAAACTCGCCATGATTTCCCAAGATTCTTATCTAGCCCAGCTGCATACGTGAAAAAGCAGGCCACTTTGAGGATCAAGTTTATCAGGCAACAGATGAGTTCCTTGGAGAAACTCCAGCCCTTTCTTCGGGTCATGGTTAAAATGATCGGCTCCAATCATCAATCTTCTCTCTATATACTTCCTTCGGCGAACAAATGGAACCCAATAATTTGGATCACTGTAGGTGTCACACTTCGCCATCCAGAAGGGTATGCCCTCCAAATTTACTGGAGTATGCGCAGAATTAACTGTAGGGCCACCGCCGAGTATCCTTTTCCGGTAGAGTGCATCAAGTGGACCTTTCGGCCCAGCCTCTTGATACCTAGTCTCTAATCCACAAAGACGATCACCATCACCACCATGATGATCACCCTTCATCTTCTCTTCAGCTTATGCTTTGTTCTTCGGGACTTCTTCCTTTTGATCAATACACAGTTTCGCATTACAGACACCCATTAGGGGTTTTCGAATTTGGGTTTGAATCAATCATGCAGGGCCATAGAAAGGAAGAGAAGAGGAAGGATAATAAGGTAGTACCAGTCGTAATCGGAGAGGGCGCAGAGTTCGCCGGAATTTGACGAAAACAGCCATGTTCTACAATTCTGATCTCCTCCAATCGGGGTTGTATGTGGGATATGTTTAGAGTATTTTGTAGAGGAATGTGAGATGAGTATTTTGGTGGCGATTTGGCGACGGGTGGTGGTTGAACGACCAAGAATTGGACAGACAGCACGACTGTGACGAGAGAACGGAGGAGGAGAAGAAGGGATCGGTTGACCCGAGTTTGCAGCTTTGACTGGGTTTTCCATTCTCCCATTTTATTCAAATTAAGAAATAACATTAATTTCAATACAAAAGGTCGCTTTTACTCTTTTTTGGTTGGTCACAGCGTGATCACGTCAGCAAACAAACAGTTATAAAAATTGGCCTTATAACTTTTCTGGATAGTGAAATCAAAGTTTATGTATTATATTGATAGTTTTTTAAGTATGAATTTTACTTTGACTGTGTCACACGAGTTTAGATACCGGTCTTGTATTTAATTCAAAAACTTAATATGAAAGCAGAAATCCTGATAGTGAAGCATCAGAAGATCTAGTATCTTTGTTCAAAATCAAGTTAATTGAGATCATCTTGCACAATTTTGGATCTCAAGGCAGCAATCGAGAGCTTAACCAGCTTTTCGAATTTGTAACCAAAAGCTATGTTGCGGTGATCTAATTCTGAAAGATTGGGAAACATTAAAGAACTGCAACATTACAAAGTGGTACATTGAGGGCCACTTTCAGCTGAGTTGGGACAGTAAAAAGATATTTTCTGCAGGTAAACCCCTTTATGAAGTTGTGGATAGCATTCCACAAAAGGTGCGGAAAGCATCCATGGGAAGCCAGGTTTCTTCTGCCATGGAGTTTTACTTGATCCGTACACTGCTCGCTCAGGTTGAAAAGATTTTTAGTTTAACCTTAGCCATTGTGGTGCAGATAAATGTTACCGGGCCAAATGTTGCAACCACAAAGGTGCATATGAACTCTTCTAATACATTCAAGGATTTAAAAGAGAAGATGGAACTGGATTGTGGAATCCCATATGATGTACAAGGACTTACAGGTGTACAAAGACTTACTGAAAATGGTGCTGAACTTATTGATGATCGGACTATAGGGTCTTACGAGGAACATAACGAGTCTGAGGAAATTAAGGTGGAGCTTTTGTGGTACTTGGTCATTCTTCTACCCATCGTACAAGGATTGCAGCAGAATTGGCTAGCTTGACAGATTCGGTACCGAACCTGTGGCTCATTTTATGTTACAGTTTAAACTTAATAATGTTCATGACAGTCGGGTTGATTAGGGTTTTCAAGGTCTTTGTTAGTTTGATTTGATATAGGTATATCAGGTTAGAGCTAGCTTTCTGGTTTTCAAAGTGATTCCATTCTGTCTGGTTCTTTTATAGTATTCCATTCTGAATTTTTCTACATTACTTCGATCTCCGGTTCTGCAGCATCACAAGTAGTTCTAGAACTTCAGGAAAATAAATGGATTCTTGCATTTAGACACTTCCTATCCTAGTTTAAAATAGCTTGGTTTTCAGTCATTCAAATTGGATATTGCTAATGAGAAGTATGTTACTGAATGCTATACTTTCCTACTACATGCCAATAATCCAATACAAATGTTACAATCACACCATGACTCTTTACCATTTACTTAAACAGACTAGAAAGTAAAGTTCCTAATCTTGTAGAGTTGCATTATACATTGGAAATTTCACCAAAACTTTCAAAAGGTGCATTGTCTGGTATTCTAAATGGTTTAACAAAAGCAGAAGCAGTCATGATATGGTTACGATTTAGGACTTACGAGTGAGAAGATGCCCCACAATCTGTCATGAGAAAGTGAATTTGCCTTCGCAAGAACATAACCTGCAATTTGGACATGGCATATAAGACAAGAATCTGTCCCTCATAGTGTGCATGTGTTTGTCTTAAGTTTAGTATTTTAAAGATTTCCAGGCTTCTCCATAACTATGTAAGTATTTGTTACAGTACTGTGATGGGGTGGGCGGAATCAAGTCTTGGGTTCTAACCTGATTAAACAATGGAGTGATAGAGAAAGAGAGAGAGAATTCACCTCCCCTTGAAGCAAAGCAGGTAGACAATCAGTTGATACAAGACCATTAATCTCCGCCAGTAGCTTTGGTTCTTTAATGCCTGACCATGTGAGTGGAGGCAGTGCCAATAGAAGTACTGTGAGGACATCACCTGTAGATGGATGCATCCCTATGCAGCTACCTTCATAGAAAGAACACAAGCTAGTTGGATCTGTTTTGCAAGAGGGAACCAGCACATCAACTCCTTGTTCATTGCCATCAGTTGTTACAATTCCTGACACCACTGTTACAGGATTATCGCCATTGGACGTCAAGAGTTTAACATCAGTTGGTGTACAGCACGTTTCATTTGATGAACAAAATTTCCCACCCAATAATTCTGCTCCTTGGCAGCAGAGCTCTGCACCAATCTCAGGCAACAAATCTTTACCACCTGGTGGTGTGGTTTTTCTACAAATTGCACTTTCAGAAGCCAACCATCTAGTTACATGTTTGTAGAGTTCTGTCTCTATTACTTGTTTCAATACCTCTTCCTGAAATCCCAAATTATAGATTTAAAAACACAAATCTCCGTCCTTTTTCTTCTCATCTTAAGTAATGAAGTAAATGCAGGAATGCATGCCAGAAAACAGGAATGTGGAAAAATTACAGTGAACCTTAATGGCTAGCCTTCCTTTCTCCTCTTTGCTTAAGATCAAATGCCCGGCCTCTTGTCTCCGAACTTCAGCAATCCATTTGACGAACTCTCTCAAGTCAGCAGATGGTGATTTGAATACAACAGAGATTACTTTCTGAACATCTTTTATCTCTTCTAACTTCATAAGAAGAGGAACATCTTCTATCAAGTACTTTGCAACACTATTCCAACCTTCATGTCTGCAACTCTGGGATAGTTCAAATTTACACTTTAGATCTAAAGTTATATGGAATAGTGACAAAATTTGCTATCATACCACTGAGGAATTGAACATTAATTAGATTATGTAGGAGAAACAAAGCCTGCTGAGTTTTCCAAATGTCCAAGATTCAAGGAATACTACATGCATATAGAATCAAATAATCTGGGTTTGAATGGTTAACACTCCAGTGGCAATTTATAGATAATATTCCAATCTTTTGGTCGATGTTCAATCACAAGAAATAGATAATTAAATCAAATACAATTTCAGAATGCAACTTAAAATATAGTATTTCAGCAACAGAAACATTTGTTACATAATTCAACAGTACTGCTGAAGTTTTTCAAAATGTAGCTTAGGAATGGAATAATTTAAGACAGACCAGCAAATAAGTGCCATACCACAGTGTATAAGATAGATGGTGTTCTGTTAAGTCTTGAAATAATCATGTACCTGAAAGAGCCAAGCTTCAAAATAAAGGGTTTGCAACTGAAGCAGTTACCATCCAAAATAAAGATTCCATATGTAGAATTTATAAAAATGAGTAGGCTACAGCGAATGACTCATAACTAGAATCAAAGGACAGTATACCCCCGACGATGTCCAGTTGCTCCATCAACAGTATCCATCGCCTCCCAAAGAAGTGAAAGAGGAACCCAATGGGGAGGATATTTAAATCGAGCAACATCCAAAATGAGAACCATGTCTTTTGCAGCATGATAGCCCCCAATAGGTGAAAAATGACCAGTTCCAGTCTGTAACAACAAACTACTTATGCTCAATCAAATCCTATTGCTAGTACATTCCTGTAAATGAAAATTTTGTACGGTTTAAGTAGATGATGAACAAACACGATGTGAAGAACAAGCTTAAACCTGCTTAAAGACACCTCTGTGGTATGAAGTGATGACATGACAATCCTCAGAAGAAGTACACGAAATGACACGCTTGCGAAAATCATCAATGGTGCTCTCATGAGTCCTAAAAGCTTCCACTTGAGCTCCATTGCAATGCGCCAAGCAGGCAACTTTCCCAAATGTAATGCCTTGGGCTTTAATCTTGGCCAAAGGCTCGCAGCAATCAAGCATCGAGTCATCAAACCATCTCCACGGCCCTACAATTCATTTTACGATTGAACAAACCCTAACCAAATCGGAAATCACACAAATTAAAATTACTGTATTGAAGCTATACCCTTCCATTTCCTGCCAGGATCAATGGCAAGCGCGTTGAGAACGACGGCGAGAGTGGCCAAGCCGCAATAGGCAGGCTCAGATTGGGTCTGGTAGTAAGAGACGAGCTTGAAGAACCCTTCCATGGTTCCATTTCCCAAAGCTTCGGCAAACAGCTTCTGCAAAAAGCTCAGATCAGTCAGAAACAAAACCAAACAACATACGGAGATTGACAGGAAGGGTATTTCCGGAATTTCACCTTGCCTTCCGGGGAAGCGAACTCAATCGCGGGCGGAGAGGGAAGCTCTCTCCGGTAAAGACCGGCGACTGCCATTGGTCAACGAGAAAGTCTTTGAAATTTCCAATTTACAAGAATCAGAATAATCGTCTTTTTCTATGGCTTTTCTTTTTTTAAAGGACTTTTCTTCTTTTTAATTGTGGCGGGTATGTTTTGCCGGTGTGGGCCCCTTTGCCTTTTTGAATTCAAATATCAGGCAGCGGACCACCGCCCTATCACGGCGGAGCATATGGGACATGTCGTTGGTTGTAATGACAGATGAACTGCTTGGTGGTCAAACCGAAGGTTTAAGCTGGCTTAGTTACTATTATTGGATTACTAATTCGGATTAGCCAGAATGGTACTTGATAGTGTGGAATAAAATATTAAAAAAATTGAAATTTAATCCATTATGGAGAAGTTCGGATGTAAAATCAATACACATTTGCAAACACAAGAGAGTCGAGTTTTAGAGCTTGTCTCATGCTCAACATCTAACCTATTAGCCGGAACTAATCTGTCCCGCCGGTCTTTCAGAAATGGACTCACTGCCTTTTTTTACAGTACAACCTAAGTAAGAAGTGCGTCGAAAATGATTTGATAATATACCGTGTGGTTGGAGATAATAGAAACATGGGAAGAAAGGGGAATTACTTCTAAGAGAGAGGCTCGCCGAGGTCCTCTTCTATCCGATTTTCTTGGTTTCTCTTGAGAAGGTGGAGTTGACGCCGCAAGTGTAAAACCTGCCAAAGCCGGTAAGTTAATGTAATGAAATAGAAGTCATTGGGACAGAAGTGGCAGAACAATAACAATCAAAGCTCAAGAAGTGTGACAGTTTAATGATCAGCAGCTTATTACAAGTTCAATTACAGAGTTTTTTTTGGGTCTGAATTACAGTAAGTTTGAACCATGCTTAAGTTTCTGCAATATTAAAGTATTTTTGAAAGAATATGCATGTGGAGAACTAAAGTTCTGCTCTCAGAGACTTTAGAAGGCAGAAATATTTAGATTATCTGAAAAATGCACTCAGATTAGCAAAACCAAATGAAATACTGAAAGTTAACACTGAAAGTTGCAAAAAAGGATAAGGTTTGATAGTTACCTCTTCTTGAAGCAAAGTAGGTAGACTTGCAGTGCAAACGAGGCCGTAAATTTCTTTCAAAAGTTTCACATCTTTGATCCCAGACCATGTCCTCTGAGGCAAGGCTAGTAGAAGTGCTGTTAGAACATCATTACTAGCAGGGTGAAGCCCAATGTGATTTATTGAGCCAGCACAACAGCAACTCAAATTCATTTGGGAAGATGGGACTAACATGTCCACTCTCTCCTCACTTCCACCATTTACCACGGTACCACACACCACCATGACTTGCTTGTCACCATTAGCCTTCAAGCATTTCACACATGTATCTTGACAACAGTATAACAATGGGGAGGCACAGTTGCCCGATAAAATCTGTGCCCCATGGCAGAAAACACTAGCAGCAATATCAGGCAAGTCTTCTTCACGACCAGAAGTTAGGTTTCTGCAGCATGAATCTTTTGATGATAATAATAATTTTGACACATGTTTAAAAAGCCCAGTCTCCTGCACCTGTCTCAATACCTCCTCCTGCATATGGAAAATTTAGCATTCAGGCTTTTAAGCACAATTCATTGGAAGATGGTATTGAAGTTCATAAAGGTAAACATGAGGGAAGATTATTTCAAACACCTTCACAGAAAGCCTAGCATTTTCCTCTGTGCTTAAGGTCTGACCTACATCTTCTCGCCTCCGAACTTCTGCAACCCACTTTATAAAATCTTCAAAATTTGAAGGGAGTGACATGAAAACAACAGACAAAACATCCTGAACGTTTTTCACATCCTCTAACTTTAAGAGAAGAGGAACATCATCCATCAAGTATTTTGCAACGCCAACCCAACTCTCATGTTTACAGCTCTGCAAGAAGTCCGATAGAAAACTATATAAATTCGCCCAAGCATTTAACATCATGTAGTAAGAAAATTGGTTAGTAAGATGCAGAGGGACGGAGAGAGACATGTAAAGTCAGAAAACCAGTACACTGTAGTCAATTGGCTACTAAGATGAAAGGGAGGGAGAGAGACATTTACAGTTAGAAAACCAGAAGACACTAGTAAATTGGCTACTAAGATGCAGCCAGAGGGAGAGAGACATGTACATGTAGTATGGGAAACTCTCAACTTTAAAGGCATTAAATTGGCAAATTCAGTCATACCAAGGTATAAAGCTGTCCTGGCTCCCTGTGAGGCCTAGATATAAGCATAAACCTGGCACAAAATGGAGCTCGAGTCAGACTATAATTTGACATTAATGCAGCACATACGTTAGGAGAGAGAGAGAGAGAGAGAGGAGAAGAAGAAATACTGGTGTCAAAAGAAATTTAAGAGTGAAGTTTTAGCTTGATATATATTGTTGACCAATTAATTTGCAGGAGACTGTAGAAGAGTCAACACTACAAAAATGCGACAGACCATCACAACTAAATGCATGCCCAACTAGTGTCCCTTACTGGTCCAAAAGAATGACCATCCTTTTCTGGGGGGCCATCATATAGAGTTTCAGCAATAGTAAGTCAATTTTTTCAGGAAACCATACCAACAAGAGAGAAATTTCTCGAGACGTGCATACCCAATATCACAGTTATGAGGTAATGTTCACTGCTATACAAGCTTACCCTCTGCGTTGTCCAGTAGATTCATCAACATTAGTCATGGCATCCCAAAGGATATTGAGGGGCACCCAATGAGGAGGATACTTGAAACGTGCAACATCCAAAATTAGAGCCATGTCCTTTTCAGCATGATAGCCACCAACAGGTGAAAAGTGACCGGTACCAGTCTGCAATTCGGATATTTTCAGAATTATTGAATCAATTAGATGTATGTATTTGATGCTCAATCCTTCAGAGTAATTTACAGCATGTAAGGATGGTGAATTCTAAGCGCATCAAAGGCTATATCAAACTCAGTTGATTAGTGATATTGCCAAAGGAAATGCGAATAGTATTTTAACTAGTTTTGACCTGTTTGAGGACTGATCTATCATATGAGGAGATCACGTGACAATCATCAGAAGTGGAACATCTCATGACATATTTGCGGAACTCATCAATGTTGCTATGATTAGTACGAAATGCTTCAACTTTTGCTCCAGCACAGTGGGCCAAGCTAACTAGCTTCCCAAATGAGATGCCTTTAGACTTGACTGTTTCCAAAGATTCACAGCAGTCTAACATGGACTCATCAAACCATCTCCAGGGTCCTGTGGCGAAAACAGAAATGTTCATGGTGCACTGACATGAAAGAATCTTAATGAATAAAAAGCAATGAGCCAGGAAGGTTTAACAATCGACGCATTTGCAAATTAAAATGGAGTCGGAAATTAGACACACCAGCACCTACTACAATGTGGAAGTGGCAAAGTTTATTACACCATAAACAACACCAATCAGTATTATTCCTTGTCTAACTAAAACCAAATACTTGAATGTCGAAGCCATACACTCTAAAAGCATGGTCAATTATAGTAAACAGATACAGGCCCCGAATGATAATAAGCAGCATATTGATCAGATATCGGTCCTTAAACCTTAAACTAACGTCGGCAAAGACAGTTGAGGGAAAATTTACATAGCCTTAAGCTATAATTAACAGTATGGGTGTGTATTCTCAACTCGATCATGAATTTTAAATTGCCAATCACTACAAGAACAGCAGAATGACATATCAAAGCTATTCAATGATATAGATTAGACCTTACCCTTCCATTTCCTTCCGGGATCAATAGCAAGAGCATTCAAAACCATGGACAGGCTCGCCAACCCACAGTAGGCTGGCTCTGATTGGGTCTGGAAATAAGAAATTAGCCTGTAGAAGTTTTCCATAGTTCCCTTCTGAATGGCTTCAAGGAAAAGTTTCTGCAATTCAAAACCATTGAATTAGGAAATCAGGACAAAAGTAAAAAGCAGATGTTTGGAGCAGAACCGCGCCACAAGAAGAAAAATCAATGACTGCATAAAAGAAAATCCAAACCACACAGGCTAGTATTAACTGTCAGTGAACTAAACAAAAGAAAATCCATAACATGACTTCTTCTATGCTCAAAGTAGGTACCCTCCACATCATTCACATGCTGATTTTGCTCATAGAAACAATGGGAACAATTTGATGCAGGTTAAGTGACCATCCACTATATGTAGACTGCAGGTGGTTAACAACCCATAACACAGGAAACTATAGACATAGGTTCAAAAAATTTCTATTGCACTCAAAATCATTACCAAATCCTCATCTCCAAATCTAACATTTACAAAGTATGATGATCATTTCAGTCACCAATTATACTTTTGATACAGAATAATCGATAACATATAAAACAAATTCACATTTTACAAAACAAAGAAGCATAAGTAGAGAGATTTTTTCAATTGAACAAAAAACAAATTAATGGGTAGGACAAAATTGGCTAAAGGTAGTACCCTTCCCTCTATAGAAGCAAATTCGACAGCAGGAGGAGAAGGAAGGACTCGTCGGTACAGCCCAGCCATCGCCATTTTGTTCAAATTAATTTTCTTAAATTAAATCGAGAATCGAAACGAAAAGCTGAAATTGAAGCGATATAATTGAAATTCCAAGTCGGAAGCGGTGGGTGTGCGAGGATTCAAAGACTGGGTTTCTATGTGGGTGTGCTAGGGTTTTAGCTGGATCGCCGATTAGGATGGTTCCCCGCGCTAAATTTACCTTTTACCGTTTTAAAAAGTTCAGGGTTTAGTCTCCGTCAGGGGTGAACTTGTCACTTCCTTGAAAAGGGAGTATTTTTGTATTTTTTTTACTTTGACAAGAAGAGAGGGATGAAACAAAGTTTACCCACTTTGCTCACCGGAATTAGTGTTTAACTAGTTAGTGTTTGATTAAAGAATTTATTATTAAAGGTAGTTACTTATTTTAGTCCATAAGTAAACAAAATAATTTTAGAATACAAATCTAGCTATTAATTAAATATGGTATTTTGGAATACAAATGCTTTTGAAGTTTTAGTGCAATATTGTTGGATAGTGTATCAAACTATGATTATGGTGCATTACAATGCCACTAACCTTGCCGTCCAAAGAAGAAAACTCAATCGATGAAGTAGGAAGAGATCGTTTGTAATACCCATGATCGTACTGCTCTATTCCCATCACCCTCAACTCCTAATGAAATCCTCTTTCACTAAAACAATATGCTCGAGATGGAAGGGAAGACACAGAGAAAACAAAGAGATCGATGAACAAGATTTGGCTAAACGAGCTCCATTTATACTAAGTTAGATCAAGGAGAACAACACAAGAAGCCTCCAAAGCCTTTACTTGCCATACTTAATTTATTCTTCTTTGACCAAATAAGGAAAGATTCGATTATTTAATCCTAGATTCTTGGCATGGTCTCCTTGGAGGATCCGAAACTTTTTCGTAAAATTTATAGCTATATATGTTTTCAAAAAAAAAGATGCGACTCAGATTGCACATTTACCTTGTGCTAGTTTATGTTCCTAGTGCTTCCTTGCACATTTAGCTTGTGCTAGTTTATTTATCGCAGCTTCGAACGTTATGCATTTTGTTGTTCTTAACCAACACGGTTGATGTTGATCGAAACAAAAAGATATCAGAATTCAATCATACAAACACACTTCATTTTTCAAAGCATTTTTCATATGATTATCATAGATTGTACTGTTACTCATATGAGTTTGGTATACTAAAAGAGATTAGGTCAATCATGTTAGACGAATGTTACTGTAATACTTCTGGTAGTAAGGAGATCAGTAGTTGATCATCTGCATGTATGGAGAGAGCCAAACTTTAATCTCTCTACGGCTCGAAGTGATAGTTCACTCGGCCACCATTTTAAAGAACAAAATAGATTATATTGTTGAATCTAGGTAATTATAATGATATAAACATGTCAGTTATGCGAACCTATATATATGTATGGGCATTACAATGTGTAGCGAATTCTAATCACAAAGCACATGAAGGAAAAGATTGCCGTCACTAACCTTGCCCTCGGAAGAAGAAAACTCAATTGCCGGAGGAGTAGGAAGAGCTCGTTTGTAAAACCCATGATTGTACTTCTCATTCCCCATCACAATCCTTTCACTCTAATGAAATCCTTAATTTCTTTCAATATAGAAGAAGCCGCACTTTTATTGATCGTTAATTTCCTTCGTATATTGAACTTCTACAGTATATATATATATAGATCGTTTGTAGAAGAAGCTGCTCGAGATAGAAAGAAAGAAACAGAAAGATCAATGAAGAGTATTTGGCTACACGAACTCCATTTATAATATCAGAGACCAATAATCCTGTACTTGCTATATTTGATTTATTCTCCTTTCAAAAAGAAGGAAATAATTGATGATTTGGTCTCCTTGTCTTGTAAATTAAACAAAATAAAATCCAAAATAAACTATACCTAAGATACGATTCACTCTAATATCATCAAGCTTTCCAGATCCCCCCATATGAATCCTAGAAAATTGGGAAAATCAAAGATAGTATTTCAATTATGGACGACGAATTAACAATTTCGTTCAATTGAAGGCAGCACCTTTAGTTTTTAATAGAAATTTACTTATTAATGTGAATGGATTTAGGGTTTTTCAAGGTTGACTACCATGCCTATCGGATAAGAAATATGTTTGATTTGATACTAGACTATAAGGCAAGTCAATATTTAACGTAGTGGTTGACTGCCTTGTGCTAATCTATTTTTTTCCAAGTCCAGATTGCAATTTAGCTACGTCAGGCTCTCGTTGTATATTACTTCTAGCTTAATGGTGTAGCCGTGTTACTTACAAACCGAAAATAAAAAAAACGTACCGAAAACCGAACCGAAAAAAACCGCATCGAAAAGAAAATCACCGAGCTGAACCAGTCTTGTTTGGTTCGGTTTACCGTTTTGGTCTAGTAAAAACCGAACCGAACTGAATAAATCAAAATCAAATAGTCAACCATACAAAACGACGTCGTTTTAAACAAATACAAAATTTTGTGAACCAACTGAACATATAAAGCAAAATTATTAAAAATCTCTTAAAATAAGATATGATCGAAATGGTAAAATAGTCTACGGTTGAAAAATCATGTAATTCCAATAAAGTCTCGGTGTCGATAGTTGCGGTCAACGCAATTTATCATTTTTTCTCCCGATGGGTAACTCTATCTTTGAAAGTTATTTTTCAGTAAATTTTTATACCACTAGTCGCGTCTCATCGATTTGAAACTATTTTGTGTTAAAGGTCCGTCCAAAATACGTAATTTAGACGGTCAAATGATCATATCCGTACGTTTAGGGGTTTGACTTACGGAATTGACCGTAAAGATCGAGTCCTTAACTTTATCGGATCAAGTTGAATTTTTTCCATACATGTATTTTATCATGATAGTCATATCAAATGGTTAGATTTTTGTTTTTCAAGTTTGAACATCAGAATCACAACATGCCTACAAATCTCTAAATATAAAAGGGATGGGGGGTTCTACTGTTTACGTGAACAGTACCCTCTCATGCCACTTTTTTCAATTCATTTGTTTTTCTTTTTTTTCGGGTCTAGCCTTCAGTTTTTTCTTTTATATATAGATTCAGTTTTCCCCTTACATTAATTTGTGATTAAATCTAATAGGTTTCAAAGACATATTAACAAATATATGACCGAATGGAAAACACATTAGATTTAAGGTTTATGCATATTATCAAATATATGGTCAAATCTCAAACACATTGAATTTAAGGTTTAGGGGTTATGGATTTAGGGTTTATGAGTTTAGGGTTAGCAGTTCGGATTTAAGGTTTAGGGGTTGTGCTATTTTATTTGAGTTTCATAGAGCTGTTGTACAATATTAACCGAGCTAGGAAAAACGCACTTCGGCTATACAACCAATATCAAGGCTAACTTCTGTTTTGTCTAGAATTTGCAGTCCTTCAAACAACCGGCTTGTAAATTTGTGCTAGGCGTGCCAGTACCTTTGGGTCAGGTACAACCTTGAAGTTGGATGCTACTTGATGCTACTTGCGTCCCTCTTCTGACTTCTTCTCACAGCGACTGTGACAGACGCCGATCTTCTTCCTCTGTGCTAGGTTCTCTTCTTAGACCTACAAGGGAAAAGTCCCTCTAGGATTTTTCTCCAACCTTTGAGGATGGCCGAATCTTACTTAGTATGCAAAGAAACTAAGCAGCGGGTATCAAGATATAAACTGGCGAACGGATTCTCCAGAACTGGTTGCGGGAGTAAAACTGCTCAACGGATCGAACAGGGGAGTAGAGAGATTTCAACGGATTGAAACCTGTCAGACTTAACGGATTAAGTCCCTTTTGCAGCTTGACGGATCAGGCTACGGTTGCTGACGGATCAGGCTTGGGTTGCTGACGGATCAGGCTTGGTTGCTCCGGAGAGGCTTGAAGACTTTCGCGTGGCGAAGTTGTTGTCTGTTTGTTGATAGATGTAGTTGTTTTTTTCTCTTGCACCTCAACCCTTTATATAGTGAATACTAGGGTAGATGTTTCCTTGCGAATCAAGGTATAGCCTCAAATAATCCTTCTTGTAGTGCAAGACTAATTCTTAAAGCCCAATCATGTAAGCCCAAAACCATTCTAGTGGTAACTTAACCTTTCTGCAATCACGTGTCTAACTTCTTATAATACTCTCGCGAACGCTTTTCCAACTGCGAACGGATTCTGCCAACACACGCCCCGCTTCGCGAGCGCGTTTCTCCCTGTAAACAAATTAACTCTCTTCGCGAGCATACTTTGTTACTGTGCTCCTTGCGAGCGCTTTTGACTTTTCAAACGTCCTCTGACCCTCTTGACCGCAGACATCGGTCCACTTGCCTTTCTATAAATGGGCTTTTTACTTCTGGATCCAACATTGCCCCCCAGTTCTTGAGATTAAGCCCGTTTGCGAAAATCGAAAAGAGCTATACCTTAGCATTGATTTAACCAAAAGCAAACGTCTTTTCATTGTCACTCCTCAGAACACTCAACCATCATTTCCCTCTGCAACTCCTTTCAAACCTTCCTGAGATAATCCGCCGCCGTTCCTACTTCCAAATCAATGGCACCCAAACACACCTTCTCTGCTGTGAAAACCGCACCCAGAACCCCTTCTGAGCATGAAGCCCTAAACTTTGTCCAAGCCATGGCTGGCCTCCGACCTGCTCCAAAACCCAAGGGTTCTTGGTTGAGAGTTAAGATTGATCAAACCTGCGACCTAGGTCCCTGGGTCGATGTCTTCCCAAACCCACTTGAACTGCCTTACCGTCAACATGCATCTCGAATTCCCCCTTTAATCTTTCGCAAGGAAGAAGCTTCATTCGTCGACTGGCAGAAGTCAGACGCCCAGACCAGATTTGGGCAGTGGCCGAATACTAATGACGCCGAGATCCAGTGGTACCAACAACGCCGTAGTAAGGACCTTGAACGATGGCAGGCCCAATGGGTATCACCCTGCTGGATGTGTATACAATTACCGGGTTTCCATTCGCAAACGCACCAAGTCCTCTCAACGACCTTGCTCTGGAACATCAAATCCCTTCTGATCAGCCTCGCCCCAACTCATACGCCGCGTGGGTCAGTCACTATGGGAGCCCTGACGACGATCTAAGTGGCCTAGCATTTCTGGAATTCTGGCTACTCAAATATGTTGAATGTGGCGCCACCAACAAACCCACTTTCGCCTGGGCCAGAACGGCTGAGCTACTTTACAATGGTATCCCTCTCAATCTTTTGGAGTTAGCCACTGGATTACTATATAGGTCACTACACTTTCTATCCTTAGAGCCCTTTAAACACAGATCTGTTAGCGGTCCTCTTTGGATTTTGGACTTGTGGCTTCAAACCTATTTTCCTGCTTTCCGCTCTTCCTCTGTCACCAGCTTCCTAAAAGATAAGGTTTTAGGCCAAACCATCGTATCCGCTCCACATCCTCCAACCCTTAGCTATTCGCGTTGTTTCCACCATCTGTATAGTATGGAAAGCCTACCTTCAGATTCTATTACCGTTATCTGCAGACGCACATACCCTTCTCTTGTAAAAGAAGGTTTTATTTTCAGCAACAGCCACAACGTCCTGCAGCTCTTTTTCTTTCTACGCCTCCTTTCCAATCGCGACCTCAAACTACCAGGGAGAGCCGGAGTAGAAATCTATGCCCCTAACTTCTTCGCGAGGCAATTTGGAATGTGCCAAAGCATCCCATATCCCCCATTGGCTAGCCGCAACCATTTCACTTCGTGGCGAGAAACCTACAATGCCGGGATTGATCCTGATTCCATTCCCTCCAGCTTCAAAGACATCATTCAGCCTGTCAACACCTATCCCCTTGGCGGAGTACGTCTGAGCTTCGAGGCCACTAATGAGTTTACTAGGTGGTGGACATCAATCAACGAAGGCAAATGGCACCCAGACCAACTATCTGTGTTTAGGCAGATTTTCCAGCCATATCAGAAACAATTCCGCCATGCCGAAGACTTGGTTGTTTTTGCTATCGATGGCCCTCACCAAAGCGTTGAATCTTCCTTGGTTCCTGAGGTGCGAACAGAAGTGCTTCCTGCCCCCCAGGTATTTAAAACTCTTTAACTATGTTTATCAATTTTCTGATCTGTATCCCTTTTTCCGACCATCTTCCTTCCTTGCAGCGTCCTCAAAGAACCAAGAAGCGCGCGAACAAGAATGCAGATCATCCACTCAAGAGGCTCAAACCAAATCTTCCTACAGAAGGAAATGCTCTCCAACCCCAGGTATGGGTTCATTTAATTTGAAAACTCGTATGCTCATGTAGCCAAGTCAATTAATCATATAATTGCCTTCTAGGTGGATCAGCTTATGCAGTCTAACCATGAAGACGTACAATCCCTCGAAGAATGCAATCAACATCCTGCTGTTTCTGGTGCCCCAAACCTAACTGTTCTAGCTGAAGTAACCTCTGCCGTGGCCCAAGAGGCGATTCCTCCCACAGCTAACCTGGACACTAGGACTCCTGCTGAAACAGGTCAAGAGGTATTGTTTCGATAAACCATTCAATTGACAATATTTCAATGAACTTGAGCTCAATTGTGCTTCTGTTGTTTCAGGGACCGATTCCTGTATTTGAAGTTAGCTCTTCCTCCGAGTCAGTTGCTTCCCCGATCCTTGATACTATGATGGGGGAGATTTTCAGTGAAAGTGCCAGGCTCGTTCCACTTCAAACTGTTGCTGCGAATGAGCCTTTTCCCCGCGAGGCAACCTCCTGTTCGCCTCAGAGAAAAACGACTGATACTCGCGCGAATGAAATTCCCCCCGCGAACGCAGTCTCTCCGGCGAACGAAACTGCTGTCGCGAATGCCGATCGCGCGACTGATATTGTTCAACCAGTGCTTCAACCGGTAATCCCAACTGAAACTGACCCAAAGGTAACAATTTTTACTCTGCAGCTTCTGTTTGTACTCTTACAAACACTTATTGTTTCTTTACTTGCCAGGTTCCGGAAAACCTTCCAGTGACCTCCCCTTCTGATCACGCTATGCCTTCCCTCATCGAGCAAGTTCAACTGATGCTGGACCCTTTTCAAGCAAACCAATCCATCGCTGATGCGACACTATTCCTCCGCAACCTAGAGCATGAAGATCTTCTCCACCCACATACTAGGGTCCAAATTGAAGATGCTGTTCGTCTCCTTCGAGTTCAAGCTGATGAAAGACTCTTGAAGAAATTGCAGCGTCTGTGGGAATTCACAACCAAAGCTGCAACTTTGTCTGAGCGTGCCAGAGCCACGCGATTGGAGGCTCCTCAGTTTTATCAACAGAAAGAGGAGTTCCAAGCCGAACGGGTTGTCAAAGCCACCAATCTTGCCAAACTTGTCCATAACGCGACCCAATTGTTTCCTAACCGACTTGCTGAGCTCAAACGTCAAAAAGCTGAGATTGAGGCCCAAATAGTAATTGTTGAAGAGGAAACCCGGAACAACTTAGACGCCCTGGAGCAAGAGAAGAATTCCTATCAGACTCTGCAACAAATGATCAACCAGGTGGACGACAGGATCGAAGATTCCCTGATCAACGAAGAAAATATCCAAAACGCCCTTGATACTGCTTTAGCGAACATTAAGCACATTAGTAAATTTATTTAACTGTTTATCTGTTCTGACTTTGTTCGCGCATATTATTCTGAATGCAGAAGATCTTTTCAAATTAATTCCATATCCTTGACCACTCGAAAACTGTTCCCAACTTTAACTGCAACGTCGCACCATTAACTTGCGCATTTACCGTATTCAACTAACACAGCACGCATGATAAATGCTTGACCAATGAACGAATAGCAAACCATTCAGTTCCCTTTGGTGAAAACCTAGCGTTTCGCCTATAAATATCGATTAATTCCTTTCATCACCTTCCACAACCAAGAACATGTATTCTCCTTTCAGTCTCAAAGCAGTTCCACCAGACCTCTTTCTTCAACCTTTCTGTCCTCTAGGCTTCACAACCAAACCTCAAATCCTGGGTAGGCTTCACAACCTAACCTCAGGAATAAGATCTGATGCGCCCAGCCCTGAAGTCGCATCGAAGTGCATCACTGGAACCAAATTCCACTTGATGAGGGGATTGACTTCTGGTATTGGACCGAAGAAGGCTTCTGTGCCGACAGGATTCCTCTTACCGAGCCTCTTCCGCGCCAGGTCAGACCAAGTTGCTTCTACTCCCATCACCGTCGACTTGCTTTCAACAAGCTGGCCGCGCAAGGTGGAAGATGAAGCAAAACCTGCAACAGTTTGAAGAGAGACTTTACGAAAGGAGTCGTAATAGCTCTTTCTTTAAGCAGCTTTGTTCTTGTTCAACACTGTATTTGTTGCAACCAGTTCTTGTTCAACACTGTATTTGTTATCCATGAATATTATGCAATAAACACACATTGTTTATGTTCTATGTATAAACCACAGGTGTTGGTTCAAAATAAATTAGGGCTTTGAAAAACACAATTTGTTCTTCCTAAAAATTGTCAAAAAATTCGAAAAAGTTCGAAAAAACCACATTAATTGGTTTGTATATCTATGGTGCCCCCCAGTTTTATCATGTGCACAAAAAGCCAAAAACCTCAAACAGGTTAGGCGTTAAGCAACATGAATGAAACTGACGAGATTCCAGTTCTGCTAACGAGACCCTGAGGCTCTAAACTCTGCCCCCTTGCTGGCAAACAGGCTGCTCTGTGGACTGTGGCGGCAAAGGATCGTCAGAAGCCCAAACACTTGGAAAATACTGTTTCAGATGCCTCCCATTAATAGGGTTATTATGGACTTCTCCATCCAAATTTCGCAAATAATAAGCACCTTTACCCACGATCTGGTCAATCACAAAAGGCCCCTGCCACGTAGGCGACCACTTACCCCTGCCGCGAACGTGTTCGCCAAAGGGAAGTACTGCTCTCCAAACCAAATCGCCAACTCCAAAACTTCTGCCACGTGTCCTGGCGTCATATGCGCGAGCAACTCGTTGTTTTTCAACGATTATATGATCTAAGGCTTCCACACGAGTAGTATCCAACTGTTCATGCTCCTGAAACATGGCCTGAACATAATCCTCTCCTACTAACTGATGTTGTTCGCGAACCCTTAAAGAATTAACACTTATCTCCATGGGTAACACTGCATCATGCCCGAACATCAAGGCATAGGGTGTGGTTCCTGTAGGTGACCGCTTAGATGTTCGATATGCCCACAGAGTATGATCAAGCTCGTTATGCCAATCTCTAGGATTATCAATCAGCATCTTTCGCAAGATGTTGATTATGACTTTGTTACTAGCCTCAGCTTGTCCATTCGCCTGAGCATAATATGGTGTGGAATGCAGAAACTTAATTCCATAGTCAGTAATGAAGTCTTCGGTTTCTTTTGCTAGAAACGCTGCCCCCCTGTCTGCAACTAAACACTCTGGGATACCATACCTGCTAATGATGTTGCTGAAGATGAAGCTGCAAACTGTTCGAGCAGATGCATCTTTTAAAGGTACAGCCTCCACCCATTTTGTGAAATAATCGGTCGCTAATAGGATGAACTTATGCTGCTGAGACGAAGCTGGATGAATAATTCCAATAAAATCCAACGCCCACCCTCTTGCTGGCCAAGGCTTAATAATGGGTTGCATGGGCACATCTGGAACATGCCGCACCGGTCCATGCGCTTGACACTCCTGACAACCTTGAGCAAAAGTGATGCAATCTTTCAAGATTGAAGGCCAAAAGTAACCATAACGACGGATAAGCCACCTCATCTTTGGTCCAGCCTGGTGCGAACCACACACTCCTAAGTGTACCTCTCTCATTACTCGCTTAGCTTCCTTTCCAAAGATACACCTAAGATAAACTCCATCCTCTCCCCTGCGTAAGAGTTCGCCACCTCGCAGCACATAGTTAGTGGCAAAGTATCTGACTTTTCTATCCACTGGAGTAGATGGATTATCCAAGTAATCAATAAGTGGTTGACGCCAATCTGTATCGATAGCCTCTATCGTAGCGACGTACCATTCATCCGCGTCTACCCTTCGAACCATGAAAGAAGGTAACGTCCTTCTTTCCACCTTCAAAATCCGCTCGCAGACTCCATCAGCCAAAGTTATGCCAGTGGCGATTTGGGCTAATTCATTCGCCGCGACGTTGTGTGCTCTTGGGATATAATCCAGAGTGACATCACTGAATTGCTCCAACAACTCTGTAGCCCTTTCCCAAAAAGGAACCAAAGTAAAGGTGGTACATTTGTATAACCCCTTAAGCTGATTGATCACCAACAAGGAGTCACCGAACACACTTACCACTGTTGCCCCCATTGCGAGCAACATTTCCAATCCAATTATGAGTGCTTCATATTCAGCCTGATTGTTGGCGCATTTCCACTCTAGTTGGAAAGAATATGCATGACGAACCCCGAGTGGACTTACTAGAGATATCCCTGCGCCAGATAAACTCTCAGTACTGCTCCCATCAAAGTATAATTCCCAGGGCTGCATCAGAATGGCCACCACATCTAACTCCCTGTATTGTAAATCTTGTTCCACAGGATGATGAAGCAAAAAATCTGAAACCGCTTGTCCGGTTTGTGCCTTCAAAGGTGTATATTGCAGTGAGAACTCCGACAAAGCTAATACCCATTTACCAATTCGACCCCTAAGAATGGGTCTAGTTAACATGTATTTCACCAAGTCCGTCTGTGCCACTACTACCGTTGTGAAAGATAACATGTAATGGCGTAATTTGCAACCGGCGAAATACAACGCAAGGCACAACCGTTCCATGTCACTGTACCTGGTTTCTGCATCTATCAACGTCCTGCTAAGGTAATACACAGCATGCTCAACCACTTTATCATCATCTTGGTGTTCATCTTGTGCTAAAAGTGCAGCAATGGATGTCTCGCATGCTGAAATGTAGAGCTTCAAAGGGTGACCCGGCCGTGGAGGCATCAGAACTGGCGGTGAAACTAGGTACTGCTTTATTCTGTCGAACGCTTCCTGGTGACTTGTCTCCCAACGAAACTCCGTATCTGCCCTTAATTTTAACAGAGATGTAAAGGGTTGAATCTTTCCTGCTGAATTCGAGATGAACCTACGCAAGAAGTTAATCTTTCCTAGTAACTGCTGCAACTCCTTCTTGTTAGTTGGGGCAGGAGCTTCTATGACTGACTTGACCTTGTCCGCTGGAATCTCGATCCCCCGCTGATGGACCACAAACCCTAGGAAATCGCCTGACTGAACCCCAAAGACACATTTAGCTGGGTTCATTCTGAGTTTATGTTTTCGTATCCTTATGAAGACTTTTCGTAGATCCTCTATGTGGTCTGCCTTAATCTTGGACTTTACTACCACATCGTCAATATAAACCTCCAATATCTTCCCTAATATGTCATGGAAGATAAGGTTCATCGCCCTTTGATATGTGGCACCAGCATTCTTAAGCCCAAAAGGCATGACTTGGTATTCGAATGCTCCTGTAAATCCCGGACATCTGAAAGCCGTCTTGTGCTTGTCTTCCTCCTCCACAGGAATCTGGTGATATCCTGCGGTTCCATCCATGAACGATAACAACTCATGCCCTGCCACTGCATCTACCAGCATGTCCGCCATGGGCATAGGATACACGTCCTTTGGTGTGGCAGTATTTAGATTCCTGTAATCCACGCACACCCTCATCTTACCATTCTTTTTCCTGACTGGTACTATGTTAGACAACCACTTGGCATACTTTGTAGGTCGAATAATTCCTGACTTAAGCATCTTTTCCACCTCTTCTTTAACTGAAGCCGCTGTGTCGGCATGCATTCGCCTAGGTTCTTGTCTGACTGGCCTGTAACCATCCATGATTGGTAGCTTGTGACAAACTAACTCTGGTGCTAAACCAGGCATGTCCTCGTATTTCTCTGCGAAGCAATCCTTGTACTCGTGAAGTAACTTGATGAGCTTCTGTTTTTGTTCAGGCTCCAAATACACACTTATTCCAACCTCTATTGGTTCCTTTAGGGTCCCCAGGTTGACCTTCTCTACTGGATCCTTGACCTTAGGTGGAGTATCATCCAAGGCTACCGGAGCTGCCTGGATAATCTCCTCCTCTTCCTCGTAATACTCCAAAACATCATCGTTAACGCACTCTACTGCCGCCACCTGTTGGAAAGCCTCTTGCTCCTGCCTAAAAATAGATAATCTCTGATGCAGGGAAGCGTAGGCTTCCAACTCCTCCTTGCTGAGTTGTGGCTTCATTGATTGTTTCGGGGTAAAACCATGGAGATTGGTCTACTGGCGTCTGCTTGAAGTTGCGCCAATCCCCATTGCGTAAGCTCAGTGGAGGTCACCCCATATGGATGTCCTTTCTTTGTGATGCCACTGACTCTTAAAGGCCTCATGTCTTCACTGTAATAACTTGCATCAACAAAGCAAGCTGCTACTGAGAATGGTCTAGGATCGGCCTTGATTATTTCAGACTCATCAGTTTCTGGGTTCCAGATAGCGAGCTCTTGATGGAGCGATGATGGAACACAACCGGCCTGATGAAGCCAATCTCTGCCCAGAATCATAGTATAAGGAGCAGTGCACTCAGCTACAAAGAACGTTTGATACATCTCTGATGGGCCAACCCTAATTTTTAGTATCACTACACCGAGTGTCTGAGCTATGTTTCCAGCAAAACTTTTCACCTTCATCTTGCTGTCTAGAATTTTCTCCTTCGGAACCTGAAGGAAATTCATGGTCTGTACGGTAAGGACACTTACAGCAGCCCCTGTATCCACTAATATCCTACTGACCCTTTTGTCCATCATATCAGCAGATACGTACAATGGACGCAAATGCTGCCTCATGGCGAATGTGGGCTTGGAGAACAAAACGTACTTCCTTCTCAAATCAGGGTCCATGTCCTCTTTATCCTTCTTTACAGCCAACTCCTCTCTGCGAACGGATGACTCCACTCCAGTCTCATCTTCTGACATGTTGAGGAAGACTTCAGACGAAATTGGCTCATTCAATGCATACATAGAAGGTAAGACATACACCATATTGCAATAAGTGTTTGTCTCTGGAACTGGTATCACAGCTTCGGTCGTCACGTACACCTGAGCAGATTCAGATTGGTCTGAAATCATCTCACCATGCTCGTTTTCCACATAAAGCACGCTACACAGCAAACTTTCGTCCATACCCCCGGTTTCATCTTCCTCAGTTTCCTCCATATCATCTTCTATGACTCGAGGTATATCGACTTCTGACTCTTCTTCTACGCGGGCAAATGCTTCAGCCATCTGCTTTACCAAAGAAACCTCTGGAACAGGTCTCTGTTGCTCAACCTCAATCATAGGTCCAACCTTATCTGTTTCTTGGGACCCCGGATCCTGACGCTGAACTACTTTTGGTCTCCATTCGAACTTTGTTTTCGACGTCTTGATATTGTCTCCGTTCTTAGGGACTTCTGATATCCTAACCCTCTTCGCCGGAGACGTCTCAAGTGTCTTACTAAAGGTGGAAATAGATATTTCACCCACCACCTTTTTACCTACCCGTGACCAGACTGGTTCTCGCGTATGTTGACTTTTGTCAATGCCCACCCTTGACCATACAGACTTTCGTTCGCCGCTATTTTCTTCTCGCGAGACTCTCTTCTGTCCGCTATGTTTCGTGGTAGAAGTCTCGGTGGTATCGCGAACGTGTCTGATAGGGCAATAAGGTCTAGCTGACAATAAATCCAGCTTCCGCCTTAACTGTTCCGGAGTCTCCCTGATCTGGTCTGGGCTGACTAGGCCTTTATCCAATGCCTCCAAAAGCCTCTTGGTTTTGCCATATCTTCGCTGCACGTTCCTAGTCTGAGTAGGTGTGGCTTCTACCACCTTTCCTCTCTCTCTGACCATCCAGACGTTGTCTTTGAGGATATTCCGTGAAGCTGGTGGTATATAAGGCTTAGTTATTACGTCCTGCGGGTAGACCACTGGCTTCTTCTGCTCCATTCTTGCCTGGCGTAAACGCAAGTAGAGGTTGGAATCCCTCTGACTAGGGCTTGCTGATCTCCTCATCTGCTTCGGGCTGTGTGGCTGATATGCTTCAGGGGGTGTAGCAACCGCACTCTTCTGCTCGTGTTGTGGCTCTTTAGTAATGCCACATTCAGTTTTGCACCTATCACACAACATGACTGCTGATGTACCTGCCATTGGTTCTTTCCGTTTGACAACTTCTGTTTCTCCAGCTATAGTGCTCAGGTCAAGCGTCAGTTTTCTGCTACCCCGAGCCAAATCAACCACAGCCACATCTGCTACCGCTGGATCACAAAAGGTGATTGACCCCTCATTGACCCATTGTTGTATCTGATCTTTGAGCTGCATGCACTGAGAAGTCTTGTGAGTCCACAAGTTATGAAACTTACAATAGGTCTTACCAGCTATTGCCTCTTCTGGGGGGAAGACTCCCCAAGGGATGGCCACCTCTTTGGCCATGATCAGCTTGTTCAAGATAATATGAGCCCTACTTGCATCATAAGTGTATTCTTTGAACTTTGGCCTTACTGGCGGTGGCTTTTCCTTCTTCCCTTCGCATGACACTAAATCAATCATATTGATGGTGGGAAAAGGATCGATGTCCACCCAAGCCGCAGTCTTTTCTTCATTCGCTCCGAGCTTTCCCTCGTTGATCCAAGTCTGGATAGTGTCCTTCAAGCGAATGCACTCCGATGTGTTATGGTTCCAAAGATTATGGAACCTGCAGTACTTCTTTCCTTTGAGCTGTTCCTGTGTAGGGGGAGGTCCAAAGTCATTCCTTACCTTCCCTAATGCCGTCAGATCTTCCAAAATTTCCGGTGCCTTGTGTGCATTATATGTATAGGATTCGTACTCCGGCTTGGCGAACGCGGCGAACGAGATCTTTACTGGCTCTTTAGACATTTTCAACACCTGGGACTTGATAGGCTGTCTGCCTGCTAACTCTACTGCTGCGACTTCTTCCTCATAACCCATCATGTATGGGTCTGCATAGGGCATAGCTTGTGGGGCCGAATAGTAGGGATCCATATGGGAATATATTGCCCCCACAGTCTTGTGCCTTGCTGGGGGCATTCTGGGCCTCAGCGTTCCTGGGATGAGAGCTAAGTTGTTCCTGGAATTGTTAGCGTCTTCGTCCAGCTCATTCAGGAAGTACTGGTAACTGCCAACCCTGTTCATTAAGTCAGCCATGCTAGAGAACACTCCATCGTGGTGTTTTGCTCTCTGTCTCTTCTCCAACCCACGAATTGCAATTTTGATCAAGTCAGGCTCCGGGATTGGAGTTTTGCACTTGGCCTGTTGAATCTTGAACCGCTTGAGGAATTCTACAGATGACTCCATAGGTTGCTGATACATCGCTGTCAAAGAAGACAAGTCAACCTCTGGTTCCACAGTTCCAAATGTGGTTCTAAACATGGTCTCCATCACGTTCCAGTCAGGGACCGATCTTGGTATCAACTTGGTATACCATGTCAGTGCTGACCCTGACAATGAGGCACCGAATGTGCGTAACTTGAAAACATTGTCCGCACCATATGGTCCACACTCGCCTGTGAATCTTGCGATGTGGGTGGCTGCGTCTTCAGATCCTTCTCCTAAGAACGAAGTGAATCTTATCTGCCGATAATGTTCCGGCCATGGGCTTTCAGCCACCCATTCTGGATACGGGTGTGCGTATGCAGTGTTCACAGCAACAACGGGAGTTGCCCTTATTGCCTCCTGTATCATATTCTGGACTGCATCCCAGTCCAGCTGAGGTCTCCTTTGATTAGGTGTTGGCGAACGACGTGGTTGCTGCCTTGGAGCCCTCTGTCGTCCTCTAGCCCCTACAGGGTTCTGATTATTGTGCACCGCTAATTGGTCATCACCCACACGAAGTGGACCAAATCCCTCCCGGTGTACGGTTCTTCTATCAACCTGGTGATCGACCTCTTCTAGCAACTCTTCTTCTGGAGGCTGTTGGCGGATAAGCTGCTCAGTTCTCATGGCATTTAAAGCCTCCATGAACATATCCATCCTCTTATTCAGCGCTTGCTGATTTTCGTTCATCTTAGTTGCTAGGTCTGCATACCTTAGGTCCTGAATCTCGGCCTTTTTGTCTTGTTGCCGGGCTCGGTCGCGGACCTCCTGGAAACCTTTAGTCAGGTTATCCAATGATGAGCTTAATGCTCCCACGTGTTCAGCAAGGTTCTGTGACTGTCCTTCGTTAGTCATGGCACCAAACTTGCTAATAGCTTGTTCTGCAGATAGCTTCCTACAGTAAGCCGAATTATGTGGTCTTGCGACTACGTGTTCTGGTTTGGAACACGAAGGATATTCCTTTTGATATTCGCCGAAGCCTGTAATCTTGACACGGTCCCACTGGGCGTGCCAGATGTTTTGTCTAGAATTTGCAGTCCTTCAAACAACCGGCTTGTAAATTTGTGCTAGGCGTGCCAGTACCTTTGGGTCAGGTACAACCTTGAAGTTGGATGCTACTTGATGCTACTTGCGTCCCTCTTCTGACTTCTTCTCACAGCGACTGTGACAGACGCCGATCTTCTTCCTCTGTGCTAGGTTCTCTTCTTAGACCTACAAGGGAAAAGTCCCTCTAGGATTTTTCTCCAACCTTTGAGGATGGCCGAATCTTACTTAGTATGCAAAGAAACTAAGCAGCGGGTATCAAGATATAAACTGGCGAACGGATTCTCCAGAACTGGTTGCGGGAGTAAAACTGCTCAACGGATCGAACAGGGGAGTAGAGAGATTTCAACGGATTGAAACCTGTCAGACTTAACGGATTAAGTCCCTTTTGCAGCTTGACGGATCAGGCTACGGTTGCTGACGGATCAGGCTTGGGTTGCTGACGGATCAGGCTTGGTTGCTCCGGAGAGGCTTGAAGACTTTCGCGTGGCGAAGTTGTTGTCTGTTTGTTGATAGATGTAGTTGTTTTTTTCTCTTGCACCTCAACCCTTTATATAGTGAATACTAGGGTAGATGTTTCCTTGCGAATCAAGGTATAGCCTCAAATAATCCTTCTTGTAGTGCAAGACTAATTCTTAAAGCCCAATCATGTAAGCCCAAAACCATTCTAGTGGTAACTTAACCTTTCTGCAATCACGTGTCTAACTTCTTATAATACTCTCGCGAACGCTTTTCCAACTGCGAACGGATTCTGCCAACACACGCCCCGCTTCGCGAGCGCGTTTCCCCCTGTAAACAAATTAACTCTCTTCGCGAGCATACTTTGTTACTGTGCTCCTTGCGAGCGCTTTTGACTTTTCAAACGTCCTCTGACCCTCTTGACCGCAGACATCGGTCCACTTGCCTTTCTATAAATGGGCTTTTTACTTCTGGATCCAACAACTTCATCTCAATTAAATGCTTTTATTTTTATGAGTTTTCAGAGAGTTGTTACACAATATTGATCGAACTACCGAAAATTGCATAATAAACATTTGTCCTATAAAAACACACTTCGACACGCGCGCAGCGCGTGCGCAGAGGCTAGTGTTGTATAACTTGTTTAGTAAGTTTTAAGTAAATGTTCCGTTTCAAAAACAAACTCTACGTAGAACCTTCAAACTCAAAAAAGTCATGAAATAAGATATCATCGTAATGGTGAAATACGTCTACGGTTGAAAAATCACGTAATTCTAGTAAAATCTCGGTGCCGATAGTTGCGTTCAACACAATTTACAATTATTTCTCCCTATGGGTAGCCCTATCTTTGAGCGTTATTTTTCAGTAAATTTTTATACCACTATTTGCGTCTCATCGATTTGAAACTATTTTATGTTGAAGGTCCGTCCAAAATACGTAATTTAGACGGTCAAATGACCGTTTCCGTGCTTTTAGGGGTTTGACTTACGGGATTGACCGTCCGGATCGAGCCCTTGACTTTATCGGATCAAGTTAAATTTTTTCCCATACATGTATTTTATCATGATAGTCATATCAAACAGTTAGATTTTCGTTTGTCAAGTTTGATCATCAGAATCACAACATGCCTACAAATGTTGTATAACTTGTTTAGTAAGTTTTAAGTAAATATTCCATTTTAAAAACAAACTTTGCGTAGAACCTTCAAACTCAAAAAAGTTGTGAAATAAGATATCACCGTAATGGTGAAATACGTATGCGGTTGAAAATCACGTAAATTCGGTAAAGTCTCGGTGCCAATAGTTGCGGTCAACACAATTTACCATTCTTTCTCCTTATGGATAGCCCTATCTTTACGGGTTATTTTTCAGTAATTTTTTATACCACTGGTTGCGTCTCATCGATTTGAAACTATTTTGTGTTAAAGGTCTGTCCAAAATACGTAATTTAGATGGTCAAATGACCGTTTCCGTGCTTTTAAGGGTTTGAGTAACAGGATTGACCGTATGGATCTAGCCCTTAACTTTATCAAATCAAGTTGAATTTTTTACCATACATGTATTTTATCATGATGGTCATATCAGACGGTTAGATTTTAGTTTGTCAAGTTTGATCATCAGAATCACAACATGTCTACTAATGTTGTATAACTTGTTTACTAAGTTTTTAAGTAAATATTCCGTTTCAAAAACAAATTCTACGTAGAAGTTAGAACCTTCTGACTCTACATAGAAGCAAAATTATCAAAATTCTCATGAAATAAGATGTGATCATAATAGTGAAATACGGCTACGGTTGAAAAATCACGTAATTCGGGTAATGTCTCTTTGCCGATAGTAAAAAATCAATTTATTTTTATCTTTTTATTACAATTTTGATATTTAGTGCAACATATTAGAAATTTACATATTTTTTTATTGCCCAAAAAATGAAGAAAAAAAACGAAACCGACCAAACCGTACAATTTGGTTTGATTTACGGTTTGCCCTTAAAAAAACTAGAAACCGAACCAATTATTAAGTTCGGTTTTAGGTGAAAACCTAACCGAAATCACCCGATAACACCCCTAAAATGGTGTTCCTCTTTTGTTTGAGCATAAGTATTAGCGAAATAATAAGTATACCTTTAAGAGAATGAATACATAAGGGTTTTAAAATTATTTGAAACTTTTGATTTTAATCTTATTCGCGTTGTGTAGCTGAGATGTGATGAGGTTTTTTTGGCGAGTATGTGATGAGGTTATTTGAGAAAATAATTCATGTCTGTCAAGGTAAATGTATCACGAACCCTCTTTTTGTATCTCGTTCACTAAGCATACACAGATGATCGCGAAGCTACTAAGAGTATCCGCACCGGTAGAGCATTCCACTACGAGCTCTCCAATTTCCCAGGCCAAATAGTGCAAGAAGCACTTCAGCCCCCCCGAAGCAACGTGCACCGGTCCTCCCCCAGCAGCACGAGTTGTCTTGACCACTCCTTGACCTGTTGCTCGTCCTCGTGGTCAAGCTCTGATAGCACGAGTTAGAGCACGTCTCCTCGGGCGAAGCTACTCACGTAGGTGATGGAAATCAACGTGGGTCCCGGCCGAATAGCTCGAGCAGCCCTTCCCAGCACGAGCACCAGCGGCCTCCTCCTGCGGCGATTACTCATTGACCAAAGCACGAGCTAGAGATCGAGCTGAATAGCACGAGCAACCTCCTCCAACCGGTGCAGGTGCTCTAAGGGCCAAAGAGAGCCATGACACCAAAAGACTTATTCTTTGTAAGTTAGTTTTTTAAGGAAAAATGGAATCGAACTCTGTTGATTTAAATTATAAGACCGTACAAGGTCAGCTAAGAGATTGTCCAAAGACAAATCCAATTACATATGATGCTCATACACGCAGATAAATTGCAGAATAAAATTACAAGTCCAACTTGAAGAAAGTCTACAAAAGCTAGAAGAACTAACTCAAAAACACCCGGTATACCTTTCCATAAAAAAGAAAAATAGAATCTTTGATATGATTATATAGAGATCTGTCACCCCCTTCTTCAAGCTAACCCAAACCCAAACCCAAAACCAATTGAAAAGCGGGAAGAAGGATATGCCTAAAGGCTCAGCCCAACATGTTGCCAAATGTAGTCTATTACACTAAACCTAGACCCTCCCTAAACTCTTCCCATTTGGATTGGACCGGTGCCGAGTTCGTCGGAGAAGCCTACCACCATTGACTAAGTCTGGTGGCTTAGTTGCCTTGGATCCCATAACTACTGGTCGCCACCGCACCTTACTGCCGCCTTCAAAGATCAAAATCAATGACCTTCTCATGCTAGGAGAAAGAACCATCTCTCACACACGATCTGGTGGCGAGAGGAGCTCGTGCAATCCGCCTTCGCATTTTCTCGACACCTTATTCTTATCTTCACCCCACCACTGGCAGTCGAGACTTAATGACAGCTATCCGGGTTGCCTCCTTCTCGATCTCGACAGACCGCAACAACCAAAACTAGAGACCTCCCTCATTTGAGAAGGGGATCCGCCACCGACGAAGGCTTATGAGATACCCTAGGGGTTTCGGTCTTCATAGCTCTGAAAATCGGGAGCGATTCCAATCATTTAAAGTAATTAGTTCTTTGTAAGTTAGTTTAAATGAGTTTATGTTTGGCATAATAACATATAGTGACACCTTAATAATGAGTTTAGTTGGGCGAATGATTTGGTAAATATGGACAACAAAAGTAGAAGACGGCCTATATCTACCATTACAAAAATTCCACATATAAATCTCTCATGCAGCCTAGTGTATATGGTTTCTAGTCCCAGACAACCATGTAGCATTTCCAAGCCCCGTAGCAATCGTCGAAACAAAGAAGATTTCAAAATCTCACAACTCCCTTCTTGGAAAAACAGTGTTGACTTTTTCAAAACCTTCATATATGTATAATATTGACTCATCCACCACAATAATGATCATATTCATACACGATAGATAGCCTTGGATTTTGCTTCATTATTGGCCCTTCCTCAGAGACTGAAGTAGCATGCAAACGGAGATTACAGTCTGTTGCTTTGAATCTTGGATTCTCATTTTGCTTCCATTTCTAGCTTAAGCTCCATATGAGGGAAACAGTAATTGCAATAGTAAACGTAAAAACTTACCTCTAGACTTGTACCACACCATGGCTGTAGCCATGGACAGTCACTATCCCCATATCTCATCTATTACCAGGTCCAATATCTTACCCTGCAAATTTTTAATGCCTCTGCAGCAGCACTAGTACCAATCTGTGTTTGCTTCTGCTCCAAGAACCATACAAAGCGTCAAGGAGTGAAAAGTAAAAACCAGAACTGCTCTGTTTTTCGGTGCCACCACGTTAAAATCAGAACCACAGGCGGGGCCCGCCATCTCCGTGGCCGGAGTATGGTCCTCTCTGTGTCTCCACGTGGCGGTGGAAGGTGGTGGTCGTCGATGCGATCGAATCAGTCGGGCGTCGCTAACTGACAGACGACAGACAGCAAGTCGGCGGAAACGGCGCGTCGTTGTCCCTCTCTCACGCACTCGCGCCAGGTTTTGTCTTGTCTGCTTCCTGCAGCTTCTAGCTCCGGCGATTGGGCAATGCCTTCTCCCTTTCTGTTTACCCGAGCCGAGCGCCGATCCAAGTGCTTTTGCTGCCTAACGGATTTTGATGCTTCGGCCGAGTTATTTGGCTTTGCCAGTCAACTTTACACGCTAAACTCCTACACCATTGTTTAAAAATTATAATGGTGTTCTAGGTCACTTTATTAAATCTATGAATAATGTAAGGAACAAATAATAAGGTTTTCTTTGAACGAAAGAAAAATTGAAAGGTTTTCAATTTCAAAACGAAGTATGTAATATGAATAAAAAGTACTATTTCGACTTACTCGTATTACTATTTAGTGAATCACAAATTGACGACGATATGGGGATGGAGATGGAGATTCCGCTCTATGTACGATCTATCTCTCACTTCCCCACCCCATGTCTTCTTTGTATTCTTGGGCCATCTTCAACCATACGGCTAAAAATAGTTATAAGGTTAAATTTTAACCATAATTTTTACACTATTTATCAATGTAACATGAATCGTCTCTAACCTGTAAAAGTTAAATTATAGCTCTAAATTTTATTTTAAAATTTGAACATGTTATATCCAAAGGTTAATGAAAGATAGAGGTGTCACTTTAACATATCAAAATATCTAATTGTCTTGGAGAGATCGATCCCATCGTGGGTGGAGTTTTGCATATGACACATTAAGAAAGGATATGAGCCTATTCTCCTCCGATTACACCACAAATTTGCAATCAGTTTCTTTGTTTCTTTTTTTTGTTGGTTAAAGGGTAATTTGGGAAATAAATTTTTAAACAAGTAAACGGAAGTGTATTCAATAGTGAGAGATGTAACTAGAATAGTTCAAACTAATATTATTTTTATTATAAAAAAGTAAAAAGTAAAACTACTACAACGTCACCAGATATTTTTTTAAATATAAAATACAAAAATTAAGACGAAACACGATAAGAGTTCAGTTCATACTTCGTAGTATTGCAACGATTATTATTTCACATTTTTGAGTATAAACATACTATATATAGTTAGCCACCAATATTTAAAGATTTTGAATATGTTCTATCAGAGTGTATATATCGACACACATTATTTTTACGATAATTATACACTCGTATGCATGTTCTTTTTTATTACATTTTTCTTGATAGTAATTTTCTTACAATAAAATAATATTACATTTTATTATATACATATTTATGAAATTATTTTTATTTATATTAACTAAAATTATATATATTCTAAGATTTTGAATCAAGAATTTGATATATATATATATATATATATGTGTGTGTATGGGTAGGCTCCATTTGCATTAAACAATTTATTTTCTTTAGGCCTAAAAGACATTGTTAAGGTCTAATTTTGCCCTTAACAATGCATTTTAGCCCTCAAAAATAGTCTTTTAACCCTTAACATTTTTGGTTGGAGATGAAAAAAGCAAAAAAAGGTGTTTAGCCCTTTAGCTCTATGGAGAGATGACCTTAAATGTTATATCAACAGATTGACCAATATAGAAATAGCTCCTTCAATTTGAGGGCAGTGTTATTTGAGGAACCATAATTGATCAATTCTTGTCTAAAGAAACTGATTATGACGAGGACATTGAGGCGACACCATCCACACCGCTGAAACACCTCGGAATGAAAAAAAAGAAATAGAAGCCATCCATATCAATGCTAGATTTGTAGACAAGAGATGACCAAGCCTCAGACATGGTCGTGGAGACAAGTCGAACAGAGAGAAATTGTCTTCCTCAAGTCTCATAATATTGTTTCATCGTTTGAAACCCTTAACAAGACCAAGCTAACACAAAATGTTGATGACAATACAGACGCATACCATACCAAAACTTTTGTTATGAAGATTTAATCTCAAATTTCCGGAATTTGATATTTTCAATAGCTAAAAACAGTGTGAAAGTGCCAAGAGCCAAAACAAGACGAAGAAGAGTAATGTATTTATGGAGAATTGGCATGAATGTGTTTTATGGACAAATATTTGGAGAGATGTGATTTGGTTGTTCGAGGATTATACGGTTTCACCCTTGAAAATCGAGAGTGGAATCTATTCATCAGAGAGGTTTTCTGAGCTCTGACATCTCCCCAGTCCGACATCCTGCGGTTAACATAGTTTTGGTGAGGCTAATACGGACCACCTTGTCAAAGTCTATTTTACCCCTGTCCTCTTTCACCTTTACGACCAAATCATTTTTTTTCTCCTGCCCCTTGTGTGAACTGTATATCCCATCAAACCATCAATCAAATCTCTCTCTTTCATGTTATTTGTTTCCATCATAGGAATCAAATGCGTTTTTATTTCTTTCATAGGTTATGCTCTTTACGAAAATGCCAACAAAAAAATTATAATATAAATGTATTTTACGAAAATAGCAAACGAATAAAGAGTGAGTGGAAAAAGAACGATCGGTTGTGTATATAACGATCTATTAATGTCCTAAATTATCGTAATATATAGATGCTTTTATTTCGTCGTAACATAAAAGTGTTTACATTTCTCACATAAGTGAAACAGAAACCAAACGCGGGGACCAAAACCACCTGTTCCTAGCCCAAAAGGACCACATGCCTAAGTGTTACGAAATTCAGATGCACAAGATAAAGGACCTAAAGTCCAAAACCAAGCTTAATAATAATAACAATAAAGTTGGTGCATTGCTTGGTCTTGGCTAGTTATCACCTCTTGGACTCCTGGTCACTCCAGTCCAAAAATCCAATGGCAATTTCGTAGTTCTCACCAAATCTCTCTGCTTCCCTCCCACATAAACACCATGACCCAACCACTTCACACCTCCACAAACCAACTCTGCTCTCTTCTCTGAAACGCACACAGAAAGAGAGACCTCAGACCACAATGGCTGAGCTCCACCCAATTTCCACATTCACCCTCCTCTTCCTCACCACCCTCCTGTCCTTTTACGTCATTTCCCACTCCCAACAGCCTCCCCTCCTCAGCCCCTCCGAGCAGGACTCCGTCTACCGCGTCCTCGACTCCGTCAACCCCCACGTCCCCTGGCGCACACTCTTCCCCGACGACCTCTGCTCCTACGGCCCCCACGGCGTCGTCTGCGACTTCTTCACAAACGACACCGACCCAAACGTCGTTTCCGTCCACGTCTCCGAGCTCAGCTTCGGCTACGTCTCCGACTTCACTCCCAACCCGCCGTGCTCCTCCACCGCCGTCCTCAGCCCTCTCCTCTTCTCCGCCTTCCCTTTCCTCCGCAAGCTCTTCTTCTACCGCTGCTTCAACCAAACCGCCGTCGTTTCCGTCCCTGATGTTGCGGCGAGTTTCGCGCCGAGTTTGGAGGAGCTCGTCTTCATTGACAACCCCTCTCTTGTTTCAAATCTCAGTGGCGTTTTACGTAATTTCACCAGCTTGAGGAGGGCAGTTCTGACCGGGAATGGATTATACGGCAACGTACCGGACTCCGTCGCCGATATGGTCAACCTGGAGGAGCTCACTCTCGCCAGAAACCAGCTCGGCGGCGAAATTCCGGTGAGCTTTGCGAGACTGAAGAAGCTTAAGGTTCTCGACCTTGGTGGAAACTCCTTCGCCGGAAAAGTGCCGGAGTCGGTGGGGAGCCTCCCGGAGCTGTTAAAGCTTGACCTGAGCTCGAATGGATTTTCCGGCAAAATCCCGGCGAGCCTGGTTAACTTGAAGAAGCTGGAGCTGTTGGACCTGAGCTACAACCGGTTCAACAACTCGGGCGTGCCGGTGTTCTTGTCGGAGATGACACAGCTCAAAACGGTGTCGTTGAGTGGGAACAAGCTGGGAGGGGAGATTCCGGAGATATGGAGCAAGCTGGGGGGTATATTGGGAATTGGACTTTCTGGGATGGGACTGGTTGGGAAAATCCCAGGTTCAATGGGGGTGCATTTGAGAAATGTGAGGTACCTGGGGCTTGATAACAACAAGCTGGAAGGGACAGTGCCTCAGGAGTTTGGACTTTTGGAATCTGTGAATGAGATTAACTTGGAGAACAATAGTTTGAGTGGGAAGGTCTCATTTTCTTCAGCTAAATTTGGGCACAGGATGAAGTTGTATGGAAACCCAGAGCTTTGTGTTGATGACGATGGTTTGAGGTCTGGTGAGGGTTTAGGGTTTGGGGAGTTGAAGGTGTGCAGCAAAGAGCAGAGACCGAATCCTGCCCATTTCACAGTGGCTTCTTCTTCTTCTTCTTCTTCTTCTTCTTCTTCTTCTTCTTCAGCAGTGCAGGTTGTTGTTCCATACCTGGTTAAGGTTTCTGGGTTTTTGGTTATGCTTATGGTTATGCTTAATTAATGGTTATGCTCAATTAGGATTAGAGAGACTTTGAGGGTTAGGAAGAGTAGTAGGTCCTCTAACAGATAATGGAACAGGGTTTCATAGTCTTGACTAGCAATGAGTTTTGGGAATTTGGGGGATTTTTTGTAGTGAAAGTGGATGTGGTGAATGATACAAGGAAATTAACCATGTAATTATGCACTTTTTTTCTCAATGGAAGGTGGATATAAATGATAGTTATCTTTTGGTTATGGTAATAGTTTGTTTAGCTTTTTACCTTCATGCTTATGGGGTTTGAGTCTCAAGCAAGAAACTGGTTTCTTTTGGTGCTGTGTTATTTGCATTATTTCAGTGCTTGTGTTCATTACTGATTCTGTGTTTGGTTTAGCTTTTTTACATCTACCCAAAATTTACATGGGTTATGCCTATACTGTAGTGAAAGAAAGGGAAATGTATCTGAGCTTCTGAAGTGAGACTTTTGATGAAACCAGCTTGGCAGTCTAGCATTTTTATGGTAACTAGAATAGTCTAGGAGACTAAAGGGATAGACTCTGAGAAAGTTGCCCAGAAAGGGTGCACTTTGAAAGTTTTGATGTTTTGGCTTGCTGTGTGATAATGAGGCAAAAATTGATCTCAAATCATGAAGACAGACAAAAGCAAATCACCCTTGCACAGTTGGACAAGGATGCCTTTCTTCTTTAGCTGGATGATAGCTAGTAAAAAGTGCTTATTGGATAAGCACTTGCTTCTATCTCCAACCCTTTTTGTGTAAAACTAAAAAATGCTTTTAAAAATTGAAATGACCTTATTAAACTGATATCACAGTTGTCTGGCATCTCTTCCCTGATGATACATTTTGTATAGCTAGCGTGATTGAAGATGCTTCTAGCTGCTAAAACATCAATAGAATAACTTCACGTTAAACCCCCATTGTCTTCCCCCTCTTGAAAAGAATTCTGAGGTTCAATGCCGCCATTGCACTTTGCTGTAGATGGATCTTTTATTTTCCTTGAACCCCCAGGTGTCGATTCTTTTGACTTCTTCCGCCGTGATTTCTTGGGGATGTCCGGTAGGGAGGTTTCGCTACTAGTATCCGTGGCTTCTTGACGGCTGGCTCTACTAGTCTCGGACGAGTCCCTCCCAGAATTCCTTCTTGTTTGCCTTTGTTTATGTGATTTTTCCTTCTTTGGACTCTTTGGGGAGTCTACACCTCCTTCATGCCCCCGTGATGATTGCCTTCTCGACGACTTGGGCTTTTCCGGGGACTCATGTACCGGAGACATTGAACTCCTTGAACTTCTCCGGCTTGAATCTACATCGAGATAACATACAACATTGATCATGAGCTATTTTGAAACAAAATCTTGCTAAGACTTTAACAAAGAGACAATTCTTGATAACTTTTTGATAGTGTACTCCATGTTACTGTAGGAAAACGAAAATGGGAAATTACCTTCCGAGACCCATTTAACCTGATCCTCTTCTCTCATTTCTCCATTCTGAGCTAAAGGTGCTGAGGATGCAAATCCTGGTGGAGCTTGAAACTCATTCATCTGCAATGAGAACACACCTTAATAAGCAATTGGAAATTGAAAGACAGAAAGAAAAAAGAGAAATAAGCAAAATAAAGTACCCAGCCGGGAGAACTTGTAGCAGTTGATGGACCATCCCAACCTATATGAGCGACATGCTTTACATCTGTAGGAAATCCAATCTGAATTTCTCGTTCTTTGTTATCATCTGGCAAATGAGTGTGACAATTTCCCTCAGGCTTCAATGTTTGTGTGTTAATAAATATCATCAATTAGTGCATAGGCTTCAATATGTAACATACCAAAAATTTGAGAAATGTATCTCAAGCCTTTTAAAAGGCCCTTCATCTTGTTATTTTCTTTATTCGCCATCAATATATTCTCAATGATAATCTATTCCTGTCAAGATCCCTAGCTAGTAGATATGGCTTCCACAATTTGCCCTCCAATTCTGTCACAATGATAACAAGAAGAAAGTCAGTGATGAAATTTGAGGGTGAAAAACAATCTTACATTAAAAGTAAAAAAAATAATAAGAAGAAAAAAAAGCAGAACCAAAATTTTAATATATACACATATGTGACGAACTTGGTAGTATTTTCTTGAATAACGATTGCCAAATTAAGATAGAAAGAACTCCGGCTAACCTTTGAAGGAAGAGACCTTGCCGCAAGGCAAAAATTTACACCCCCATATGAGAGGTTGCAGAATTCCAACTATATCTTCTGAGGAACAAAAAATGCCGAAGTGCAACACGGCATGCAATACATATATATAGACCCTTTTTTCTTTTCTTCTGTTTTTTTTCTATGAATTCTGGCAAGGAGGGGAAGAACAGTTCTGGAGAAAAGGAAAGAAGAAAAAAGGTGTTCAAAAACTAATGACAGCTTTTGACAAATGTGTCGAAGAGAGAGGGGAAGAAGTGACGATACAAATCATGCTTAATTAAAGTAAAGCTATCGTTTATCTCGTAAATTGGATGGTAATGCATTGTTGATCACCAGAAGTGGATCGAACATGACAGTGCAGATCTTTGGCTTTGCTAAATTTAGATGGGAAGGTCTGAGTTTCAATGGTCAATTAGTTGGCTATTCTCTTTTATCAAAGAAAATGACTAGAGATCTTGATGGTTTTACCTCCCATTGAGCTGACTACACTCTATATGTGTCCACCTGATGAGTCTATTAGTTAGAGACTCAGAGTCAAGTGTTGGAAACTTTAGTTTAATTTGGTGTAAAACCAATGTTTAACCAAGTGGTTAATTGGATTTTTATTAAAAATTAACTGTCCGCCGATAATCCTATATCAATTTTAGATCCTGAAACCGTTATGAATCCCTTCCACCCACTACCTCACAATAGCGATCCCATATCCATCTATCAATGCAAGCCACCACTCAAAAGTGAGATGGATCACTTACATTGTGGTTTTATGTGTGCTCGTGCGTGTGGGTGTCAACTCCCCGCCCCATTCATGTTTTTTTCTTTTCCATGAAAAGGTTATTCTGAGACACCTATCGGACCATCGAGCCTCAAGTAGGTATTGATTTCCTAACTCAAATACGCTAGCAGTGCATGGAGACAGGTGTCGTTTTTTTGCAGCTGTTTAAGATCTAGCAGGAGAAGTGTGATTATCTCTTGCTTGAGCAGGAGGCCATCAATTAGAAGACTTGACCATCGTCAACGTCTAAAACACCATGGGAAACGCTTCACCTCTATGGGAGATCTTATCAACAAGGTCAGAAATTACGAGCTGATTTTGAACGAAATGGACGAAAAGAGTAATGACTCTAAAGACACCTACGTCTCTGGAAAGAGCCAAATAGTTGGGGCGCTAGCGTTGCAAGGTCTAGCGTATGATCCTTATTACATGACTATGATGACGCCAACACCGACCCAGACCAAGGTGACATAAGTGCCGTTGAACTCATAGACAAATCAGCTGCTCATAAGCTGAAAAATTTAAAGGCGGTAGGAAAGCCGATGACAGTCTAGTCCTTTGCATGGACAAAGCCTGAGCATGAGACTTATGCGTATGACGCCAGAAATCCTATCTGGTCTTAAATGACTTGACTGAGGCTAAATTCGTCAGGCTTGACCATATATAAGATCCCCACCAAGGAGGAGTTGAAAGATAGAAAATACTGCGTCTTTCACAATGTCTACAACCACGACACCAAGGATTGTGTCAAACTCCGTGATCAGATACAAACTTGGCTGAACACTAGTGAGCTCCGTCTTAAAACACCTACCAGTGTCACCTTACTTGTAGATGTCGAGCCTTTCCCGTGTACAGTAGCAATGGTCGAAATAAACTATGACGACTCTAGATAGACCGATTGGCAGAGACCACCAAAATGTGGTCATTCTAAAACAGGAGACAACAGATCCCGGGCTCATAGATATACATATAATGTCGATCTCACATACGAGGTACTAGACGATCTGATTGCTGACACATTAGTCACGGTCTCGTTTTCCATGCCATACATTAAATACAAGGAGGGTTGCGAACATTGCAAGTTCCATAACAGCTAGACACATCAAACTTATCAAAGATCAGGTTCAAGAGTGGCTTGACACAGGCTACCTCTGTTTTGAGAAAAAGGACGGCTTTATGATGGCTATGGCTGATGTCTCCTGGCTACGAATCAGCCATAGGCAGATTACACTAGACCTTTTTCCAAGTAGAGGATTTCATAAAGCCCCGGTCGAGACCCTAAATGACAGGCAAATGAATACGGGCCCAAGGATGCAGTGAAACCTACCCAGGGCCCGGCGTGACGAATAGCCGACCAAACCCCAGGAGGTTGAACGCCACTCCTTGAGGGAGCAGTTTGAAGCGAAAGGGCAAGGCCCTGCAGCACTTGAACATCACGACGACAACAATGAGGAGTTAGCCAGCCGCCTCGCTCGGTTCGAAGGTTTTGTCCAGCAACAATGGTCGAAGGCAAAGCCTCTTTCAACGTCACAGACCACCGACGAAGGCACTAGCACTGAAGTTAGGCAACAGCGTGGTACATGCCCAGAGCCTCAGAAGAGAGTCTTAACTAACACATATGTGTCACCCAATTCAAAATCCTTGATTTATAATGGGGTGTGGTATACCTAACGGGAAGGAAAACCAGTTGAGATAAGCGTGTCTAAAAAGATGCAAGCTCTAAAAGAAGTACGAGAACATCATGTGAGATTTATAGGCTATAGAGGACGGTCTCATTCGTCCCCCTAGCTAGCACAAACTCCCTAACGGATTCGCGGATGCGTAGGGGGGTAGAAGGGTTGCGTGCATTGATACAAGCGTTGCTAGGATGTAATGACCGCCAGATTGAAGTGGATTCAAAAGGTAGGGTTCGAGTGCATTGTCGACTTCAGGTGCCTCTAAAGCCTGGCCACCATTGCCACCCATGGCTAGGCCCAGTGAAATGGAAAACCGTCTCGTTTGAATGATTTCTCGGGTTTCAGCTTTGGACAGACTAGGGGCAAAGGGTATTTGAATGACTTTCCATGTCAACTTTTTGCAGGAACGGACGAACCATCTTCCTCCTCTCTGAAGGTCTGACATCCTTGGTAGATCGAGGTTGATACTACCCCGACTACGCCTAGTGATGGCGAAGTTCTAGAAATGCCTATCATGTCCGGTGACGAAGACATGCCTGAAGGACGACCATGACGAATACTCGGAGGACGACCAAGGAGACTACCAAGAAGATGAACATGAAACCCATGATGAAGTTGGGGCCATTCATTGTAATATGGTTACCGTGATGAATTGGCCAATCAAGACTGTTATCAGTACGATTGAGGCAAAGAGAATATACGCTTCCTAATCATCTTTCTGGTAATGCGCCATAGTTTTCTATATTTCTGAGAAGTATGTGCTTCCTGTACAAGAGACCTGCACCATTGATCAGCCAGAAGATATACCGTCCTTGCTGATGCTAAGGGAACTGCCGAGCAAGAGGATGTTTCACAGATCGAGATGTCTTGTACTGTCAAGCAAAAACAGACCTTGACATTCACCAGGCTTACCCTTGACATGTCCACTCACATGCAGCCACTTAACATTACGACTAAGGTTGAAGAAATACCGGTTAACAAGGTTTTGGTATACACAAGTGCTGCAGTTAATGTTATTACAACAAGAAAGATGGGGTTACTTGTGATATACAAGACAATGATTCAGGCCACTTTCCTGACATTGAAAACTTCACCGGTTCAATCGCCAGGACGTTGGAATTGTTGTTCCTAGGGATCAAAGTGGGTCATTCGTCCTAGGTATACACCTTTTTTGTAGTGGAGTGTAACGCCTCTTACAACATGATCTTGGACTGCGATTGGATCTACAGAAATTTTTGTGTGCCTTCTTCAATGCACCAAGAACTCATGATTTGGGATCCCGAGCAAGATACGGCGGTGATTGTTAAGGCCGATCCATGGTCCTTCTTGGTGTCTGTCAACTTCAATGATATTCGCTATTACAACAGTGATTTAGGACCCCTTGATGTCTCAAAAGTAGATCACAAAGGCCGCCCCTTTAGGGTATCGACCTCTAATCTGGCACAGTGGGGAATTACGCAGGCTAAGGATGATCTTCAGCGTCCTTATCCAGCTCAGAAAATCATCAATGAATAGTGTCTCATCAGCGGAGGCACAAAAGGTTGGCGAGTCCTTGTGTGAAAAGTTACTTTCATATTGGGCAGACGCGAGACCTACAACAAAGTGTTGACTATGGAATATGTAGATGAAGTTATGGACTATGATGAAACCACAGATGAAACTATAAAATTATCTCCTGCCGTTTTGGACGATACACCATCTCATGTGCGCGGCCCTGTAGAGAAAGTCGATATTGGGACAACAAAGAAACCCTTAATTGTCTCTATCAGGGCCAAGTTAGCGGAAGAGGAACGAGTGTCGCTCCTTTCTCTGCTATGAGAGTACAAAAACTGTTTTATCGAGAAATACGAGGACATGCTAGGACTCGTTCCGGAGTTAGTTTGTCACAAATTGCCAACATATCTCTACCGGTGCCCGGTGCAGCAGGGAAAGCGTTTCATGCGGACCGACACACAAATAACCATCAAGGAAGAAATAGAGAGCATGTATCATTCTGACATTATCCGGGTAGTCAAGTACAATGAATGACTATCTAATGTCGTCCTAGTGCTCAAGATCATCAAGATGCAAGTCTGCGTCAATTATCGTGACCTGAATAACGCTACACCAAAAGACATATCTAATGTCGGTGGCAGATATTTTGATTGACACGACGGCGGGCCACGAAGTATTATCGTTCATGGACGACACAACGGACTATCATTAAATACCGTCATTTCGGATGACTAACATAAGACGGCGTTCAGATGCCCGGGCTTCACCAATGCTTTTGTTTACAGTGTCATGCCGTTTGGACTAAAGAATGCCGGTGATACTTATCAGCGAGCTATAAACTTGATATTTCATGATATCCAGGGCAAGCTTATTAAGGTCTACATTGAGGATGTGGTTGTCAAAATCAAAAAACGGGCTGATCATATCGAGGACCTATGTCAGGTGTTTAAACTAATGTGCGCACATAATTTGCTCATGAACCCTGCCAAATGCGTCTTCTTTGTTGAGGCCGGAGACTTCCTAGGTTTCTTGGTCCACCAAATATGTTGTACAAGGAAACATATGTTGATATCCCACCACTAGGAGGAATGAGAATTCCTCATTTGACTAGCATTAGACCAAATGCACATAGGTCAAATATCCTTCAGCATTTATTTCGTTCTCTTGTATTTGTTCTGTTTTTTGTCCTCCGGTTTTCTTGTTGATGCTTCGACATATATAATGAAGCACTGCATTTATATGATTCTTCGGCACTAAGGTAAAGTCTAAATATGGATTATTTGTCGCAGTTGTATGAAATGGGGTGTTAAGGCTATGTATTCAGAAGTAATCTTATTAATTCGAAGTTCTTCTGCTTCTCCTTATTGTCTCTGGACCGAAACACAACTATGGGGTATACAACATATTTCTACAGACATTTGATGAGATATATAATGGATTTTTGATTATATAAAAAAATGATATATGAAATTGAATATATATATATATATAGGGTGAATAAAATAAAACTAAGAAAATAATATTTAAGGGGGATAAACAAAATACACTTACAATTAAAAATATATAAATGAGGTGTAAATAAATTATAGGGTATGCAAGATGAATTCTGGGGTGACAATAGGCACATCATTTCAAATATGAAATAATAGGAAGTGTATCAAGTAGTTTTGGAAATGTGTTTTTATAAATGTCATGATCCTTTCCTTATGATGCATCATACCAAATTCGTCATGTGGTAAACATTCAATCGGATTTACTAATAATTATATCATTCAAAGAACCATGCCTGAATCCTCCTGACTGCTCCCTATATAAAGATCAAGCATACACAATAAACCCAAAAGACAGAAGAAACAAAAACCTCTAAATTCACAACTCCCTACTACAAAATGGCATCATCTTCAAGAATCAATCTTTGCTTGTTCTTGGTGTTGCTCACTACCAGTCTCCAGCACACTGAAGCAACCTTGTCTTCACCGAGTAGTGACATTCAACCTTCAGGAAATGGCATGTAATTTTTGACTCTTTTTGTCAGCGTGTTATAGATATTATTAATTAGTTCATGAAACTGATGGTATAATTTGGCTACAGGATGTGAGGGTCAATGCCAAACCAAATGTTGTATTTGCAGTGTGGTTCGGACAAGGCCGGTCTGTGTAACATGCTGTCAACCAGATGAGAAGCAACCAGAAGGATTGCCTTTCTCTCCCAAGGCTGCTCTCATCAAACTTGATGCCTGAATTAATGAAATGATTTTGTTTCGCTTGTCACTCTGTCTTTAAGTCACAGGGAGAATAAAAGCCCGTTTCCATGTATGCAATGTGTAATGCCAAAGAATAAAATGATAGCTCATCACGCTGCATAAGCAATTTATACACAATCTTGATCACTTTACACATAAATGGCACATGCTTTGTCTGTGGTTTTTGGTTCACTGTTTTTTTTCTTTTCTTTTCCCTTTCAATTAGGAGAGGCAAAGAAAACTGACTACAGAGAATATGGCAGTACATAGTAATTAGCAGGATGTCGCTGAAGTCACCATCACCTAGCCTCGCTGCAAAATTTGGGTAAACAGAGCTGATGTCCCAGGATAAGTTTACGACTTCACATTCTGCAAGTGCAACTAACCAATAAATTCTTTTAAGTTCCTAACCATATTCAGAACTGTGTACTCAAAACAAATTAGACTAATGATGCTGCAGATTATGCTTTTGGAGAAGATGCATAACTAATATACCAAGAAAAATTTATGACACAATGCAATACAAGACAAAGCACATAAATACTTACCTTGAGGTACTTTTTGTGAATCTTCAATGCCTCATTACATGCCTTTCTAGCATCCAGATTCCCAGTTACATCGCCTAAGATCTGGAGATGAAGTTGAATTATGAGATGAACGTAGACCTATATAAATAACTTGCACATAGAGAGGCCAATAGAGAGAGACTAACATTGACAACATCATCCAGACCCTTGGCCTTTTTCAAAAGTTCCTTGTTTTTGGTCTCAAGAACACTGGCAACAAGAAACACGGAAAGTGCACCATGTTGTTCTGTGTATCCAGTTTTGACAATGTTTCTCTCAAACTTGCCAAATGCCTTTAGTTCTTTGTCACTTGCATTAGGTGGTGTAGCACCAGCACTTGACGTTTCGTAAGATGAGAAAATGTTTGGGTTGTATTCCATGGCCCACATCAGCTGAAACCAATCTATATTACTGTCTTAAATCAAACTTATGAAAGAAAAGCAAACAATGACACTTCAAAATGCTGACTAGCTATTAGAAACAAAAAAGAACCCAGTTGTAAATAGATCAGTTTTCCTCCTCACCTCCCAAACATAAAGTGAATCCACAAATGAAAACTCTCTTCGGAACAGTACCATCAGCATGCGGAATGCAAATAGATACTCACCACCATCTAGGTCCTCTGTCAATTAGGAAATGGAGTTTTAGCCAATGAATAAGGAGCTGTATTATTGGAATGAATAAAGGAATCCTACCAAGGTGTTGATGAAGTTTAGGATCAATAGTTCTGATTACTTGGGAGAGTGTAGCCAGCTGAGATTGCACCCCCATCGACGAAGAAGTGCTCCTAAAATTTTCTCTCTGTTTTTGAAACAAAAGCAGGAATCTGAATTATACCCTAACAAAAGCATATCAAGCACCAATCATGTAACAAATTACTATAAGTTGTTCTGCAAAAGCAATACAAAATGAACCCGACGAACTCAAAACACCAGAGGCAGCTTCTTGCTTCAATAATAATGGAACTGAGAACACCAAACTGATAAACCTGAATGAGCTTTGACTTGATAAATGCAGGACTCCAACACACTCTGCATACCGTACTCTGAACAATTCCTTTTTGGGTATCTACAGTCTAAGGTCATTCCCCATGTTGAAAGAAAAAACTAGACTAGGGGCTTAAAAGTGTATAGCCCCTTAATCCTTTACAAAATTCAAGTCAAGTCGAATTGCGTATTCATCAGACGTTGAGACTTTCAGTAATTGATAGCAATATCTACCATAGAATGTCCGACTGCCGCTAAGCAAGTGGTCACTCATCTCAGAGCTACTGGTGATGCCCCAATACTGAAGCAAAACCAAATTCAAGATACCTGGAACTGGCAAGTTTGCTAAAGTGATTGACCTTTTGAGGAGGCAACTTCACCGGGACATATGGTGGTTAATTATGCTTGTTCCATGTTGTGGATAACTAAGTGTGGAGTTTGTAGGCAAATAACTTGATGATGAGGCCATCAAAAACAAGAACATTGTACATGAGTTGCTGATGGAGACATGATCTTGGACTCTTTGTGTACATTTTATGTAACCATAAACCATTGCTTCTTTTAAATCTCATCTGGTTCCCCAAGTTAAGTCAAGGCAATGACTTATACAAAGCATGACAGATTCATCTCCACCACATTTTTGCATCTATCCAGTACTAAACCACTTGCACTGATAGAATCAGTGTGGAATCCCTCTCGAAGATACTTTCTACACAGCAGATCATCCCCCTTAACGTCTGCATACAGTTTCTAAACTGCCCAAATTGTGTACTAGACCTGAGGTACGATTGAGGCGACCCCACCCAGATAAATTTCCGAAGATATAGGTTTGACTTTATGAATACTAGCTTCTTAACATGTGCTTCGCATATGTCAATTTGCTTTTTCTAAACAAAATGTAAATATATATGTATTGGGGCAAATTTGTTGATAGATATGCAAATGGGGCAAAAACGCAAAAAACAAAGATAAACTATATTTACGTTCTTAACCTTGTTTTATATTTTCAGTTTTTTCAACATTTAGCAATTTAAATGGTAAATATGGAAGTTCAAATTTTTGGTGAAGCTTTGATACCAAAACCACGCCTCCCATTATAGGAGTGGAGATTTATGCGTCTTAATCTGCAGCAATTCTTCTATTATATCCTTGCAAGTACGACATTGTAACTGAGTCTTTTCTTACAGGCATTTCTGCAGTCCTAAATCCTTCTAATACTAATCCAGTTCTCCATTTTGGTGGTTAGGATTTCATTCTAGTTTACATGGCTAGTTTGAGTAGTCAACACAAACATGTATTGATTGTACAGTTAAACATGTATTGACAAGTTACTGAAAGAATAAGACAGCCATACTAAGAAATAACTATTCCAGTATAGACTAATCATTATAAACTACTGATTAGGAATGGTTATCCTACACGTGGCTCAAAAGTTCATACACAAGAATACAAAAGGCACCAGTCAACACAGCTCTGTTGTAGAAGCAATCCAAGTATCCAACAAAAGTATCACAAAGCTAAGAAATAATACATACCAGTTTTCGCATTGCACGTTCGAAACACCAAAATGCATCTGCTTGATTGTCAATAAGAATAACAATTGGCGAGCATATATCATTCATTCCTGTTCAAAATCTGCCCATTATAAATGTCACTTAATGTTGTTAAACTTTTTCAAAACATTAACAAAGATGCAGTAATTCACCTTGAACATAACCAATATCATTGTCCATCCATGCATAAACTGAAAGAATTTCCCAAAGTTTTGCCTGATTAGTTTCACTCTCATAAAATACAAGTGTCCGGTCTGTGCGAACAACGTCCAAACCTACAAGCCAAATCCAGCTGAGTTAACCACTGTTAATACAGTTACCATAAAATATTCATTAGACAGGCTTCAAAATACCCAAGTACAAAGATTATTAAGAGGAAGTGACAACAATTTTCGTAATTGTGTTGGATATTCATGCATGCACAAAAAAGTGTGATTATATTCCTACAGAAAAGAAAGAAAAAGTGTCCAATAATGCTACTGTTTCTCTCTTGTTATTCTTGCATTTTATGAGATAAAGGGAATTTGTTGATTGTTTACATACAAAGAAGCCAGTCCTAAGTAGTCTTCAAAAAGTTCCCGACTCTTTTCAACCACAAAGACAGAGAGAACGCTGCATCCCCAGAGAACCTTGGCTTCCTTACCTTTTCCACAAGCCTCCCATTTCAAACATATCAACCGCAGAGGATATACTTGTGTTATAGTTTCACAACTCAACCAAATAATTTAAGTTTTGTGACACTAGGAGAACATAAATATACCAATTTGATGCAAGAATTGCTTCCACTGAATCACTTTCTTGTCTGAAACATCATGCCTTGCTCCATTTGGTGCTCCATCTATTGGATGACCATCATCCGTGAACAGCGGTGTTGTAATAAATTTTCCACTACCAATAACTGGCACCATCTTATTGCATTCAGCTTTCAATTTGACATACTTCTCCCTATGAGGATCAATGTTTCACATGAAGTCACTATATTCAATTAAAAGATAAAGGAATGCATGAAGGATACCATGACAAGATAAAAAAGAATGCCACTAGATCTGAAAAGAGAAGACACAGCACAAATGGTGGCAAGGTAATATGTCATCTCAGATATAAGATGGTTCAGAAAAAAAGATATAAGATGGTTCAGAAAAACGGTGAAACTGGAACAAGAAAGAAAGATAATAAGATGTATGAGTTAAAGAACACAGTGGTCACAGAGTAAAAAATCTTGAATTTAATCTTATGCACCTTATGAAAATTACTGTTCTATGAAATACACTTGAAGAAAGAAAAAAGCATGAACCCAAGTACACGGGAACATAAAATGCCCTGATAACCGAAGAAATATTAGCTTCTGATTCGATATAGATGAAGACAGGAGTCATAAAACACATGTGGATACTCTTAAAGGCCATGAAGCACAATCTAGAAATACCATCTTAACTAGAAAGGATCTATGCATACCACCTAAAATAAAGCACTTTGCTTTCCAGAGCCTCACTACACTCACGATTCATGCATAACACATACCTACTTAACTTCCAAACACAAATACAACAGAGTACAGGTACAACACTCGAGTATGAATTCAAGACCATTTTCATAGTTAGACTATTACCCCAAATTCTGTTATTCCAGAGAAAATCAAAACTTGAAAAGCCAGGAACTTTTCAGGTTTCCAGCAGAATAAAATTAAAATTAGGTAAATAGAAGATAGCATTACGACGAGGAAGTAAGAGAAGACTTCATGGATAATGTGTTGCTTCTCCATGGTACTGAAATTTAAAGCCATATTCTACAGATTCAAGCACAATTAAACAAAATGTATTACCTCCTGTGCTGCCTGAGATCATTCCGTTCATCAAAGGTGCTATGTGGATCAAAACAACCTAACAAGAATTCCCAGACTACACCTTTAATTGCAGGATGGACGCCCTAGCATAATAAATGAAATAAAAGATGTAAGTTTAAAATCCTGCACATAAGGTTCTGACATTAGTAAACAAAAAGAGCAACATATATGGTGTACTCAACAGCAGCGGGAAGAGTGATTCATTTTTTATGAAAAAGTGCAGTGCTTTCTTTTGTCTTTGGGTGGAGGGGGATGACATATTTTTACACACGGAGCATACACAGAGAAACGCCAACCAACACCTTCCAAAATCCCTAGAAAAGAAGTAACTAAAAGAAGAGCTTACCCCTCGTTGAATTCGTCTAAGCACTGACGCTATATCCAGATGACCATCTTGAGAGAACGCAGCATGCCATCTTCTAGCACTAAGAGTTCTCCCAGCCTGTGAAAGTTGATGTTAAACGAAGATCATGTGCTTGAGGAATAGGATCTTTAATAATAAAGATGCAGAAGAACATTGGTAAATTTGGTATTGGATAACTGAAAACTATTCAATGGAAACTGCTCGCTGACATGCAAATTACTCCCACCTCCCAGCAAAAGAAACAGCAACCAACACTAGACTATTATGTAAGCTAAGCCTTCCAAAATGTGGTGATGAATTATATTACAAAGTAACAAAAATGAAATGAGAAGCAAGCTAGGCTCACCCTCAGCCTAAATCGGGTTTTCGGGATATCAACTTGGCATTCCTTTCTAACTGGATAGAAAGCATCCAACTCAGCTGTGGAAGCTTTCTTAAATAAGAATGCCATTTTCCCACCCAACCAAAGCCCCCAGGAATCAATTCACTCACTTCCTGCCCCTCATTGGCTGGATACACACAACAAAACAAAGAAATCAGCAAAACCTCAATCCAAAACAAATCAACGTGCACTTAAAAAAACTGAATCCCAATAGATTATCATCCCAAAATCTCAATCCAAATCTTCACAATTTAATTACCAACATCAATCTATACAAGAGGACCTAAAAATGGATCAAACCACGTTACAAAGTTCACATTGCCAAGATGACACAAGCATTATAACTATCCATCCAATCACAGAACACCCAAAAACAAAGATATCCAGATTCTCCTATCATCCAAATCCATACATCCCATTGCTTCTAACAAAACATATCCGAAACATCAAAAGCATGTAGAAATATATACCTTCATCAAGCTAGAATTGTCAATTCTATTAACCCAGTTGAGCTTTCTTTATGAAAAACGCATTACATGAGAGAGGAACACGCCAGAATATGTTGTACGCAAAAAGTCCGAACCTTTGTTTTAACGGTTTGTAGGACGCTGTCCCTTGATTTCTAGAGTGACTCCCAATAGTTGGGTCAGTTAAAGAAATATGTACAAGGAAAAGGGCTTGATTGTAAAAACCAAATTTATAAGGCGACTACGGTGGTCTCAACTACAGCTGATCGAAGCTCTCAGGGTTAACAAAACCCTCTTTTATATATTCCTCATTTTCTCGAACCCTAGCTCTGCCTCTTTTGCTTCAGACACTTCTCCTCCTCCGACGACTCTTGACTGCTCTCAGATCCCGGAAAAATGCCGTTCAAGAGGTACGTCGAGATCGGACGTGTGGCTCTGGTCAACTACGGCCCGGACTACGGCAGGCTCGTCGTGATTGTCGATGTCATCGACCAGAATCGGGTACGGTTTTCTCTTTAATTACAGTAAATGCCTCTGTACCCAGTTCTATTTAGCTCTTAAAGTTTCATACTTTACCATTGTATTTTGCAAGATTGGATTTTTAGGGTTTCATGTTTTTTGATTGAATTTTGGGGATTTTGAAAGTCTATTGATTTGGAATAGTGGAAGTGAAATGTTGTGTAATACTGGGTTTGTGAAGCTTGTGAGATATTGTGGTTTGTAGTTTTTTGTTTATGAGTTTTTTTTATTACTATTGGCAGGCTCTGGTTGATGCACCTGATATGGTGAGGACCCAGATGAACTTCAAGAGGCTGTCACTCACTGATATCAAGATTGAGATCCCCAGGGTGCCCAAGAAGAAGACTCTCATTGCAGCCATGGAGGCTGGTGGTGAGTATAAAGCTATCGATTTGAGTTGTTTATTCATTTTACTGTTGTGTTTGATGGTTATCTGATTTGGGTTTTTTTCTTATGTTGGTGGCAGATGTTAAGAACAAGTGGGAACAGAGTTCATGGGGGAGGAAGCTGATTGTGCAGAAGAAAAGGGCTTCGCTTAATGATTTTGATAGGTTCAAGCTAATGTTGGCCAAGATCAAGGTATGCTGTTAGGTTTTTGCAATTCCGTTGTCCTGCATTATTTTGGGTGGCAGAGTTATGTTCACGAGTGTGCTTGGCCTTATGATTTCTAAGGCTAAATGTGTTTCTTCAATATAAACTGCAAGTAAGCAATAGAACTGGTGTTTGTAATTGAGCATGATTTACTACTAGATTTTGCATACCATCGTAAAGAGCCTCCTGTTACCAACGCTTGATCTTAATTTAAAGAATAAGCAATAGAGCTGGTGTTTGTAATTGAGCATGATTTACAACTAGATTTTGCTTACCATCGTAAAGAGCCTCCTCGGACTAATGCTTGTAGAAATGAATACATTTTGAGAATCTGATCTTAATTTAAAGAATCTATGTTTCTATTTTAGATGGTGTAAATGTAATGTAGTGCTAACTGCTTTTTATTGTGTTGTGCAGAAAGCTGGAATTGTCAGGCAGGAGCTAACAAAGCTGAAGAAATCAAGTGCCGTCTAAATCTGTTTTTTGTATTGCAGTCTTGTTACAAGATATTGGGTTGCTTCTGTTTTGATTCTTAGTGGTAGCACCATCTTGGTATTTCGGTTAGTCATAGTTGTGAGAGGTATTTATTTGAAATGATTGGCAGGTTATCTTTATAAACATTGCATGAGTTTTGTTTGAATTGAAATGGAAGCCAACTATCCCTGAGGAGTTAATAGTAGACCATGTAAGGTTATCTCAAATGTAAGTGTTGTTTTATTTGGTGGGATAAATTTGTCTTTTTTGCCCCATGTTTACACTAGTAGACCATGTATTGAATTTTCACCAAGCTAAGCTTTATTTTAAACTCCCAACCATGACACTCTAGAAAGCTAATAAGATTCATCAAATTTGTATTCTGATAGTGAACGAGACCTAGACTTGTGGGAGAAGTATTTCTGGGAACCTATACAAGTGATTAAGGAACCTAGAGCTCGCAACCTGGGTATGGTGCAGCAGCAGCAGAAAGAAGCATAGCTGAATGCATGCTAGCCAAGGCAAATATCAGGTAGAAAAATGTATAGGAATAGCTGGCAGGTTTTGCTTCTTTTTCTTGACATTTTTGCCCTTCAACTCTTTCCTCTCAAGAAGAGGCTTCCTTTCAGCTCCCCTGGGTGAGGACGGTGGTGACAGAAACGTTGTTGAAGATCCAGCACGTACACAGTACAGAACTGGAAGATTGGGTGTCACCGTCCCAAGAAGAAGAGCAGTTACAGAGACTGCACTAGAGCGGTGAAGATCATTGCAAGCATAGCCACGAGTCTCACTGGAAAGGGCCAATGTCATTTTCAGAGGGGTTGAACAAAATGAACTGAATGCTTGAGAACGCAAATGCTGCAATGTAACCTCCGATTGATACAGCAAGCAAAGCGATATAGTATTTTCGTTCATCTTTCTCTACCCATCATTCCATGAGGGAGTAAAGTCTACCAAGATACTCGCTTGAACCAGCAAGAACAGGCGACCCCCAAATTTTGATAGATCACCGTGGATTGTGATGACAATGTCTGGAAGGAAAAACATGAGAACGATAAGTAAAAGCCAGAAGTCCATCTTCGCAATCCATCGACCATGATGCCACCCATCTCGTGGACCATGTCTATCCTTCACACCATTCATAAGTTTGGCATAAAAACAAGAAATTTCCCATGCAGACCCGAAGACTGCTTGTGTTTGATAGTTGATACCAATGCCTTGGTGCGAGTCTCCGAAGAGCTAATCCATGCGAGTCTAGCTACATTTTCAATCTAAAAGGTTTCTTCCCATAAACAACTGAATGATGTGACTTCGAACATTCAGTATCTGAAATTTTGGTAGCTTGGTCGATGCTCCGGGTTGTAGATAACCACATCCATAGTTTCAAAAATTCAAACTGTGCACAAAGTTATGTTGATCGTTAAAGAGAGTTGCAGGGTCCTTTTCCAATATTGTTCAACTGAACAGAACATTGAGAATGCATTTAGGTTGTGTAAAACATTCCATAGACATCCACTTATAAACAAGATACAATGACAGCATCTGTGCAATGAGTTCGCAACTTACAAGAGATAACTTGCCAGAGGTCACCTTGACCAGAGGAGCACAAGAAAAGAAGCAAACAGCTTATCTAACTCCCGTGATAACAATGTAGACAGGGAGCCAGATGTGCTGTGGAGCATTATATCTTCCATCCCAAAGGACAGATTCACAGTAGTTTTTCAAGGTCGACCTCCAATTTGATGCCGACGTCCGTATCTTGAAAAAATACCAAGGAAAGCACATCGCAGCCATTCATTGGTCCGCCACGTACATCATCTCCTCTAATCTTCTCCAGTTAATCATCCTTGAACGATCTCCCAACCCGCCAACCGGTACTTCGCATATGCAGCTTGATCTATTATGAATTTTGATCTTTCTTAATGAAGAACAAAGCTGGCAATACGGCCCGAGCTGCACCACATCCACACAAAATCGAATCCGACATCACCGCCAGGAGTTCGCAGGGGGGAGTGGGAGTGGCAGGGAAACATGGCAGTCTTAGCGGTCGTCAGCAGGGTCAAAGAACAAGCCCAAGCCTCCGATCATGTTTGGATTCACCAAACCGATTTCTGGGTTTTTCATTTTGGTTTGATCAGAATTTGATTGATTATAAAAGAAAGACTTTACATGAATCAATATGATATAAAACGTTCAATGATCTAAAGTTTTCTTTTTCTTCTTTTAGATTGATTCATAAAGTATATGAACACTGCAAAGTATTGGGGTGCGAGATTGTTTAAGGCAGATAGAGAAGATGATTACGTAAATAAGATTAGAGAAGATGATGCACGTGGCGAGACAAGGTCTCAGTTTTACAAGCGAGCCAATGAATGGCTGCCATGTCGTTTCCTCCGTATTTTTCAAGATACAGACGCCGGCATCTGAAAAGCTCTCTCTTAGAGAGAAGAGAGGACTCCAATATTTCAGTAAAAGCTTGTTTCGCTTAATTAAAAAAAGAAACATATTTCTTTAAAGCTGACATGCACACCTTGAACAAAGCAGTGGAGTTCGATGTAAAAGTCACCTCATTTTAATTAGAAAGGAGCCTCCAGTGATTCATCCCAAACTTCTACACTTCCATTCGAGGCATTCTCGCCATCTTCTTCCATTGAAAGCCTTATATACTCTCTGTGTGCAAAGCGATCCCACTCTGTCAAACTTATATCCTCACGTTCCTGCTTAAACCAAAGTATCGTGCATCTGTTATTATTCAATTTTTAATTTTATATACGCAGAATACCTTGAAACACCAGCTTATAGGAAATACCTGACGAATAAGGAATGGATCACGACTTTCAAATGCTATAAACTTATTAAGGTTGAAAAGGATGTTGAAGAAATGTCCAGAAAGTTTGCAACCTTTCATGTCCTTTAGTGTGAAATAATCTTCCTTCTGCAAGTAAGATGTCAAAAGTCGTCATTCCCAAAGAGTACATGAGTAAGATACCATGTCAGTAAGATAACAATAACAATTACACAAAGACGATGTTTTACCTCAGGTCCAATCATGTCTACTATTTGGCATAAAATATCCTCAAATAGAACAGGTTCTTGGGCCATGCATTCCATACGATGCAACTGCTCCTCATAAAAGAACTGCAACTCATTCCGTGTAAGGACCCCATTTCCATCCAAATCTATACACTTGAACCTACCAAAACACTTTTGAATAAGTTATCTGGAAAACAGCTCCCACAGTAAAACATGACTACCCATAGGAAAGCATAGCTTCAGAGAATCAGGCTTGTCTTCACAACATGGTAACTGCTTACTATTATATGAAAAACACCTCTAGCATTTAATAGAATATTAACAAATGTCTCTGTCCAATGGAAGTATCCTTATTCACAAATTAGGGAAGCCAACACATGAAAAAACATAGCTTCAGAATATCAGGCTTGTCATCACAACCGTGTATGAAAAAACATCTCTAGCATTTAATAGTATACTAATGAATGAATCACAAATCGGGGAAGTCAATACATGATATTAATGAAGATGCCATGGTTTATCTTAGCTAAAGATCTCATTCTAAATAGTGGCATGCCAGCAGGCACTTTGAAAAAGATTGAACAGGTGATTATAAATAACCTATCAATCCAGACAACTCGGATAACTTCTAAAATGTTCAGACGGTGGGGAAGTCAAATTTTTTTGTACTTACTTTAGACATAAACATAAGAAACCATTTACCCCAAGATTGGTTGATTAGCCATCCTGACTTGAAACATGATCAAAAGATCCACTGTATTGATTCAACACTGTATTAACATCATTAATTAGTTTTAACTACCTATTGTATCTTTCTATTTACACCAACTGCCAAGTTTTGGGTTGCTACAAGTTTTACTATCTTAGGCGATATGTAAAAGTTTAACCATGACTTCTACTGCTTAGAAATATAAAGATTGATCCCTCTTCTAAAATGCTACAAATTCCACACCTTATGAAAATAACAAATGTCAAAGTGGAGAAATAACAGAGAAACAAAGAGATATATACCAATACTCAAGGCTAGGTTCACATGACTTATCCTCCTCTGAAAGCATGAAGTACACAAAATCTTCGTAACCCATCTTCCCTTCAACTTTGCTAGTAAACTTCCTTGGAACCTAAACAGGAATCAAACAGATACAATCAATGTAAGAACCCTATTTATGTAATCATTTGTTTCAGAAGTTAGAAGATCTTTAACATAACACAAACCAACCTGTGAAAATATTCTATCAACGATCCTGTAGGTAAGGGCATGGTTACCATATCTAATAAGATTCTCTTTGTCAATGAAGAAGTCATGATCTGTATCCAGCTCCCAAAACTTGCAATATATTACATAGAAATGTTCATAAGAGAAGTACCTGAAATTTGGCATAAAGAATATCAATAACAGAACTCATATTTCAATAAAACACTTTAAAAGAGAGAGCAAAAAAAAGATTTCTTTCCAGGTCCTCACTCCTCATTAGCACTAAGGAGAAAATGCCTTGATTTCAATAAGTTGTTTCATGTAAGGTTAAATAGTTGAACTATTAAAACCCTTAACTTAAATTCAGAGTAATGAGCGTAATCTCTTTAACACACAAACATATAAGGTTGGACTGCCTAACGAGAGCATATGGCAACAACTTTAATTGTACTGAAAGAGCCATTTCATAAGCGAACCTTAGAACTTTATTAATATCCTCTTCCTCATCTGCATGTTGCATAGCAGCAATTAAATTTCCTCGTTTCAGCTCCCTGAGGGTAAGACGGCCAGTTCCTGATCTATTGATGTAGTAAAATATTCTGTAGATGACAGTTTCAGCTGGTCCATTGAAAAAAAAGTTTATGTGAGCAAATGTAAGTATGGAACATAAAAGGTGTTTAGAGTTAGGAAAGAAAACATCATATTATCAAACAAACAGAGTGAGCATAATGTAACAGTATATTCTTTTCTGTTGCCGCATTATCTTCCCCCACTAGGTCATTATGTACCAAACCTAAGATTTAAACATGCAACAACGTTGTTTTGAAAATCTTAAAAAAACAGCCAGCTTCTTTCCATTGTTAACATATAGTTCACCCATTTCTACAATAAAATTCGATGAGAACTGTGTACCATCCAAACTCCAGATTGTACCCAACTATTACGATGGCAAAATCGATTACTAGCATTCTGCCCTAGATCTGAAACCATTTTATCTAGCCAACAGCTAGGCTACGACATTGTAAACTTTCTAAAAATATAATAATCAAGAAACAGTAAATATTTTATTTTACTAGGAAGTATAAGAACACATACCATATCTTTCTTGAAATTCAGGAGTTCCATGCAAAAATTCCAATCCTGGGTGGGTTGCCACAAGCTCTAGAAGCACAGGTTTGAAGTCTACCTGAATTGCATAATGCGAATCAAACAATTACAGATTGGCATGCAGAACAAGAAAGGGCAATTCCATATACAAATTAGTGGTATATGATTAAAGGAATCAATTAAGGTGCACGGTGAGGCAGAACAAATAAAGTAGTTCCAACCACCACACGTGGTCGAGTTGGTAAGAGCCTGGGTGTGGAACCCCCATACCCAGGTTCGAATCCAGCCGACGCTAATTGAAGTTAAATCCCAATTTATTCTTAGTGGCCAGAAGGGAGGAAGCATTATGACATGATCCCTCTGCGCGGATTAGTCCCTAGGCCAGAAAGCCTTTAAGGATACAGTCGTTGATACTCTCAAAAAAATAATAAAGTAGTTCCACTCAAACCTGAGAAAGGTAATTGCAATGAGGCTGCTTTAAAATTTTAAATACTTGAGTTGCTGTATCCATTGTCATCATATTGCCATCAACCCAATATCTGATGAATGCATCCCTACCAAAAATAAAAACTATGAATCAGCACCATGCCACAAGGTCAAAATTACAAGATGACAAGAACAAATAAAAATATATATAGATTAACCGTGAACATAGGTTTGTTATGAGATCTGAACTCTGTAAGTAGCAGAGCTACATCGGCTATTGATCAAAGGTAATACAACAAGAGGCAGAAGTACTTCAAATGATATTTAAATTGCACATATGCAGCTGCATTGGCGAAAACATCATTCATTGGCCAAACATTTACAATGGAATTAAGCTGCAAATACGAGAACTTAATGTTGCTCTACTCCTTTCTCTTAGGATGCTCTATTAATTCACTTTACATCATTTTCCATGTTCAGTTATTGAAAAGAGAGTGAGAGATTTCAGTACATGATGGGCATGTATAGAATACATGAGAACAGTCATTTCATAAATATTTATTTATTCTCAATTTAATATTTTAGAACCCACAGGAACTAGGCCTGTAAATAATATGTTAAATTGCATACCTGGTCACTATCCCACTGCACCCAGTATCTATCTTTCTAAAGATAGCAGAAGATAAAAATGATGGTAACTTGCATACTTCCTTTGTTGCTGCCTTAAATGCTGCATAACCAAAAATCATAACATAAACCTCATGCTAAAAACCAACCTTTATTCTTTAATTTCTGGAAAGTGCATCACAAGGAATGGAAGGGGAGGTTTTGTTTCACTTATATGCATAAAAACCAATCAGATAAATATCTTACCCTGCACTTGCAATCCATCCATATGACTGCTGAAAAGCTCATCAATTTTGGAAAGACATTGTTCCTTAAGTCCGTTAGTTGGTGGGCGACCATTTTGAAAATAGAACTGCAAGCACACACAACAATTTTGAGAATCTATCAAAGGACCTTAACAACATAACACAACCCCATTTAACGGCACAAGTAAAATCTTAGTTCAGTATTGAGTTCAACCTGGGGAATGGCTTCTCTCACTGGTTCACTAACCAATTTCAGCGGAGAGCCAAGAGAAGAGGGGCTAGTTTTTGGCTTGGAAAAGCGTGGAGAGCCAGAGGAACTTCGCGGTGAAAGTGGGGGCGTGCTACCAGCCTGAAACATGGACGGCAGCGAGTTGATACCGGCCGCATGTGCACCAAGAGAGTTCCCATGAGTACCGGTAGAAATGCCTGACGATGCTTCATCAATCAGAGACTTGACCTGTCAAATCAAACATTAAACCACCACCATCAGCTAAAACAAACTCATTCCACTTCATTTCTAATGCCGAAAACATGAAAACAACCTTCTTTTAACTTGTAATGCCGAAAGCTACTATAATCGAAACGAAATGACAGCTCTACTGTAATTGAACTACTGAAGCAACAAATTAGATACAAAAAATTACAAGAGAGTAAACTATAAATTTTACCAGGCCGCCAGTCTGAGGAAGCGAGAGCCACTGAGAAAACAAGTCGTCGGCGATTTGAGGACTGGGTTTGAGAGCAAACGCCGACAATTCCGGGAGCTGAAGAAGCTCAGGATCCAAACAAGTAATATCTCCTGCTACTGAGTCTATATCCATCGCAATTTGAATCCGTCAATCCCTAAAATCATCACAAACGCTAGTCTCTCAACTCCTACTACTCGGCTTTGCTTTCCACGCCTCTTCTGAAAACCCTAACGAAGACGAAAGACTATCACTCTCCGATGACGCTCTCTTCAATCGGCCGATGAAATCTTTGGAGTCGGAATAGGAAGGCGGTCAAGAGCGGGTGGAAGCCACGCGCCGAGAATCGGTGAAGAGAAAGGGAAGACTGAGAGAGAGAGAGATTGGATGATGACGACGACGACGACGATGGTGGTGAGAAGGATTTGTTAAATAGAAGAGAGAGAAAAGGGGACACGTAGGATTCAATAACGGAAACTGCGAGCCTTGGCGTCCCGGATTGGAGAAGACTATTCTGACTCTCCCTCTTTAAATTTTTGGGCTCTCAAAATCTAAAACCGCCTCTGCCAAAAAAAGTCTAAAACCGCCTATTCTCAAAATACTGTATGCTGATATTATTGTATATAAGAGGGATATTTTCAATAGACAGCTCAGCTGTGTGTATATATATATATATATATATGAGTTGAGATTAGAGAATATAATATTAATATATAAGTGGTTAAATATATAAAATTTTATGAATGGCTAAGATTTTATGGTGTATATACACAACCGTGCATATAAGACAATTATGTGTGTGGCTCAATGAAAAACCCAAACTCTACAAACATAACCCTCATTGTTTTTCTTTATAATGATTCTACTGATCATTTACTAGACAATTTCTAGAAAAAAGTAATATAAGTAACGGATTACACCTTAGGGAGTCAGAAATTAAACCTTAAAGGACTGAGATAAACTTAACCCAGATAATTATTGATTGGGGTTCTAACAACTGAATGAAGAAAAACAATGATTAAGAAAAGTAATTGATTACAGGGACATAACTGAAATTTCAGAAACCCCAGAGGACCAATTTCGATATTTACCAAAAAGCCCCTACACATAAATACCCCATTACAAATAAATACAGAAAAGCTCAAACCTCCTTCAAAGCTTGAAGCTTTGGAACAAGTCTCCTCCGACTCTGCGTGAAATCAAAGCCCAACTGCTACGATCGTTCGCCATGAACATCTTCTCCAAGAAGCCCAACGCAAAAGGTCAGTGCCCTAGCTCTTCCATTCAATCTAATTATTTTCGCTAACTTGCAATTTGAGCTGAATTGGATCTCAATTGTTGCAGAGGCGCTTCGGGAGAGCAAGAGAGAAATGGCGCATGCTACTAGAGGTAATAAATCTGTTGATTTTGGGGGTCATATGGTGATTTTTGATCATGATCATGAGGCTTAATTCAGACCAATGTCTGTGTTTTGTGCGTTGTTTATGATGGTTGAATGTAAGGGAAAATTATTTATGTGAGTTTTGGAGAGATTGCGGAGTCGGGGTTTTAGTTTTGGGTTTACAATGCTTGAATAGACTGGATTAGAGTGACTAGGTGGGTTAGAACTATGAAAGTACTATTATTTCTCGGAGTGTTTTACTTTTTTTCCGCCCAGAATCAGTGTGTATGGAATATCATCTGCTTGTCACGACACATGTGAATGATTCTGCTTGAATAGAATGGATCATATTTGCAGCTAGGTTTGTTAATTATAGCATATTGATTTGTCCGGTTGCCTAGTAGTTTATAGTTGTACACACGTGGATATTCTGGATTGAATAGCATCAGCTACGCGCTTAATTGATTCTGCTTTTAGTTTAATGGTTTGTGGTGAAGTGGTTATTGTGAATTTTAGAAGCTGGCATGGTTTTGATCCTTCTAATTACTTTTCCTTCCCCATGTTGCTACAGGGATAGAGAAGGAAATTGGAGCATTGCAATTAGAGGTATGTCAAGAGCTTGGCGTAGACACTCTGACTTGGTTGACATGTTTTAGTTTTGTGGCTTTAGATTGAATGTATTTTACTATCCTGTCAGGAAAAGAAGCTCGTTGCTGAGATAAAGAGAACTGCTAAAACAGGAAATGATGTATGTTCTCTGTTGTATTTGATTATTATTTTCAGTACATGAATGTTGAATGACATTGTATTTTGTCATAGTCGGTTGGTATATCCCTCAGCCTTTTTTCGTTAAATTCTGCAGGGAGCAACTAAGATACTGGCCAGGCAGCTAATCAGGCTCAGGCAACAGATAGCTAATTTACAAGGAAGTAGGGCTCAAATGAGAGGAATAGCAACTCATACGCAGGTTGGCTGTCAACTCTCTATCTCATATATGATATTTATCCTGATTCAATTTTTCGTGCTGGTTTGTTGTTGTGGTCTTAGTAAAATTTTATCTTCCTGCAGGCAATGCACGCCCAGTCATCAGTTGCAGTCGGCATGAAAGGTGCTAGTAAGGCGATGGCAGCTATGAATAAGGTTAGTCTGCAACATTCAAGCATTTCTGATATAGTTTGCTGCAACAATGTGTTGCAAGATTTTAACTGGCTACATTGAGATGCATTAGTCTAAAGGTGCTCCAAATTTGCTCATCACTCATGTTGAGCCAAGCCATCAATTATTATTATTTTTTTTTCAAAACAAAATATCTTCACCATTTAAATTAAGTCCAAGAGAATGTCTACTTTCTATATTGCTTTCCAATTTTTAACGAGTACTTTTTCATCTCTTGTTGCAGCAAATGGCTCCTGCAAAGCAAGCGAAGGTTATACGTGAATTTCAGAAGCAGTCTACACAGATGGATATGACTGTAAGATTTTTGGCACAAAATCACGTTCATCTACTTTTGTTTTTATGCAGATTATAACAGTTTAAACTTTGTTATGCAGACTGAAATGATGTCTGACGCTATAGATGACGCCTTAGATAGTGATGAGGCAGAAGAGGAAACTGAGGAGCTGACAAACCAGGTGCGTCCCGCTAATTGCATCTTTTCTTACTTATTTAAAAGAATATCTTTTTACATTAATGACCTGAAATTAAATAAAATAAGTTATCTTTGAGCGAGACCAGATACTCTTTTGATTAGATTAATTCTTTGAATTGCCAAGGATCAACAATTCAGATATTTATTTATATCCAGTTAAAATAAATAAACCTTTCTCAACAAGTTATCAGTTGAAGATTAGTTATTGTCTGAAATTCTACTGGGACCCAAAAGATAGAGAAGGAGTTAAGTTAGATGTGTATAGCAGTGATTGACAGGCAGCGTGGGAATTTTATTCATCATAGATAACAGGCTATTGTTCTTTGAAAGCGGGAATTGATTAGATTCTCTGACTGAATATCTTTTTAACAGGTGCTGGATGAAATTGGTGTTGATGTCGCCTCACAGGTTCGTACCAACAATCATTTCTCCCTTATTTAGGATGTACTGGATTCCTTGTTTTTAAGCTGATGTGCTGTGTGATAATGTAATGGCAGTTATCAGCAGCTCCGAAAGGAAGAATTGCGGCAAAGAACTCTGAGGGTGTTGGCAGGTATTCCCTCCTATCCATTTGTACATAGATTTGTAGTAAATGTCATGTACATCATGTGGAGTAAACTGCCTGAAGATTTCATAGTAAAATAAAAAATTGTGATTACCCACCAAAAATTGCCGAATTACAGTGATGACATGGTATACTTAGTAGTTTGTGGCACCTCAAAAGAATCAATGTATTTTCAAATATCACGACCCATTTACAATTTCTCTTTTAGAAATTCATTATTTTTAACTGTGGACTTTTCAACTTCTTACAGTTCTGGCATTGACGAGTTGGAGAAAAGATTGGCAGCTCTCAGGAATCCATGAGTTGAAGATTTGAGGGCAGAAGATTCTTTTAATTGTATTGTTCCCAGAATTTTGATATGGAACTTTTGCAATGTTGCAAATATTGTTACCAGTGTTCAACATAGCGCCTCAACATACAGAGAAGCTAAGTGTATACACTCCATAACATAGAAGGTGATACATGATCTAATTCAATATGCATATGAATTGCTTCTTCAGTTGGTATGAAAAAAGCACCTCTGGGCAAGCCTCCTCGTCTTTTCAATTGTTGGTAAGCACCTTAGCTAAGTAGGTTAATTTCAGTTCAACATGCACTCAAAGGAAGTTCTATAATTCTAGGTTGTGACTAGTGAGTCAACCAGGCCACAGGCCACAACAATTACATGTTCTTGTTTCTCTCAACCGAGGAAAGAACCTAGGAAAGTTGTGACAATAAACAAGTATGTGGGTTGGAATTATGAAAGAATGAAATTACTTATTTCTGGGAGTTTACAGTTGTGGACGCATTTGCATGATTGTGTTGCCTAGTAGCATACTAGCATATGTTCTGGATTTAATAACATCAGCTTGTCACACCACGTTTCTGTTGCAAAAATAAATAAATAAAAATTAAAATTAGGACATTGTGTTTTCAATTTTTGGGGTTGGGTGTTATTGTGATAATAGAAATAAGTTTGATTATTTGTGCTTTTATGTGTGACAATGCTCAGTTTTGATATTGCAGCAGAAGGGACAAGATCCAACTCGTATGTAGCTATCCTACATAGATTTGTATAATAGTTATGAACCATATATGGTTTGTTGGAGTCATATACCCAAATATACGTTCATAATCTGAAGAGAATCCAATGACATGTATGACTGAAAAGGGTTTAATTTATAAATAAATTACAATTGTTTACGGAAAGGGGTTAGTTTAGAAACAAAGTACAATTGTTTTGTCCAATATCTTAATTTCTTCCAATATTTCATATATTAAGCAACTTTTTGTTCATAATTAAATAAAAATAGAAATGGAAACATAGAGCCTAGATTCTACAATTCGGATTGTAGAGAGCTCCATCTCATAATACAGTAAAGAACCAAATTTTTGTCATGATTAGACATTCCTATGTTAAATGTCATGCATGTATATCTGATAATTATTGTGTGTACACGTTACATATTTCATGCATGTTGAGGAAAATAGAATTTTAGGTTGTGGTGCTAAAGGTATTGAAGACGGTCTTTGAGTCTTTGAAGTAAACTTAATTTGAGGGAAGAGGCCCCTGTTCCAATTGAGAGAGAAGCATCATCCGACTCAGTCGAGGAAGTGGCTGATTCAATCAAACAAGTTCACTATCCAATTTAAGGATCACTTTTGGCATTGTTACAATGTAGTTTGGGAACTGGTTACTTACAAAGACGTTTGACTCCAGAGTCGTGTACTCGGAAGTATGCATGCAACATACGTATGCATGCAACATACGTATGCATAGACGGTGTTCATACTCAGATATCAAGAAGATGGCAATTGCTTGCAAAAATAAGAAGCTGTTCCTGGGCGCTCAGATATATTAAGATGATGACAGATCGTTGCTGATTTCAAAAACAAGGTCACTCAGGCAAAACTATAGAGAAATCTTACTAAGGTTTGCATACTCGGACCAAAGCTCAAGGGGTAGCACTCTTGATTAAATTCTTAAGTAGAGAGGTGCATACAAATAACAAAGAAACGGGTCTCAAACTCAAGTGCATGTATAATGATGAAATAGTTATTATTACAGCTAAGGAGAGAAAGTATGCATGTTTCTTGTAATACAGTTACAGCGGCCCTTCAGCTCTTTAAGAGAAGTGGGAGGAGAAGACAGTACTGTCATACGACATGCAATAAGATCTGTAATGATGGAGCATTGGGAACATCGATATCCCATGTACAACGCCGATTTTTGTGTTTTCTTTCTCAGGTCCTCATCAAATTGATGAGTGACATAATCCAATGACTAAGCATTTATCAATAGTGAGCTCCATTACTTCCTGATTGAGAGGAACTCAAAGCTACGGAGAGGATCATCACGGCTCCCTCTAGAAGCAACAGGGCGCTTTGATTCATGACCAGAAACACGGTTGTGCCCAGTAGACGGGCGGCTACTGTTTGAGAGTAGTCGGCTTGTGCGACCTTCACTGGGCTCACCTGAGGAACTTGGCTTACTGCTAGCCATAGCCTTCCTTGAGGTGCTACCATAACGGGAGGAATTGCGTCCAGAATCGTGGGGCTGAAAATGCAGCAGAGTGCTCCATAAGAGTTAAAGAAGAAACCAATACATAACTTCAATTTGAATATGGTGGTAGATAAATGCAATTTCAGAGGTGAAAAGCATAAAATGCCAGTGAGGACTAAGATGATAAAAAAGGACACATTTAGAGGGGCTTACAGTCACAAGGATCCAGATCATAACAGTAGAATTTAACTATGAATCAAATTACGTCCAAGTATTAAATCCCAAGTTCACAAATCTTTTATGCTTTTCACTGATTAGTTAGTTCTATTGAGGCTCTCTGTTGACATTGCTTAGACATCATAACTTGGCTGGCCAGGAATCAACTATGATTTCTGACAAATTTTAACAGATTTTGCAGGAAAAAAGGAGTAACAAAGAAAAAATAATGTGATACTGTACCAAAAGGAAAAATTAACAATATTACCCAACGTTAGCGAACCTGTACTCATGTAATTACCAAAGTAAAGAAAAAGTGAAAAACTACTTTTTAAGTTGTATATAAGAATTAACCCAAGGCCAAACAGTTGGTGGATTTCAGATTGAATATTGTTAAAATTTTAGATGTGTAGCCTGAAGCTGACTTTTACTAGGCAACTTTGAGAGACTAAATTTACCAAGAACACAGCGTCATCCACGCCCAAAGAAACAGGAGCTGCTTAACAAAAAAAACTAGACACACTGCAGTCATTCAAACTTTACCGTGTCTTTAGATGGAGGTGCATCATCAATAGACCTGTGTTTGTAGTGATCTCGTGGACTAGAACCTGAGGTATTTCTCCTGGAAAATGCTTCAACTGCCCCTGAGAATTTTTCTCGAATCTCTTTCCCAACTGAACAAAAAATTGCATAGCAGGAATTAAGCATCGTTTGAAACCAAAGAGAAACATGCTTGTAAAATGAAAGAGGAAAGTTCAATATATAACTGATCAAAGGAAAATCATACTAAAGAAACAAAAAGTTGGTTCTAGATCCTGGATAGATCTTAAACATAGAGGACTAAGAAATCGCCAAGCCCATAACTCAAAATTAAGAACCATCAAGCCTTAATTTTACGATATAACACTAACAGGACCTTGAATTATAAAGGACAAATAATCACTGGCAACTTAGTTCAAGTCTTTTCAAGTGAGAACAGGTACCTGAGACTCTTTCAGGTCTTTCCCCAGATGGTCCGGCATTTGCACCTGCTTTCCCACTGGCATGCTGAAAACAGAACAAGAGCAAAATAAATAATGATCTTACAAAATCAGGAGCTGAACCTAAGATATTCCAAAGACTTACCCATCCTCTAGAGCTTCCACCAATCTGGGGGTACTTCAGGACAGTCCAGTCAAACACATAGTCAAATTGATAACCTATATGTAATCACAATGACACAGTGTCAATATCCCAAATCCCAAATAAGTAAAAAGGAAGAGATCAAACCTATTAAAATTGAATGAAAGAAAACAATAAAAGAAAACAGCCAGAGTTGGGCTTGCCTTCTCTAATAAATAAGTCCCGATAAAGCCTCTTCAGGTATGAATAATCTGGCTTGTCTTCAAACCGCAATGAACGGCAGTAGTGAAAGTATGATACAAATTCAGATGGATATGATCTGCAAAGCACCTGTTAAACATATCAGTGGATATGTTATCCATGTAGCAACAACAAAAAGAATGCACCAAAAGAAAGCCACAACTTCATTAGTTGCTAGTGTAATAAGAATGCATGAAAGAAGTTGATACCTCTATAGGAGTTGAAATTTTCTTTTCACTGATTTTATCGTATTTTTGCTTTTTTGTGCCAGCTTTCAATCCTTGCCAGGGAAGGCTGATTGAGGAAATGAAAACATATAAGACATAAGAGATACTCAGATAAGGCTGCATCAATTACCTAACTAAAAATCTGAACACAACTGCAAGAAAAGTATTTGTACCTTCCTCTTAAGAAATACATAAGTACATAACCAAGTGATTCCAGATCATCCCTTCTGCTTTGCTCTGTAAGTAATGAGCATATATGTCAGGTACGAAAGCCCACCTAACATTAGATAGCAACGTATCATTGACAGCTAATAACTCACCAATTCCAAGATGAGTGTTCACACTTGCATAGCGGGCAGTGCCTGTGAGGTTCTTGTTCTCCCTAAGAAATGAAAAGGAAAAGGATGAGTTTTACAGCAGTCTTGTCACCAGCAGAATTTGAAAGTAAAAAAAAATGAGGAAAAACAACAAAGACGCAGGATGCAGGAAATAGGAAAAGAAGATTCCAGCCCATATACATGTCATGCATGGGTGGAATTTAACCCACAATACAAAAGATATGTGAATATATGAAACTACTTAACAACTCACCTATATGCAATGTGCTTGTGAGTCTGGAGATCCCTATACTTCTTTGCAAGGCCATAATCAATAGCATATACCTGTGACAATTAGATCAAACAACATTACAGTAAAAAGAGTAAAAGAGAAAGCAGTAGGTTTATTAGGTAATACCCAAACCAACAACCGTAATACCACTTGAAATCTCAAATAGAGAGACGGGTATTTTCAATAACTCAAACAACATATGTCTACAAATACAATTTTTTCACAATACTAACTACGACTAAACAAAATAATATACCTGATTGGCTTTACGCCCTAGGCCCATTAAAAAGTTGTCAGGTTTTATGTCACGGTGAAGAAAACCTCTTGAGTGCATGTATTCAACTCTGTTAATCTGAAACAATGAAATTTGTAAGGAGAAAGGGCAACTATAATCTTGGCCATTTTCAACATAAGGTAAAGGATAGACAAAAGTACTTACTAATTGATCTGCAAGCATCAAAACTGTTTTCAATGTAAACTTCCTATTACAATAGTTGAATAAATCTTCCAAACTTGGCCCAAGAAGATCAATAACCATGACATTGTAGTCACCCTCAACTCCAAACCACTTCAGGTGGGGGATTCCCGCTTCATAAGAGAGAGAGAGAGAGAGAGAGAACAATTAATCCTTTTTATTTAGGTAGAAGGTGAAGGCAAACACTCGCACACAGATAATGATAGAGAGACTTACTTCCTCCTTGAAGAAGCATGTACAATTTGGACTCATAATGAAGCTGGGGATGCTTGGTCTTCACAGATTCCTGGAATATCAAAGATTAATTTAGCCAATGAATCATGCACATCATAAGCCACAGAGTTCCCATATAATTGTTATAAAGAGGAAATTAAAAAGTTACACCCGGTAACAAGTTTATGAGATCATAATGCAATCCGTAAACAAAGTCAAAAGAGAAAGATAAACATCAAGTATCCATTGTGACTTCAACCTACTCTTTTAACAAAGATTTTAGAAGAGCCTTAGTGTTCATTTTCCCATTTGACACATCTTGCACGAAAATGTTTTGAATTATACTTCTACATCCCATTTTATGGTACCTAAAACACTTTCTGATTGCATCAAGACTGGAACCTAGAGCCTATACCGTTACTATCCCTATGAATGCCATGGGATTTGAGCTGAAGCTCTTCAAAAAGGACATGAAAACATCAAACACATTAACAAACCAATAGAACTACACTGCTTTACAAGAGCCACAACAACCCAATTACCAAAATCTTAAAACCAACACAAACGAAATAAATTGCCACCAAAAGGAGAAGCCACCGTATTACAGTGTTGGTACAAAACAAGAGAATGTTAAAAAAACATTTGACAACAGACCAAACATCACAACTGAATCAAGCATTTTCAAGACCAATAACATACCAGCTTCACAGCAACCTCCTCTCCGGTTTGTACATTGACACCTACAACCACAAGACATAATATTCAATAAAATAACACAATGCATTAGTAATCAAAACACACACAAACAAAACAAAGAATCAAGGGGCTGTTCATCCCATACCAAGATAGAGCTCTCCAAAAGAACCACTCCCAATCTTCCTCCCAAGCTTAAACTTGCCAGCAATCACATGCTCCATGATTCAACACAATCTCACCAACACAGCTGTTCCAACCCAGAAGCTCAAAATGGCAAATATCTCTACCCAATGCAACCCTTTATTGTGTGTATAACCTCACACCCACCAAACAATAAAGCCCTCCAAATCTCCCGAAATCTTGAGTTTACTCCCAACAACTCAGCCAAAAATATCACAATCAACGCATTAAATATCAATCTCCAATTGAAAAAAAGATTCAAACCCTTTCCCCAAACCCAATCCTCCAAATCAATGCCCACCTTCTCCAAATCAAACTATATAATCGTCGATCGCAGGCGGCGAATTGGGAACCCTAATTCAGAAGATCATTGACCCACATTGACCATCATCGAATCTTTGACTCTAAATCCTCCAAAACCGATAAAGAACGAAGCTTTAGACCAAGATCAATACTGGGTCTTCGAATTGGGATCGAAGAGAGAAAAATGGGGGCGAAGAGAAAGAGAAAAGAAAGAGAGAGATAGAGGAGAAGGAGAAAAAGAGGTTGGAGGCGATTATGGTTTTTTTCTATTTTTTTTTTGTTGGGGTCGGTATTAAAACTAAATAAAAACAAAAAAAATTAATCCTTATTGGAAGGGTGTCTGAGCTGAGATTATGAGGGGTGAAGCGAGTCCTTCTCTGGTTCTGAGCTGCAGCCTAACACGTTTGGGCTGCTTTGCTTGCTCTGAGTAACAAGAGAAAGTAAGATAGAGTTTTAATTTAACCAAAACGTGTTAATGCAACAAGAAAAAGAAACGAGAAATTTCCAACCGAAACGTGCAAGGCAGTTTGGTGTTGCTTGCAGAGGTTGGCTTTGCTGAAATTGGGTGGATTTGAGAGGGGGATGGGAATTTTGCTAATTTAGGAGGGTTATTCTCTTTTGGTTACTTTGGTATTTGGTTGTGGATATTCTTTCTTTCTCTCTTTGGTGGTTCTTGATTGTTTTGGGGGTGATCTGGAAGGGTAGGGGGACAGACTGTTGGTCAGAGTCAGTACTGGTATTTCTGTTGTTGTTGTCAGGAAAGGGACTGGTCATTGTCAGAAAAACTTAACCCCAGTTAAGGATGTTGGATCCTCCACTTTTTACACATTGCCTTTTGACCCCAAATTTACCCATGTGGTCTACATGCACCAAATGTCTAGATTTATGTCGGTCGTGGCCTTAAGGGTCCGGTTAAGCAACATGAATGCTGATTTGTGATGCATTTCCAAAATTTTGGTGATTACCGAAATTTTGACACTTCAAATATGGAAATTTTAACAAAAATTTTAAGAAAATTTCAATTGCAATAAAAAAAATTGAGAAACTTAACGGAAATCTAAAGAAAATCTTAAATGAAACTTTTGAGAAATGTTTATTTTCTATATTATCAACTATATTTGAAAAGATAACCTTGAATAAAAATTAATCTATATAAAGTTGTAGTAATATAAGGAGAAAATGTAAGTACTGAACCGTTGATAACTCATTTTACTTTAAGCATTTATATTAGAGATGGAAACTCAAAGGTCATCACGCCTTATATATAATACATTATATGAAATTACATGAGTAATCTAGAACCACGTATAAAATGTATAAGGTACAAGATTTTTATTATCTTTATCGTCTCTCTGTGTAGACTATAGAATCTTCAATATATATTGGAGAGTAATGAAAGTTGGAAGTAGAGAACCATGAAAAGAAATGATTAAAATGAGACATTATATAGGAATATTTTTTGAAAGATGACTTGTAAATAGTAAGTTGTAGATTAGATAATTACATGAGATTATAAATTTTTACTTTTCAAGTTTTTAAAAAAACTATATATATATATATATAATAAAAATGCAAAAATGAATAACTTGTATCCTCAATAAAGTTGGTTATATATGACATTGTCCTTATATGAACCCCATCAGGGTTCGAGACCTGTGTTCAGTAGAGTTTAGGTTTTTGTTGAATTTTAGATGAGAGATTGAACGCGGGAGAGACCACGTGAAATTGTTTGGCAAGATATGAGGAGAGAATTAAGGAATCTTGTAGAGTATTCTCTATAATCTCGCTGATATTTTCTAAATATCGTCGAAATTTTGACGATATCGAAAATTTCGCTAAATATCACCAAAATTTCTAAAATCCGGTGCGAGATTAATTGGTAACTCTAGGAAATTTCACTGTCTAAAAAACAAAATTTCGACGATTTTTTAGATTTTTAAGACCTTATTTATGGTAGAGGGTGGTCTTGATGTCATTGGTTTACGACTAGGTTATTGACACTAGTATTGATGTCCACGCCTGGAAGGTCCAGACGCGGTTGATTTGATTTTTTTTTCTTTTTAAAATGACTCGAGGTTGATATATTTTAACCTTAGTATGATAATACTTAATAGTGGCAGAAGAAAAAAAAAACTCTTAACATTGATCTATTTGGTTGAGTACCTGAATTAGAGGGAAAGCTTGAATTAGAAGTGTGGTTTCCATCGGTTTGATTAGTTATTGTCCAATTTTTTTCTATTTGATTCAATTATTGTGCAATTTTTGCTATTTGATCAATTATGTGCAGTTTTACCACAAATGAAAATTTTATTTTAGAAGAAAGCAGAGCAATAATCAATAACGAAAATTTCTAAATAACATGAGTAAGTTATCAATAAATATCAAAATTGATAAATTTTGAGAATACATATAATAAAGGGCATCCATCAACAGTAAGTTAAAATATCGAAATTGGTAAAACGTGTTAACTATGGATGTATGTCAGTTGTATAAATTTTATTTACTTTTCCTTTTGTAAAGAAAGTCTTACCCTTTTCTTCTTCTCAAAAAAAAGAAAAAGAAAATCAAGAAGAGTTGTCGCGCGTGTCTAAGTGTGTTTCTGTAGATTCGATTAATTATTGTGAAATTTCAGTAGTTCGATCAATATTGTGCAACAACTCTCTTAAACTCTAATAAAAATAACACAATTGATTTAACAACAAATTTATATTAACAACCAAGATGTCTGAAATTGTAAGTAAGAAACACCGATCAATACATGTGATAAGCTGAAAATAATAAACTGAATCAATAGAAAAATTTATTAATGTCATAAACTTGAAACCCAAAACCCAATTTAAATTCAAAACCTAACCTAGATAAATCCACATACCAACACTCATATGCACCGCTAAAACTACTATTTTAAAAAAGTTATAGAAGTGATTATAAACCCTGAACAATCAATATATTGAGCAATACAATTATTTAGGTTTAGAGCGACTCAATTTCTTTTACATTATTATTAGTATTATGAATATTATCATTATCATTAACATTATTGTTATTAAATTTTTTTTCATGCAATTTAATTTAAAAAAACAAATCATTTTTGAAAAACAAAAGTAATGACAGAGTTGTAATTATATTGAAACTGAGGGTAAAACTGTCAATTACATAACTTATGGGCTGACTTGTAAAAAGATAGAGGAAAGAGGGGTAAAACCATAATTTCACTGTTCATCGAAGCAGTAAAAACCATGTTGCTTTATATATAGAGATTAGAGCATCTTCGACCATTGTGTTATAATTTATATTTAAATTTAAAATTTGAATCATTCAAATTTATTTTTTTTCATATAGGTTTTACACCTTCAACCTTTAGACTCAAAACCTAAACCAAATCATGTAGTGACTATTTGATTCATCAGTGTGAAATTTAGGTTTTACTCCAAAATAGTTGAGTCAAAATATAACTATCTTAGGTTTAAATCTATTTTGACTCATCTTGCATTTGAGTCGGAGATGTAAAATTAAAAAAAATCTAAACCTATTCATGGTGGTGAAAACCATGGCGTCTAGGGCTCGAAACTCTAGCTTGGCGTCCTTGATCGTTCTCTCTCTCTCCTCGCCGTCGCCTCCGCCAAGGTCTTCTTCGAGGAGAAATTCGAAGATGGATGGGAGAAGCGTTGGGTTAAATCTGACTGGAAGAAAGATGAGAACCTAGCTGGTGAATGGAACTACACCTCTGGTAAATGGAACGGCGACGCTAATGACAAAGGTATCCAAACCAGTGAGGACTACCGATTCTTTGCCATATCAGCTGAGTTCCCTGAATTCAGCAACAAGGATAAAACACTAGTGTTCCAGTTTTCTGTGAAGCATGAACAGAAACTTGACTGTGGTGTTGGCTACATCAAATTGCTTAATGGTGATGTTGATCAGAAGTCCTTTGGTGGTGATACCCCATACAGCATCAATATCTGTGGATACAGCACCAAGAAAGTGCATGCAATTCTCCACTACAATGGAACAAATAACTTGATCAAGAAGGATGTACCTTGTGAGACTGACCAGCTCACTCATGTCTATACCTTCATCATCCGCCCAGATGCTACGTACAGCATCCTTATCGATAATGTAGAGAAGCAAACTGGTAGCCTCTACAGTGATTGGGATCTTCTTCCTCCAAAGAAAATCAAGGATCCTGAAGCCAAGAAGCCTGAAGACTGGGACGACAAGGAATTCATCCCAGACCCTGAAGACAAGAAGCCAGAGGGATATGATGACATTCCCAAAGAAATCTCCGACCCCGATGCCAAGAAACCCGAAGATTGGGATGATGAGGAAGATGGTGAATGGACAGCCCCAACCATCCCCAACCCTGAATACAAGGGTGAATGGAAGCCAAAGAAAATTAAGAACCCCAACTACAAGGGAAAGTGGAAGGCACCAATGATTGACAACCCAAACTTCTCTGATGACCCTGACCTATATGTTTTCCCCAACTTGAAATACGTCGGAATTGAATTGTGGCAGGTGAAATCTGGAACTCTGTTTGACAATATCGTGATCACTGATGAGCCAGAGCATGCCAAACAGCTGGCTGAAGAGTCATGGGGAAAACACAAAGATGCTGAGAAAGCAGCATTTGAAGAGGCAGAGAAGAAACAGGAGGATTCAAAGGATGAATCAGCTGATTCTGATGTTGAGGATGAAGATGAAGATGCTGATTCCGGAGAGGACTCTGATGCTGAATCCAAACTGGAAGAGGCGGAAGAGGCTGTTGAAGAGGCAGCCAAACATGATGAACTGTAGGAAGGGAGCATTGCAGAGTGTCAGATATAAGCTTGGGGCGAAGCACCGATTTATTTTTCTTTTTTGCTTCTTATTTGTTAGCTGTAGTAGGAGAGAACTATTAGAGAGAAGATGCTGCTGAATGTCTCTATGCCGAACTGCTTATTAGCTCTGATGTCTTAAAAGATCTTCATTTACCTGGTGTTTGAGCAATGAGAACAAAAAAAAATCTATTTTGACTCAACTTGCATTTGAGTCGGAGATGTAAAATTAAAAAAATCTAAACCTATTATAGGTTTTAGACCAAAGGTTAGAGATGGTGTTAGCTTCTTATATCTTGAAGCTAAAATTTAGGTATCTCAAGTATCTACATTGCTCTCTCTGGCCTTACAAGGTGCACGACATTTAAGAAAAGTTAAACATCGTGTTATTCTCCTTGTCTCCTTTTCAATGTGGGATTAGTTTCACAACAATATTGATTGCGGTAGAGAAGGTTTGCAGGTCTTTGATTCCTTGAAGGAATCGGAAACCAGACCCTATCAAAAATCCAAAAAGCAAACCCTACATTATTATATGTTTTTTGGTCTAATGCAAGTCAAATAAGGAATCCTTACAGATATGGGTTACCAAGTTAGTATAGGATTATGTTTTCCTTATACACAAATGAATAATGCTTTTGTAATTCTCTATATATAGGACTAATATAACAGTTCTACGACTACCTTTACCGTTTAGACTATATCACATACCAATAAAACACCCAATTCTCTCCTTGTTTGATTGATGGTGAGTGGAAGTTTAGCCATGACGAAAAACAAAAGCTCTTTCAAGAAAGAACATCCTCTTGAGTGGAGGAAGGCAGAAGCCATGCGAATCAAAGAGCAGTATCCGGATAGAGTACCAGTGATCGTGGAGAAGGCCATAATGAGCGACATTCCTGACATTCCCAAGAAGAAATACCTTGTGCCTGCTAATTTGACTGTCGGAGAATTTGTTTATGTTGTCCGCGAGAAGATCAAGCTCGGTGCAGAGAAGGCTATATTTATCTTTGTCAATAACATTTTACCTCCCCAAGCTGCCTTGATGTCTACAATTTATGAAGAAAACAAGGATGAAGAAGATGGATTCCTTTACATGGCCTACAGTGGAGAGAATGTCTTTGGATCTCATTAAGAAGACCGAATGTCAAATTGTCAATAGAACTTATCTACAAAAAAGTTAAAAATGCTCCTTTTTCATATATATTTATATACGATTATGTCAGTGTAGTATTGTACTTTTAACACACGTTTACTAATTTGGAATAAAAATTATTATGAATCTGTATCAACAAGTATTGCTATCAACAAAAATCAGTATGAGAATATTTAATTCTATTTTACAGTTTATTTATCATAAGAATGAAACAACTACAATTGATATTGTTTACATATCATATGAAATCGGAATTAAAATTAGCATGATTACTAAAATAACCCTATAAGAAATACAACAACAAAACAAGGAAGCTTATCAATCATCATGGAAGAGAGATACTAACCATCTTCTTTGTTGTAGTTGTTGTTATATGATAGTAACATACAATTTATATTTATATTTTTATGGTTAGTTAATTTGTTTCCAAAAAAAGATTGGTTAATTTGGAAATATATTAATTATGTGAGGATATTTTAAGAGAAAAATTTGATTCCATAAGCTTTATTCTTATATCCACCTCCTCTTTTTTGGTTTTCAGATTAGAAGATTCATAACGAATCAATTCCTGATAGTAAATGAGACCCATATTTATTCTAATACTTTGATATGTTCGTACAGGCTAGAATTTATCTGTTTCCAAATTAATTTTGCCACTCTCAATAGGTAAACAACATTTTGACATGTGAATCGATGACTCGCTTATAAACTACTTATATATTGTTCCTTTAGAGAATTGGTAAAAAAAGTAATGTACGTTGATTGTGGTTGACTCGCTTATAAACTACTTACATATTTTTCTTCTCCTTTCCGATGTGGAACAAGTTTAGTTCCTCGACAACAAAATACATGCAAAAGGTCTTTTTAGTTTTCTTTTTAATGTGGGATTAGTTTAGTTCATCAGCAACAAAAACACAAAAGACCTCATCCATGAGGGTGATCATGATACCGATCAGATCAGTGAGATCACTAATAATATTGTCCTCCACTTATCACTTGATATCAAGGCTGAGGATTAGCTTTCTACATACAGTATTACATGTTAGAAAATATGTCAAATATTACAAATATATAATAACATAAATTCATTATAATTAAATAAATAATTATAACTAAAAACTTATAATACAAATATGATGATGAACATCAATGTTACCGACTCGGATTCAAGGATAGGGCCGGAGGATGTTGAAAGAAGTCGAGTCATGTGTCTTACACACTTTCCTTAAGACAAATTATGTCTCTTATTCGGTGCAAAGGTTTGATGGCACTTGTCTTCCAGGATACAACGACTGCTTGTCCCTTGAAGTTGCACTGCTACTAAGGACACTGAACGAACTTGAAGTACCTTCGTCTATCACCAGAACACAAACTTAGAGAGGGAGAGGGAGAACTCAAGTAAGGAGAGATGCTTTAAGTTGGTGTTTTTAGAATGAGGGATGGACTCACCTATTTATATTGGTGGGATTGGAGGAAAACTTGAATGCCATGAATAAGGTTACAACCTTTCATTAGCCCACTATCATGCCATTGATTCATGTTGTTACAAAAACCAAAAGACAAGAAAGTTGGAAGATCAACCATTACATACATTACTTTGATGACTATTTTCATTCACCTTTAACTATCAAAATGATTACAAAAAATCTTTTATTTCTATAATTTTTCCAACAATTTCCCATATGAATGAAATAGGCGACCAAAGACTCGATAGACTTGGTGATAGATATTGTAACATCCCGTACCTAAAAGTTACCTTTTCACAGAGGTTTACAAATTACCGAGAGCTTTTAATTGGGGTCGGTAACTTGATAAGACATCGCTCGAGTTAATTTTCGAGTTTTTAAAAGTTCTTCAAATACCTGATTTAATGACTCGATGTTGTAGTACGTGTCGACACGAGTCTTCCGGTATTTTCAGAATATTTTTCGGAGCTTCCGGCTATTTTCTGTGAATTTCAGAAGTTTATGGTAACTTTTAATTATCAATCCGGTAAAAATGGATTTTTACCATTTAACCTTTTCACTTTTTACCTTCTTTAAATCTGGACCGTTGGATCTATTTCAGATTGAATCATGGCTGTCCATTTTTGTTTAAAAAGGAGTGAGACCTTTGACCGAAGTCAAAGATCCCACTTTCGGGTTAACGGCTCCCCCGAGCCCTCTCTCTCCGCTCTGTTGTTTTCCGCCGGCGTCGGCGACTCCGGCCACCATAGGCCGGCAGACAACCACTAATCTCTTCCTCTTCTCATCCTCTTCAAAACCCCCTTACAAATTCCTTCCAGTATCCATTGTGGGAGAAGATCGGCTGACGAAGAACTCGACTGTGCTCCGATCGAGTTTTCCGATTTTGGCCACGACAGAGAGTGCGGGTGGTGGTGATAGCTTCGCCTCGCCGTCCACAACATCTCTATGGTCTCAGTTTCAAGAGAGGAGCTTTGGTGACAGAGGAAGGGAGGAGAGAAGGTGGCTCTGCGTTTTCAGGCGAATTCGTGATGTTCTGGTAACCGACGGAAACAACTGAGGTATGAAAGACGATCTACTCTTCGTGTTTTACTCCTCCATATAATTGGAATTGAGTTTGGCTAAGTTTTGGAGGAAGTTGGGTTTTGGGTTTTCTGCTCAATTCGGGTCTAGTGCAAGTTTTGTTGATTTTGGAGTTTGAGTTGATGTGATTGTTGTTGTTGTGCTCTATTGCTGAATTGGACTTGTTGTGTTTTGCATGAATGTCGATAACTTGGTGAATCGGAGGAAACGAGGAGGTTATGACGAAATTCAGGCAAGTTACCGGAATCCGGCGAAGATTCCGGTGATGCAGTAAACCGGCAGAATGCCGAAGAGGTAGAAATCGAATCCTCGTTATACTTGAGTCAAAAAGTACGGTTAATTCGTAATTGAGACATTTACGAAAAATTGGATGTAATTAGGAAGTTTCCATTTTGGAAAACTTCCCATTCTAAAGAACACTTGCCATGTTAGGAAACTTTCCATTTTTGGGAAACTTTCCATTTTGGGAAACTTTTCCTTTATGAGAAGATGTTAAATCGGGTTGAAAAGGTTAAAGAAAAGGTAGAATTCAAGTTAAAGGTTTTGAAGTTAATTAGTGAAGTATGGAAATTGTAGTATGTTGATCACTCTAGTGGTTGAGGGAGATGTTGACTCCTATTAACGGAAATGTCAAGTTGATCGTGGAAAAACAATCGGATAATATATTTATCGACGTATCGACTCACAATTAGTAAAGAGAAAACACTTATGCTAAGGTGGCGTAACCGGAAACCAAACTTTGAGTCGATAATCGGAAATTAGTGTAATGTTTGAAAAGCTGTTAAAAAGAAAGGAACTTGGTCAATACGTGGTCAAATAGGATTTCCTGGTCAAACTAGGAAAAGACCAAGTCAACTATGGAATGACTAATTTAATGGTTTGTTTGTACAGTCTCTGGTTGAACGTGAGAAGAGCTCGACTACGTGGTTGGTTCGAGGGTTTCGCTCGAGGAGCTTTCCGAGCAGGAAGAAGGTCGCAATAAGTACTGTGAGTGGACCTTGTTTTTAAATTAAATTGCATGCCCATAGACTTTATTAGTTTCTCCTGCATATATGATTTCCTCCATTTATGTTTTACGGTGATTTTGGAAAAATGGAATTTAATGATTTTAAAGAGAAATGAGCCGGGAAAGATGTTCATACCTTTCCCGTGATTTTAATGGATTTTCCCGGGATATGATTTTATGATTATCACCGTTTTGGGATTATGGAGAGGGAGGTTTTAAAAAAGGAGAAACTTGGCTCTTGGATTTAAAAGGGTTTTAAAGAAAAGGCAGAGAACCGGTTTTTGGTTCCTGAAAAGGTTATCCAATGTATTTGGGGTAAAGTTAGGGTGATTTGACTTGATTTTCGATTTATATTTCCCACGAGGTTTTAAAGATTTGATTATATGTATTGCATGCTAGCATGGATCCTCTCCGGTGGTAGCTGGTCATTAGACCTTCCCGGATAGTAGCAGGTCGAGACCCTCTTCGGTGGTAGCTGGTCATTAGACCCTCCCGGATGGTAGCCGGTCGGGACCCTCTTCGGTGGTAGCTGGTCAATAGACCCTCCCGAATAGAGCAGGTCATGGGACCCTCTCTGATGAGCCGGTCAATAGATCCTCTCGTGGTAGAGCAGATTGGATTTCTCGTGGATGAGGTTAATACCCCACACATATATGTGTATGTTTGAGCCAAGAGAGTTTTATTGATTTAATTATTCATAGTCTATGAGGTGCGTGCATAAGGTTTTCGTAGAAAACTCTAAAGGAGAACATTAAAGGATAGTAGAGTTTTTATATTTGATTTTCGTCCACTCACTCTAACAGTTTTCAATGTTTCTCCCCTGGGCCATTCGTTTTCAAATGCCCAGTGGTGCAGCGAGAGCGGAGGTCGCGCGCGTACGAGAGTTGAGGCATAGTCGATCAATCCGCTACCGCCTGAAATTCTTTAGGGTAATCATCTTAGTAGACTGCTCTGACTAACCCAGTTTAGCTAGTTAAGTAGGTTAGGGAGCAGGATGCCTTCATGAGTTAGAGATTATTGTTAGATACTTATAGAAGTGCTGAGTTGGTATGTAGGAAGGGTTGGCCATTTCAAGGGGGTTTCGGTAAGAAGTTCCCTTGAGGTGGTCCCCGCAGGATTTACTTCGGGTTAAAGGGATTTAACTCGGGGTGGGTCCTGACAGATATCTACGGTTAAAACCTACTTAGGATAGGTATATGTTTTACCCTTTGAACCTTTCCTTGTGAAAGTATGCTGATTTTACTAACTAGACAGTAGACGCGATGTCTTTAAACTGTTCGTCATTTGTGTAAATGATAACATATTTCACACATGAATATTCCTTGTACTTATAGTTCTCACTTTTGTGTCCATTTTAGCCCTGGACACGCGCTTGGTTCTGTAAGAGTTTGATAGGTATTGAGCCCTTAAACAATTCCCTTAGAAGCTGCCCCACTTCTCTCTTACAGAGGTGATTTCTTAAGAGTAACCTGCATTACTCCGCTCGGATCTCCGACGCATAAGAATCATTAAAAGATTTCGCTTAACCTCATTCCTTACGGGCATCACTGTTTTCATCATAGGAATGAACATGAGGAAAATCCCCACAATGATCCAACATGGTCTTTACAGTTTGGTTGTCCCTTTTGAATCTAGATCATGGGATCTTAAGTGCTAAGTTGGGTATCCACTGCAAAGATTTTTAATTCATGGGCTCTAGTCTTTATCAACTCGCTCTCTGTTTAACCTTTTAGTTAGCGGATCTGCAATATTATCCTTTGACCTCACATAGTCAATAGAGATAACTCCAGTAGAAAGTAGTTGTTTAATGGTATTATGTCTTCGACGAATATGTCTTGACTTACCATTGTACATCGTGCTCTGTGCCATGCCAATTGCAGATTAACTATCACAATATATGCATATTGCAGGCACATGCTTTGTCCATCTTGGAATATCCTCTATGAATTGACGTAGTCATTCTGCCTCTTCCCCACATTTGTCTAATGCGACAAATTCAGACTCCATCGTGGATTTGGTTATAATTGTCTGTTTAGAGGATTTCTAGGACACTGCTGCACCTCCCAATGTGAACACATACCCACTAGTAGATTTTGAGTCTTTTATGTCAAAAATCAAATTTGCATCACTGTATCATTCTAGGACAGCTGGATAATTGATATAATGTAGCCCATAGTCTCTCGTATACCTTACGTACTTTAGTACCCTCACAATTGCTCGTCAATGCATAGCTCCAGGATTACTCGTGTACCTGCTCAGCTTGTTCACAGCATAAGCTATGTCAGATCTTGTACAACTTGTTAGGTACATCAGACTTCCAATGACTCTAGAGTACTCTAATTGAGAGACACTCTCTCCTTTATTATTTAAGAGATGTAGAGTCATATCCACCGGAGTTCTGGCAACTCCATAATTATCCTTATCGAATTTTCTAAGGATATTGTCCACATAATGAGATTGACTCAATACAAGCCCATTTGATGTTCGTTTGATTTTAATCTCTAATATGACATCAGCATGACCCATATATTTCATATCAAATCTGGAATTTAACATATCCTTAGTGGACTTGATCATCTTTTCACTGCTTCCAACGATAAGCATGTCATCAACATATAGACACAGAATGACATATCCATTTTCTGTGTTTTTGACATAAACACATTTATCACATTCATTGATCTTGAAACCATTGGTGATCATAGCGTTGTCAAATTTCTCATGCCACTGCTTTGGGGCTTGTTTCAAGCTATACAATGACTTCACCAATTTGCACACTTTCATTTCTTGACCAGGGACAGAGAAACCCTCAGGTTGCTCCAAGGAATACGGTTTTTACATTCATTTGATGAACTTCAAGATTTCGTAATGCGGCAATTGCAATTATCATTCTGATAGATGTTATTCTCGTCACAGGAGAATAAATGTCGAAATAATCAAGACCTTCTTTTTGCTTATAGCATTTAATTACAAGTCTTGCCTTACACTTGTCTATTGACCCATCTGCTTTCAATTTCCTTTTGAAAATCCATTTGGAACTTAAAAGTTTACAACCTGGTAGAAGATCCACCAGTTTATAAGTGTGATTTTGGAAAATAGAGTTAATTTCACTCTTAATAGCTTCTTTCCTTAAAGGATTATCAGTGGAGTTCACCGCCTCTTTAAAGGTACGAGGTTCACCTTCAAGCATATATGTCAAAAAATTTGACCAAAATGTTTTTTCTATCCTTGCTCTCTTACTTCGTCTGGGTTCAACCCCAGACTCAGTGTCTTGATGTTGACTGCTTTCATTAGCAGCTTGGCTAGTTCGAGTACCAGCCTCACCTGTTCGTTTTAAATAACTCGATTCCCCTCTAGACTTACATGGAAACACATTTTAAAAGAATGATGCATTTCTCGATTCCATTACCGTGCCCTCATGTATATTAGAAATTTCTGATTTGTGCACAAGGAAGCGATAAGCCGTACTGTTATGTGTATATCCAATGAAAATGCAATCAACTGTTCTAGGTCCATTTTTCAATTTTTTAGGTTTAGGGACTACCACCTTAACCAAACATCCCACACTCGCAAGTAATCATAGGATGACTATTAATTTCTATAGTTCATATGGAGTTTTCTCTTGTTTCTTTTTGGAAACCTTATTTAAAAGGCAGTTAGCCGACAAAATGGCGTCTCCCCACATGTTGGGTGGTAAACCAGAACTTTCTAGCATTGCATTCATCATTTCAATCAATGTACGGTTCTTTCGTTCAGCAACACCGTTTGATTATGGAGAGTACGGTGCGGTTCTTTCATGAACAATTCCATGCTGAGCACAAAATTCAGTAAATGGTGATTCATATTCAACTCCTCGATCACTTCTCAATACTTTTATTTTCTTATCGAGTTGATTTTCCACCTCACTCTTATAGAGAACAAACTTCTCTATTGTCTCATCTTTGCTCTTCAGCAGATACACATAGCAGTATTTCATACTGTCATCGATAAAGGTAATGAAATATTGGTTACCATCTCTTGACTGTGTTGGTTTTAAAATACATACATCACTATGGATTAAATCGAGGTTCATTGTTTCTTTCAACGCTTTTGTAAGATGATCTCGTTAGTTTTGTCTCTACACAAGTATCACACTTATGTTTCGCATCAATTTGGAATTTTGGTAAGTGTTCCATGTTAGTTAGCCTTTACAAAGTACCATAATTAACATGTCATAGTCTACCATGCCACAAATTGGAAGACTCAAGCATATAAGTGGAAGTACTAGCTTCATTCATATTTTTGACAATAGTCATTACATTCAATTTGAACATTCCACCACTCATATAACTCTTACCCACATACATTCCACCTTTAGACAAAACAACTTTGTCAGACTCGATCACAATGAGGAAACCATGAGTGTTCAGCAGTACACTAGAGATAAGGTTTTTACGGATATCAGGAACATACACAACATTGTTCAAAGTTAACTCCTTTTCAGAGGTCATCTTTAGAACCACCTTGCCCTTTCTCTCGATGACAGATATGGTCGAGTTCCCCATGTACATTATCTTCCCATCAGTGTTGGGTTTAAATTTGGAGAACATCTTCTTATCAGCACATACATGGCGAGTTGCTCCAGTGTCAAGCGACCATTCATTTGGGTTTAAGCCCACCCTTTTCACCTCAGACATCACATCAGAGAGGTTTATGTCAGAGACATCCATTATGACTTCTTCAATCATGTTGGCTTCCTTATTCTTCTTTTTCTTTGGCTTGTTGCAGTCAACAGCTCTGTGACCAGTCTTGTCACAATTAAAGCACTTGCCTTCAAATCTAGGCTTCTTGAAAATGTCCCCTCTTAGTCCGAGCTTGGACCCTTGATTTTTAAACCTCTTGGTCTTGGAGCTTTGACTATGTTCCACAACATTTGTCTTAGCAGAGTAGCCTCTAACCCATGTCTTCTTTTCAGATCCTCGGTTGTCTTATTCAATGCGAAGCCTGACCTCCAGATCTTCCAAGCTCATTTTCTATGGCTTGTGCTTCAAATAATTCTTGAAGTCTTTCCAAGCTGGTGGTAATTTCTCAATAACACGTGTCACTTGAAAGCTTTCTCCAAGCTTCATCCCTTTAGCGTGAATCTCATGCAGGATCAACTGGATTTCTCAGAATTGACTCATCACAGTTTTGAATCCACCATTTTATAATCAAGGAAGTGGCCCACAATAAATTTCTTGGTACTGACATCCTCAGTTTTATATTTCTTCTCAAAGGATTCCCATAGCTCCTTAGCTGTTTCCATGCTAATGTACACATTGTACAAAGAGTCAGCCAAACAATTCATGATATAGTTTCTGCACAGATAGTCACGACTATTTCATGCATTCACAGCTGCAATTTTTGCTTCATCATCTTGCTCATCTTCTTTGAGCTCAAGAGCTTTCTCAGCCAGGAACCTTGCCAGATTCAGAGTGGTCAAATAAAACATCATATTTTGTTGCCACCTCTTGAAGTGCAGTCCATTGAACTTCTCAGGTTTCTCACCATGAGACACCGACACAGGTACATGAGCAGCAGCAACAACAAGAATGATTGACACTTGGGTTGAAGAGCTAATCCCGTTAACAGACTTCTCATAATTAAATTCCATTTTTCTGTAAATGTTAACAATACAAGTTAATATTGATTCATATCAACAATATTCGCAATTGGTAACACAAAATAAAGGCAACCTCAATATTAATTTGGCTACTCCTCAATCCGTTTGGTAATTCTAGTCAGACATGACCATGTAAGAAGATGAAGCTTTAGTGGAGTGTGGCTCTCTTAAGAACATTGCCTCAATGGTTCTAGTCTAGACATCATGCCAAACTGAGTACACCTAGTTGGAAAGATTCATAAACCAAAGCAATATTAATTTGTCTTAAGATTGTTAGAAAATATGTCAAATATTATAAATATATAATAACATAAATTCATTATAATTAAATAAATAATTATAACTAAAAACTCATAATACAAACATGATGATGAACACCAATGTTACCAACTCGGATTCAAGGATACGAGGATGTTGAAGGAAGTCGAGTCGTGTGTCTCACACACTTTTCTTAAGACAAATTATGCCTCCTCTTCGACGCAAAGGTTTGATGACACTTGTCTCCCAGGATACAACGACTGTTTGTCCCTTGAAGCTGCACTGCTACTAAGGACACTAAACGAACTTGAAGTACGTTCGTCTATCACCAGAACACAACTTAGAGAGGAAGAGAGAACTCAAGTAAGGAGATGCTTTGAGTTGGTGTTTTTGGAATGAGGGATGGAGTCACCTATTTATATTTGTGAGATTGGAGGAAAACTTGAATGCCATGAATAAGGTTACAACCTTTCATTAGCCCACTACCATGTCATTAATTCATGTTGTTACGAAAATCAAAAGACAAGGAAGTTGAAAGATCAACCATTACATGCGTTACTTTGGTGACTATTTTCATTCACCTTTAACTATCAAAATGATTACAAAAAATCTTTTATTTCTATCATTTTTCCAACATTATGTTGGCACCTAAACATTTTATATCTAGATCGAATTTATTTCAAAGAGCAAGAGCATATTCTGTATCGAGTATATTGTAGAAGAATAGATACAGAAACTGAATCATCACTTTTGAAGCTGAACCAATTCAACTAATTAATCAAACTTGTGAGTTTGTGTAATATCGTAGTTTAGATCTAGAGATCTTCTGGACCAAGTTGCTCATCTTATTCATTCATTCTTCGACATACGAGATGTCACTCGTTCCTAGTGTTGTGTAAAAAGAAAAAAATGTAGATAACTCTGCATCTCTGCCCCGTCGTTAAAATTCAATATATATTCTTCTTCTTCTCCTTCTTCTTCTTCTTCTTCTTCCAAAAAGAACGAGAACACCTTCGCGTAAATGTGTGATGTTAATTAATAGCTTGGTCGATCAAAGCTGTTCCATTAGATTGGATATAGAATATTCATGCCCTAATCGATCAATACAGTTAGCTATTAGCATACTATATATGACAAATTCATTCCCAAAAAGAAAAGCACACAATTAATTTGCGGATTATAACAGATCCCCTATGTTGATGAAGCATGAGAACAAGTCCATGCAGAGGCAACATACAAACTAGTATCCTTCCACCCAAGTCTAATCGTCCCATCTCCTTGGACAAGGCTATATCCATTACTAGGAGGAAACATGTTCAATATTAACTGCGCTTGAGCCATCGAATTTCCACTCATACCCACCTGCATGAAGCTACTGCTAGCCCCGAGCTCACTCCTCCAGTGCCTGAACTTGTCTTCTCCACTTCTCGCCGGCCCGCCAATTGCCAATATGTTGTTGATTTCCCTATACATCAAGCTGTGTTCGACTACGTGCCTGTTAGGGTTATCACTAGGCAAATAAGCTTCAAGAGAATCGAACATGGTGGAATAGTAATGCAAAGACCCGACAAAACGGTCCAAAAATGAGCCTCCATTGTGTGACATGTCTTGCTCCACCAATGTGACGATTCTCGGGGATAGTACTTCTATGAGTTTCATTGTTCTCCAATCTGGTCCAGTTGCAACATAGAGTGAGTGTTGTAGCCAATGCACTGCTACAGTCTCTCCCCTCCGCACTTGCACCATTGAAGTGTCTAGGTGGTCACCGAACTTCCTAATAATTGGATGAAACTCGAATGACAAGCCCAATCGCCTAGCGAAATTTGAAAGTTGCTTTCCAGTCTCAAGCAGTACCTCAGATGAGGTGCCGAAGCCGGTCATTCTCACGTGTGGAGGCCCTTCCATTCGTGTGGCGAGGATGTGAAATAGGGCAGGCCATTGTAAACCCTGCAAGCAAGCAATTCGATCAATGTCGCCCGATGTCAAAAGAAATATTGTCAGTTAGGTATTTGAAATCGATCAGAACCAAATATAATGATCGATTATTACTATCAATTATATATTATACGAGAAACATTTTGAAATCAATATTACAAAAGAGAATAGTTTATCATACGCATACACATATGAGTACAAGGATGAAATTTGAAATGAAATATAGCAGATTGAAAGTGACAACAACGTATTGCCAAAGAAGATGCCTATCATCAAACTGTCAACGAATAATATGAGACATTTGAAATTCCATTTCAAAAACATGAAAAAGAGAAGCTATATTATATATCAATCGAACTTTGAGCGAGCGACGTTATATATATACCTGCATGATGTCGAGGTCGATAATGTGCACTCTGTCACGGCGGTGAAAGGCTTCGAGGATGGCTTGGTTGGAAGTGAAGTGAGCAAACTTGATGAAAGGAGAGATGGTGTTAAAGACTTGAAAAGCACTATGAATGCTTTTGTAGTTAACCAAAGGAGAGCAAATGCCTAACCACGAGTTCAAAACCCTACTCGACATGGCCTTGGCGAAATAGGCCACCACACGCTCTGGGCATGATGGCCCATACGGCGAGGCCATCTGAGTCAGATCAAGAAGCATCCGATGTGCCTCACCGAGGTTCTCCACTGAGATGGCAACCGCACATTCGAATAGAAGCGTAATTAGGGTTAAACTATGCTGGTCAAGCTTACTCAACCCTCTTGCTCTTCTAGTGTTCTCTGCATGGAGTTGCAGCTCATTTCCCCACTGCAGCTCGTAGTCTACATGATCAGCAGTTGTGTCGTCGCCGTAGTTTTTCCTGGCAGCTTTTCTCGGACTGAACTCGACGGAAAGTGACGAGGGGATGAAGTACTGATCCCCGGATGTTACTAAAGTGTCTGCGGTAGTGGCCACTGTTTCCGGCAAGTCATCGATGAGTTGCTTTGTTATGTGCTCTACCCAATGAGAGAGATCGCTTACAGGCTTTGGGAATAATGGATTGACTGAGGTCGAATTGTTGATCCAGTTGGCTTCATGGGGTTGGATCACATTCATAGTCCCATGAATCATTTCAAATTCTGCTTTCATTTTTCGAAATGATCACAGAAGAGTTAAGACAGACTAAGACTATCGAATTCGAACCAGAACGATGGTGTGAGAGAGAGGAGAGGGGGATAGGGAGTTGTTGGTGGAGGTTATTTTTAAAGGCAAGTGATGGCTAAGGAAAATGTGTGGGATCAATGACATAAAATTTTGGCATTTGTTTGGGATTAAAGGAAAGGACGGCCGGCATATGCAGGACATAAAGAAGAAGTTAACATATGTAACCAAAAGAAGAAGTTAACATACTTCTAGCCAAAGACACCACGTCCGTAAGGTAGTGATTTTGCGATTGTTAAATGTTGATATTTAAATTTGAGATTTTCTGCATGCTGTTCCATATAAATATTTTTAGTTGTAATTCATCTACACACAGCGATAACATATATCCAATTATCAGAAGGATCATCTCCCAATGATCCCAACCAAGACTACACATTGTGCTTCGCTGCCCACTCTTAAGTGTGAGGGGTCCTTTGATCGAGTGTTTAGAGCAAATACTCATTCGCCCTCCTAATGTCCTGTTTGGTTACAACTTACAAGTCTCCGCTACAAGACTTGGTGAAGACCAAACACATAAGCAGTCCCTGGTTAGACTATTATTAGTTCGCCTCGAGGTTTTGAGTATGAATATATCGATAAGAGGTGGATGAAATCGATCATGAAATTACAACTCATGAAGATGAGAAAAGAACAACTAATCCACTGAATACATATCATATCGATCATGATGCATGGCTGCGCTGAATATATTAGTGAGATTAATATCAACTGCTTCATTTCATTTCCTTAAAAAAGCTTATGTATACCAGAAAGAATATATAGGATAATCCTTATACTGTAGGTCTGTGAAATTTGGAGTTATGCTTGATACATTTTGTTTGTTGTTATCGTTGACCCATGAGAAAAGACATTTTTGGCGACAAACCAAAATAAAATACTTCCTCCAAATGTGAAGGGTTCAATTCAAACCCTTTGCTTCTGATCTAATGCATCAATGTTCCATCTCTGTACTAATTATTAATTAATCCAAGTGACTTAATTGGACGATTTTTAATTACTTGACTCAGCTTGGGAAGGCATATATATATATCTGTGATTTGTTAAGGTCTAGCCAATCAATTAGGTCATGCTGATAATAATAGATTGCTGGCCTTAATAAGTTGAGCAATTTGGACAGCAAAGTTGATCTCCCAGGTGCCAGCTTTTGCGGCATAGATTTGGAACTAGAACTGACTCAACTGAGCCAACCACAGGTTACGGAGGACATCGTTTCTGATGTCAAATCGTCAGCCTTGCTTTCCACACACAGACAACATTAACAATAATGGAGCTAGGATGACCCTAAACCAAACCAACTTGATAGACCTTCCTGGTCAATCAACAAGGGTGTTTTTGAAGTTGGTTTCAAAGCTCTTTAGTGCTCCCAAGTATTGATTTTACTTTGATTTTGGCCGTTAATTTAACCCGGATCTTTCTCTTAATTTTCTCTATAAAGAGTACCAGTGAAACAGTTAACTAAAGAACAAGTCAAAGCTTAGAAACCATTGGCCTGAAAAATAACCAAGAACTGATGAGCTTTCGTTATACTATAAACTCATATCTGATTTTGACTAGACAACAAATTACAAGTCTGAGATGAAGTAATTTTCACCACTAGACAACTAGTTAGACCATTTTTGTCCAATTGCTGAAGAACTGGGGACAGGACCAACTGTAGTAGCTTTAGTTTTATTTGCTGTCTTTTGAAGGCCTCGTTTGTCTGAACATATGTGCCATTTTTTCCAGTCAATTGAGAATGTATATAATCACTGGTACTATATTAAACTAACATGGAAATTTCACACAGAAAATGGTTCCTCAATGATGGGGACTAGATTGTACAAATTTCATGCCATATGGCAATTGTATGGTGACCGCAGACCCACATTGGAGGATATTTCTGGGATCATTCGCTATTTCTCTTAGGCTTCAATTGGACTCTTATAAAATCTTTGTTCACTTCTGTTTCTAACTGAGAAAAGAAAAGAAAAGGAAATACAACAGACACAATTTGTATTCTGGTGACTTGAGTTTGCTTGATGATGTATTATCTAGAACGATCAATGCATATATGTATAAAAAAATCGTGTAAGCATGATGTTTGACTATCGTCATTTACTGACAAAGAAATAAGAGCAAAACTGAGAGAGAGAGAGTGAAAAAAAAATTGTAGTTTTGATTGATACAGTGAATTAACATCTGTATACTGTCTTTGTACAGTATTTGGTATTGGACAACAAGAAAGGAAGGAAAGAAGATTACAAATTTGAGGTTGTAAAAGGAATGGTAGTTACCCTCGAACATGTTGATAACAGAGAAACTTACTGGCCGCTAGCTTATCTGAGAAGGCTCAATATTAGTTGCTTCTTCAAGATCCGCTACCCTCCCAAATTGGAGACTGAGATTTTCATCAGACTCAAAGCCCTTCAGCTGAGAGAACCATGAAAAAAATTACAGGCACAGAAGGCAGCATCGAGAATCGAAATACAGTTGTTGGACAAGCTCCAAGTCCATTCTGATGGATTGGCCAAGTTAAGAAGAGTCACTTCGGCGTTGAGATACTTCTAATTCAGGAGGCAACAAGTTCAAAAAGCTTCCTTTCACAGGTTGATCACTTCCAGGTGTATCTGATGCCTCTGATGACTCTGACTCATTATCTGTCTCGAGCAAACAGAAACAGGTTAAAAGTAGAAGACATCCCCTCCATACATCCAAAGTGAAACATTGGCAATATGTGTACAAAGATACATAGAACACCGATAAGAAGGAACAAAACAAATCTGAAGAGACATAATAGATTATTTGCAAGAGAGATATAAACCTACCAAAAAGTGTTTTTATGGATGGCCGTTTTGATGTGTTGGTCTTCTTCAACGAGGCTACACAGAGAGGAGACCAGCTAAGTTGTTAGAGGAACAAAAAGGAAAAAGAAAAGGACGCCGTAAGATAGCTAATTAAACATTGTTCTTCCAAACAAAACATCAGAATGGATGGGTGATCTGTCCATGAAAACAAGACAGGATACTATAACCCCCAAATGGTTCAAAATCAGCCAGCTGGTAGACACTTCCTCTGTATTTCAGATTTTTTGGCCAGTTGACCAGTACTGCTAACTAAAATAAAAACTACAACTTAGATGGTACCTGCTATTCTAACAAACATCAACAGATTTCAGATTTCACTCTAAATTAGGTACAGTGTACATAAGGGGTGTGTGTGTGCAGATAAAACCAATTTTGGTGTGGAGACTAAACTAATTTTGAACCAATACCAGCAGGTAAGTTCATAAGGGAAAGAGAGAAATATATACCCATGCCAGGTACTTGATAGTCATTAACAATTTCGAAGTTTTTATATGTGTAGCCAACAAAATTGATGTCCTTGGAGGAGAGCATCTGCAAAAGAACAGGGAAAATATGAGAGGACAAGTAAAAAAGTGAGAAAGATTTGGGGGATAGGCAGGATAGTTACTAGATATCCCTCTATCTACTTTCAGAATACTTGAAACTAATTCCTAAAAATCACTGAAAAAGAAAAGCAACTCTCTGACTATACCAATCACCAAAAACTAATGAACTTAATCTTCCAGGGAGTTTAGGAATGTAATCTCAGTTGTAAAACGTGGAACTTAGACTTTTTTATGACCAACAGATACCTCAATCTCATAACTTCAAGCTTTGAACCTGAATGTATAAAATTTAATTACTAAGCCTTGGAAAGAGCTCTATTGCATTCAAAAGCTATGTATGTAATTTCTATAAAGTTTCCCCCATTTCCTCTCAATGCTAAAGATACACGAGAGAAGAAAAACCCTTAGGTCTAAGAATTCAAAAGTTTTTTGAGCACTAACACAAGAAAGTTTAAAAACATTAAATGCCCATCAACTAGGTTTCTATTTTGCACTTACGCAAAAACCAAAAAGGAGTACTATAAGCCAAAAATAACATCCCATTTGAGCACTCAGTTGATATACAAAGTGTAAGAAAACTGTAAAGTAGCTCTTTGAAACTCATTGATATAGAATAAGGATTCGTAGTGACTTCTAAATACCAAACCAGCTAAAATACAATCAAACTTACTCTTGTAGCACCAAGAAACAATGCTTAGATGCTCAACTACAGAAACGATTGTATATCATTAAGAGATATAACGAAAAAGACCTACTACTTGTATTGCTATTACATAATATGGCAAAGACAGCAAATCATTTTGATTCTAAATCGAAGTGGAGAACAAAATCTACTTTATAAAGTGAAAATAGCTCAGTAGAAATTAAATACCCTTCTCCAAGGACCTGTTTTTTGTGAAGTCTGAGCTTGGTTGTCAGCCTGCAGACCAAAAAATAGTATAGACAAACTCAGGAAAAACATGTTATGCTGAACTAAACTTACCTCACACGAGTTACAAAAATGGAGAAACATCTATACCTCTTCAAACTTTTCAAAATTTTGAGTATCCAGATCATCATTGACCTCAGGAATAAATGCAGCATCCATTTGGTAAAGCTTTTCCCATTCAGTACTATCAAACCAAGGATGAACCTGGAAAAGGAATCAGCAGTAAGGTAATTATCATTACATGCAATAGGTTCATTAACAAATCTAAGCAATTTAGAACAGGACACACCATACAACACCTTAATTTCAATTGCACCATTTGTTCCCAACCTTTGGGTGACATTACACAAGAGTTTACTGATAAGATCTTTTGCATCTGGAGATAGCTTTGCTTCTTCTGGAAATTTCAAATGAGTTTTCCAGTTTACAATCTGCAACAAGCACGAGAAGCTATGTTATCAAGTAATAATTACAACTTGTCATCCCCAATGAGGGTTTAGGTGCAGTTAACGCATTGAAGTTTCAGCTTAGATGAGAGCAAAGCATTGTGTGTTAATATACTATCATATCGGCATACAACAACATCAACATGGGATGCATGCAATATTGGTCAGTGATCAAATTGTCATGTCAGAGTAATCATCATAATTATCAACTGAGACAATCTAGGTACCAGTTCAGTGTTAAATAAAAAAGAACTGACGCAGTGGAGGGTTAACTTTCAGAAATATGCACACTTATACGTTGAAATGAGATGCCACAAGAGACCCAGCACCACAAGAGACTTCTGGAGAAAGATGCTTAGATAAATTTAAAGTAATTCGAAATTTTACCTTCCTGCATGTTGACATTGGATCATCAGAATAGAAGGGCGGGTAGCCAACAAGCATTTCATACATAATAGCACCAAGTGACCACCTGTGTATTATTTGAAATCATAACTATGCTTAGACCAAGAATACAAGCATAGTATTGCCAAAAAGGTAGTTTCTCAGTTTATGGCAGACAGATTCCCCTAGTACTTGCAACAAGGTTCCATCGCAATATAAAAGGTGCAACAATGATGACATAACACCGAGGCTACAGTAAGGGCTCTTAATTGATGTCGAAAGAGCAGCGGATATATTCACTTGCATTGCACACCAAGTGCAAATCACTAAACGGCATAAGTACTCACCAATCACATTCCATTCCATAGCCTTTTTTCAACAGAACTTCTGGGGCAATATAGTCAGGTGTACCAACAGTTGAATAAGCCTGCAGGACCATATATCAATAGTTAGAGAAAACAAAACCCAGACCATCCTGCCAAAAGACCATGAATGAAAATTGCAGGCAACCCAAAAGTAACAGTTCCTTTTTGAATAGACAGTTCCTCTTTTATCTACATTCAGCATTATGTTATGGCACGAGATAGAGAGAGAGAGTATTAACAATAGACTATATAACTCACAAGCATTCTCCTATTCTTCTGCCAATGTTGAAGTTGCTCTTGTTGTGTGCGTTTTGGAGCTGCAGGACGTTCATCATTTTGTCCAGCACCATTGACATTATTTGCTACTGAAAAGTCTTCATGGATTGTACTGCAGTCCAAAGGTTTGCATAATCCGAAATCTGACAGTCTCAAGTGTCCAAATCTATCGAGTAGTAGATTATCAGGCTTAATATCCCTGTTACGCAAAAGAAACAAGTTGAACCCTTATTTTGTAGTACAAAGGCCCATACTCAATCTGTGGTGAATAGAACTTTGAATATGAAATTGTAACACCAACCTATGAATATAATTGTGTTTATGGATAGACTCAATAGCCAAAACTGTTTCAGCAACATAAAATCTAGCCTCTTCTTCAGTCAAAATATCCTTTCTCATAAGTAAAGTCATCATATCTCCTCCAGGTAAGTACTCCATTATAAGATAAAGATACTCATCATCTTGAAAAGAACAATAGAGCTTGACAATGCAATTACTGTCCACCTCAGCAAGCAAATTCCTTTCAGCTTTTACATGCTCAACCTGAAAGGAATATAAGCCAACTGGGAGTAAATACACTTGAAGTTTCAATATATGAACTAGCAGACCACTGAAATACCTGGCCTCTACGAAGCATTTCTGACTTCTTAAGCTTTTTCATGGCATATACAGAACCGGATGTCTTTTCCCTGCAGACACGAACCTGCATCCATGAAAACATTTTAGTAAACTGAAAATGTATACTACCCCCATGAAACATAATTCACCTTCAGGAATAGGTACCTAAGACAACTATCATTCCATAACTGTCCTATTATATACAACCTTTTCTTTCAGCAGCAAGTCATGGAGACCAAAATTATCTTCCATATCAACCTATTTAAGTCATCTGTGCATTGTTCTTAAACCTCCATTGCGGAATCTAACACGACAAGTCCTAGCTACAAACCACATTGTATGTCACAAGTAACACATATGTACCTCACCGAATGCGCCCTTGCCGATCATAGTCAACAACTCAAAATCATCACAGCCCATTTTATGCCTCTGAATCCGCATGTACTCGGTTTCTTTCTTCTCCAAAAACTTGAGAAGATTGTTCTGATCCTCCTCGGACACATCGGCATCAGCCAGCTTCTTTTCCAGCATATTCCGTCTGGCACACACATATGAATGCAAAACTCATTATTTATACCCTACAAAACAACCTGATCAATCTTATTACCTTTCTCTCCTCTCCTGGAGATTCTTCATCTGCTCTTTGTAATGGTTCTCAATGTACTGCTTGGCCGCGGCGGCCTTCTGCTTGGTGACACTAGAAAGCGTTTCGTCATCGTCATCGCCACCCGCGGTGTCCTTTCTCGCGTAACTCCTCACTTTCTCTCGCGGCTGAAGCTTCGACAGCCATTGCCTTGCCGAATCCATTTTCTCCTCCAAAACGCCGCCGTATTCAACACCTCTTCCCCGTCCGCATCGTTATATCATCTAACAACAAGATACAAACAAAATGTGGGGAGCCTACAAATTCGGACTACCAAGCACAAATTGGCGTCGGGTCCGGCATTATCGCTGACGAATTGGGCCTTCGGGTCCGGAGCTCCGTCCGCTCTCTGTTGTTTCTCCTCGGATTTTATTAAAAATAAAAAGGAAATAATTGACCGTTGGATTAGTAACGTCTCTCCGACACATTTTCGGTGAGACTTGACGTAAATTTCTTGTGTATAAACGAAGATATGAACCAATTATAATAGTGGTTTGCGATGCGACTAGGATAATTTCTTTCTCTGGAAGCAATAACCCTTTAGAGTCAATAAGGGAAGATGTTTTGCATCTAGGGCAATCATGGGACCATGATCCCCACTCCCTTTGAGAGCGAAACTGTTGCCTTGGTCCGATGTTGTGGAAGACAGTTTGGAGAAGCATTGCCATCACAAATTGATTGCAGCCCTGTACCGTTACTTGTAGTGTAGAGGAAGAAAGAAATTGTGTTCCTTATTCCTACTTAATGAAAATTAACCAACTTAACATCATAATGAAAATTAAGCCTATATAAAGAGTCTTCATTCAAATGGCATCAGAAGTCTTCATTATTTCTACAGTCTAAGAAGGGAAATACTCTGTAGGTAAACCAAGGATTGGTGAAAAAATAATCCAAGAATTTGCTTTGAATTTTGGCTTTTATCTAAATTCATCGAGATCAACGGTAATACGCCATTTGTCTTGACGACATACCAAAAGGATTTGATGTTTGGGCAGGATTTTTGGTTTTCTTTTTCTCCTGCTTGGTTTCAGCACGAAGCCACGACTCGACAACAGAAAGCAGATTGACAGAATTCTTCAACTCTTCAACATCCAATAATTTCTGAGCCTTCTTTAGCTCACCATCTTGGATGTAAGCTAAATGGGTTGCCCATGTTTCCAAGCCATCAAAGATATGTGTTGCATACACAATTGTAGCTCCTCTCTATATGAAATGCAGGATGAATTATAATTAAGAAGGGTCCAATTAAGATAGATATGAGTCCAACTATTTAACCAGAATACAAAAGTTTTTGTTGTCAAATGACATGTCATTTCCCCCACTCAAAGCTCTTCCAAATCTCAGATCTGGAGTGTGTGTGTGTGTGTGTGTGTATGCATGTGAATGTAGTAACTTTAACAAAAGATCAATTCTACAAAGCCATACCTGCTCACATTCTTCCTTGAAGAATTCTAGTAAGTCCATCCTAGCAACAACATCCAAGTCAACTGTTACCTCATCAAGCAAGAGAACCTGAAAGACAATGAGAGAGCTTCCATATTTTAAGGTGCCAAATGAAAATCTACCACAATATAGCCTACAGAGTCCAGGTACAAAATTATAGAATCATTAGGTGGTGATTCTATAATGGGCAAGATGTACCCCAAGCATGGGATGAAACAGGGAGCACTCAATAAACTTGATACCATACAGAATCATCATTGGGAATACACAATATGAAGTTGAAATTTTAAAACCATCTTAGAATCTTCTTAATAGTGCACCGCTATTTGCTATGAACCCATATACGAGATCCTATGATACCTTGAAAGGATGAAGAAGTCCCATGCAGATTTGCACTCGGCGCCGTTGCCCATCAGATACTTTATGCATTCGCCACTTCAGATCAATATCAAGCAGCTCAATCAACTTTTCTCTCCTAACTGGATCGGTTCCTTCAACTGCCATAAATGAATTTCAACAACGTTTGCCATGAGAAAGATAAAAAAATCTCCTTTCCAATCAAACAAACATGGCCAAGAAGGTTACAAGACAAAGAAAGGCTCGGAAAACTTAAGAAATTTCATAGTAAATTCCACTAAATACAGTATGCTCTACAGGGATGATTATAAAACTGGGACTAGATTAATAACCCACCTCCAAATATCATATGTTCAGCAGAGAAGTCTCCTTGCAGCGGTAGCTCGCCCTGAAAGTTTCAAATATAAAAAAGCCTATTCACATTCATTCGGGTCATACCAAATAGATTGCTTTATCATTATGAGTATCCTAACTTGCATTACGCAATTCCTTACATAAACAATCACATTGCATCGTAAAAGCTACAAATTAGATGATTTCGAAAACATTAGGAGCCGAATTAGTTAGAGAAACCCACAGCAGAGCCAACGGTTTTGCTCCAGGAGCCTCCCAAATAGGCCAAGTCGCCGCTACAAACCAAATGAGTGTCATGAAAAGCCGAGCAATTCAACACCCGCACCACATCTCTCCCTCCCACCATTTGCTTCCCCGCCAAAATCTTCAGCAGCGTCGTCTTCCCTGCAAGTTAATCACCCGAGAAATCTCTAAATTAGCTACGGAAATGCAATTATTTACAACAATGAATTAGGGTTAGGGTTTTCACTTACCGGATCCATTGGCGCCGACGAGAAGGCAGCGCGATCCGGGAGCGACGTTGAGGCTGAAGTCGTAGAAGAGCGGCGGCTGTGCGTCGTACGCGAATTGCATGCCACTGACTCTGATACCGCTCGAGGCCTCTGATTCCGCCATTGTTGCTCTGCAATAGTCCGGTGGTGAAATCGTCGGTCAATTTTTCAATCCGATTTGGATAGAGATATATAGGGTGCGGGAGGTGACGTGGTGGATAAATGGAAGGCCACGTGAGATGGTGTGGGGGTGAAGATCTGGTGTACAAGCGGCCACGAGTATTGGAGTAATGGGCCAACCGATTTCGGTCAAGAACGTGTTAGAAAGACCCACTGAACTACTTTCTGAGACGTGGCTATAAGATAGGCCATCTGAGTTTTTTTTCGATGAGCGATAGGCCACATCAGAAATTTTATGTTGGGTGGAATACAAATAATAACAACAATAATTATAATAAAAATGTAAATGTAATTTATATATATATATATATATTTTAATGATAATTATTTTCAAACAGAGATTAGATCATTGCACAATAGTCTTATCGATTATACTATTATAAATTCTCGATATATGAAATCAAAAATAGTCACTCATTCAACTACATAAAATGATCACTCATTCAACTACATAACCGAGTTTTAAATAATATCTCTACACATACCGTCGCAACTAGTAAAATCAATATATAGATGTTTGAAACATTTTTTCTTAATGTTTTTGTAATTTGACATCAAATTTTATTACTAAAAAGCGTAAGAAAATTAAGTACAAATTTTATGTTTTATGATTAAAAAAATCTATTGCTAAATTGAATGGGAAATAAAAATAGTTACAATAATAATTAAAGTTGAAACATAATCACTTAAACTTTTCATCAACAACTAATAATGGAAACAACCAAATTTAGAAGAATATAAAAAAAGAAACAAGTGCAACTTAACATGGTATTAGCCCATAGAGTAGCTCTCTTTCTCACTCTCATTTATCATATATATTAAGTATTTTTGTGATTTTAACAATATAACACTAATGGGACAGTGTTCTATCAAAACTTAGACGTAATTAGGTGAGTGAATCACGAGACCCATTGTGTCCCTTACTCTCCCGCCCCTGACCACATATGAGTACATGGAACTGGCGGAAGTAGTGAGCAGGTAATTGAGTTATTTTCTCATTTCTTTTGGGTCGAAAGTCTTAAATTTGCTAGTTTGTGTGTGTTTGCTAGAATCTTATTAGATAGGGAGTGCTAATAATATGTCTATATTATTGTGATCATGAGTTTAGGCTCAACTTTTGGTTTCATTAATCAAGACTTGATGACATAAACTTGAGTTTAATGTATGACAACAACACTAACCATTTATTCAGCAAGTAATAATCTTAATCTGTAACAGGATAAATAAACTGAATGAGGGAATTGAGAAGAATATTGATGTTATTTCATTCATAGAATAAGCCTATATATATAGGATATAATATATAAGAAAAGTACATGTATTTCTATTACAACATTAATATCAAACTTTGACTAAGCCACACAATAAAAAACTTATTTTCCTTCAACATAATCATATTTTATCTGTTTGAAGAGCAACTTAAACAATTTAATCTTAAACTCCAACATATTCCCTTTTTTACAGTAATCTCTAAAATCTTAATATTTGTTCACTAAATTTTGAAAATTGTTGTAAATTTAAGATATTTAACAATAGTATTGTTAAATATGAAATAGTATGAAATATTGTTTAATATGAAATATTGGAAGAAATTAAGATATTTAACAATATATTTATAACAAATATATAGAGTTTTACCATAAACACGATGGTCAATAGCATGGGGATGCACATGGACGTTACTCCATATCGAAGAGGTTGCTACAGTTCAAACTATTACGGATGTTTTGTTTGTGTATGCTATAAGAACTCTTAATTGAATCATTTATGAATGGAGGTGTATGCGAATTTGATCCAACGGTCACAAATGTAACACATAATTTGTAATAAATAAAACTATAAAATTGAGTTGGTCAATGGTGCGCAGGTTAGTAAGCGTGTGCGCCTCTCGGGCCCCATAGAAACCAATCGTCTCGGTAAAACCATAAAGATCCCTGACCTCCTCTCTCTGCGAAACCCTCCACAGAGAGGAAGACTCATACACAGACCAACTCTCCCACCAAATTAATAAAATTACTAATCTGAACCGCCAGTGATTCCGAAACAGCCATTCGTACGGGTAAGTTTCCGAATTTCCTTTTACGTTCAATTCTATATTGGAAGCCCTAATCGCCTCTAAATACAAGTCTTTTGAATTGTAATACAGTAGCATGGAGGAAGACGAAGATAGGATTCTTCTCACCAGTCTTGGCTTGACGTCGGCGAATCCCGAAGATATTGAGAGGGACATTTTATCAGAGGTATGTGAAATAGTCGAATTCCAATTGCATTGGTTTAATAGTTTTGATCAAAACCATGATTTTTAGCTGATTAAAGATAGTAAGATTGGTAATGGAAGTAGTTAGTACTTAACTGTAGACAAAGAACAATAGCAATGCCGGTGGAATCGGTGAGGTTGGGGGGAGCAATGAGGAGGTTGAGGAACCCGAGAGCATTGACCCATCCACGGCATTATATAGCAAATTGAGGGCGGTTGAGTTTGAAATCGATGCGGTGGCATCCACTGTTGAGCATGAACAAGGCAGTGTTGGTGATGGTGATGATGGCAAGGAACCGGGGGATAAGGAGGAGGACAATGTTGAGGCTTCTGAAAGCCTGCAGCATGCTTTGGCTACTGATAGACTGCGGAGTTTAAAGAAGACAAGGGCGCAGCTTGAGAGAGAGCTTTCGGACCTGGGCAGGCAACGGCCTTCTAAGGGGATTGAGCATGACAAAGTCTTGTTAAATATTGTTAAGGATAAGCCTGCACCCAAGAGGAAGTCGAAACAGGTTCAGAAGTCGGGAAAGAAACAAGAAAAGCGGGTTAAAACAGTCTCGTTTGATGAGGATGATGACTTTGATGCTGTGTTGGATGCAGCCTCTACTGGATTTGTTGAAACGGTGAGTTTGATTGAACACAGTTTAATCTTTCTCGCATTATGTTATTTTAAAGTTTTGTTATGGTAGTACGAGTGATCAATTAATTATCAGTTAGTGTGTAGAAATGAGTAGTTCTTAGTTTTTTTTGAAAATAAAGGAAGAGTGAACCTGGATAGCTAATGTGAAGCTGTTGACATGCCAGGAAAGAGATGAATTAGTTCGAAAAGGAATCTTAACTCCTTTTCATAAGCTAAAGGGTTTTGAACGGCGCCTTCAAGAGGTAGGGCCATCTCAGAGGCATAATGATCCTGCAGAAGAAGACAGAAATGATGATTTGTTTTCAGCCAGTGTTGCCAGAGCAGCCCAGTCAATTTCAAAGGCAGCACAATCCCGCCCAACTACCAAGCTGCTTGATTCGGAAGCTCTACCAAAGCTTGAGGCACCAACTTATTCTTTCCAGAGGCTAAGGAAACCTCTGAAAATCCCTCAATCTCTTGAAAATGATGTGGGGAAGAACAAAAACTCAGGAATGAAAAGGAAGCGTCCTTTGCCTGAGAAGCAATGGAGAAAGCGCATCTCTCTTGAGGAAATGAATTTGAATGGAAATGGTATGTTCAGTATCTCTTTGCTCTTGGTCTATGGTAGTTGTATGATTGATATGAATGTTTTATCAGAAAGTTGTCGTGGCATTGTTATATCTTTTCTCTACAAGGAAGTTATTTCATAGCATGTTTACGACCTTGCTTGATTTCATTAACAGGGTATGACAGGGTTGTGTTCTGTGTTTATATCTACAGTTTAGCATTTAACTTTTATAATTTACATAACGGTTAAGAGGTTGTATGAAGTTTTGAAGATGAGACATGTTTGGAACTTTCATGGTGATATGTGTTGTTTTACTTGCAGAGGTGAGTACCCTCAGTTGCGAAGAAGGAAACCAGGAAGATACTCGAGATGTAGATGATGATGAGTATCCTCATGTTACCCTTGAAGGGGGCTTGAAAATCCCTGAGTATATTTTTGAACAACTTTTTGACTATCAAAAGGTAGGGGTCCAGTGGCTCTGGGAATTGCATTGCCAAAAAGCTGGTGGAATCATTGGAGATGAGATGGGTCTTGGTAAAACCATCCAGGTCTTATCTTTCCTTGGTGCATTGCATTTCAGTCGTATGTACAAACCAAGCATCATTATATGCCCAGTTACACTTTTGCGACAATGGAGAAGGGAGGCTAAGAAATGGTACCCAAGTTTTCATGTGGAGCTACTTCATGATTCTGCTCAGCAATCGACTAATAGAAAAAAGCAATACAAATCTTCTGGAAGTGATTCTGACAGTGAAGGTTCACTGGATAGTGATTATGAGAGACCAGTGTCATCCAAAGGTGCCAAAAAATGGGATACCTTGATAAATCGTGTTTTGAGGTCAGAATCTGGGTTGCTTATTACAACTTACGAGCAACTCCGTATCGTAGGTGAAAAATTGCTAGACATTGACTGGGGTTATGCAGTTTTAGATGAAGGACACCGAATTCGGAACCCAAATGCAGAAATAACACTAGTTTGTAAACAGTTACAAACAGTACACCGTATTATTATGACGGGTGCCCCAATTCAGAACAAGCTGACTGAACTGTGGTCCTTGTTTGATTTTGTCTTCCCTGGAAAGTTGGGGGTTTTGCCCATATTTGAGGCTGAGTTTGCTGTTCCCATATCTGTTGGCGGTTATGCAAATGCTTCACCATTACAAGTATCCACAGCATACAGGTGAACATTTGACATCTTTCACATTTAGAAAAGATCAGACAATGGCTAGTTTTCAATATGCACCTTTCAATGAGCAATATGCATAACCGGAATTATTACTTCTCTGTGAAGATTGAGTTAGTTTGGGTGATATTTGAAAGTTTGAGAATTCCTTGACGATTTGAGTTATATGGATTTCACTCATTTCAGCCATCAAACAACACTAAAACACAGCATATTGGAAGTCTCTTTTGTTACTCTATTTTACCAAATTGTTAAGGGTATATACTTACTCTTTAATTTTTTATTTTGCAGGTGTGCTGTGGTTCTGCGAGATCTAATCATGCCGTATCTCCTCCGGCGCATGAAGGCTGATGTGAATGCACATCTTCCTAAGAAGACTGAACATGTTATCTTTTGCAGCCTCACCACGGAGCAACGATCTGCGTATAGAGCTTTTCTTGCCAGCTCTGATGTGGAACAGATTTTGGACGGTAATAGGAATTCACTTTATGGAATTGATGTGATGCGTAAAATTTGCAATCACCCTGATCTGCTTGAGAGGGAACACGCTGGCCAGGATCCTGATTATGGGAATCCTGAGCGCAGTGGGAAAATGAAAGTTACTGCTCAAGTTCTTAAAGCATGGAATGAGCAAGGTCATCGTGTTCTTCTGTTTACGCAAACTCAACAAATGCTTGATATTATTGAAAGTTTTCTCGTCGCTAGCGAGTATACCTACCGGAGAATGGATGGTCTTACTGCCATCAAACACAGAATGGCCTTAATAGACGAATTTAACAACTCAGAGGATGTGTTTATTTTCATCCTTACGACTAAAGTAGGTGGTCTAGGGACAAATTTGACAGGTGCAAATAGGGTGATCATCTTTGACCCTGACTGGAACCCTTCAACTGACATGCAGGTATTTTTGTCACTTTTATTACTCAATTATGATGCATATGTTAGAATTTCCAACTTGATTTTGTCCGTTGGAAAGGATACTATATTTGGTAGTTTCAATAGGTATATTTCATTGTGAGACCTCATTGTTGTGTTGTGTGTCTGATTCAAATAATATCTACAGCATTCTCTGAACCCTCATTTCATTTGAACAACTTGATAACTTTTTGTACGGTGAAACGTACTTTTGTAATCTGAATAACAGGCCAGGGAGCGTGCTTGGCGTATCGGTCAGAAACGGGATGTGACTATATATAGATTGATTACTCGTGGAACTATAGAAGAGAAGGTGTATCATAGACAGATTTACAAACATTTTTTGACAAATAAGATATTGAAAAACCCCCAGCAGAGAAGGTTTTTTAAAGCTCGAGATATGAAGGATCTCTTCATTCTGAATGAGGAGGGAGATAGTGGGGCTACTGAAACAGCTAATATATTTGGGCAGTTGTCTGAAGATGCCAATGTTGTTTCTGCTCAGAAAGATGACCGCAGTAAGCGAAAATCTAAGAAAGATACTGTACCATGTGCCAATGCTTATGCTGGCAAAGGAAAGAACTCTGAGATTGAAACATCAAGGACAAATGGAAAAGAAAAGGCTGATCACAGTGAGGGTGATGCTGATGAAGAAACAAATATTCTGAAGTGTCTCTTTGACACACAAGGGATCCATGTAAGTTTCTTTACTTTGTTCTTCTGTATACATATTCTTGTTATGGTACTTGCATATATGGATTGTTAGCTGTGGTACTTGATGTGAGGGGAGATTGGTGTAAACAACACTCCATCATCCTCACTTGTTGCTATAACCTGGTGTCCATCGTTCACTACAGAGTGCTATGAACCATGATGTGATCATGAACGCCCATGACGAAGACAAAATGAGGCTTGAGGAGCAAGCTTCCCAAGTTGCACAAAGAGCAGCAGAAGCGTTGCGCCAGTCACGAATGCTTCGAAGCCGCGATAGTGTATCTGTCCCCACATGGACTGGGAAATCAGGAATGGCAGGTGCACCTTCTGCTGTCCGTGGGAAATTTGGTTCTACTGTGAATTCCAGGTTGATAAGTAATGCCAAACCCTCCGCTGAGGTTTCCAATAATAGAACAAATGGGTTTGTGGCTGGGGCATCCGCCGGGAAGGCATTATCTTCTGCTGAATTACTAGCAAGAATTCGAGGAATCGAGGAAAAGGCTGTTGAAGCTGGAATTGAGCAGCAGTTGGGGATGGCTTCTAGTTCTTCTAGCAGAGCAAGAGCCGTGGATGCTGGGCCATCTAGGCAGTCACAGAACTTGGGTGGAGTGCAACCTGAAGTACTGATTCGTAAGATCTGTTCATTCCTCCAAGAAAGAGGTGGAAGTACGAATTCTGCCACAATTGTGCAGCATTTCAAGGATAGAATACCCTCGAAGGATCTTCCCTTGTTCAAGAATCTTTTGAAGGAAATAGCAAAGCTAGAGAAAACGCCGAGCGGATCAGTTTGGGTTCTAAAGCCAGAGTTTGACCAACAGTAACTGATTCATTATTGGAGTTTTTTTTGACAATTTATCATTATTTGAGTTTGTGTTCGGCAAAGGATATCGTCAGTCAAATATCCCAACTTTGGCATGTCTTTTCTTTCTGGAGTTTCCTTCATCATTATTGTGAATAATATTTGTAGGGCAAGGGAAACTTAGAATTGGTGGGTTTGACACCATTTTGATCATGACACACGGAATAGATGTAGTTTCTCTGTACATAAATGACATGATAAAAGATTAGAATGTTTCTTGTTAGAGATCATTGGATGGGGTTGTATTTAGGTTTTTTGTCACTGCTCTAGTTTCTACAACGAGGTCACCCGTCAATTCATTACAAAACGCTGGAGCTCGGTTGAAGCAAACCAACATTCCTCCATTCGTGATACAAAATTTTAGAAATGAAAAGAATCATTCCTGTGTTGTTTGTAAGGTGCCAGAAAAGTTAGAAAACACTGATACCGTGACCTTAACCAGTGAACAAGCTAAGAAAGAAGATTGTACGAGAAAGTGCTGAACAGTCGAGCTAATATGGTAATCCATCTTGAGCTAACAGACTCAAAATTCAAAAGTTCATTATCACCAACCAGGAATAAATAAACAGATAAAACACATCTCTCTATTATATACATTCGAAAAGTTCAAATTTGAAGTTGCAGGGGCCGGCAACAGAAAATAACATTGATAACAGGACAAGAGAAAATACAGTGCAGTATAACAATTTTCCACATACATGGTACTTTTGTTATTATTTCTCTTCTCATTTTTTTCTTTCTCAGCGTTTCCTCAAGGATACAAAAAACAATAAAATGAACACCTTCATTTATAATTTACAAATGCTCACTCCATCAGAATGCTGCCCATCCTGCTGCATTTGTTTTTGTAGATGATCCTGATCCAGTTGCGGGAGGAAGATTCCTCTGAAAATAGTAATCAGTAAATAGACCATAAATCACAAATGGTTACAAGGTTCAAAAGCATGCATAGCAAATGTGCATCAACTGCACTCAGTTGTAGAAGTAGAGGTTATCCTCGCACTTGCAGAAACTATATAGGCAAAAACAATAAAACTATCAAATACAGCCTTCCACATTGCCATTCACTCTGGTACTTAAATACTAGGATCTAAAAAACACCCGAAAATGGCTGCACAATTCACACTTCCCACGGAAACAAATATTTGTATCTAATTTGGCAAAGTTATGCTATATAGGCCATAGCTAATGATTATCCAAACATGCTATAAGTTCAGATTACATGGTATGAGCTAACAATACTAGCAAGCAACGACATTTAAAGCAACCAGCTCAACTCAACATCAACTACATTTCCATACCTCAATTTGAGAAAGATCCCATAAGGGGTCGGATTTCTTTTTTGATCCATTGTCCTGTTTGACACCACCAGAGCTGATCCTAGCAGCAACAGGATCATTTGGAGGCGGCGGCAGAGGTGATCTCAGTTTCCCGGTCCCGGGCGGCGGTGCCAGGCTCAAAGCCGGCGATTTGGGCTTCACCGCCCCGGATAGCCCAGCTGCGGACAACATCCCGGCCCCACTCGTCGGCTTCGGCTTCACATTTATCCTTATAGTCTCACCTTCCTACAAATTTTCTAACTTCAAACGAAAATTTTAAAACACTGAATTACTGAAATGAAGATTTAACCTTGATTACCTTCAATCTATGATTCACGAGCGGGTCAACCTCAATGTGACTATCGTCGCCGGCGGCGGCGTCATTATCACTCTCTCTTTTCACGTACTTATCGTGATCGGAGAGCGCGACGTTGAAATCGAACGCCTCGTTGCGCTCGGCAAACCCGAGCCCAATGAAGGCGTGTTTTCCGGTGCCGTCCTCGATCTTGAGGACGAAGTAGCGCGAGGAGTCGAGGACAGTCTCGACGGAGGTCTCGCGCTGCCCCGGCGGGACGAAGCAGGCGGCGAAGAGTTCGCTGGAGTTGGGATCCTCCAACCGGATCTCACACCGGTCCTTGCAGGACACGACCCGGAGCCGACCCGTCCAGATCTTGTCGGACTGGAGCCACTCGCCGCACTTGTACCCGCCGGACGTCGACCGCGCCGGGATTCTGTAGACGGAGACCTCACGCACCACCAGAAGCGTGTGCTCGAACGACTCCTCCTCGTCCTCAAACGACATCGTTTCGGGTTGAGCTTGTTGGAAATGCAGGAAATAATGTAGCCTTTGGGGATTGGAGCTAAGAGATTTGAAATTTGAGGCGGATTTGAAGCAAGGAAGAAGAAGGTGAGAGGAAGGTTTCAATGGGGTGGTGTTGCAGAAACGTGGGTTTGAAGAAGAAGAAAAAGAAGAAAGGAAAACGAGTGCTTCAAATGTCAAACCAATCTGGGTGATATTTACGATTCTACCCCGGCTCGGTGTACTGGAGGACCCGGTACAGGGGTAATTTTGGAATTTCGAAAGATCTGTCAGGGGAAACGCGTATATAACGAGCGAATCTCAATCTCCTTGTGTTCTTAAACCCTAGCTTCAACATCGACCGCCTACATTTGAGCTCTGAGGTATATGAGTTTAATTAGTGTCTTTCTTTCTAGAACATATTGGATTTTTTCTTTTGGGTTTATGAATATGATGCTTTAAACCTGTATGATTATGCTTGCATGGAAACCTGGTTCTAAAAAAACTATAATCTTTCTGGGTTTGGGGGTTGAAGGCTTTTCTGGGTTTCAAATCAATATATATAGAGCAAGAATCTTCATGCGATATTTGGTTTGATTTTTCAGCAGGTTGGGAAACAGGGAGTGACCATGTATCTTCAGTTCTACATCAACGAGAACGGGGACAAAGTCTACACCACTAAGGTTTGTTTCAGCTCTTTGACTGTTATCTGTGTAGGTAGATTATGTGTTGGGTCGTTTGGCTTTGGAATTATTATCCATTTGATCTGTTAGGACTGAGCTTGTATTGGTTTTTTTTTTTCTGAATGCAGAAAGAATCACCGCTGGGTCTGGCTACTCAATCTGCCCACCCTGGTAAGATATGTAGTTTATTCCACTCAACTGCTTTTGGTACTGATTTTGTCATAGTCTGAATAGGCTTCCGGAATTTTTATTGTGTGTTCTTGGATGATAAGGAACATTGTTTGGTGGTCTGAATAACAAGCTTTTTTCTCTCTGTTTCTTGGTATTTTGTGTTTTTTTGTGTGAAAATGATCTCATGTTTGGTGGATTGAGTCTGCCAACTTAAATGCAACTACAGTTCCAAGTTCCTGGCTGATCAATGTGGAACTATTCAGAATTTCTATTGTTATGAAATTTTTGGATGGGCATTTTTAGCCTTTCTTGCTGGAATTTTTATTCAATATGGAGGTCAATTAATGTGGATATGACCATGTGACTCTATGTTGTAGCCTGTAGACATTTGGTGTAGGTATCGTAGAAGGAAAGCGCTTTTGAGAAGAATTTAATTCCTGATAGTTTAGTTTACATTAGGCCAGAATAGGTGTGTTTTGTTTGGTTGAAATTTGTAGTTGTCTTTGACATTGATTTGGTCAGGAAAGTTCTTTATCTGCCGACTGTTTCGTAAAAATGGTTCTGTTTCTTTCTGTTCTAACGTCTTTAGTCTCTATCAACTGCAGCTCGCTTCTCCCCAGATGACAAGTATTCAAGGCAAAGATATCTTTTGAAGAAGCGCTTTGGATTGTTGCCAACCCAGCAGTCTCCTCTCAAATACTGAAGACCTCACAGGGGAAGCTCAGCTGCATTCATGTCTCCTCTGGTGTTTCCCGGGGCCAGAAAACCTTTGGAGGTCATAGAGTGCTATCTTGTTGAAACTTTGCTTTTGGGAATGTTGTAATAGCACAGATCGTTTGTAGACTGCTTATTATTATGAGTACTTTATTTCTATAAATATGTCTGCAAAGCTCTGGCCCTATATCCTTAGGACTTGTGTTTAAATAATAATTGCTCAAACTCAAACATATTCTACCAGAATTAAATCATCTAATAGGTTTTTGCCTTGCAATTAGCATTTTGAATTGAGCATACGATAGGTGCCTCACTCCAATGCTTCTGTTGATTTCAAATTGTCAATTTTGAGAAATGTGATGATTTCAATTGTGATCAGACTTTGGGATTGATCATGTTGCTTGTGGGAGTTGTGGCATTGTATAAACTTTGTAGTTAGCTTGTGTAAGCATAAGGATTAATACCTACAAAGTACCTTCCTGCAGATAGGATGATGAAGTAATGAAAAAGAGTGGAGGTGCTGGTGGGTGTTTAGATTTATAGATTGGTAAAATCATAGCACTCTCATTTGTAGATTATACAAGTGTATTTTCCTGCAAACAAGAAATCAGTGAAGAGCATACGAAAATTAACCACTCTTCACTTAGGAACCAGACGTTGCTTTCCATGGCCAATGCTTTTGCAGCAACGATTGAAATCTGCAGCGTACATATACAATAAGAATAGACGACTTCGCGCTGATAACCATATGTGCTCGATCCATAGTTACACCTGCTGGACCTGGACATTGCTCTCTGCATAATCTACTGCAAATATAAAGTGTCTGTTTCTGCATGCAACTTCCTCAGTGTCTCAGTTATAGGGTCAAACAAGAACAGATTGTCTGGTTCATTATTATGATCACCAGCTTCAAATCCCTTTTTGCTGAAAACAAATTGATCCTTCCAAACTCCTATCAAGAACAGCCAACTTCCTTCACATAGCGACGGCCATTTGAATCTCATTTGTTCAATCCAATCAGTTTCTCGATCAGCAGTGCCAAGACTGCCAACCACCCAAAGCACTAAGTTGTCACTCTGATCGGCACCTACGACTGCTAGTGAGTTTCTCCATGAAAATAAAAAATGGGAGTATCCTATTGTCACTGACATTGCGTATTTCTTCGGGTAGTGATTTACATGTATCCTTGAAGACCTCATCATGTAAACTAAACGAAGCGACAGCAAACCCACTGGATGTGAGCTCTACCAACCAACACAGCACTCCATTCAAGGTGATGGACACAGTAGTATAACACCTTTTACATGATGCAATAAGACCTGGGCGTTAAAACAAACCTTTAAGGGATCATCCGGATCATCAATACCATATAGATTAACTGACCAAGTTGTACACATTACTGCTATACATAAAGTCAAACCCTATAAGAGGATAGCAGGTAGCATTCTCAAGTTCCACCAAAGGAGACGGATCAAACCACATGGAGTGGTCGGGTTGGCAAACTGGGCTCTCCAAGTTGGGGCGAATGGCAGGTTGGAACCCCACACATGAGTTCGAATCCCAGCTTGGTAAAATTTCATGTGGCTAGGGCCAAGCCAGTTGCCCGAGATGGACTAGTCTCCTTGGTTGTCAGCTATGGGGGAAACCACCGGGAATACCCTAAAAAAAGGACCGTGATAATAAAATTGGTCTGTTGCTGGGTTCCATACTACTGTGACAATTATATATCCATGAAGAAACTTTTTGCAGCAAACTAACCAATTGCTAGATCCCGCAAGTCCTATATTCCATCTTGCATCGCTGGGGAGGAAAGGTATATTCAAACTTGAAAGTGCAGTTTCTTCGTCGGCAAGTAATGAGACTCCAGCTGATTTCTTATCAGCAAGAGAAGAGCAGGTGGCGAGAGCTGTGAAGACGATGTCTTTCCAGGAAAATAGAAGTTCTAGTGAGAGCATTCCACTCTTTTGATACACACCTAAACCTATATATAGACTTGAGAGGCAGTTTTGATAGAATTTCTACTAGAACACTTTCATCAAAATCAAAGCTTGCAGCTTTCGTTCTTTTTAAACAACCAGCTTCTATTCTGTTTAAACAATAAGAGAAGGCAACAAACTCAACATCGAGCAAAGTTTGAACGGTTATTTATATTACCATCCAATTCTCGGTATAACAAACTCAACTCAGAAACATAATCCACATAGGACTAGCAAACATGAACAAATCAAGAACTAGAAAAATAAAACTTCTCTTGGTCAAGTATTTCCCAATCTCCCAGACAAAGGTAAGTAATCCTAATGCTGCTAGGAAAAGGAAAATAAATGCTAGGAAAAAGAAACTCCTAACTAAAGGGGCCTGCATAGCCGCATTGCGAGTCTTTAAGGAAGCAATGGTTGATAATTCTGATTGAATACTGGAACAGTTTTTATTTCAAATTGAGCTTAATATGCTTCATCTGCATTCTCCAGCCATTAGTCTGCCTACTAATTGAAGTTTTTCCAAAATCTAATTGGACAGTTGTACACAGCCCCAGTTTAATTCTCTGGTGTATAATTTGGATGAAGATAACAGGTTCTGCTTAGTGCTATGAACTGTAGTAATATCCATAATATATATCTACACGATCATATACAAAAACATGGCCACAACCATATTTTCTACGGAAATTCACAGAAATTTGTTTCTTAAATATGTGATTCATATGATTCATATCTATCTGTATCAGCCGTATATATAAAGATCATATGGAAAAGGGCTACATAAGTGAACGGAATACCTGGAGGCATGTAGCCAAAAGACCCTGCAACAAGAGTCCAGTTTGACGAATTCGAGCTCAACAGTTTTGCAGTTCCAAGGTCTGATAGAAGTGGCACCAAATCCGAACTATTCCCATGTTGCCATGAATGTTTCTTGTGATGTTTCTTGCCATAATTATAAGTTGATTCATTATGGAAGAAATTGTTGAGGACTCAGATTGAATATTGAATTTAACAAGTGTAACTGAGCAGAAAATTCCCAAATGCATCCAATTAATTTCCGTATCCCAGAGTCATATTTTAGTCACTCTATGCTGCCACCACTATTTCTAAACTGATAGAGTCAGAAATGTAGTTGGCTTAATTAAGTGTTGTGATATTGAACGGATTCTGAAGACACTTGTGGTTATGAAAGCTTAACAAAAGCGTGACTGGACCAAACTGGGCTAATTATCAATCTAGGACGTCCTCCAGTAAAGAAATATGAGTACAGCTTAACCTGATTACTGTCCCAAATGTAATATCGCCTTTGGTTCACATTGATGACAGGTTATCCTCTTCCACATTGGCAAATAACCCCTTGCCCAAAACCCAGCCTTCAATCATTGCTTGAGCTCTCAATGGCTGGTCAGCAGGCACAAGATGTCCAGCCCCTGATACCAAAACAAAACTCAGACTCCCCCATTTCTGCACATAACCAGCAACCTCTTCTCCCACTCTCCAAACTCTCCTATCCGCTGAAAGAAACATCTCTATCCCTTCCCATTTCATGGTCTTGACCCAAGCCTCATTCGCAACCACGCCGCATCTCATGTCAAACTGCCCTTGGTACAACAACACCTTGCTCTTCCTCACCAACTCCTCCACCATATACTTAACACTCTTCATCATATCCTCACCCAACACCTCCCCCACCAAACGGCTACATTCCTCGAAAGCCCTGGACTCCTTCGACACCCCCAAAGCCTTCCTCACCTCCTCATTCCTCAACAACTCCCCAACCAAATGGGTCTCGTAGCTCACATTCCTTCTAATATCATACAAAGTAGGCAACCCAGTCATGTCTTGCAACCTATCCAACACTCGGCTTCTTGCATTCTTCGCCTCGCTCCATTTCGCAGCTTTAGACAACTCCACTGCCTCAAATTGAAGCTCCTCCAGCTCCCTCCCCTGCCTCTCATTAATCAAACCCGAAAAGTAAGCACTCGCAGCATGAGTTTTGACTTGTATCACCGGGTCTGTCTCACCATTTCCGATAGCAACCCCAGCTAAGTTCACACGCCGATCAGAACCATCCATATTCCTCTGCAGAATGTAGTACCCAATTGCCGGAATATACTTACCTGCATAGCTCTCACCGGTTATGTACACAGGCCTCGACCTAAACACGTGATCAAGCTCAATGAACTTGGTGATCGCAGTGAACAGGTCACGTGCAACCTCAAGCTGGTTTCTAGGAATCTCTTCGGGTGAGGAAGCAACACTGAACCCTGTTCCGATGGGATTGTCGAGAAAGACCAAGCCGAAGACGTTGTTCCAGGAAGCGGAGTTGGGTTGGAGGGAGATGGGATCAGAGGGGTGTTTGTGGAAATTGACACGCCAGGGACCGAGCTCGAAGAAGTTGCCGATCATGGAGGAGCATCCGGGGCCGCCCTGGAGCCAAATGAGGAGAGGGGTTTGGGAGAGAGGGGAGGTTGGGTTGTGGGCTTCGTAGAAGGTGTAGAATATGGCAGAGGATGTGGCGGGGTTGACTGGGAGGTAGCCTGACTTGGTGGGGAGGGCTTGTTTGGGGAGGAGAGGTGGTTGGGAGGCTGTGACGGTGTGGAGGATGAAGAAGAGGATGAAGAAACAGAGGACTGTTGTTGACTCCATTGGAGAAGTAGAGTTGTTTGTCGGATTGGTGATAATGATTATGAGGCATTATATGGTTGCATCATTCATTATGCCAAAAACAAATACACAAATGTACATGAGATACCTGATTTTGGCATAGGATCTCAGAGTTTTTAATGGTATATTTTTTTTGAATAAAATTTAGTGTAATATTTTTAATTTTAGTGTTAAAATCAGTTTAGTTCATCGTTTTAAAAATTCATCTTTTTAGTTTCTTAACTTTTAAATGACTACACTTGAGTTTAAATTTTGATATTGGCTCCAATTATAACGTTAGCTGCTGACCTAGACCCTACAAGATGGTCTCATATAATAGTGTTGACTCTCAATTTGTATGAAATTGAGATATATTATGCGTTTTTTGAGTGTTTAAATACTTTATTTTAGAGTTTAAGGTCTATTATGCCCTTTCTCAGTGTTTAAACATTAGTATGTGAGGTGACCTTGTCAGGTCCAGGCATCTGATGTCATTTTTGAAGTCAATATCAAAATTTGAACTCAAGTGTAGTTATTTGAAAGTTAAGAGACTAAAATGAAGGATTTTTGAAATGATGGACTAAACTTATTTTAACACCAAAGTTAAGGGTACTAAACTGAACTTTTTCTTTTCTTTTTTTTGAATTAGAAGTCAACCAATTTATAATATAGAAAATAATACAAGGAATAACCACATTTCGGTGTTAGTGGTTAAGGTATCAAAATGCTAACGAAATGAAACTTCGGGTATGAAAATATAAATTTTTGATAGATAGGTATGAAAATGAAAATAACATCATAATTCAGGTTGCGTTTTGTATTTAATCCTATTTTGAAACTAATCATTTCATACACATGTAAACTTTAAAAGAAAACTTTTTTATTTAAGAGTTTTTATCAACACCGGTACCCGAACTTATGTGCTCCGGTTATAGTGGTACCCATACATTTAAAACTATCAATGTGGTACTTGAACTCCATTTTCGCTATCAACGAAGGGTCTGAGACCAATTTCCGTCACGACGACGTCTATTTACTAATGTGTCCGTGATGAGACCCAACTAAAATAACAAAATAACAAAAATAACCTCAGTCTCTATCTCTCTTTCTCGATTTCCATCTCTCTCTTTTCTTTCTTTCCTCGCCTCCTCCTTCTCTTCTCCTTCTCCTCCTCTATCAGCTGATGCTACACTTTCCATCTTCCTTTTCTTCCTCGAAGTCCAAAACTTATCAAACTCATTCACACTGACGCACATAATTTTTTTCATTCAGACCGGAAACCCTCTTCAATTACCTCAACACCAATATCTCGTCTCCTCCACAATCTTCCTCTAGTCACCGCAGCCGCTCCCCTCAAGCTTCCTCACGGCCACCGCCTATAGCACCTTCCCAATCTCAGTGCCCATCCCCGTCTGCGCAACCAAGCAAAAATGCAGTCCCCATTCACAATAGTCGTCCCCGCAAACACCATAGACCACTTCCCCTGAATATCAGCATCCTCCGAAATCAGCTTGTTAGTCTTATTCACAGCCTCACTCTCCCTAGTCATCGAGCCCTGCTCTACTCTCAAAGTCGAGCTAATCAACTCCACTACACGCATATCGGCAGAGACCTTATCCCCAACCTTAAGCTCCACAATATGCCCTCGAACAAGCTCTTTCCCATGCTCCGATTGAATCTCCTTAAGCGTCGTCTCGGCATTAGTCTCCTTCCAAACTCTGACAATCGCGTTCACAATCAAGATCAAGAAGATCACCAACGGCTCCACAAACGCTGTGATCTCCTTCTCACCGCCTTCGTCCTAATCCAGCCACGCCAGCACAAACCAGATCACCGTCGCTACAAGGAGGATCCTCACCAGAGTATCATCAAACTGCTCCAGCACCAGGCTCCAAATCGACTGCCCCTCATGCATCTCCAGCTCGTTCCATCCATACTCCTCAAGCCGCTTCGCCACGTCAACGGAGTTCAACCCTACCTTCATGTTCACACCGAAGTGCTTATCGGACTCGTGAATCTCCTTGCTCCACGCCAGAAACGCATCGCAATCGGACGTTGTCGCCGGCTCCGTCGTCGAAATCCTCACCTCCTTTCACCATTCAGATCTAGCAGAAAAAATTAAACGAAACTTGAAATCTCTATATAGATAACGAAATCCGAAACTGTCGAGAGATATAGAGATTAATACAATCTCTATATCTTCAGGAGAACATTGTTGATGTATTGAAATCTCTATATAGTTCAATCTCTATAAAGGTAACGAAATCCTCACTTCCTTCAAAATTTTCCAACGAAATTTATTTATTTCGTCGCATTAATAATGACAAAAATTTTGAATTAAAATCCTTTCGCCAAAATTTTTTCCCACCCCTTTCTTCTTCTTCCTCCATATTTTTTTTCTTCCTTCTACATATTCACCACCTCCACTTCTTCTTCCTCTGCCACCACAACCACCGTACCACCATCTCCACCGCCACCACCACCGCCACTACCACCGTACCACCACATTGATCCGACAAAACAAAACAAAAAATCATAATTTTTTTAATTTAAATTATAAAAAATTAAAATTAATTTTTTTATTTACTGAAAACTCTTAAGCGGCGAAATATTTTTCGTCACATAAGTCCATGCGACAAAAAATTTCGTCGCATAAGTTTAAGAAACGACTTTGTGTTCGTCGCATACACATATGCGACGAAAAAAATTTCGTCCCTTAAGGGGTATTTATACGACACAAATTTATGTTTTCGTCGCACAAATATAATGTGACGAATTTTCCGTCGTTTTAGTACTCATGCGACGAAAAAACCTTCTTATACGATGAAATTATTTCGTCGCATGAGATTTTTCTTCTACTAGTCGTCCCGTACAATCTCGCATATTGTGTCCCGCACCTGAGCAACCTTTTTGCATTGTTTGTGTCGGTTGATCAGTTTCATCTCTTATACAATCTTCACCAAATAACTTTAAACGGTTGGGATTAGGAGGTGGAAAATTCTAAGGCCTAGATTGCTCCAAATGCATTTTCTTTTGTTTAAATAAATTTCTATGCTTCTCAAACTTCGGAAAAAAAAAACTAGTTCAAGACTAAAAGTGTCCAGCAAAATTTCCATGAACTCCTCATGTTGTGTACTTTATTATCCAACCCTTGGATAAAATATTTCACCTTGCATAAACTTATGAAGTCTTTCTCGAGCACATATCAAAGCCATCAGAGTTGATTAGCTATTTATCAAATGACCTCAAATTAAGTTGGTCAAATTTTCAGGATATTACATTTACCGTGAACTGAAATTTTCTTATAGAAATTATTCCATAGACAAATAATGTTACAAATTTTTTGAAAGGAAACAAATCAATAGATGAGAACAAAGTATGTTTAATTCTGAATCAAGTCTACTAACAAAAGTAGAAACCATTGGATTTAACATGAATGGATTGATATAGAAATGAAAAACGCAAGTAATACTAGTTGAAACTCATCTACCGCAAGCTGTGTATGATATAGCCATCAATACTCGGTCGGACATGCAGGGCCAGTGAACCAAACTCTAATTACTTACAAGTTAAAAGTTTGTGTCTAACATTTTGTTATTTTTTTAAAAGAAAAGAAAAGAAGAATTACATTAAGAAGCCTTTGGAGTAACCCGTATTTACAATGTAGGTTGAAATTCAAGCAAATGTAGGTTGAAATTCTAATAACTACAGAGCATAACTAAATCTACATTGATCTTTGGTGTCACTGTAAAAACTAATAACTACTTTCAAACACACACAGCTACGTCTTGGATGAGAAATGATGATCCTTTAGAAGTAATTACTGCTTTAAAAGGATCTTTTTTTGAAGTGGAGAAGGATCTATTACTATTACTGAGAAATCATGACAAAAGTAGTTTTCTACAATTACTTAAAATTCTATTTTCTTCACGATTCATGAAATGTATAACTTGTCAAGAGCTTAGTCAGCTTACACACATATATACATATGCATGACTTTTAAATTTCGTGAACGAAATTAACATGAAAATGAGAAATCATGACAAAAGTTTTGTTTTGTGCAATTTTGAGAGATGTGGCTTCATTTTTAGCATTCTAGATTATAGAATCTATGTTGTGTCTTCTCATTTTATTATTTACATAATTATCACCAACAAAATAGTTTGATATGAAATATTGGAAGAAACTAAGATGTTTAACAATATATTAATTATAACTAGTTTATAGCCACCTAGTTTAATATGTGATAGTGTACGGCTAATATGAGATCAGTAGAAAAGAATACTTCAATTTAGGGTTAATTCAATAATGCGAACAAATCAGATTCAGATTCAGGTCAGGACAGATCTACTATGATCTACCATAGCTTTCAGCTCCCAAGATCAGAATTCTCAACGATCTACATCACACCACTACACAACTAAAACTATGCCTCTAGGGTCCTATTTATATATAAGAATAGTTGTAATCCTAGAAGGAAACTAATTACACAAAAAGATTTACACAATCCTAGTTTGATTATACTTTCTAATCATACTAGGATTAGGACTCACGTTAACACTCCTCCTCAAGTTGGCGCATACAAGTGAGTCCTAATTATATACGGATTTACATCAATTCTACACTCCCCCTCAAGTTGGTGCATAAATGTCTATCATGCCCAACTTGTCAATCGAGTTGTCGAACACCCTCCAAAACAATACGCACATCCTTATTCAACACAAGAGTCTCTGTGAAAAGCTTCGCTTCAGCATAAGGCGACTGAGTTCCTGTAACAATTACAGGGGCAACCTGAAACTCGTGCAAGGATGCATAGCTAAGCGAGACCAGGTGCATGATAGGAGCATTTTATGCTATGTTCTTAATATGTTTTTACCCTCATTTATGCTTTGTTTATCCATTATTAGTATAGTTTTAGTAGTTATTTAGCATAAGGGATTATTTGTAGAACATTGGCTAAAACATGTGTAAAATAGATAAATTATGTGCAATATTGTTAAAAGCTGACTTATGAAGTTATCGTGTTATTTCTTATGATTTTGTGAATTTATACATTGTCATTACTTGATTATATCTTTTGAATGTTTAGGTGACATGTATATGGACATAACGAAACAAGAATCATGAGGATCAGACTTATGGAAGGTAGTAAAAGAAGCATGGAAAGACAAGAGGCCGAGAGCATGAATTCGGAACAAAAACAGAGGATTTCCAGAAACCATAACTCAACTTCAAAAATTTCCCTAGGACTATCCAGGAGGAACCAGGAAACATGCCATATATGGATGGAAATCTGTGGGTGTCTAGTTTCTAAATCTTTTGGAATCTCAGCAATCCAAGTTCTGAGGAAGGAGTTATGATGGAAACAATGGCCGGAGGTTAGTCTGCTGGAAACAGGATAGATTTTGCTGAAGTTGTCTACCGAGTTTGTGAGTGTGTTTCTTCACCATCCTTCCCAAGCATGCCAAATGATTGATGAAGAGCTTAATGAAGACATGAGAAGTTGTTTAGAAGAAGAAGAATCGAAGAAATCACAAAGGAGAAGCTGAAAACAACAACTAGGAAAGTTATCCCGGTCAAAACAGGATAACTTGTTCTACCGAGACTATGGAGGGGATTCGGCTGTCCTATGGAGCCCAAAACGTGTAAGGGAGTCCTTCATTGATCCCTTAACATGTAGGGGAGTCCAAAAATTCAGAAAAGAAGTCTATGAATCATTATCCAAGTCAGCAAATTCAAGAGTCAAAGTTGTGTGCAACAAGGAAAAACAAGAAGCCCAATCTGACATGGACAAGGAGTAGGCTGCCGAATTTCTTAGGGTTTCTTTAGGATTTTTCCTCTATAAATACACATGTAATACAACTGAAAAGTGGTCCTCAATTTTGTAAAAACCTTAGCTAGCCAACTCTACCAAAAACCCCTCAATACAGCCGAAGCATAAAGCACAACCGCCGAACATCCCTTGCAGCCGCCAACCCCCTTGCCCTAGCCGACCCTTTTAGGTAGGATTTGGTATGGATTCCTCCATGTATTTGTGTAATTATACTGTATTTTATGCAATAATTTATATATATTGGTATTTCGGTTTATGGTTTTATGTTATAAACATGTTTGTTTGTCTTTCTTTGTGATCTACTGATAAATGTGTTTGTTAGCATAACATTTAGAATGCATGCTAGGTTTTGGATTTAGAATAGGTTGTGTAAGTTTATGTTATTATTGTTTTCTAATTGATTAATCACATACCTGAACATGTAATCGAACCTAAGGGTAGTCTGTGCACGGATGTTCCTAAGGAGGGAGTTTAATATGCCGTAGTGTTCTAAGGTTAAGTTCGCCGATTGGGTTATTGATTTTTAGGCATTGCTAAGGGTTTTTAGGGTTAAGTGATTTACATGCTAATAGGATGAGTGACATCATACCTAGGATCCTGTCTCCAATGACTCTCGCTCGTATGTGTATTTTGTATTAGTGTCAGGCGATTGTAGGCACTAAACAAGATGACATATATATAAATTTAGGATCAGGCGATTGTAGGTCCTAAGTTTACATGAGAAGTCTAAATAGTTGGAATTAATTAGAATTCAAGAAAACATATTTCATTGCATCTTGTTCTTGTGTAAAACTTATGTGTTTTCTATTTGGTGTTAGCTACGTTTTGTGTTTAACAAATTGATCGACCAATGTAAATATTAGATTTAGATTTAGGACTTTAGAAATCACCATAAAATCCCCATCATAATTCGGTAAATATGTGAATAGTTTGTAAATAATTTAATTCTTTTTGTTTATATATTTCGATGTCATGTCTATATTTTGCGGATTGTATATGATTATGTGTGTTATACTTGTATAGTTGTGACAGAATTGTACTTGTATGCTTATCTTATATTTGTGAATATTACTAACTCATTTTAATGCAGATATAATCTTTCCCTAGTGTCCCCGGCTAGAACGATCCCTACTTACAGTTACTACAATGATAGGGTTTAAATTGTAGGTTGTTAATCAACGATCTCGTCAGTGCAGCGGCAAGAGAAGAGTTAAGAGGCCGTAACTTACTGTAAGGGACAACCTCTTGATTACCATAGTCAATGTAGAACACTTCAAACTTGTGTTTTCGCACATTGACAATCCGAGCTCTGTTCCAAGAATTATCTGCACTAAATTGAGCAACGACAATGTCACCCTTCTTAGGATTAAAATCATCACGAGCTTCTTCAAGGTTCAAAGAAGCGAGCTGTTGCTGAATAGAGACACTCTTCTCGTCCCCAACTGTCTGCATATAAAATTTACCGCTGTCCAGAACTTCTGTAATCACTACCTTTGATTCTTCCGGTTTGTTGGGTTTTCCTTCTAAATTCTCCCAAATTTTCAGCTTCTTCAATCGCGCATCTTTCATAACTCGTTCGAGGAGATAGCTATCTTGGATCTTATTACTACCATCAAATGGAATATACTTAGCGAAGCCAGCTTCAACAATGGTAATTGACACATTGGTCCCAGATTCCCATAAACTTCCTACGAAAGTTCCTTTTCTATCAGTAGTGTCCACTTCAATCTCAACGTCTCTCTACATTAATCTTCGCCTCATGACTGCAACTGCTTCTTCCGAATAGGGCTCATCATGATCAGGACATCTCACACAGGAGAGAGAAAAGGATATGATGCATGTCTCCTTAGGAATTTAAAACGATGACCACTGAAGATATATTCCACAACTGCACGCACTCTCCTAGTTCGCTGCAATGTTGGCAAGACATCTCTTGCTTCCTGGGCCGTTGCCTTAGTCAAGTCAGTAATGTCCACATTGGGGGCCTTCTTTGAAGAATGCAGTCCTTTCTTTTCAGCAATAACACGTTTTTCAGCAGCAAGAAGAGCATCATAGTGTGTTGATATCTCGTCAAACTCTTTAGGTTCGATGACAGTACCGAAACCAGATGCAGCCAGAAGATGAGCAACGTTTTCATCGTCAACAAAGACAGATCCGAAATCTATTACTCTAGAAGACTATGCTTGACCGACATTCCTTGAATACTGCATTTGAACATTCACTTGGCGTCCAATAAGGAGTGTCCTCAGAAACTCCTTAGCTTCACGCGCACAGTCCTTTGGCTTATCACCTCTCCGAGAATTACCCATCTTCGGACATCAAATACTTGAAAGAGTAACTCTACGCTCTCCAGAATCATCAGCCACAATGACACATTGCCCACTTACAACCTGCACATCTATTCTAGTGAAATTCTGGTCATGAATTGGCTCGGAATTTGTAACAAAGTTTGTCCAAATCCTCTTCTTGTACTTCTTAGCTTCGAGCTTTGCAGTCTTGAGCCGCTGCTTTGCATCTTCATCCATAACTTTTGCGCTCCATTGTGCAAATTTAGCATAACCATTCTTCACAAGCTCTAGCCCCAACCTATATTTTGACTCTAGTCTTGGAATCAAAACAATCAGAAACATTGAAGTCCAATTTTCTCTTCTTGTTTGGGTTATGACTAGAAACAGAAAGGGAATTAGTAGCATCTGTGGCGTCTCTGGTTGCCACAGATGAAGTACTTATAACTTTGACGTCATTGTTCTTCATCGCCAGCATTGCCTTGTACTTTTCAATAATGTGGTGGACTTCACAACGTTCTTGGGGCCAAGTCTCTGGTTCGGTCTTGTGAGGTTTCAAGATGATCATGCATACATCTGTACCACAAAGTATCAAAAACTCCTTGGCCTTCTTACATAAGTTTCTCTCCCGATCCGGAAGACCGTCTAGATCTGGCCTATGAAAAAGAAGACATTGAACTATCAAAAGCAAGCTGATCTCAAGAAATTTTTAAGGGCATGGCGCGTGTGATTTTTTCTGTGCAAAAAATGTGTGTAATTGGAAGCACATTGAAGAACAACAACGAAGAAAAAAGATTATGATATTAACCAAATCATGCGGTAGAGTATCACCAAAGCTTGTGAGCACGTTGTGTATGAGTTAGCTATCAATCTAAACCCTTCATTTCCCTTTCCACACTCAGTCACAGGCAGAGCCACATTCTTAATTTTATTTACGTACGAGTTAAAAGCTTGTGTCCAAATCCAACATTTTCTATTAAAAGCTTGTGTCCAAATCTTACAAACATTCAAACTATTGTTTTTGTTACTTGAGTGATGAATCCGAACCGTTCATTTCGTCACTTACAAACAGATATGGGCCTAAATTTTTTCCATCAAGCCCACTTAACTAAAACAAAAGCCCAAAGCACAAACCAACTGACGCTCTCGTTCTTCACACACACTGCATTCCCTCACTTCTCACAGTAGTCGTCGCTCCCGTAGACTCTGCACCACTAACCAATCTCTCTCTCTGAGTACGATCCTCTCCCCCGATCTGAACCCCTAGATTTTCACAATTTGCATCACACATATAATTGTGGCATCTGAATTGAACACGCGCGTTTTGACTTTGCTGCTCTCTGTTTCAGGAATGGCTGCCCGAACCCTCGGGGCTCTTCTGGCGCTGGTTTTGGCGGTTACGATATGCGAAGCTGCCTCCGTCTTCCACCCTATCTCTGACTCTCACCAATCCGCCGGGACTGAGCTCTTCACTGAGGAATCCTTCTCCAGGTGAATTTAAACCCTGATGTGAATTTCTATAGGTTTCTGCGAATATGAAATGATATGATTATTCTCATTCTTGATTCATAATGCCACTGAAAATTGTAAGATTTGAAGTTTCAATTTTTTCAGTGTTTAACTTTGGTTGATTTGTGTGAAAAAATTATAGTTATTTGGCTATTTTAGCCTCTGTTGGATTCTGTACAGATTTGGTGTCTTGATTTGATTGATAATGTGTGGTTGCTATATTTGTGGTGGAAACTAGTATGAATGATATGCGACTGTTTGATTTGGTTAAATATTACAGCTTAGAAGAGGCCTATGAAGCTCTGAGATCATTTGAGGTTCTCGGGATCAATAAGCCTCATGTACGTGGTGCTACTTGTAAGTCTGTTGTGGAGAAGCTTGGATCATCGGCTTCTGCTCCAAAGGACTTGTTCTTTGCGTTAAAGGTTAATGGTATTTTGAAGTGCGAGGTTAAGAAAGAAGTATTTGAGGTAGTGTTGAGTCTCTACCACCCATGTCTGTTCTCATCTTGTCTGTGACGGATGTGGTGGAATCCTGCTGTTGGAACTAATTCTCTTCTCCTTGTCTAGGGCATTGCTTCAAAATTTAAAGCTGTGGTAAATGGTGCAAGCTCACTGCTAGACATCTATTACTCCATTGGCAGTTTGGTACTTATTAAGGTAAGTTATTGAACTACTGCTTTCTTTGAAGCACTGCCCAATTGTGGTTTACATTGTCTGTTTGGTTCCGGTCCTCAAGTTTGGCTCATAATTTATACATTAAGTGTTGGTGGTTCTGAAAAAAAAAGAAAACAGAAAAGAAAAAAGAGTAGTTCGACTGTGTGCATGGGAAGAAAATTGTTATTAAGAGTGTCACTATTTTTAATTGTTATAATTGTCCAAACGCTTCTTTTCTTAATTTCTAGAGGTTCTACATCTTTTATTTGTCCATTGATGTTCTTTTTCTTCTTGTGACAGGACCAAACTCATGAGGTCGATGTACGTCTTGCTGACGCTGATGGAATTTTCAGATCTATCAAGGTTGGTTCCTCATAGTCAGTACTGGTATTTCTTAGTTGGTATAAGGTTGCCTTCTGGTTAACCCCTGCTCCTGAAGATTTCTCTATGTTATATGTGGCCTAAAACCACACCTCTCCTATCCTTTTGTTGTAATATAGATGTGGTAAATTCTATTGGGCTAGAGGTGGTCGATCCTGATGTCTCAATAGTGATCTGCTTTTGCAATCAACTTTGTGTGTATGTGTGTGGATGTCGCCAAAACGTTGTGTGTGTGTGTGTGTGTTTTTCCTACTGTTTGATTAATTGTGAAAAATCTTTGGCAGTCTCTGAGCCAGAGTGATGGAAGGTGGCGCTACAGTTCAGATAATCCCCAGTCTAGTACCTATGCTGCTGGTAATTCATTTTTCTGGCATAATTGAATTGCTATGTTCTACCTCTTATCAGTCTATTGGCTACAGAATGGAGAAGTTTCCTCTGCATCTTATAATCCTTGTATGAGTTGAATCCTAGATCCCAGTTATTCAGAGATGGATTAGTGACAGTAGGTTATGATGCCAATAGTTCAACAAAGGCCATCGGCTACTTAATATAAATTATTAAGAACTGTTTGTGGTTTACATGCCATACTAACCACTAAAGCTTACCATCCCTATTGCAGGATTAGCGATTGAAGCACTTGCTGGAGTTGTTTCGTTGGCGTCCTCTGAAATTGATCAATCTATGGTAATATACATTTGTTTATTTAGCTTGCTTGTATGTGCACCAACATAAGCTCTACCTATTTTTGAATGGTACCACTGTACCAGTCATGAGTAGTCCGAATTTGGTTATATATTAGGACACTGAGTCATCCCCGATTACTGTGGATCATTATTTGGACTTCATTTATATGTATGTGTACTTGCTTTCCCTGGATCTTATTTTAAGACTGCTTTTAGTCAGCTACCTCCTGTGTATTATTTTATTATTTTATTGTATGATAATGATTTCTTTCTATTGGCAGATTGGGAAATTGAAAAGGGATGTTTCAAAGCTTTTTGACATTGTTGAGAAATATGGTATGTCTAGTTTTTTTTTTCAAAGTACAGTTTTTATTTATGTGCTTCATAGCTTGTGTGATGCTAGAATTGTTAATTAAGTTATAGAAGTTGTTATAGATTTCGGACTCGCATATGCAATCTAGATTTGCCTAAGCTGGATAATAAATAATTCCAGACTTCATATGGTCTTAAATCATTGATTGTACCATGAGTCCGTGACTGTTATGTGAAACCTTTGGGGTTTCCGGTTTGGAAACTGTAGCTTCTGTCACCTTCTGCTTGTCGAGATGGAATGTTATATCCATTATTGCTGTGATAGCAAGTTTGCCATGATCCATATGAGCTATATAGCATGCATGTTTTCTGATGTTTATGTGGAGTTGTTTGTTATGCCTTGGCCTTGAAGTCTGAATGCTCACTGTAACCTCTTCCAACTTTTCCAGCAGGCTGATTAATAATATTGTTCCACACGTGTCCTGAGTTGGTTTCAGACATACTTGCAATGTGTTGTATAACTTGTGTTGTATCATTTGGCTAACAAACTACATTTTATTAGATGATGGTGCCTTTTACTTTGACGAAAAAGTTGATCAGAGTCCTCTTTCAACTACTGCCTCAGTTGTTCGAGGGCTGACAGCTTTAGCAGCTGTGACTTCTGAAAACTTGAAGGTGACTGATAGCATGCTCAAACTTGCAGGAATAATTTTCTATAGGGTGTGTGCTGTAGGGGTTTGGATATCCTTATATATTATAATACATTACATTTGATTGCAGGTTCCAGGAGACAAGATATTGGGTTTGGCAAAATTCTTCCTTGGGATTGGCATTCCAGGCAATAATAAAGACTTCTTCAACCAGATTGATTCTTTAGCTTCTTTGGAAAGCAATAAGTAAGTGCTTTTTTTCCTTATTAAATTAGATCTTGATGATAACTTTGCATTTTTGTTACATGGGTTATTGTATATTGCTTCCTCATTTGAATAAATATTTGTATGTTTAATGATCGTTTTGTTTTTTCGGTTTCAAATGTTTTCCTTCTGTATTCATGATCAAGAGATGCAATTGCATAACTGATGGCTCTATTATTAATTGCAATTGCTACAATATGGGGGTTTCGTGCTGTATCTAAAGTTGTACTGTAATCCTATTGTCTCATATGTTTATATATTTATTTATCTCTGATGTAGGGTCTCTGTCCCCCTGATTTTATCGCTTCCAACTACAGTGCTTTCATTGACTAAAAAAGACCAGCTCAAGGTTTGTCAATCGATCAACTCATTATGTGTTCCTTAAATGGTTGCTGAATCATGAATAATACCCTCTTGTTCTTGGGGAATGTCAGTCATCATGAATTGGATATCTCTAAGCACCTATTATGTAGCTGTCCTAATTTAAGCAATCATAATGCATTTCTGATTATTAAGAGCAGATGAAGTTGAAGCAACACAATGTAGAAAAGAATAAAACCATAACAAAGTGCAAAGGTTGATGGGACGACAGATGGATGGGAAGGGAAAAATAGTAGAGATGTATATAGGAGATATAACCAGATTTTATTCGTGAATATATATATATATATATATATATGAACTGGTGTGTTCTGCTGTATCAATTTTTACTTAGTTTAACTATGGTGGTTTGGTTTGAATCATTATTTTAAACAGGTCAAAGTGAGTACTGTGCTTGGATCAAGTGCTCCTTCTCTGACTGTTAGGTTGGTGCGAGCTTTCAGTTCTGGTTCAAAAGATGCTTCTGTTATTAGCAGCCAGGTAAATTATGACTTCTTTTCTGTTTTTGTAGTAAGACCAGTATTTCATTCTTTTGGATTTTAATGGCCTCTGTTTTTGCATGCATTGATATAGGAACTCAAGTTTGATCAAGAAAGTGGGTACCATGTCCTGGATGTTTTGCCAAAGAGCGTTGATGTTGGAAGTTACATATTTGTCTTTGAGGTACTCTTGTTTGTTTTGTTCTAGCTAAATTTGCATTCATCTCAATATTAATCCGGTTTGTGATGGACTGAGCTAGCCAAACTTTTTGTAGGTTGTTCTTCATGATTCTGAACACGAAACAGTTTATACAACTGGAGGTTTGGCCCAAGTAGGTGTATTTGTCACCGGAGTTATCAATATAGAGAATGCAGAATTTTCTGTACTTGAAAGCGATGAGAGCGTAGAGACCCAGAAAAGGTACGCTTCTAATAGTATCAACTCTTATAGTTATGTTTCAACATATAGCATCATTTACTAATAACTGTTACATGAACACTTTGTGCTTAATGAAATTTGATTCATTTTGAACCGTATTACTTGCTTGATACTTACAATGCGTCAATATACCAGATTAGATTTAGCTGAAGAAAATGCAATTTTGCTATCTGCAAACCACCTCCAAAAGCTGCGTCTATCCTTTCAGTTGACTACTCCTTTGGGTCATGCTTTTAAGCCACATCAGGTTTGTATTTCTCTATACCCATCACGAGTTAAACTCTCAGTGTTCAGTTTATTCATAAATTTGTTGGGCTGCAGGTGTTTCTCAAATTGACACATGAGAGCAAGGTTGAACATATCTTTTTGGTGGGGAGCTCTGGAAAGAAATTCGAGAAAACACTAGTAAGTATTTTTGGTTTTATCCTTTATTTGTTTATGTCATTAAGACCGTTTTATTGAAAGCATACATGAACCATACAATGATCATATTTACATTCATGCACTTAATCAAACTTGAACAGTCAATGTGCGTCCCCTCAATGCTCCATAGCCCACAAGGATAGTAAAATTTAGATCATATTTTTTGCAGTTCATTTATATTATAAAAACGTGAAATGCATGATTATTATTTCGAGCACTGAAGAATAAAGATGCAGTTTTCACCCATCTTGGGTCTGGATATCAATGGAGACTTTTTGCTCAGTTTTATCTTTTAATTTTGCAGGATTTCCTCGGGTTGGTTGACAAGTTTTACTATCTCTCTGGTAGTTATGACCTTCAATTAACTGTTGGAGATGCTGTAATGGTAAGCCGAACTTTACCTCTGGTCTTTTAATCTGTTTTACCATTTGATGATCTGAGAAAATTGTTGTTTCTCTTTTCCAGGAAAACTCTTTCTTACAAGCTATTGGCCGTGTTGATTTAGATCTACCAGAAGCACCTGAGAAGGCCACCCGCCCTCCACCAGCTGTTGACCCTTACATAAAGTATGGGCCCAAAGCAGAGATTAGCCACATCTTCAGGGTTCCAGAGAAACGTCCACCTAACCATCTTTCTCTTGCTTTCTTGGGTCTTCTGCTTTTGCCATTGATTGGATTTTTGGTTGGGGTGAGTCAAGTGAATCTTCTATCTATTGTTATGCTCGTAAAACTTATTTACGTCTCATACTCGAATCTCTTGGCTACTCCAAGATGATCTGTAGAGGTACCTCGATTGGTTGTTATGCACTAACATGTAAAAGTACCATAAGAGATGCATTGGAGGACATTATTAATTTTACTCGTTTTTACTTGTGATATTGGGTAATGTTTGTTGACCTTATTTTATGCATTAAACAGCTATTTCACTTGGGAGTGAATCTGAAGAATTTCCCTACATCAGCAGTACCAGCCACCTTTGGTATTCTGTTCCATGTTGGCATTGCGGCAGTTCTCTTGCTCTATGTGCTTTTCTGGCTGAAGGTATGCCATTTGTCTGTAGTGGTATCTTGCAATTTTGTTCTTGCACATTTATAATCTTCTCGTGGGGCTTGCCTATTTACTTGTTTTATTCCATGTACAGTTGGATCTATTTACAACCCTGAAATGGCTTGGATTGTTGGGAGTTTTCCTGCTGTTTGTGGGACACAGGATCCTTTCCCATCTCGCATCTACATCATCCAAGTTGAAATCTGCTTGAGAAAAATTCCAGAAATCTCCTGTTGTAGGGAAGACTGAGGAAATTTCCCTTTGAAGAGACAGAGCATGGGACATTTAGATCAATTTTGTAGGACTCTTATGTCATACCTTGTACCTGTTAACTTTTAGAATTTCACTACCCGCAATCATATTTATTCTAAAAGGAAAGTTGTACTCACGGGCCTCATCTTCGACATCGGTAACGAGACTTGAGTTAATAGGAAGTGCATTGTGATCATCATCATTTTAGTTATAATGGGCAGAATTGATATATGATGCCAATTTAGTCTGCCATGATAGACTTGCTGCAATAACATGTAATTATGCTAGAATTCAGATGTGGATAAGCAAAGGGATGGTGCTCTTTCTCCAATTATTGGCAGGAAGCAACTATCTTACAATTTCCAAATGAATTATAAATTTAATGGAAAACATGTCATGTAAAGGAATAAGAAAAATTGAAAATAAAAAAATTACAGACTAGGAGCAGATGCAACAAAATTATAAATTAAACCACCTTTGTGTGGAATGCAGGAACATATTACGCTATTCTAACTCCCGAACGCTCTCGCTTGTACGCCAAATCTTTTTCTGGATAATGAACACTGCATCATCCTCATCTTGGTCTGCATCAGCACTAGCCACTGCTTCCCAGTGGAATGCCTTCATGTATTTTTTAATGTACTCCACCACCTTCGGCTTATCGCGGACAATGATGAAACCCTTGGGCCTGAGGATGCGATCCATCTCAATCATCAAGTCAACAGCACTACATCCATTCCTTTCGATATCAGAGAAAACGGTCCAGGCATGAAGTAGATCATAAGTTCTTGGGTAGGTTGAGTAGGCTTCACACCTGTTAGGGTTGGAACAAATGCAGATTATCAATATCAGATGTTGATATTATACAGTAGAGATCTCATTTCTGTACATTACATATTTTATAATATGAAACGTAATTTAGCAGTCAACTATATTATCTATTGTTCGATTTGTTCAGTACTCTGGTAGTAAGCCTGACAAAATTTCAGATATGAGCAGAGAAGAATCTAACGTCTCAAAGCAATTGCAAGTCTTGTATAGGTTAATATTAACATAATGCTGATGGAACCAACTATGATATCACAAGAATCTATGTAAGTTCAGACACTGCAATATGCAAATTAAACACCTGGGAGCAACAAGACTAACCCCGTTTAAAATTTTGAAGCTTCTAAATCATTTATAAAACCAACATGGACTATATCTTTGCTCTTTATCAAAACATGTGGAGCGAGTACTAGCAGAAATGTTTTAGTTTTCACCCACTCGGCAAGTAAATACTACTAAACAAAATTGAGAAACGTACCAGCTGTGTATTGAGCCTATCAGACCTCTGTCATATATTATTTTCAGTGTGTTAGGTCCGTCTTCTGCCACCACATTCATAACCCAAACAGGTTTGTTCCGTAAAGAAGCTGCAAACGAACCCAAGTTTGCCTTCATATCCATCACGTTCCTCACTGTGTCAGGATTAATCTTTGAGCTCAAAAGATTCCAGTAATTGTCAACTCTTTGCTGCCATACTTCCTGCACAATATTAATCATGTCATAAATCAAGCCTTTGTACATCTGTATCTTTGCATATGCAGATACTGGCAAAGCACATCAGTTAAGCAATGAAATAAAAGAAAAGAAAAGGCTTGTGCGGGTTACCGTGTCCTTTTCAAATGCATCAGTAGATACGTGCAAGTCAGCAAGACGGGGAGGAGGTGTTGTCAATCTAGCAGGCCAAGGAGCCAAACCACTTCCTCTTGATGTCTGAATTTCTGAACAGAGTAACGCAGCAGATATATATTAGTGAAATTTCAACTTGCAATGCTACCTGACATATTGCAGACAGCAGACAGTGCAGCACAAGAAGATACATCAAATAATAATGATAACAATAATTAAAATAAAATCTATAAAGAGAAGACAGACATAATTGGTTTCTCTGAGCATAAACATGCTAATCTCTACAATAGTACAATTTTGTTTTACATATGTCAGAAAACAGTCTTTCGCTACTACCAGAGTGATGGGTAATGGATTGAAAGAAGCTGGGACAACTTTGCTTTCAAATCACACTGGCTAAAACAGACCTTTTGTTTAAAATTTGTGTTTGCAACTGTTTTACAATGTGTTGGCTTTCAACTGAAATCTCTGTTAAAATACAAGGAAAATGCGAAGCACTATGCTCCAACTTTTCCAATTGGTCTACTTCCTACATTAGTAATGCTCAAGTTTAATCATGTTATTGAGCTCACACGTAACAGGCTATGGCATCCTATTTAAAGTGCCCTGGCACAGAAATGGTGGTAAATAATAAGAAACAGAGGAAGCTGTACTCACGTTCAGTGTATGGTGTGATGCATGCCTCCATTTTCACATCCCAGGTGGCATCTGGATCAGCATCCGATCTACAAAGGGGAGGTTGAGTTCCAGGCTCTCTTGACATGTAACAATCATTAGTCAGTGGCTTGACCCAAATAACAGTTTGGTTCCTTTTAGCAGCTATTTTCCAACACATCCGTTCCACAAGGGCACTCATCTCCTTCCATATTCTCAGATCCTCCTCATCCTGGGCATAGGCTTCTGGAGATGAGTAGGCAAAATAGCCTCCTGGTCTGAGTACCCTATCTAGCTCAAGGAGAAGTATCCCATCCCTTTGAAGCCAATCAATCCGACAGCGAGAGCAATGTGCCAGTTCAAAAGATCGACTTGGGTAAGGGAGTCTCTTTGTCCCTAGAACACCAAGATATGCAGGAATTCCTCTTTCTAAAGCAAACTGGATCTGATTTTGATGGACATCATTAGGTGCCAAGGACATAGTAATGACATCTGAAGACAGCAGGTAACCTCCAAAACTAGCAACACCACAGCCAACATCAAGGAATGTCCGAAGATTTCCCCCATTGTTTATAATGTCATTAGAAAAGTTCAGCATCTGCCGATCCGAACCAAGACTACATTGTTACTTTGGTCATAAAAGCAAAAAAGAAAAACCACAAACATAAACGATTGACTGGGTACTTTAACCCCCGCTTTGGAAAGCCACTTGACTTACATTGGCCATTGCTGCGATGTACTTTCCAGCACCATAATGAAAGTGAGTACCTCCTCCAGGAAATCCAATCTTTTCACCTTTGACAACCATCCACTTTTGGTCAGACTTCTCTTTTGCAAGGTGAGTATGAGGTATATTTGCTTTCCATACCTCATCTCTGCTTTTAGGCCACTTGATGGGGATCTATATCAATGATGACAGCAAACATACTCAATTCTTGATTCAAATTACTCAAAATGCAACGTTCCCTCAATTCCATTTATATAAACAATGCATATCTCACCTTGTATCCAGGTGGGGGAGGAATTAAACAGTTAAACCGCTTTTCAGGAGCAGGGCAGTGTCTCTCATAATGTTCCATCAAAGACAGATCCAACTTCAACCTTGTCTGGTAAATAAGGTTTCTGTCTAAGCAAGGAATTAATTCTGAATGTCTATCATCACAAACCTACATCGCAAACAGAGAAAAAATAGAATTAGTTTAGTATACAAGATTACTAAACTAACTCAATGTTAAATAAAAAGAGTATGTAAACAGAACAAGTTAGACCAGATGGCTCACCGGTATGCTCCTCAGTACAACACCATCATCTTCATCTTCACCAAGTTTGGCAGGTGTCTCATCAGCCTCTTCATCCCCACCCAAGTAAGTAGAACCAAATTTTCTTATTTTACTGCTGTACTCCAAAGCGGTGGAACCATTTCTTTTAGCGTACATGTACAGCCCACCACAAATAATCACCAAAACTAGAACCAAGGTGACCGATCGTTTCTTTGAGCCACCATCAGCTCGCCCCCGCGACATGGTTGCGACCAACAAGACAAACCACCTTCTACCTTGACTTCAACATACAGTGTCGAGAATCAAGCTACCAGATGCCAGCTCCAACCTCACTCCAAATGGAAGATCAATCGATGCTTCTCTTCCTAGATGCTTCAATCAACAGAAGAAGATCAAACAGTCACTTCAAACTCATTAACTACGCACCCTAAGAATATACGTGTAATGTAAGTACAAGAAGAAAACGATCCATGATGCATCAACAACCCAAGTATGATTACTTCAACTCAATTCTAGTTTAAACGAAACAACGAATCAAATCAGACATAACTAGCATCGACACTACAAGATAATCTCAAGTTCATCAATACGTAAAAGGAAACCAGAAAATGAAGACTGCCGTACATTCACAAACCGACACCACCCAGAACAACTAAATCAAGTGCTACAACTACTAAATCTAAATCACAGCACCATAAACGAAACCAAATCCAACCCAGTTCAACAAAAAACAAGAACAAATCTAAACAAAAGTACCTGATTTGTATGCACTAGAATAAACATCCGAGATATAAATGGTAACACTATATAACCAATGCAAGAAACCAAAGCTACAAGCACAAAGAGTGAAAATGGAAAGAGGCTAAACACAGAAACATAAAATTAAACATTTTTCCACACAGAAAATCCACCGAAAGTTGCCAGCTAACAATAAATGTGACACCTTCACAGATTGATTTAGACCCAGCTCGTGAAATCACCAAAAAAATAAAACGTCGGTAACATCAAGCCCCACACGTCAATTCATGCATTGGTGAATCAAAGATGGGATTTTGGGGAGTAAAGTTCAGATCTTTAATGGTTGCAGATGCGCATTGTACATGAAAAATCAGATGGGGGTATGAATGGAAGGACGTACGTGGTGAATTGGAGCAGAGGAGGAATGGGTCCTTTGAGAGAGGAAGAGGCAATAATAAATGTGGGAATTTGGGTCAGAGTGAGATCTATTTTGTAGTTTATATAAAATTATAGAAACAAAGAAAGAGAGAGAGAGAGGGGAGAATGGGAGATGAGATCTAACACTCTGTCTGTGTGAAAGAGAGAAGAGGGGAGGAGGGAGGGACCCCGGGGACGGTGTTAAAGACGACAGTTCCAGGTTGTCGTTTTGATTTTGCTCAAGATAAATCATAGTGATAAACTAGTGGCTATATGAACAAATGTGGTTTTTGTTGAATTTTGTGGGTAGGTCCTTGCATCCAATAAGTGGAAGTGGAAGTGGAGTTTAGCCAAACCATTGTGTTAAATCAGCAGTTTAAATTATATTGATTTGGCACAAGAAGTTGGTTTTGAGCTAACATTTACCAATGATGAATTTTATTATTGGAGATAGGGTGGATGTCTAATTTATTTTGTATAATGCATGATCATTTTCTTAGCATATGGTTACCATCTCAAAAACTAAGCGCAAGATGACCCTTCGTAGTAAGACTGATACTTGTTGATATAAAAGTTATATGTATGTTTAAGGTTGAGAACTGAAATCCACACACCTTAAATTATAATTCACACACAAACTTTTTATTTTTAGTAACTTAAATTTTATCTTTATATAAAAATGTTTACTAACTATGAAAAGTGAGTCCCTGAATACGCTATGCAATAGCATTTCTTGCAAAGGGACGATGATTCTGTATTATCCAATTACCCTCATTTTGATAGTTTATGAATGCAAAGGACAGCCGTTTTTCCTTTCCAAGATTACATGGAGTTTCTAATGAACTTGTGGTCCTCTCAAACGAAGTGTCGTTTTTTGCCACAAGTGACAGTTACATGCCGCGCGGTGAAAACGCGGTCCAAAGACAGAAATTTACGACTTTACCCCTAGCCGACATTGCCCTCTAAACTTTGCTCAACGATCACAATGTGACAGCCAGAAAAGAAAAATAAGGGAATTCGAATTTAGGGCTATTTTGCCCTAAATTCCCAATTCGAATTCCAATCCTACCCACAAACATGGCCAGAAATATTTCCGAATCTTTGAAAGGTAAAAAGCGCGCGCGAGAATCCGACGCCGAACCCGAACCCGAATCCGGCGACATCGATCAGATTCTGTCATTAGGTATAGAAATTCAATTTCTTCTTTTATCAATATCGATTGGAAATTACATAACTTTTTGGTGAATTACAGAGGAAAATCTTACCTTTAGTGACACATTGGTGGCGCTTCGCATTATGCGAGAGCAGTTTCCCCAAATTGACAAGGTTCCATTTTTTTGCTTCAATAAAGTTTTGATTTTGCAGCTGCTGATTCAGTTTATTGTGTAGCTGTGCGTTGTTCATAGCCTTTGCTGGTTTCCAAGAATTATTTGATACTTGTGGTTAGTTAGTTGTGTTGATTTGTGACCTTTTTGGTGGAATTTGCAGCCAATCCAGCCTTTCATTTTGCGGTCACAGCTGTATAGCAGTGTAGCGGACAGGACGCAAGTGGACCGGGACCTGGAGGTACGGAAACTCTACCAGAAATGTATTACTGACCGCCATTTGTTTCAGCCTTTGACAAGAGTGATGCTGTCTCGTTTTGTGTGGTACTTGTTAGGACATAAAATGACTAACTGAGTTATTAGGTTCAGGATAATAATACTTGAGGCCAACAATAATCATGAATGCTGCTAATCTTTTCATGATCATCAGAGGCTGTTTCTTTGCTGATTTTCCAGCATTGTCTGAAATCGTTAGAAATTGCTTCATATTTGAAATTTTTGGCCTTAGTTACTGAATCACAGAAGATAGGGTGAATCAAAAGAGCTTTGTTTTAAAGAATTTATGTGATATATAAGGTGTTTATGAGTAAACTGGATATCAGCAACTCTGGTGAAGGTAGAGTTTTTTCTTGGTGAAGGGAATGACGATTATCTAACTGAGTTAGCATGTTCATTGTTGGCAACTTTGGTCTTCCGGGGTCTTTTGTTATTCATGTTGGCTACTTTTGCATTCTCTTGCAGACTCTAAGAAGGGAGAAAGTGTTGCGCATCTTCAAATTAAATACAGGGCAGGATGATCATGCAATAATGTTTTTGGATGACTACCTATGCCAGGTCTGTATGTTTATTTAGAATTATAATTTCATTGTATCATAGTCTTTTGCTATACCTTTAGTATAAGAAAATATCATTTGATTGCTATATTGTTATGTGGTTCATCGACTAGTTTAGCCTTCTAGCCTTAGCTGTGATCTTCGCAAGGACTTGGCAGTGCTAGATAAACTAACTAGTTGTCTATGTATATGTGTAGGTAGACCGAGTTGTGAAAAGATTGGAAGGAGAAAAGGAAAAAGATATTCTTGAAGTTTTTAAGTGGTTCAGATTACAAGTTATTGATTTCAAGCTTGAACCTAGTATTGAACACCAAGAACTTGTGAGTGATTAGAATATAGTGTATTCTACATGTATCTACAGGTGCTATCGTAGTCAAGTCTGCTTGTGTTAGTATGGTATGATATTGATATAGTATGATTTGCACCTATAATGTGATTAATTGCTTTGTCTGCATGTAACTCAGTTCATAAAAATGTTCTTTTGTAGTGTTGCATACATACTCTTAACTGTAGGTAGGTGTGTGGACGGAAATGATGGATTTGCACTCCTTTCGTGTCTGAATAATGACTCATGCTGATTTCAAACCATTTGAAATGCTCACTCACAACAACCACAATCCCCCTCCCATCCTCCTCCCACACCACCTTTTTCTCCTGACCAATTTTGGGGAGATTCGAACTTGGGGAAAAACAATTGTCAGAGTTTGGATGAAGTTATAACTTAAATCTGTATTCTGTTCCTTACACAGCATTTTTTGAACCGGCTTAATGAGTTAATGGAATAATGGTCGAACTAGTCATACTGTTGATATAATTTACAGTGCAATCCAACTGAAAAATTCTTTACTGCAGTGTACACTATTATCTCTTGGAGGAAAGGTCAAAGATGAACACGTCTCCCTTTTAATGAATTCTGGCCTACTTGTAAGTAAACTCACACTGATCATTATGTCAAGTAGTGAATGTATTCTGTGTTGCTTTGTTTACACTGTTTGAAACAAACACCAACAGTGAAATGGTTTGGAAAACTTTATTTATGTCGATCTCTTTGCGTTTAAGGATTGCCTCTCTTTGGTTTTGTTTGTTGGGTTTCTTCCAAACAATTTTGATGGTCTTCAGCTTACTAACTGTCATATTTACTTACAGACACGGCAACTTATTGACCCAAATATTTACTGGTTTGCAATTCCAAATATTGGTTCAGTACTTAAAGGCCTTTCTCAGGTATGCTCAACTTCCCACTATCTCTTAGACAGTTGAATTAACATACACATTCTTCATTTCATTCCTTGTTGAATTTCTACTTGTATATTATCTGTGAGTTTGACATACTAACCATCTACACTTTAATAGTTTAGTTCTGGTCGGATGTTGTTAGCTATCGTGTCTACAAACTTTGGAATTTTGAAAAGCAACTGTGACTCATAATTTACTCTTTTCCAGGGAAGAAAGGAAGTTCTTTCCCTTTTAAACCGCAGGAGATATAAAGAAATGATGTTGGCACCCTTAGAGAAGAAGCGGCTTAGATTCTCTTCACTTGATATGAGATTTCATCTTCGTGATCTGATAGGATCAGGTCATCTCAAGACTGTCCAAATACCAACAGGCATAGTTGTACGAGTATCAAAAGATTGATTTAGCTCTCTATTGATGATGGGATGTTTAACAAATTACAGAGCTTCTCTTCGCTGTCGTCTTCTAGATGGTAGGTATAAACGACTTATCACTTGCAATTTGCTTTGTATTCTTAGCATTGTTCCGCACAGTACAAATTTAATGAAAAGAGATTAGAGTTTCTTAGTTTTCTTGCATTTCTTGCATGGATGCTGCGGAAAATAACCTAACCTCATGGAAAGCGATGGAGCTCTGAATATATTTGTGTTTCAGGTTGAAATATTAGAAGTATGTAACTTTTAAATATGTATTTTTTTTTAAATAATTGGAATAATAAGAATTGAATTTTGACAGTAGGGTAGATCATTTTGTACTCCTAGATGAGATGCCACTGTGACAAGCGAATAAAATAAGTATGGTGATCGCTTGGAGATGACCTGTTACATGTTAGATTCTCTGCATGACTGCATAGTGATGGCTACAAGAGAAGTTTCTTGGTTGCTGAATCAGAAGTAGCCAAAAACACTAAAGCTGAAGTACTTCAACTGACGTGCCTTGAGCTCACATTATATACAGTTCCACAGAATAATATGAAAACGAGGCAACTCGCTGCTACGCCTAAACCCATTTTCCTTAAGGTATACTCTGAGCCTCAAAGTTTTACTTCATAGTGAGAATACTTAGCAAAAGCGAAGCTATGAATGCTATTGCTGAAGAGTTGGCATGTCGGTTTTGTTCGGCCAGCGATTGATTTCCAGCAGTTAGAGCTTCTTACCAATGTCAGATAGCGTATGGGGTACTTCTGATCGAATCGTGTACAAGTATCATGCACAGATGATGTGATCATGCTGCACTTGTGTATATTGCTCATAAGTTGTCACTCAGCATCATATCTAGGCACCCCAAATAGTTTAAAAGCACTTGAATGAAAACAGCCGCTGAACCACAAAAGTTTAATCAGTAATGCAATAGCCCACAAAGGGAACTAATCATATTTATCTGAACTCAATCATATATGGTTGATCTAGCAGTGACTGATCACTTGCTATGCTGCATATATCAATACATGATTGAAATGTGGACAAACAAGTCTAAGCCAGACTAGAAGGGGTGATGAGACTCTTCTTTGCCAGCTATAGGTTTTGTATAATTCATCATCTTATATCATAATTAGTTTACAGCAACAATGTGGTCGAACTCGTGCTTAATTAGTTCAGCTTTCCTGACTTGTTTTCCCATCTGCTTACGACTTACCAGTAATTTTAGTACTACAGCTTGATCAAAGCTGCTGCAGCTTAATTGGTTCGCCATCTACTTACGAAGTCTTACTTATAATTTTAGTACTACAGCTTGATCAAAGGTGCTGCAGCTTAATTGGTTTGCATCTCGTTCATTTGGTCACAGTACACTCACGACAAGCTGCACACACACACACATTCAAGAAACTTCGGCCATGTACATCTCTGCATCTGAGTCACTGAGAGAAAAACATTGATCGCATGGTGAAGGTTGAGTCCAGTGTGTGGATCTGGGTGTGTGTGTGTGTGGATAAAAACAACACCTGCTTCCAATCTGACATGAATAATTCTGATAGTTGCTTGCAGGTATAGCATATACAGACATATAGACGATTTCTCTTTTCGATGCCGTCAAATTGAAGATTTGAAATGCTGGAAGTGAAAACAACAGTGGAAATGGTGACTGAAAACAACGATATGATAACTATCGTTTAAAAAACTGGGTTTGTCAAGTGATTGTGAATGTTCTCTTTGTACGTACATGGTGATAAGACTAATACATGGTCTTAATTAGACATGAATCATAACTGTGATGGGAAAAGGAAACCTTGTTGTCATGCATTTTAGTTATTAATTAGTACGTAGATTCCTGCGAGAGCTTGGAGTGCATCAATTCTATCTCGTGGTGTTGGTTAAACCGTTAAACCAAATCCTTCTATTCTGATTTCGACCAATAACATAAAGAATAGCTAATCATATCTAACCCTAAACCCAAAGAGTTGGTCTTTTGCTTCAATGATTAATCATTCGTGACGTGGCCCTAGACAACTGAAGCCTAAACGCTAACGTACCCGAGTAATCTCCCTACTAAGACCATCTTCGTAGTCATTCTACACAACGAGAATCACCACCTCACAAATCTTTTCTCAATTTTCACAGGCAAAATTAATAGCTCCTAGATTCAATAACCTTCTTTAGAATAGATCGATCAATCGATATGTCTACCAAGAACCCTGGTTATTGATATTATGTAAATATTTATTTATTTTGTAAGTGTATATGCTATATTTTATTATTATTATTATTATTGTATCTCTATATAAACTATATATGTGAATAGAAGAATAATATATTGAAATATATTAAACCGTATTAAATCATTCTTTTCTACTTCACATCAGACTAAGTCAGGTTTGATCATTTGAATTTACATCTAAAACACCACAAATCGTTGCGTATCAAATCATCACAAAAACAAATCCTAAATTCAAAATTCTGAATCTCAAATCCTAAATTTCAAATTTCAAATCTCAAAAATTAACTTATTTTTCACATGACATATAAAATCAATTACGACACCATCATCCCACCATATCACAAACCAAATTCATATGATAACTCAAAATGTCCACTCTGTGGATATTTAGGTCATAACAAGGAACAATGTTATGAAACAATTTGATACCCAGATTGGTGAGATTTCATCAAGAGATCCCGAAAGAATCAACCAAAAGTCATTATAGCCACTAAAGAGAAAGAGCAACTGTCTAATGCCTCCAATGTCACATAGTCAGATATAAATGGTAAGGTACCTATAAATAGTTCATAGATTATTAACAGCGGAGCAACTGATCACATGACTAATGATCCTAATGATTCTAGTCTTTTGGAAAAAACAAAACCCTCTCTCAAAATACTGTTTCAACCACTGATGGTAATCCAACTCCAGTTACTGAAAAAGGTTTTGTTGTCCTAACAAACACATTAACCCTTGATTCTGTATTAGTTGTCCATTATTTGTCATACAATCTTCTGTCACTTGACCAAATTATTCAAGTATTATCATGTATTGTCACTTGTATCCTTCTTTCTGTGTATTTAATGACATTCTTACTCGGTAGATTCTGGGTTATGGTGTAAGAAAGGGAAAACTGTATTATCTAGATCTGACAGAGACTAGAGATAAACACAAGCATTTTTGGGTCAAGCTAATCAGATCAATGGGGCTGAGAGTGCCAAGAAAGATGTGTGGCTTTGACACCATAGGTTGGGAGATCTAAACTTTAATTATCTGAAGAAACTGTAACCATAATTATTTTTGGGTGTCGACCATTCAGATTTTTGTTGCGACATATGTGAACTGGCCAAGAGTCACCGTATTTCATATTCAACACGCTTGAATAGAAGCTATGTTCCATTCATGAAGATTCATTCTGATATTTGGGGACTTACAGAAATTCCTTCTCATTGTGGCTCTCGATATTTTGTAACGTTTATTGATGATTATATTCGTATAACTTGAGTGTCTCTACTAATGAACAAGAGCGATGTCTATTCTCGGCTCATAGAATTTCACAAGATGGTGTATACACAATATCAACAGGCTATTCGAGATTTCTAGTTTGATAATGGTGGCGAGTATGTTAATGGCCATATGCAAGCGTTTATGCAGTCTCAAGGAATTCGACATCAGACTTCAAATTCTTATACTCAGCAAAATGGATTGGCAGAACAGAAAAATCGACAAATGTTTGGAGTTGTTCATCCCTCTTTATTCGGCATGAATGTACCTTTTGAATATTGGGGAGAAGCTGTGATGTTTGCAGCCTATTTCATTAATCGTACTCTTTCTCAGGTAATTGAATTTCAAAATCCTCTACAATAGGTTCATAATCTACTTTTAGTTCCGACACTGTCTAACTTAATGCCTCGCTTATTTGGATGTGTTGTGTATGTTCACATTCCTAAGGAACAACGGAGTAAGCTTGATCCCCGCACAAGAAAATGTATCTTTATTGGGTATGTCGATTTTCAAAATGGTTAGAGATGTTATGATCCTCTCAATGGTACCATCTATGTATCACTTGATGTTCTTTTCGTGAATCTGAGCTTTACTACTCATGAGGAGTATCAGAGTCTTCCCTTCAGAGAGAGAGAGAGAGCATTTGAAGGGAATCCTTAAAATTTATTTGAATTCAACGAATTTGAAGAATTAGAAGCCTTGGAGTCGAGATTTGGAGTTAGAGGAGTTGAAAATCGTAAACAAAATCATAGAATAGAAGCTGAACAAAATTCAGAAAGATATGCTAACCCTCGAGAACCACACTAATGAGTAGTCTTTATTTGATGGCACAGAGATGCATGTCGAAGTTGGAGAGGATGGAACAACAGTGTCACAAGTTGTCTTGGAGACTAGAGCCGCGCCAAAAACTGGTGTCACACCGTAACAATCTGGAGCCGAGCCATATGCTAGCTTAGAGAAAGAAGCTGAGTCGCATGTTGGACCAGTTGATTCATGTGCGGTATCCAGTTGAAGGACCCGCTGAACTAGAACACACCATGTTGCGTTGAACTTGTCGCTGATGCACCTGTAGGAGTAAAATCCTTTAGGACAGACCAGAATTTAGCACAATGTGGATCACCAGTCAGGCCCACTGAATTGACATCTATAGCAGAAAATAATTCTGTAATTCCGAGTTCTTATTCACTAGAGGTTTTTCCTTTCTCTACACCATCAAACTGATAAATCCACACCGAATGTCCCTTCTCATGTATCTTTAATTTAAACTAATTATGTGAGGTAGAAAGTATTGTGTCTAGGAAATCACAGAGTTACCAAAGGTATTTCAAAGAAACAATATGAACCAGACATCAAAGTCAAAACCAAATATCATATAATAAGTTACATGTCTAACCATAGGTTGATTGGGTCACATGCTCTTGTCATTAATCAATTATTCAATATTTTTATTCTTAGTATTGTACATGATGTAATGGCGGATCCCAAGTGGACTTAAGCGATGAATGAAGAACTAGAGGTATTGCAGAAAAATTTGACTTGGGATATTGTGACTATGCCCACCGGGAAGAAGATCGTTGGATGTCTTTAGGTATTTACTGTAAAACTCAAAGCTGAAGGAGTATTGAAAGGTATAAAGCCAAATTGGTTGTCAAATGATATACCCAGTACTATGAGATCGATTATGAAGAGACGTTTGCATCCGTAGCAAAGATCAACACTATTCGAATCTTTATTTCACTTGCAGCAAATAAAGATTGGCTTATACGACAGTTTGATGTGAAAAATGTTTTCCTTAAGGAAAACTTGGAGGAAGAGGTGTATATGGACATGCCACCAGGAGTCAAATGTAGACATTGCGATGCCGGCAAAGTTTGTAAGTTGAAGAAATCCTTGTACGTACTAAAGTAATCACCTAGAGCGTGGTTTGAGAGATTTTCAAAATCAATGAAGACGTTTGGTTATAAACAAAGCAACTCGGATCACACTTTGTTCATCAAGTGTAGTCAGGATAAGATCACCTCTCTAATTGTATATGTTGATGATAAGATTGTCACATAAGATTACACAAATGAGATAGAGGTTTTATAAAGATATCTTTCAAAGTTTAAGATGAATGATCTTAGACAATTGATGTATTTTCTTAGCATTGAAGTTGCAAGGTCTAAAAACGGGATTTGTTTATCTCAACGTAAGTATGTACTTGATTTGTTAACTGAGACCAGAATGCTTGACTGCAAGACTATTGAGACACCTATTGAGATGAATCATAACCTCGTCATTTATCCAAATCAAGTTTCGACTGATAAGGGGAAGTACCAACGTCTAGTAGGGAGATTTATTTATCTTTCTCATACTAGACCTGATATTGTTTATGTTGTGAGTGTGATTAGTCAATTTATGCATTGTACTAGTGAAGAACATATAGATGCAGTCTATAGTATCTTAAAGTACCTAAAGATGGCACCAGAAAAAAAAGGGTTATTGTTTGAGAAAAAATGTGAACTAGAAGTTGTAGGATACATAGATACAGATTTGGCTGGTGATACGACTGACAGATGGTCTACATCCATGTTTTTCACATTTATTAGAGGAAACCTTGTCACTTGGCATAGTAAAACTCAAAAAGTCATTGCAAGATCAAGTGTTAAAGCAAAGTTTTGAGGTATGTCTCATGAAGTTTGTGAGATACTTTGGATCTTAATGTATTGAAGGAATTGAGTTTTAAATTCAAAAACTTATTGACTTGTATTGTGATAGCATGCCTGCAATTGAAATTGCTTATAATCATGTTCAGCATGATCAGACTAAGCATGTGGAAGTAGATCAGCATTTCATTAAGGAAAATCTGGACAAGAAGATCATTCATTTTCCTTCGTGTATATGGAAGACCAATTAGCAGATGTTCTCACAAAATGAGTGTCAAGAAAAGTGTTTGACAACTCAGTTGACAAGTTAGACATGATAGAAATCTATGCACCAACTTGAGGGAGAGTGTAGAATATTATATAAATATTTACTTTCCTTGCAGGTGTTAGGTCTAAGACGGTTTAGATTGGGGTAAAACCGTACAATAAATTTTTCTTGGTAAACGGTTTGGTTTTCAATTTTTTTTACACTGGAACCGCAACCAAATCGAACCTTTTGTAATCGGGTTGGTTCCAACGGTTCCTCGTTTCTTGTATGGTGTATGTCCACTGTCTAGTACTCTAGTTCATTAAAGACTCATGTAATATAGCTACTGCAAATCCCTTTACTTCTTTAAATATCAATAAGTTAAAAAAACTACCAAAGGTTGCACTCACTCTCCACTCGGTGCAAATCTCAACTGATTCAAAGCATCAAAATGAAGGCAAAACAAAATTGCAGTTAAGTTCAAATGTTCAAAGAAATAACATATCCAAATTCTCAAACCAAATTACCAAAACAACATGAAACATCAATCCTAACAGTTCATGTCAATTGAAAAGAAATGCAACAAAGTCTGAGCAAGCAATGAAACATAAATCTAAGTCTCTAAACTAAACATGACACAGTTCCAATTTCCAAACTTCCGATTAACAAATAACAATAAAAATAAATAAATATGAGGGCTTCAAATTTGAGTAGTTGGTAGCTTAATTTTTAGACTTCCAGATAATCCAAAATTTCAAAATCATATCAACGGTTTTGAGTGACAACTGAAAAGCAGAACCTATTGCAAAGGGAACAAACCAAAATCAGTATTAAGCTTATACTTCTTTCTAACACAAGTATATATTGTGAACAACTAAAAATTTCTTAAACAATCAAACATAATGCATACATGAGCTCATTTTTTTAAGACTTTGAAATTTTTGAAGGTTTTGAAGTTCATGAAGCATCATTACTCTTTGAAGGTTTGGAAACCTTTACAGCCTTTCGACTTAGCTCAGTGGCTACTTCCTCTTCTTGGTTATATATTTGGAGCTTCTCCAATCTTATTCTCTCTTATTCTGCTTGTTCTGTACAAAAAAGAAGCTATCAATATTTACATACAAAAGGCTGATTAGTAAAATGAAAATAAAAAATAGTATTTCAAAGGACTGAAAGGAACATACAAGGGTGCAAGTTATATATCTTTTTCAACATCTTCAAACCATCCCATTTCCTCAATACTCGAAATATATTGTAACCCCATGATTGCATCAGACTTCAGCCAGTTTTAGAGGCAGATTAGGGCCTTAACAGTCTTAGGAGTCTGTGAACACCTATGTGGATCAATCACTATCTTCCCTGTACTCAATGAACTCTCACTAGCTACTGTTGACACCTGTATTGCTAGAAAATCTCTTGCAATAGCCTGCAAGTACGGCCTTTTTTGGCACAGCTCATCGCTACTGTCATGACATATGACCTTTTTTGGCCATCCGAGTTCGTTTAAGGCTTCAAAATGAAGTTTATGTAAACATTTAACACACGAAAATGCCCATATCTACACCTATATGAGGTATTTTGGTTGAACTTTCAACACAACAAACACACACCATAATGAGACGCAATTGTCCATCTAAAAATTTTGAGACATTTACCCCTTTATGATAGGGCTCCCCATATAGATAAATAATGGTAAATAATAGGCATGTTGTGATTCTGACCATCAAAACTCACAAACAAAAATACGACCGTCAGATATTAACAATATGTTGAAATATGTCTATGGTAAAAAATTCAACTTGATCCGATAAATTTAAGGGCTTCATCTGGACGGTCAATCCCGTAAGTCAAACCCCTAAATTGTATTGACCCCAACTATCGGCACCGAGACTTTACCAGAATTACATGATTTTTCAACCGTAGACATATTTCACCATTCCGGTCATATCTTATTTCACGACTTTTTTACGTTTAAAGTTTCTACGTAGAGTTTATTTTAGAAACTGAACATTTACTTAAAGCTTAGTAAACAAGTTATACAACATTAGTAGGTATGTTGTGATTCGATGATCAAAGTTGAGAAACAAAATTCTGACCGTCAGATATGATCATTATGTTGAAATATGTCTATAGGAAAAAATTCAACTTAATCTGACAACGTTAAGGGCTCGATCCTTACGGTCAATCCCGTAAGTCAAACCCTTTAATGCATAAAAATGGTCATTTGACCGTCTAAATTACGTATTTTTCCCGGACTTTGAACTGAAAATAGTTTCAAATCGATGAGACGCAACAAGTGGTACGAAAATTTTATGAAAAATAACCACCGGAAATAGGGTTACCTCTAGGGAGAAAGAATGGAAAATTACGTTAACCGCAACTATCAGTACCGAGACTTTACCGGAATTACGTAATTTTTCAATCGTAGACGTATTTCACCATTCTGGTCATATCTTATTTCACGACTTTTTTTTCGTTTGAAGCTTCTACGTATAGGGTTTAGGGTTTTAGACGACGAAATTAGGGTAATTCGTCAGCTAAGGTTCAATAAATAAATAAATAACTATAGCCGACGAATTACCCTAATTTTTTCGGCTAAAGTTAAATAAATAAATAACTATAGCCGACGAAATTTATTAAAATTCGTCGGCTAAAGTTCAAAATTTTCTATATCTTTCATTTTATCCTCTTATTCCGGCGACAACAACATACTCCTCATCCTACCTCCTCTAAATCCTTTTCCTCCTCCTCTAAATCATTCTCCTCTCCCTCTCCTAGCCTTATCCTCCTCCCTAGCTCCTCTATCCTCCTCTTCTCCTCTTGTCCTTCTCCACAACCGATGTAAAAACGAAAAAGAAGCAAAAAACATTAATAAAAAATACAAGAAATAAAAAAGAAAAAATATGAAAAATAAAATAACAATAAAATTCGTCGGCTATAGTTAAAAAAAAAATAATAACTATAGCCGACGAATTTTATTAAAATTCGTCGGCTAAAGATTAAAAAAATAATAATAACTTTAGCCGACGAATTTTAATAAAATTCGTCGGCTAAAGTTAAATAAATAAATTAAAAAAATAAAAATAATAGCTATAGCCGACAAAATTTAATAAAATTTCGTCAGCTAAGGTCCAAAAATTCGTCAGCTAAAGTTCAGAAATTAAGCGACGAAAATTTTCTTCATCGGCTAAATAAATGACTTTAGCCGATGATGAACAGTAATTTCGTCGGCTAAAGTAATTGCTCTGGTAGTGAGTTAGGATACTTTGAATCATTGCACTTCCACCAATCCAAAATACTCCACTTCTCATTATCTTTAGGCTTCTCTATGGGATCTAGCAAGTATATATCAACATCTCTTCCAACATTTACTGCTTCACCTTCAAGTTGCTTGTTCAATGCCTTAAGCATAGCTACCCTCTTCCCTGTCAACCCTCCTGGGTGCACACTTGGTGTTGGTGTGTTACTGCGACCCCCTCTAACAATTCGTTTCCTCATAGCTGCACCGAATTGACTAGATTTAGCCTTTTCATGACCTTCAGATGCTGCATACATATCACATAAGTCCAGTAAAAGCTTCTTCACTTAATCACTTTTTTCCTAATCACATCATTTTTCATGTTAAGCATTGTAAGACACATGTTTAACATTGTAAGACACACATGTTCAACATTCTTCAATTTATACCTCAGATCCAAGACAAGTACAATTATGTCATCTATGGTTTCAAAGTATCTGTTGAACTTAGCCCTCATTTTGCATACCATGCACCACCTTATCAGTCTCACTTGCATCACTAAATAAGAGTTTATTAAACATCTTTGACAGTGGTTATACCCACGAAAGCTTTGTGTGCCGTAGGATTCAGTTGCGCGCTCACATCCAATGTTGTCGCAAGGAAAACTTTCAAATACTTGACCAAAACACCTGCTCTCACCCATTCAGCTGCAACTGGAGGCCCTACCCTCTTCTTTTGCTGTTGTGTCATAACTTGTGATTCTGCCTCTTCTCCTTTATCATTCAGCTCTTCACCTTCATCAAAATAACTTCTATATCTTCCATCTTTCTTATCTGAAATTCTGTTAAAAGCCTTCTTAATTCTAAAACTGTCTCTAGCATCATGTAGGTTGAATTCCACCTTGTTGGTACGTTTAACACATAAACCTTCTTACACGGTATCTTCTTTTTGTCAACACATGCTTTAATTAAATGCTTCAAGCTTTTATCCACTGCTCCTCACATACCTAACAACATTTCTAATGCTAGCCACAGACTTGTTCATTATATGCAGACCAGACTTCACAATTAGGCTCATAATGTGAGCCAAGCATCTGACATGCATATATTTACCTCTAAACATGGGTTTCCTAGGTCATCCACTCATTTTGTCTGTAAGGTACTCTAATGCTACCTTATTGACTGATGGTCTGAATCATACTTTTTAGATGGCATTGTTGTTATTTACCAAAAATGAGCCAATAACAACAAATATGGATGTCAAAATCAAAAGAGAAATTGATCATGATCATCATATAACAATATCACACTAAACTATATAGCAATATATAGATTACAAGATATCCAAATTGAAATAATGGAAAGCTAAATAAGGCATTGATCTTGAACTATCAACTATGTATTAAACATCTATATGATGATTATGATCCAAACTAAAGACATAGACAAAGGTAATCACCTTAATTATATGATCTCTTCTGCTCCCTTACAAAGCGTCAACCTTGATTTTACAAGTCCTCAACCTGATGCATAACATGTATTCTGTTAGTACAATAGAGCAATACAACACAACAATTAATCAAATCACATAAATTCAGTTTCTTTTGTTCCCGCCCAGCCATGTTTGCCTCTATAGCAAATATCTCTACAATTCTTTTTACTATAGTCTTCATAATCACACTAAACACTACTGCTTTGAATTAGAATCACAGATAAAGACGAGTCACACATACAAAAACAAAGTAGGAGACAATGCCATCACTAGACTAGACACTCGAATTTAACTTATACTGGAAAAGCTAAACAATCCTTGTGATGAACAAAGGTTAATCACACTATCACAGTATCATATACCAACGCAGGAAGCCAGGAATAATGGACCAACATTTGAACAGAAACTAAGAACAGTGAGAAGTAAGAAGAAAACAAAGACAATACTTAATCATATTATGTTATGTCACAGTGCCTCAATCTTATTTCTCACCTCAAAGACGAAGTGAAGAACAAAACTGATCAACTGAAGGCCTGAAGCAATGAAGGCATGAAGCTGAAAACGAAGCGAGAAAAAAAAATGATATGATCACAAAAGAAAGACTGAATGAGGTGAGAGGCTATAAAATTATTATTATAAGGGTTTAGGGTTAAAATCTGACGGTAAGTATTAGATATGTTTCCACCTAACGGTTCTTGCAATTTTGGGTTTTTTTTTACTCTCGATCGGACCGGACCTGATATATTTGACCCGGTTCGGTTTAAGTCAAATAACGTGAATTTTTTTTAGAGAACCATGCCGAACCATCAGTTTTGGTCCGGTTCGGGCCGGTTTTACGGTTTACGGGTCTAAAAGTCTCAGGCCTAACAGGTGTAAGTTATATTTTTCCTATTAACATTATGATTGCATCTCTATATAAATCCCTCTTATATGAAGAAGAATACATATTAAATCATATTGAATCATTCTTTTCTACTGCTATATTGAAGCTTCAATTCAATGTGTTCTTGGGAAAGCTTCATTTGGAACATTGGTTGTTTTGGGGTTATAGGTGATGGTGTGATTATCAATTCTCCACTATTTTTGGGTCTTTTTTCTTTTGGTATACACTATTTTTGGGTCTTTTGCTATATATTCTTTCTGATATTTCCTACATATGATGGATACTAAACTATATTTTAGCAATTCGTTTGTCCCGAAACCAAAAGACAAACAAGTAGCTAGCTAGTATAGAGATAAGATACCAAACAAGGCCTAATCTTCTTCATCCCTTACAAAACAAATCAAGTGAGAGTGGACGTCATTATTGAGATATTGTAAATTTACTAAAGATTGTCGTCACGAGCAGAGAATCATGGATTTCTTGCGGCTAGGTTTGTATAATCCTCACTTGGTGAACACTATTATGTTTGGATTTGGGCCTAATTGGCCAGAATTGATGACATATGGGAAGTTCTTATGGATAGATTTAGTGCTAACCTTGGAGACCACTCTATCATTTTCCTTCGTTGTCATCTCATTTGTTCTCTCCTGGTTAGAAAAGCATGAGAAAACCCAGTTGAATTGTTTAGACCACAGATCCACAAGTTACTTGCTGTGGTTGGTGATTTGAAGATCTGTTTATTATTATCTTTTTCCCTTAATGATCATGATGGGTTAGAAACTTGGGATCTATTGAACCCCTAGGACAAGGTCAAAATATTCTCCAAGCTAGATTAAATAAAATGGAGGTACTTCTGTCATTGTTACCGGAGAAAACAGACTTTTAACTTCATCATATATCGAATGGATGGATAGATGCGGTATTCTTCCAGCAAAGACTAAGATGACGGAATCAGTAATATGCCATGACATTATTTTAGATCATTCCGAATCTCTCAATTATCAAGCAATTTCAAGGTGACCAAAATTTAGGGGGTTAGGAAGATCATTTTCAACGCATCACCATCAATCAAAATTTGTCTAAATTGTAATCAATTTACCAAATTTTGCAATCTTCTTCTCGGCCGCGTGTCTAGTTTAATTAGAAGCACAGTCATCATGTTTAATTAGTTTCTTAATTAATATCTTAATCTCAACCTGTTTTGTTCTAACTGAAATATTAGTTGAGTTCACAAGTAAACTACAAAACGCGCTTTATATGATTAATAATAATATCTAATCAGATGCTTAATCTTATGATAGATATGCATAAGACATGTTTGTGACACCGTTTTGGATTATTAATCCATGATTATTTCTTATAGATTAAGAATTGCAAAGTACATATTATATGCATGCATCCATTAAGTACTTACTTAATTTCTAAATACTTACAGTTGCTAATTTTAAAATTAATAATATACCGTTGCATTCATATATATATATATATATATATATATATATATATTGCGTGTAAAAGTTACATAAGAGCATCTAGCTAGTTTACTGAAAGCAGAAGCAAAACAAACTCACGCAGGAAAGTCAGCAAATACGACAGTACTTCTAAAGCTTAATTAACAGTTTGCTTAAACTCTCTTAAAATATATTAAAAAATAACAGTTTGCTTAAGCTATAATAATCCTAGCTAGTTAAATATAACTTATACAGTTTAATTTGCCTTGTTAACCGACAAAATAAAATTCTTTACGTTTAATTTCTAGTGTATGTACGAGGAAACGAGGGTAGGTTTAGAATCCATTTTTGGTAGAAGCAAACTCCAAATAAGAGCATAAATATCCTCCGTACGTCCTAACAAGATTTGGTTCTAGTAGGAAGCAGCTGAAGCATAGTAGGGTTGGTCGACACGAATAGTTATCGATCAGACAAGAATTAGGTAAAACTGATTCCCTAATTAGATTTAAGCAGATACAGAGATCTATCTTGGATCTGGACTTGGACTTGCTGTGTTTATTCTCACAGATCGATTGTAGTTCTGCACTTGAGTTCCATTCCATGTACTTGAAATTTCGTGTTAGTGTTAACTTAACTAACTGGTAGTTTGGCAGATAATTAGGCAGCATATATACATGAACAAGAATAATGAACAGTGAAAAAGAACAATGAACAAGAAGAAAGAATAAACTAGATTCAGATGTAGCTCTTCGTTGTTAGCGCTAAAAGGAGTGTTTGGAGGTTCCTTATGAAGTATCTGCTTTCCCAGTTTAATACTATTGGCCATTTCGTACATGATAGTTTTTCCATTGCATGAAGAATGTCCTGGGCAATAATGGGAACAGCTAGCCCGGGGAAACCAGGGGCAGGATGGATGTTTATTATCTTTTCTTTTTATTCTCTCCCTATTTTTCCTTTTCTTGTCTGTAAAACTTGGTTTCATAATGTCTATGTATGCTACTACAACAGCGATCGCCGATCAGGCTCAGTTTATTAGTTGGTATTTCTTGCATTGCTCCAATGCATGGATTAATGTTATGCACATACACACAGATGGTTGTACGTGATATGAGATCATTTCAAAGTATATATGTCAATGATCAAAAAGATAGAAAAACTAGATTAGTTTGAAGAGACACGAGTAGGGAATAGAATTGTAACCATCAGTACACTGAGTTCGATCATCAGTTGGGATTGGAATATACCACAATCCAATATCGATCACAATTGGAATCCAATCTACGTAAGATTGGATATATCATAGATATCACACGAAGTTCACCTTGTTATTGTCACGTACTATTTTGGACTTGATAGCAGAACTACTACGCGATCAATCTGTTCGATCGATCGATCGATCATGCAAACCTAGGTAGCTAGTGATCTCACCACACAAAAAAACACACACACAAATACTTATAAATCAGTAACATCCTTACTGTAGGGAAATGATTGATGTATAATTCAAGCAGCTAGACGTAGCTGGTCTGGATGATTCAAATTATGAAGATCAGGGGGATGTGGCTCTCCAGCCAACCCTAAACAACCCAATCATACAAATTGTGTGCCCTAGTTGTACAAGTACTTCGATAAATTAACTTGCTGCATATTATTTCGAATGATGTGGACGACGGTATAGCTAGCCCACACCAATGTCACCATGATCAATATGATTGACAATTAATTATGATGCATAAGTTTGTGTAAGGTAATCGATCATAGATTATACATGCATTCTCAAATAATTAACAAAAAACAAAAATAATTAATCCATCATACATTTATAGATTGCTTATTAGCAGCCTGCCAAAGATTACGTGACACGTCCAAAACTATAACCAAGTCGACAACCAGTTCTGTCTCTGCAACATACTCAACTCGTGAAAAGAATCACTTGGATATGTTTGATCACTCCCACCAAAAATGTACGTACTGGAGAAATCAAGCTCACATATACACGCACATGAAGCAATGAAGAGATAGAAACATATACATCAGACGACAGTGTTCTTATAGCTAGCTTAAACATCACGGACTCTACGACATAAAACCAGCTGAAACCAAGTTTTCTCCGCTCGGTCTTGATCGAACTCTATTATTGGCGAAAGAAATGAATCAAGAATAATAATGAGAAACAAACAATGTATCATTATTTAGAAAGGCCAAGCTATACCCTAGCTAAGTTCACTATCGAATCTTCCGGACCAACAAGCTAGCTAGGAGTTTTCAACTATTTCAACTGAAAACAACGGCTACTCTTTACAAACTTTCACTCAATAGTTGAAGCCTGCTTTTCAATACCTATTGCGAAAATTCTGGGATCGATGACTAGGTTTTGAAGAGAGGGCATGATTCCTATTCCCATCCTTCAAATCCGGATCGACTATTACTTGGAGCAATCACACCTCCACGTAAAACTAATATCGCTTTTTGAAATTTGATGTGAGACTACTCTCAAATAATAATATTACTGCCTGGAGGAGGCCTATGCGATTTAATGATTATCCAATATATTTTCTATGAGGACATGTCTAATATTTTAAAGATATAGGTTTTATATCTCCTCCTATGTATCATTTTTTTTATTAATATCCCACTTCAGTCGAGTAACAAACTCAGTTAAGACTGACATGTCTTTATTCTATTTTTTATAAAAGAAAATAATGATGCTGCCTAGATCCAAATCAAATATGATAATTGTGCATGAACGTACTTTGTGCCTAATTAAGATTTGAAAGGTTTAAATTGTACATGGCGGCGGGAATTAGGAGCATGACAAAATCGATAATAATTGATTTATTGATTTATCGTATGTTTTAATTATTTGTATGATGAACAAGTCGATGTCGATCTACCTCCTCCGACACGCTAGCTAGCAATGCTTGCTCTCCACGTACAATCAGAAACCCACGTTGCAGCCACCTGTTAGTAAAAGACATGTAACACGTCAGGACGAGTTGTCTGAATCATCCTCCAAGAATATTAAGCACAATTATTGTTTGTAGGTCTTGTCTCCATGGTTAAATTACTCCCACAATTGGTAACAATGTAATGATGGATTTATAGAGGAGGTTGATTAGGGAACACCATTACTGCTAATGACTGTAACTGTAGCTAAGTCTGTCTATATAATGATCCGTTGAGATGGAAGATCCACGTCTTTTGTTTTCACGAAAATTTGCAATCTCATCCTTTTATTTGAACCAACAATCCATGTCACACTATCATATATGTATATATGGATGCCGATAGCAAAATTGAAACATAAAAAATTAGCTAGTCAAAGTGTTTCGAACACGAGGTAATGACCTAAGACCGAAGAAGTTAATTAGGAGCGTTTGATTTGATCGGATGAAAAACTAAAATGCCATATTTAAAAACTAAACCCTAAACCCTTTGAAACCTAAAAAACTAGTTCAAGTGTTTCAAACACAAAAGGTCAAACCTCGAGACTGAAAATGTTACAAAACGCTTAATTGGATAGGATTAAAAACAAAAATGCCAGAGAAAAAAATTGAGGGTTTTTAATTAATCTTCATTCTATCATCACATCTCCATTCACGTGACTTACACTTTGATAGTGCAAGCATTACTTGGTGTGTGGAACCGTTCTCTTGTCGAGAATGAAAAATCTATTGTGTCCACGAATTATGAGCTTTGATATGTTTGGGCTAAAATAATATTTTTCAGTGAGTGACATTTGACTGAGCTCATTAGAGTGATACATGCGGTCTAAATATTTTGTGTATATATATATTTTTTTCTTTCCTTTCTAGGTCATGTGTGGCTTGATTCACAGTGCATTGGATTTATTTCCGTGATCTTGTGGGAAGATTTCTTCCTCTTTTGATCAGGAGGTTTGATACACCTTGATTCGCAAAGAATACATCTTAAATATTCAATATATAAAGGGGTTGATGACAATAAAAGATGACACATCAATTCAAACAAACAAAACCTTTTGCATCCTGGAAAACAAGTCTCCCTTGGAGCACCTACACAAAAAGACTCATTTGGCTTAGAGTGGTAGCTCACTCGGCCACCATTTTTTGTATAAAAAAACAAAAACTCATTGGGTATTTTATTCCATCAAAGCCTTATCAGCAAGCATTCCCCGCATCTACCTCATCAAAGCTTAACCAGTCGACAGTTCCCGCAGCTACCTCACTAAGCCTCATTCGTGAACAAACAGTTCATCCTCACTTCACAAATACCTATATGTAGTCAAATACCAGCAAAACCATTGTTAGAGTGAATAACTCTAGCAAATATCCTAATTTTTCAGAGAACCCTTTGGCGAACGCACTACAATCTTGATTTATAGCTCTGCTCAACCACATCGGTCTGAGTAAGAACTGTCCACTTCATGTGAAGTGGAGAAAAATACTAATTGCTCCTCGGCTAGGTCTGAGAATAACCTGAGTTCCTGCTTGATTAGCGCCCATACGTCAGTCTTTTGAGGAGGAAGTCAGTAGGCGAACAAGCACAAAGAACAAGGTTATACCTAACCCAAAAGTGTTGACACGCTTTCAATCTGATTGTTCGGAGAATTCAAAATTCACACTGAACATTTGACACGCCCACAGCTGGACATAACGTGTCAGGATTGCGGGTGATAACGATTATTTGAGGCCGTATCCACCATGTTCTAAGCCAAAGCATTCATAAATTAATCCACATATTTCGGCGAAGCGCAAAGGTTTAACTGTTGAAGAAATGATGTCACGTTTCAGTTTATTACTAGAAGAATCAATAAAGTCAACGAGTAGTAGTGAAACGAACATGTATGGATGGTGAGACAAAACAGTTGTTGAATGCTCTCACTAAGCAAGTGGGCAAGTTATTTGAAAAAGTAGAGAAGAATGATGAGATCTTAACACGTTTGTATGCTACCATGCAGAAATTTGGACAGACTCAAGTACGACATGATGAAGCAATTAAGACAGCAAGTGAAAAGGTGGAAAAGCTGTAAAATGAAGCTACTCACGATGTTGTCAACACTGATTTCAAGTTTGATAGACAGTTTGAACACTTTCAAGAGATTGAAAAGGTCATGGGGATAGAAAGAAACGATGATCTCAAATGGCTGCAAGAGAAAAAGGAAAGCTTGAGGAAGAGCGGGCTCAACAGAGTTTCAAACAGATGATGACTACATCGTTATCTGGAAAAACCATGACTATCAAGACTTCTGGACAGTTTAAATTGGTGTGAACAAACAAGGATAACTAGTAGTAAGGAAGCCTCCATGACAAGAGATGATAAAAAAATCAAGATCCACCAGAGGGTCTTGAAATGCGAATAGAGATGCCCAACAGAGTGTCGAATGGCAAGGCTTGCACTCCAGCCTAGGTGATGCAAATGATTCAGGAAACAATGAGGACAATGCAAGGTCAGCCAGCTGTTAATTTAAATTACTCTAATCTATATCCTGATGAGATGACACATAAACTATGACCTGACCACTATAAACAGATTCGGTTTACAACCTTTTCAGAAGAGGGGTCAGAAGACGCAGCTACTTATATCTCTCGCTTCCAGAGCAAATGTTGTCCTTATGGGACCAATGATGTTTTTAAGCTAAGAGTTTTCGGGTCTTTCCTTGCATGGTCTGCGTTAACTTGGTATACAAAGTTGGCTCCTAAATCAGTCCCTGATTGGTCAACTATGGATACTATGTTTCTAACAACCTTTTGTATGGTTGAGCTGGGAGTTGACTTGTTTTCTCTAACTTCCATGTACCAGCAGCTAATAGAGTCTTGTGTGGAGTATTTTAAGAGGTTTAAAATCTAACAGACCAAGTGCAAGACTTCAATATTCAAACAAGATGTCATTCACATAGCGATCAAGGGCTCAAAATGCCGCCAGATAGCTAAGTAACATGATGTGCACTTCACAAGCATGACAAATTTGATAAGCAAAGTGGCTAGTTACTAGAACTTTCTGGATGAGCTAGATGGAGACACTGGTGTACCAAAATGACCACTAGCTTCTTATATTCTAGGTACTTTGAAGCCTAGGTACGGGCCTAACAGAAGCAGAATGGTGTCTACGGTTTACTCCCTCTTGAAACTGTTTTATAGTCCATAACATCATTACATGGAACCTCAAGGGTACATTCATGATGAAGATGAAGAGGAACTGACAACGGTAGAATTGGCTAGAAGACAAGTTATGAAGTCTAGAGCTTTACAAATGGTGAAAGAGCCGATAAAAATATCAACTAAGGCATTTGCCAAGCCAGAATATAAGTCTTATACATATAATGCTTATAAGGCCCTAGAGATCCTAAACAAACTATTCGCTCAGAGGAAGGTGAGACACGATTTTTGAACTTGTCCCAAGTCGGAGCAGATCAGGGGTAAGAAATATTGCAAGTATCATAATCTTTGGAACCACAATACTTCTGAATGTATTAGGTTTAAGGATCCGCTCCAGACATGGATCAATAATGGTAAGCTGGACGTTGAGGGTGAGAAGACAGCAATATAGGTGTATATTGATCCATTTCCAACAGTAGCCACGAATGATATCAAGCCAACAATGCCTCCAGCATAGAAGAATGTCAAGCCTCGCTTCTCAGAATATACATATGATGCTCATCTAGAGCATGTAAAATTAGATACAATAATCGAGGCATAAATATGGCTCAATACTGATGACAGAAGTCATTGCAGGCAAGCCTTATTGTAAATTTCATAATGTATGGACTCATCACATCGTAACTTTTATGCAACTCAAGGACCAAATATAGCAATTGTTTAATAAAGGACATCTGATTTTTGGGGATGAACCAGAAGCAGAGGTGTCTACACTTGATGTTACATTCAACCAGATGGGAGCTCGAAAGTTGACTTTAGATCTAGACAAAGCCAAGTGTGCAGATTTCCAGATTGTGGTGAAGAAGGTAGAACCTGTTTTAGAGGGGTCTGCAGTTTTGCTTTGTTCCAGATATATGGTGGAATGTGGCTTAAAAATGAGCTATGAGAAATTTGAAAAGACCATTAAGTCATTAGAGTCCCTAATGTTACATTCGCAGCCAGAATATTATTCACCGCTAGTCCAAAGACTGTTAAAACACAAGGACATGTGAACCAGATCTGTTAGGAGTCTCAGGCAGTGCGGAGGTTTCAGGCTTCTATTAGTACTAGAGTTGAGTCTCCAGTATCAGCTTAACCAGATGTCTTAACAAAACCATATATTCCTCCTGCTTCAAGGACAGTTATCAAATAAGATAAATGGTATGCACGCCAAAAAGGAAGATTAGTAGAAGCAACCCCAACTCATGCAATGAACGTACAAAAAAACGAACGATAAGGCTAAAAGAACATTGGAAACCTTGGAGAGAGGTCATGTCTAATCTAAGCGGATCCGACAAAGACTAAAACAATTGCGGCACATAATAGAGAATCTGAAGGTCAGGCCTTATGTTCATGTTCGTCATGACGAGGATCGTAGAAAACCTCATCATCAAAGGGAAAGTGTCCATAATAGGCTCTCAAAACACCCAATAGACAGTCAACATGAGCACAGAGTTTCAGCACTTCAAAAACTGTCTTATTCAAAGGATACTACATCTAATGATTCCAAGGGAAAGAGAGTTAGCAGTGAGAGTGCAATTGACATAGAGGTGCAAAAATCAAGATTTTAATGGAGACCATAAGTGGTTTTTCAAGAAAAAAGAGAAAGTGATATGTTTTGAGGTCACTCATGAGCCTACACCTAAAAATATTTTTAACAAGGAAACCACTTCTGCGGATTTGTCGTTGAAAATGTAGCTGCATAGGTTGTAGGGGTAACACCAAACTCGAAGAAACATGATATGTAGATGATCTAGACTTAGAGCTTAATGATAATGAGGAAATGGAAACGCTTGAGGCAGAAGAAGAGGAATGAGTTATCCTGAAATGCAATATGTTAAACATGGCATGAGGGGAAGAGTCTGACTTCTCAATCATTAATAAAGAACATGAGATGGAGTGCAATATGGCTTATTCTCTCTCTAAAAAGTATGCGCTGTCCAGACCTATGTCATATCATATTTTTCTAAACTTAGATAGCACTGAAGAAAAAGAACTTCCTATAATATAAGACATAGAGCAACTGATTTCCAAGTTATAAAGGATCCAAGTCAGTGAGCCAAAAAGAACAAGTAAAGAATCTGATTTGAAGAAGTTGTTCATGATGTTTGGAAAGCCAACCATGGTCATGTCTCAACATCTTAAACCTATATATGTCACAGCTGAGATGAAGGGTAAGAAAGTGAATAGAATTCTAGTAGACAATTATTACAGTGCGAACGACAGAAGCACTAAAGATTCCTAAAAGAAAATATTATTAGCAGCAGTATGAAAGTGAAGAGCTTTGCTGGCAACGTAACCAAAACTTCTGAAGTTTTGATTATCAAAATGAAGTTCGGTCCCTCTGAGTTATTCTAGGCATTTTTCCTTACAGGTTGTACTACTCATTATAACATCATACTTGACAGGGATTGGATTCATCGAGCGTACTGTGTCCCATCTTCCATGCACCAGGAGCTGCTAATGTGGAATACGGTCACAGATCAAGCAGAGTTAGTCAAAGTTGATGAGTGACTATACTTAGTGGCTGCTTGCATGTTGGATTATAATTTATATTATGGTGACATGCGCCCCTTGCGGTAATTGGTGTAGATAGTAAAGGTCATCCGTAAGGGGTTACTTCTTCAAAACTCTCATGATGGGGTATGGTTCAAGTCAGAGCAGAAATCAACAGGCCCAGCTTCATCAAGAAAACCTCCAATAGTGATCAATGGTGATACACTTCACCACAGATGAGGTAGAGGCTTATGCGTTCATTCACCAAAGATTGTCAATTTTCAAAGAGGTGAAGGAAGCCAAGAATAACGTGGTCGTAGTAGAGTGTATTGAAGATATCATAGTCAACGACGAGTATTAAGAGGATGACATTATCCAACCTGTACTTGTTGCTTTGGATGATACTCCATCTAAGGTTAAAGATGTAGTGGAGAAAGTTAATCTGGATTCTCAAGAAAAACCAATGGAAGTTGACATTAGCCAGTTTTTAAAACCTTATCAACAACAACATCTGATTGAGTTGTTATTAGAATTTAAAGATTGTTTTCTTGAGAAATATGAAGATATGTCTGGTTTAGCACCTGAACTGGTTTGCCAAAAGTTTCCTATAATGGATGGTTATCGACCAGTGCAGTAGGAGCAACGACGAATGAATGCTAATACTACAGAAGCCGTTAAGATAGATGAACATAACATGCTCAAGGCAGAGATCATCACGTACCTAATACCAATGACATATATGTTGGTTGATGTTGTTGTCACACCCCGATCCTAGAATTATTTTACGGTTGGTTACTTTGGTCTTTTACCATTTAAAGTGACCGTTTAACCGTACAATGATCGTGAAGTTGACTTTTCGTTAAGTCAAGAATTTGGGAAAACTTCCTTCTTGAAAGTTGTAGAGGGCGTCGTTACGAGTTCATGGACACGTAGCACGCTCAAATCGGAGTTCGTATGGGAAAGTTATAAACAAAAGTATAAAGTTACTTTGCGGTAAAAAGGCTATATATAGGAGTTACCGGGGTGAAAAATCAGATTTTTCACCCCAGCCCCTTTTTCTCTCTCCCCCCCGCGTCTCCTTTCCGATCGGGAAACACTGCGCCGAACTTCCGGCCGCCCTAGCGCCGCCGTCCGGCCACCAATCGCCGGCGCACCGGTCCCAAAAGCTCGGCCTCCGAGTCTACTTCAATCCTAGGTAAGCTTTCCGACCTAACTCGCCATAAATCGGGAGAAATTCCGATTTGTTCTTGGTGTGTACAGTAGATTTTCGGGATTGAATTTCTCCCTCCCTAGATCACCAATTGTTGAGTTCTTTATATGTTTAGGATGGGTTTTAGGTGTACTACAATCCCCTATAATTTGGTAGCTTGATTTGAAGTGTGTAGGAAGAATTGAGGATTTGAAGTTTGGTAGTGTAATTTTTCGGGGTCTACTGTTCATCAAGTTTTTGACCTAGTTAGAGGCCGAATTGGCCTTCGAGTTGAACTAGAAAGTTGTCCCAATTGACGAGACGAAGCTACTGGTAAAATTTGGTGGCGATCCGAGGTCGCCGGAATTTTAGCCGGAATTTCTGCCGGCGGCCGCCGGTGGCGGCGGAGATGGCGGCGGTGCCGCCACTTTTTGGGCAGTTTTTCATGTCCATTAATTATTACATATTTTGAGGAGTCTATGGTTAAAATTTGGTAATTTTTGGAGGTGTTTTGGTTAGGTTTTGGAATTGTTCTAGTTTAGTATTATTGGCGGATAATTAAATATTATTCCGACCATCGATTATGGAGGGGGATAATTTTAAAAGGAGAAATTTGGCTCACGGATTTAAAGGGGTTTTCGATTTATTATTCCCACGAGGTTTACAGGTTTTACAGGTTTTAAAGGGACTTTGGAAAGGGAAAAGGATTGTATGCTAGCATGGACCCTCTCCGGTGGAGCTGGTCAGTAGACCTTCCCGGATAGAGCAGGTCGGGGACCCTCTTCGGTTGAGCTGGTCATTAGACCTTCCCGAATAGAGCAGGTCGGGGACCCTCTCTGGTGGAGCTGGTCACTAGACCTTCCCAGATAGAGCAGGTCGGGGACCCTCTCCGGTGGAGCTGGTCATTAGACCTTCCCGGATAGAGCAGGTCAGGTTTTCTCGTGGATGAGGTTAACACCCCACATATTTGTTTATAATTGAGCCAAGGCATCATTTATGTTTTACTTGCATGCGGATTTTCCTAGGAAAACTTAGAGGGAGAGCATTAAAGGAATTAGAGCTTTTATAATTATTTTTGTCCACTCACCCTGACGGTTTTTCAATGTTTCTCCCCTGGGCCCTTCGTTTTCAAATGCCCAGTGGTGCAGGGTTCTCAGGCGGAGGTCGTGCGCGTACAAGAGTCGAGGCATAGTCGATCATTCTGCTGCTGCCGCAATTCTTTAGGGTAATCATCTTAGTAGACTGCTCTGACTAACCCAGTATAGCTAATTTAGTAGGTTAGGGAGCAGGATGCCTTCATGAGTTAGGGTTTGTTGTAGATACTCATGGAAGTGCTGAGTTGGATTGTAGGAAGGGTTGGCCATTTCAAGGGGGTTTCGGTAAGAAGTTCCCTTGGGGTGGTCCCCGCAGGATTTACTTCGAGTTAAAGGGATTTAACTCGGGGTGGGTCCTGACAGTTGTAATAGGACATGAGATGTTGTTTTTCATGGATGAGACAGCAGGTTATCACCATATACCTGTGGATGAAGATGACAAGCATAAGATAGCTTTTCGTTTTCTTGGATGTACATGAACTTTTGAATATATTGACATGTCTTTTGAACTTAAGAATGCATGAGCAACATACCAGCGTGCAATGAACTTGATTTTTATGATATCCTAAGTATCAAGATATAGGTTTATATTGATGATGTGGTGGTCAAATCTAATAAGGAGGATCATATTGAAGATATGCGAATGATTAATATGAGAAAACATAGGCTCAGAAAGAACCTGACCAAATGTATTTTTGGGGTTCGAGTAGGAGATTTCCTAGAGTTTATGGTTCACCAATGTGGAATAGAGGTCGTAAGAGATAAAGCCAAGACTGTTATTGATGCCCCAACACTAAGGAATAAGGAGTTGCAAAGTTTGTTAGGCGTGATTAATTTTATATGAAGATTCATTTCAAATTTTGCAGGAAAAATTGCTCATTTTTCTCTTCTTCTCAAGTTAAAGGTAGAAGACAAGTTTGCTTGGGAGTAATTGCATTAAGAGGCATTTGACAGAATCAAAGAATACTTAGCAAGCCCTCCAGTGCTACGGCCACCACATCTAGGGATTCCGTTGAAGCTTTACATATCAGCTTATTCTTACTCCATAGCAGTGTTGTTGGCCCAAGATAAAACAAAAGAAGATGATAAGATCATCGAACATGCGGTGTACTACCTTAGCAGGATGTTGTTGGAGGCTGAAACTCGGTATTCGCCAATCGAGAAGCTATGTTTGACCATGTACTTTGGTGATTGCAAGTTGAGACATTTTATGTTGTCATTCAACACATTTGTGGTAGCACAAACTGACATGGTGAATTATATGTTGACTAGACCTATCTTAAAGGGTAGAGTTGACAGATGGATGTTGATCCTGTCAGAACTTTCGCTACAATATACTCTATTTAAGACACAAACTAGACAGATAGTGTCAGATTTCTTACTCCATCACCCTACAACAGAGCTAGATGAGTATGAAATGATCGGCACATACAAAAAGTAAATATTTACAAATAATGTACACCAAATTAAAATGGCATAGAGTTGGTTTTTAGAAACATCCTCCACTAATTTGATTACAGATTTTTGTGAATTCTGATTTTTCTTTTAAACTATGATTCATTCCCAATCAGTAATCAAATCCCATTTTCGGGCTCCAGCTAGCTAGGATGCTTATACTTGCAGAAAACAATTTCCCGCGGTTTCAAGCTATCATCAGCAGAATCTTTGTGATATGCCTTTTGTAAATCAATTTTATGAAAAAGACATAAAGTTCTAAAAGCTTTTATATAACCTAGCCTAGCTTTGAGAGAGCCATTTTAATCCACAAATTTCAACTTCCTTCATATATACTCAGCTTGTAAAAGTTACACTGTGCAAGATTATCGAAACTGCCTGATTAAAAGTAATATTGTAGTTGAAGCTTGTGTTAAATCATTTACATAATGGTATCGTGTAGTTCTACACGAAATCGATCTCTTTGAGCGAGAACGAACAATTAACGATAAATAGTGCATAAGTTAACTCACAAAATGGCACGAGTTCGATTACCGTTTTCATCGAAAGGGTCTATATTTTCATTTCTTGTAAATTAAATCAATGTTTACACGTACATATTTGCTAGTATCGATATGCATGACTACAAAGTTATGTTCATTATAGCAGTACCATAAGGTCTCATCACAAAATGCAAATTTCTAAAGTGCATAAGGCGAAGTGGGTTCTAATTATATCTTTCTAAATTGAAGGTGGTTCTGGAATCTTAGAACAAAAGCTTGGCCAAATTTTGAGTTGTCGAGAAAATCTCTTTTTCTACTTTGAGATGATGACTTTCAGACTTTGGATTGACTATCTTGGCCACAGAGACAGCGACTAATTTCTTGCTACAACTATGGAAGCAGCTCCCAAGGTGACCAAACTCAAATTTATAGTTTGTCAAAAAAAATTATCTTTTCCGTCTAATATATTTTGATGCATATTAGACGACATGAAACATGTGTTGTTTAACACAAAATAATTAGTGCTAGATGATCAGATATTCAAAATTGGTTGTGAGAAGCTTGTGATCGGAGTCATAGTGGCACGTATTATACACTGTTTCTTACTATATAAAGAAGGTATCATCTAACAACTGTTACAGATGAGTTGATGTCATCTACTTGTCAGAATAATGAATAATTATATAATAAAGGGAAAAATGCTAGTTATTATAAAAAAGAAGATTATACTTATCAATATGCTCGAGTGTTTAGTTGCATGCATAATTTTCAGTTCTCTTGTGTAATATAAAATAAAAAATTCGTTAGTACATGAATGATGCATTGTATCATGCATGCTTAACAAAACAATTGGAGTACTGATAAGGATCATAATCCTTTATTATATCAACCAACTATGTTAATCTTAGGATAATCATTGATTATATTTTTAAACATTTTGTTAATGTACTAGCTAGCTTGTAGGCCAATGGAAATGACATCGATGGACTAATTATTAGCATATATATCCAATTATCCATCACACAAACAAATTATGAGAAGTTGTCTAAGAAAACAAGAGATCGCCATGTACATACTGTATACAGACACTTCACAGTTCACGCTGATTCGGAAACGATGTGATTGGCGACTTATGGTGCATATAAGACTTGCATACACACACATATATATATATATATAGTTCACGCTGATTCGGAAACGATGTGATTGACGACTTATATATATATATATATATATATATTTTCCTGTATTATTCATGAATTATATATCTGTTTTCTGATTTTTGAAGCTTTCCGAATTCTTTGCTTATAGGTATTTTTCTCATATTTTAAAACGAAAAAAGTCAATTTAAAAATATTTTTTGTTAATTTTTTTTGGTCAAGTGTATTTTTTGTTCAACTATGAAAGTCAATTAAGAAAAACAAAGTGAATTTTGAATCATTTATTATAGTACTATTTATATTTTTTATTTATTAAATATATAATATGTATTGATGTTTTGTATATAAAACCATGACTTTATATATTTTAGATGTCATAAAAATACATATAACTATTAGAAATGACAAATATATATCTGTATTTTTTTATTCATATTTTACATTTTGAATTAAACAAGTCGTATCATATTTTTAAATTTTTCTGTATCCGTATTTTTTGACAGAATTTTTAAACATATTTTTTATTTATAATTTTTGAATTATACATGTATGAATTTTTAATTAACGTATAATTTGCTTACCGTATTTTACTAACTATGATATTATGTCATATTATTTGTCAGACAGATTGTTGCAAACATTGTATTTGACATATTACTAGCTAGCTAGTTGCTCGTAAACACGGGACACTCGAACCAGCTCAAAAACTTAAGCTCTAAGTGAGTTTTCGATCAAGGGATATTCGATTCCTTAACAAGTGAGTAGATGTGTGAAAGGTGGAAACTAATAATCGAGTTGGTAAAAGCCTAGATATAGAACACTCATACCAACGAATACACCTAACTAGTCTCTTGATATGCAAATCTTATCTTATTTATTATTGAAAAAGGTTAACAAATATGGTAAAAAAAGAAGTTATTTTCAAATTTTCTTGTTTCATGTAATAAGTGTTGTAATGTCTGCTTAAAAGAGCCCCTAACTTACGGAAGTGAATTTGAATAAAGGAACAGTATGCATATGAAAGAATCAAGAGGGACCTAGAATAGAAGAAAAATGATGCCATGCCAGAGAGAGATGAGAGGAATACGAAGCCGTCACTCATTCTCCAACATCATCCTCACACCACCTAACTAAATTCCCTTCCATCGAAATACCACACATAAACCCTAATTCTGGCATTCACAGAAATCATTTGTGTTATCCTTTTCAAATTATATCATTACAATACTGAAAAATAATCTCACACGTACCCCCTCCTCTTGACGTCTTCGTACCTTAATTTGCTCTGTGTTTTTCTCCAGCTAGCAGGTTAATCCCCTAAATTTAGGTTAATTCCGTGACAATTAATTATATATATTGTAGAAACATAATTACACACATTAGGGGGGGTGATTTTAATAAGTCTGCGTTTTGAGCAAGAAATGTTAATAAGTTATTTCACCTCATTAAACGATCGATGTAGATGTTATCCCATTTTACTTATATATGGTAAATTTTCTGTGTACATACAAGAAAACAAAGGGAAACCGTAATTAATTAGTAATTTCTTTTTGCATCATGTTGAATACGGAGGGCAAGGGAGTAGCCATATTAGGGCTACAAGGGTCAATTGACCCTTCTCAAGTTTTACAATATTACTCATTGGTAGAATTTTTGTTTACTTTTTAATATATATGATATCAAATCCATATTTTTGACCTCTAAAATAGAAAATAGAAATAAAAATACATAAATAATTGGTAGATTTTTTGTTTAGTTTTTAATATATATGATATCAAATTCACATTTTGACCCAAATTCATTAAGCCTTCATTTACTTTAAACAATTCTAGCAGAACTTCATTTTTTTTCTCTTATCTAATATTCAACCAATTTTTTTTCTTAATACTACAAGAATACCGCTTACTATTCTTGGTTAGTCCACTTAGGACACTAGTTTCAGTTTTTTCTTTGTATCACAAACATTTTGACCCTAGTTCTTAAATTAATTTGCAAATTACTACATATCTCAAAACTTAGTTTTGATGCAGTTAAAATTTCATAGTTTCTCAACAATAATAGTTCTCAAATTATTGTTATATATGCTTAAAAATCATGATGTTCTAGAATTTTATGTATTATCGTATGTGGTAATCATAAGTTATTTTGAACTTGTTACAAAGAATTTTTGACCCTGTTACAGAAAATTTCTAGCTACATCACTGGAGGAGGGTTAATTAATTAATCACTAGCTATCTTCCCCGACAGGATAAATTTTTGGTGAGTGTCAGCGTCTTTCATCGCCAGAGAGAGAGAAAATATGGCATACCATCCGACGAGGTCCCAGATTCACAAGTAATCCCTCCAACGGAAATTGAAAGACTATAGTTTTCCTTTCAAATACATGATCGAGTTTAGTTGATGAAATTTCTCGTGGTATATATGATCCAGCTACCATACATCTTCATTCATATTCATCACGTCGATTTTTATAGTTTAATTTACCCCCTTAAGTTTCAGTTGAGCTAGCTAGCTCCATGGTTTAACCCTAGCCTAACGAATCGAAATGCAGGCTCTAGCTGACAATACTAGCCTAAAAATGGTTACCTGTCAAGTACTGCAATTCTTTGGTACATTGACCTATTGTGAAGATGTTTTTCAAATACATTGCATCTGAAAATATTACCTTATATATTAGTGACAGCAATTGGTATTTCATAATAATTTGACAACCTTAATGAGTTTTGGATTTGAGATCTTCTAGCTAGCTTCAAATTTGTATTTATTCCAGTCACTTTTTAAGCAACAATACGTACATTTAATCTACTACCTCCATACAATGTATTCATGTTTGATACACAAAGTTCTCTAGCTAATTTCTTTCTCTAATTAAGCTATCAATCGGGTTATATATGGTGATCGACCTCAGTGCGGTCATCATCGTCGATATTATTTGCCTCATATAATTATGATTAGGGTGATACATGTTGTGACAAACACACTTTTGTCCGTATTTTAATTATCATTGGCCTTTGTATACACAACTCGATGGAATTGAATTAAACAAAAACTTATATGTAGGATAAGTGTATATACGGGGTATGCATGATTAGGGTTTTGCTGTCCTTCGTCGATCAAAGACAATTCAATAAGCCCCACAATCACATCCATCACAAATATTATTCTTCTGTGATCTAAAATTGTACAGATGGGAATAAGGGACTCTTCTTCTAAGTTTGTGATGCATCATCTACCATTTTATTATATGTTTCTTGAGCTGTCCATTTTCTAAGACAAATTGGATGAAATAGTTCACGTGCCCTTGATAATGTGATTGGTTTCTAGCTTAAATTATCAAAGAATGAGGTTGGGATCGGAGTGTTTTTCTCTCATTGTATGTATTATGAAATCTATGGATTTAATCACGGGAGGAAGTTACTAGGTTTTGAAGAATTTTAATTATAGTAAGTGATATTATACATCCGCTAATGACATTGCAGACAAGCTTTCATTTAATGATTGTTAACAAAGCATGCAGCAGCCGCTACGCGTTTTTAAAAACTCAAAAATAACATAGGTGGTCGAGTTGGGTAGGAGCATTAGTGTTGAATCTTTATATCTAGCTGAATCAAGTCAACATTAATTGGAGTTAAATCATAATCTATTCCTAGTAGTCAGAAGGAGGAACGTTCTAATATGACCTCTCGACATGGATTAGTCTCTAAATCCAGAAAACAAAAAACGGATAATATGAAATTGTGTGTTTGTCCGTTACAAACAGTGAAAGATGATAAATCATTTCACATGTACGTGATAACAATAATTTGAAGTGGATATGTATTGTTAGATACATTCTAATAGTATCGTCGTACTTTTATGTTACCACTACGTACATGGCAATGACATACTGTTAATTTTTTTTGATAGAAGACATATTGTTAAGTTGATATACAATTTCCGGAGTAAACATTAGTTAACCCAATTTTATATACATAAATAAAAAGGGGTACTTTGGAGGGTTTCTAATAAAATTATTTGGATCTTTGTCCATTTGTGTTGCTTGATTGCTATAGTTCCCTTTAGCATGATTTCTTGTAACTTTGATCTTTCTTGAAACTTCCTACTAATATATAACTAACTAGTTACACAAGCATGACCTGCTTTGCTCGAATGACATTGCAAGTAAATGATCGATCTATCTAACTGGCATTTAGCGGATCCCAACTATATAAATAATACCCAACCTGCCGCACTCGTATATCCTTCTATCAATTATATACATCAAAAGCTAGCTTAGCCCAAACAAGGATATTCAAAGCCATAAGCATAACCAAGATTTGCTAGCTTCCAGCAGTTGGTTCCATTTCTTGATCGATCTGATCAAGAAGTTGATCTCTTCTCTATAGCCTCTACTACTGTTGCGACCTACCCCAACCAAACCCTATTTAGTTATTAGTTAACCAATTAAGATTGATAATATGGGTCTGAGGGACATTGGAGCCACACTGCCTCCTGGGTTTCGATTCTATCCGAGTGATGAGGAGTTGGTCTGTCATTATCTCTATAAGAAAGTCACGAATGAGGAAGCTTTGAAGGGTACTCTTGTTGAGATCGACTTGCATACTTGCGAGCCATGGCAGCTTCCTGGTATGATAATTAATTTCCATATATGCGTGTGTATTTATAAACATTCCATTATTCTTTCGTATCCCATTTACATCATGTATATTTGATTCGTCGAGATACTGGACAAGGTTCTCAGATTTTTGTTTTTTTGAGTGGAGGTTCGATCTCAGGCAATTTCCAGAAAAGAAAGATCGATGAATATTTACAAATGAAATTTAAAAAAATACAAATTAAGATTCGAGATACTAAGTTGGCTTTTTATGTTTGTCCTTGGGTTAATTAATTAAGTTGGTGCTTGATTTTGTTCGGTGGCCGGATATATATAACACAGAATGATTGATCAGCTTCTGGTCGAGCATCAAATTAACCTTATTTTCCATCAGGTATAAAAGACAGAAGATGGCCATTTTTTTCCTCGTATCTTTTACCAAATATTCCTTTATTCGTATGTACGTACCTACGTACAAATACATACAGCACACTTCGTATTCTTTGATATATTATAGTTCAATATTCCCTATCTCAAAATCAGTCATGTATCTGATCTCAAATGCCTCGAAATATATTAGTTATTATAATGCCATTTATTAGTTATTATAATGCCATTTAGTTCGTGTAACTGGGTTTGTTTAAACTATCATTGCTTTTAGATTCTCTGGTGTGTCCTTATTTTTGGGCAAAATATGCTTGGTTTTTTGAAGTCTTGGTTTGCCTGAAACAGAAACACATACTACGCATCTGAATGCTTTTAGTTACTAGAATACAAATACTAAATGGTAAATATAGTAGAAATAGAATATACATACGTAAGTTTCGTATCCTAAATCTTCCTTGAGAACATTCCTATCTCTCTCTCTCACAGCTGTGTGAACTGATCAGAGAATCATGTGGCTATGATTTGCTAATCTGCTGAGGGATATATCGATCATGTGAAAAATTATGGGACCGATTCTTGGTTTATATATGGCCCTGATGTGTGCAATACCAGAACTTCTAGTAAAATGATCGACTACTTCTAGTACTAGATGTGATCGCGCGCTCTGCTTAGCTAGTTAGCTAATTTTCTGTATAATCGATAGCTGATAATTATCTTCATCTCTCTATCCTCTCTCATCTTTTGAACTTGGAATCATTTCTCTAATTAATGTGTGAATCCAAACATAAGTTTAGCATAGACTCATAGAGTACGAATGGTTTAAGTTAGGTTAGAAACTCAAATGGACAATGAAAAAGATTGTTTTTATTGTACGTACGAAACAAGCCTGTAATTTAGACAATAAATAGTATGAGAAAAGAAATAAAGTAGAGGGATTTTGAAATTGGTGACGTAGGCTTTCATTCAAGTGATCATCTTGATCGAACACATCTGAATGTTGGTGTGATGAGCTTAAGCTTCATAAGTTCAATTAATGGTCCTTAATTAGAGTAGCATGATTCCTTAAACGTGATATTACCTACCACAGTAGTTTCATTTATATAGTTCATAGGGCCTGTGTTGAGTGACCCTGATATGTCAACTCAAAAAAGGTCATTCATGAAAGGCCATCTACAACTCATCTCATTTTTGAATGATAGAAATATCTACCATGTCTCTCTTCACCTTTTTCAATCTGACCAATATAACTTTTCATGCAAAAACTGACGCTTCTGTGATTATGTTTTCTGAATACTGAAGAGGTTGCAAAGCTGAACGTGAACGAGTGGTACTTCTTCAGCTTCCGTGACCGGAAGTACGCGACTGGGTTCAGAACCAACCGGGCGACGACGACCGGGTACTGGAAAGCTACCGGAAAAGACCGAATGGTGGTGGATCCGGGAACAGGAGAGATCGTAGGGATGAGGAAGACGCTGGTGTTCTATAGGAACAGAGCTCCTAATGGAATCAAAACTGGGTGGATCATGCATGAGTTTCGCCTCGAAACCCCACACATGCCTCCTAAGGTATTTTCACTATCATACTTTTGTTCTCTTGCTACTGTGCTAGCTAGCCATATCAGGCAGACGCCATTTTATTCTTCTCCATGATTGAAGGATAGAGATGCATATTCTATCTCTCACGTGAGACTGAGAGGTTCTGCGTGTGCAAGTTACCTTAGCTTTCCCACACCATCGATCGTTAGCAGTGTTCTTTCACTTTAGTCGTCACTGACTCACTGTCATTGAGAGAGACTGATCATGCATGTATTCAAAGAAAGAGTACCAGAGAGAAACTAAGCTATCATGCATGCACTATTTGGCATATACTTCTGTTAAACTTATCCGTTATGTGAAAATCTAAAATTTTCAAGCGTTAAATCTGGTAAACTAGTAAACCCAACAGTTCTTAGGGTGCCTTGCATGTTTGCTGCTGTTGTTTTTTATCTGTATTATGATAATTGCTCGAGCTAATTTCGTATTATATATCGATCCTTGTCACTGCAGGAGGACTGGGTTCTGTGCAGGGTTTTCCACAAAGGCAAGGGAGAGATGAACAGCAACATGAGCCTCAGCCCTCATGACCTTATGTTGGAGAACAACAAATCATGCGCTGTTACATTAACATCTCCTCATCATGAGCAAAACATGCACTGTGGATATAGTAACCAGATCACCTCATTTGCCACCACACCAGTACCTCACCAGAGCCATAGCCACATCAACCAAAGCCGTTCTCAACTCAATCTCCTTCAGCTTTCGCAAGAAAAATATACCGATTCCATCGCAGAAATAAGTGCTAAAAATGACGATGACTATGGATTCTTATGGGACATGAATATGGAAGAAAGTAGCTACGAAAATGGAACTTTGGACGACATGAGATTTGAGATGGAGAACAGCATGGTTTTGTTCTGAATTATGAAACATGCATGTCCTACACTCCACACTACACACATTACCCATTTATTGATTTGTGATATAAATATATTTGTGGTCTATATATTTGGCTTGGTTGGATATTATTGTTAGGAGCTTGTGCTTAGTCTATGTTTAGGTTCGACTCTTCTTTTTCTTGTATACGACCTTCGTCATTTGTAAAATATTATCAATTTATATCAATTCTTCATGTGTTAGATATTATTTTTTATATTTTCAAACTTTTTAAGCTAGTTGAACACTTGAACGTACGTAGCAACGATGACACTCGCTGCAAGAGCACCACTGTTATTCAGAGAATATATGTCTGGCCATGGTCCATATGTAAATGCTTCCTTTGTCGATCAGCTTACAATTATTGTTGAAGTTTGAACAACTTGAATCAGTATTCTTCTTGATTTTGAAGTGACCGATCTCACATATTGACAGCCCAGTACATCAGCAACCTAGCTAGAAACTCTATTTAAAAAGGTGAAGAACTCAAGACTTAGATAGCTACTATGTAACTCAACCAAGTTTTTGGTCAGTTTAGAACTCACCAACAACATTCATGTAAAATGCTTCATTTTTTTAACAGGGGCTAGAATGGCTACCCTCGAACCTTAACCATGCGGTCTTGCAATCGAATTACCGCTATGCTCGTCTTGTCGCCACCCTCGTGCCAACACTAGGAGGACAAAAACCAAAATAAAGAAAGCAGAACACGAGCCGAACCAAACGAGATAGGATTTCGATCTCGCTGCCACTAAGGCATGCACCACCACCAATCAAGCAGAAGGTTACCTATTTCTCCGTTGCAACCTCAATCAAACACATCGGAATGTTAAACACAGAACTAAGAACTAAAACATGGAATTTGGAGAATACTAATCAATATTCATTATTAACAGAATAGGCATATATAGTCTTACAATAAGTAACTGGAAAAACAAAAACAACCCTCGCAACGCACAACTTTCGTTCCTGATACACGATTACAAGAATAAGGCAAATCCTATCTACATACCCTAGAAACTAGGGATTATTAACAACAAAATAAGTACTTAACAAAAATAAATTCAAACTCTAACATCCTCCCTAAACTAATTGCTACAAGCAATCAGTTTAATGTTGGAACCTTATAAACGCCAAGCAGCTCCTGCAGCTTTTCAAACACATCTAGCTTGAGTGGTTTAGTCATAATGTCTGCCACCTGATCCTTAGAACCACAATAAACCAACTTCACCTTTCCATCCCTTGTAAGATCCCGAAGGTAATGAAACCTCACATCAATATGTTTACTTCGATCATGAAATACATGATTTCTAGAGAGCTTTATAGCAGAACTGTTGTCACACAAGATAGTGAGACATTTTCTGTGAAAATGACCCAGCTTATCCAACACCTTTTTCATCCAAACACCTTGAGTGACACAAGAGATAGCAGCTACATATTCTATCTCAATAGTTGACAAGGTTACAATAGGCTGCTTGTTAGATGCCCATGACATTGCACCTCCACTCAAAGAAAAAACATAGCTTGAAGTACTTCTCTTATCAATCACATCTCCTGCATAGTTACTGTCAGTATAAGCTAGCAGCTCTGCATCTCCTCTCCTTTTGTAAAATATCCCAAAGTCAACAGTCCCAACCACATACCTGAGCACTCTTTTAACAACTTGATAGTGAATTTTAGTAGGACTTGTCATGAACCTACTAGAAAGAGATACAATAAACATCAAGTCTGGTCTTGTTATCGTCAAATACATCAAACTTCCCACCATTTGTTTATACACAATGGCATCTACTTTAGTCTCATCCTCATCATTTACCAACTTAACACCAGGAACTATTGGATTTTGCATAGAATTGCTTCTCTCCATTCCAAACCTTCTGAGCAGCTCTCTTGCATACTTCTTCTGACTAATATTGATACCTTCAGTGCATTGCATTACTTTCACTCCAAGAAAATATCTTATTTTTCCGAGGTCACTCATATCAAACTCTTGCTTCATGGACTCTTTAAACTTAACAAACATATGCTCACAATTTCCACCAAAGATTAAATCATCCACATACAAGCTCACAGTTAAAAATGTACCTCCTGTAGCAGCTTTGATGAATAAAATTTGCTCAAAATCACATTTCTTGAACCCTTCTTTCACAAAGTAGTTCTCAATTCTGCTGTACCATGCTCTAGGGGCTTGTTTGAGCCCATAGAGTGCTTTCTTGAGTTTGTAAACCTTTTCTTCTTCAACCTTTACCTCAAAACTGTGTGGCTTCTCAACGTACAATTCTTCACCGAGTTCTTCATATAAAAAGGTACTTTTGACATCTAATTGTTAAATGCTCCAATTTTGCTGTACTGCCAAAGCAATAATCACCCTAATGGTATCCCATCTCGCTACCGGTGCATAAACTTCAGTATAATCAATTCCAAATTGATGAGCATATCCTTTAGCAACCAAACGTGCCTTACATTTATCTACCTCACCCTTCTCATTGAACTTATTTTGAACACTCACTTCACTCCTATTTTCTTCACACCACTAGGCAGACTTGTGAGCTCTCATGTATTATTTCTTTCAATAACATCAATTTCAGCTTTCATTGCATCCCTTCACCTCGAGTGTGACACAGCTTCATCAAAAGTAATTGGATCTTCATTATCATCAATAAACACAACAAGGTTATGAAGTTCTTCTTCTCCTCCAGATAAGCCCAAACCCTCTCCAGAAACAGTCTTGCATCCATGGAGGTGGCCTTATATTCCTTCTTTCCTCATCCGAATTTGGTGGAGTATCTTGCGAGGAACCGCTTGACAAAGAAGCAGACACACCAGGTTCACCATGCTCTTGCTCAATAACAGCATCATCTCCATCGTCTCCTTCAACTCCATTATTTTGGGAGCTCCGTATCATCATTGTCTCCCCAATCCAACACATCGAGTTTCACTTCCTCCAATCCCAACACTCTTCCTCCAATCCCAACACTCATTATCTTCAAAGACAACATATCCACTCACAATAATCTTTCTTTGAAGTGAGATTATATAGCTTATAAGCCTTTGATTCTTCACTAACACCAAGTAAAACACATTTGCAGCTCTTGTCATCTAGTTTTCTTCTTTTGGCATCAGGAATATGCACATGAGAAATCTAATCAAATGCCCTGAAATAATCAACATTTGGTTTGACTCCACTCCAGGCCTCTTCAGGAGTTGCATCTTGCACCACTAGTGTTGGACTTCTATTTAGTACATGAGTAATCTAGTTTACAGCACCGGGCCAAAACCTCTTTGAAACTTTCTTCTCCGACAAAATACTTCGTACCAGGTTCATGACTGTTTGATTCCTTCGCTCAGCAACCCCATTTTGTTAAGGGGTGTAGGTAGCAGTGAGCAGTCTTCTGATACCATTAGACTTGAAATACTCATTGAATGCATTGGATGTGAACTCTCCTCCTCGGTCGGTTCTTAAACAACAAATAAAAGAACCAGCTTCCTTCTCAACCAAATTTTTGTAACATTTGAACATGGCAAAGGCTTCTGACTTCTCAGTTAGGAAATAAATCCACATTTTCCTACTGTAATCATCAATAAAACTGAGAAGGTACCTTTGTGACTGTTTGATGTAGGCATGATCGGCCCGCAAATATCTGCATGCACCAACTCCAATCTTTTTGAAGCCTTCCATAAAATCTTTTTTGGAATTGAATCCCTTCTTTGCTTTCCCACCAAGCAATCATGACACATCTTTGTGAAAGCTTTGAGTTGTGGAAATCCCTTCACCATCCTTCTATACTGCAAGGTTTTGAGGCCCTTGTAGTTCAAATGACCATATCTGCAATGCCACATGTGTGTGAGATCATCTAAGGTTGTTTGCAAGCATGTAGAGAAATCAGTAAGCATTACATTGGCAAGAAGCACAAACATTCGATTTACAGTCATTGGAGTGTGCATAATAAGTCCCTTTCTTGGATGATAGATCTTGGAAGCTCCATATTGTATCAAAATTGCCAAATTATTCTCTTGCAACTGCCTTATGCTTAGCAAATTATTAATTAACTCAGGAGCATAATAAACATCACTAATTACCTGAGTCAAGCCATCAACTTCTAACTAGATATTTCCCTTCCTCATCACTGACATCCTTGTATTGTTGCCAAGTTTTACAGAGTGCCTAAATTCTTCATCAAGACTAGAAAACCATTTTTTGTTGCCACTCATATGGTTGCTACAGCCACTGTCCAAGAACCACTCATCCTCACTTTTGGAGTTATTCACCTCCACATGTGCCATCAGTAAAAGCTCCTCCCTTCATCAAGTTTAGCATAGTTCACATTTTTCTCTCAACTAGGGCATTTGTATTGGAAGTGTCCAAGTTTGTGACACTTGTAGCATTCCACCAATGCTTTGTTAAATCTTTTCCTGCCGCGGCCTCTTCCTCAGCCCCTAAAACAACCGCCGCCTCTACCTCTGATAGCTCGGTTGTCTTCAAACGTGACATTCAACACTTGTTCTTCACCAACCACATGTTCCAATATTCACTGCTCATGAACCAGGAGACTACTTTGTAATTCATCGATGCTCATGGTGGTGAGATCGTTGGATTCTTCGATAGAACACACAACATAATCGAATTTCACAGTCATTGACCTCAAGATCTTTTTAATTATCAGTAACTCCTCCATCCTCTCACCATGTGCTTTCATTTTGTTAGCAATGGTGAGGATTCTTGCAAAGTAATCATTTACCTTTTCTCCTTTCATTTCTAAGATCTCAAACTCCCTTCTTAGAGCTTGCAACTGAGCTCTCTTATCTTGCATCTTCTCTTGCCTTAAGTTGAGTCTCATTATCTTGCACTCCTTCTGCTGCTGCTTCAGGTATGCCATTCTCTATCAAACTCTAATATTCCTTCGATCGAAGAAAATTCTCCTAAGTAGTGCCCAGTGGTCATAGTGACCGTCGAACCTGGGTATTGCTGGTTGAACAAAACTGTTCTTAGCCATGTTTTGTTCACACCTTCAGTCTAGCCTTACTCTCTGATCACTCTCTTTCTTAATAAGAAACTGTAGTTTCTCGCTCGCTCACTACCAATCAGGCCCCGTGATGGGGCTCTGATACCAGATTTGTTAAACACATAACTAAGAACTACAATATGAAATTGGAAGAATACTGCTCAATATTCATTATTAGAAGATTAGGCATATATATCCTTACAAGAAGTAATTGGAAAAACAAAAGCAACTCACCATCCTTACTAGGGATTATTAACAACAAAAGAAGTACTTAACAAAAATAAGTTCAAACTCTAACACAGAAACGATCCTTGACCTTTCTCCTCTAACCCCATTTCACTCCTCAATCCCGATCCACAAAACTGAATCTCTACCCGGTCGGCATCCGCAAGCACCTCTAAATCACTTCTCCAGATGTCAGCGACAAAGGAAAAGCACCGAGGAAACACACCCATCAGGGAACAAAGCCCGTCCACAGACGCGTGGCCGGCCAGAAGGGATTTTTTTTTTCTGAAACCCTAACGGCTTAGAGAGAGAGAGAGAGAAATGCTTGGGTACGTACGTAAAATATATGCTTCATTTGTTGACTTATATCTAGCGTTATAAATTACCTCAGTGGAATTGATTCATTAGAGAGCAAATATCCATTCATTAGAGAAATATCGATTATGATTTCTTCTTTCTTTTTTTTTGTTTATGTTTTTTTTTCAATTAAAGCTTGGTGTAACTGCTCACAAATCTTTATTAATAAATCTGTCAAATACAAAAGGGTACATAGATAATAGAGCCTAAACACCTGATTAAAAAGACCTAAACTAATATCGAGAATTCGTACGACGTACAAGTATTCTAACAAACACCAACTAGCAAATAGTATGAATTTAATGATGACTTTATCTGCTTTCTCACAGTGTGACATATTGAAAAGATCAGTAGATATGTTGTAATACCCCGTCCTGAAATTTACCTTTTTACCGGGACCGGGCGGGTTACAGAGGATTGTAACTACGCTGTTAGTCTTCCCCGAACTACTATTCGAGTTTATATCGAGATATTCTCGATTTTGAGGGAAGATAGAATTAATGTCCCGAGATGGTAGATTATGTTAATACGAGTCCACCGGTATATCTGGAATATTTTCCAGAGCTACAAGCTGTTTATTATGAATTTATTCAATTTACGGAAGTAATAAATATTATTTACTTTACCGTAAAAAGATGTATTTGCAATGAGTTGAGAATTTGGAAAAATTTCCTTCGGAAAAGTTGTAGAGGACATTAATACGAACCCGAAGGTATGTTCTACAAATTAATAGGAGTTCGTATGCGAAAGTTATTTGGGATTTTGTATAGTTACTGCGTGGTAAAAGTAAATAATAAATAACCATTTACCGCTCATGGTAACTTTTGTTAATTAAATTTGGGCCGTCAGATCAACCTGAAATTGATCTGGGCCGTTGATAGGTTTATATAAGAGGGGGCGTTGACCGGGACAGCTCTCTCTCTCCTCCCGTTCTCTCTCTTCCCTTGGGTTTGGACTGAAAGGGGAGGGGGGAAGCAACTCTCTCCGTATCTGATCTCTCTCTCTCCCTCTCTCCATATCTGATCTCTCTCTCTCCATCACTCTCTTCCTCTGTCGCCGAACCGCCCAACCACCTATGGCGCCATCTCTTGGATCTCTCTGGTCTTCGACTTGCAGGCGGACCACCATGGCTGGAAATTGAAGGAAGGGTGAGGGTGCAGCTCTAGGGGGAATTGTGGATGATCCTTGGAGCAGAGGAGGAACCTCAGCGGCCCAGAGGTCAGTTTAGGGGCAGCGCTGCCACCCCAAGACGGCGCTGATACGGGTAAACTCCTGATCCTTGTTTCTCCCTTATTTAACTGTAGGTATGTTTGGAGTAATGATGTGATTGTAGTTGTTTGGTTGTGGAGGGGAGGAAAGAGAGGTGAGACGACCAGAAACGGTTGGCAGGCCGCCTGGATTTGGTGTAGGTAGAAAGGGGTAAATTCCCCTGTTTTTACCCTGGTATATCTGAATTTCTAATGCGGGTGTGAAATACCAGGATTGCCCCTGGCAGTGTAGGTTATTTACAGGGCTACCACTGGGACTGAAATTCCAAAAATGCCCTTGACAAATTTGTATCTTTACAAGACTGCCCTTGAGGTTAAAAAGACGATACTGGCCTCAGCAGTTTAATATAATTACAGGGATGTCATTGAGGCTGAAATCTTATAAATGTCCCTGGTCATTTTGCTTAATTACTGGACTGCCATTAAGGCTGAAATTTCTAAAATGCCCATGGCAGTTCTACCTATTTACAGTTGTCATTAGGAGTGGAATGACCATGCTGCCCCTATCAGTTTTGGATAATTACAAGAGTGTCATTTGAGATTAGATTCACTTTTATATCCTCGATAGATTTATTTAAGTGGATGCCACTATAATATATATTTATGTGAGGATGTTGATTATATTCATGTGGTTGCCTTTATATTCTGGTTGTATATGTATGGTTGTTTTATATACGTTTGATGGTATGTTCGGGATAATCCCGATAGATAGTTCGTTGGTGGATACCTCAACAGAGAGGTTCAACTTCGGATATGCAATAGGTGTGCTATCCATAATTTTAAATCGACCGATACGTAGTAAAATGAGATTTTTTCGGTTAGGGCGTTAATTATAATAGAGCTACGTGTGGCTTGATCCCTGAGTACAGGATACGTTGGCAGCCTGACCGGAATTCGGGTGCAGTCATAAATAATAATAGTAACCTAGTTCCTCTAAAGTAAATAGTATGAAATCCAAATGTGGAAATCGGGATAACGTCCAGTTGTGAGGTCTATTCCAGTATCGGTTGGGTTCTTGAAAATGGTTATGGAAAAATAGTTATCCCTTCTCAAGGGGGATTTAGAGTAAATGTTTTTTAAGATGGGTCCCGCACGTTCCACCTCGAGTTTAGGAAGGTAAACTCAGATTGGGACGTGACATATGTACCACAATTACATATCATAATGTCCAATAATACAACTTTCCTATTATGTTCCCATAGGAGTATAACTCTGACGACAGTTAGTTTCATTCTGTAATTAGAAGGTTGCGCCCATTTGACCAAGCAAACAAGGCAATGCCTACCTAAAGCATCTACGATACACAAGGTGCATAGACCAGAACTAGGTCCTTTGTGCCCTACCTTATCATGATAGAGTATGATTGGCAACATAAAGCCGGTTAGTACAAAATTTAAAATGCAAATAAGAAAAATTAAATTTTACATAAAAATAAGATAGTTTGACCCATATCTGAAATCTAGGGAAGACCCACAAAATGGACCTAACCCCAACCCAAATTACAAACCAAAAAGAAGGCAACAATATAGACTCAGGCCAGGCCCCAGATAACCCCCCTCCAACCACCACCGTTAGCCCCCTAGATGCCCCATTCTGCTAGTCTCGTTGGAAAACAACCGTCTTGTCACACCCTTAATTTTTTTTGGAAAATATTTCTTTTAGGTGCGTCTTATATATGAAATTCAATATTCATAATCGAAATATAAAAGAAATTGGAAAAGAGTAACTCAATACTAAACTAAAAATTATTCTTTATTACAAAGTAACTTACAAGATGAACAACTGAAAATTTACAAGACAGACTAGTAGGGTCTAAGTATAAGTACTTCCAATCACTAATCTTCGTTTGTGTTCAAAACCTGCAAGACTGTAAATAGGTGAGTTCAACCTGCTACTCAGTAAGGAGTTAATTATCTTAAACAAAGGATAACCAAACAATTATGAATAATATGCATGAATGCATATTCTACTCCCTTTGATCCACATATAGGAACAAACTGAGCCTACATGTCATATACTATATATTTTATGAAGACTATGACTCAGCGTATTCAATTATGTGATCAATTCCTAGCCCTCTTTTGATAGTCATCTTATCTATTTCTCCTTTCTCTATCCCTGAATTATCTTTATCATTCATATACTAATTGTGCAATAATCACGGGCATACATGGGTGCATGGTTTATGCTGAGCTAATGGACTCAACAACGCAAAATATCAACTCCACATATCTCTCAATTTCTAATATCCTTCACCACCCTTATGCTTGAAATGACTTTGATGAATGATGCATCGATTTATAAACATATAATAAACATGTAATTTCATCCAATGCTCAATCATTCTAAACAAATATAGCAATCAAACATATAAACACACAATACAAATAAGTTGACGTTCTCCAGATCCCCTACATGGATTCCAAGCTATTGGACATGTTCATGTCCCTGCATAAAAATAAATATCTAAATACAATTCATAATCCTAGCCATAAACACACATTTAACTTTAAACATAAAACTATTATCAGTTCATATCCAGAGCAGAGCCCAACTTTGAAATTAAAGTGTGAGACTTCTTATTTGGCTCATTTTCGGGTCATATTTCCACATCTCCACCTTACATTGACTACATTATAGTGTTTATAAAGTTTTAAGTAATTTGAAGATCATTTGGATACCTAATTAGATAAAACAAGTCAATAGAACAGATCTGTTCACATAGAACCGTTCGTGTAGATCACGATTCCAAAAGCTCAAATGGTATCCAAATTAGATGAAACTTGGCATAAATTATCTACACATCATGTTCTAGACATTGAAATGCGGAGTTATGAAAATCTGACCCAAAGTGAGCCAAATAAGAAGTCTCACACTTTAATTTCAGAGCGGGACTCCACTCTAGATAGAGACTGAAACTATTATATAGCTATCCTTAAGAATATACTTCATGTATATATATAACTTATGTCTTAGTTACTACAATCTCAAGCCATTTGGGTAACATTTGAAATGCTAAATAACTAAGAAAACTATGATGCAAATTTGTTTTGAAAAGCAATGCTGATATACATAACATAGTGCCATAAATATCTCAAGTGTTTTTGAAAAATGGTCTCACAAATTAAGTTTGTTCTAAAGTTGAGAATGTCTATGTTCGGTTTATGATCAATGTAAACATGGTTTGAAAGAAGAAAATTTCTACTGCAATCAAAAGAAACAAAATTGTAGCATAGTAATAGAATGCAGAATTTGATGATGCAGACCTTTAACTTTGAAAATTCTTATCTTAATGTAGAAAACTTATTTTCAAGAGATTCTAGTTTTTCAATGTTCATTAAGATGTATGCTAAAACTTTTGTGAAGACACTCACTTCAAATAATTAACCGAAATATAGATAACTGATATGTAGTATTTCCTGGTGCAGAGCCTTAACTTGGAAAAGTCATAACTTAATCCATTACAAGAGATTCAAACTCCAAATTGATTTTAACATGTGTACTTCAACTTTTATGAAGACAACAACTTCAAATACTAGGCGGAAAAACACAGATTTTAGTAAAAAACAGCTGGGTCAAAAACTCGGAAAAGCTGTTATGCAAACTTTCCTCGTACAGATCCTCAACTTTGAAATATCATAACTTAATTCAGAAAAGTCTTTTTAAAGTGATTCAAATTCTGGAATAATATCAAGGATGTATGCTACAACTTTTATGAAGAAACAAACTTCAAATAATTAACCGAAAGGTAAAGTTTTTAAGTTAAACATCGTTGGGTTCAAAAGACAGTAAAATCTGATTTGCAGTATGTAGACTTTGCTTTTAGCTTTAAAGCACCAATAAAATCTAAATGAAATAGAATGAAAATGGTTTCAGCATAGGATTGTGTCTGAAACAAATGATATGGTTGCTCAATGTAACATAAACGATCATGATACCTAAATTACTAAATCAAATACTATAGCAGCATAAAGTCTAAGGTTCCTAATCAGTTCAGTGCATATTCATGAGATCATAGGTTTCTTAGTCACTCTAAGCTCTTGTAAAGGAAAACTAAAACTCTTAGTTAAACATCAACATTGTAATTACTCAGAACACCCAAAATTGCAGAACAAAAATTCTAATCATATTGAACCGCTTTTATGCTTACCTTCTATTTGGTGCCATTTAGACTCGTAAATTGGACACATGCTTAAACAACTTTGAATAGAAACTGTTGATACCTGAAAAATCACTCAATTGATTAAGGCCTTGTCAAGCGATGATTTGATATAAAATTTATGCAGCCTTGGGTTAAATCCTTGACAACTTAATCCGCCAAGCAAACACGCCCATGCATTGATGTGGGCCCAAGCCACATACAAGCATCCTTAGGGCTTGTAGAAGTGAGTGTGGTGTGGAAGGTTATGAAGACGCATGTCGCTCGTTCATCGATTTGAATGTCGTTAATAATTTCGGTCTTGGGCCAGAAATTCATGCTCGACGGGGTAAATTGATAACAAATTGGTGAAATACATGAGAATTAGATTACTTATACCCTAACCCAAAACACTTTGATATACATAAGCTCATATAAGAAAGCTCAACTTCCCTTGTTTCCTCGTTTCTAACATTTCCCTGCAGCTAATGAATACTTATATGTTCTTTCCAGTAACACATGACTACCCAATCCAACAAGTCATCTCTTAATCATAACTCTGTTTTGTTAAAAGAAGCCACTAGACCAGTCAAAAACATTATCCTTCTCCCTCAAAACTTGAGCTCATAGCTTCTAATCCTCTCTCATCAGTCTCTATTCTGTCACTGCGGTGACTTTCTTCTACTGTACATGTCGGCTACAGCTATAGCCATTTTTTCCTTCTCCCAAAACCTTATCTCTAAGCAAACATCTCTTTTCCTGATTTTCTGGCAGAAATTGAGTATGACTTGAGGAGGAAAGCTTTTATCCATAAGATCATCTACAGTGAGTCACCAAAACACCTTCCTATTGAGTTTATAAAGAGGCAGGCCTAGCACTAGAAGTGGGGATCATGCAATCAGTCCAGAAAACCCCTAAACACCCATCCTTCATCCTTCAAGCAACATACCCAAAATCTTCTTAAATACTCAAGCTCTCGTGCCTTAGCCATTCTCTCAATTCTTCTTCTAAAACTCGGTCCTTTTTCTAAAAAACTCAGCCTTGTTCTTCATTCCCCAATTCTCAAAACCAGTCAAATTCTCTCTCACCGTAATGCTCTTCAGCTCCCACACCAGGCTCACATTACAAGCTTAGTTTTGTCATTCGAATCACAAACGAATTTCTCCCATTAATCGAATTATTAGGATGAATTAGGCCTAGTCACCGCATAATCCGAAAAGGACCTTCACAGAAACTGAACTAAACGAAGTAGAAACATAAGTATATGCTAAGATTGAAACGGACCTTGAATCCTAAAAATACACTGCTCTTTATTGATCTCTCTTCTGCCTATCTCCTTCTTTCCTCATCTTCTCTTTATGCCTCTATTCTCACTCTCATGTATCATTCTCTTTCTCCCATCTAAATTATCATTCCCTCGCTCACTCTCTTTCATATTCTTAACAAACTAAGAACTATTTAAAAATACATAAAACATACTTGTATTTATAGTGCCCAGAAAGGGAGAAGAACGTGGAGTCCAAGAAAGATTTAAGGAAGTAAAATTAGACACTCCAATCTCATTTCTTACCTTCTCTGCTAAGGATGTCCACCAGCATGACGACGCCGAACCTAGATATGCCCCAAAATTAATCCACCACAAATCATACCACAACCCCAACGAATCAAACCCAAGACGATTGGGATGAATTTGGTGACGATACATGTTAGACTATAATTTACACATTTATATTCCCTTAAACATTAAGTCTAACTTGTTTTTTTTAGTTTAAATTAGTTTTCATTAAATCATTCCTTGTTTATCTAGAAATATTGTAAGTGAGGGAAACATGCATTTTTGGCATTCATATGGAGAATAAGAGCAACAAATAATGACGGTCCAATATAAAGTAAAAAATAAAATCCCAAATTCCGGCAAACCATCATTTTTGGAGACAAATGATAGCTCACCACCACCTTTTGGTGGTACTATGTACTTTCTGGCCATATTCAAAGAGAAGTAAGAAAGAGGAGTGACATTGTACACCTTCCAGTACATCCATTCACCATCGTTCTACCATAACCAAATTTCAAGTATTTTGGTTCAAAACCAACTCCATTACTTTTATTTATTTCCCAACACCATGTTGACTCATCTTTTTGCCCATTAGTCATTCATAATCTTCATCAAGAACATGCTAGGTATTTGCATGGGTCAATCATCATATTCCTTCATTAATTTTCTTCTCCAATCAATACCATATCTTACATGTTTGTCCCTTTGACTTTAGTGACCAAAACCATTTTTTCAATCTTTCTCTTATGCTCCATGCAGTTGGAACAAGAAATATGACTGTTTTGCTTTGCTTTCTCTCCCTTCACTCATCTATCTCCATATATATATATATAAGAATACATTCTTGCACAACACCGTCATCCATCTATTCATCCACACTCTGTCTTTTCTTTCATATCCATCACTAAACCTCCATCTCCTCCTAAAATGAAAATCCAAAAACCCTATCTCCTCCATCACGACCACCCCAACTACCATCTTCCACTACTCCATCACTACCCACTCAAAACTAGTCAAATGAGCACCACATCTTCATCTTCATTCTATTCATCATCAACAAGAACTCCATCATTCATCGATTCCACCATCAAGAGAGATTCAAGGAGCATTGATAGAGGAGACTCATGGAGAAGCTAGCCAACAATTGTCAAGGTTCAACTAGTTCACTCTTTTCTTAATCTTCTTAATTTTCTTTGATGTATATGAGATTTGGTGTTGACTTGTATTATCATACGTGAGTAGTACTTTGTTGGGGTTAGCTTGAAAATCCTAACCAATACTATGTGGATTGATTCTTTAATTTGATATGATAAAAACTTAGTTAGCATTCCTACATGCTAGTTTAAGAGTTGAACGCATCTGCTTAGAATCTACCACTTTGAGTATGTGTGTTTGTCATGACATGATAATGTTTAAAGTTTGGTATCTTTGAATGTTAAAGCATGAAAACACATTAGGTGTGCATGTAGAGGTTGTGAATTACAATACTTACAAATAAGCTTGGTTCGTTTGCATAATTTATTCATCTCCAAACTTTATGCATTTAGAATAATGCACTAGAACCACATGACTTAAATAGTTAATTACTACATACGAGAGAGGTTGTTTGATACCACAAAAAAAACATGTTCCTTGTCATACCCGAGAGGGATACGAGAAGATAAATTGGTTGATAAGCTTAACATCATTCATGTTGATTGCATTGATTGCGTTAATACTTGCAAGAGTGGTTAGTGGTGGACAATTCGAATCCTAGCATCATTCATTAGATCACTAGCTTAGTTTAGAGTATTTTATGTATAGTTTATATATAAAAGTGAATGTATAATTGTATATATTTGTGTAAACAATGTACATTTTCATTCACCATTGAGGGGACAAGAAGCTAATAGATTTATGAGAGGAGAAACTCCTAAGAGCCCAAAACACATGCAATTCCACAAAATTACTAATATATATATATATATATATATAAACTAATCCTCGGATGTTTCCTTCTTTCTTTCTCTCTCTCTCTCTCAAGTCAGAGTTGGGTTTTTCTCTTCTAAATTTCTTTAGAAAAGTGCTGCATAGGAAGGTGTCTTCAGGGTGAGTCTATGTACTGGTGTTGGAAAAAGCTTAGCCAAGGTTTGGTAGTTTTAGCAAACTTTTGTTGTGCTATGGAGGAGGTTGTTGGTGAGTTTGTGAAAAGGTTTGCGCTCAATGAGACTGAGGTGGAGGTGGTGATTCCGACGGAGGAACTAGAGGAGAGATCTCGCCACTAGTTTTTGGTTGGTGAACTCCTTACCCACCGCCATTTCAAGCCGGAACTACTGATAAGCAAAATGAAAGGTCTTTGGGCATGTAAGGATGAGGCCCCGGTTCGAAACATGATTACGGCGTGTAGGTTGGGGGTAGCAATCGATTCCTTTTTACCTTTAAGAAGGTATCTGATATTCAGTGGGCTATGAAAGGAAGCCCCTGGGTGTTCGATAAAGCTTTATTTGCAGTTGGGGTCACAGATGGGAGAGAGGATCCCTTGGCAGTTGATCTCAGCAATCAGTTGTTTTAGATCCGAGTTCGTGGTCTTCCTCCGGTGTATACCCAGGATGATACAGTGGAGAACACTGGGAAAATATTTGGCCAGGCTATCAGTCAATACATCAAAGTAGTGAGGGGATGCAGCATTATGAGTTTGGGGGAATTTCTACGCATCAGAGTCAGTGTGGATATCACAAAGCCTCTAAAAAAGTGGGTCAATTTTCGACCAGATGGGTGGCCGGAGAGCAAGAGATTTGATTTGGAGTATGAACGGCTTCCACGCTTCTATTTATTTTGTGCTCTTCTGAATCATACTGGAGGAAAACCCGAAGAGGGAGAGACGGATTATTACCCATCCATCGTATGATTCCCTTCTAAATGCTGACTAGATAAGGAATGGTTGTTGGAGGAGCGTAACCAGATCAATAAAGAGGAGCTACCAGAGATTTTCAATAAGGGGGGTCAATTTGGTCTACGATCGATGAAACAAACAGGGTGGGTGATGACAACACCCGATTTGCCGGTAACGGGACTCATCAGGTCTAGAGCGGAGATGGAGAAGGAAGAGGTAATGAGTCCGGAAAGGGGAGTCGATATGATGGAGGTGGATAAGGGGGCGGTTTCGACAGACATGGTAGATGGTAGAGAACGGAAACGTCAGAAACCTACCGGAGATCCAATGGACAATAGTGGTGGGAAGGGTTTGGCACTGATCGCGACAGTAACGCCGTTGAATGAAATCAATCAATCTACAAGCAATGAGTTACGCGCTGAAATGGGGGAGGACATCAAGGAGGAGGAGACACTACAGTGTGTCCTACTATTTTGGGGACGACTGCATTAGCTAATTCGAAGTCCGCGTCATTTTGAAAACCTGTGGAAATCCCGTCCTCCTTTTTGGTTTTGGAATAAGGTACTGTTGGTGGGCCGAGCGCATGCCGTTTGGACTCAGAAGGAAGTGGACATGGTGAAAAGGTGTTGATTAGTCAAGGCATGATGAAAGTGGATCGTGTCATTTTGGGTTTGGACTTAAATAAAGACTCATGTGCAACTCTGGAGAAGAAGTCCAAGAATAAACAAAAACAAGAAGGAAGAGTCCTCAGCGTGTGAACAAGACTCAAAAACTTAATGTTCCGATGAAGAAGACGGATATGCTGTCATTGTCTCCGAAGAAGAGCCCTGGGCATGCTCATGACCGTCCCTCCGTGATGGGTCCGGTAATGAACCATCACGAGCAATGAATCCTCTATGTTGAAACTATCAGGGGATAGGGAATTCCTGGACAATGAAAGGGCTTACAGGGTTGATAACCCTAATCCTTCCCAAGATAATTTTTCTAGGTGAGACTAAATGTTCTTAGACTGAGATGAAGAAAGTAATGAGGAAGATTGGTTTCAAAAACATTTTTGTTGTGGATTATACTGTAAGTCAAAACCCTGGTAGGAGGGTTTCTAGGGCCGGTGGAGTTTGTTTATTCTGGAGAGATAGCGTGGAGGTGGAGCTACACTCTTGGTCCAAAAATCATATTGATGTACTCGTTGGTTCATCGAAGGGAGCAAGATGGAGGTTTACAGTGGTATATGTTTCCCAAAGGTGGAAGATAGACATAAAACATGGGAGTTGATAAAGCATATAGGCCATCATAATAGATGGCCATGGTTGCTGGGAGGTGATCTCAATGAGATTATGAGAGCATCAGAAAAGAAGGGAGGACCTCAGAGGTGCCAACGACAAATGGATGATTTCAGAGCATGTATGGAGGAGTGTGGACTGATAGATCTCAACTTTATTGGCCCGGTTTTCCCTTGAAATGGCAAACGGGCTGGTGAGATGATAAAGGTCGGCTCGACCGTTTTTTAGCTTTTAGAGAATGGAAGGACTTTTTTCCATGTTCTAGAGTAACACACATGAGGAAATCATGCTCTGATCATATCTCTATCAGTATTTTAATCAGTGCAATGAGAATAAAGAGGAAGAGAGTTCGAAAACGTTTTCACATCGAGTCGTTCTGGCTACAAGATGCAGAATGTGAGGCAGTGGTACAAAGCGGTTGGAGGGAAGCAGTTGAAGGGGACGCGTTCAGAGCGGCATGTATGCGGATTGACAATACGGGGAGAGCTTTGTTGGAATGGAGTAAGCTTAAGTTTGACAGTTTGACAAAAGAAATTAAGAGTATAAGAGCAAAGCTTGCAACTTACTATGACCGTGCATGGATAGGGAGATGTGAGGAGGAAGGAGTTGACCAAGAAGAGAGGTTGAACGAACTGATTCACTACAAAAATGAGTATTGGAAATAGAGGTCTAGGGTTATGTGGCTCTCGGAGGGTGATCTCAATACCTGTTATTTTCACCAGAAGGCTACCAATATAAAAAAAATGAGATAAAAGGTCTTTTTGATGAACAAGGGGTATGGCGGGCTGAGGATTCTTAGGTTGAGAAGGTGATTTTAGATTATTATAGATAGTTATTCACGTCACGTGGACTCCAAAACATTGAACTCTTTACATCTTTTTTTTTTCAGATGTGGTGACACCACTCATGAATGATGACTTAGTGAGGGAGTTTGAGGAGGAAGAAGTGTTGACAGCTTTGAAGTAGATGAAGCCACTGAAGGCACCAGGTTCAGGTGGTTTCTCCCTAATTTTTTATCAAAAGTTTTAGGGTGTGGTAGGACAGGATGTGACTGAGGCGATCAGACTTTTCATGAACTCAGAGGAGCTGTTAAAACATGTAAACTAGACTTATGTTACAATTATACCAAAGGTGAAGGAGGTGGAGCATATAACCCAGCTGAGGCCTATAAGTTTAAACAATGTTATTTACAATTTGGGTTCGGAGGTGTTAGCAAATAGATTAAAGCCAATTTTGCAGTTTGTCATTTCACCAAATCAGAGCGCATTCGTTCCAGGACGACAAATCTCAGATAACTCATTGTTAGCTTTTGAGATAGCTCACCATTGAAAGAGAATGTATGGGGAGAAGTGGGTTTTGGAGCTCTGAAACTTGACATGGTTAAGGCATACACGACAGAATTGAGTGACCTTTCATTGAAGCTGTAATGAGAAGCATGGGTTTTCACCGCCGGTGGGTTGGTTAGATCATGAGTTGTATACGAACAGTTTCTTACTCTTTTCTGCTCAATGGTGAGCCTTGGGGTCATCTAAGTCCTTCTAGGGGGATGAGACAAGGAGATTCAATATCTCCCTACTTATTCCTATTGTGTGCTGAGGGCTTATCTAGGATGTTGACGTATGCGCAAGACCAAGTTTTGTGCATGGTGTGTCAATTGCTATAAGTGCACCACCGATCAACCACCTCTTTTTCGTCGATGATTCTTTTGTTTTTCTGAGAAAAGAAGAAGAGTGTGGCAGGTTGAAGAATATTTTGAACGCCTAAGAGAAAGCATCAGGTCAAAGGGTAAGTATACAAAAGAATAGTATTTCTTTCTCAAAGAATGTTGATTGGGAGAAACAGGAGGTTTTGGCGGCGTTGTTCAGTGAAGAGCGGGTTGACAAACATGAAAGATATATAGGGTTGCCAATTGTAGTGAGCTATTCTAAAAAAAGAGGCCTTTGGGTACATCATGGAGAAGACAAGAGACAAGATGTAGAACTGAAAGATAAGTTGTTTATTGCGGTAGGAAAAGAGGTAATGATAAAAGCAGAGGTTCAGTTGATGCCTACGTACATTATGAGTGTATTCGAGTTATCAAAGCATATTTGTAATGAGATGCATCGTTGTATGGTAGAGTCTGGTTGGGTGATTCGGAAAGAGGGCGGAAAAACTCACTGGGTTGCTTGGGATAAGACGTGTGTGTCAAAGGAAGAGGGAGGGCTAGGGTTCTGAAATATGGAGCTTTTTAATTCAGCTCTTTTGGTAAAACAGGGATGGCACATTTTGAAGAACCCGAATTCTTTAGTTGCTCGAACTTTGAAGGCTAAATATTTTCCATCCACTGATTTTTTAGGAGCAACAGTAGCTTCTAGGGACTCGTACACTTGGAAAAGCTTGATGAAGGGACGAGAGCTTCTGCTACGAAGGGTACAGTATCAAATAGGCTCAGGCACAACTGTTTCTTGGGATGACCCTTGGTTGCCTTGCCCTTATACTTTCAAACCATACTCAGGGGTAATGGAGGATTTGGAGGATCTGAAAGTGGTTGATCTCATAAACCCCGATAGTTTAGAGTGGATGATACTCAATGATAGCATGGTAAATGTTCTAAAAATCCCCGCTTAGGCGTTAGGTGGTGCCTCACCATTTTGGTTGAAACCGATTAATCCCTACCATAATACCGATTAATTCCCGCCTAAAAACGATAAATCCCCCGATTAATCATCTAGACGGTTGTCCGCCCAACTAGCACCTAGCGTTTTTTAGAACATTGGCGTGGTTAGAGGAGTTGTTCTTTCAGGATGAGGTAGAGTTAATACGACAGATTTCGATCAATTTTCATGCGGTGGAGGACACTTTGGTTTGACATCATGATAAGCATGGCCTCTATAAGGTGAGGAGTGGGTATCATATCTCCTACCGAGTGCTGGGTTCTCAGAACCATGCGTCGACGTCAAGAAACAATAGTAACAGTGACCTCTGAAGCAAAATTTGGAAAACTCCAATAATGTCGAAAGTGAAAAATTTTATCTGAAGACTTATGAGAAACTCTCTTCCAACGAGAGTGTCTTTGAGTAAAAGAGTGAGCATGATTGATCAATCAGGTTTGTTTTGTGGTGGAGAGGCTGAAACAGAGTTACATGTCTTTAAAGAGTGTAATATGGTGACATGTTTCTGGCTGTTTAGTCCGCTGGGGTTAAGGGCTCGAAATCATGGTGCAGGGCATATAAGAGAGTGGGTTTCTATGTAACACTCCGTCACAAAATTTATCTTTTTACCGGGATCAGACGGGTTACAGAGGGTTGTAACAGCGCTGTTAGTCTTCCCCGAACTAATATTCGAGTTTAATATCGAGATATTCTCAATTTTGGGGAGAAATAGAATTAATGTCCCGAGATGATAGATTATGCTAATAAGAGTCTTCCGGTATTGTGAGACCCCGTACGTTTTTACCGTGGTTAATGACGAGTTACTGAGGTTTAAGTCACACTCGGTGACTTCACGAGTTTACGACCACGCTCATTTTCAAGTTTTTCAAAGTTCTTCAAACTCCTCAAGGACTCGATGTCATAGTACCTGTCGACACGAGTCTACCGGTATTCTTAGAATATTTTTCAGAGCTTCCGTCTATTTTCTGAGAATTTCTGAAGTTTCTGGTAATTTTTAATTACCATTCTGGTAAAACAGTTTTACCATTTAACTACTTACTTTTTACCATTTATTAAATCTGGACCGTTGGATCTTTTCCAGATTAGATCTCAGCCAACTGATTGCTTCTAATGAAAGGCGCCTCCCAATCTCACTACCCGCAACACTGAGCTCTGAAACTAAGAAAGCAGAGAATGCAGGAAAGTGAAAATAATCACACTTGCCAAATGGTTAATTTCATTTAATGAAAAATCAATCAGATAATTAAGAGAAAACACAAACTTTTATATACAAAGAGAAACAAAGAAAATGCAGAATGCCAAAATGAAATTGCAGCAGAACCTCAATGTGAACACTTTACATGAAATGGACCAAAATGAGGGGGGTGGGAAGTCCACAGACAAATCCCAAATTTTGATGCATCCAATCAAGAGTTTTAGTAGTTCAATGTTTGTTACAGTAGTGACTTCTAACCACCAAAATAACTTGATCCACATTATATAAACTTCTATTTACTTAATCTAGAAAATCTCTTTATATATATATATATATATATATATATATATATATATATATATATATATATATATCATTCTAAGCTAATCCTCTTAAGAATATATATCAGCATACCTTACTATCACTCCTAAGCAAAAGTACAAACTTTATCCCCATGCGGGAATTTTTATCAATTCTTTGGCTAGCTTTTACTAATTCTTTTACTGAGCAAAAATATCCTTCTTTGGCTGTCTTATTCATAAAATAAAAATAAATAAATAAAAAATTAGAGCAGAAAAAAAAAATAATGAATAAAAAACCAAGTGGAATGTATTGCATACATAGCTTTGCATGTTACACAAAATTCCATTTCATCAGAGAAATAGTGTTAATAGTCATCCGAGTTTGTTTTCTTTTTCTTATTAATAATATATTCATTATCTTTTAAATGAATAGAGCATGTTACATAAATTATTAGTCATCGACCAAGAACATAACGAATAAAACTCCTTTAGTCAGGACTCAAGAGGTGTCCCCAAGTTCATAAATTGTTACTCAAGATTGAAACAATAACATTCCTTCAGGTTACCTTCCCCAAAGTAATTCGACCAACCATCTTTCATCTCAGGGTTTCATACGCACCTTTCAGAATGAAACAATCAAATATTAGAGATAAAAGCTTATAAACTATAATAACCAGCATCATGTAATAAATATATAGTTCCTCGACTCTAATTCTTTTGTTGTTTGTAATACTTTTTTGTTAGAATAAATAGTAGATTTGTTACTATATATAAAGCAAATGTTGTATATTATATGTATAAATCATCTGTATAGGTATACAACTATACATATTTTGCCTGTGATGTTGATGCTATTGTTTTAAATTGTAGATCAATCTTGATAAAAAAAAATTGTAGATCAATCTTGATAAAAAAAATTGTAGATCAATCGGTATATAGTAAAGAATAATCGATGACCAACTACTCCTGCCTACATAAAGCATAATAAGATGAGCAAAATCGAGAAACAGAAGTAGCACTTGCGGTAAAAAATTTTGATGCTTTAAAATCATACAGTAAATTTTGATTCTTTAAAATCATACGCACTTGCGGTCCATAACAACCTAATTCAAAAGAGACAGGAGACTTCGTTTTGATCGATGTCATGAAACCCAATCACCCAAACTCGAAGCTCTTCAACCGGATTTTCTAGACGATGAAGGTAATTGAGAAATTCTGAAAGAGCATAATCCCTCAGTCAGATTGATTTTTAGTTTGTTTTGGTAGTTGGAGAAGACAAACTAATGAAAAAGAAAGACCGAAATCAAAGACGAACCTGTAAACGTCGTTTGTGGATTGATCACTCAATCGATGAAGCTAGACATGAGAACCCATATCTATGCAACATAAAAAGCAAAGAAACAAAGATCAGAGGATCGTCACCTAAAGAACAAGAGAATCGAAACAAGAATGATGATCAATTCAGCTTGGTGTTGTTCTTCAGTTTACAAGTGATTAAGTAAGCACAAAGACCTATGGTTTTAACTGGTCTAATCTAAGCAACAACTGACTTATACACAAAACCAAAAGATTAAAGGATGAGACTGTACATTGAACCAAGAACTAACTACACTTGATAAAGTTACTTCAGACACACTTCTCTTGGCTGCAAGTAACAGGCAAAAAACCTGCACAGCAGGCAGACTTGCACAACAAGTAATCTGTCAACAGATAACAGTCAACTGTGCAAAAGGGAGAGCTATTAGGTTGTGATCTTCAAGCTATTTGGCTGTGATCTTCTGTGATCTTCAACACTCCCCCTCAAGCTTGATCTAGAGCATCTCTTGAATCAAGCTTGATTAACAAACGATCAAACTGAGCAGTAGGAAGAACTTTGGTAAAGATATCAGTCAATTGATCGACAGAACGAACATAGGCAGTAGTGAGGATCTTTGATTGAACTTGATCTCTGATGAAGTGACAATCCACTTCGATATGCTTAGTTCGTTCATGGAATACTGGATTTGCAGCTATGCACATGGCTGCCTGATTATGACAGTGTAATGTGATTGAGGCCTTGTTCTCAATTCCTAAATCTCTCAAGAGAGATTTTAACCATATCAGCTCACAAGCGGCGGAAGCCATGACACGATATTCAGCCTCTGCGCTTGATCTAGATACCACAGTTTGTTTTTTGCTCTTCCATGTAACAAGATTACCTCCAACAAATGTACAAAAACCAGTGGTGGATTTTCTATCAATGGTGTTCCCTGCCCAGTCTGAGTCAAAATATCATTCTAACAAGCAATGACCATTATTCTTGATGAGAATTCCTCTAGTGACAGATTGTTTGAGATAACGAAGAATACGTTTCACAAGTTGCAGATGAGTAGTAGTAGGTGCATGCATGAATTGACTGACTAGACTCACAGCATATGTGATATCAGGGCGAGTGATTGTGAGATATATAAGCAAGTCTTTGATACTCTGAGACCTCAAAAAGAGCCTCACCTTTGGCTTCAATCTTGGTCTGGCTAGGAAGAGGAGACTGAGCTGGTTTGCTATCTCTCATTTTGAATTCCTCCAAGAGATCTACAATGTATTTCCTTTGATTGAGAAACAGTCCTGATGAAGACTGGTCCATTTCTATTCCAAGAAAATACTTGAGCAGGCCAAGATCCTTGATAGAGAATGAATTATGAAGGATGGTCTTCAATGACTGAATTTCTTCTTGACTGTCACCTGTAATTATTAAATCATCAACATACACAAGGACAATTAGCTTCCCAAAAATACCAATCTTCACTAACATTGATGATATCAGCAAGGCTTCTTTTGAATCCTGAGGCAAATAGAACAGAGCTGAGCTTGGAATATCAAGCTCTTGGTGATTGCTTGAGGCCATAGATGGCTTTATGCAGTTTGCAGACTAATCCTGGTACCTTTTCTTGATCATGACTAATGACTAAGGGAAGTTTCATGTATACTTCCTCCTCTAATTCTCCATGTAAAAAGACATTTTTAACATCCATTTGATAAAGACTTCAACCACAATTAACTGCCACAGAAAGTAGAACCCTAACTGTGTTCATCTTAACCACAGGAGCAAATGTCTCTTTGTAGTCAACTCCAAAAGTCTGTGTGAAACCCCTAGCCACCAGTCTTGCCTTATGTCTTTCTATAGTTCCATCTGAATGAAACTTGGTCTTGTAAATCCATCTTGATCCCACAGCTTTATGACCCTTTGGAAGTGTCACAATAGTCCAAGTTTTGTTGTCAGTGAGAGCCTGCAGTTCATCCTTCATTGCTTGTCTCCAAACATATGACTGATTTGCTTCCTCAAAAGTGATAGGATCAGTGATATCACACATACTATTGAGAAACACATATTGTGAAGGAGTTACACTGTTGAGAAGAGCTACATTACCAAGAGGATGTTTTGGAACATAGGTTTCAAAACCATCCAGTTTTGTTGGAAGTTTCCTAGTTCGGTTAGGATACTTTTCTGATGGAAGACAGACTGCTGAACCGGTTCAGCTGGTTCTGGTTGCAGATAATCTTCAATTTTTCTTGGTTTTGAACTTCTGTTGGTTGAGTGATTTGATCAGGGATGCTTCTACTTTCTTCCTTATACTGAAATAGGTATGGAATCATCAAAAAACTCCCCCTGAAAGTCATTATCCCTAAGCTGAAAGAAGGGGGTAGCTTCATCAAATTTTACATCTCTTGATACAAATAGTTTCTTAGTTTGAGGGTTATAACATTTATAACCTTTATGAGTTGATGAGTATCCCAGAAAAACACATTTGATGGCTCTTGGATCCAACTTGTCTCTATTATGTGATTGAACAAGAACAAAGTAGACACAACCAAACACTTTTAAATGTTCAATGCCATTCTTCCTTCCTTTTAGAACTTCAAATGGATATTTGAAATCCAACACTCTGCTAGGCAGTCTGTTAATGATATATGCTGCAGTTTGTATAGAATAGGACCAGTATTTTTTTGAAACATTTGCTTGAATCATAATAGCTCTAGTTTTCTCAAGAAGGTCTCTATTCTTTCTTTCAGATTCACCATTCTGCTAAGGTATTGCCACACAGCTGGTTTGGTGTAGAATACCATTAGCACTTAGATAGTTAGTCATGATTCTAGATGTATATTTTGTGCCATTGTCTGATCTTAACAAACCAATGTTTGAGGAAAAATGATTTTTGACAAGGTTATAGAAATATTCAAAGCATTTTGAGACTTCAGTTTTAAATCTCATGAGATAGACAAAGATGTTTCTAGAATAATCATCAATAAATGTAACATATTACTTAAAACCATCAACTGACATCAATTTTGCAGGTCCCCAAACATCCGAGTGTACAATTTCAAAAGGCTGAGTAGCTCTAGAATTGGAAAGAGAAAAAGGTAGTCTAGTAGATTTTGTCTTGTAACAGATCTCACACTCATGGTGAGTCTTGCACAGATTAGGGAATAAAAAGGACATAACATGAAGGGAAGGATGAGCTAGGTGCATGTGCCACAGCTACTGTGAACTGGAGAAGGTTGACTCTGCAATGAGACTCTTTTGAAGACTTTGAGATGTTGAGATGTAGTACAAGCCATTAAGAAAAAATCCTTCACCAATCTTCTGTTTGGTCACAGAATCTTGAAACACAACATTGGTATCTGAGAAAATAGCAAGACATTTTAACACTTGGGTGATTTTTCCAACAGACATAAGTTTGAAAGGAAAATCTGGAACAAACATCACAGAAGAGTCCATGTGAGTTGAGAAAAATTTTTGTTTCCATTTTCCTAAAATGGGGACTGTTTTTCCATTTGCTATTAAAACATGAGAAGGCCTTTCAAAAACTTTAAAATCACTTAACTCAGAGGCATTATTTGACATGTGATCAGAAGCACCAGAATCCACAATCCAAAAATCATGATGCTTACTGAGATCTAATGTTGTAGAAATGGCACAAATAATACCTGGAATTTCCTCTGGAGAAGTCAAATTTGTGTCTGCAAGGAAGCTTGCAAATTTCTCAAGTGTTGTAGTGGAATTTCCATCTTGATTGCCTCCTTGCCTCTGCTGTAGAAACTGAGCAAACTCGTTTATGAGAGTTATAGGATTTGTAGAAAAATCTACCTTGTCTTCTGAAGTATTGCACATATTAGCTTTTGGAGTGCAGGTGTCCCTTGGTTTGCTCTTCTGACTTCTGTTATCCTCACTGAACTTATGTTTTAGTTCAGGATGAAGTATCCAGCAAGTATCCTTCAAATGTCCAATCCCTGAGCGACCTATGCGCATACAATGAGTGCATTTCAGATCAGGTCTTCTTCCCTTATAAGGTCTGCTGCCAATAAAAGTCTTAGCCTCAGATGTGTCTTCAACTGCAATGTCTTCATTCATCACCCTTTTTTTGACTTCCTCACGTTGGACTGTGTTGCACACCATTTGAAAAGATGGTAGCTCAGGTGTCATCAACAAATGGCTCTTGAGGTCCTCATAGTCTGGTCCAAGGCTGGCTAGAAGTTGAAAAACTTTGTCTTCTTCAACTCGTTTTAGAAGAACAGCTGCATCAGTGGTGTGTGGCCTGTAGAGGTCGAGTTCATTCCATTTTGACTTCAGACTGCCAAGCAATTGAACAAATAAGAGGTTGCCTTGTTGAATTTCAGCTAAATCTTTCTTCAGTTGAAAAACTCTGGCAGCATTATTCATGTTTCCATACATATCTTTGACAGTTTCCCAAAGATGAAGTGATGAATCTGAATAGCTGAAAATTTCTGCCAGATGAGGCTCCATTGAGTTTAGGAGCCATGACATCACCAACTGATCCTAAGCCAGCCATGTTTCAAACTCAGGTGAGTCATAATCCGGTTTGTTGCAAGTCTTGTTGATGAAGCTGAGTTTAGTTTTTCCTCCAAGTGCAAGAGTAATGGCTCTTGACCAAGGAAGTTGAACTCATTTAGAAGGACTGAGCTGAGGCGCTGGTTTGGATTTGAATCCAGTGTTTCAGGTTTTGAAACTGAGGATGATTTTTCAGAACCTCCAGCCATTCTTAAGAGGTTGTAAGGTAAATGAAATAATGTTTGGTGTTATGGCTTTATGAACCAGAAGCCAAAAAACAGAAGCATGTCCTATGAGGATACCTGCTCTGATACCATAAAGAACAAGAGAACTGAAACAAGAATGATGATCGATTCAGCTTGGTGTTGTTCTTCAGTTTACAAGTGATTAAGTAAGCACAAAGACCTATGGTTTTAACTGGTCTAATCTAAGCAACAACTGACTTATACACAAAACCAGAAGATTAATGGATGAGACTGTACATTGAACCAAGAACTAACTACACTTGATGAAGTTACTTCAAACACACTTCTCTTGGCTGCAAGTAACAGGCAGAAAACCTGCACAGCAGGCAGACTTGCACAGCAAGTAATCTGTCAACAGATAACAGTCCACTGTGCAGAAGTGAGAGCTATTAGGTTGTGATCTTCAGGCTGTGATCTTCAAGCTATTTGGCTGTGATCTTGGCTGTGATCTTCAACATCACCGAAGAACCTGAACAAAAAAGAAAAAGGAATAAACTATACCATGTACCCCAGAATCACAAAATTGCTTCCTTATTGTTGTTGATGATACGGAGCAAATTTCGTCAAGATCAGAAAGAGATTAACAGATATCGGAAAGAGATTAGGAGACGAAGTATTGTTGAAATACAAATCTCTCAAGTAGAGAGGGAGTCCAGAACCTTCGGATAAAGGAAACCTCATGCGAGAGAGAAGACTCCATAGACCTTGAGATGATACAACGAAAAAATATATATACCTAGATAAGGGTATAAACAGGATTTCGTAACTCATCAGTGTTTAGCCATCTACTCATACACCAATAGATTCCTAATTCTACTATCTCATTTGAAAGAACTTAAAAAAGACAACATGACCGAAACTCATACACTGCATCTTCCCTGTATAATCGATGATTCACAGAACAAAACCAACAGAAACACATGCCACAACATACATAAAAAAACAACAGAAAGCTCATAAAGAAAAGAAACAATACCCTGCACAACAGAAAGCTCATAAAGAAAAGAAACAATACCCTGCACAACATTGCACCAAGGCTCTGCAATAATGCACAATATCAAAAACACAGCCAACACACAATCACATCTTTTTCAAAACAGAACTCATATCTCTGATACAAAATCTGAATCCAACGAAATTCACCATGCGTGCTTGATCCAAAAATGACACATGCATCTTTATAAACCTTTATGATAAAGCCATCCAATTTTTGAACCACTTTCCCCTTGTTCAATTGAATGAGACACCAACGAAGAGAAACATAAAAATGAAAACAAAGTGTTGGGTAAAAATGTGAACATAATGTAGAATGTCACCCAACGTAATTTCACTCTATTTTATTGATTAAAATAGAGTTTTAATTATGTCTGGGTTAACCCATTCAAGACGGAACGCGTCTCTTAATTACAATCCCTCATTACAAGGGAACACCCCTTGATTCGATTTATGAAGAAACCGATGTGTGTTTGTTTGCTTTTACGACTGCACCCGAATGGGTTGCCTACGTACCCCGGGAGGGATCAAGTCATTCGTAGTTCAGGATCCCCAACAAGTGAATGACTTATTGGAGGGCCTTGATTTTTGAAATGAGAGTGGTGTGTGGGATTTGTATCTGAAGATGTATGAGCTATGGAGCGAGGCTTCAGAAGATCCGAGAATTTATTTGAAGTTGTGGTTGCATCCAGATTTAAATCTAGACTGCCTACATACCATGTGAAGGGATCAAACCGATGTAGTTCAAAATTTGGAATGGGTTTGAAAATTTGACTGAAGTCATTTGGACTGGTCGATTTTTGACTGGTGGTCAGAGATTCTGTTTGGAATGGTGATTTGAGAATTTGACTGAAGTCATTTGGACTGGTCAGTTTTTTTGACTGGTGGTCAGGGATTCTGTTTGGAATGGTGAATTTGACTGATAGAATCAGGGAATTGGCTTGAAAAGAACCAGGACTTGGTTTCAGCCATGGTTGTATCCGGATTTGAATCCAGACTGCCTACATATCCCTTGTGGGAATCAAACCATTGTAGTTCACGTCTGGATTTGATTTTTGTGTTTAGGAAATTGGCTTGAAAAGAACCAGGATTTGGTTTTAGCCATGGTTGTATCCAGATTTAAGTCCGGACTGCCTACATATCCCTTGTGGGAATCAAACCATTGTAGTTCACGCCTGGATTTGGTTTTGACAGATGTATTTGAATCCATCAATTGCATTTTTGTCGATACTTCATTTGGTGAGGTGCCAGCTGATTTGATTTGGACACCCATCATCCTGGGCTTTGCAGTTGGGCCTTGAGACTTGAAGTGGGCTTTTTACACTGCTGTATTTGGACTTGCATTGTCTTTTGTGGGCTTATTTCCCTTTCATTTGTGAGAGGCCCATAGATTTTTCTTGGAGGCATTTTATTTGATTTGGGCACCCCTTGTGTTTTGTTATTGGGCCTTGGAATTTAAACCGGGCTTTTGTACTGCTTCCTTTGGCAAAGTGGGCCTGTTTCCATTTTGTTTGCAAGAGGCCCGAAGATCTTTGATTTGGGCCTTGGGACTTGGATCGGGCTTCATACTGAGAAATTGGTGGAGTTGGTCTTGTATTGATGATGGGCCTGTGGAGTGGGCTTGTTTTCCCTTTTTCTTTTGTTGAAGGCCCATCAGAAAGACGACCGAAGCCCAATGTTTTTTTTTGTTGAAGGCCCATAATGAAGATGACCGGAGCCCAAATGTCTTTTTTTTTTGTTGAAGCTTTTGTTACCGGGCTTTTTCCTTGGCAGGCCCATTTTTTTGGCAGGCCTATTTGTTGTTTTTTTTTGGCAGGCCCAAGAGACCAAGCCCTAGTTGGAGGCCCAGTTGTCCTTTTTTTTGTTGTTGTTGGCCTTTAATTGCCAGGCCCGGTATCAATCTCGGCAGGCCCATATCTCTCTCTTTTTCGTTGAAGGGCCCAACAGCTTCGGTATTTTCTTCTTCCTTCGCCATTTCTTTCTTTTCTTCATCTTCTGTTCGCTCTTCTACTCGAAACCCAGAAGAGAGGGTTGAGGGTCGAAGGTCGAGGGTTGAGCTCCCACCGGTGAGATTTGGATGGGTCACAGATGGAGGTTAGTCCGAAGCCGGATTCGAAGTCAGGAAGCACCTGTATTACATCCCCACAGAACTCAGGTTTTCCGATTTGGAACAGGTGAGAGTTTGACTTGTTTGATTCACCTTTCTTCAGCCAAGATCTGAAAGTTTGTGTTTGCTTTACTATCAGATCGTGATCAGAGTCGAGTTTGGAGGTTGGGCTCCCAGCGGTTTCCGAGATCTCTCGAAGCTTGCAATCTGGTGCTTCGCACAAATCAGGTGAGGGTTCCTTGATTCGATTCGAGAGTTTTCTGTTTGTTTTTCTTCAAAACTAATTCAGTTTTCTTCTTTGCCTTGTCCCTGTCGAGGGCCAATTTGGAGTTGGAGGTTTTTTCCCAGAAATAGGATTTTGAGATGGATTCCCAGACAGAGGTCAATTCGGAGTTGGAAACACAACTGGGTAGGAACTGTATTACGCGACTCTCTTCTGTTCTTTAATTTGTGGAAAAGCAGAAACTGAGAACTTTTGTGGTTTCTGTATTGGGCAGGTGGAATTTCTCCGAGAAGGTGGACATTTGGTTGAGAATTGGGGACACATTTGCAGGAGCATACTGAGAAGGTGAGTTTAAGTTTTTCTTCTCTTTGAGAGGTTTGTTTAGAACACTTACTGCCTGGATTTTTGATTGTTTGTTCATGAAAGCCCCAAGTATTTTAGTATTCTTTTAGCATGCTGTGTAGCCAAATTGGTAGTTGATGTCCCCTGTTTGGTTTGATATTTGATCAAGGTTGACACAGATCATAGGTTTCTGGTTTTTTTTTCTTTTGGTCAAGGAACTGTGTCATGGGTTTGGTATTTGGATTTGGGGGGTTGAGGCAGTAAGTCACAGAACATAGTAGCAAAGTAACTGTAGGACCAGAGAACACAGTAGCATCCAGAAAACATAGTAACCAGGACTTAGGCAAAGCCATAGTAACTAGGTTGATCAGAGCACAGTAACATAGGGCCATAGTAACCAGTAACCATAGAACCAGTGTCAAGTAACCATAGAACCAGAGCCAAGTAACCAAGAACCAGAGCCAAGTAACCAAGAACCAGAGCCAAGTAACCAGTAACCATAGAACCAGTGTCAAGTAACCATAGAACAGAGCCAAGTAACCAAGAACCAGAGCCAAGTAACCAGTAACAAGGGCCAGAGAACATAGTCACCACCAGAGAGCAAGAACCATAGGAACAATAGTCACCAAGAGCTTGTAAAACGTGGGAGGATGAACTATACCTCTAGGATTGTCTTGTTTCTGCTTCTGCTGTGTTTTCTGCGTCTCTGCCTTCTCTTCTGCGTCTGTTCTCTATTTTTTTGGCGTGTGTCCCCTTTTATATTGCATAGGGTTGTGGTAGATGAGTCACAATAGGCTAGGTAACTTATATGAGTTATAGGTAAACTCAAATAGCCTTTGTGTAGGAGTGTAGGTACCTTGATAAGGACTCCTTCCTTTTTTTCTGCCTTTCCCCTTTTTTATTTAAATTGACTCCCTTTTTTTTCCATATATATATATATATGTATACATATATTTATATATTTTTTTTTGCGTATCAACAGTGCCCCCTCAAGCTTTACGCGTGTAATTTGCTTTCCACGTGTGAAGCTTGATTGCTTATTGTTGTTGCTGGCTTCTGACATTTTTTTTTTGTGAAAACCTCAGGGTATGGATGCATACGGTCGACTTTCTTCTGAAGCTGCTCTTAACAAGAAGGGGCGAGTTGTTGGGAAGAACATAGAGTATATGAGGGGGTGTTTTTGCTTTTGATGAGGACTTCTACCCAATACTTTACAAGATGGTCAACACCAAGCAGGATTGGACCACAAATTTATGCTTCCGAGGACGTGCTACATTTCAAGTAGGTGTAATGGAGTGGACAGAATCCGTATTGTCCAACTTTAGAGATGTATTGAATCAAGGTGGAATACATGGTGCTGTTGGCTTCTCCCGATATCCCTATCTCTATTGTTCGAGCACATGGAAAGCATTTTTGGAATTGTAGAGTCCTTTAACGAACACCTTACATCATAGGAATGGAGAAATGAGCATATCATTGTATGATTTAAAGGCAATTGGTGGGCTACCGATCTCAAGGATTCCTTATGAAGAATTTATTCCTGAAAACGAAGAGCTACAGTGTGCCGGACCATATTCCTCCATTCTTTTTGAGCTTCTGTGTATTCATTCCCTTCAATTTGTTATTTGTCTTGCGTTGCTTTGACTTGATATTGTCATTTTTGTCGGTTCCGTGGATGAATGAATTTGTTTTGAACAACAGCTGTCGGTCTATTAACTTTATGCATGCCAAACTCTGATGTTGATTTGCCCCCAACATTTTTTATTGTCTCGGGATGCCTTTGAGTAAGCCTCCGTTCTGAGGAGCACGGCTAGACATTTTGACTTTCACATATTTTGCTGTTGACATATTCTTTCTCTTTTTCCTTGTATTTGCTGCGAAAAGACATGACGCTTGCTGTGCGCTCTTGCTTTAATATTTCGAGCCGAAACAAGGTATTTTCAGCTTTTCCAACATGTTCCCTAATTAGAGTTTGATGTCTGCTGACTTTGTCCTTTGTTTGTGTTTGTAGGAGCTTTAGGAGGTCCACGTGGAGAGGTAATTTAAACTCCTTACGCTTCTTGCTGAGAACACACTTTCTTTTGGACAATTTGAAGTTCAGGGTTGTGTCGATTTCTGACTTTGTTATTTGGGATGAACCGATCTCCTGTATTGTCATTTGACTTTAGATATCTTTGAGAAATTTTGTTGTTGTTGCTGCTGATGATACGAAACGACTTATCAACAGAGATGCCATTATCCAATGGCAAAATCAACCTCCTTCACCTGCTTAGTCACATGAAAATGTGTTAGGGGAAAAAAAATTGATTTGAAAATATGGCTGGATCTAGTTTGATACTAGACTGCCTACGTATCCTGTGAAGGAATCAAGCCAAACGTAGTTCAACCCATTTGATTTTGGGTATGGATTTTTTTTTGAAAACTTTTTTTGTTTGCAGCTGAGTCTGGTTTTAATACCAGATTGCCTACGTACCCTTTGAAGGGATCAAGCTACACGTAGTTCGGAAAGATTTGTGCTCTACCTTTTGCCTGGGCCGCCTTCCCGACTTTTCAACCCAGCGAGCTTTTTCCTTTTTTTTTGTGTAGCTCTAACTTTTGCCTAGATCGTCCATTTTTTGATCTAGCGAGCTTCAAAGGGTATGAAACTTTTTTACAAATTTCCCATTGACGTAGGGGTATATACGATTTCCGTCTGCGTTTGAAAGCTCATATGCGCCTTTGGTGAAGATTTTAGTGACTACATATGGCCCTTCCCACTTTGGTTCAAACTTCCCCTTTGACTTTCTGGTGACAATGATGGGTCTTCGAACTGTTAAGACCAAGTCTCCTATTTTGAATGACCGACACTTAACCCTCTTGTTGAAGGCGCCTGCCACTTGAGCTTGGTAAATTTCAAGTTTCTGTTGGACCGCAAGCCTCTTTTCATCAAGTGCTTCAAGCTCTGCCAATCTGATTTGTGCATTTTCATCAGGATTTGTCAACATTGTAGCTATCCTTAAGGAAGGCAATTGAATTTCCAATGGCAACACTGCTTCAGACCCATAGACCAAGTTGAATGGTGTACACCCAGTCGCCGTGCGGACGGTGGTCCTGTAGGCCCATAATGCCTCGGGGAGACGATCATGCCAGTCTCTTTTATTTGCCGAGACCATCTTCTTTAGGATGTTGCAAAGTACTTTATTGAAAGCCTCTGCCTGACCATTAGCCGTTGGGTTATAGCTGGATGAAAATGCATGTTGGATGTTGTATTTTTTACACAACGTAATCATGGCTCTGCACTTAAAGTAAGTCGCATTGTCAGATATTAACTTTGAGGGGACTCCAAAGCGGTAAATGATGTGAGTTTTGACAAACTTTGCAACATCTTCTGCTTTCACTGCTTTAAGAGCAACTGCCTCACTCCATTTTGAGAAGTAATCTGTTGCGGCCAGTATGTATTGATGCAGACGTGAGGACTTAGGAGATATAACACCCACAACATCTAATCCCCATGCTTCGAAGGGATATGATAGAGACGTGGGATGAAGAGGTACTGGGGGTTGGTGTATGAAATCTCCATGTACTTGACATAGTTTACATGCTCGTGCATAATCTATCGAGTCTTGTATCATGGATGGCCAGTAGTAGCCTATTCTTTTCAATTGGGCGGCTAACTTTGGACCTGCTTGATGGGCTCCGCAAATGCCACCGTGGGCATCTCTAAGAGCTTGAATTCCCTCTTCTTTTGATAAACACCTCAACAGTATGCCGTCAAAAGATCTCCTATATAGAGTGTCATTAAGGTATACATATCGAGGAGCTGTTCGTCTTACATAAACCCTTCTCTTTGGATCTGCGGGTAAGGTTCCGGCCTGACAGTACTCAACCATATCCTTGCGCCAATCAGACTCTTCCTCAATGTCGAATGTAGAGACTACATGTGTTTCGCTGGTAGTTTCCATCCGTTCAAAAGACATAGGCAGCAATTGACGTTCCCCGACCGTTATTTGAATGTCTCTTTCGTTAGGGAGCGCTAAGGAAGCCGCCAAGTTAGCCAATGCATCTGCTTTGTCATTCTCTGATCTAGGAATGTGGCTAATATTTATGTCTCGGAATTGTCCCATAAGATATTTGACTCTTTGATGATATGGGACAAGGTTCGAATGTTTGACTGCATAGTCATCATTTATTTGTCTGACAACTAATTGAGAGTCACCGAATGCTTGCAAAGAGTCGATCCCCATTTCCAAAGCTATCTCTAAGCCTATGATGAGTGCTTCATATTCTACAACATTGTTTGAACATAGAGCCAATAGAGAGAATGAGTAAGGGATTAGACCGCAAGAAGGTGTTATGAACACTATGCCAGCCCCGGCTCCTTGTCTTCTAGCGGCCCCATCGAAGTACAGTTGCCATGAGGAAGTTTCTGCTGAGAATACGTCTTCATCTGGCAAATTTTCGTGCAATTCGTGGGTATCTAAAACTGGATGTGCTGCCAAGAAGTCTGCCAATACTTGTCCTTTTACTGCTTTTTGCGGGACATACTTTATTTCGAACTCGGACAGAATCAAGGACCATTTAGCCAGTCGTCCTGAAGGCACGGGTTTTGTCATTAGATACTTCAATGGATCAGCTCTAGATATCAAGGTGACACTATGAGCGAGTAAATAATGCCGTAGTTTCTGAACTGCGAAGACCAGTGCAAGGCAAATCTTTTCTATTGGCGTGTAATTGTGTTCAGCTCCCACCAACGTCCGACTTAAATAGTAGAGAGCGTTTTCTTTGCCCACATCATTGTTTTGTGCGAGCATTTCCCCCAGAGAACGTTCAAGAGCTGCAATATAAAGGATTAGAGGTTTGCCTTTGATAGGCGCCATTAGGACTGGTGGGTTGAGCAAGTATTTTTTGATGCTATCTAAAGCGTTTTGACATGCTTGGTCCCACACGAAAGGTACATCTTTCTTCATCAGTCTTGAAAATGGTTGGCACCTCCCAGAAAGATTTGAAATGAATCTCCTTATGTAAGCAAGCCTTCCTTGCAACCCTCGCAATTCTCGAAGATTCCTTGGTGGTGGCATTTCCCAGATTGCTTTGATTTTGGTTGGGTCGATCTCGATCCCTCGATACCTGACAATGAAACCGAGGAATTTACCGGATGTTACTCCAAACGCGCATTTGAGAGGGTTCATTTTCAACGTATGTTTACGGAGCCTTTCAAACACCTTTCTCAGGTCACTTAGGTGATGTTTCCGTTTTTTGCTTTTGACTACCAAAGCATCTACATAGCACTCGACTGTATTATGCAACATGTCACCAAAAATGGCTGTCATTGCTCTTTGGTAGGTAGCACCTGCATTTTTCAAACCGAAAGGCATAACCGTGTAACAATAAACTCCTTTAGGAGTGCGAAATACTGTTATTTCCTCGTCTTCTTGTGCCATTTTTATTTGATTGTAGCCAGAGAAACCATCCATGAAGGACATAGCACCGAAACCTGTCGTGGCATCGACCAAAAGCTCAGTTATTGGTAATGGAAATTCATCCTTTGGACAAGCTTCATTAAGGTCTCTGTAATCTACACAGATGCGGATTTGCCCATTCTTTTTCTCAACAGGTACGATACTGGCCAACCATGTGGGGTATTTGACTTCACGGATGAATCCCACATCGATGAGTTTATCCACTTCAGTTTTGACTTGAGTAGCTAGTTCTGTGCGAAAACGTCTTGGTGCTTGCTTAACCCACCTTTTCTCCTTTGAGACCGCTAGATTGTGAACAACAACCTTCGGGTCTAAACCGGGCATGTCTTGATATCCCCATGCAAACACATCTTTAAATTCTTCAAGAATATTTTTGTAGTCTTGAAATTCTTTCGGAGTTAAAAGGGCGCTTACAAATACGGGTTTTGGATCTTCTATTGTGCCCAGGTTTATTTCTTGGAGTTCATCCACCGTTGCTTGACCTCCGTCTTCTATTTGTGGTGGGGCAGGTTCAGCATCATTGATGAATTCATATTCTTCCGCATCATCGGTTGAATCGTCCTCAATTGAGACACAATTTGCGGATGCTGATTCCTCTGTGAACTGAGCAATTACATCCTTGTGTTGTTTACTCTTGAGCTTCCATTTCTTGTTCCGTTGTAGTTTGTAAGGGGTTTCGCCCAATCTTAGGAACGCTGAAACTCGAGGTTGGGATTCAACTGCTAGACGTTGAAAAACAGAGACACGAGGCAGATCTTCCTTTTCCATCCGTTGAAGAGATGTGGTTGGCGGTGTGTCTTCCTCACAAAACATAGCTTTGTCGAGACTTGTAAAGACATAAGACTCTGAGGTATCAAACTCAGGAACTTTCACTTTGAGCATGCCCTTTGTTTGCTTGATCCTTACTTTTAGTGGGGTGGTTTTTGAAGTTGCTTTGCCACCGCTAAGTTTAATCTTTAAAGGAGCAGAGGACACTGGTTTCACATTCCTGTTTTTGTAGAAGATAACTCGTTTGTGTCTGTTGTGCCCGTGATCGAGCGTTGTAGAGATTACGATACCTTCCTTTGGAATGGATTGATCAATTTTCCGAAGAGGCCTGGCGTAGCTTGTCATGAGGGTCTCCATTGTGTTTTTGACTGGAGTTATGACCTTTTGTCCAGGTTTGCGTAGGTCTTTCCGTATATACCTGAAAGTCATCTTTGGTTTGGATACCTCGGAGCCTGGAGCCTTCTCTTCTTTCAAGGGCACTGACAGAGTTGCTTTGGCCCGAAATTTAGGTGTGTTAGACACCTTTGATTTCTCAGTCTCTAGCACATGTTTGGGTGCTTCTTCTATGATTAAGTTAGGAAGCTCTGCTGACTTATAAAACTTAGCATCTGAATAATTTACCTCTTCGCCTCTGAAAGGATCGGTGTCTGCCACGACCTTTTTAACTCCTTCATTTTGCAGCCATTTGAAGCATTGATGTAACGTGGAAGGGATGACGCCATAAGTATGGAGCCATGGGCGCCCTAACAGTACATTATAGGATGTGGGAGCATCTATCAAGTGAAACAAAGCGCTTGAGAAGAGTTCCCCAATTTCCATTTGCAGGACAATTGTTCCCATTGCTTTCTGGCTAGCTTGGTTGAAGCCTTGGATGGTGAGCATAGACGGGGTGAGTTGTTTAGCATTCATCCCCATGTTATGAAGTGTTTTAAGAGGCAACAAATTTACAGCCGACCCACAGTCAAGTAAAATCCTGTTGATCGTCATGTTACCCACAAGTCCGGTGACGTAAAGAGGCCTATTATGTTGTTCGCCTCCCAATAACAGGTCTTCATCTAAGAACGAAATACAATTCCTGCAATTAGGGCAATCTCTTGAGGTTATCGCATCAACTTCAACAACATCCTCTTTATATAAGTCCGGACTTAGCAGAGCCTCAATCAATGCTTCTCGTAACTCCCTTGACATGCGCAAAGCGTCGTAAACACTGAAGAGTGAAGGGATACATTGCAGATGTGCCAGTACGTCATATTTGGACTTTTGTTGAGATTCTTTTGTCCTTCGAGGAACCATTTTTGGTACAGCTTTAATTTTGTCGACAGGATTGTTCGCATCACCCTTTGCTCTTAGCTTTGTAGGCAATGTTTTTCCATCGTCTTGAATAGCTGATGGTATAACCGGGACAGAGCGTGGTTGAATTTGATCAACTTCATGCTGCCTTTCATCGTCTGCGTCTGAGCTGGATGGGGAGGCTGTCTCAACAGAGGCCATACAACATTGGAACACCTCTTCATGATCTTCTTTCTTCTGGTCGTTCTTAAAGAACTCTTTTGGTAGGAATTCCATAAGGGTAATTGGAGTTCGCGGTGATTGTCTATACTCATCTTTGTCTTGAGCTCGGACGTTCTTTGTCGCATTTCTTCCTTTCTTTTTACCTTTTGAGAACCTACCACGATGTTGGTTTTTTAAAGAGGGAGAAGGTGAAGAGGATTGAGCCGAGGGAGGATGATGTTGCCTCGCGCTATTCCTTACAGTTGTCCATTCCCCATCTGAATCTTCCAACCCATCTGAATCTTCCCATATCTCAAAGCTTGTCGTCATGAGTTCATATAGGGATGGAATATTAGGGTTTCCAGGACGTGGCATGTCGGGATGTGCTTCGACAATAGTGACTTCATTGTCAACTTCGAACCTGACAGAGATGGCGTCATCAGGCCTAGACACATCAGTTGAAATTACATTGGCTGCTGTTGTCACGATTTCATTTTTGTTGATCATTTCCTGGATTATGTCCTTGAGGATGTAACAATCCTTCAATGTATGACTGACAATGCGGTGATACCGACAATATTTAGGGTCATTGGTTTTGTTCATCTCTGAAGGTCGTTTTGACTCAGGAAGTGTAATCATCTTAGCCGCCATGAGCTCATCGAAAATCGCATCCACGTCATCATTGTCAAATGAATAAGTGACGTTTCTCCTTTCTTTGAGCGTGAGTCTTCGAGGGCGATCATCTTTTGGTTTGCTGTCATTATTATTTTTGATATTGTCGCCTTTCTTGTCATTCTTGACGAAGGTCGCCATTGTTTCTCCCTTCTTGACAATCGGCTTTTTTGAATCATTATTCTTGGCAGCAATTTGATTCCTCGAACTTGAAGCTGATCTTTGACGAGCAATCTGTCTTTCAACATTTCCTGCCTTAGACACCAACTCATCAAATGTTTGTGGCTCTGCTGTGCCAATATATGTTGCGATCTTCGGGAGGAGATTATTAGCACACATCTGAACAGCAGAGGATTCAGACAACTTGTCGGGACATTGGAGATTAAGACTTCTCCACCTGGTGATGAACTCAGTGGAACTTTCTTTGTCCTTTTGCTTGGTATCCGCCAGATCAATAATCGATATCTTCTTTTTAGAACTGACGAATTGTGCCAAGAATGCTCTCTGCATGTCGTCCCATGTTAGTATAGAACCTGGCTCCAACTGAGTGTACCATGTGAATGCTGAACCCTTGAGGGACTGTACGAATTGCCTGACCAGAAAGGCGTCTACTTGTGATGTTTCCCCACAGGCTGAATAAAAGTGGGCGAGATGTTCTCGCGGAGAACTATTCGTCCCATCGAATTTGTCAAAAATCGGCCTTTGATATCCCTTTGGGAAGGGTATCGCATCATAATGGTTAGGATATGGCTTACGATATCCCAGGACTGGCGTAGCCATAGACAACTGAAAGTCTCTTATCCCTTCAGCTATCAAGCTCTTGATACTTTCTGCTGAGAGCATGTTGTCGTCTCTTTGAGCGAAGGAAGGGCCTGGGCCCTCTTGTTCTTCTTGTTTTTTCTTCTCCATGAGCGCAGCACACTTAGCCATGAGGCTAGCGATTTCCACTTCCTTTTCGGCTAACTTTTTCTTTGACTCGAACTCAATAACTGTGAGTTTTTGAGCTTCAATTTCTCTCTCATTTTGCCTCTGTTGGGCATCCAGTTCAAGTTGAGCCATTCTTTTTGCCATCTCTTCCAATCGTTGTCTCAACTGCTCCTCTGGCGGAGTTTCAGAGCTTGCCATGAGTACTTGGGCATTGTTGAATTCAGGACTGTCGCTTGACTTTATCTGAGATGAAGAATCACTGATTGGATTGGAGGCCTCATACAGGGGGTTTCCTTTCCACGAGACCAATAAAGGATTGTCTGACGTATCACTTGTTGGTAACATGTCAAGCATCCTCTTCTTAGTCATGTTGCGAGTGATAGGACCTGTGTAAGAATCGTCTCCATATACCGGATACTCCTCAGCTTTAGATCCGTTTTTCCTTTCTCGAGCGTTTGAGGGTGCGTCGAGAGCTTTTGCTACCTCCTCTGCTAACTTCTTTGGGTCAAGCTCTTGACTATCTTGAGAAGTTGTTTGTTGTGAGGATGTAGTGGATCTTTGTGAGCCTCCAAGAGGGAACTGAGGTACAGGCTCATCCTGTTTGTCTTCTTCACCTCCCTTAGTGGAAGTTGTCATGACAGTTTCTACTGTTGGTAGAGGGACCTGCATTGTACCGATCATGACATAAGCCGGAACATGAGTTATCACAAGTGCTGGTGTTGATTGAGCAATTTCTGCCAGGACGGCTTCAATTGACTTAGTTTGGGCATCTTTCTTCCTTTGAGCCCGTGCTGCCCTCTTCCTCTGATTTCGTAAAGCGTTCTTGGAAATGCCATCGAAAACCTGGGTATTCGTCACACCTGTGACAACCTTGTTTTGCTTCATTCCCAGCCTTGTTTTTGTAGAAATTACAGGAAGGTGGCCAATAGCGAATGACATTCGGTAACCAGTTTGGTTCGAGTGATTAGCAACAGCGGTGAGCTTGTGAAAGAAAACTGTAACCTTTGGTGCCATTTGATCTGTTACCTTCAAAACACACATAATAAGTTAATAACTTCATGAAAAGAGATGAAAGGGAAAATGAGTCCCCAGCAGAGTCGCCAAAAACTATGTTGGGTAAAAATGTGAACATAATGTAGAATGTCACCCAACGTAATTTCACTCTATTTTATTGATTAAAATAGAGTTTTAATTATGTCTGGGTTAACCCATTTAAGTCGGAACGCGTCTCTTAATTACAATCCCTCATTACAAGGGAACACCCCTTGATTCGATTTATGAAGAAACCGATGTGTGTTTGTTTGCTTTTACGACTGCACCCGAATGGGTTGCCTACGTACCCCGGGAGGGATCAAGTCATTCGTAGTTCAGGATCCCCAACAAGTGAATGACTTATTGGAGGGCCTTGATTTTTGAAATGAGAGTGGTGTGTGGGATTTGTATCTGAAGATGTATGAGCTATGGAGCGAGGCTTCAGAAGATCCGAGAATTTATTTGAAGTTGTGGTTGCATCCAGATTTAAATCTAGACTGCCTACATACCATGTGAAGGGATCAAACCGATGTAGTTCAAAATTTGGAATGGGTTTGAGAATTTGACTGAAGTCATTTGGACTGGTCGATTTTTGACTGGTGGTCAGGGATTCTGTTTGGAATGGTGATTTGAGAATTTGACTGAAGTCATTTGGACTGGTCAGTTTTTTTGACTAGTGGTCAGGGATTCTGTTTGGAATGGTGAATTTGACTGATAGAATCAGGGAATTGGCTTGAAAAGAACCAGGACTTGGTTTCAGCCATGGTTGTATCCGGATTTGAATCCAGACTGCCTACATATCCCTTGTGGGAATCAAACCATTGTAGTTCACGTCTGGATTTGATTTTTGTGTTTAGGAAATTGGCTTGAAAAGAACCAGGATTTGGTTTTAGCCATGGTTGTATCCAGATTTAAGTCCGGACTGCCTACATATCCCTTGTGGGAATCAAACCATTGTAGTTCACGCCTGGATTTGGTTTTGACAGATGTATTTGAATCCATCAATTGCATTTTTGTCGATACTTCATTTGGTGAGGTGCCAGCTGATTTGATTTGGACACCCATCATCCTGGGCTTTGCAGTTGGGCCTTGAGACTTGAAGTGGGCTTTTTACACTGCTGTATTTGGACTTGCATTGTCTTTTGTGGGCTTATTTCCCTTTCATTTGTGAGAGGCCCATAGATTTTTCTTGGAGGCATTTTATTTGATTTGGGCACCCCTTGTGTTTTGTTATTGGGCCTTGGAATTTAAACCGGGCTTTTGTACTGCTTCCTTTGGCAAAGTGGGCCTGTTTCCATTTTGTTTGCAAGAGGCCCGAAGATCTTTGATTTGGGCCTTGGGACTTGGATCGGGCTTCATACTGAGAAATTGGTGGAGTTGGTCTTGTATTGATGATGGGCCTGTGGAGTGGGCTTGTTTCCCTTTTTCTTTTGTTGAAGGCCCATCAGAAAGACGACCGAAGCCCAATGTTTTTTTGTTGAAGGCCCATAATGAAGTGACCGGAGCCCAAATGTCTTTTTTTTTGTTGAAGCTTTTGTTACCGGGCTTTTTCCTTGGCAGGCCCATTTTTTTGGCAGACCCATTTGTTGTTTTTTTTTTGGCAGGCCCAAGAGACCAAGCCCTAGTTGGAGGCCCAGTTGTCCTTTTTTTTGTTGTTGTTGGCCTTTAATTGCCAGGCCCGGTATCAATCTCGGCAGGCCCATATCTCTCTCTTTTTCGTTGAAGGGCCCAACAGCTTCGGTATTTTCTTCTTCCTTCGCCATTTCTTTCTTTTCTTCATCTTCTGTTCGCTCTTCTACTCGAAACCCAGAAGAGAGGGTTGAGGGTCGAAGGTCGAAGGTCGAGGGTTGAGCTCCCACCGGTGAGATTTGGATGGGTCACAGATGGAGGTTAGTCTGAAGCCGGATTCGAAGTCAGGAAGCACCTGTATTACATCCCCACAGAACTCAGGTTTTCCGATTTGGAACAGGTGAGAGTTTGACTTGTTTGATTCACCTTTCTTCAGCCAAGATCTGAAAGTTTGTGTTTGCTTTACTATCAGATCGTGATCAGAGTCGAGTTTGGAGGTTGGGCTCCCAGCGGTTTCCGAGATCTCTCGAAGCTTGCAATCTGGTGCTTCGCACAAATCAGGTGAGGGTTCCTTGATTCGATTCGAGAGTTTTCTGTTTGTTTTTCTTCAAAACTAATTCAGTTTTCTTCTTTGCCTTGTCCCTGTCGAGGGCCAATTTGGAGTTGGAGGTTTTTTTCCCAGAAATAGGATTTTGAGATGGATTCCCAGACAGAGGTCAATTCGGAGTTGGAAACACAACCGGGTAGGAACTGTATTACGCGACTCTCTTCTGTTCTTTAATTTGTGGAAAAGCAGAAACTGAGAACTTTTGTGGTTTCTGTATTGGGCAGGTGGAATTTCTCCGAGAAGGTGGACATTTGGTTGAGAATTGGGGACACATTTGCAGGAGCATACTGAGAAGGTGAGTTTAAGTTTTTCTTCTCTTTGAGAGGTTTGTTTAGAACACTTACTGCCTGGGTTTTTGATTGTTTGTTCATGAAAGCCCCAAGTATTTTAGTATTCTTTTAGCATGCTGTGTAGCCAAATTGGTAGTTGATGTCCCCTGTTTGGTTTGATATTTGATCAAGGTTGACACAGATCATAGGTTTCTGGTTTTTTTTTCTTTTGGTCAAGGAACTGTGTCATGGGTTTGGTATTTGGATTTGGGGGGTTGAGGCAGTAAGTCACAGAACATAGTAGCAAAGTAACTGTAGGACCAGAGAACACAGTAGCATCTAGAAAACATAGTAACCAGGACTTAGGCAAAGCCATAGTAACTAGGTTGATCAGAGCACAGTAACATAGGGCCATAGTAACCAGTAACCATAGAACCAGTGTCAAGTAACCATAGAACCAGAGCCAAGTAACCAAGAATCAGAGCCAAGTAACCAGCAACCATAGAACCAGTGTCAAGTAACCATAGAACCAGAGCCAAGTAACCAAGAACCAAAGCCAAGTAACCAGTAACCATAGAACCAGTGTCAAGTAACCATAGAACAGAGCCAAGTAACCAAGAACCAGAGCCAAGTAACCAGTAATCTCAAAGAATCTATCCACGTCATCCAACCAATCCAAAAAGTCATCCACGTGCATGAAACCGAAGAATTTTAGAATTTCTACAGTATATAAGAAAATTTTGATTATCAAGGTGATATTGCCATATGGATCCTCTTCCTTTATATCTCTTGCAGTTTCAATGGTTTCAGTTATCTGAGCGAAAAGACAATCCAAATCTGCTCTTATAATTGTCATGGATAATTAAGTAGATAAAAGAGATGGGAGAGACCCGCTCTGATACCACCTAACGCAGCGGGAAACAAAAGAGGCTAACCAGGGTTAAGTCATACAAAAGATGGGGAGTTAACCAGCGTTAAACTCCTTGATAAAAGTCTGGAATTTACCAAAAAATAAGTGAAAAACTCTTAATTGTAATAATTTGATTGAATAATAATGATGTATGTCTAATACAACATAGAGGTGCCTTTATATAGGTCCTAACACATGACTAAAACATACCTAGAATAGAACTAAAATAATAAAACCTATATAAACTAGAAATCCTAAAATAACAAAGAGTATGTCTTTTCACTGACAAACCTTATAAATTCAAAAGAATAACTTATGATTAATTTCATTATTAAGAAACCTATTTGAATAATAATTTCTGATATTCAAATCATTTTTCTTAATGTAACGACGTGTCTTTCTTTTCAAAATTTTTTGTTGATTTCAACTAAAATCTCGTCCTACATCAATCAATCCCAGAAAATGAAAACCAAAATCCAAAATGCGTAGAAACATACGCATCAAGCAGATTCATCACAGAAAACCAAGAATCGGCTTGTTTCGACACACAGACCACCGAAAACAAAATAGCAAATAGCAGCGAGAGAGAAATAATGGATCCAAGATCATGATGAAACATACTCACACGCAAGCCCTAGTAGTGTAGGACTCTACCATCAACTTGTATCGAAGATTTGAGAGATATTGAAGTAGATAGGTTGATGAGAGGGAGAAAACTACGGAGAGAGAACGAGACTGAAGAATCTAGAGTTGGGGGAGATTAGAAAACCTCGGGCTGAGAAAGCTCTGGAAGTTTCATGAATGAATGGGCTCCTGCAAAGCGAGACAGCCCAAGACCAAAACTGTTGATGGGAACAGTGTACGCAAAATAGATATAGGTTAAATGAGTAAATGCTAGATATATACGTTCGTGGAAATCAAAACGAGAGCATAACACAACTCGCCTTTTTCTTCTTCACCAAAGAACCCAAGACACAGCATCAAAGATCGTCTTTTGTTTTCTACCAGTTCTCTCTCTCCTCCACCCAATGCCCCAATCCATCAACGAAGTAGCGATGGTGGAAGAGGAGAACCCCGGCCTGTGCATCAGCTTAGTAATTATCCCACTGTTCTTTTTTTGGAGTCGGGTCTTGAAATATATAATTGAATGAAGTTGTATCTACCTGCAATTGGTTGTTATCTGATTCAGTAGTAAAGATTTGTTTTTGGCTTTGGTATGTACAAATGTCAGTCAAATCTTGGCAGTTCTTCAGAGTGTACCAGATTTGAGATGGGTTATGGTAGTAGCGTTTAGTGGTGATCTTGTTTGAATGAAACAGAATGGAAGCGGTTTCCAGTATATATATGTATTAGGGTAATACAGTTTTTTTCCTTAAAATTGAGAAATTTTGCTTTGATTTGATTTAGCTGGTATGCTTAGTTCGTTGTCCATTGTTTCTGGCTTTGTGGATTTATATGTGATTGTCGTTGTTTACTCTTGCTCTGCAGCAATTGTCTGCATCATTGAGTTGGGCTTTTCAGTTTGTTGTGCCAAATTTTAAACTTGGTAGAGGCCTAATACCAACCGTACCAACGGAGTATCATCCGTACCAACTAAGTCGGTATACCGACATCACCGGTTGGTATTGGTATAGAATTTTGTCTACCAATTAGAAGTCGGTTGGTATATGGTATTGCCAAAAAAAGTCGGTATTCTGAATCCAGCCCTAGACCATCCATTGCAGAATGCAGTAAGGCTTTAATCTTAATTGGGAGAATATGGAAAACAATTTGGTTCCACCTGGTTTTGCGCCTAGGACGTCCTTCAAGCTGAAGAAGGCAGAAGTCTCAGTTGTGGGAGTTGAAGAAACCGACAGATCCAATGCTCGTGTGGATTCTTCCAAACAAGGGCCAACCCAGATGGACTCAACATATGAAATGACTGCCTTGGAGAAGGTCAAAACATTTCTTCAGCGGCGGCCATGGTTACTTTTCGACCAAACTGATCACACTTCCGTGCAGCCTGGCCCACAACAGTTTCAATTGGTTTATTCTTCCCTCCTCCCCTTTTTTCGGTGTGTTGTATATATCTAATTATGTAAAGCATGAAATTAGCTTGAACTCGAATTTCAACTTGGTTATGCATCTGCAAATGCATTCTTACTATGAGCTTATGTATCTGTTTCATCATCAATTGAGCTTGTTATACACACAATAATATTATCTTGTATTTGAAGAACGTCTTTTCATTTGTCGTCATATGTGTGTTATGTGAGCAATAAATATTCTCATATATGCTTACTGCTTTCTGTGGCCAAAATGTTGAGAACCAGAATATGTTCTATTGGCTTAATAATATTTATACCTCTTAAAATAGATGAACGGTGATTTTTCCCATGCAGGTGCATTTGTTATGGTGAAGTTTCCAAAGAAAAAGAGCTGAAAGCTATTGTAGGATCACTGGAAAATTAGTGTAGTTCTTTGTGCTTCATTTCTGATTAGAGGTTAATACTTTTTCTTTGTAGGAACCCCCTCCAAAAGCTTTCCTCTCAAATGGTGCAACTCGTGGAAGCCCAGAATCTAGTTATTGTGTAAAGGTTGATTTTGACTCGCTCAGTTGCTTCTCTTCTGTTTTGAATTGTATAGTAATAGCGTGCACATTTTTATTTTCATTCACCGAGGGCAATTGTAGCATTACTGGAAATCAACTGCAGTTGTTTATGTTTCGCTTCTGGTTTGATGCTGTTAAATACCTTTTCTTTTTAGGAACCTCTTCAAAATATTGTTTAAAGGTTGATTTTCATTCACTCAGTTGCTTCTTTTCTCTTTTCTGAGAGCAATTGTAGGATTAGTGGAAGTTCACTGTAGTTATTTATGTTTTTTTAATGGTTGAAAGTTATATATACCTTTTATTTTTAGGAACCCCGCCTCCTGAAAGGTGTTACTCAGGGATGTCCAGAATCTGGTTACTGTGTAAAGGTTGGTTTTAATCCATTAGTTGCTTCATTTCTCTTTAAATTGTATGATTATTAGGTACTCGTTTCAACCTTGTATGTCTTAGATTTTCTAAAAGCATTACTATGTCAAGTTACTCTTTCACTTGGTAATTCTGTCATTGTGATTACATTTTTGGAATAGGTAACAGAAAGCTGGCGTCCTGAGGGTGCAACAGTAGAGAACCTCGATAAGGCTGCTGTTTTCTACCCAACACATGGGGTTATTCTTTTTTCTGACTGGTTTCTTCATGCATTCATTCCATGACAGAGATAGTGTTTGAATCTTTTTTTTTGAATATCAGCTGTCTTGCTTTTAAAATTTTAGTCTTTCTTATCTGAGGCAGGGTTGTCTTGCAGGAATTTAAGGACACTCTTAAGTATATTACAAGTATAAGTGCAAGAGCAGAGCAATTTGGTATCTGTCGTATTAGTCCTCCTTCCTGGATACCTCCACCTCTTACTGAGGAAAACAGCATATGGAAAAGTTCCACATTTGCTCCCCATATTCAGTGTATTGATGGGTTGCGGAGTCAACTTGACTGCTCTGATGAGAGCAGAAATAAGAAGAGAAGAATCTCAACAGTGGGTTTGGACTGTGGATTTGAATTAACCTCAAGTATGGGTGAAGCAGGACCGTCTGATGTCAATTGCTTTGAGTTGGAACGTGGTCCAGAATTCACTCTGATTTAAGAGGTATGCAGATGATTTCAAGCGTCAGTATTTCCGCAAAAGTGACGTCATAAGTAATCAAGAGCAGTGGGAGCCATCAGTGGAGAATATCGAAGCTGAATATACACGTATCCTTGAAAACCCAACTGAAGTAATCGAGGTTTGTTATAAAAATTGAGATGATCACTGAACAACTTCTTTTCTTATTTTTTATTGGGAATCTTATGAAAGTGTTTATCTTGGTGCACTGTTTAGGTGCTTTGTGGAAATTATTTGGAGACTAAAGGGCTTGGGAGTGGATTTCCAGTAGTATCACATGATACCCCTGAATGCTTGCAATCTGGCTGGAATTTAAATAATCTGCCCAGACTACCTGGTTCTCTTTCTTTTGAAAGCCATGACACATGTCATATTTTAGTGCCTCGGGCTCGTGTGGGAATGTGCTTTTCATCTAGTCTTTGGGTAAGAATTGATCTTTTATAATGTTTCTCCAGCTAAATGTGTTCAGATTGCAGTTTTTTTGAGTTATTGATACACTTTGACGCATGATTTTTCACAATAATATTGTGTTTGATGGTTGTCTAACTACTATATTTTATCATCTAATATTGTGATCAATTTCATTCATTTTTTAATAGAGTTGAAGAGCACCACTTATACTCATTGTGTTACAATCGTCTGGGTGCTCCTAAAGTATGGTATGGTGTCCCTGGGAGTTCCCGGTATACGTTTTGAGGCGGCCAAAACGAAGTCCTTTCCAGATTTATTAAAACAGAATAGGCTGGTGAGCCATACTAAAGACTAAAGCTCAGTTACTTGAATGTCTTTTTAGTTGTTTTTGTTTTTGGTAGGGTTACTCTGTCTTTAGAAGAGATAATCGTTTCTCTTTTTCTTTTGTTAGTATTTATAGATTTTTCATTTCATAGATTTTTTTGTTACAGGTTAAGCAGGTATCCCCCTCCATATTGAAATCAGAGGGCACACCTGTCTATCATTGTATTCAGCGACCTGGAGAGTTTGTTCTTGTCTTCCCTGGTGCTTATCATTCAGAATTTGATTGTGGCTTTAATTTTTCTGAAAGTGCATGTTTTGCTCCTCTAGACTGGTTGCCTCATGGACAGAATGCTGTTGAACTGTACTCTGAACGGGAAAGGAAAACATCCATATCCAATGATAAGCTGTTGCTTGGAGCAGCTGGGGAAGCTGTAAGGGCACAATGGGAAATTTCACTGTTGAAGAACAAAACCTCAGAGAATTTACACTGGAAAAGTGCCTGCTTTAAGGATGGGATATTAACATAAATACTCAAGGTGATTTCTACATTCCATAACATTATTTTAGAGTCACCTGCTGGTCTTGCTTGTAACCGACATGCCTTAGAATGGGTTTGCACTAACTTATTTAAGCATAAAGCAGTTTCTTTTTAATCAAATGCGTGTATTATTGGGTATTTTTGTGTGCTTTTTCCTTTCCCTTCTATAGTTGATATTTTGCACTTGGTAAGACTATCGGATCTTTCAACCTGGTTGCTGATAACTTTATAACTATTTTTAGACGCGTCTCAAGTCTGAAGAGGTTAGAAGGAAATATTTTTGCACCTCTTTGAAGTCACTAAGGATGAATTCAGATTTTGATGCTACCATGAAAAGGGAATGCAGCATTTGTTTCTGCGATCTTCATTTCTCTGCAGTAGGTTGTCCTTGTTCTGTAGACAGATACTCATGTCTGTTTCATGCAAAGCAGCGCTGTTTTTGTGATTGGAGTAACAAGTTTGTCCTCTACCGTCATGAAATCAAGGAGTTAAATCTACTTGTTGAAGCTTTGGAAGGAAAATTAAGTGCAGTCATCAAATGGGCAAAAGATGATCTTGGCCTGTATTTGCATGAACATCTTCCCAAAAGCAATACACAATCACCTGGGCAGGTAGATATTCCCATCTCTCACAGATAAAACAAAGCTGAAAGAGTACACATCCGAAGATGCATCTTCACCAGTTAGCACTTGTGACACTGCTTCTAGCATAAAGGCGGAGTTGAAGGCGCGTATGCTGCAATCCAATATTTCAAACATGTTAAAAGCAATCCGTGATCCAATAGCATCCACTGATGCTGGTTCTAGCATCAGGGCTGAATTAAAGGCACGTCTCCTGCAATCTTCAATCTCCAAGACATTGACAGGAAATGATAATCCGCTAGATGCCGCAGCAGCCAATGGCAATGGTAGAATTTCTGTTTCTAGCGTCGAGATAGAGATGAAGGCACGTGAATCCCAATCAACAATCTCGGATGAACTTGTGCACTCCGCAACAGCCAGTGGTGATAATAGAAACTCCTATTCTGCCGATAGAGGTGGCCTCTGATGTTTCCTCTGTAACTTTAAGTGAATCATCCTCGGAATCTGATATAATACCAGATCTTAGCAAGTTTTCAGAAGCTAATCATCAAGCAGAAAGTAGAGCACCTCAGGATTGTATTCGTGTTCTTAGTTATGATAATTGATGGTTAGTCTTTCCCAGTTTGATGCGAGATGTAGATGATAAATTGGCCTTTTGATGGCTTCTGTTGTATTTTAGTATACGATCTGCCACTAGTTTAGTCATTGTATGCATATGGACTTACTGAAGAGTAGCAGTGTAACTCTAGGAATTGATTTGTCTTAATAAAGGGGTGGGCGATTAACACTTACTGGTCCATATTTTGATTGTAATTTGAATTTAGTTTCCTTGGAACCCAAATCTTGTATCTTGTTATTGCATTTTTTTGAAGCATGAGGACTTTCTTTGTTACATTAGCAGGATAGCTTGTTTGCCACACCATGTTTCTTTCACATATTTACAATGAGCCTCAGTCAGTACAAGAGGTCCAACTCCAAGCTCATCTGTCCGAAAGACTAATCTCGTTACTGCAGAATCTGTTTTTAATCGAGAAAAACTGCAAAATCTGCCCAACTGCTACAAAACTCAAACGAAATATGGCACTGAAATTTGGTATATATGTGAAATTGCAACCAGATAGTGAAGACATACAAAGAATCATATGAAAAGCTCATATCCTTCTACAACACCAAAAAGGCAAAAAGAATAGTAGCAGAAGTACAAATGAATCCTAGCACCCCAAGACCTAAAGGGTGGCTTCACATTTTAGCATACAAAGAATCATGATCATTCATGCTAAACAGATAAATAAACAATTGAGCAAGTAGAAGAACAATGCACATAGACAAATATTGCGAGTATGACATATCAAAGGCCAGCCGAAACCAATCCATGCAGAGTGACAATGCCAATCACAACATTCTGGTCATCGATGACAGGCAAGAACTGCACAGGGGAAGGAGGAGCTTCCATCTTCTGCATTGCATTGACAGCCATTGCGTCTGGCCTAATAGTCCTTGGATTCCTATTGCACATTTCCCCAACAGTGAGCTTAAAGATGGCCTCTCCGCTCGCCTTGAGAGTGCGCCGGAGATCACCATCGGTAAATGTGCCAATTAGGTGACGATCGTCGTTGATCACAAGCAAGCAACCGCATCCCTTGCTTGTTAGCTCCATCAGTTGCTCCATTATCATGTCCCCTTCCTTGCACACCGGTAATTCCTCTTCTTTTTTCATCACATCTCTCACCTGAACCACACAAAAATAAATCAAAATCAGATTAATAAATTTAAAAAAAAAATTGCAACAGAAACCCTAGAAATTGGGGATTTAGGGATTGGAAACCGGACCTTGAAGATGAGAGACTTTCCGATGCGGCCGGCGGGGTGATTGGCGGCGTATTGCTCCCTGGTGAGGTTTCTGGCGCCCATGAGAGCGATGGCGACGGTGTCGCCGAAGACCATCTGGATCGCGGTGGAGGTCACCGGAGCTAAATCGAACGGACAGAGCTCACGCTCCAGAGGCAAATGCACGTTCATGTCGCAGACGGAGGCGAGGGCGTTGCCGGCGACGGAGGTGACGGAGATGAGGAAGGCGCCCTTGGCCTTGGCGCAGGGAACGAGGCGGAGGAGCTCTTCGGTGTTGCCGGACTTGCTGAAGAGGACGAGGACGTCATCGGCGGCGAGGATGCCGATGTCGCCGTGGAGGGCGTCGAGGGGGGAGAGGAAGGAGGAGCGGATGCCGAGGGAGACGAGAGTCTGGGAGATCTTGTTGGCGACGAAGCCGGATTTTCCGACGCCGGAGAAGAAGATGGTGCCGGAGGAGTGGAGGAGGGTGGTGGTGAAGGCGAGGGTCTGGGAGAGGTCGAGGTGCTGGAAGAAGAAGTTGAGGTGGCTCTGCTGGGATTTGAAGAGGTTTAGGAGGGTAGATTCGTCAATTGCGGATTTGGAGGAGGAGGAGGAATGTGGGTGGAGGTGGAGGTCCGACGACGACGGCGGAAGAGACCCCATGGTTTAGGATCTAGAGAGGGAATGATCTCTGCGTTTGTGTCGGTGGCGCTCAAATCTGAATTCAATGGATCATTTCGCTCCTTTTCTTTATTCATTTCTCGCTGGAGGATATTTCTTTATACAACTTTGGGCCTTCGTTTGGTTCTACCCATAAGTTGAACCCATTTACTAGCAGGCCCAATATTAAAATCTTACAGCGTTCTTCCAAGACTGTTTTGGTCTGCATATGAGATGCATGACTTGTTTGGGCAGCAACAAAAGCTCAGTTTTAGGCAATTTGAGAAGTGGAGCGCGAATTATGAATTCCATGTTGTATCTTCTCATTTTGATTTTTTGAAGGATATATTATTAAAAATAAAGAGATTTATTATGAAATATTAGAAGAAATTAAGATGTTCAATTATCGGTCATGTTGCAATTTGATTAACAAGAATGAAGCATATTAGAAAAACAAGGATCCTTTTTCAAGCTGCTAGATCCACCCGCTGTCATATGGTGAGGATCCATATGCGCTTTATCAAACAGCTGTCTTAGCAATCACTACCAGCATAAACATTATAGCCGACGAAACAAAAAAACAGGTCAACGAAATTTTTTTCGTCGGCTAACATCCACTTTAACCGACGAAAAAAAATCATCGGCATGTTTTTATTTTTCGTCGGCAAAAATGGATAAAAATTATTTTAGCCGATGAAATGTTTTTCGTCGGCTAAAATAATTTTTAAGCTATAGTCTATAAACTATAGCCGACGAAATTTTAAAAGTTTGGCCGACGAAATATATAATTTCGTCGGCTAAAAGTCCTTATGTTTCCAGATCTAGACAACAACTCATTTGAAAAAAAAACAGGAGAAAAAGTTAGGGTGTTGTCGAAATTTTTGGGTGTCGTCGAAATCTGTCCAAAATTAGTTTGTGGAGCTATATATAGGTATGTATATGTGTATATATCTTGATTTTGAGTTGATTTAAGAATTTTATTTGAGTTATATATATATATATATATATATATATATTAATTTTGAGTTTTAATTTGAGTTGAATTATTGGATTTTGAGTGTGATTAAGTTGATCGATTTTGATTTGATAATATATATGAAGTTGTTATTAGTAAGTAGTAGTAGATATTAATATATATATATATATATATATTAATTTAATTATAATATTGTGTTGATGCATAGTATGAATTAATTAATATGTTGATTATGATTGATGTTAATTGATATATATATATATATAATATTGTTATATAATTAGTAATTAGTATATATATGCATGTATATATAAATATATATGTGTGTGTTAATTATTAATTTTTTATTAATTAATTGTACGTTAACTGTAGATTGAATACTAAATGATTTGAAAATTTAATTAATTAATTAGAGTTTATACATATATATTATGTTATCTTTTCAGGATATGGATAAGAATTGGATTTCGCTTCCAAAATAGGACAAAAGATATATATGGTAAATGTGTTATTAGTTTTATTGAATATGTGATGGATAATGCTAACGGAAATACAATTTTCTATTGTCCATGCGCTAAATGTTAGTGTCGCAGCGATATACATCAATTTACGATTGACAAAGTTTAGCAACACCTGAAGAGTAACGGGTTTTGGGAGAAGTACACATGTTGGATATATCACGGTGAAAGATAATCAGGGGGTCCGCATGATCATGGACAATTTTCTGAGACGGGCAGTACATATAACGATCCAACAACGGCCTTCATCAACTATATGTTTCCTTATGAGAGCGGTGTATGCTCTTAAAACAGTATATGCCTGAGCCGGTGCAGCCCTTCCCTATGAGTTGTTAACACTGCTATTATTGACAAGTACAACAAACTACATGCTTTCCAACAAACTCATGTGTACCTCGGTTGTCATAAGATGGTTCTTGAAAGTGTGATGGACGTTATGAAGATTAAAGTTGAGACAAGGAAGAAGATGTTGCGTATCAAGAGCCCAGAGCAATATGTATTCCTGACTTTTCTACAATTCGTCTTAATAATTTTAAAGCGGGTCATTCGGTTCCATTTCGTGATTTAGACGTATGGCTTATTGATGTTGATCAGAATCAAGAAACAGACGAAGACTCATCGGATGATTCCGATTACGAGCCTTCTTAATTTGAATTTGAAATACAAATTGAAGTGTGCTTTATATGCGATAAGTTGTTGAATTCATAATTTTGTTTAATTTTGGTGATATATGAACATGAAATTGGTATGGTTTACATTAAACAACATATTTTTTTATGTATTTTTCAGTTTAAGCCGACGAAATATGTCATATTTCGTCGGCTAAGATATTTTCAGCCGACGAATTATATCATGTTTCGTCGGCTAAAACTATCTTAGCCGATGAAATAAGATGTATTTCGTTGGCTAAACCTATTTTGGCCGACGAATACCCTAATATGTCGTCGGCTAAACCATAAACCCTATACTATAGTCGACGAATACCCTAATTTTTCGTCGGCTATAGTTAAATAAATAAAATAATAATTTGATAACCCTAGTTACGTCTCATCGATTTGAATCTATTTGCAGTTGAAGGTTAGGACAAAATACGTAATTTAGACGGTCAAATTACCGTTTCTTTGCGTTTAGGGGTTTGACTCACGGGATTGACCGTCCGGATCGAGTCCTTAACGTTGTCGGATCAAGAAGAAAATGTACTCATACACATGTTTCAACATAATGATGATATATGACGGTCGGATTTTTGTTTCACAAGATTGATCATCACAATCACAACATGCCTACTAATGTTGTATAACTTGTTTAAGTGTTAAATGTTCCGTTTCAAAAACAAACTATACGCAGAAGCTTCAAATGAAAAAATTCGTGAAATAAGATATGACCGAAACGATAAAATATGTCTACGGTTGAAAAATCACGTAATTTCGATAAAGTTTCGGTGCCGATTGTTGCGGTCAATGCATTTTTTCATTCTTTCTCCCTAGAGGTAGCCCTATCTTTGATGGTTATTTTATAAAAATTTTATACCACTGGTTGCGTCTCATCGATTTGAAACTATTTGTAGTTGAAGGTCCGGGTAAAATACTTAATTTAGACGGTCAAATTACTGTTTCTTTGCGTTTAGGGGTTTGACTCACGGGGTTGACCGCTCGGATAGAGTCCTTAACGTTGTCGGATCAAGCTAAAAATTTACCCATACATATATTTCAACATAATGATAATATATAACTGTCGGATTTTTCTTTCACAAGATTAGACATATAAATTGGAAATAAATTAAATAAATTAGTATAAAAAGTATTATTGCCGACAAAAATCATAATTATAGCCGACGATATTTTTATTTCGTCGGCTGTACTTCTGTCTATATAGACAGAACCCAGCAAGCTCGAGAGCAAAAACCCTATTTTAATTTTTTCTCCCCTCCGCCGCCACTCCTCCACCGCCTCCACATCCTCTCTCTCTCTCTCTTTCGAATTCTCAAGTAATTAAGGTACGAAATTCAAATTTTTAGGATTTTAAATTGAGATATTGAATTTGTTTTGGGTGTTAGGGTTTATTTATGTATATATACAAGCATTACTAATTATAAATTGCTGTATATTTGTATATATTGTATATATTTTGAATTATTAATAGTTATTACTGCAAATGTATGTATATATAGCAGATAATTTATGTTTATTTATGTATATATTGCTGTAAATTTGTATAAATTGGTGTATATTTTGACTTATTAAAAATTAATTTGAATTATTGATATATATATATATATTGTTTGCATATAATAAAATTGATGTATATATTCATTTAAGTTTATGGTTGTATATATTTGTATACGTATTTGCATATATATATTTTTCTATATTGATGCCAATTAATATATAGTTTAATTAAATTAAATGATAAAAAAATTGATTAATAGTTTATATTGTTTGCATATAATAGTTTAATTGGTGTATATATTGTTTGCATATAATAGTTTAATAAATATATTGATAAAGATCGTTAATATATTGATAACAAGTGTTAATTAAAATATTTAAAATATTAATTAAAATTTAAAAATTTAAAAATTTAAAAATTTAATAAATTAATATTTTAAACAGGATAAATGGCTTGTTCAGTAAAACAAAAGGTTTCAAGGGCCAAATGTCTGAATCGTCTGAGGGAACGTCTAACAACCCTCAAGCGTCGTTTCAAGACACCATGACAGCCCGACATGCGTCCTTTCTGGAACTGACGCAGAGGCAGCCGGGCGCCACTCATTCCTCCAGACAGTCGGGGGCCACACATTCCTCGAGGCAGCCGAGCATCCCTCACACCTCGAGGCAGTTTTGGCCTCCGACTCAGGAGGTGTCTGCACCACGTATGCCTGAGACACATAGGTCACAGACTCCGGTCCCTACTATTTCGGAGAGAGGGTCATCTGGTGTACAAATGTCACCGCTTCTTCTCTACCTTCCGCGGTTGATATCGGCATTACTTAAAGTCGATAACTCAAGGGCGCCAATTTATCCATTGCCCCCGTGGATAACCCCATTAGTGGCGTACCAGTTCGTGCCTTTTGGTACGGATCTTATTTTTGAGAGGGTATCATCATCGGCGACAAATTCGGAATCCGTCGCGTCCACCCCAACGCCCTAAAGTAATGAAATATAAATAATTTGTTTTCTTATAATGTCATAATAAGAATAATTTATTAATAATCAATTTGTGATATGCACTGTCGGAGCCAAGCCGACAAGAACGAAGAGAGACCCCGTCACAAGGAATGCTCTCGATAAGACCGTGAGTACCTCGGGAATGATCGTCATCGATACTGACGGGGATAACAACGTAATATCAGGTGGAAAAACGAGGATGTACTCCGGCCGCGTGGGAGCGCTCATTAGGGATAGAGTTCCTATGTTGTGGTCAGACTGAGGCGAGGTCCCACAGGAGGTTATAATATTGTTGATTTATGAAAAACTAAACTAATAAACGTTTTAATGCAAGTGTGGTTTGCCGTTCTCCAGCACCTGGGGAACACCTAAACGGACGTTGTGCATGGGGGAATGTACGTTGGAAAGTTAATGAACATAGAAAATTATATATGTAATTAATAATATTTATAATTTTTTTGTGGTATCTTTTGGTACAAGGAGTGGAAGAACAAGTTGCGGACCCATTAGACTACGCATGGAAACACATGTTCTGGTACCCCTGTTGAGTTCCAGTTCAGGGAGTACGAGTGGCGTTGGCTTCTGATTTCAGAATTCAACAACCCTCATAAACAGGTAATTAAAAAAATTCTTATATTGTTATTTATTAGTACGTTTTAAAATATTTTACTAATATTTTATTTTTCCCTTTGTAGGCCGTTTTCCGGGCGAACGCTCAGAACCGACAACGCAATATAAGGAATCATCATGCCAGTTCTAGACCGTTTGCATCGTTAATAGACGAGGCGGCTAGGGAACATCCAGAAGTCAACCGGTACGTCTATACGTACGAGAAGACATATCCTGACGGCCAGGAAGATATTGTAAGCCGTTTTATGTTTTCAAATTTTTTAAATTATATATATATATATATATATATATATATTTCATAATGTTAATTAATTATTTTTTCCTTTCGAATTATGGTGTTGTTGGTTATATGAAATTGTTTGTATAATTTGCAGCTTGCTTGGATGGTAATTTAAAAATTTTATTGTTTTTTTAGTATAAAAATACTATAGCCAACGAAATTTACCATAATTCGTCGACAATAGTATTTTTTTAAATTTTTTTTTTTCAAGGTTTAGCCTACGAAATATGGCTTATTTCGTCGGCTATAGTAGTATTTAGCCGACGAAATGTACTATAATTCGTCAGCTATATTTTTTATTTTATTTCAATATTTAGCCGATGAATTATAGTACATTTCGTCGGCTATGGTTTTTTTTATTTATTTTTATTAAATACTTTGGCTGACGAATTATATATATTTCGTCGATCAAAGTCTTAGATCATGGTCGACGACAATTTATTTCGTCAGCTTTAGTCTTACTTTAACCGACGAAAAATAGAAAAATAAGTCGTCGGCTAAGTTTTAAATTATAGCGACGGCCACTTTTATTTCGTCGGCTAAAGTCATAGCCGACGAGTCTTTGCCGATGACATCTTAGCCGACGAATTTGGCTAGTGATCCTGGTAGTGAATATTCAAATTTCATTGAATTTGGCCTATCCTACACATACAACATTTGAGGAAGGGAGATATGTGTATATTTGTATAGGGAGTTCTAGTTACATCTCTAAATTTGTTGTATAGACCTCTATTAATTTTTGAAAAACAATAATTACTATTTTGACCTTCTAAAAATAGAAAGATAAAATAACACCTAATTAACTTGATGGATCTAAACATCCCAAAAAGAAAAGAAAAAATTAGGGTTTTTTAATTGAAATAGAAGAAGAGCAAATGAATGAGGTGTGGGTCAAGGCATTGTCTACCTCACATAGTCAATATTGTTCCTAATTGGGATGTTGTTCTATACGATCCATCTTCAATAATCACTAGTAGAAAACGGGCTTAGGGACGGAAAGTTTCCATCGCTTAAGCCCGACTTTCCGTCGTCTAAGCTCTGTCGCCTAAGCTTGGTCGTATTTTTTTAGAGCGACGGAAATCCATAATTCTGTCACTTAAGCAATGTATCTATGCGATAGAAACAAGCCTTAAACGACACAATGCTTCAGTTGCTTAAAGCTTAGATTTTTTTAAAAAAAAATCTCCGGCCGATTTTTGGCCGAAATTTTTTTTGATGTACAAAATGTTTCTTGTTGTTGTTGTTGTTCTTCCTCCACCACCACAACCACCGTACCACCTCCTTGGCCACCATTACGGTGCCACTACGGTACCACTATTGTAGTCACTAAGATTTTATTAGTGACTAACCTCATAGTCGTCACTAACCTTATAACACTGATAGTGACCGAGTTCTATTTTGAAATAAAGTTAAAAATATATAAACCCTATTCCCTTCTCAAGAAAATAATACAAACCCCCGTTCCTTGATCAAAATCAAATCTCACTCCTAATAGCTTAGAAAAGAAAAACTGAGATTTCTCCATTTCCGCTCCATCGTGTTTTTCTCTCGCCAGCGAAAAATTCATAGTTTTCTTCCCCATTCGCGCTGGTAAATCCTCAATCTCTCATTCTTCAATTTTCTAATCAATCTCTTTGATTATAATGATGATGATTTCGATCTCTATTTCAATCAGCGTTAATGGAAGCCCAGGCCATTCGGAATTTCTTCAGCTCTGTTCTTCAGCTCTATTTCAATCAGCGTTAATGATGATTTCGATCTCTATTTGAATCCATAACATACTAGTCGCTGAAGATATTGTGAATTAGTGACAAACTTATTATTTTAGTCATTAAATATAATCAATGACGGATCTTTAGTGACCACCTAGTGACCAATTAAATTTGGTCTCTAACCACATTTAGTGACCAACGTCGTGGTCACCAATATCTATATTTTATCAAAGGGTTCTTCCCCCTCCTCTCTACAACCACACGGCCAGTTAACAAAAATACAATAATTTACATACTCGCGAGATTCATAATCAGGTCGAAGAAAAATAAGTAAATTACGCTAGTCGATCGTTTTTCAAAGACATAAATCCAACCACATAGCTAACTAACTAAAAGCAAGTTTAATACACTTCGTAATTAATTCATGAGACGATTAAAGGCCTGGCTTCTTAAGTGGGAACTGAATAGAAGTTACCCTGCATCGATCTTAACGATCAGAGCCTCATTATGCAGTGGAATAGTAGTACGTTCATTTAAGTAGAACACTGTTATATAGAGCATGCATGCGATAGCTAATAGAGAAGCGATCGAGGACGACGACGACACACAAATAGTCGACCTGAGGAAAGAGATTATTAGCTCTAGCCTCTCCATGATTCGTGCAACATGATCTTGATTTTCTTTCTTTCTCTGATCAGTCAATTCAACACTTCTCAACTTTCTCTGAGAATGAAGCTACGTACCGAACCACCATGGATATGGCGTCCCTTAGTCAAAATCTAGCCCTGCATGGCTGCATGCGTTTAGATCGATCATGTATGTAACAGCTAGCTTGCTACGGCTAGATATATCGATCATGTATATAAACCCTAGCCTGCATGCTGGTCGAGTCTGGTTGCTTCGTCAGACAAATCAGTCAAGCAAATAATAGACGCGCGTAGTCATAACTTAATTAATCTGAGGCATGATCGATGAAAAGAATTTATGTATGCTAAGCCAATTAACACGAAGTTATACTAAACGTACTAGCAGTCAGACTATCATGTATAGGATAACTGAAAAGTGACACGAACTGCAAGACTGCCAGAATCACTAGCTTACTGATCGATCAACTACGTACTGTAATTTCATGTGATGATGAAAAATACATTACATTGCTGAGGGAAGATAGTAATTAACCGTTCTTCGGTCATGAACTTTGCTTGAAATTTGAATTCGATTCAATAGTATAGTATTTTACATCACTGCAGGACATTCAACTCTTACAGTAAGCTAGCTATGTATGAATATTAAAGTCATAAATATAAGCCGACTGCCCCTTACAGAGTAATTTCCATCAATGGTGGTTTCCCCAAGTATGGCCATTAATAAACTAGTTCCATTAGAGCAAAAGACAAGATCGATATAAATTCTGGAAACTAAGTTGGAAGTTGGAACAAGAACAAAACACATTCATGCCAGAAGAACAAAGCAAAAGAGCCACAATGACAATAAGCGAGTTCTAGACAACATCATAATTAATTTACGAACAGCAAAAGTGGAGCAAAAGGAAAGACATAAGCCTCAAACAGCCGGCGAAGTCATTCGTAGTATCATTGTAGCTACATGTTTCTATATCACATCTCAATTTCTTGGAAATTTTGGCTCATTAGAGCAAGCAATTCGATCTCAGTAATTGAATATAAGACGTGATCCGTGAGTCTGAAATATGTTTAGATATTTGAGTTTAAAAACAAACACGAAACACCGTTTAATTACATATTCCTAATCCTCAGTAAAATACGTACATTACAACCGAACAGATTGTGATCGTCTCGATGGATCAACATCTAAATCAGAAACATATATGGTAAAACAAAAGCAAGAATGACCATCATTTTCATTTTACATAAACTGATGAATATGATATTGCAGTCAATACTAAGGTAAATCTCCACCTTTCTCACTCTCTGTCTGTTCCAGAGACAACATTTAGAGGCTCCTAGGCGACATGACAAGACATATCCACGTCCTCATCATCATCTTCACCAATTAAAGTTTCGAAAAAAAATGGAAAAAATTTTCCCCTCGGATCAAAACCCTATTCAACTTTATCTTATTTTATATTTTACCCAATTTCAGCTGGCCTATATTTAGGGTTTTGGTGATTGACGGGACACAAATCTCGTACGGGTGCACAATGAACGAGGCGGCAGAGTGGAGTCGCTAGGATGAGTCCACGTAAGGCGCCCGTGCTTTTTTTACGGTGGAGATGCGGTCATTGGACTGACACTAACAGCGAAGGAGCATATATTATTGACCAAGACACGACAAAAGAGAGACAGGTGTGCACGTGAGAGTGCACGTTTGGACGGCCCTCTGATTCCGGATTGACCGTTGAACGCGGGATTCTCGTACCACCGGGTTTAGGTCGTTAATAGAAACCTTTCGCATTTGGTTTACTAACTAATAGTATAAAACAGAATACAAACAATGTTGGTTGGATTTCAAATTATTTTGAAGATTACATGATGAAGTAGCTAGAGATTAGAGTGTGTGTGTTGAATTCTCGAAGATGTAGAGGTTTAGCTCTTTAGGTTGTTAATAGAAACATTTTCCGAACATCTTCATGCATTTGCTAACAAAAGCGAATCAAAAACGCAGCTAGATCGAGTTCAAATTATTTCGTGGAGTAGATAATAGAGTCGAGATTAGAGAGTTAGTGCGAATTCCTAAATATTTAGGGGTTTCGGTTCTAAATAATGTGACCATGGAGCTCATTTCACAACAAAATTAAACATTGTTCTAGTCATGTAAGAAATATGCAGAACCACTAAAAACTTCTGAATCTACATTCATGATTATCCTCACTCAAGGAAACTGAGAAGCCCAGCACAATCAATAAACTCTTCTCAAAAAAGGCAGCAGACCTAATAACGACTCGATTGAAACGTACATGGTGTTGGTGTTTGGTAGTCCTTGGTTGCTAGCTATCTATTCGATCTTCAGAGAAGTTCTAATCACAAAGCACAGATTCACAGGCCTGAATCATTCATATATATATATATATATATATATATATATATATATATATATATATATGCAGACTACCTTGCAGCTAAGAACATGTGGGGAAGGTAATTCTTTGCAGCCTTTGCTAGTTGCTATGAACTACTAGTACGTACTACTGCACGCTCTAGTACCTTGAATTGAACTGATGAACATTCAAGATCCCTATTGTTTGGTTCGTAGCTTCATGAGTTTGACTGATCCCATGTGAGTTTGAACTCGAACACTCGATCCTGGACCTAACCATTTCAGAGGTATCTTGAATATATGACTAACACCAATGAGCTAGCTAGGACATGAACTCATGTATATATAGTTTTTCCCCTTGTAAAACTGAAATTCAATACCACCTGATGAATATCGCGAGAGTATCCGGATGGGGTCGACATTGGTTATAAGTTATTATCTTATATGTTCATCATTGTCAATTAATTTTTATGCAAACCTCAAATTACTTTATCACTCTTGTTAATAGGCACATTAACTCAATGAGCTGATGGTGAAAAAGTTAGAGTTTTCACAATATACCAAAATGACACGACTGTATTGATACTAATACATGTATTAATGATAACTACAATTATTCTAGAATAGTGAAATTTTACACTCCACAATTCATGATCTACGCCTTATGTTTAATCAACTCTTATAACTTATTGGTGGACACATAACTGGTTTCACTAATTTCAGGCAATTATTTTCATTCATGAATGATGAGTAGCACATTTGTTCATTGAATAAAAAATAAATCGACCCCAATCAAGTCGCTGAGAAAGATTCTTTGGGAGATACATACTGTCTTCAATTCATGACTAGCATTATTGAAAAGCAAACTAGGTCCATCTCGAATTTCATGTCGGTTGACTATTACCGTAAATGCATGATGGTCACGATGAAATATTATTGATTGATGGTAAATAATATTCGAGCCAGTAAAACTAATAATTAGTGTATAGTAATACCCGCGCTCTATTCTAATTCCACTTTTGACGGCTGGAGTTGAACGTGATGATCAAATGAAAATAGTGGTGTTTGTGCTTGACTCGAGATCGACCCTGCTAATAGATTCTGAATAAGGCAGGTAAAAGTTGTATAGCGTGTAAAATTTAGCGAGTTTGACGAGTTATCGAAGAATAGTAACTACATTTGACGTGTAAGGATAAAATTTTGAGATTTTACTAAATGATCAAATGTGTGATCTTAGATATCAATGTTGTAGTACGTGTCGACACGACTCTTCCGGTATTTTTGTAATATTTTTCAGAGCTTCAGTCTATTTTTTAAGAATTTAAGAAGTTTTGAAAAAAAGAATTTACCTTTAGTAAATCAGTAAAGGTAAATGATAAAAAGAGAATTCAGTTTGGGCCGTCAGATTTTAATTAGGAGGAGATCGGGCCATCTATTCCTCTATATATAGAGGGAGAGTCAGTGCCTTGGTCAGACCTCGTCTCGACCTCGGCCAGACGCCCAGACGACGTCAGTCCCCCTCCGTCATTGCCGTTGCGATCTCCACCGTCAGGGCACAGCTGTGCGTGTGATAGGCACCATTTCACTCCTCTCCTCAAGCTCGTCCTTCCTGTGCCCGAAGATTAAGCTTTCAGTGAGATTCACGAGGAAACCCGATTTGGCTTTCACTTTCAAGCGAGATTTCTCCATCCAGTCTTCGGCCATCGAATCTTTTGCTTGAGGTGAGTTTCTTGATCCTCTCGACGAGTTCTTCAACCCTATGTGATTAGTTTCATCGACTAGTTAAGTTTCTAAAAATCTGGGTTTTATGGCAGTTGGTTCTCGGTGAAGCTAGCTAGGAGCTCAGATGAAGACGTGTAGAGGATTTCAGGCTATTTTCCAAGCTTCTGGGCACGTTGTTCGTCGTCTCCTTGACCGCTGGTAAGCTATCCCTCTTCCTTGATCATTTTAGTTCAAGTGGGTTTTTTTTTCTGGGTTTTCCCGATTAAACAATGAACAAGGTTGTTGATATACTGTTTGGGTAGTTTGGATTTCAAGTTGAAGGAATGATGTAATTTGAGTCGAAAAGTTTTGTTAAGAGTATAACAAGAAATCACAAGAAATTTATATAAAAAAAAGTTTCCATTTTTGGAAAGTGCTTAGTAAAGAATTGGAGTTTGACTAATTTTGGTTAGATGTTGAATCGTTATCGGAAGATTACTAAAATTCTGAAAGTGGCAAGTTGACACTTTTAAATAAATTGGATGATATGACTTGAATTATCAATTTATCGACTCAAGGTTAAATAAGTTGGTCAATTTGATGCAATGGGTATCCTTAGTAATTAAACGAATTATTATGTGACTACCTAATGTCGGATTAAAAATGTTAAAGGCAAGTTTAAGGGTTGAGACGGACTTCCGGCAATTAAGTAAAAAGTCGATAATCAGAATCGAGCTAAAAAGGTTAAAGAGTCATAAAAGGAATTTGTTGGTCAACTTGGTCAATGTGGTCATTCTTAGTCAAACTAGGAATGATAAGGTCAACTAGACTGTTATTGTTACTTCGTTACTAAGCTACTCTATTCTGCAGTGATTCATCAGACGAGTTAGCTCAAGCGGTGACCTCGGTTTACCAAGGCGGTTCTTGAAAGCTTGGAGCTTACGTAAGGAACGACAATTCCAGGTAGGGAAAACTAATCCTCCATTGTTAGTGGTTTTGCTATTAAATAAAAGTGCATTATTTTTGTATGCACTTGGTCGATGCCTCCGGAAAGTTTTCAATATATTATGAGAGAAATAATTTATGATTGGGCTTGAGGCTAGACAAAAATGATTTTATATGATGATGTGATATGTTGAGCACCGTTGTCTTGATTTTCAGTGCGTGACCTGAGAGTGATGGGACCTAGTATCTAAAAAATCTCACGGTGTCGATAACCTTGAACCTTCGGAGGGCAATGCCCTGTTTATATTTTTTCCCGCTTACGCCCATCTCGTACAGAGTTAAGTGAGTCGTAAGTGTGGCATGCTACTATGAGTGATGTGTTGGGTATTAGTTGTAAATGGATACTCTTGCAACTATTCATCCTCCGACGTATAGATAGTTGGTCTCGGTTTGTTGAATAAGCAAACCTGGGATCGGTCACAGAGATTTGAGAAGCCCCAGGCTGTATTTGCACATTGAGCGCTCTGACCCTTGTTTTAGCATACTGCACAGTTTTCCTCTAAAGATATGAAATGATGGTTTTTGTGTGCCAAGATTTTTTTAATGGTTTTATTTCAAGCTCAAATCTATATGTATCTATATATGGTTTTATGGATTTCAAACCTAGCTAGCATTGGTGGGTCTATATGTGATCTAGCGATGACGACGCTCACCCCTACAAAAAGTTGTTTGTAGGTACTGTGTACTGTGACGGGATAGATAGAGTGAGCTATGTATGTGAAATCTCATTTCTTATTCATTATTTCGTTTGAGCCAGTCACTTGACATGCTTTACTCTTCGAGTCATTTTTGAGAGTATTTACATAAAAATTATAGAGGTGTCTTTCTAAATTATTAACTCTGTTATATGTTTTTATTGTTGTCGCTAAAGTTTTTAAATGACCTTTTGTTTTGTCCATCTTCCGCGAAATTATAAAAACTTTGATTATTGTTTTGAGAAACTCTTGTGGTGCCACTTAAGTTTAAAAATTAATTTTACCTACTAAATCGCCTACGACTTTAGGTTAATGAGTTGTCGGTACGTCATTCGGACATGTTGGCTTCTTATTGGCTTAAAATCGTGGTCACTGTAGCTCCTCCTCCTAGAGTGCGACAAGTTGGGGACTGGAAGTGAGTTGCAGGAAGCGTTTACCTCATTTCGATCGACTACAATTGGTTCCTCAGTCATACAAATGAGGGATCACTTGTAATGTAAATTTATGTTCACTCGCAGAAAGTTTCCCCTTCTCAAGCTTTCCGGTTGCCTGGAAATTAAGCATGTACGACTAGCCTAACATGATCCGATGACCATCAGATCGATGCTTATAATGTCAAATTAATAACATCACGTTCATGAGTTCCATTCGGGCCTAGCTAGCTAATTAGCACTTCTAACTACCTGATGAATAATTAAATAGATAATGAAAAATTTGATGAGTTGAAGAAGAAACTCCATGCATCCGAAGTGCATAATTAAGGAGGATATGAATCTTCAATTTCATCCATTCATTATACATAATAATATGAAGAGGGGTTGCCTTTTACTTAGACAGTTGGGAAATTTTAATGCATATAATAAACATAATCTCATGCTTGCATATGATGATATGAAGCTATTTACAGCATTCACATATATACTGGTGAGATTAACGGGAGAGAAGATCGATATAGTAATTAATGAATCAAACCAGCACTTCATTTAATCAAAGAAAAACAATCCAGCAGGTCAAGCTAGTTTGAATCAGTAAAAATAGCACGACAGAAGAAGAAATGAAGCAAAGTAATGCATTAATATGAATACTTTAAGAGTTGATATATCGTCTGTATATATATGTATGCTTTTTTTTGTTTACTTAGGTTGAACCACTGAAGAGACATGACCTGAATGTATTTTTACTTCAATCCAATTTTTACTTCAATAATAAAATAAAAATACATGATTGAACATCAGAGTAAACAATTTCAAGCTACTTGTTCTGCAGGAAGGGTGCGCACTTCTAGTGTTTTCCAGAATGAATGGATTTAGACAAACATAAAAAATAATGTTTTTCTTATTTTGGCAAACAAATAAAGATATAAATTAGTGGAGCAAGTTAATATACTATTAATCCATAGGCAAATCCCACTAAATTTAGTATATGATGACATCAGAAAGTTCTAATTTTCCTTCAAATTACGCACGACTATAGTTAAAAGGGGTCTCTTCAAGCTAGGGATCTTTAACAATGCTACTTTGGATAATAATCCTATCTTGGACTGAAATGATTGGTAATGCGAATAGAGCCTCTAAGAGTGTTAAAGTGATATTCGTATATACATAGAAACCCACATCACTCAAAAGGGAAATCAATCAAGGCTTTCTTGAACCAAAACCCTAATTAGCAAATGTCTCTATCAGTAGTTATCATGGGTTTAACTCAGATTTAACCTAATGATGATTACTCATATACTCCTACAGGTTAATTATTTGACAAGGGTATCCAATCACGGATTCACAAACAAGCTGGTAGCCAGATTGATTACGTAAAGTAAGATCAATATACCTAGCTTTTTCCTGTTTAACCTGTAATTGTTCTAGCAGACACTATGGTTTTTCTTAAGCCCCATTACTTAATGACCATCAGCTATGCTTTGCATGACCAGAGAAACAAATTAACTATGTTTTGACGAAATTGGAATTCTCACTAAGATTCTCTAATACTATTCACGTCTTACACTCTGGGTTGCAGACTTGACAGTAGTGCAAATTATTTCCACTGCTGCTGCTCACTTTCATCAGTAATATCTGACCATCTGAGGCTGATATGACAAATAAGGAAAGTCTCATTTGAAAAAATATAATATGAAAATGGTTGTGCATCTGCATGACATGCCAATCCTGACGCAAGTACCAGATCAATCAGATGATCAAAGAATTCAAGACTTGATTATCGATCAAGTTACATATCAATATATTAGGTTAATTTTGCTTCAAATCAGGGCTGAGGAAGAGGCATAGAGCCATTTATATCAAATATTCCTAAGACAGTAGTGGGAACGATGCTAATGGGAGTCAGAGATAAAAGAGAGGCTTTGTCTGGCCAATCAACAACACAAAGCACTAAAGAAAGCAAATTTATATATAAATGGTGCAAACAGACATATATATCTGACATGTTCATCTATGATCTTAATGTAAGGTCCTTTCAAGCTTTGTCCAGTGTTTAATTCTGAGTTAACTCGGAGTTTCCAAGAACAGCTTTCAAGAAAATTGCTCTATGTGAATGAAAACAAGGTAAAAAACAAAGGCAGAAGCTCCAATCTCCATGCAAATCTACGGGTTAACTAAGCAAATCTACGAGTTATCAGACATATTCATGATGTCACAAGATGATATATGGTTCTAGTAATTGTTTTGGATCAGATCTCACAGCAAATAGATAGAAGAAACAGAAAATTAAATACTGATACTGATGAAACACAAGAAGTCTGATCTCTCTAGAAGTGCTCAGAGTGGCTACCAACAACACCATAAAATTAACTACTAAACCCTAGACAACGCCCAAATACCATACCAAACATAGTCTCAACTAATTAAAAAAAAACATGAAATTTAAGAAAATACCATCTGGTAGAGCGGGATTGATTATATCTCAACATAGCTCATCATTTTCCATTGATCACATCAATGGATCAACATCAGAGATGTAGCCCCTTGAGCTTACTGACAGCTGGCACCCGGATGAGGCTGATGCTGATGAGGCGGTGGAGGCAACTGTTGTGGCGGCAGCGGCGGGCGCTTCCGCTTCTTCTTCTCGTAGCTGATTCCTCTTGCTTTGGACTGCAAGTCCCGAACCTCACGGAGATAGAGCCTAACAGCTCTAGCTCCGAAAGGATTGGCTTCGGGCTTACCTCCGTTCTCCTCGAAAGCAGCTCGAAGCCGCCCGATGAGGGCGTCCAGGCTGCCCCAAGCTTGGCGAAGCGGGCAGGGGCATGGGGCAGGTGGGTTGGGGTGGCCATAGAAGGGGCAGATTGGAGTGTGGACTTTAGTCTTGCCGAACTGGTCGAGGTAGCGGAGGAACTCGAGAACATGAGCACCGCTGCAGCGGGAGAGGGAGAGCGGAGGGCGGTGGTTCTTCAGGTACTGTCCGAAGGTGTTCCAGTCACGGCGCTTTTGGTTCTCGTAGCGGCTACTGGAACCAGGAGAAGATGAAGAAGAAGCCGAGGCTGCTAGTGTCACACCAGAACTAGCTGCTGCGCCGCTGTTCATCATCATGTTCATGCCAGCCGTGCTCATAATTAGGTTATGGTTCTGAATTTTGTGCTCTGCAGAGTTGGGGGAGTCATCCATATCTGGGATCGAATCCATGAACTTACTATTCACCTTCTTCTTCTTTTAGGGTTTCCGATCCTCACCACAGAGAAAGAGAGAGTTGAGTTTAAATAACTTTGGAAGAAGAAGTGGTCCTAGGACTGTACTGGATGAATCTTCGATTGATTTCCATTGATGGATTATGAAAACAAGGAACAAAACAGACGCTAATAATTGATTGATATTACAGAGGGGAGTTCCATATTCAGAAAAAGGGATGGATGGAGCGAGTAGAGAGAGAGAGAGAAAGAGAGAAATATAGAAGGAAATGAAGCTGGAAATGGTGAAGCAAGAAAAAGAGTTGGGTGATATTTGTTGTGGATATGATGGGAGAGCTTTGAAAGGACTGTACTTTTTGACTCTTTCTCTCTCACACAGAGAGAGATACAGCTTTCAAGTACCTTTTCTTGTTTTGCTTAAATTGTTTGAGAATCGGCAGTGATACTAGCTCAAAGGAAGCTAGAATAAGGATCTGGTTTTTCTGATGGAATTCTAAGCAGCTAGGTTTGGTTTCTTAAAAGGGTTGAGCACTCTTAACAATGGCATGAATTACAATTATTAGGGGATCAGAGATAAACACAGTGACAGAGAAGGGAAATCTGAAATATATAGGGCTTTTTATGAGAATGGAAAGGCATTTGGGACAGTGTTGAAATGGACAGGAAAATTGAAACAAGTCTGGATGGGGGTAAAATATTTAAGGGGATGATTTACTTCTTGACTAGTACCCCCTAATCTCTACTATTGAATTGAATGACAGTTCCTTTCTGAATGACTAGAGTGCCATTGTGAATTTTTTGTCCCCCGCTCAGTACTTTTCTTTTTCTCCCCAAAATTAGACTTCAATTCCTGTCACACAAATTAGGCCCCATCTCAGCTTTAGAACACTTGGGAAAAGTCACCTATTACATATATGGAATCCCTGTGGGACTTCTGTGGATTTTTGCAGAATGCCCCATTGTGAAGAATACAGTTTGAGAGAATAGTTTTTTTTCTTTTCTTTCTGCAGGAAAATATTAGAGAATAGGATAATCGGTAGATGTATGCACAAAACAGTCTTAAACCAAGAAAAAAATGTTGCCTTTCCATCCTAGGATTGCAAATGCTTTCGTATAATTTGTCGTTGCTTAGTTTACTTTCCTGATTTGTTTGGAAGCAGTAGATCGAACTCATGCTCATTCGGTTCGTTTTTAACTCGTTCGACTTGTGTTTATAAGATAATTAAGCTGAGTTTGAGCTCAATATTAAGCTAAAAAAACAAACTTGATAAACTAGGATGTATCTCATTAGTTCATGAATGTATAGTTAACTATTTTTATTAGTATCTCGAGTTTGTTAAAAGCTCGGTCATGAAAATAGGAAAATAAATATGTAATTTAAAACAAAATTTATTTTACATTCCCTTTATTACAATCGACTCATTCGAGCAACTCATCTTAGAGTACGTAGCCGAGAATTCGTACAAATAAATAGTTAAGCTCATCAAAAGAATCACATGCACCTTAGATTTAAGAAGCGCGCTAAGGTCCCATATTATCAGAATCCTCTCCTACACATGTACTGCTTCTCACATGGTAGAATGCAACATTGACTGGCCATTGTTATTTCTTGCATCACATCAATATAGCGATTGGTAAGGCTCTTCTAGATCGAACATGAAATAATTGAAGAAGTGGATCATCTGATGATATCGTACATATTTGTAAGCAGCTTCATGTATATATATATATATATATATATATATATATATATATATGCTTCTAGCTGTGTTCCAAAATCACATTATGTTTATGTGTATGTTGAGTAAACATATTATTAACCCTAAATATGGAAAATGATTGACAGAGGGTTATGCACGCATACATATCTTTCACATTCAACAATGTGCAACAGGGTCAAGTATGATGGACTACTGATGAAGAAAAATGCCAAAACCTACATTAATATTGCAACTGCCAACATATATATTGATCATCATCTTTGATCTTTCACATTCAAGCACTACAGTTATCTACGTACACTTCTGATGAGTTCTGAATATGGCAACTGTTACTGCACAGTAGTTTCTAGCTAGTACTACCATAACCATTATTGCTGGATTCGAATCTATAAACAAACTTATATATCTGTGACTCCAACAAGAGGTGAATAATCTGCTGCATTGCTGGGTTGTCTAAATTAAAGGATCTATACAGCTGGGATTAATGGGAGTTTATCTCACATAATCATTCTGTGTGGTAAAAACCATAGAGATCTATTCCATCGCCATCGAGGAGAAAGAAAAGGATATAAAGCTCCATTACCGTCCTAACTACGCAAGAGACTGGTCCATCATCTCAAGCAGATTTTATCTGTTTCTTCTCCTGTTTTCTTGGACGTTAAGATCTGATCCTAACTTGATCTTGAATTCTTGATCATCCTTCATATGTATATGCATAAATTTATATTATATAATTGTGTTGGTTTGTTTGATATTATTGATATTTAAACTGATTTTTCAGCCCATCCGTTTTAAGTTTCACTGTTTGATCATTAGAATGTGAATCTACTCGATCTATCTAGAAGCAGCCACTATTCGTTATGGGAATGATTCAGTGATCGATTACTACTCATGTACCACCTCGCCACGTAAGTGAATTTTCCTAGGAAAATGTTAATGTGGTTATATGGAATTTGATTATGTATAAAGTTTCAAGAAAGAAACATCAACTTCAGTTGTGGTTGCGCATTAATAGACGATTATGTGATTTGGTTTTGCTCAAGGTCACTATATATATTTTCATCAACTTAATTAACTTTGTGTTATTCATGTCGATCATCTTCAATTATCGTCTCATTTGGATTTGGAAATCCACCTTAACCACAAACTATAACAAGTTCAACTTCCAAGTGCATCTATTTCTTATCTATGCTAGCATGTGAACTCACCAAATTGTGTATTGGGTCACAAGCAACCAATCACAAAACATTGCCCAAGCTGATCTGAATCTCTGATTCTAGTCGACCATAATGCTAAAATATCGATTATTGGTCTAATCTACTTATATATCCAACCGTTCAACAGGCTAATATTCACAATTTTACCAAAATGATTCGGCTTTTGGATTCCAAAATAACATTATATGTAGGACGGTTCAGGGTTGAATATCCGTATCATAATTTTGTCAATGTTAATTTTTCAAGAGCCATCGACATCTCTCATGCATGCAATGATGAGCGAAGTTGAATACTCTAAGCTATGTTCATTTGGTTACATCATTATCATTTTAGTTTCATTTGCACAGTACCATTCTCAAACAATTTGCATTGCTCCTCTCGAACTTTTAGTCTACCTTTTAAACCACTCTAAATCTGCCTAAACTCGATCTCTCTATTAATAGGGATCCAAATTAGTCTCAATATAATGGCTAGGTCTTAACATGTAGAAACGTTATCACAAAGTTCTCTACGATCTTCAAAGGGTCTTAGAATTCAAAACCGAGCCTTTTGCAAATTACAGGGTACCCGGTCTACTTTTGAAGATGGCATATGCTTCTCAGAGCACTGCTCTTTTTATTGAGTCCGACTCTGATATTGTTGTCCAAATGCTAAACGAGAGGGTGGATGATCTTCATCCTTTTTACAGTGTGATTGGGAGATGTATGTTTCTGATGGATAAGCTCTCTATGTGTGAAGCTTCACATGTGTAGTTGTGTACAGAGAGATCAACATTGTTGCTGATATTCTTTCCAAGTCCAGATTCTGAGTTTGAGGTACAATATTTTCATCAACCTTCTCCACAAGTTGTTAATGTTGATGAATGTACTTTTAGGAACGTAGCTTGTATCAATATATATATATATATATATATATATATATATATATATATATATATATATATATATATTACAGGGTCTACTTTGTTAGAATACACTTTTTTGCCAAGTTTGTAAGAATATACTTTGCTAAAATTATTCTTGAAAGGCTCCAAACCCCATATTAAAAATCAATTTCATTCACTGGAACTGCATAACTCAGGGAGCTTGTCCGGGCCTGGATATGAAACCCGACTCGTGTTTTCCCTCAGAGTAAATCAGTAAATGGAGAGAGATGCCTCTATTTACCTACGTATGCCATGAATCGAAAAGATTAGTATTATAGAAGCACCAGCCTGTATCCTCGTAATCAAAACTAACCGATGTATTAAACTTTCTATACACATGGAGGTGCTTTTCCTCCTTCTGGTCTCATCTAAGCTGAACATGCTGAACTTCTAGCCTGCTACAAAGCCGTTGAATTTGCAGTCGCACAAGGTTTTGAATTGGCTATTCTTCAGACAGATGCTCATGAGGTCTCAAACGACAATGAGAGGATGACTCTCCTAATGTAACTGTTCAGGAGCGGATTTATGCACTAGGTAAAAGAAAAATGGATCTATCACGTCCATAATCAAAGTCCCGGGCAGCACTCACCTGCCCGCGCATCTTTCTCAGGGAAAAAGCAAAGCAGATTTCTCAGTCTCAAACTTTTTAACAAAAGATTTGCTTAACCAAACCTTTGGTAGAATCAATTTACAAACAGGCATACCCAAACCACCATAATAGCGATTTCTGTCTCTTATAGTGTGCTAATATAACTCTTCAAATGGAGCATCACTGTATCGATCCGGTGCTCAAATTGGTTGATGAGAAAAAGTGGGAAAGCAAGAATTAATGCACGCATAGAAACAGCATAAAATATGATAATGTAGAGCCTCTGATCATGCTGCAAATTACACGTGTATATTATATGTACAAAGTATATGTACAGCAATGTAGGAGAACCAAATCAATCACTGCAGCCACTAAACAAAGCTATGTTCTCTAGAAAACTAAGAGCACAAGTAGCCCACCTAGCAATAGTAAACATGAAGAAGAAAACACACAGAAAAGTTTGGACATCCGAGGCTCTTGAGAATCAATCCTTAGCTCACTCATAAAAAAAGGGGCAAAAATTTGAAGTTTTTGAAAACCAAAAGCACAAGTAAAGAATATGTGGAAAAAGAATAGCTCTATAGGATTATGGAGGGAGAATCAAATATTATAGAAGAGCAATATTGAGAGAGAAAAAAATATCAGCAACAGATCAACAAAATTTCTCTATTTTCCCTTCCCCATAGCCCCTTCTCTCTGATTCCGGAAGTGGCTGAGAAGCTGTTGTGCCTGCATAATTCATGTAAAAATATTATCTATTTTGTTTCACAACTCCAGATAATTCTGAAAGTTTTTCATAATTCAAGAATTCCTAGAAACCAAAGCCTTCTTTTGACCAAAACAAAAACCACACATGACAATATATGACATTTGTTCTGCATGTATGAGGTTTCATGCAAACCCTTGCCATTATGGATTCATCTCCTGTTAATGCTAGGTAAATGTGTCTATCACCAGGGCAAAAAAGTAAAAGCTAGCTTCTTTCTGGATTGCTAAATAACAGTTAATTAACAGATGGGAAGAAAAAAGCACTGGCTTATTCAATAATCAATTAGGTTCTTTTTCATCTTTTTAATTTTTCAGAGTTGCATGGTGCCTGAAAAGTCATCACCATATATAACACACTGAGTGTAAGCAGATAAACAGAGAGCTAAATATATATGCATGAAAAATTACTCAGCTACATACCTTTTCCTTTGCTCTTGGAGTGCCAGACTGAGATAAAGCAACCAGCGGAGGGACAGCTCCTTCCTGAAGAACCATAGTACAAAACTTTGGACTATGAAGGCACAGTTGCAGTAGAACGGAGGCAGAGTTTTCCTTTCCCCTCTGAGAACCTGATTCCACAATCTCAACTAGTAGTGGAATTCCTCCTCCTCGTGCAATTGCCAAGCGCCCCTCTGCAATAGTGGACAAATTTGCCAGAAGAGCAACAGCCTTGTCAGCCATCCCAGTGTCAGGGTCCATCAACTCAATAAGATACTTCACAGCCCCAGCTTGAACTAGGCGGGCCTTATTTTCGTGAAAAATTGAGAGATTAAACAGTGCTGTAGCAGCATCTTTCTTCCCTCTAAGAGTTCCTGAGTGTAGAAGATCAACCAAGGCCTTCACTGCACCAGAACGGCCAATTTTTGCCTTGTATTCATCCAAGACAGAGAGGCTGAATAAAGCTGCAGCTGAATTTTCTTTGGCACCATCATTTCCCGTTTTCAAAACATGGATTAATGGTTCAATTGCTCCTGCTTCTGCAATCATGGCCTTATTGTCTTCATTAATTGATAAATTCAAAAGAGCTGTCACAGCATGCTCTTGCTTTATCTTCACCTCTGAATATAACAGCGAAAGCAAGGGTGTGATAGCACCACACTGGCCTATAATAATGCGATTATCCATATTGTGCTTTGCAAGAAGCCGCAATTCTTCTACAGCCATAGTTTGCACATCATCCAATTGGCTCTTGAGGTTTTCAATTAATTTCATGACATGGGATGTTGTCGTTAACCCATCAGATTCTGAGCTAGAAAATGGAAGCAGCTGTTTGTTTGGGTAATTAGGACTGTCCTGCCATGATGTCACTTCTACTTTTGCTTTCAAAAGGTGAGGCTTCTTTCCTAATAGCCTAGGAGAAAATCCTGATTCTTTATTTGGAGTATAAGCACCAGGATACTCGGATGTGATTTCTCCAGAAAACTCATTATCCTTTTCATGCCTATTGGATATCCCTGATATCTTAATTGATGGGGGAGGCATATAATCAACACTGGAAACAGTACTTGAGGCTGATTCACTCCTGCTATGAATGTACGACTGTTTTGGTGATGACTGGCTTTTCTCACCGTGAGGACATCCATTGGACCTTTCTCCACTCAATCTAGGAGATTCATCTTTTCTTTGCTTCTCAACTTCGACAGAGGATCTTGATGTCGAATTGCTACTGAGCATGGAGTACTGGGTATCTGTGTGAATCAAACCTTCAGGAGAGATGTGACCTGATGGAGATGGGACAGTGGTAGCATTAGTGCAGTGAGAGTTCGTCGCAAGTTTAATATTATTTTCTTGACACCAACTTTCTACCATAGCTTTGAACGTATAATTGGGAATGAGGTTTGTATGTGTCAGCTTGTGACGGGTCTTTGGGCAGATAATCAACTCATGATCAAGCCACTTCTGAATGGATGTTCTCTCATATGTTTGACCTGAAGCTACAATCACAGGATCCAACATGAGCTCTGAAGACAAAGGGCAGCGGAAGTATGGAGGGACTGAGATGCCAGATGCGGTAATATGGTCACTTTTAACCATGAATTCACGAATATGAGAGACAAGAACCACAACTTGGTCAATTTTAGCTAGTTCCCCTCTAACATCACGAACTTCAACATTCATTCTTTCCTTTTCTACAGCAATGCTTTCTTTCAATAGTTCTTGGCTGGAAGTCAAGCTAAGCAATTCAGTAATTTTCATTAGATATTTGGTGGAAGGCATGAAATCTTTTGTTTGACCTTTCAGAGCCTCTTCTAAGTATTCTGTTACTCTTTCAGGCTTCAAACGTTCAATTTCCTGCATACATTGCTGAAACATTTTTACAGATATTAGGCTTATACTTTTTGATTACTTATAAAACAATAAAAAGATCATCAGAAGTAGATTAAATAACTGACGATAAGAACTAGGCTGAGATAATGGTTCGTAGATATCTGGATGAGCCCCTTTACTTTTTGTGAAAATGGTATATACATAAGACATTTTGAAGTTAGCAAATACCTGAAGACCCATTAAACCTGAAGCAGATGAAGACGACTGTAATAATCTACTTAATGTACAGCAAATCTTGAGCGACGAATTTTGTATCTTTATCAACAATGGCTCGATCCGCAAAGCCTGAGGATAAATTGTAAACAGATTGAAGTTAAAACATGTAAAAGAAAACCTTATACACTCATACTCAAGCACATCCGAAGACACACAAACACACACCAGAACAAGGAACTTTAATTCAAATTGTTTATCTGTAATGCTATTAATAATTTCCAGGATGCATAGGGAAAGACAGTTCATAATGTCATAAGAACATTAAAGTTGTACCCTATTAATTTCCTTGTTTTTTTGTTTTTGTTTTTATTTAATTTATGAAACAGTGCATATGGAAAACCCAAGCCATTCCATGATGAAAATTCTCAAGCATGAAGCATGAATGTAAAGATATACTTATTCAGTTAAACTTACACTTAATAGTTTGCTTGACTTTGGAGACCAGTTTTCAATGAATTCCCGGGCTTCATTGACAGCCATGTCCAGTTCTTCACACTCTTGAAATAGAATTTCATCTGAAGGTATATGGTAATCAACTACCTCATCAAGTAATGGTTTCAAAAGCTTCAATACATCAACTATGGTTTTGTAAACCTTCTGAATAGGCACAGACTTCACTGTTTGACATGAAACCAGATGAACCAATCGCGATATGCTATTGATTAGACATTTTATAGATGATGTGTCCATCTCACCTGTTAAGGGAGGCAAAAAAAGTCACAAATTAAAACTACAAACAGACAAACATAATAAAAATGTGAACTTCACCAAAATATTTCTGCTCGAAATAGTTTTAGTTTGCAAATGTAAGAGCGTCTTTTACATCACCAGATTATCATTAGACCAATGACGGAAGTTTTTTTCCGGTTTAGAAGTTCCCACAGAAACATAATGATATAACAGCTAATTCCATGTGAGTATCTTATTTTATTGTTCAGAGGGACTCTAACTCGTCTATCCTGTTGTATTTGACACTAATGGTCCTGAAAGCAAATCTAATTAAACAATGAAATACACAAGTTTCACGGAATTTTCACAGACAAGGTCATCCGTCTGTGTTTCAAAAAATAGATCTTTCCTGCCAAAAACGTTTAAATTAAAGTTAAAACAGTGAATGAATTTCATTGTTGATTCATCACCTAAAGCACAGGAAAACGGGGAAAAGTAATTTTGTAATACACAATTTGAGACCAGAATATACAAGAACCTCAGCTCAACTTGGTCGAATAAGTAAATTTGTGATTAGTTTTCTCTTAGTCTTAGGAAACCACACCAAATGAGATTCAAAGCCAAATTTCCTCCATTTCCTAATGTCATAAGCATTGTCATAGGTATGTAAATACACTACACTAGAACCCTTTAATTCTCTTCAGGTGTCAAAATAAATTAAAACTTAACCTCATCAAACATTTTATAGATTACCAAACTCGATATTGAAACCCAAAAAAATCTGCACAAATGCCAGAAGAGCTCAAATTCAAGCTAAACAAAGCACCCCAACCCAATTAATCTCCAACCCATTTACATAAGTAAACATATGATATGAATGAAGAAATTTAACATTGCAGAAATAAAAAGTTAGTCTTTGAATCAAAACCTTACCTCCTCTATGCCTTGTAGCCTGAGCCATAAACAGATATTAATCAGCCCAAAGATAAAAACTTTAACATGAAATCCTCAATGGGTGTGACAAAAAGGATCAATCTTTGAAGAATCAATCTAAACCCTCATGCTCTGCTTTCCTTACAAAGCTGCATGAGAGAGAGAGAGAGAGAGAGAGTGAGTGTTCAAAGGAATGAATAGAAATTTTGATGGGATGGGAAAAAAATAAGAACTAAAATGGTGGGGCCTATGTGGTTGCAGATTTGTTGGGGTGAAGGGAAATTTTAATTAAAATATTAATGAGTGAGGCAGAGGGAGAGGATGGTAAACATTTAAAGGAGGCTTTAGGATGTAATAATCATGATTAGCGAGGGAAAAATTGTAAGAGAAGTCCAGCCTTTTGTGTAATAAGGGTTGAAGAATGCAATGGAACAAGGAGCTCCATGGAACAATGATATCCAGAAAAGATCCTACAGTACCGTGATTCTTTGTCTAGCTATCTCTGATTACCAATGTACCCCTAATATCTTCACAATTCACCATGTTTTTTCAACAACAAAAAAAATCGACAAAAAATAGGAAAAAAATTTCATTACTCTGAAATAAAAAAATAAATAAAAATTTATTCTTAAAACACTTGAAACAAAGTAACAAAGAAAATTGAATTTGATAGACAAAGCCTTTGCAATATGCTTAAGGTATAGGAAGAGCCGCCAATTCATCTCTATTATCAAAGTTCAATATTTCCTCCCATTCTTCAACTTTACAAATGAAAGTTGAAAATGTGAGATAACACTCATAACAGCACCTCATGTGATTAGGAAGTTAATTATGTGTTAGGGTGACTAGGTTTGTACTTTGTAGTCCTGCCAAAGGGTATATCTCAACTCACTAATGAAGCAGAAACCAACTTAAATTAACTGTGTATTTTGCGGGTATTTCCAGCTCTAATTATTAGTGCATTTCTCGCATGAGATCAGTATTATGATATTAAGTCAAGCAGGACGGAATCAGAATTTAAAATATACTGGGCACATATGCGCACGCATACACACACATAAATAAACTCATCATTGGTTATAAAATTCTTATTATTATATATACATTTTCATATTTTAAAGTCATTTTAAGACTGTATACTTGTATGGTCTATATTAAAAATGTATATGAAATATTTATAGGTCAAGTAATTTTATAAATGAAAATAATTAGTAAAGAAAAACATCCACAATCATGTGAAAAAAATAATAAACAAACTAAGTAAAAGAATTGAAAACAAGCAATTGCGTAAATGAAAATAATTAGTCAAGAAAAACATACATAATTATTTGAGAAAAAATTGATAATAAATAAATAAATTAAATAAAAACATACCAAAAGATAATAAACAAATTAAGTAAAACATGCCAAAATGAGTTGAAAAAAAAATACAGGTAAGGAGTCTTGAACCTTAGACCTCAAGGTAAAACCGATACATCTCTACCACTAGGGCATGCTTGCAGTTTGTGACCCACTAATTACTAAGAAAATTTTTGTAGCAAATTTCAGTAGAGCACAAGACCTACTAGGCCCCTAAGTGGCTCTGCCACTAAAGTCAAGCATAAAAACAGTTTCAAGAGTTTTTGTGCATTACTCTTGATGTAAAATTTTAGTATGACAGCTTGTGACACATTGGAGCATGCTAACAACTACTTTAATTTTTTTTAAATTGGAGAAGTAAAATCTAAATTCTTTAAAAATATTACCCTCAAACTTCAACAATTTCTCTATTTTAGAGATTCTGACATTTATTACAACAATAAAATATGTTACAACATTATTAATCATAACAAATATATATATATATATATATTATTACAATACACTACTCAATTTTAATTTTTTTCTTGTTGAAACATGTGAAGAATTTAATTTTAGAGAATAAAAGCATTGCTGCAAATTTGAGGAATGAACTCATGTTTTTCTCTATTTTGGAGAATGAATTTAAAAATTTGTTAGACTGAAAAATAGTTTAATATTACCTAAAATTGAGAAAATAAGGAACCTGTTGTACATATTCTTATGTGCATAATTTAAGAAGTTACAAATCATTCTCATTTTAATTCAAAAACCTAAAACTGTGATATTTAAAAATGTTCGAATTCATGAAAAAAAATGAAAATAGGGGGTTTTAAAAAGTTAGAATTCAATGAAAATCGAAAATAGGGGTATGATACTATGATATGACAATTATGTACATTGTAAATGGTTAGACTTGTCAATTAGACAATTATAAAAGTTTGACATGTTTTCTGTCATTTAACCCAGAAAATCTTGAAGAAGGATTGTACACATTATGCCAACAAGGCGTGATCAGAAAAATACATACTCCTGGGAGCTGGAGGACCTCAGATTACTGAAGATCCAAACCACTTGGCATTAAGCTTAGTGAGCTTGACACCTACCATTATCATCACTTAAAATCCATAAAAGCTTTTCTGCAGATGATGAGTCATATAAAGTTCTAAACAAATGATAACTTGATTTACATGCCACCTACTCCACACTGATAAAATGCTTAAGATTCCATTTACCAACAGGGCAATGCTTTTTAGAATAACATCCTCTTTAAGGCTCACCATAAAGCATAAGATAAAATTGCATCCTTTTTATATGTTGCTGCCATGCCTAGCTACTTCACTCTTCTCCCACTACTAGCTAGAAAACATGAATAACATACCTACCCAACCAAACTATATGCCTAAGCATTTTGTTTGTCTGTTTCCTCTTTCATGATAAGCTGATTAGTGTTAAGACAAATTGACAAAACCATTGATGTGATATAAGAAAAGGGTAGTCCATATGCTAATTGACACCACTGAAAGAAAAGGGCTAATGCTATTTGAAATCTGGGAACCAACTCTTGCAATTTTCACCAGTATTTCTGTGTCCCAACTCTTTGCAGCTGGTACTAGTGTTGCTAATTAAAGCATGAGATTTTGAATCAGATACATGTCGAAAAAATGACAGGCAACAAGTTGTGTGTGGTGGTTTTCATTGCAGCAATTCTGCTATAGGAATAGTGATGTACTGGCCTGCCTCTGTGTTGCTTCATAAATGGTAAGAGATCATCCTTTTATGATTACAATCACTATAATGTTAGGCATGTGAAACTGTAAAAATGTAAACACTAACATAATTCCCTAAGCAGTTCCTTACTTCCATACGCCAGAAGACCCGTTACATTAGTCAATGTTTGCGATGTACCCAACAATGACCTAATCCAATGACTTCCGAGTTTCAATGTTCTGGAGCATTATAGAACACATTCTTCCATATGGTCTCCATGAGTCCATGACCTTTCTTATAAGGCATGTAAATGTATGAGATCTTTGCACCAATCCATGTCCACAGACCACAGAGGTAAACCGACCATTTACTTTTTAACAGTGCAATCTCCACTATTTGAGTTAGTAAAGTAAGGCTTATTAAGTGAATCCCAGATTCTCTACGTATGAAGTCGTGCTCAGATTGCATTATTACACAAACACTTTGGTCGCCTTTAAATTAAAAGCAAGATTTGATGGTGAGTCTCTGTCAGGACAAAGCTTTTAATGCTTTATCTACCGTCAGTACCATGGCCAGGACCGGAGAGTACTGTTTTTCCTCTTCATCAGTTATCAGTATTTTAAATCAAGTGTTCTTAATAAGGGAAATATCAATACAATTTTCCTTCTGCATAATTCAAGTGCAGAAACACTTCTGCTAATTGACCTGCATTGCATAATTTCGATACGAATTTCGACAAATCATTGCTTAAGCTTTCCCAAATCAGTATTCACAAGGTAATTACTTTAATCGGCTCAATGTGTGATTCCTTGTATTTTAAGTAAACAGTAAGCAAAAGCCTGTTTCATAATCTGATTTGATTTCTAAATTCAAAACTACACTTGACGTACACGCTCAGTTGGCATGTTGCTACATTCAAAGGACATGATAATTAAAGATTTGGTTCCCCTTATGCCCATATTGGTAATCGGGATGAACAACCTTTACAGTGAAGAAAAGACAATGACTTTAATGACTGTGAGTCTAGGCCACCAGTTCTCTCATTGTGAGCTTGTCAAGGGATCCTTAAACCTCACTGTAGCTAATTAAAAAGAACTCGCGTCTTCTACATTGAGACATTTCAGCAAGCATCTTACTATTTCTCTTTGAAATTTTCATAGCAAGGATGTGTTGCCTCCTTCTAAGTATGATAATCTGAGTGCTAAAATGAGACTCCCACACATCAACGTCGGCGGGCGCATACAAAGAAATGCCATACATGCATTGTGCAAAACGTTGAGGTGAGATTTAGAGGAAACAAGCTGGAGGAAATCTGTCTTTTGGGGACAGACTTGTGTTAATCAAAGCCATGTGCATTTGGTTTTACATAAATGAAGAGTAGGGTCGTTGATGTGGAATTGCTCCTTCTCATCCTATTAGTAAACAAAATCTTAGCTTATTATAACAACACACTATTAAACAATGTGGGATTGCTTCAGTTTTCTACTGTGATTGATATCCATCGCAGTCTTCAAATGTCAATTCCAGGTTCTATAACATGAGGAGCTGCACATACAAAAAATCGAAATATTCTTTTCATTAGAGAACCTGTAGTAACCGAATGATTCGAAACAGAACGAATTTCATCGTCATGTCACCTTCAAAAAACGAAGAAACCTAAGTGTTGAGTATGATCTAACAGAACAGCTCACATGAAGAAGAGTATAAAGGACTTAATGTCCAAGTTCATCTGCTTTTGCTCCAACAGGAGTTAAGCCACTCATTCCAAAACATATTGAAGGCAACGACTTTGCTGTTGATCTATAAGTCCATAACATTTGGCTTCCTATTTAGTTTGTACAGAAGCTCCATTTCTACCACCCTGAAACAAAATTTAGGGATGAATGATTGGCCCTTTGACCAAAACCTCCACCCAAATAGGTGAAAGATTCAATAATGCTATTGTTCATGGGACAATTGAGGTCATTATCTTGTTTTACTCTTATAATGTCGAGCTGAAAATCCTGAAATGACAACTGGGATAGAATCGTACATAGCACAGGTCTATTCTGTAGTCATCATTCCTTGTTCATGCATCCATCCAGTGCTCGTAGACTCCGAATGTGTAACTGTTACTAATTAACAGCAGAGCTTACGTGCATGAAATTTTTATAATTGATTTTACAGCCCCGAAACTGTTCAGTACAGGGAAGTTTGTATCCCACTGGTGCCGACGGCATGTAAGTACTTATGTCCTTGCAACTTCAGCCTTTTCTGAGGTTCATGGAGCAGCTTCTATAGAGGTTTGGGGAATCATGAGGGACTGTAATGGCATAAGTTGATAACTTAGATGTGTAGACAAGGCATTCAGATACATGAATCCTACATGACATGAAAAACTCGAGGAAAATGGATACGCGGTAAGATAAGATAAAAACAACAATTATTGAGCCTTTCAGACTAATTTTACTCTCTCAATACTCATTTCAATGAAAACTGATTTATCTTGACCGTTTATCCAAATATTAATAAAAAAAACTATTTTATCCTTGTGTATAATTGATTGCCACACAAATCGCAAATCTCATCTGCTTCCTCTCATCTCGATCTTCTTTCTTTTCAGAAACTCTGCCACTCTCTCTCTCAATCTATGTCCTTCTGTGGTCCGGCCATAGATCTCGCCTTCATCCAACTACGACATAGGCACCCTCGAAGTCGTCATCGTCCAATTGATGCAACTGTTTTCGTCGTCATCATCTTCTCAGTTGACGTTCTTTTGTCAGAGCCATTCGATTGCCAGATCTGTGATGCCTTCAAGGTCCTCGACAAGGATGCCACCGGTTTCGTCTCCGCCTCAGAGTTCCAGCACATCCTCTGACGATCTCAGTTCTGTCCTCAGAAGCAGATCAACGTCGATCTGGTCTTTAGATGACGACGATGCGAGTCGATATCCACCTCCGCCTTATGAAGAACCCAACTGTTTGAAGACGACACTCCCAGTAAGATTTAGTGTGTGTTTTTTGTTGTAGATGCATGTTGTTTAACTCTATCTGACATCTTTTGTGTTGAACACTCTTTTGATTTACGGTGCAGTCGTCTGTTCATGTCGGAGATTAGGACCAACTGTTGGAATCAGCAGATCATAAGAGGCTCGATGGTCTTGAAAATTACCATGAAGAGTGGCTTTGTGTGATCAAACACAAGTAGCTGATTAGGCTCATTGATGAGAGTATTGAAAAGAGGCTTGGGTATGCCAAATAAGCTTTCATAGTTCTAACAAGAGATGTGTTTGAAAAGTGTCATTTGGACTTGAACATTTCATAGTGAAGACCTATCGGATTTACATATGAAGTAGTAAATTTAAGTCTTGAACTAATCACGTTTTATAGTAAATCAAGACAATAAGTCTCACACATCCCTTATTCCAATACATTACGGTTCATACGCTTGTGTTCATTTTGGTCCTGAACAATTTCCATATTCATGAGAGCATCTGGGAACTAAGTCATATCATTCTCGTAGAAGCGGCCCGACTTATACTCTAATATAGGTAACACTTGATGACAAGATATTAATATCATTACATGCAAAAACATAACCTTAATTCGGCTACGGAAAACACATATTGATCATAAGAATAAGTGAGTTGTGTGTTATACGTCTTGAGTCTGGAGTCTGGAGTTTTTCCCAGCTAGTTTGTCTATTGAACCTAGATCATGGAATCTTCAATGTTGCTAAGTTAGGTTTCCGCTAACTAACGGCTCATTATAATATTGATTTTAACTCATTCCTCTCGATCAGCAACTTTAGATCTATAAAGTTGACAATCAAATCAAATTCTACATGAGAGTAGTTATTTATATCCTTTCCATATAGATGTGTATGCAAAGCATTCCAGCACTATCTCTTCAATTGTATTACATACAATTTGTAGACATTATAGAAACCCCACATTTGAAAAGTAAACCTTCAATCATAGGTTCTTGTAATACAAGTAAGATAGTAACGTATTCCTCCAACTATCATCATCTCAAAATACTATATGCGGTATATATTCTCCTTCATGCACTTCTCCAACTATGGATGTCTATATAATGATTGAAGTATTACTCATCAAACATCTCTCTTGTTTTTGTTTGTACAACAAGAGTCTCACTAACATTTATAAAATGTTTCTCAGTTATATATCATCGTAAAGATCTTAAATCTTTCAAAGATCATATAATTATAAGTGACTTGTGGACTCCCAAAATATCATATTTGGCTCTTACTAATTACTATCATTGTAAGATATCATATGCGTTTCCATCGTTCATTTGAAATCAACTTGATTGATCTTCAATCGTTCTAACCATGGAAAGTATAAAGAAGCTTGGTTGATGACAACTCTCATCAAACCATCACATTGCTTCCTTTTCATCCATCTTCTTATAAATGGATACGAACAAATCCGTTGCATGAAGTGTATCTACAAATTGGCATAGTATGCCCAGCCTTTATTTACAGTGAGTCTATATAAGCATATTCAGACAGAGTAAGCTTTCTTCTTCATGCTCTTTCAATTGTACAATGTACTCATGCTTTTCCATTTGCAGTCATAAGACTTCTACGTACAAATGTGAGATTTATTCTAGTCTAATAATCTTCCATCTGCTACAAATTCCCAGATTGGGTATTTCTGCACATGTTCACATCTATGCCTATATCTCATACATATAGCGTGAATTCAAAGCATGGTTCACGTATGTACAGTCATTTGAGATTCAATTATGGAGAGTGGTACACATTCACACATGTGTCATTTTCTTATTTGCCAACATTATTAACTTAGATAATAACAGAAAAACTAATTCAAATTTATTTTTTTCATCGTTACCCTTTTACCTAGAAAAGATTTTTTTCTCTTTTTATTTTCTTTGATTGAAGGATAAGAGAAAGTCTATTCTCCTTCTCCATGTCAAGTTATTGAATCAATCAAACTATTGAATATCAACACAACATACCCCTGTATAACGATTCCTACAATCAAACTACTGACTAACACTAGTGGATTTGCACTTTTAGCCGACGGAATCTATATTGTTCTGTCGGCTATGATTTTCTTAGCCGACGGAAACACTTCTGTCGGCTAGGAGAAAAAGTTTGTCGACTAAGAACCTCTTAGCCGACGGAATACGTTCGTCGGAAATTTCCGTCGACTAAGCCCTTCTTAGCCGACGGATCTATGATCTTGACTATTTCAGTCGGCTAAGAAAGCTCTTAGTCGACGGAAAATCTCGTATTCCGTCGACTATGAAAAAAATAATATTTACTTACAAAATTGCACTACGGATATTTTAGTGTCCGATTGACTATTGTGATACCAATCTGAAAGTGGAACGGGCGTACGAGTCAAACATATCGCTAATGCTATGACATATGACCTTTTTTGGCTATCCAAGTTTGTTTAAGGCTTTAAAATGAAGTTTTTCTAAACACTTAACACACGAAAACACTCATATCTACATCTATATGAGGTATTTTGGTCGAACCTTCAACACAAAAAACTCTCACCATGATGAGACACAACTGCCCATCTAATTTTTTTTAGACATTTACCCCTCAATGATATGACTTTTCATATGGTTAAATAATAGTAAATAGTAGGCATGTTGTGATTCCGGTCATCAAAATTTACAAACAAAAATACAACCGTCAGATATCATCAATATATTGAAATATGTCTATGGTAAAAAATTCAACTTGATCCGATAAATTTAAGGGCTTCATCCGAACGGTCAATCTCGTAAGTCAAACCCCTAAATTGCATTGACCACAACTATTGGCACCGAGACTTTACCGGAATTATGTGATTTTTCAAATGTAGACATATTTAACCATTTCGGTCATATCTTATTTCAAGACTTTTTTCGATTGAAGCTTCTACGTATAGTTTGTTTTTGAAACGGAACATTTACTTAAAACTTCGTAAACAAGTTATACAACATTAGTAGATATGTTGTGATTCCGATGATCAAACTTGAGAAACAAAAATCCGACCGTCTGATATGATCATTATGTCGAAATATTTCTATTGGAAAAAATTCAACTTGATCCGACAACATTAAGGGTTTGATCCTTACGGTCAATCTTGTAAGTCAAACCCCTTTACGTACGAAAACGGTCATTTGACCATCTAAATTACTTATTTTGCCCAGGCCTTCAACTGAAAATAGTTTCAAATCAATGATACGCAACCAGTGGTATAAAAATTTTATGAAAAATAACCATTGGAGATAGGGCTACCTCTAGGGAGAAAGAATGAAAAATTGCATTGACCGCAACTATCGGCACTGAGACTTTACCAAAATTACGTGTTTTTTCAAATGTAGACATATTTAACCATTCTGGTCATATCTTATTTCACGACTTTTTTTCGTTTGAAGTTTCTACGTATAGTTTGTTTTATAAACGGAACATTTACTTAACACTTGGTAAACAAGTTATACAATATTAGTAGACATGTTGTGATTCCGATGATCAAACTTAAGAAACAAAAATCCAACCGTCTGATGTGATCATTATGTCGAAATATGTCTATAGCAAAAAATTCAACTTGATTCTACAACGTTAAAGGCTTGATCTTTACGGTTAATCTCGTAGGGCATGTTGTGATTCCGATCATCAAAATTCAAAAAAAATCCGACCGTCATATATCATCATTATGTTGAAATATGTGTATGGAAAAAAATAATTCCGTCGGAATTAAATAAAACAAAAACAAAAAATAATTTTTAATAATTTTTAACACCTTAGCCGACGAAATTATTTAATTCCGTCGGCTAAGAGGTTAAAAAATCAGAACAATTTACCCGCGCAAAATTTTCAAACACTTAGCCGACGGAATTATTGAATTCCGTCGGCTAAGAGCAAAAAAAATTCAAACTTTTGAATCCCCAAGCTAAATTTCTAAAAAATAAATTCAAAAAATCAAATTTTTTTTCTTTAAATCTTCTCTTCTCTTCTCCTCTCCTCTCTCTTTACTTCTCCAAAATCTCTCTTCTCCCTCTCCTTTCTTCTCTTGTGTGTGGTGGTGGTGGTGTGGTGGTGTGGTGTAGTGGTTTTTGGTTGTGGTGGTGTGTGGAATTGAAATGGCCGGTTTCTTGTCGGAGATCGATCGCTGGCGGTGGATTTCCGGTGATCGATCTCTGTTTTTTTTTAATTTTTTTAGGTTTACCGACAGAATTCCGTCGGTTAAGTGTTTTTATTTTTTTAATTTTTTTAAAAAAATTCGTCAGCTAAGATCTTAGCCGACGGAAATTTCGTCTTAGAAACCGTCGGCTAAGATGATTATTAATTTATTTTAATTTTAAAATATGTCCGTCTCCTAGGAACTTAACCGACGAAATTATTTTGTCGGCTAAGATCCTAGTAGACGGATCTTAGTCAACGAAAATTCTGTCGATTAGGTTGTCTCTTAGTCAACGGAATAAAATTTTCCGTCGGCTAGGGTCTTCACCTACGCGTCTTACCCGACGGATCTTAGTCGACGGAAATTCCGTCTGCTAAGAGCTTAGAAGACAGAAAAATACTTTTAGGAGACAGAATTGTTCCGTCGGCTAAGAGCCATAATCCACTAGTGTAAGTGTATATAAACAAAAAATCAATTAAGCTATTGATTACCTACCAACATATATATATATATATATATATATATATATATATAAAGGATTCCTACAATCCAACTTCTGATTCTTAGACATCGAATAGAAAAGGGAAGAAGGAAATCATGTATATATTGCATTAAAATCACATGAATTACAAACTAAATAAAATTGGAAGTCATGACTATATATTTATACACCTCATCAATACAAGCCTAACCTCTGAATCACATAAATTGTATAAGAACATTACCTTGGCATCCCTTACCATCACCATTCTTATCCTTCGTGTTCAGAATTAACGGCCTCCCTAGCCCACCAATACTGGTGTTTTTACTGTTATGACTTTCCTCTTTTGTTCTTCTTCAAGGGTTGAGATGCAAGTTGTGGTTTTTTTTTCTTGTAATTGGTTTCCGCTTTCATTTCGGTATGTTCTTGTCTCTTTATTAGATTCCAAACGAGGGAAATTTTGAGGTATTAATGGATTTGTGGCTGGAAATGAAGCAGAAGGAGAATAGATAGACTTTCTCTGATCCTTCGATCAAAGAAAATGAAAAGAGAAGAAAAAAACATTTTCTTTTCTAGCTAAAAGGGTAGCGATGTAAAAAAATTGAATTAGTTTTTGTTGTTATTATCTAATTTAATAATGTTAACAAATAAGAAAGTGACACATGTTTGAGTGTCTCTCGCACAAGTGAGTCTAGCACTCTTCAATTATATCAAGAGAATCAAGCCCTACTTGATTCACAACTTGTTCCAAGTTAACAGGCATGATATATCTAAAGAGATAAGCAGTCAACGGATGCAACTTTTCATATATGTACACAAATTAAACAGGCCTTTTCAATTATAAATATTCTGGCTAAATCGACAAATGAAGGTGTCTTGTGATTATGATAGAATCATACAAACCCGCGGACTTGCAGGTGTCATGTCTCTTTGCAGAACGATTTGTAAGATTACAGACTCGGTTACGAGCATCATTAGCCCAGCTGATCGGAACGACCATCTGTAAGATTACAGCAGCACAGATGCATGTCTCTTTTTCATATTACGTATACAGCGAGGCATGATCAAGATTCTTACTCCACCAGACTGAGGATTTTGGTCACTCTTGGTTTGTTAACTTTGTTAGACCTCCTCGCAGAGCCTTTGCAAGACTCAGTACTCAGTGAAGGTATATATTCTTCATATCCGAATTTTAAAGTTCCTTGAAACCTTACGTGACGGTATGAATTAAAAGATGATATTGTACCTCGCCATATCTGTCAAGTGGTGGGATAGACTCAATCAGCAAACAAGTTAATCATAAACTCATAGTCAAAACACCAAAGTGAAAACCAGCCTTGTCCAATCACATGAAGTGGTTCCAGAGTAGGTCTTCCTTGTCCAAAGCAGAATTGAAGGAGCTAGCCAAGTGATTACTTGCTCAAGCAACCTGATTAAGTGATGATGAGGATGATGATAAAAAATCTGGTTCATATTCATAATCATCTTCAACAGTCTCATCCAGTCACACTCGTTTGTAAACTGCTCCAAGACCATCTTCAACCAAACATAAATCAAATTGATCATGCTGCCAAACACTTCCTGGATAGTGGCATCTCACGGAAAATGCTTTCAAGCAAACCACAAGAAACTTATGTTCCTACAGGGCAGAAAAACCACAGCACACAAAACCAATAAATATGGGGAGAGTGAGGTAACCCCCCAGCAAGAGTAACGTAGCCCTGCGCTTAAACATAAACGCAGAAAGAATAATGCACTGTCGTGACACATTGGCATAACCAATTGCACCCACTCCTCATCGAAACCTAATTTGTTTTAGCATAGTCTGCAAATAACACCAGACGATCTATCATAACATATACAGAAATCTACTCCAGGCACGAATTGGACCAAGTACATAGCTTTACTGCTTATCTTAGGGCATTGAAGCAAAAGTGGCACTACTGGAATGGCATTACCCAAAGTCAAGCCAAAAAATCCCGAAACAAATCACTGCTGCCTACACTCATTGTATCCACACTGGTCATCAACTCATCATCACAGAACTTGGGAGAAACAACTACAATTTGTTTCACCCTTAGAGCAAGGCATTGTGTTTGTTCGACCTACTATACAAATTTATTTTTCTTTTCCACCAATATGAACGCTATTAATGTTTTACAAGTAGTAGGCTTTAACTCCTATGTTAAGAACTCAAGTTTGTAATTTTATACTTTAGGTATCAAGTCTTCTATACGTAGGCATACATTATGCCCGCTAAGTAGAAATTAACCAGAGAAACGAAGCACATTGCTTGCCAAGATTCCAATTTTACAAAATCTACAGCTCTTCATTCCTCAAATTTCAACATAATTGCAAATATCCATCCATTCTACAACAACACAAAGAGCTCGAAGAATAACCCAACAGTTAGTTTTTTCTTCAAGTTAAAGATAGACTTACAGAGCTTCTTTCATACTATTGCCGGCTCTCCTCCTCCAATTTCTGCACATACGCCTGCAATGTCATAACCAGCTCCCTCGCCGGCGCCTGAATGGTCCCCACCAAATTGGACGCCGGTCCTTTGAGTGAGGCAAGCAGCTTGGCATAAATCTCGAGCCTGGTCGGCATTGTCTCCAGCGCCTTGAAATCCCCAGGTCCATAAAACTTGCCCTCGAAAACCGCTCCGGTGAAGTCATTCTCCAGCTTCCGCTCCCTCTGGAAATTCCGGTAGGGCTTAATCGCCGGCGGGATCTCCTCGCTGTGCACAAACAGCCACGCGTTCATCCCCGTCATGCACGGCTTGAGGGCCTCCCAGGGGGTCCCCTCGATGGCTTTGAAGACGAGGGTGTTCTTGGCGACGATGAGCTTGGTGGAGTCCGGCAGGGCTTTGCGGAGGTCCTGGAATTGCTTGACGGTGAGGCCTTTGTAGCTGATTCCGGCCATGAGGTAGCAGTTTTCGAGGTTGGTTTTGATGGTGGAGACGGTCTCTTCTTTCTTGGTGCGGGAGATGGCGGACCGGATGGTGGAGCGGCGGCGGGTCGGGAGGGAGACGAAGGGGTTGGCGGGTCGGGTTAGGGATAAGGGGGAGGTGAAGAGAGTCGCTTCCATTGTTGGTGGAGGAAAACAGAGGAAGAGGAGTGTTTTGGATTTGTTGCCTTTACCTTGTTTTAGAGGAGTGTGTTTGGAAAATGTCATGTTTTTTTATCCTTGGGGTTGCGGTAATTTTTACAAATTTGTGTTGCTCTATTTCCAGTAATTTGGATGAAGAAGGAAAAGATTGACCAAGAAGTAACCTAAAAAGAGTGAGAGACCAACAAGTTATATTTTGAGCATGAAACTACAAATAGGAAATTGATGTTTCAAGTTTTCAACTAGCTCACCAGTTTTACAGAGCACTCACTCACTAGTCCAACAGGCATACTGAATCTGACACAGCTTCCCTAAGATGACTGAACTGAACAAAAAAAACAGGCCAATTTGAACTGGGGTCAGACCTGCCATTGATCCACAAACTGGAAACACCTGACGAACATAATAAGTGAAGGCGCGAATTAAATAGAAGAAATTAAAACAAAATCTTGCAACTGCATTGAATCAATCTAAGCTCCCACCACTTAGCAACTCCAGAAGCTCGGCCTTCTTCATCTTTGAGAACCCTTTAATGCCTTGAGACTTGGCAAGTGCCCTCAATTCTGGTAGCTTACATGCACTCAAATCCCTCTCTTCAATAAGTTGCTCTTTATCTTCTTCTCCTTCCTCCTCCTCCTCATCATCATAAACATTTTCTTCAGGACCTGAACTCTCATCCTCTTACTGAACAATCTCTTGCTCGGGTTCAGGCTCAAAGTCAATTTCAGTCACGTGAAGAGGCTCAGGCTCAGACTCAAACACCGACTCCACCTTAATCTCAATCTCTGGCTCTGGTTCTGGTTTAGAAACTCTCTCAGCATAATTCTTTTTCCTTTTGTCAGTGGAATTCACATGCTGCACTGAATTGACTATCTCATCATCCTCTGAATAAATAGGCTGCTGATATGTCAATCGATTAATGGGAGACTTGCGTCGAAAATTTGATGCAGGCCTGCTCAAAAAGGCAGTAGGCACTTCAACGTAGTCCTTCACGCTGGCATTTGAATTCAAAGAACCCGTGTTTTTTCTTTCACTATATCGGTCACTCTTTTCTGGTTGGTCTAACATAAAGTCTTTGTTTCCAACCCCATTACTGGTTCTCTTTGCCTGCTCAGCCGAATGTTTTCTTAGTAGTTTAAGAAGCGAATCCACAGTTTCATTCTCTTTACCTTGTCCTTGCACAGGTTCAACCTTCTTTTCTTCTTTAACAGCAGTTCTCTCCCGAAGCTGAGCCTGGACTTTCCTGAACAGCTCAACAATCTCTTTTTCTCTGGGACCAGGGGCTGCAGTAGCCCCAAATTTTGTGTTACTAGGAAGGGAGTGCATAGGCCCATTTTTAGCAGAAAGCAAATCAGATTCTTCAAGGTTTTCAAAGCCATCTCTATCTTCATTCTCCTGTTCCTCCCCCGGGAGTATCCCTGCCTGTTCTGTCTTGGGAATTCTGGATTTCTATTACGACCACTAGAACTTGCTCTACACGTGAAAGAAACCCCGGTATAAGCACCGTTTAGTGATCCAACCCTGACGTGCGACTTTAAATGAAAAGAGCAAGGATATAAAGGAGCAACTCTTCCTGAAATTGCAGAACATGGTAGACATTTGCTATCTGATGGTCCATAACCTGGGAGACAACCAATAGATCCAAAACCAGGATGCAAATTAACAAGACCTCATAGTAAAAGCTACAAGTGATATACAGAACCACCATTCACCATATCGACACGGAAACACTAATCATAACCGGATCACAACAACATTAAACCGGCCTCACACTAAGAATTCCAAATTTATGTTTTCACAAAGTACTTAAAACAATCAAGTGCCCCCAGCAATGGAAACCAAAACCTAAAACCCTTGAAGCTAAGTTCATTTCCCCTATACAGCCGGTAACTGAATGGAATCGACACCAGAAAATGCGGCGGAAGTTTAGTAACAAAACTACAAAAGATTCTTCAACAAAAACAATATATCAATCCCAAAACAATAAAGCTAACTCCTTTGCATATGCAAGTGCTATTTCACAGAATCATTTCATCCAACACATGGTTGGGAGCTCTTAAAACTCGAAACATCAATTTCTAAGCTATTACGAACCATGGCACATGACAATTTCAATAACCAATTTCGATGCTTAACATGAATAAAGAGAAACAGCCTCAAATTTTCAGAGAAATAGGAGATACTTTGCAGGTAGAATAGCATGAAAAAAATTCCAAAATAGTCGAAACCCAGAACAACAAATGACCAGAAGACTGAACCCTAAAGGCTACTCTGTTAAGCGAGTTCAATCCCCTAAATTCTATAATGGAAAAGGAGCAAACTTGATTTGGGTAGGAGGAACTTACAGACGAGATGAACGCTCTGTGACATTGCTAGGTGAAAGAGAAGAGAAGTGAGTTCAGTGGTGGCGGTTTTGCATTTTCTGGTGGGTTTTAGAGTTGCAAATGTGACTCACAATTCTGGCTCTCGGTGTTTCCAGGTTATGGTTTTATATATAGGCCACTGATAAGGGACTTGTTGGGTATTAAGACAAACATTTGAGGCGGTTTACCCACTTCGGGTTAGGCCTCGTCATCTCTAACCGATTCTAAATTTTAAACTTTAAGGTAAGATAGGTTAAGATTTAGTTAAAAGTAAACAAAATTTAGAGCCGGATAAGATAGAGCTGATATTTAAATATGTAAGGATTAGCCCGTCCTAACGGCTCATTTTGTTAGAGTTAATAGGGCCGGGTAAGACCGGCTCTTTAAATAGAGCTAAACAAGGTCGAGGTGAGTTTGTTATTTTTTTCTCACAATTTAGCTTTAGAAATATATGTAATGAATCTTATTTTTTGGGTTATATTTAACATGTATGCATACACATTACACTTAATTTAAGACATCTATTTATAAACTAAGTGGTTATACTCATATATCTCACGAACTATTGCTCTAAATCATCAAAATACAATCATTAATCAACAAAACAAAAAGAAATCAAAAGAACAAAGCTAGCAAATCAACTACAAAAAGAAGATTAGTTGTATTGTATCTAAAAAATAAGAAACATATTAAAACAATACAAAAATAAGAAATTATTAGGATCTAAATAGTGGGCTTTTAGGGTCGGGCCGGGTTTGGCCCTAAAGGGCCGTAGGGTATGGTCGGGTTTAATTTGCTCAACCCTTACCCTACTTAAAAATGGCTAGGGTCGGCCCGCCCTAATAAAGGATCAGGGCGGGCTAGGGTCGAAGGGTCAAATAATAAAGCCTACTCCGGGTGGTGTATTCCATTGATGATCACATCCTTCACTAAAGTCACAAGACTCTGTTTTTCGATTTTTCATAGTCATCAACAACTAGAATTCATTCCATTAGAGCATCTCTATGAATGTTAGCAATTTAAATAACTAAAAATAGCTAAAAGTGACGTATAGCTATCTGAAGTAAGAGTTGTACTCCAGCAATGATAGCTATTATTTAGCTAATTTAAACGAAAATTCTTGCATGCAGTGCAAATAACTCATGCATTTATTAGAAAATTTCAACCGTTGATAATTATAGTTAATTTTTATTTTAAAAAATAAATAGTGTCATAAATGCAATCTAACCGCCTATTTAAGTTGGTTTGAGTATATTATGGTCAATGTTCTAAAAAGCGCTAGGCGGTAGGCGGGCGGCGACCCATAGCCTAGCGCCTGGACAGCCTAGGCGGGGATTAGGCGATTTACTTTTTTCATATTTATTAATTAAAAATATATATTTTATGTACTATAATATTTGAAAACAGTCAAATATAGATAAATTATTCGACATAAATCTTGTTAGACCTATTTATAAAATAGATTATAGCTAAAATTTAGCATAACTTCATGTAAAAGTGAGCAACAACAACAATAAACACATATATTTCTAATTCTAAAAACATCATTTACTCTTATACTTGCATGCTCCCCACAATGTAACAACTCCACCACTAAAATGTAAATAAAATTATCCGGAGAGCTTAGAACCCTAGGCTGCTAGGCGGCCTCTAGGCGGCGATTAAGCAGGTTAGGCGGCTGCCTAATTGCCCACAGCCTGGCACAAAGGCCTTGAAGAAAAGCGAGGCGGCTTGTTGCAGCCTAGAGCCTAGGCGGGGACTAAGCGGTGCTAGGCGGGGCCTTTTAGAACACTGATTATGATACACCCAAGATGCTCAATAATTTAAATTTTATAAAACAAAACATAGTTTAGCTAGAGTTATTTTTTCTCTCCTTCATAGCTAAACATAACTGGAGTATTTAGTAAAAGCTAAATTTAGCTTTTAAATAGATAGTCCGCTGGAGATAAAGTTTTGCTAATTTTCTAAATTTTGTTTTGAAATGACTAGTCTGCTAGAATGCTCTTACTAAAACTCACACCCTCTTACTTACAAACTAATGAACACACAACTTCTCACTTACGAACGTTTGTGGAGACCAGTATCATTCACATTACCAAATGATACTGTACTCCATCTTTTAGTTTTGCTAGATGTCAACATAAACATTAAAAAGTAAGATCTTGAATTCACCTGGTTCTCTACCAAATTCCTAAGGAAAAAGACAGGAGTTTACCATAAATCAAATTTCACAAGAAGCTACTAACATGCCATGAAGAGCCATATATGGTTACGTTATTGTTGAGTTTTGAGCATTCTCAGATTTGGCCATCATATTATCATACCAACCTAGGCAGTTTGCAAAAGCTTATGCCATCCCCAATATTGCTTCCAACCTACATAATTTGATAGTCATATAAACACTTCGCTCACTAACCTGTGCTTGTGCATGAATATTAAGGTGGAAAATTAACAACATTTCTAAGAACATACCCAAAGATAAAAGTCCGAAAAGTTTTGACCAATATCAGGATTTATCCTTCTTTTCTTCAGTAATTCAGATTACAATGTTGCAAGAGAACAAAATTATCATTTCTAAACACAAAATTCCATACAGGTTGCTTCATAATCTCAACAAGAATGAAGGACACAATTACTGAACAATGAGGACCTGAACAACCTTAAATTCATAAACTTACAACCATGAATCATCCCATGACTGAAGAACAGCTTGAAATTCCATTTTTCCCCCAACTTGAAACAAGGGGAAGAAAAGAAAGAAGAAAACTAATCTAATAGGAAATTGAGGCGAAATAGGTACAAACCAAATGAGTCCGTGGCTTATGACACATTTTAGGCCTTGTGGTTTTTTGCCATCTCATCGACATCCAACTCAACTTCCAGCACAGGCGAATCCTTTCTCATGCTAAAATGACTGGGAACAAAAAGAGCACAAGAAATAAATATAAATCGTTTCAGAACTTCAACAAAACAACAGAATCAATTAAGTAAACTAGGTTTGAGTAACTTGCCTATTCTGAACAGGGCCATGATCAACAGCTGCCCGTAGACAGTATATGACTCTACCAACTATGTCTCTCATTGAAACAGGACCAAATTTTCGACTATCATTGGCTTCCTGCAGTATATGAGAATGAAGATTAATAAATGTGCCCCCAAATAGTCAAATGATCAAGTGATGACAGGTGGATTCTTGATCCTAACCATCGCGCGCATATCTTCAAAGTAAAATATGATAAACAATGGATTATATAACTATAACTATACGTGTTCCATTCTTTTCAATAACATAACAGAAGATTATCTAGCTTTGATGAATAATTGATGCATCAATTCCTGCTTGACTCTAGGTTTCCTCCATGTGTTTTAACCATATTCAGTTATAATAGCATATATTCAGTTGGTACATTTATTCTTTCTCATGCACAAAACCTGTTTCCAGTTACCTATTTGATATTATTCACCAGTTCCACAGCATTTGTAATGAATCAAACTTGTTCGTAGTGGTTACTGAGACAAGCACCTCAGTTTTTTTACGTAAATATAGCTCATGGAAAATATCTCCTAAAGATTTGACAATTATCCTCTTCATATTAGAATTACTACTGGGGTATAGTTCATGAAAGAGTTTTGGTAATGATTTGATAGATGTTACAACCACAAAATGGCAATCAAAAGTTCAGAATAGCCCCCATGCTACCAAGCATTATGTATTGCTATAAAGATGCTAATCCACTCTGCTAGAGTGCTATAGCTATACAAATATAAACTGATGGAATTTAAAGGATTGTGCAGTAATTGGAAATCTAGTCAATGCATTTGCCTGAACATAAATTTGAAGATAGCAACCAAAAGTTCAGAATTGCCCGCATGCTACTAAGCATTATGTATTGCTATAAAGATGCTAATCCACTCTGCTAGAGTGCCACACACACACACTGTAAACTGATAGAATATAAAGGATTGTGCAGCAACCACAAATCTAGTCAATACATTTGTCTGAACATAAATTTGAAGATGGCATGTACCTTAGGCTTCAAAGTTTCATTATCGGCCAACACCCAGCATTCGTCCTTTTCAAGGACAAAAGGATCATCCTTTTCATCAGTGGACAACATTTCATAACCTTCAACTGCAGCCAATCTTCTCACCAAATATTTATCTGAATTATCAGGGTCCTTCAAGACCACAACATCCCCAACAAAAACACGCCTGTCAGATCAAAATGAAGGGGTCACTTGAACTGGTAGGGAATTATCAAATTATGTAAATCAAAAGAAAAAAGGTATATAATCTTGTTCCCACAGAAATAGCAACAATGCAACATATGTAATTATTATTTATTTAATGTAATCAGCCCAGGGATCACTTTAGACAACTACTAGTACATAACATGATCAAGTATCATAAAGCTTATCGTCATTTCAAAAGTCAAAAGTACATGTTGAAGAAATGCTTAAGAGATTAGTGCCACACGGTTCTACTCAATATGTGTGACCAAACCCAGACCACATGTATTCATATGCCATATATTCATTAGCAGAAACAGTCACTACTAAACCAAATAATTCACAAACAAGTTTATAACCAACAAAGTTGAAGACAATAATTTTCTTAAACTGCAAGAAAAGAAACAAATTAAAGTAGAAGAACTAACAGAATGATTAAGTGATCCGGAATAGTCATCATGGGTGACCTAGAATTGAGAATTTTAGATGCTATCTTCAAGTTTTAGTAAGTATTTTGAAATCAGAGGTTCTTATAAGAAACCCACAACCAGTAGAAAGTGCCTCAATAGAAACTGATTTCAGATCAACATTAAAGTTTATTCCTTTAAATGCATGATGAGACATCTTATATAATTACATGCAAATGCTCTCCAAACTGATCCGTAGTCACTTCAGAAGGACTGGCATTTACTCCAAATCTTAAAAATTCACAGAAAGGAGATTTAACATGGAAAGATGTATCTAAAATGATAACTACCTGGGATCTGCAGCTGGTAACTTCCTGACAAGGAGAGTTCCCCCTTGATCCCCTATACTTGGGGCCATCTCTGCTCCTTTGTTCCAGTGCAAGTATGTCAACTTTCCCTGGAACAGGTTTTTCCAAACAGCATCACCAAGATCTCTGTCTGTGATTTGACCACTTTTATAGTTCTGCATCTCCCAAAAATTGCTGTCCATAAAACTTAAACAAACAAGGGACCAAACAGAAACACAATTCATTCATACAACCTTTACTAACTAAATAACATACATATCAAAAGGAGATCAAGTATTAGTTGACCATATAAACCATCTGATAAACTAACCAAGTCGGCTACTAATAATGACTTATGAAATCAGGTAGGTGTATTCCTTTTGCCTCAAGCTATACATTAAAAATCTGAGGAAGAAAGATGACCCCTCGTTTTACACTTGACCTAAAACTTCCAACAGCCACACACCAGCACAAAACTCGGCCTTTTAAAAGTTCTCATTTTCATAGCATACCTATAAACTAACCCTATCTTCTTGTGCACCCAAAACAGTCACTGGAAATGCCTAAATCACAAATTTGAGGCTAAACCAAGCACTTACACGAACACATGCTCCAACCCCATGTAGCATGTAACACTAAGAATCAAATAATACCAGTTGGGAAAACAACTACGAAATTATGATCAAACATAACAATGCCACAGAGAAAATCCACAAATTATAAAACAAAAGCAACAATAAAAGTACCAAACCCTTAACCACAACAACATCCTAACACCATAAACCACCATCAAAACAGAACCCAGAGTCACAATTCATGAATTCAGTCCTTAAAGTTTCATACTTTCAACAACAAAAAAGCACAGATATAGAGGCAAACCGGTCCCAAAAATCCCAAAAGACCCTTCCTTTTCCAAAATTAACAACTCCCCATTACAAAAGTTCGATGTTTAACCTTAATTGGTCTAAAAAATTACACTATCTAACCCAGAAGCGGACTAATTAAAGCAAATAAAGAGAAATAGCGAAATGGGTTAAGAGTAAGAATGAGTTGGGGACCTTCCAGCTGATGGTGGCAGAGTATTCGAGCTTGTGGGCTATGTATCGGAACCAGGTGCCAAGGGAAACCATCGCAAACAGAGAGAGATTGAACTGCTTTATGAGTTTAAGAGGTTCAGTTTGGGCGTTCTTTCGACTTTAGTTAAACGCCTAAGAAGTTTCTCTGTCGTTTAATTTGCTCTCGTGGGCTTTCGCAAATCGCGATTTTAGACGATGATGTGTTTTGATGGAAATTCAATTTCTTTTCGAAATTAAAATAGTTTCAATTTTCTTTCTTACTTTTATTCAAAATTAATGCGTGTATTGTATTTAGATTTTCATGAAGTTTAAAAGAATTTTATATATTTTAAAAGTTTAAGGGTATTCAATTAGGATTTGTAACAGAAGATTTAAAATTCATAAAAGTGTGAGGGTATTCAATTAGGATTTTTAATTAAAGATTTTAAATCCACGAAAGTATAGAGGTATTCAATAAACACACAAATTGTTAAAGATTTATTAAATGGTGGATTTGCACGGATTGTCTAGTGTAAATTGTAAAGTGAACATTCTAGCCCCCTAAACATAAGATTTCTATGGATTTACAAGTTTTATATTTTATTATTTTATTTATCTCTCTCTACCTCTTTCCATCTCTCATTGTCACTACCTTTCTTCTTTATTTTTTATACATGTTTTTAGACCTTATTATTTTTGGGCTAATGCCCATTTGTACAAAAAATAAAAGTCAAACCTCATTTCAATGAAAATAAGACTGTGAAACCCAATTGAATGAAAGATACACTTATTTGTGTCAATACACACAAATTTTTATTAAAATAATAATTTTCAAGACATTTATACCCTTGTCTCTTGCTAAAGAGAAAAGACTTTGTCAGAGCACCATCAGACTCCGGTTGCAGGTAGTCGCACTCCGGTCACCGGTCGCCGAACTCCAGTGATCAGATTTCTACGGTTGTCGAATTCCGACCACCGATAAATCTATTATTAACACCTAGTAACTCGGATATTCCAGTTACTGACCCCCAGTAACTGAGTTCCATATCTCTAATAACCACCAATAAATCTGTTACTGGCACCCAGTAACTCGAATATTTCAGTTACTGACCCCAGTAACTCAATTTCTGTCCTCCAATAACCATCAATAAATCGGTTACTGACACTCAGTAACTAGGATATTCCAGTTCCTGACCCCCAGTAACCGAGTTCTTAACCCTTAATAACCATTAATAACTTAGTTACTAACATTCAGTAACTCAGATATTCTAATTACTGACATCAAGTAACTCAGATATACCAATTATTTCAAGAGCAGTAAAAGAACCAGTATAAGATATTTTTGGAGTTTCATTCATGTAAAAGCAACTAACTCATACACCTCAAATATAAGTAAGTATTTACAGAAGATCAAGGGAAATCAACACGTCTGAATACTGTACTTCACAGCTCCCAATACTCACAGCAAAAGATGTCTAACTTATTCAAACAGTGACACACCTCTATCTCATAATTTATATATCTTCAACTAAATATTATCATTACATCCCAATCCTAGTATCAACATGTATCACGTTCTTTCAAACAGTCTTCATCACAAAATTTTTACTGCAATTACTGTTTCAAAAAACTTCACCACCAAAACAAAGAAGAAGTTCTTAATTTCTCTAATTTTACAACAACAAATCTAGAAGAAGAGAATTGGAATCAGAAAATGCACCATCTCCTGGGAGAGAGTATCGGCGCCGATGAGATTGCATTGAGTGATGCACAAATCGTCCCGCTTGATAGCGCGACATCTTTGCCTTCTCACCGGAAGCTTTTGGAGGCATCGTGGAGGATCAAATCGGCTTCTGATCAGCGACATCGTGGAGGTCCAGATCGGCGGCATTGTGGAGGTCTAGATCGACTTCTGATCGGAGGGTTGTTGTTACTGCCGGAACTTCTAGAGGTCTAGGGTTTTGGATCTGGTTAGAAAGACGAGGAAGAAACAGCTCCGATCGAAAGCAACCGTGGTGGCGGAGATCAACGTCACCATATGGAGGCAAACTAAAAACAGCTCGTTGCTATTTCATCGAGGCTGGCTTGAGGCAAGGAGATTGGAGCTTGGCAGAGTTGGTTCGCTGGATCGAAGATCGGAGCTTGAGAGAGAGCGCTCTGATATCGAGCATGAGAATGGAGGAGGAGAGAGGTGTGGTGTATATTTAAGAGGGATAAGATTGTATATTTGCTAAAATTTGGGTAAATGGGCATGTGAAATATGTTTTTAATGGAATGAGTAATCAATCTTTATAATTAGTATGAAACAGTCATTTTGTCTTATTTTTTTACTACAATACTTATTCACTAGGTTTTTGTATGTGTCTTATACATTCTACACAATTTTTTTGTCTTGTTTTTTTCTTCATACTCTATTATAACATGTATTTAACTCTTTATCTTTGTCAATACCGTTATTCTTTCTTTTTTATACATGCTTTTTTTATCTTATTTTTTTACTACAATACTCATTCACTTAGTTTTTGTATGTGTCTTATGTATTCTACACAATTTTTTTGTTTTGTTTTTTTGCTTCGTTAACATGTATTCAACTTTTTCAATCAACTCAATATGTGTAACATAGACTATCAACACTTTTGTTAGAATTTTAAACTTTGCTTTATTATAATAGAGATATAGATAAATATAATCATTATCAAAATATTTTTTCTTTAGCCGTCACATACAACTTAAGTACAAAATAAACATGTATTTTTTCACCGTGTTTTGACACGAGTCTATGAATTTCAAAATGATATCTTATGAATAAGAATTTTTTATTCCCTCTCCATAATATGTCTCTGACTATGCAGTATACATGTAGAGCTTATATTGAGAAGTTTTTATGTTATTACTTTTTGTTTATCCACTTATGTTACATGTTTATGTAATAAGTGATGATTCATAAATTTTTTATTTAATTCTACGAGAATCCATGCAAATTTATCATTTGTTTTTAAGAATCCTAAAAATTTTAGATTTTAAAATCTATATGAAGCTAATAGATTTAATAAATCTGCATAAATCTAAAAACTCTTTATAACTCTATCACTTAAAAAAAGTATGTAGAAATTTAAATTCAATACACCCCCTAAAATAGTTTCAATTTTCTTTCTTTCTTTTATCCAAAAACTAAAACAATGAGAGATGACCACCTAATGCAAGGTTTGATAAAAGGTGTCAGGACCCACCCTGGATTTCTCCACTGAAACCGGGATAAATCCTGCAGGGTCCACCTTAAAGAAGAGTCACACCAAAATTTCAACATAACTTCCCCTAATAATGGACAACCCTTACCTGCAACTCAAACAATAATAAAACACTTCTAAGGCAACTCAACCAACCTCAACTTCTGGGGTCACCCTGCCCCCAATAAACAAACGTCCGCCTCAAATCAAATAATATCTAAAACTCATACCTTTAAAATAAATCAACTACAACATTATGAGTAATATTCCACAAGAACGAAGTTGAGTTTTTAAACCTCTAGCACACAACCGAAATATCATACAATCACCCCAAGGTTATCAGAGCTCTAACGTAGAAGGAAACGAGAAAATACACAGGTAGGTCGAATCGGTAACCTACTAGTGAAAAATGGAGTAGTGGTAAATATGCCTTACCTCCTAGCTACTGCCGAGCTGATCACTGCAGACTGGACATTTAAAAACAAAGGGCCCAGGGGAGAAACATTTAAAACGTATTAGAGTGAGTGAACAAAATTAAATAGCCGAAATAATAAGTGGCATTTATGCACTCCCACTTAGTTATTAAAAACTCTTATGCATGCAATGAAGATTAATCGTTATCTAGAGAGATACAAAAAAATATAACGTATAACCAAGTAACCCGCAATATTAATTCCGCGCCCAACTTACCTTTTAGTGAGGCCCGCAACCTTATTAATTTCTCGCGCTCAGCTCACCTTGCAGTGAAGACCGCAATCTTATTTAATATTCCTGCCTCCAGCTCACTTTTCAGTAGGGATGCAACCTTATTCATTTTCCGCGCCCAGCTCACCTTTTAGTGAGGACCGCAACCTTATTTATTTCCCGCGCCCAGCTCACCTTGCAGTGAGGACCGCAATCTTATTTAGTATTCCCGCGCCCAGCTCACTTTTCAGTGGGGACTGCAACCTTATTCATTTTCCGCGCCCAGCTCACCTTCCAGTGAGAACCGTAATCTTATTTAATATTCCTGCTCCCAGTTCACTTTTTAATGAGGACTGCAATCTTATTTATTTCCCGCGTCCAACTCACCTTTCATTGAGGACCGCAATCTTATTTAATATTCCTGCGTCCAGCTCACTTTTCAGTGAGGACCACAATTTTATTTATTTTCCGCGCCCAGCTCACCTTTCAGTGAGGACCGCAATCTTATTTAATATTCCTGCGCCCAGCTCACTTTTCAGTGAGGACCACAACCTTATTCATTTATTTATTTTGGATCCTTGAAATAAAAACTTTACAACACAACCACTATACAAATCTCACCTAATGTGTCTTTCTATCTCTCCAATAAAATATAAATCAAACATTAAGGAATATGGTGCATGCATAATATTCAAACCAAAAGTCCACTCACAGACTGAGGTGTCGAAAATCCCGAATTCCGCTCAAGCCAAGTCTCTACAACACGAGCCTCTTCGCGTCTTATTCCACAATTAATATTAATTTTTCGGACGTTAGAATAATAATTAAATAACATATGCATACATATTTAAAAGCGTACAGCTCGCTCATCGGCTCCACATTCCTCAAATTGTTAACTAAAAATCTCCGACCTTCACCAATAACTTAGGAGTCCTTAAAATAATTCTTAAACCTTATCCGGCAATAATCGATGGTCGGAATAATATTTAATTATCCGCCAATAATACTAAACTAGAAAAATTCCAAAACCTAACCAAAACTCTCTCAAAAATTACCAAATTTAAACCATAGACTCCTCACATTATATACTATTTAATGGGCATGAAAAACTTTCTAAAAAGTGGCGGCACCGCCGACAGAAATTCTGGCCAAAATTCCGGAGACCTCTGATCGCCACCAAATTTTAAAAGTAGCTTCCTCTAGTCATTTGGAACAATTTTCTAGTTCAACTCGAAGGCCAATTCGACCTCTAACTAGGTCAATTACGTGATGGACAATAGAACCCGAAAATTAAACATAAAAACTTCAAACCCTCAATTCTCCCTCCACACTCCAAATCAATCCACCAAATTCTAGGGGATTATAGTACTCCTAAAACTCATCCTATCCATATAAAGAACTCACCAATTGGTGATCTAGGGAGGGAGAAATTCGATCAAGAACATTCTACTGTACACTTGAAGAACAAATCAGAATTTCTCCTGATTTACGACGAGTTAGGTCGGAAAACTTACCTAGGAATGAAGTAGACTCGGAGGCCGATCTTTTAGGACCGGTGCGGCGGCGAGTGGTGGAGCAACGGCGGCGCTGTGGCGGCCGAAAAGCTTCAACAATGTTTTCCGTCGGGAGAGGAGAGAAAAGGCCGGGTGAAAAATCTGATTTTTCACCCCGGTAACTCTTATATATAGCTATTTTACCGTACAATAACTTTACATTTTTGTTTATAACTTTCTCATACGAACTTCGATTTGAGCGTGCTATGTGTCCACGAACTCATAACAACGCCCTCTACAACTTTCATGAAGAAAGTTTTCCCAAATTCTCGAATTAACGAAAAGTTAACTTTACGATCATTGTACGGTTAAACGGTTACTTTAAATGGTAAAAGATCAAAGTAACCAACCGTAAAATAATTCTAGAATCGGGATGTGACAAAAGGTGTTTTGATTGATTTTCATAAAATTAGTAACTCCAACGGTATATCATGGATTCTAGTCAATAGAGTAAGTTGCAGCTAAAATTTTATATGTTAGAAGGTAGTTCATGACATGAGTAATGAGTTGGAACTTAGAAGGTGCTTCATAACATGAGTATGACTATATGAGTTGGAGGTACCTAGTTAATGTATGACTGTATGGAATGAGGTCTCCCTTAACCGCTGGTACACAAACTTATTTTAGGGTTTTGGTTCTTCATCAAAATAAAATCTTTAGTTCATGATTGATATTCAAGACTACATTAATTTTGTAAGATTGTCCAAGACTCATAAGGGGTGACTTAAATTGTGCTAATATTAACTCATATTTGGTGTTGCATGAGATTATATGGTAGTTTGCTTATTTTATTCTTTAAAAAGATGATACTATCCAAAGATGACATATTTGAGTATCTATAATAACACCATCTAAAGAGGCTAAAATGAAAACAAAGTGTTACGTAAGTTTATTTAAGTTAATATTCATTAATACCAAATACAGTTTTAACTAAACTAAATTTCTTATATAACACAATCTTATTTAATCTCACCAAACAAACATGCACTCAAGATTTAGGGCATCACCATACATCAGGGTAACGATATCTCTCATTCTAGTCACTCAAATGTCTTAATTCATCACCTTATCTTCTCGAGGCATATGGATATATAGTTCGTCCAACAAAAAATCAATTTCCACACGTACTATATTAAGTTCCTCATCATCGTTAAGATCAAATCCGAAACTGCGGCTGTCTAGTTTTGCAAGATTTTTTTGTTGATCATCGATCATCTTTGATATATTGATCACATTCAGATTACCAGGCAAACCTTTGTTTATCCCCCTTGTCCGTCATTTTCTAGCTAATTCAATCCTAATAAGGTCAGACACAGACCGTTTTAGAACTATCCAAGTTTCCAACAGCCTCAGACCCGACCCGACACTCCCAAAACCCACGTGGCACCAGACCCACCACTAACTGTGAACCTCGCCAAATCCCTGTCTCATTTCCTCTATTGCCGCCACGTACTCCCTCTGTCCCCTTCAGTTTTGACTATCCCCATCTCTCTCTCTTTCTCTAAACCAATTCAACTCCAACCTTCACCAGAATAAGTTCAACGCTTCGCTGCACCCAGTCCCCTTTTTCCGTCGCCGGAGACAAACTAGGTACCTCACTTTTCTTATCTTTCAATCCCATCTGCTTTTGTTTCATGTGAAAACTTCGATCTTGAACTGAATCTTTTCATGTATAAAGTCTAGGATTTGTCATTTCTTTGCTGAATAGTTAATACTTTTATTGAAGATCTGAGCAGAGACTAAGAGGGTGTGTTTTATTGTGATTTTTGAAATGGAACCAGGACTGTTTAGTATGGATAAGTTTAACTTAACTCAGTTGGGTAACTTGGGCGAGAAGCTCGTGACGAGTGGAGCTCAGATGGGTCGGATGGTGAGTGGAAAAGTGAAGGAGATTCTGCAGACGCCAACGCCGGAGTCGAGGATGATCGACGAGGCGACGTTGGAGACGATGGATGAGCCGAATTGGGGGATGAACTTGAGGATATGTGCAATGATTAATAGTGAGGAGTATAGTGGGTTTGAAGTTGTGAGGGTTATTAAGAGGAAGATTTCGGGGAAGAGTGTGGTGACACAGAGGCTGAGTCTTGACTTGTTGGAGGCGATTGCGATGAATTGTGAGAAGGTGTTTTCGGAGATTGCGTCGGAGAAGGTGTTGGAAGAGATGGTTAGGATGATTGAGAATCCGCAGACGGATAATGAGAATAGGAGGAGGGCTATGCAGTTGATCAGGGCGTGGGGGGAGTCTCAGGAGCTTGCTTATCTACCTGTGTTTCGGCAGACTTACATGGTGAGCATTTTTTCTGTGTTTTCGTGTATAAAGCATATCTTGTGTGAGTCTTGAACTTGCTGGTCTTTCTTTTTTATGCATTGTTGAAGGACATCTGTATTTACTATCTAGTCTCGCTAGCTGATTTCTTCTGGAAAAAAGGGTCTTTAGTAGGAGTTAATTAGCCTTTTGAACCAGCAGCTATGCTATTCTATAGATAAAGGCCTTGTTATGTATTCTGGGGCTGAAGAGCCTTTGTTCTTGCTGTATTTCTGTTATGACTTTACTGAAGTAGCATGATGCGTTACTGATGCTGTTCTGTTTTCGATCAAGTTATAACCTGACTTTCCAGTTTTACATTCTTATGGCCTAGTATATATTTCCCGGCTTTGAAGATGATCCATAATATGTCTTCTTGAATGATACATAATGTTTTGTAGTCTACATCTACTCCTGAAACCACCTTTTTGATCTGTGTACCTTCTCCTAAGGTAGAGTAACATTGTATTCCTCATTATCATTTAGTTTAATTATGTTAGGTCATTATCATTTTGTTAAGCTTTTGGCCTGCCTTCTGTAGACCATGGAACTTTCTTCTTGTAGTAATCTTGATTTTCATCCATTTAAGTGATATTTGATGTCCCTTTTTAATGGTTTTCATCGATTTAAGTGACATTTAGTTTAATTATGTTAGGTCCATATCATTTTGTTAAGTTTTTGGCCTGTCTTCTGTGGACCATGGAACTTTCATCTTGTAGTAATCCTTCCATTTAAGTGATATTTGATGTCTTGCTTATATATCTGTGTTAGACATTGAGAGAAAGAGGAGCACGTCCAGTAGCAACTGAAGGGACTTCGCCTATGTTGCAATCTACCTTGGAATCATACATGGAAGAGCCTATTCCTCCCCCAGAAAGATACCCTGTACCAGACACAGGGTTTCATGATGCAAGTGACCGTGAATTTCGCTATAACTACCTGTCAGTCGAGGAAAAAAAAGAACGTCTTATTGTAGCTCGCAATAGCCTGGACTTGCTGTCTTGTATTTTGAATACTGAAACCGATCCGAAACCTTTGAAGGTGTGTTTCTGGCTTTTTAGTGGAAAGCAATACTAATTTCCTTTATATATATAAAACTTCATTATTTGTTTTTCTGGAATCAAATACTTTACTGAGATAGTTCTATGTGCTTTGCTTCCTTATCACTGACAAATTTCTATTCTAAAGCATCCACATATTCACAATACTTTTATTAATTATTATTGAAGAAACTGCAATGCAGTTACATATCCCTCTTATATAAAAGGAAGATGGAAATAATATAGGGCAGGTTGAAGAATTTTAATGTTATGTGCATCATCACTATGAGCATAGACTGTAAGGGAGAGCGGTTGTAATTCTTTTAGGGCTAGGTTTGTGTGTGCTCTGTTATCCTATATGATTTATATTGCATGATAATAATTCTTTTAGATAGTATTTGACCTTTTCCTATGGTTATTTTTCCATATATTACCTACTCCATATATCAACATGTGAGTGGAAGATGATACTTCAGTTGATGGAAATGCTTGTTTGATTTCAGGAAGAACTAACGGTGAATATGCTGGACAAGTGCAAGGAGTCTCAGCCTGTTATTCAGAGGATTATAGAAACCACTACTGATGATGAAAGTATGCTCTTTGAGGCTCTATTTCTTCATGAAGAACTTCAACAAGTAATTTCCAAGTATGAGGAGTTGGAAGCTTCTCAAAACTCTGGAGGCCAACAGCTTGGAAACCCAGATGCCACCAGGCCTGTGGTGCCTGTAGTGGCTAAAAATCATGGAGAACTGCCGGGAAACTCTAATCCTCCTGAGCGTGAGGATTTAGATGACATCCATAACCCTGGTGGTAAACTGCCTGAATATTCCATTTATTCTGAAGTCACCCCATCTGCCCCAGTGGGAACTCATAGTGAAACCAAAATAGCGGATTCTGTACAAGACGGCACTTCGTCTAGCAGTGAAAAAGTTGGTCATTGATGGGAACTGCATCCGTCCCCCTCGATGACTTCATACTAGCAGGCTATCCTTGTCCATGAGGAGTCTCTTTCTTTGATCATGGTTTGAGTAATTAACCATTCTGTAATCATACTAGTACTTTTTAATGTGGACTTCAAGGTGGGGGCAAAACTATTTTGTGGAAGCTGTCTCCATTCTATAAGCCCCTTCTGCCAAACCCTATCATCATGTATGTGCATCTTGCTACTGTCTCTTTCTGTTTCTCATTTTCAGATGATTAGTTTCATTGCCTTCACATTTCTACGTAACATTCTCTGGTGTAGCATATTGTTCCGGACTCCGGCATTCTCTCCTCACTTGTATGCCGGTTGAACTTCGCATTCCCTTGCTTGAATTCCAGAACGCAATAAGTGTACTGCACCATATAGTGACAAAAATGGGTGGCAGTCTACATATTGAAACTTGAAGGCCGAATGACAACTTTATTCATTGTAGTTTAACCTTCTACATTATGAAACAATCGACTATCGTAATTTCTTTTTTTTTTTATAACAATTTGCAAATTTCATTTCCCGCCAATCTCCAACTTTCCCCAAATTTCTAGATCTAGATTCGGGTGGATCAATCAGACAATAGCCATCTACATTATTCTATAATGATTCATGTGTGATTAAATTACAATTTCCTTACCCATTGATTCAATGGATTGTCATATGATTCAATGACATGGTCTAACATTATAGTATTCGTATTTTGACCCGCATTATATGCTTGTTAACTTGTTTTTATGTTTTTGTGAATATATTTATTCATATTTTTTCTTCACTTTTTTCTCATTTATAGGAAAATGAATTTCATTCCCAATAACATGAATTATCTATTTTATCCCTACTTTCTTAAATTATTAGATTTGAGCTATAATAAATCAAAGACATAATCAAAAGTTTAAAAATTTAACAATTCTCAATGTTTCCAAAATCTCTTATGGCTTTATTAATATAGACCAGTGTTTAATCCACAAGTTGTGCGTGTGTGAATTTTACATTGCTTTTTACTCAATTTAATTTTCTCCCACTTTTCTCTCCCACCTCCCACATTTTCAGCTTCTTTTTTCTTCCTTTTTTATTATATATTTTCAATTACTAATTTGTCTTTCATCTATTAGAAGATATATTTTAAAATTTTAATTAATCAAGGACATTATAGGTAGTTCACAAATTTAACCTTTGATTTTGTCAAAGAAGCCTTCTGGCTTTATTAATACTAGGCTTTACCTGTGCAAATATGCACGGTGTTAAAAATATGTTTTTAATTTGACTCTAAAAAAAGTTTAAAGGTTTGGTGAAGCTGATTACACTAAAAAAGGCATGACTTTATAATATAGTATAGATAAGATAGTCTTATAATGTAATTTCAGTGATTATTAATCCCCTAGATTCATTCCCCAATTTAGCATTACTCTTTGCCATTCACAGGTATATCTTAAACATGTAGTGTTCTTAAAAAAACATATATAGTGTTTACCTTTAATGACATTGAAGAACAAGAAGATTCTGGGTAGACCTTGCAGTAGATACATAGAGCACATGCTTCAATAAATATGAATATTTTTGGGTGGTGGGGATTGTGGAGTTTCTGGCTTGTCTTCCTTTCTCCAATATTTACGCTGGTCCGCTATGAAAGATTTGTTCCAGTTTTTGGTTTGTACTCTTTTACGCTGTAGTTTAGTGCCAGTAATTAATTGTTTTTCCACTTTGATTTTGAATGCTTCAGCTATAGGCCTTCGCCTTTTTTCATACTGGATGAAGTTGATGCTGCACTGGATAACTTAAATGTAGCAAAGGTTGCTCGATTCATCCGTTCAAAGTCTTGCCAAGGAGTCAGGGTTAACCAGGTTACCGAAGGAGGGAATGGTTTTCAAAGTATTGTAATATCTCTAAAAGATAGCTTCTATGACAAGGCTGAAGCTCTGGTTGGGGTTTTCAGGGATGCTGACATGAGGTGAGCATCAGACTGGAGTTTGAGCATCGTCACATGGTATATCTTGAGGATTTATGTAATATAGTTTCTTATTGCAGTTGTTCCAAAACTATGTCATTTGACTTGACTAGATTTCGAGAGGAGTAATGCAGCATCTCCCAGTCTGCAGTTGGATAATGACTTGTTATATAGATAGAGATCATCAGCTCGCATCCCATTTCACTGTAAATATGATTACAGGATTTCAACTGTCATTCAGGTTACATTCTTTTCATAGGCATAGAAATCAGCAGTTAGGTATCTCTATTAGGGTGTAAAAATCACTGCTACAGGTTATGAGTTGGTCAAGGAGGACAGGATATAATGCATCAAACTTCCCAGAATGTAGAGGATTATTCTCAGCCATCGTCTCTTTTCTTTCTCCAGCAATCATCTGTTTTAGTAGAAGAGTCTTGTAAGTTGTTCCCACGTTTTTTTAAATTATTGTCCATGCCTACCATACCAAAACAATGGAGATAAGTCATCAGTTAGTGACCTTTGGTATCTAATTATTAACTTGTTGCAGCTTGACTGCATGTTTTCATGGTGTTCTTTTCTTTTCTTTTCTTTTCTTGGGGGATATTCTTTAGATCCTTCATCCCAGTTAGGCAAAATGTTGAATTGGAGTCGTGGACAGTGATTCTTGCACGTTAGGCAGAGTTGTATTTAAGGGTGAAGTGTTGAAACTCAAATACTAAATTTGACATGGATTTCGAACCTAATGTATTTACAACCACCACCAATTCTATGCCAGCCAAGCCCGATGAATTGGGGATAAATGTTTTAAACACTTGTAAATTAACCTTTTCCAATCTCACCGTTAGTTACTACGCTTGTCCAGCCTAAATTTGGCGCCAGGCCTTTCTTGAGCTTGAGGTGATAGAGAAAGGAAAGATGTAAAACTTTTTGTGTTCATCGTTCTCAACTCCCCATCATTGAATACCAGCACCACCAATATTCAGTTTCCCCCGGAAGTCTGAAAGCTGGGGATTTCAATCGCCTCTATAGTTAACAATGGGAGGAGAATGACCAAGAAACCCACAATGAAAAATGAGGCCAATTATCAGGGCAGAGAGCAAGACCTTGACTCGGCCCTGGGAAAATACGATCACCCTAATGACTACATGGAAAGTCCCCGGGAATTATGTCCGGATAGTGACGAAGAGGATGAACCTAGAGCTACAGAGGTTGATGAGGAAACCAAAGCTGCTTCTGCGGCAATGAAGAGGAAGAAGAAAGCCTTGATGGAATTCCGGTGCAGAGTTGAAGATGCAATTATGGGGAATTACATTCTCGGAAACCCCAGCAGCAGGATTAGCCGAAATGAAAGCTTGAGGCTGATAGAACAACTCAAGGAGATAACCCTATGGGGTGTGCCTTTGTTGCCAAGCAAAGGCCATCAAGGCACTGATGTTGTGCTCCTCAAATTCTTGAAAGCCCGAGATTACAAGACCAATGACGCATTTGAAATGCTGCAAAGAGCCCTGAAATGGCGAAAAGAATTCAGGGCTGATGACATTCTTGAAGAAGATTTGGGAGTCTCTGGTCTTGAAAATGTGGTGTGCATAAATACTAAGGACAAAGATGGTCACCCTTTGTGTTACACTGCGTATGGACCTTTCAAGGACAAAGATTTGTACGAGAAAACATTCGGGTCTGAAGCACGACGTCAACAGTTTTTGAGGTGGAGAATTCAATTCATTGAACAAGGAATCAGGAAGCTCAACTTCAAGAGAGGGGTTGATTCGATGATTCAGATTACGGATTTGAAGGATTCCCCAGGTCCCGATTTTAAGGAGCTTCGTTCGCTTAGTAGCAAAACTCTGCTCTTGTTACAGGACAACTATCCTGAGCTCATTCAAAAGAATGTAAGTTGTTAGTCTCAAATTTAGCAGTTAATCTTTACAATGTGGTATATGCTGATGTCTTGCTTTTCTTTTGCAGATTATTATCAATGCTCCACTTTGGTACTATGTGTCCCATCTTCTCCGATCAAGGTTTGTAAGTCACAGAACTAAGAAGACGTTCATCTTTGCTAGACCCCAAAAGGTTACAAAGACCCTTCTCAAGTGAGTGAGATTACTAACTCAAAAAGTTAAAACTATCCGCTTACATTAGAATCTCAACTGTCACTTTTAACACAAGTTAATTACTTTGCATAATGATTATGAAAAAAAGGTTCATAGAACCAGAAGAGCTCCCAGTTCAATATGGAGGCCTCAAAAGAGAGCAGGATGAGGAGTTTACACCAGAGGACAAAGTATCTGAGCTCATAGTCAGAGCAAACACAATCTACTGTATTGAAATTCCAGTTGTTGAGGTACTAATTCTAGTCGTTAATCGCGTGTTCAATCGAATGATGACTTGAATCTTGTAATTATCAATTTCATTTCTGGGGTGTTTTCATTTGATTGATTAGGGTGGATTGACAGTGGTGTGGGATCTAACTGTGGTGGGATGGGACGTGTTGTACAAGGAAGAGTTCCTTCCAGATGATGAAGGGTCGTACAACATTCTAATCCAAGACAAGAAGAGATTGCAAGGAGAGTGTGTGAGAAACTCCTTCTACTTTAGTGAACCAGGGAAGATATTCGTGACATTTGAGAACTGGAATTTCAAGAACAGGAGGGTTCTTTATCGGTATAAAGCCAAACCCACCATTCCCATTTACGGAACAAATAGATAGCTCTGCTGCATGCACGTAGATACTTCACTACTAGTCTATAACTAGCGAAGGAAACATTAATGTACAATAATCGGTTTTGTTCAGCTGTAAATGTGATCCTTATTTTTGCTAAAGGAAACATGAACGTAGGATAATCGGTGTTTTGTTTTTTTTTCTCTCAACTTCACTGTAACATGACTAATATTATCTTCCTACGTTGTGCACTTCTATTGGACAAACCATATATATAATGGGCCTCCCAAATCATCACTCTTTCTCATGATTTTTTTTAAATTTTTATTAATAGTATAAAATTCAGTTTACCTTGAACTTTATGATTAAAATCAGTTCAGTCTATCTTTTTGAAAATCAATCATATTAGTACCCTTAACTTTTAAATGCTTACAACTTAGTCCAAATTTTTATGTTAAGCTCCAAATATGATATCATAAGCTGATGTGGAGTTGACAAGGAGACTGTAAATACTAGTACTCTCAAAATGTATGAAGCGATTAAAAATAATCCTAATGATCGTTTTCCGTTATGACCCGTAAGAGTTATTTTGATCATTTTCATACATATTGAGAGCTAACACTAATATGTAAAGCCTCATTGACGACTCCACATTAACATCTGACATCATATTTAGAGCCCAAGATGAAAATTTGAACCAAGGTGTAGACATTTAAAAGTTAAGGGTACTAAAATGATGAATTTTTTTTAAAAAAGGACTGAACTGATTTTAACCCCAAAGTTCAATGTAGTAAACTGAATTCTTATTAATAACTTACTCACTTTACATATGTAGGTTTGGTGACCTTAAAATTATCAATTAAACACCTTAACCAACTAAGCCACAACTCACAGACAAAATATAGAGACATGATTACCTGTAAGAGCATCTTCAACAATGGTTGATAAAGTAGGTGATGAATTTAAACAAAAGTTATATTTATTTTGAGAACTGTGTTCCGACTGTAATAACCGTTTGACATCTATTGAAATAAAGCCAGCCTCTAGTTTGTTAGGTTTGCTTAAAGAAAACCCTATCGAAAGGTTCTCGACAATGTTTAACGATACACAGGGCCGGCCCGAGTCCAGTGCTGGCTGTGCCACTGCACGAGGCCCGGAGCAAATAGGGCCTTTCCTGGTTCCTTAATTATATATACTGTATATAACAGGTATACTCTCCTATGTGCTACCACAATCTTTTCTAGTGTGGTTCTTCAGTCTTTATCTGACATTTATGTCTCTGTGTGGCCGTTAGGTTTTCAAAGTTTTAATTATGACACACTTTCTTCTTTTTTTTGGTCAAAACACACTATTATTAATTGTTTAGTTTTGAAAAACTTTTAACAAGAACACTAGCCTTTCTGGGTGGTTTTGAAATGTTGTGAAGATTATATATATATATATATATATATATATATATATATATATATATAATTATGTATATGTTTATATATAATTAAGCACAATATATTAATAAGCAATTAAAGGAGCGTGCTTCTTCTTTTTCAATAGCTTCTCCAGCTTCTTAGAAAGAAAAATTCTCATTTTTGATTATTTTGGAGTGTATTCCAATTTAAAAAATATATATTAATGGCCCAATTTAAAAAATATATATATATATATATAAGGGTTGTTTCAGGTGCGGATATCCGCATTTATTAAAAAATACGGTTTTTGCATTTTGATTCACTTTTCGATCATGATTTATCATTTTAACCGTTCATAATGTATATATATGTGACTAGATTATCTCTACAAAATTTCATCTAATTTGGAAATCATTAAGGTATTTAAATATGTGATTTAGAACGAAAAAAAAAACAAACGGTTCCAGTTGAAAAGTTTTATTACGTTCATAGTTTTGATTCATTTTGGATGTCTTAATGATCTCTAAATTTACTGAAATTTTGTAGAGATGATTTACTCACATATATCTACATTGTGAACGGTTAAGATGAGAAATCATGATCGAAAAGTGGGATAAAATTGCAAAAATTAGCATATATATGATCAAGTGCAGATTTTGTTTCTTTTTATTTTACGAGTTCCGATTAATCTGGATATAACGAATAAAAAATAATGGGGCTAGGGTATTTCAAACATTTTGTTCAAAATGAGGGTTAAACGTGAATTATGGGTCCCCTTGTGAGTTCCAACGGCTTTGGTGACCTCACATTTTGAGGGAAATTTAAAAATTAGAATCGGATGATGTGTTTACGAAAATTAAAAGGGCAAATTGATTTTTTAAAAAAATTACAGGACTGAACTGATTTTGGCACCAAAGATTTAGGGGGTAAACTGAATTATTTTTCTAAACTAAATTAAGCTCTTTAAAGTTTATTTGAGATGCTGAGTACTATTTGGTCTAGTGACATTAATCTTTTCTTAGTATGTGAGAGATTGTAAGTTTGACTCACAGTATTATAGCATAATCGTGTATTTAGTAAAAAAGAAGAAGTTTATTTCAGACATTTGCATGTAATGACAATGAATCATATACGCGCAAACACTAAAACATTTAGTACGTGGATCGATATTGTACAAAGGAGAGCTACATCAGCAATGTATACAAATTATTAGGCTGATTGTTGATGGTTCATCTATAGTTTAAGCTCAATTTAGTATTTGTTTGACTCTATATTAGGACTATCTCTGTTATTTATATCAAAATAATTTTTGTCACACTCAGTATTGTTTAGTCTAGCGGCATAGTTTCCTCTTAATAAGTGGGTGATTATGAGTTCAACTATTAATTATCAAAATAGTTCTTGTCATTGACCCCCTCTATTAATTATTAGCCTCTAATCAAGCTCTATAAAACTATATTTATATGCTCCAGTACATACGTGTGTATATATATAAACATGACTGATCGTGATTCTTCAGTTAAATGTTTTTCTCACCAGGAATGAAGCATTCCAGTGAAGCTAGTGGCCATAATGTCAATAATTTCAGGTTGGCTGAAATTATGATTTGTGACATAACTATTGGCGGTCATGGACATGATGAAGATGACAATCCCATCTTTGATGAAAACATTGGAATAGGTGTTTCTGATGCAGTAAACACTTTATTCTATACTATTATCCAACATTTTATTGGTACACCTAGTCATATTACTTCACGAATTCATGATCAATTAAGTAACCTCAGATGTCCAACATTGAGTGATTTCAAATGGTACAAAGATGTCTTTATTTCTCGAGTAATGTTCAGAGATGATAGCAACCAATCAACCATTTTGGAAAGAAAAGTTTATAAATGGATTGCCTAAATTATTTGCCCATAAAATAAGACAAGTTCTTAGTAACGAATCAGGACATATTAATTACGATTTACTTACCTACGGAAACATAATCACAGTCATTCAAAAAGAAGGTTTAAAAATGTGTATAGACATGAAAATAAATGCTCAAATCAAAACTGATAAGAAAACAGCTAAATACGAATTAGGTAATTTTTGTGAACAATATGGTTTACCTTCTCTTCCCCCTTCTAGAAAGAAAAAGAGTCATTACCCTACAAACTTCACTCGTAATAAATTCTACTCTAAATATAAAACTAATTTTGAGCCTAATAAATTTTATTCTAGAAACAAGTTTCAACAATCCCGTCCAAAACATCTTTCACAAAAGAAATTTCACGATAAAAAAAATCAAAATTTTATAAATGTAACAAACCCGGTCATTTTGCCAATAAATGTCCAATCAAAAATACTATCAAACAATTAAAAATCAGTCAAGATGAACAAGACAAACTTATCCAACTTTTAGAACTCCGAAATCGAATTCGATCAAGATCATTTTATACCAACCAGTTTTTCCTCTTCTAAATCAGATGACTCTTCGTCGCCTGATGTTTTATTTGGTTGTAAAGATACCAGTTGCAAATCAATTAATGTGTTTTCTAAACAAGAAGAACAAGAAGAATTATTAATAGATTTAATTGGAAAAATTGATAATCCAGACCTTAAAGCAGAATATCTTAGGAAACTAAAAAAATTAATCACTGATGAACATGCTATTAAACTCCTCAACCACAAATATCTCTTACAACAACTTTTGATAGATTTAAGAATAAAAACAAAGAAGTCACCATTCAAGATTAAATTAGGTCCATAAAAACGCAAATACATACATTACAACAACAATAGAAAGAACTTAGTAATAGTAATAATGATATCAAAAATGATGTAAGCATATTACAAATCGATACCCAATTTCTTAAATTACAACAAATCCTTGATAATTTTACTTTACTCGAATTACTCACACCTCACGGTGAAGACAATTCAGAACATACTACCATCAGTACTATTAAACAAATTACATCACATGTCTTGACTAGTGCGTAAAACATAGGGTGATGATTTACGAAAATTGGGCCTGGAAGAAATGAGAGTATTGACTTTGAAAGGATCACGTGGATTAACTAATGCTGACTGGTAATTGAGTTTATTTGGGCTAATGGTGGAACCAACATAGTTGGGTAAGGGCCTAGAATTGACTGGGATTGCAGGATAACCTGGATATGAAACTAAACTAGAAGAATCAGGTGACTCAGATTTGACTGGTATATATATATATATAACACCATTCCAATGAGGGATTCATTTTCTTGACATATATGAGGAATCAAGAATTACACCAACTTTTTGATCACCAAATCACATATCTATCGTCTAATATATAGATTTATATATGTGGAACATCTATGCAAAATTTTATTCAATTTGGTGATCGATAAGGTGCTCAAAACTGCGAATTAAAATTATAAGCATGAAAGGTTCATATTTGACAGATTTGATGCGTCAATTGATTTCAGTTAATTCAAAGCCTTAACGATCACCAAAGTGGATAAAATTTTGCAGAAATGATCTACATATATGAATCTAAATATTGAACGGTGAAGATGTTGATATGTGATCGAAAAGTTGGTCTAATGGTTGATCCCTCATATATGTCAAAAAATGATCCCTTAGTGGAAGGACCCTATATATATATAGGTTGTTTCAAGTACGGATATTCACATTTATTAAAAAATGCTGATTTTCATATTTTGATCCACTTTTAGATCATATTTTCTCATCATAACCGCTCAAAATATAGGTCTATATGACTAGATCATTTCTACAAAATTTCATCTAATTTGAAGATCGTTAAAGTATTCAAATCATGTTGAACAATTTTATTATGTTCATAGTTTTGATTCATTTTGGATGTCTTAATGATCTCCAAATTTGCTGAAAATTTGTAGAGATGATCTACTCACATATATCTACATCATAAACGGTTACGATGAGAAATCATGATCGAAAAGTGGATCAAAATTACAGAAATCCGTATTTTTTAAAAAATGCAGACCTCCGCATTATAACCGGCTTGTATGTATGTGTATATATATATACACACATCAAGGGACGTCATGTGAAAGCAACAATATTTAGTCGGATAATCAGAGGATTCGGACGTCGGAGCACTTAGCTAAACATGACTAGAGCTTATTATTAAGTACGTACGTCTGCACCTGTTCTCCGAGTAACTGTTGTCTCTTGGATCATTGTATGTCCTCCCTCCTCTTCTTAGTTCTTCACCCAAGCTAGCTAATGCAGGTAGCTAGTTGTCATGGAGCTCCTGGCGTTTTGCTATTACTTGGCCAGCCGGAAAAAGCTGGAAACAATTCAAATGTGCATGTAATTTGGAGTGCCATCTGAATTATATCTTTTTTTATTTTGGTTTAGCTGATGAGTCTTATACGATCGGGTACGTACAGCCTTTGGTTACCTTCTAAAGTCGCTATCTATTCCTGAATTAAAGATGGATTTCTCTTTTACGTAATGCTAGCTAGGTAAAAACACAGGGAGTTCACATATTTTGACAATAACAAATGATCATATATACAAGACCCTGTTGTACAATTTTCCAGTTGCTATTGTTGTAACGGATGGAAGAAAGAACACACAGATTTACGTGGTTCACTAACGATATGTTAGCTACGTCCACGACAGAAGAGAACAGTTTTATTATCTTGAGGAAACACAACCACCGAGTGCTTAATACAATTAGGTTTAGGTCGTTTATATACTAAACCCTAAACCCTATATACTAAACCCAATAGGAAACCATAACCCAGTATAACAGGGACTCTAAACCCTATATACTAAACCCAATAGGAAACCATAACCCAGCATAACAGAGACTCGTGGACCTTGGGAGCGTTTCCCCCGATGACACTGGTTGACCAATCTCACTCGCGCGACAGTCTCACTCGCGCGACTGTCGCTCGCGGGGGCTCTCGCTCGCGTGACTGTCGCTTGCGGGGCCAGTTTCGGTCGCGAGAGAAAGATCCTTCGCGCGACTTTCGCTCGCGCCCCCGAACCCCAAAACCAGGGCGCGTTGCCCCTGGACCCCAAAACTCGCTGACCTGGCAGCGAGATCCCTGAATAGCTGGTACCTCCAGATGGCCGGTTCAAGGCATACATTAACAAATCTCCACCTTGACTTGAATCCTCTCACAGATAACAGATGTACCAGATGCATCACCCCGAATAGCTGGTACCCCCAGATGGATGGTTCAAGGCATATATTAACAAATCTCCACCTTGACTTGAATCCTCTCACAGATAACAGATGTACCAGATGCATCACCGTAATGCCAGATGTACAAATAACTTCTCTATCAGGTAACAGATGTACCAGATGTACTCCTCTGCCTCAGATGTTATAACAGATGTACCAGATGCACCATAATAGTGCCAGATGTACCAGATGGCTCCTCAGATGTTGTAACAGATGTACCAGATGCACCATAATAGTGCCAGATGTACCAGATGCACCATAGTAGTGCCAGATGTACCAGATGCACCATAATAGTGCCAGATGTACCAGATGACTCTTTTGCCTCAGATGTACCAGATGCACTACAATAGTGTCAGATGTACCAGATGACTCCTTTGCCTCAGATGTTATAACAGATGTACTAGATGCACCACAATAGTGCCAGATGTACCAGATGACTCATCTGCCTCAGATGTAGCACGGATGTACCAGATGCACCACAATAGTGCCAGATGTACCAGATGCACCATAATAGTGCCAGATGTACCAGATGCACCACAATAGTGCCAGATGTACCAGATGACTCCTCTGCCTCAGATGTAACACGGATGTACCAGATGCACCACAATAGTGCCAGATGTACCAGATGCACCACAATAGTGCCAGATGTACCAGATGCACCACAATAGTGCCAGATGTACCAGATGACTCCTCTGCCTCAGATGTAGCACGGATGTACCAGATGCACCACAATAGTGCCAGATGTACCAGATGCACCATAATAGTGCCAGATGTATCAGATGACTCCTCTGCCTCAGATGTAACACGGATGTACCAGATGCACCACAATAGTGCCAGATGTACCAGATGCACCACAATAGTGCCAGATGTACCAGATGACTCCTCTGCCTCAGATGTAACACGGATGTACCAGATGCACCACAATAGTGCTAGATGTACCAGATGCACCACAATAGTGTCAGATGTACCACAATAGTGCCTGATGTACCAGATGACTCATTTGCCTCAGATGTACCAGATGCACAATAATAGTGCCAGATGTACCAGATGCACCATAATAGTGCCAGATGTAGCAGATGCCTTCTCTGCCTCCTCGGTGATTATATCATCTGCAAGACACAACAAAATTATCGAGTGTGCCTTCTCCTCCAGACTGGCCATCTCAGCGATTTCTGGATCCCCCGGCTTCTTCACAAGCGGCGCCCACATCCCTTGTTGTTTTAACAAAGCTCGCATCTTGATCTGCCATAAACTGAAACTGTTTCTCCCCGTGAATTTATCTATCTTCACGGTCAAACCAGACATCTTTCTTCCCAGAATTTGAACCCCTCCTGGGCTCTGATACCAGTTTGTTGTAACGGATGGAAGAAAGAACACACAGATTTACGTGGTTCACTAACGATATGTTAGCTACGTCCACAACAGAAGAGAACAGTTTTATTATCTTGAGGAAACACAACCACCGAGTGCTTAATACAATTAGGTTTAGGTCGTTTATATACTAAACCCTAAACCCTATATACTAAACCCAATAGGAAACCATAACCCAGTATAACAGGGACTCTAAACCCTATATACTAAACCCAATAGGAAACCATAACCCAGCATAACAGAGACTCGTGGGCCTTGGGAGCGTTTCCCTCGATGACACTGGTTGACCAATCTCACTCGCGCGACAGTCTCACTCGCGCGACTGTCGCTCGCGGGGGCTCTCGCTCGCGTGACTGTCGCTTGCGGGGCCAGTTTCGGTCGCGAGAGAAAGATCCTTCGCGCGACTTTCGCTCGCGCCCCCGAACCCCAAAACCAGGGCGCGTTGCCCCTGGACCCCAAAACTCGCTGACCTGGCAGCGAGATCCCTGAATAGCTGGTACCTCCAGATGGCCGGTTCAAGGCATACATTAACAAATCTCCACCTTGACTTGAATCCTCTCACAGATAACAGATGTACCAGATGCATCACCCCGAATAGCTGGTACTCCCAGATGGATAGTTCAAGGCATATATTAACAGCTATATATAAGTTAAAGTACTAGCTAATACCTACAATACAAATTAAAGAAAAAAAAGAAAAAAATGTTACAGGAAAATCACAATTGGAAATGATCAACTCATTTCATTAATACTTCTTTTTATATAAAGGAGAGTTTACAAAGATAATTAGATCGTACATAATGATAATAATGACTAATTGACAATTAATTGAGCCGTTACATCCGTTGATCAATAACTTCCTTATTTACTCTTCTTCTGTTACTTTTACGAAGACACATATCAAACATTTTTTCTTCAACACTTCCCCTTGTGTCAAAGCCAAAGTTAAAGTGGTGCATGAGGTGTTGCCTTATTAAAACTCTGTCAAGTAATAAAATTCAGTGGGACAAAATGAATCTTGGTTGGAGCTAGGAACGTCTTTGCATTCCTATGTTTCTCACATGTTTTTTTTTCCGAGATAGCCTTAGGCTGTGATTTAAGAAACAAGTATGTCATATTCTGCTGGGATGTTTACTTGATTCATTTGAATCTTGAGGAGAGACTAATGTTTTTCACAAGCTATTGTCGTGAACCTAATGGTGAATACATAACCAATTTGAGAACAACCTAATGGTCATAGATACCTGACATTAGTAAAAACCAATCAGAACATCGTTTGGGTCATTAATGTAGGGGATTACAGTTTCATTTGCATTCTCTTTCATCTTTCCGTAGAGAAAAGATGAACCCAAGTCATTTGCTTCTTTAGGTATCAATATAAATGATTTATACCTTCTAATGATATTTTTTTATGCTTGAACAAGTTCAATGGGAATGCATTATCTGGTCCAGTTCATCAGGCTAAATACAATATTACACCCATTTCACTTTAAAGAAGAAATTTCAATTCTCAACCATTCTTTGACATCTTACTTTGGACAATATGTATATTTCTTTTACATCCAAACATCGACCGATCATTGAGGGTGCTAACAACATGCAATTTGACATGTAATTCACCTGAGAGTCTTTTGAACACATGTAGATTGGTGAATTAGTATTCCACAAACTCGTTGATAACCAATTTTCCAAGATTATTCATCTCAATTCATATTTCATGTAACTCGCGGTTTCTCTTATTTCATCAAGAGTACCTACTATGTTCCTATTATCGACATAGGAGCTATGACCGCAACTCTGGAAGTTGTTTCATTTATGAGTGTGCGAGTGCATAGTTCACCATCTTGTATCCCTTCCCAACCAAGTAGTCAATTTTATAAAGTGAGAGTTTCAATTTTAATTACAAACGCACTTCGTGGTTTAGAGTTACATGAATTGGATAGTGTACGACCATCAGGCGCTCTCAGATATATCTCCCAATCAAGATCCCCATGAATATTTGTAGATACACTTCTATTAGATGTATTTCTATTATAGGAGAATATGTCTTCTTGTAGTCAATCCAGAGTGTTGTAAGAAATCTTGGCGCCATAAGGCGAACCTTGTCCTTTAAAGTTTCATTTGTCTCATTACGCTTTTTGACAAAGACTCATTTATATCTTAAAAACTTTACACTTGGTAAGGTTAGCATTACCAAATCAAATATCTGTCTTCTTTGTTAGAGAATCTAGCTCTTCCTGGATCACACTTTTACGTAGGCCAATATGCTCTTTGTTGACATTCTTCAACAGAGCATGGTTTGATATCTTCGTGCTTTATCTTGAGAAACAGTGTGAAGGTATCGAACCATAGAGCACGAAGGTATGCTATGCAAGAAATCATAGAGCACGAAGGTATCGAACCATAGACAATGCTAGGAGCATGAAGGTATCGAACCATTACATTGGCCTACGTAAACGGAGCACGAAGGTAGACAATGCTAGACAATCTTAGCATTGGATATCAAAAGGACTTAATGATTGTAATAGATATGCAATAGTTATTAAGTCTTTTTGATGTTAACTCATAGCATTATCAATTCCTATAGACTTTATAATCAGGGTGGTGGGCCATTAAACGTATAATGTGTGCTAAGAGTGTTGCAGCATTTCATGTGGATAATTTTTCGACATGTGACTAGTGTCGAAACGTCTTCTAGAACCATTAAGTAGTTTAATGGTCCACAATTCTGGAGTGATAAATGCAAAATAATCATGTTGTACAGTCGGTTTCCATACAATAACCATTGGTACAAATATATGTAAATCTTTAACAAGGTCCGATTATCTCTTGGTGCATATAGTGCTTGTAACTTTTAACTATTAAGCAACGAAAACCGAGCAATCCCTCGCCTTTTTCTTTGGTATGATGATCCTATCAATTAAGCAATAGAATTCTCCTGGATACATTCCTAACAAGTATGTGAAATGTTTGTGCATAAGATTATAGTTGAGATAATCCCATGTACTAACAGAATGTTGTTGATAGTTAGTAGCAAGTAGTAGTGATACATAAGGTTTATAGTGATTCATTTTGCCATCGGTGGGAAAGGCTACGTCCACTTTAATATATATTAGGTGGTGAGAGCCTTGAATGGCTCACTCCACAAGTATTACAAGTGATGTGTTGTCTACTTGTTATGATGTCTAGATGAGTGGGGTGGAGTCTCCTTTATAGAGGAAGGAAGCTCCTTCCCTTACATATTCTTCAATGTGAGATTAAGAGTCATATTCTAGTCTCCAAATGTTGCATGAACATGTGTTAGTGAGGCCGGAAAAGTGACTTACCGGTAGAGAGTTGATATATCAGACAAATTCTGTAGTTCTCAACCCTTTAGTTCTCCCTTTACATATAATTTCAGACAGATTCGTAGCGTTGATATATCGCTAGAGGACAGCGGTTGTGCTTGTCTACAGTGGCAATGGATAATTATCATTGGCTTACTTATGGTTGTGAACCGTATATCTCTCCCTGGGGGCATCTTGTGCAAAGCGAGAAATTATGTCTCTCCCAGAAGAGGCATCCCGCTTGGAACAAGGAATTATGTTGACGGATAAACACTAATCTCTTCAAGATGAGGCATCCCGCATGGAGCGAGGAATTGTTACTAGGTTCATTGTGTCTTCAATGATCCGCTTGCATCTGAGAGTATGGACTTGAGTGGTTTCTGCAAAATAGATTATCATATTTTTGGGCCAAATGAAATCATTAGGGTTTTAGATTTATTCTTGGTTTCCCAAGAATAATAATTGGGGTAAGCCCGTTTCATTTGTAGTTTGTTAGCATCACAAAAATGTGGTATGTTCTTAAAAACTTGATTTCATAAGATAACATCATGTATGAATATATTACACCTAGGCTAGTCTCCGGGCTTTAAAATAATGGAGGAGAGGATCCTCATGTTTCCAGTAGTCCCCGAGCTTTGAAATAATTGAGGAGAGGATCCTCATGTGCTGGGTAGTCCCTGGGCTTTAAGATGATGGAGGAGCGGATGCTCATGTGCCAGGTAGTCCTCTGGCTTTAAGATAATGGAGTAGCCATGCTTGTAGCCGCTAGCGATTGCTATCCTTATCGTAATTAAGTTGAAAGTGTTAATGTCACAACATTTTTAAGTCGATGGCTCAATTTGACTTGGTGGCTAGACACCATATACGTGTTGGTTTGAAAGGTAAGCGGGTCATGGTGTGGTGGTTGATATTGTAACCACTCACCTTAGCGTCAGTCTACTGGAATACGGCCTCTGTAGAACAAAGAAAATGCAGTTAGAGCTTATCTGTTCAAATTCTGTAGGTAACATATGTCACTCATACATTGGTGATGTGGGCGGCTGACATCTTTTGATGATGCGTTCAGCACACGTCATTAAGGCTGTAGTTATCGATGCGACGCCTTAATTGTCACGTCCATAGTGACGAAGAGACGTGCGACTTGGGCTGTCACGTGGCACGCATTGAACGATTCTAGGGTTTTGTGACGAACGACAGAGATTATCCATCATCTGATCCCCTATATAAAGGGTGGATAGATGAGTGGGGTTAATTTCCCCCATTTCTTGTGTTTCGAACTTTGTGTTCTTTCTCTGTCGGATATCCAGAAACTCAGCCAATTCTTCAATCCTTGTTCCATTAGTCATCTGTCAAGATCAGGTTTGAACTTGTGCACTATGCAGGAGGTCGCAGACTTGGTCGCTGCCAATGGCAAAGAAGGCAGGGTAGCTGTGTTGCCGGATAGGGGCTTTGGATGGCCGGTCCGGGTTGCCGTTCGAGCCAATCTGGGTTGCCGTGAATTTATAGACGACGCCAGAGGTTTGGAACGGTGCAGGTAGGCTGCCAAGCGGCGTGGGGTAACTCGTACTAGGATTGGTCAAGAAAAATGGTTCGGCATTGTTGGAGCAGGGTTGCCGAACTGAAGGTTTGACACGGGTTTACGGTCCGGTACCATGCTGTGCGAGGTTCGATCTTGTTCGAAACTCAAAACAAGGCTGCTCCGAACACGTAACTGTTAGTGGAGAGCCAAGCTAAGGTTGGTTGAAGCCGAGATCGAACCTAGAGCGTGGCCGCTAACAATGATGAAACTTGATCCTCCTTGAAACAAAACTGATTAGCAATTGTACTAATGAAACTATGTATACAACTGATCATTAGAAATTGTACTATCGAAAAAACTTATCTTTTGATACCCAATCACTCTCACATTCATGAACACCCAAAGAAGCAGAGAAATAACCTAACGGTGCAGCTCTCGAAGGTAGGCTGGTGAGGAAATTTTTCTAGGTTTTTTTTCTTTTGTAAACTCAGGACTAAAACTACATGCTGATAACGTGTTATAAGAAAATTATAATCGAAAACGGTTTACTTATTTCATTGATACTCCTCTTTATATGAAGGAGAGTTTACAAAGGTAATTACATCATATATAATAATAATAATAATAATAATAATAATAATAATTAATTGATAATTGATTGAGCGGTTCTGTTGATCAATAACTTTCTAATTTAGTCTTTGTCTCTTACTAGGAAGGAACATATCAAACATTTTTTCTTCAACAAACAATTTTATTTTCTTATGTGATTAACCCACTTAAGGAGTTTGTTTAGTTTCATGTATGTTATCATTGCGGCTATGATAGTGTAGGATGTAAGTTTAGGCCATGCATATTTGAGACCAGATCGAGATTTAACTATCCTGATGTTCAGATGAGTTGACGGAGTTCCTTTATTTATTTTTCTTTACACAGACCGTAGATTTTGCTCCATATTTACCAAAACTATGGCAATAAACTTCAAAAGCAGTTTCACTTTGCATCCGGACAATACTGGAGACTCCATCCTCTCGCCACATATATCCCATGCACTTTGTATCTTCTTCTTCACCAAAGCCACCTGCCTCAGACCACAGAAATGAGGTGTAAACCCTTCAAACCTTCACACCATGCAAACAGAAAGATGGCTGAAGATGCCTTACACACCTGCAACCCCTTCCTCAACGTACGTGTCCCTCCCTCACCTCTATCGCTACCCTATAAATCCCAACCCCTCTCCACTCTCTTCCTCACCAAAGTAGCTAGCTAGCATCCACTCTACAAAATGGCCAGGTCTTTAGCTCTCTCTCTTTGCTTGCTTGTTCTCTTCCATGGCTGCTTAGCCTATCGCCAACAATCTACGTCCAGCCAGCAAAATGAGTGCATGCTGAACCAGATCCAAGCCCGCGAGCCCGACAACCGCATTGAGACCGAGGCGGGTCGGATCGAGTCATGGGACTACAACCAGGACGACTTCCAATGTGCCGGAGTCGCCGTTCAGAGAATCACCGTCGAGCGCAACGGCCTTCACTTGCCTTTTTACACCAACACTCCTCGCCTTCTTTACGTTGTCCAAGGTATATAATATCTAAAACGTCACCGTTCTGATAGAATTGTGAGTTGTGACTAAATTACATGTTTTGCTTGTGCAAGGTTAACTTCCTGTCTATTACACTTGATCTATTTCAGGTAGGGGTCAACTAGGAATGGTGATCCCCGGATGTCCCGAGACGTTCGAGGAGTCCGAGCAATCTTACGAGGAACAACTACAGGGCTCGCAACAGCAATATCAAGGGCAACAAGGCCGCCAGCAAACTGGACGCCGACAAAGCCAACAGGGACAACAAAAGAGCTTCGAACAGCTAGACCGACACCAGAAGGTGCGACCCGTCAAGGAAGGTGACGTTATCGCCGTCCCCGCCGGAGTCACAACCTGGTCCTACAACGACGGTGACCAATCTCTTGTTGTCGTTTGTCTACAAGACACCAGCAACCTTCACAACCAACTTGATCAAATCCCAAGGGTACATTTTCTTACCAATATTTTGATACTATATATGGATATTGGATACAATGTTGCAAATCGTTTAATTTGCCTGCTTTACTTACTCAATGGCTGCTTGTTCTGTATGAGCAGCGATTCTATCTTGCTGGTAACCCACAAGATGAGTTCACCCAACAAGGCCAAAGCCGACATTCGATCGCCAGACAACAGGGAAAGATCAGACGCCAACAACAGGGAAACAACAACAACGTCTTTGCCGGCTTCGACACCAGACTCCTCGCCGATGCTCTCAACATCGACCAACAGACAGCCCAACAGCTCCAGGGACAGAACGACAACAGACCACAGATTGTTAGGGTTCAGGGACGCCTCGACTTCGTCCAGCCCCCAGAGTCAATGAGGGAGGAAAGACAACTTCAAGGACAACAAGGACGACAAGGACAGAATGAGAATGGCTTAGAGGAGGTATTCTGCCACATGAAGATGAAGCAGAACATCGGCAAGCCTTCAATGGCTGACGTCTTCAGCCCACAAGCCGGTCGCATCAACACCCTCAATGGCCTTAGCATGCCTGTTCTCAGGCACCTCCGTCTCAGCGCTGAGAGAGGCTTTTTCTACAACGTGAGTTTATACATGCATGCATATTAATTTGTCGATCAACTAACTATTTTTAATCAAGTGAGTAGTTTAATTTAGGACAATCTAACTTTGGTTATTATGTGGAACATACAGAACGCTATCTATAGCCCACACTGGAACTTGAACGCCCACGAAGTCTACTACGTCATCAGGGGCAGCGCTAGGGTTCAGGTGGTGAACGACAACGGTAAAGCCATCTTGGACGACCAGGTCCGCCAGGGACAACTCTTCATCGTGCCGCAGAACCACGCCGTGTTGCAGAAGGCTATGAGCAATGGATACGAGTACATTGCCTTCAAGACCCAAGACAATGCCATGATCAACACCTTGGCTGGCAGGACCTCCGTCCTGCGGTCACTTCCTGACGTGGTCCTCGCCAACGCTTACCAGATGGACCGTCAGCAGGCAAGGAACCTCAAGTACAACAGGCAAGAGACCGTTGCCTTGAGCTCCTCAAGGTCGTCTTTCCAGTCCGAGAGGGCTAGTGTTTAAATGCTTAAATGAATGAATGCATGGTACAATAATATGTGTGTAAAAATATGATGCGGCATGTAGTGTTTTGGCATCTAGCTAGCTAAGGGTTAGAGATCGAGGGAATAAAAGTGCCTTGTGTATGGGTCTATTGTAGCATGGAGGTCGAATGTACCATGTTATAGTACTAGCTGCTACGTTCTGCTACGTTTATGTACGTACATGTAACGTTATGCTTTCTAATGAAGTTTCCAGTTTTTTGGTTTGCCTTACTCTTCCCTTTCAAATTGCATATCTATGCTGCAGCTTCTTTTAGTATAGAAAAATATTAATATTGCTTAGTTTGTTATATATGGTTTGGTTTCAACATTTTGATATTCTTTTCTTTTAGAAAAGAGAGGAAAAGTAAAAGAATGACAATTGTGTTACAACTTTTTTTTCTTAAATAGAATTTCATTCAATAAATTGCAATTACAAAGCAATTCCAGTACCTAACAAGAGATTACAACTACTAGCAAATAACTCTAGCTTCAAACTACTTATCCTCATCCCGATAATGAGAGACTGACATGTTAATAAATTCAATGGACATTGAAATGGGCGACCTATTGAGTTAACCTAGCCATTATAGGTAGCAGGTACGCTGCCCCAGGATCTACTTTCTGCAATCTCAACATAGACTAATAATATGTTCGACCAATGGCTGGAAAAATTTTGGGTTCTTGTAACAACGAACCAGCTACCCAGAATCAACGCTCTATTAGAATGTATGACATACTTCCAACAAACTCAAAAGAGTAAGGACTTATTGAAATCTGAAAACCAGAACTAAAAACTAAAATAATAAATACTAATAATAAAAGGCTAGCTCAGGCTGGGTCCAAACAGTGAGTCCAGACCCAAGACCAAACCCTAATCCAAGGAATTGAGATCCTCACAGCCGCCAGCCAACAAGCAGGTCCTCCACTCTTTGCCAGATGCGTCAAGCCACCATCCTCCATATACTGTCGTCGTCGTCACACCAGAGACCAGGCCAAGTTCTTACGCGCGTCGGTTCCATATCAATCAAACTACCATGACCATATCGTAGTATCACCTCGCCCATCAACCACCGCAGATGCACTAGAACACCTCACCACCCAGACCAGGAAGGAAGCCTAAACCCATCTACTGCCGCCGTCACGAATCTCCTAATCCTTGCTTCGCTGCTCGACACCGCAAACCCCAAATCAAAGAGGAAACTTCAAACAAAGCCTGGTTTAACTCCCTATCACCGAGATCTACAAAGGCCTGTCCAACGACGACAAAAGACTCGCAGCCGGACAGGATGAGGAACCCACCGAACCCGCCTCTGTTTTTCTTCTCTTCCGCTAGAATTAAGCTTAGTTAAGATGAATAATTGTGTTACAACTTCATAGAACATTTCATTCAAAAAAAATATTCGTAGAACAATTGATAAGAAAATAGATAATCATAGAATAGGAAAAATGAAAAATGGTTATATTTTGAAGGCTCTAACATACAGCTCTCGCAGTCATACTTTCCCTCTAACTTGATCTCAACCCATTACCCACTAGTCCACAACTATAAACATCATCTTACACGTACGCCAATCAGAATCTCCATTGACAACAAGTTTGATAGATCAACTACCTATACGTACACACTATACACTGTTTGATTTTTTTTTTCTCAGTCTCAATATGTTTGATTTGGTACTTGCATTTTATCATATATTTTTTTGATGATTTTTGGGTGTAAATTTACATTCCTATAAATGTTGTATCTTAGAACCAGTGTGGTTGCAGATATGATTGAATACCTTTGAAGGTATTTACGATTGAAGCTATATTAGACCTATCTTAAAGATCAAACCCTCTTTGAAGAGATTTTGGATATTCCTCGATCTATCATTAATTATTGATTATTTGATAGTTAATGGCAGATTATTTGGATAGGAAGAATGAGCAATACTGAAGAACCTTAGAAGGAAGGAGGAATGTGGATGTAAGGATGCATTGAGTTACCTGGGCCATTAAGGTTTGGAGTAACATAGCCATCTATAAGGAAGGGTGATCAAACATTGCAAAGGACTTCTACTCGTTTTCACTTGATGTTTCTGAAATTCCATGAAATCTATTGATATCTCTTATGCTTTTCTTATTGCTACTATTGAAATTGCGAATATAAAACTAAATGAATTGAAAGTAGAAGTGACAGAAGATTAAACAAGTACCTGAATCGTGAAAAAAATCCATCTGTTACTGTGGATCGTGGTGAATCTAGCATACTCTGTTACTGTGGATCGTCTTCGTGAATGCTACTGTAGACCGTCGTCGTGAATCTACTGTTAGTCTGTTATGGTGGATCATCGTTGTTAATTTAGGGTTTTTTGTAATTTGGGAAAGAAATGGAGATCTCAGAGAAATGACTAATTTTATGGAATCGTGACGAAACAGTAGCAAACTAGTTAATATTTTGAAAACAAACTAGTTTTTTCAGTATTTAAAAAAACGCTGACAAAGACTGGTGCTATATCTATTATGGTTCTGAGCTTATGTCTTTATTTATCTAAATCTTTTGAAGTACGGTTTTGTGTATTCTGTAATTATTTGTGGTAGTTCTCAAAAAACAATGTATTTGCGAAATTTGCAGGAAAATAAACTCCACGTGGAATAATCCTATTAGATAGCGACTGTTGAAACGTCTTGATAAAAGTACAGGAATAAAGGAGAGACTAGAAGCCTCAAGAGTCCAGCTGAACTGCTGGAACTGCCAAAGACCAAAGGTCAAACCAAAGACAATGTGAAAAATGGGATCGCCGGATCATGTTATCCGGCAGCATATTCCGACTATCAGCGGCGCTTCAGCGGTGATATTGCTTCAAGATGGCGTGCTTGAAACGCAGCTCCTGCTGATCAGACAACACAACCAGTGACCTGAAACTTGCAATTGTGAGTCTATTGAATTCTGCACTTGCACATTTTATCTGTTTATTGTTGTCTATTTTGTCTTCAACTCAATCGAATCAGTGGATTATTGATAAATCAGATATGTTGGATATAGTAGGATGATTGATTCTGTGTAACAAGCTAATTTTGGAACAAGGGATATTAGGAAGTCGGACTTCCGAAGTCCCTTTGACCATGAGGACCATTTGGAGGAGCCAAGAAGTGTCAAAATGAATCAAACCCTTTGACATTGTCGTGTTACTTTAATTCCATTTTGTGCATGATTGAATTAACCCTTCCTCATAGTCATGACATTTTGTTCTATTATGTGATGCGTACAGAATAATTCCAAGAACAATGACAAAACTTTGTATGCGATAGGAACAGTTTGAGTCATTTGTGTTTTGTAGCACAATAAGTATAAGGGTGGTGATGGATTATTTTTATAATTTGTTTTTTTTCAGAAGAACTTACATAAGCAACTTCCAGTGTTGATTACTTAATCTTTGGTTCCAATAAAAATATGATAGAAGATGGATCACTGCTGAACTTTATGAGTTATGTTCTACCTGTGACATACTATTCTACAGGTTTTGACCCCCTTTCTTCTGAAAAGGTATAACTTTTGTGTTTTGAGAGGATTAAAGGCTTGGTCACCTTCCTTATAGCATAAGGAAAGATAGCATTACAGAAACCTTCCATAGAAACATGTACTCCCAATTTGAATCTAAATTCAAAATTGAACGGGTTAGAATAAAATCATAAAAATGTGTAAATAATACTTCATTTTATAATGGTATTTATTTGGGATTGTAGTTCAATTGGTCATAGCACTGCCCTGTCAAGGTGGAAGCTACGGGTTCGAGCCCCGTCTTTCCCGAAAGAAGCTAATTATTCCTCAAACTGGTTCCTATCAGAAATATCAAATACGCCGATGTCTGAGCATTAGAATTAGGGAATCACTTGGCAAGTCCCTTCTGAGACAGTCAAGTATTACAAGATATAGAGGACCTGTCAATAAGGCCTTTCAATGTCATCTAACCTCGATTAGCAGGGACAAGGACAATAAAGTAGAGTTCAAAGCAACCGCTGCGCCTTCACATTACCAGACAAGACCTCAAGTCCCAACCCCATCAATAAGAACATCCTGAGCTCTTTTGTTGGAATGGACCTTTTTAATAGTAGTAGACTAGTAGTCGTTGTGTAGCAAGGCAGAGCAAGAAGTTTCTCTCTTTAGGTCTTCACCAATTTCACTTATTTATTCTTTACCTGGCTAATTGGTTGAGCACCATCACCAGCCTCTTCACTGACTTTCGAAGAACAGGTTAAAGACTTGAGACCAAATTGATCAGAGTCAAGGGAGTTCCTCGAGTTCTCCTCTGGCATGGCGAATCAGCGCGTGGGAACAATTGCATTACGGATGTAGCATTAGCTCGATGAACTAGAGATTTGTCTTTAGCAGAAGCTTTAACATTAGAGAGGTTATAACGAGACGGGCTATAGGGAATCCCAAGTTTTAAAATATCAGATGTCAACAATCAGCCTGTCACAGATATACTGGCCGGTCTGAAATAAAAGGATTAATGTTTTGGATGAATAGATTTTTTTGAGATGAGGGGGAAGATGAAATTTTCCAACCATGGGGAAATAGAGCAATGGATAGTTGAGGAGGAGCCTTCAGCAATGGCCACTCCCTAGTTCAACCATGCATTACTGTTTTTCTTAGGCTTGTTTTCTGTACAGCAGGAAAATACAAACCTTAAGAGTTGTATCGTGAGCCCAGAAATCTTGGCTGTGCAACTTGTACACCATTATTGGCAGTGTATTGAACTATTGATTACCCAAATACTGCAGCATTTTGCTATTGAACTATTGGTTTATTACACCCGGCCATTTTGCAATCACCATCTTAACCGTTCAGATTACTGGTCTATATAAGTAAATCACTTTTATAAATTTTCAGTCAAATTAATGATCGTTAAAACATTAAAATAGATCAAATCACTGGATGGTCTAAATATGTCAAACAAGAACCGTTCAAGTTTATAATCGATGAATCACGTTTATTAATACCTTAACGATTTTCAATTTGTATGAAAATTTCATTAGAAAAATTAATTCAATTAGCCACGGCAATGCCTTAACGATTTTCAATTTGTATGAAAATTTTACTACAAAAATTAAATCAATTAGCCACGACCGAATGCCGTAGCCAAAAGTCAGTTTGTCATCGCTAAAGGACGACGGCAAAAATGTCGTCACCCTTGAAGGCGTGGCAGTTGCTCTAGGCTACGACAATGAGCTGTCGCCACCTTATTTACGACGGCACATAACGACTGTAAGAGCCATCGATAATTCGACGTCAGTAAATGACGACTGCTTGTGCCGTCGCAATTCACCCATTTGCCGTCGCCAGGTTTTATTTATGAATTAAAAAAACCTAGCAAGCATATTAGCTTGCCAGATTTTTTTTGAAAAAAAATGTGCAAAAAGAAATTAAACATACTAAAAAGAATTGTTACATTCAATTAGAGTCCTCAAATGCCAATCTTACAACAGAATCACTATCAATCCACGCATATCAAGCAGTAATTTACAAGTGTTTCTACCAAATATTTCCTTGACTCACAAAACCAACTAAGTGCAACTTCCATATATAGTGAAGTCATCTGATACCTCCCAGTTTTGCAAAGCTAAAGGATCTTTGTAATACACAATCTGCAAAAATAGAACTTTGTTACTTTTGTAAAATTTCACTATGCATATACGAAGACAAGATCATTCCTAAATTTACACCCTAATGATTATTTCCACATTAGCTTTATTTTTCTTTTCTACAGCAAGCATACAAGTTACGAAGTTCACTAACAGATTCAGTAAGAAGCCAACACAATATCAAATGAACATCTAACCATCTCTAAAGACAATTCTATCTCCAGCCATTTTGAAACTTAATACTACCATAACTGAAACTTAATTCAACTTTCCCTTAAAAAAAGACATACTTGATTAAAACTCAGATTTGCAACAAAGTAACCAAGGGTAAAACGAAGCCAACAACTTACCAAGTTCCAAGACGTCTATCCTTTGCTGCTTGAGTTCAAGGCTATTGATGGCCTTCCATGACGCAGTACGTTTTTCTGTAGTAGTAACATGAAGAGTCATCTGCAACTTCACTCATAAAACTATAAATAAGTACATGAACGAGAACAATGTCGGAATAAATAAAAGAAACTCATAAAACCAAAGAAGTGCTCCTTCCAACTCCCTGAAACCAAAATAATGTGCATCTTAAGGTAGAACCGTAAAGAGTACAGTACAGGCCAACATCAAGTGTTGCAAGGAGAGATTTCCAGACTTACAACCTAGCTCATTCTTGTAAGGATATACATCATATAAGCTTAAAAGAACAATCCATTTTACCTAGAAGTATATGTGTGCATTTCTGTTCATTATCAATGATTAGCTCTTGCTCTGAGGGCTGCTGTGAGTAATTCTGAACGAAGTCAAAAAAAAAAAGGATGAGACCAAGTTCATAAGCAATAGCAGTTAAAAACCATTGATGTAAAAGCCCAATTAAAAAGAAAGAAGCAAAAACACAGGTTAAGTATAGTGAACTTACAGGTACTTTATAAACATATTTGGGGATTCGACAATCGATATGTACTACAGTACCCTGCAGATACCATATGAAGAGTTCAGGGAAAGAAAAAATCAATAATGGCAATGATTCAGACTTGACAGTTTTAAAAACTCAAACTAATTTAATTGTAAATAACTCAATCAGCATTGGATGATTTACCTCAGTATGTTTTAATTTTTAAGCTAGAGTGCCTATTTAGCTACAATTAAGAGTGTATGAAAACTTAGTATACCAAATTAGACAGAAAAAAAAAACAAAAATATTATGATATGGTTAGAGCAGAAAGGTTCCCGATATCTGATGGTACCTCATTATAGAAAAGTAGCCCTCAGGTACCTGATAGAGAAGATAGCCTAAACTGAGTTCTGGTGTCAAACAAGCAGATCAACATGTCACAGCAAGTAATACCGGTGGAAACCCTATTAAAGCTAAACAAAGGGTTATGCTTATTAGGTAATAATGCACAGGAGGGTTCCCCTTTCATATCAGGAACATACATATATATGTAGTAATGTCAATGAAATCAATATATAGTATTTAACCGGTGATTTCATTACTATTTTGGTTTAGAAGTAAAGTTAAGCATTATGCTACTACCTAATACTAACTCTGCTTGACCTGGATTATTTGAGTTTGCAGATGTGAATAATTTTCATGACCAACTTAAGTCCTTATTAATTAAGGTCCATTTGGTAAAGCTAATGTGATATATAATCATCAAGTTATAGGCATTTGATGCCATTTTGTTTGTGGTAAAAAGGAGAAACAAGATGCTGGTTATGCATAATGCTATTATATATCAATATCACTTTCAAAATGACAATGAGAATGTTAAGGGAATGAACTCATACCAGTCCAATTACAAGGTGATTCATCAGAATCTTGCCAGTTACCGAGCATGTTCCTATTGTCATTCAAACTGTTTTTCATTTCCAACAGTATATATAAGACCTAGAGCAAAAAAGCACATTACTAAATGATCTAATAAGATACAAAACCCTAAATTTGAAACTACCCAATAGTATATCTGAACACATTAAAGGTACCATCAATGTAAAACAACAAAATATAAAACCCAGTTCAAAAAATTGCAACTATACTGCAAGATTATCATCAGCAGAGGAAAAAGAAGAAAGCTTTAACCCAAAATAAGCAAAAGAAATGGAGATTGGAAATTGAGGAAAGAGTACTGAATGGGGGATCCGGAAGGGACATCGGAGGACGACTCGTCGTTGTTGTTGAAGGAGAGTGTGGGATCGAGAAGGGGAAGCTGGGGTTGACTGTTGGAGGCGCGGTTGGGGTCCGAGATAACGCCAAGGACAGGGTCAGTGTTCAGAATGAGTCGAGAGAGGCGAAACAGAAACCGCTATGAGTCTATTTCTAGTTGCTGGCATGGATAGAGAGAAGAGAGAGGCGATTCTGATGGTGGAGGTGCGACGACAAGGGGAGGCTAGACGACGGTGTCAAAGTGGCTGGAAGGGCGGCGACGCGACAGTGTCGCTCTCTCTTCCTCTCGAAAAAATGAGAGATGGGGAGTAGGGTTTTTACCCTTTTATACTCCGATCCAAAGTACAATTTTTGCCACCCTACCACATTTGCCGTCGCAAATTTTAATTTTTTTTGTGACAGCGTCGATTGCCGTGGTAGAATGATTTTGATTTAGTCACGGAAGCTTTGTTGTTAGAAGGTCGTTCGTAAAATTTGGATCAAAGGCAATCGTGGTTATTTGGGGTGGCTAGTTGAATTCTTTCTTATAGTGTTTTTGTATAGATCTATTTATATATATATATATATATATATATATATATATATATATATATTTATCTAGCAGGTTGAGATATGAATATGCAATCAAAACTAAAGTGAAATAAAAAATTTTCAACTAATCTTCAACAACATATGTGAGAACCAGATGCTTATATATGCTTCTGGAAGAAATCAAAGAAGTATGATGCGTCAAAGTATTACCAACAAGAGTTTTGAACTTATAAATGTTATTGATTGTGTAAGGAACAAGAACACTAAGAACTGGATTTAGTGAAGTAAATTCATTGAAGCAAATACATGGCTATATATAGTCTTACAGCAAAACAGAAAAACACCACTTCAGCACTATCTATGCCTCAGTGATAGCAACCAACTTGAATAATTCAATCGAAACTAGCTGATCCTATAGACCAGGTCTTTATCCCTTATTCTTCGGACACAAGCAACAACTAAATCCAACAATCCCTCCCTTGAACTGATTGTCAAGTCATTCAGTTCACATCTGGTGCTGCACACACTCTCAATTCTTCACGAAGTCTTTTGAAAGTCCCGATCTTAAGAGGCTTTGTCATTAAATCTGCAAGCTGATCTTGTGAACCACAAAACATCATTTGAACAACACACTCCTTTGTAAGGTCACGAAGGAAGTGATAACGAACCCTCATGTGTTTGGTACGGCCATGGAAAACTGCATTCTTGGACAGTTTTATGGCTGAAGTGTTGTCACACATGATCAACGTACCTCCTGTCTGATCATGACTGATTTCCTCAAGGACTTTCCTCATCCAAACTGCCTGACAAGCACATGCTACTGCTGCAACAAATTCTGCTTCAGTAGATGACAAAGTAACAATGGGCTGCTTTCTTGATGACCAAGCAACTGCACCTCCACTCATCATAAACACATACCTTGAAGTACTCTTACTGTCTTCGACATCTCCTGCATAATCACTATCAGTGAAACCAACTAAATCACTTGCTCCATCTCTTTTGTAGAAAATACCATAGTCCACCGTCCCTTGCAGGTACCTTAAGATTCTTTTGGCAACTGCAAAGTGAAGTTGTGTAGGATTTCCCATATAGCGACTAATCAGGCATACAACAAACATAAGATCTGGCCGAGTTGCTGTGAGATACATTAAGCTTCCCACCATTTGTTTAAATAGTGTAGCATCCACCTTGGCACCATATTCATCCCTGCAAATTTTCTGTCCTGGAACAATAGGATTTCTAACATAATTACTTTCTGCCATCCCATACCTCTTTAAAACCTCAGTTGCATACTTCCTTTGGCATATAAAAATACCATCGGATCGTTGTAATACTTCTATTCCCAGAAAGAACTTCAATTCTCCTAAGTCAGTCATCTCAAACTCCCTCTTCATAGAACTCTTGAACTCATTCAACATCTCATCATTATTGCTTGTAAACAATAAATCATCAACATAAACACTCACAATCAGAATTTTACCTTCCTTCCTTTTGATGAAGAGTGTTTGTTCACTAGGACTGCACTTGAACCATTCCTTTATAAAGTAGGACTCTATTCGACTAAACCAAGCTCTAGGTGCTTGTTTTAATCCATATAGAGCTTTCTGAAGTTTGTACACCTTGTGTTCACTTCCTTTCTTCTCATACCCCTTTGGCTGCTCTACATACACATCTTCCTTCAACTCTCCATGCAAAAATGCTGATTTGACATCCAGTTGATGAAGTTTCCAGCCCTTTCGAGCAGTCAGAGTTATGATCATCCTCACTGTGTCCATTCAAGCCACAGGTGCATACATTTCTGTGTAGTCAATTCATGTTGTTGAGAGTGCCCCTTCACCACAAGTCTAGCTTTGCATTTACTGACCTCCCCTAGTTCGTTAAGTTTTGTTTTGTAGACCCACTTTACCTCAATCTTCTTACTTCCAGTAGGCAATTCCACCAAATTCCATGTCTGGTTTTTCTCTATGGACTCATTCTCTTCATTCATTGCTTGTCTCCACTTTGAACTTTGAACTGCCTCTTCAAAGGTTCCTGGATTCTCAGTGACCATCAGCGCCATATTTGCTTCCTCTTCTTCTGATAATCCTTCGCCTGAGACATAATCAGCAGTCCATATGGGAGCTCCACGAATCCTGCCCTCCCTTACTACCAAGTTCTCTTCTCTGGCAGGTGCAACAACTTCAGTTTCATTGATTTCTCTCTCAACTTCTTCTCCCTGAACATTTACATCTCCTGCAGCTTCTTCTCCTTCTATTTGCACTGCTTCTTGTTCATTGATGTCTCCCCATTCAAGCTCCATCAATTGCTCCTTTTCATAGTTGGTATTCCAATCACACATACGATCTTCTTCAAAAACCACATCACGACTGATGATGACTTTATCACCAGCTGGATCATACATTTTATATCCTTTAGACTTCTCACTGTATCCAAGGAGTACACAGCTCACACTCTTGTCATCTAGTTTAATCCTCCTAGCATTTGGAATGTGCACGTAACCTACACATCCAAACACTCTGAAATGATCGACTGATGGCTTTTCCCCACTCCATGCTTCCTCTGGAGTCATGTTTTTTACCACTAGTGTAGGTGAGCGATTTAAAACATGAATGCACCATCGAGTTGCTTCTGGCCAGAATGACTTAGGGACATTCTTTTCTGAAAGCATAGCTCTTACCATGTTCATCACAGTTCGATTCTTACGTTCAGCCACTCTATTTTGTTGTGGGGTGTAAGCTGTGGTCAATTGTCTCTTCACTCCATGTTGCATGCAGAACTCATCAAACTCTGCAGAATTAAACTCTCCTCCTCTATCTGTTCTCAAGCATTTGATAGACAAACCAATTTCTTTTTCCACAAGTATCTTGAAATGTTTAAAGTGATAAAATACTTCTGATTTTTCTAACAGAAAATAAACCAATGCCTTTCTAGAAAAATCATCTATGAGGCACAATAGATACCTCTTCTTCCCTCGTGAAATTGGATTAATGGGACCACAGAGATCGGCATGAACCAACTGTAGTCTTTCTGTTGCTCTCCAACGACTTACTTTAGGAATAAGGGTCCTATGTTGTTTCCCCTTCATGCATGCATCACAGAGATTTTTCGACGGAGTAATCTGTGGCAAACCTTTCACCATATTTTTGGAATGCAGAGTGCATAATCCTTTGTAACTGAGGTGTCCATATTGATGATGCCATAGTTTGGACTGATCCATGTGCTAGTTTGTAAGCATTTATTTTCTACAGCTGAGACAGATGGTTCAGCTATCAAGATAAACATCCTATTTGCACTCATAACCGATTCCGCCATTTTTTCTTTCTGTGGATGAAACAGCTTACACACTCCATCCTGAAATAACACAGCTACTCCCTTTTCTTGAAGCTGCCCTACACTTGGCAGGTTGTTCTTCAACTCAGGTACACAGTACACATTACTAAAGGAGTAAGTAATACCATCTAACATTAATTTCACTACTCCCTTACCAATGACCTTCATCCTAGTATTATTTCCAAGTTTGACAGAATGAGAGAAGCTAGTATCCAAACTTGTAAACATACCAGGACTTCCACACATGTGATTTGAGCAACCCGAGTTGACAAACCAGGCATCTTTCCTCGTTGTTTCATGCAGCTCCACATACGCCATTAACAAGAGCTCATCCTCCTCTTCTAACTCAGCATAGTTGGTCTCTTTTTGCCATGTAGGGCATTCATATTGAAAATGCCCTAAGTTGTGAAACTTGTAGCATTCCACGGTTGCTTTGTTGAAATTTGTTCTCCCACGTCCACGTCCTCTGCCTCGGAAAAACGATGTTCTCCCTCTGCCTCTAGCTCCACCTCGATCCTCTATCTTCAGGACATGATCTTCACCTTCAGTGCTCATCCTCCGAAACTTCTGCTCATGAACTACCAGTGTACTTTGTAGTTCATCAACACTCATGGTGTCAATGTCCTTCGCTTCTTCTATGGACACAACTACATAGGTGAACCTCTCAGTTAGAGTTCATAAAATCTTCTCCACAATCTTGGAATCTGTCATGACTTCTCCATTGCTCCTCATCTGGTTGGCGACAGACATAACTCTTGCAAAGTATTCTGTGACTGTCTCGTCATTTTTCATGACCAGAATCTCAAATTCTCTTCTCAAGGAGTTAAGAAGAGACTTCTTTACCTTGGTATTTCCTCCAAACTTCAGCTTTATGGAGTCCCAGACAATCTTGGCAGTGCGACGATCCAGGATTTGTTGGAAAACAAATCGATCGATAGCCTGGAAGAGGTAGTGCTTCACCTGATGATCCTTGGTTCTTGCATCTTCAAGCTGTGCTAGCTGTGCATCAGTCAACCTTGTTCTATCATTCGGCTCATTAAAACCGTTCTCCACACAACTCCAAAAACCCTTTGCCCTAAGCAAATTCTCCATCAACTCACTCCAGTGGTCATAATGCCCGTCGAAGTGAGGGATATTGGTCAGGGTTTTATCTTCACTCATTCTCACAATGTTTAATCACTCGAAGACTGCAGCTTCTTTTCTGAAATCTCACTTTCACTCGTGTTTATACTTGCACACTCAATCAGGCCCCTGTTGGGGCTCTGATACCAAATGTAAGGAACAAGAACACTAAGAACTGGATTGAGTGAAGTAAATTCATTGAAGCAAATACATGGCTATATATAGCCTTACAACAAAACAGAAAAACACCACTTCAGTACTATCTATGCCTCAGTGATAGCAACCAACTTGAATAATTCAATCGAAACTAGCTGATCCATAGACCATGTCTTTATCCCTTATTCTTCGGACACAAGCAACAACTAAATCCAACAGATGGAATATCTACATCCGTTTTCAATATCAAACTTTAACTCATATAATGACAGGGTATGGATGATGGCTACTAGGAAGATAAGAACGTTCATTTTTGAACCTTGCCTACATTATAGAAGAAATTCATCAGGTTGGTGCTGATGTAATACTATTTTACTAAACCTGGAAAGAACATATATTAGGCCTCTCATTAATTTTGCGCTATATTGGACCAGGTTCAAGGCAGTAGAATTTCGCTTCACTTGCAGACAATCATGGCAATATCCCACCTTGTTAGAGGCACTTTGTATCTTCTCTGAAGCCATGAGCCACCTGCCTGTGGAGAAATGAGGTGTAAGAATGTGAAATGCTATTGACATGCAAAGATAAGAATGGCTTCAGATTATTACAGATGCTGTTGTACTTATCCTTCCCTCTTTTCATCTTCTCTATCCTATAAATACCACTCCTTCCACTCGCCGCTTCACCACAACAAGCTATATACCCATCTGATCAACACTATGGCTAAGCCTATAGCTCTCGCCTTTTGTCTTTGCTTGCTTGTCCTCTTCCACAGCTGCTTAGCAGCACGCCAACAATCTCAGTCGAGCCAGCAGAATGAGTGCCAACTAGATCAGCTCCAAGCCCGCGAACCTGATAACCGCATTGAGACTGAAGCAGGTAGGATCGAGTCCTGGGACTACAACCGGGACGACTTCCAGTGTGCTGGTGTTGCTGTTCAACGAATCACCGTTGAAAGAAATGGCCTTCACTTGCCTTCTTACACCCATGCTCCACAGCTCATTTACATTGTCCAAGGTACTGTGTAACGGGAACCATTTTTAACTAATCTTGCAATTGTTGGATATGTTATAATATATGTAGTTGGTGTTTAATATATTCATACTACTGCAGGAAATGGTTTTCTATCTACTGTATTCTCTGGCTGTCCTGAGACTTTCGAAGAATCTGAACAATCTGAAGAAGAACAGCAGGGCCAACAACGATGGCAAAGGCAGCAAGGGGGTCATGGACAGCAAGGACAACCGGGCCATGGACAACGGGGTCAACGAGAACAGGAAGAGGAAGAACAGCGACAGAAACAACAACGCCAGCGCCAACAAGGCCGTGGACAGCATGGCCGTCATGGACAACAAGGCCAACAGGGACAAGAGAGCTTCGAACGGCTAGACAGACACCAGAAGGTTCGACGCATCAGAGAAGGTGACGTTGTTGCTATTCCTGCCGGAGTCACCTACTGGTCCTACAATGACGGTGATCAACCTCTTGTTTCTGTCAGTCTTCTTGACATCGGCAACAACCGAAACCAGCTTGACCGTAACCCTAGGGTAAGTTAAATATCTACTTATGATCACACTGTCCATTTACACCAAAATATATTTGCATATTTATTGGTAGATTACTTGTTATTGCTAACTCCTGATCACAATCATACATGTTATGTTATGCATATATGTAGAGATTCTATCTAGCTGGTAACCCACAAGATGAGTTTAACCAACAAGGGCAAAGCCAAAGGCAACGAGGACAGCAAGGACGTGGACAACAAGCGGAAGGTCAAAGTCAATGGGACCAGGACCAGCAACAGCAAGGAGAAAGGAGCAGGCACCAGCAACAGCAAGGAGGAAGGAGCAGCCACCAGCAAGGAAACAACAACAACAACATCTTTGCCGGCTTCGACACACAGCTCCTAGCTGACGCTCTGAACATTGACCAACAGACTGCCCAACAGATTCAGGGACAAAACGACAACAGACCCCAAATCGTGAGAGTTAGAGGGCGTCTTGATTTCATCCAGCCACCAGAGTCGCAACAAGAGGAAAGACAAGAACAGGGAATTCAGAAACAACAGGGACAAGAACAGAATGGTTTTGAGGAGACATTCTGCAACTTCAGGATCAAAGAGAATATTGGCCGGCCTTCACACGCCGACGTCTTCAGTCCCCAAGCTGGTCGCGTTAGCACCCTCAACAGCTTTAAGTTGCCTATTCTAAGGCACCTTGACCTCAGCGCTGAGAGAGGTTTTTTCTACAACGTAAGCATACTCATTATTTGTCAATTTCAAGATGCTGATTAGCTGTTTGAGCTCAAGTATCTTATTAATTGTCTTGTACGTACATGCAGAATGCTATCTACAGCCCACACTGGAACTTGAACGCTCACGAAGTGTACTATGTCATTAGAGGTAGTGCTAGGGTTCAGATTGTAAACAACAATGGCCAGGCCATCTTGGACAACGAGGTCCACCAGGGACAGCTCTTCATTGTGCCACAGAACCACGCAGTGTTACAGAAGGCTAGCAACAATGGCTACGAATACATTGCCTTCAAGACCCAGGACATTGCCATGATTAACACTCTGGCTGGCCGGACCTCGGTCTTGCGTGCACTCCCTGACGTCGTCCTTGCTAACGCATACCAGATTGACCGACAACAGGCAAGGAATCTCAAATACAACAGACAGGAGACTGTTGCTTTGAGCTCTTCAAGGTCTTCCCAATCCCAGAAGGCTATTGCTTAAATGAATGCATGAGTAATGAAATGTAAAAATGTAATGCGGCACGTAGTGTTTTCGTTGCATGGTACATGCCAAGCTAAGGGTACCAAGAATAAAAACGGCCTTACATGGCTGTGTTGTAAAGAGGAGAAATCAACAGTTAGCAAATAACATGGTTTTGATCCAGCTTGTAATCTTTTGTTCTCAATGAGCTCTTTTTAACATGGTTTTCTCCAACTTAATAAACACATCTATGACATGAAATCCATACCATTAGCAATAGGAATCCAAAGAGCATAACTGCAAAGAGTGCGGCTATATTGAGATCTTTAAATTTACTCAGTATACTTTTCATACTCTTCACATCTCCACAGTACTTTCAAATTCTAGTATTTGCTAACTAGACATCCATTAAAATAATTAACCAAAATAACCTTGTTTATAATATCAACATATATTTTAATATCTTACCATTACACCTCTAATTTACTCCTTATACCTCCAATTGTATTTTTCTTTATCCATCATCAAAATCAGCATTTCTTAAAAAAATTACTAATTATCTTTTCACTCTACAAATTCTATAATTTCATTCCTTAACGTAAAATCAACAGAAAAAATTTCTAACATAAATTAGCTTTTTTCTTTATTTGATTCTTTCTTTTTCTTTTTTCTATTTACTCGGTGCTAAACATTTTATGCAACTCATGATAGATTAATTTCAATAGTTATCTAATTTCTCATAACCGAATTTATTTTTACATATATACTCCTCCTTGTATATGCTTTCAACATGTATAATAATATAAATTATTATGTCCATTCGATATTGACCATAGTTTTAGCTCTTATTAAAGTAAAAAAATAAATATAAATATAAATAAGAGACATCATGCTCATACACTCCTCAAGTACCAAAATTAAAGAACAACGTAATTAGATTCATCCATACGATAAAACAATATCCGACCACATAGTTGATTAATTCACAATATCAAAAATAAACCACCTAATAAGTCTGCATTACATAATCTCAAACTAAACAGAACTGTCATATATCAGAAAATATTTTTTTTTATCCTAAATGTAAACTTCACTGACATGTTACCCTCTACAAAGTAATAAACATATATCTTATACAAAACATCAGACTTTTAAACACGCTTCATCCTTTGTCTCTTTAAAGGAATTTGGACCTCAAAATCTTCCATCTTCTTCTCTTGCCGGTTAGTCCTTCCTTTGATCCTTCTACAACTAAACGCATCCTTGGTTCTTCTCTTTCAACTTCATGTTCAACTTCATTTGTAGTAGTAACCTTTTTAGCTTCTACACCTTCTATATCATTTCCAGCTGAACGTCCTTCAACCTGAGTTGTAGCCTCAGCCTCTTTACAATCCTCATTTCCAACAGCAACACTCATTTCTCCTATTTGTCCTAGCATTAACATTTTGCACTTGTATTTTAACTTCTTTATATGATCCTTCTTTTGCTTCAGTTTTCATCACTTCTTGTTGCTTCTCTTTAGTTCTTCTATTTTTGTCTCATTGTCGATTAATGAAATCATTCGTCCTTATGTAGCTAGAAACTTCATTCTGCAACATTTCTCCTCTTACTTTGACCCTCTCTTCCTAGTAGTCTAACTCATCATTGATAGTTGTTCTAGGATATAACTTGGACTCTTGTATAACAAACTTCTCATACAATCAAAAGTCCTCCGGATCACGCATTCTATCACTGACAAATTTCTTGCAGTGTTTTTCTTCATGTTTTCCTCCTTGATCCACATCATTATCTTTATTGAAAAACTTCTTCAAAATCTCTTTTGTGTTTGTTGGCACCGTGTCGCCGGGAATTGTTTTTCTTGATGGTTAATCTAGTTCTTGTGTCTTTTTTCGATTTTGTGTACTACTAATTTGATTATTGTTTTGTGCTGAGGATATGCAGTACATGGTGGATGACTATCAAGAGAATCATTGTAGTTGGAATGATTGGTATATATATAATTGCGGGTGGAGTCAATATTCTTATTATGAGTCGAATGATCTGCCCAACGTGCAACAAGGGTTCACCAATCATACCATGATCATCAATTTCAATCACCTCAAAGTAATTCTCTTGAAGAGTTGGTTGTTTTGCTAATAATGTTTCTTCTTATAGGCAGAATATAATGTACTATGTCTCTTTATTGATATGATTGTTTGCCTCTTAACTTGTCAGGGTTATTGGTAAGGAGAGAGATTAATCAAACAAGGCTACAAGTGGTGATTACAAATTGTGTAGCTGCACATTTTGGCTTAATTGGTGAGTTTGAATGATCATATTGAGTTTGGTACGCAGTAAATATATTGTTTATGGGTTTCTTACTTGTTTGTGAATGATCATATTGGTTTTGTTTGTTATTTCTCATTTCATGGATTTGTAGGGTATTCCGTTTTGCGAATGAGCTATAGAAAACTGTTTTGATGTCATTTTTATTTTTTTTGTTTTCGATATGTAACTTAGCCATGTATGTGTGGATTCATATGAAGCTGTTTATATGCAACTGCTCCATGAAATACGATTGATACTTTTTTTTCTATTTTTCTGTATTGTTTTCTATATATACAACTAAGCCATGCAATGTGTTTGAGAAATTGTATTAATATGAATCTTTTTATGTGAGTACCTACGTATAATGTTAATATATATATATATATTAACATATATAGCTAATAATTTATTTCTGATTTATAAAAAATGGATAAATCATGGATGAAGGCTGATAGGAGAACCCTCCAATTTGATTTATGATTGAACCAGTTTCTTAAGGTTGCATTGAAAAATTGTAGGAACCCTAATAATATAACTTGCCCTTGCGTAAAGTGTTGTAACAAAAAATTTGGGACAATACAGTTCATTAAGGATCATGTCTATTTCAATTGTATAATGAAAACTTATACTAATTGGAAATGTCACGGAGAATGTTCTTATGCTACAGACATGGTTTGAGTGAGGGATCTGAAACAGTAGACAATCGCAATCCCCAATTGGAGAGACTTAGATGACGACAAAAAACAGAAGATTTGAGAATCTGTAGAGGTAATTCAGAAATGGCATATATATCTGCCTCCCAATTATTAGTGAAGTTTTATAACTGTGTTGCTTTAACCAAATGTTGTATATGTGTAGGAAGCATTTGTGGTGCCTAAAAAGCTTAGGAAGAGTGTAATTGCATCTACAACAACTAAATGGAGAGACTAAAAGGATGCTTGGCAAGAGTTTGTCGTTGATAGGCTTTCAGCTGGCTTTCAGGTTTGTGGGTGTAGGTCTTAGTTTTTTGGGTTTTAGCATGTCCAAATTATAAAGACATTGTTTCGGCAGTTATGTAATATAAGCTATTCAAAAATTTGTAGGAGCTACGCAATGAACAAGTTGAAAAACAAAAGAAAAACAATTACAATCATAATCTTTCACGTAAAGGATATCGTGGAATGAGGGCAGATTTGGTCAGTTTTATTTGAAGTATTTTTACTTTTGCTTCCATTGTTTTCTCATTTCAAATGCTTTTGTTCATTCTGTTTTTTTTCACTTACTAGGTTTATATTTGTGTCAGGCTAAAAATGTCCCATGAACAACTAGAAGAACTTGGTAGATACATCTACTGGATCAAGGCAAGGCAACACAAAGCTAGTAAATTCTTAGATGTTATAGTAGAGGAAGCAGTTGAACAAATTATGAGTGTTTATAGGTCAACAAATTAATTTCAACTTAGGTTAGACCAAATATATTGTTTTCATTGTTGTTCTTTTTGTTTTATTATTAATTTGGTTTTATAATTGTTGTTGTAGGTGAACCTACAGAAGATGGAGGCTGATGGGAAGTTTAAGTCGCAAGGCACTAACGATGTGTTAACTGAAGCATTGGATAATCCGGAGCATAGAGGTAGGGTATGAGGTATTGGTGGCAATGTGAAGCCTGAAGTTTTTTTTCACTTGCCAAGGAGACAAAGGGGGAGGAAGAAGATGTCAGATGAGGAGAAGGAAAAACAATTTGCTCAAGAAGAGCAAAGTGGGAGGAGAAAATGAAGATAAAACAGGCTGACATACTTAAAGAGGCTGATGCTAAGTGGGAGAAGAGGTTTGCGGTGCTAGAAACTAAGCTTGAAGGAAAGAGATTGTCTTCTGAAACCCCATAAATTGCTGAACCAGTTACTAATGACATTGGTTCAAGACAAGGGAGTTGTTCTAGGACCTTGGAGAGGGCTAATCATTCGGCTTCTGGAGGTGTGACGAAGAGGTTTGTTTTAGGCGGTTGCGATAATGGTGAAGGTATAGGTGCCGAGGTCGAAGTGCCTATTTTTGAAAATGTGCAGCCCAATGATGGAAAGGAAGAGATATCTCCATTGGTAGATGTCATTGCATCGAAGGTCTCAACCAGTCCTAATAGGGTAAATATCAAACTTTACTATTTTTTTAGATGGATATACCTTTTTCGATATATAACTATATTGAATTAATTTGTCAATGTTGTAGGTTCAACATGGTCAGCTTGATTGCAAATTAGTCGTTGACACGCACGACAACATTGTAGATTTTGAACGTATATATGGTTGATGGGGACCTTGATCCCAACAAGCAAACAATCCATGTCGTTCCCATAAAGGATGAGATAATGACTGTGAAGGATGTTGTTGGGTCCATTGTTTCTGGGCCGAGAAATCTCGTTATTCAGTCAATAACAGTTGATGTTGAGGTAGTCTATATTAAGCATGTTTCAAGTTGGTGATTAAATAATGTTATAAATATCTTGTTTTATGATGCTTAATATAGGGCAATAACAATATTGCTGGATATCCAAAAGCAAAAGCTGACATTTACTATGAGGAGGCGGAAGAAACAGCAAGAACCGCCAGCGGATCTTGGTAATGAAAATTTGGAACACCTGCCACCGAATCTCCCACGACAATTACTGATCTTATGTAATTGGGCAAACAAAGGATTACGTGATGCATCCACGATTTTCACAACTTTTCCTCCCGAGCTCTTTGGTTATCCAACGAAGGCAGTTATCTTCAGAAAGGACATTCATAACATGGCACACATGAAGGAACTAACCTGCAACACCATTGTATTTTACATGAGCTAATGTAACACATTACGACATCTACTTTAATTTTAACATGTTTCTTATTTGCTATTTCTAAGTCTGCTTTCATGTTGTGAAATATGTCTATGTAGCCACCTCTATGAGGTTTTGAAGAAGTCCCAGTTGACTGACATGGTAAGCTTCATCGATCCTAATCTCATGGGTGCACTTGGATGTGGAACTCCATCTGAACACTCTAGGCATTTGATGGATCGTTTCAAGTCGGGGACCAACGGACAGATTTATTTGGTGCCTTACAATTATGTATGTAAGGCATTTTCAGTGAAAAATATATGTAAATATATATACATGTATAAGCCGGTGTATGGCATTTACTGATGCCTTATGTTTTTCTTTGTGGCATGTATGTAGCGATCATTGTACCTTATCGGTTGTGGATCCGCAGTGATCATTGGACCTTATTAGTGATCATATATGTAGCTAAAGAAGGTTTACTGGTTGGATCCATTGAAGGAGTTCCATATATATAATTTTCAATCAAGCATTGCTATTTCTAATTTGTCATGATTAATTGTGTTTTGTAAGGAGTTCCAGAGCAAAAAGATGATAAAACTTGTTACATGAAGGACATATTATTGCAGACAAGAAAATGGAGTTTGCTACTACTGTGTGTGAACATATAGTCTTTTTATATATTAGTTCATTTACATGTTTAACTTGAAATTTTCTGTATCATAAGCTTGTGGTTATTTTCTCTTTGCACTAGAAAACTAGGCGAGGTCTGAAATACACTGCAGAGGAAATTGATGAAGTTCAGGCTAAATAAGCGAAACAAGTTCTGGTGTTTAAGGTTTAGGGTGTGTAGACCACTTCTAGGAGCGCGTGAGTTGATTTTTATGCAAGTTGAACACCTTATATATATGCATGTATATATATATATGGCTGCTAGTTAAGTAGAAGGTTTTTGGCTAGCTATATATGATCGGTTTTTTCCTTTATCGACCCATCATTTTAGTACTATTTCTATAGCTAGCATGATCGTGTGCATGTTAGTTACTTTGTTTGTTTATTAAAACCATTTTATCTTATTCTGAACAATATATGTGGATGTGAATCTGTTGCTAGAATTTGAAGGATGTTCAAAATTGTTTCCTGGATAATATTATGTGGCTTTTGTTCTTTCCAGGTTTTCATGTATGGTTGATTGTAGGTGCTCATGAATAAGTTTATATTCTGAATTGGTTTTCATCTATTGCGCGCTATCTGGTTAAATTGCGTCACACATGATAGTTGAAACCAAACCAAACGTTGACATTTTACCTATCAAGAGTCGACAGTAATGTGTCATTCTTGACAATGACAACATCATACGACATAATATTGTCATGCATAACACATTCAAACGACACAGAGATATTATTATTCATTAAGACGACATATAATTGTCTTCTTGTACTGAAATAGACGATAGACAAGTAGTGTCATTGTTGTTGACCTATCAAGAGTCGACAGTAATGTGTCATTGTTGACAACATCACAGGACATAATATTGTCGTGCATGACACATTCGAATGACAGACAGATATTATTATACATTAAGACGACATATAATTGTCTTCTTGTACTGAAATAAATGATAGACAAATGCATATCTCATCTGAACCATAAAATGATAAACCAAGTATTCATACGACACAATTGTGATGTTTTACTTTATCTCACACGAGAGACATGCATAGTTTTGAGGTTACAATCTATTGTAATGATATACAAGCATCTTAATACTATCATAAAGACGACAGATAAGTTAAGAAGACAACTAAAATAAACTTTCATACGACAAAAAATGACGTTATTGTATATTTGAGACAGCATACAGATCAAATCATTTACAGCTTCAGGCCCTTACAACGACAACTAACTGTCGTTGTAACTTTTCGACATATGCATTTTTGTGTTACAAACCTGGATTAATTCATACGACATACTGTATGTCATGTAAAATTTTATCAGACGACTGACAGCATCTATCGTCTGAGTGCTTATCAAATGACAGCTGGATAAACGACATGCAAAAAAAGACGATGGGCAAGGCTAAATTGGCGTAGTGAGTTTATTTAATTCATGAATGGTATAATTATCTTTTATTGTGTAAGTTGGCCAGTGAGAATTTATAAATATGATTTTGTTAGTGAAAAAAAATCGTAAATTTAAAGCTAGCAGGCATTAACCCTAAGAGTTAGTGGGCATTAACCTTAATATAGGTGGAGCTTTTATATTATAGTAAACTACAATTTAGTTATCAACCAAATTTCAATTTACAAATACATCATTTAGACAATATCTTACACTTTTAAGGACACAAATTAACAAATTAGAACAAGTTGATGTCTACATGTCATTTGTCGCTATATATTTTACTAAATTACCCTTCATAAAATTTTAGGACAAATTGATGTCCACATGCCATTTGTCATTATATATTTTATCAAACTACTCTTCACTACATATTCAATTCTCTGCTGACATGGCACGATGCTACTGTCGAGTTGAAAGGTGCTACTGCCCGGGTTGAAAAGTGCTACTGCCGGCGCTATTGCAATTTTTTTCAGGCAATTCTTTGATGCTGATGTGGAGCGCTGCTACTGCCGAGTTTAAAAGTGTTACTGTCCTGTCGGAAGGTGCTACTGCATGCACTATTCTAATTTTTCTGACAATTCTTTGATGTTGTCGCATTACTACTGCCCGACTCTGCTGCTAGTGTGTTGCTACTACCAGATCTTGATGCTAGAGCGCTGTTACTGTAGCAGCAGTCTCAACAGTAGTAGAAATTTGCAAGAGCTGCATCTCAACATTAGCAACAGTCTTAACATTAGCATAAATTATGAAAATAGAAAATTGCAGGAGTTGCATCTCAACAGTAGCATAAAATATGTATAACATCACATTTTAAATTAGATCTAGTCTGATTCATCGAAGAACCAAATTAGATCAGATCGAAGAAGAAGAAAAGGAAGAAGATGAACCAAATTAGATCTGGTCTGATACGTTGAAGCCTTTCATTCTTTGGCTTCTCCTCCCTTCCTCGTCTCCTAGCAATTTTGTTGTTTGTAGATTTGATTGGAGCGATGACTGGCGAGGCTCGAAGTCCAAGTTTTGGTGAACATGGTCATCGAAAAGTGAAGAGAGAGAGAGAGATGGAAAAAGAAGAAGAAGAAGAGATGACAAAGAAGAGGATGAGAGACGAAAGTGAATAAGAGAAATGTTAGAAGACATTATAGTCAATTAATATGTGAAATTTGGATCAGGCCTGATGTATTAAGTTTTGGGCTTGAGTATAAGGAGTAATTTGTATAACAAATTATGTAAGTGATGTTTTTGTGTTTACAATTATAAAAAATAGATTTTTGTATTTACAAATTTAATTGGTTCCTTATATATAATTCTTCCTCTATATTAATAGCAAATATGTAACTGCAGTAATTGAGTCCAGTTAAGCATTGCCCAAACCACAATGCCACTGCATTAATTTCGCATTATCATTCAGAAAATCAACTCAACTATGAAATTTCCTGTGAAGAAAAACCATGAAATTGTTCCTGTCATGTTGCAGTTTTTTTTTTGAACAAGAAGAAACTGATAAAAAATACACTACCTCAGTGTTAATAATCTGATACTTTTATTCAAAAAGAAAGGGGAAGCAAAAAAAACTGATCTTTACCTATCATGTATACATTTATACATGTTAGGCGATCACAACAAAATTTACCCACAACCACCAAAAGTAAATGTAAATCTAACTAAGAATCAAATTACCCAAGACCCAAGATAGAACACAGTCCAACGGACTTTCCCCTTTGAAGAAGCTACCTACACATGAACCTTCCTCGCTTGTCGTGTCTGTCTCTCCATTCCACTCTCCATCTGCGTGAAACCAACTACCATCTCCAAGTTCCAACTCCTCGAAAAGACACCATCACCCTCCACTTTTGCGTCAAACGGGAAAAACACCAGGGGCAATTCCGTCCAAAAAACTTGTATCGAGAGCCGAACCAGAGAGCCCCCACGTGCATGAAAATACGAGAAGACATGGTGGGTGAGTCCAGTTTAAGACCCAAGTTTGAAAACATTCTCAGATCCCAACCATCCCCAGTTACCAAATCTCATCTCAGTCTCAGATCACAACCATGGCTTGTCCTTCTCAACTGAGCCACCTCATTCTTCTTCTTCTTCTTCTAGCTACAACAGCAACAGCCAGGCCGGGCTTTCTCTTCACTCGAACCACCGGCCGGTGCACGCCGGACTACTGGGGAAGCAGAGTGGAGTCGTGGCCGAGGATGGTCCCCCAGACCTCGACGGTGTCCAAGGTGTTCGGTTCCAGAGCCTACGAACGGTACAGATCTGATCTGACGTTGATGGAAGCGACGGCTAGGAACGACGACGAGAACGTGTTCCCTAGGCTGCTCAAGGAGGCGAGCGCGGCGCTGATTAACTCGTACGCCAGGAAGGGGTTTCCGTACACGGCGTGGGAGGTGAAGACGAGGGTCATTCAGGGCTTGGTGTCCGAGAGGGCGGCGGCGCTTCAGGCCCGGCTTTTCTCTCAGGCCAATCAGGATTGTGATCTCCACTAGTCATGGATTATTGGTAGCTAAGCTAGCTCTGGTTCTGAGTTTCTGATACTGATAGAATACTTCATTCTTAGCTAGCTAGCTCTGTTTGATCTTTTGTTGGTTTTGTAATGTTCCAACTGATGATGGGCTCTAGACATCTAGTTCAACAGTTGAATCAAACAATGCTCTTTGTTGTTTACCAATCTTTTTGTAATGTTTTATGGCTTGTGAAATATAGCATATATCATAATTCGATTTTGTGTGAGAGTGATGTTTTCAAACGAAAAAGAAAAGGTAAAGATTACATCAACTGCAAGATAGGAAGCTATTTCGCGTTTTGGTACGTTATCTTTGTGCCACGATATAGAACTTGGAATTTTTTAAGGGTTACATTATTTATTATATTCTTGATATTTTTTTAAAAATTGTCGTTGTTTATGAGTAGCAATTTTAATTTTTATATATTTATGATATTTTGAATTTAGTTTATTTTTAGTTGAATATGTAATTTTAATATAAATTTTCATCGAAATATTTTTTTGATATATTTATTAAGATTTTTTTTATCACTGAAATTTTCATGATCATCGATATTTTAGTCCTTATCATAACAAATGATCCACTCATAATTTTAGTGATTTAAATTTTAAAACAATCAGAACGGTACATAAACTTATAATCTCATATGAAATACATACATATCATTACATCCTTCGTTATCTTTTGTGTTTTTCATCAAACTTTAAAATGTAAATCCATGGCTCCATAATTCATCCGTAATAAACTATTAAAAAAATAGAAGATTAAGAATTAATAAAGAGAGGGAAGATAGAAGAAAGTGTTGTTGTATATATATATCTCTGTCGTCCCCGATCCAGACTGAGCAAACTCAAACTCCACATCGAGTATCTCCGATTTCACAGCCCACTAGGTCTGTCATTCATGGAGTTCATACTTACCTCGCTTCTACTTTCAACTTTTCCCATGTTCTCTCTCCCACTCTTCTCCGATGTACCCACCACTTTCCAATCTCCTGCCACGTTATCACCTCCATCCTCCAGAGGTTGGCTGGTCAAGGTCAAAGAGTACGACAATTTGCTTCCCTGAATCCTATCACCTCCCGATGTATCAGGTACTCAAGCGACGACACGTCGTCATCTTCAGAGTGTTTCAGTTTGGTGGAGTGATATGATCGAGTTGGGGAAGTCATACCTTCTGAATTGTGAGACACATTCATGGCTTTGAAGAAAGTGATTGTGATGCCTTATGAGATCGGTGACTGGTGAGTGTTTGATTTCGATTTTATCCGACAAAGGAAACTTGGGGTTTGCTAAAGATGAAGATCATAAATTCACAATTCAGAAACTCGGGTTGTGGTGGATAACTTGGGTTGTGTTTTCAGGATTAAATTTTGAGTCTGTTGGGTTGAACAGGGACAAAGGAGAATAGGAGATTAGGATATATAATGGTGCTTTATTTTCTTAATTTCTCTCCTTATTAATTATTATTTTTAATTTTCTATAAAATTATTAATTTTTAATAATTTATTACTCTAAAATAAGGAGTGACAAATTTACCTCTTAAAGTTTGACAAAAAACATACAATATAACGGAGGATGTAGCGGCATGTACATATTTTTAGACGAGATTACAAGTTCATATATCGTTTTAATTGTTTTGAAATTTGAATCACTAAAATTATAAGTTGACCATTTATAATGTACTCTTAAGTTTTTGAAGAAAACTACGAGGAACACTGGTCCTAGAAAAATCACATCCAAGCAGGGGACCACGTGGGCCATCTCCGCTTTATTTTTAAAATATTACAGCAATACAACCTCCGATTAAACCCGACAAAGTGTTTCTTTGGGGTAACGGAAAACAAGTTTTTAGGGTACATTGTGAGCCAACAGAGCATAGAGGCTATTCCTGTAAAAATAAAGGCAATTCTAGACATACAGTCGCCTGAGAAGAAGGTCGATGTTGAAACGCTTCACGAGTGCGTGGCAGCCTTTCTTCAGAGCATTGAGACGGTCTACTGGAAAGAAAGTTGATTGGTCAACAACCTTATCAAACATAATGACCCATAAGACGATTCCTCGCGGCATGCAGGATGCCTCTTACCGGAGAGTTTCAGCGAAGTTTTGCCACTATGATTCCTTATGACATGCTACTATTCCTCGTTTCATACGGGATGCCTCAATTTAGAGTTTCAGTGAAGTTTTTCCGCTACGATTGCTCATTCCATACGGGATGCCTCCACTTGAAGAGTTTCAACGATGTTTTTCCGCTACGATTCCTCGTTAGATACGGGATGCCTCCACTCGGAGAGTTTCAGCGATGTTTCTTCCGCTATGACTCCCCTGAGAGAGACATAGCACCTCGCTCCACGTAGGATGCTCCCCAGGAGAGAATAACACGGATCGTGACCGTAAGTAAACCAATAATGATTATTTGTCACCGTCAGAAGCACAATCGCTGACTTCTAGCGGTATATAACCACTAAAGATTTGCCTAATTCCTCCGAAGCAGAACATGAGGACTGGTATTATTATTATTATTATTATTATACCTTACCACACGTGAGAAGACTTGCAATGCTTAACCGCCAAATACTTCACTAAACCCGCTTGAGATTAATTTCATTATTGGACAGGTAAACAGCGAAACTACAACAGCTAGGCACTGTGGGGACATCTTAGTCGGGGAGTGGGGGACTCCAAGTAGACCCGCTAGCGAATGTATCGCTTGTGACCAGTGCTAGCGGTAGCTTTGAACTCCTTAGCTGAGACGTCCTATTTGACTGAGAATTTGGGAGGCTTGTAAGTACATACGTTTGGTCAGCGTACTTGGATCTCTTCCAGACTGGTCACAACCACCAAATCCGCTTCAAGTAAGACTTCAGGTGTCAAAAAAGTCAAAAAGACAGTTGCAGGAGCTACTCAACGCCCATACACACGTCACCAAGAATCATTGATTGTGCGGACTGTGGAAAGCCAGTCCCACATCGACTGTACATTAGGTGCCGAGCATGCCTCCTCATATATAAAAGTAAGTCTATATACTTCCAAATATATGTACTTTTTACCACACAGTTGTTACTCTGTCCAATTACTAATTTAGCATTGGAGTGTTGAAGACCGCCACAAGCGGTCACCTTCTCTGACGCCCATTCGCTTCAATTTTACAGATAAGCGCTCGTCGCAAGACATATTGATCCGTATAAACTTAGTCTGTAACGTAAGTGTGTGGTCATCCACGGAACCACATAATTACTGCACAAACAGCTAATTTGTAGTGCTAAAGTGCATTGTTAAGAACTAAACTTGACCTTGAAAATGCTTTTTAGCCCTCAAAGAAATTGTTTGTTTATTATATGGCCCTATAACAAACTTCACAAACACTTCAATTAAACATCACTATATCATTTACTCATTCATTGATAAGCTCTTTTATATCATTTCCATCAATTAAACACCACTAATAGGATGATGCTTTTTTGGTATATTTTGCATAATTTTGTTATGAATGTAGGTTATATAGATTTTAAATAATCATGTAGAATTTTAACTATAATTCCAATAAATAATTATAATGTCAGATTGTAATATTTTTATTATTAATGATTAAAGATACAACAAATTAGAATACCCCAAAATACAATAAAGCCTAAAAAATGTATAATTACATTCAAAATCTTAAAATATAATTTAAGACTAAATTATAGCCCTAATGAGTTAAAGACCGTTGATGTCACATCAATGAATAACGTAAAAATTAGGACTAAAATTTAACTTTAGTGCTATTTTTAGCCCAATAGGTTGGAGATAGCCTCATATTTGTATGCGGGTATACATCACAAGCTATCAAAACTAACGAGATTGATCAATTGACATTTACAGTATATGAGTTACCTTGATCAACTTTAGGCAATTAACCTATGGCGAACAGTAGTTGTTACCTTGAAAATCATCTCGAAGCTAGCCTCGATCAAGGAACAAACGTCCTTAAATGTCTTGCGAGGCGTGCTAGCACATGGCCGAGAGGTCAAATATGCAAGTGTAGATGAAGTGCTAGGTCTCATCCTGGTCCGGGCTAGAGCCGGCCCGACTCTAAATTTTAGGGTTTAGGATAGGGTCAGGTAGGGCTTTGACTTGGTCAACAAAACTTAGGGCCGGATAGCGTAGGATTGGGGCTTGAATATGTAAATCCTTACCAGTCCTAAAAGCCCATTTTGTTATGGCCCGGCCCTTCAAATAGGGCTCAACAAGGCCTGAATGATCTAGTTTTCATTTTTTTATCTCAAAATTTATATGGACAATTAAATCACTTATATGTAATATACTCAATTTTCTAGTCATATTTAACATATATGCATATATATATATATATATTATACTTAACTTATGACATATATCCATCTATAAATATTAACTTTCGTAGTTATATATTCATATATCTCTCTAAATCATAAAAATTCAATCGTTATTTAACAGCGTAATAAGAAATAAAGCTTACAAAACCAATTAATGAAAGAAGATTAGTTGTATTGATCTAAAAAATAAGAGACATACTAAAAAAATAGAAAAAAAATATGTAATTATTAGGGCCGAAAGGGCGGGCCTTATAGGGCCGGGTAGGGCTTGGCCCTTAAGGACTCAATAGGGTAGGGTCGGGTTTTATTTGCTCAACCCTTACCCTATCCTATTTAAGATGGGCTAGGGCCGGCCCGCCCTAATGGAGGGCCGGATAGGGCTTCAGCCCTAGAGAGTAGGGCGGGCTAGGACTGAAGGGCCAAATGATGAGGTCTATGTAGTGCATTTGACTCCGTCAAGCGATTAAAAGCCGAGGGATAAAAAAAATCTCGAATGAAGGTTTGATGCCTTTGGATCATGGACTTTCGTCACTTTCAGGTTGATGGATGAGTCGATGGTGATTGTTACGTAACTGAGAACTTACATTTCAACTTCTATTGCAGAAACAAAGAGGATGTTGAAAGAATAAAAGAAGTAATTTTAAGATTAAGTGCATAAAGTAAGAGTGGAAAAGAAAAATTGAAAAAAATAAACAATATCGTAAGAAGTGTTCTAATTACACATCTAAATCTGCAAATTATACGTCTCTTAAACTTTTATTTTTTTTGTAAAATCTTATTTTCTTTTTTTGTGGTCAATAAAATCCCATTTTCAACTTTACCCTTTAACAGCAAAAACAAGTAAATAAAGAATTAAAGATTAACTGAGGTTTCAATTTGAGCGGCATAAAAAAAAATCAACCCGTCACAAAACATCAAACCTGAACCCGAACCCGAAATTTTCGGATCGATCCAGATCGGGTATTTTTTCAAGCTGAACCTGACAAAATCAGGCCTAGTTCGGATCAGGTATTTTTCTGGGTTTTCGGGCCCACTAAACACATCTTTTTTTTAACAAAGCATTAAACCCCTTTTTTGGTCAATCTCTCATTTTATCGAGAGATAAAGAGAGAGGTCAACTGAGAGGGACTGAGTGACTGAGAGAGACATCAACTGTTGTCGGTCTTTCAGCCACCGCGACGCCGCCGTCCGGCCACCAATGGCCGATCAAAGGGCACCATCAGACTCGCCTCTCTCTCCTCTCTATATCCATGTCAACAAATCCAATTGGTTAGGCAGAGTAAGAAGTGAATTTAGGCACTTCGATAAATCAAGGTGAGGCAGTACTGTCCTTGTTCTTCTGGATTCTATTTGGGGATGCTGTGGGTGATTGATTGGTTTATTGGTCCGATTAGAGAGGACACAGAGCTTTGGTGGAGCTCGACTGCAGGACAACTTTTGGAGGCTCTGGAATTGAAGGCAACAGCTCGGCAGAGGAGGCTATGCCCTTGCATCATGGCCATTGATCTGGAAGCTTGGGAAGGTATAAATTATAAAATTGGATCTTTGTTGTGTGATCTTCTATGTTGAGTTGTTGGAGTTGCTATGGAATTCGATCCTGATGTCTATTCTTTGTGAAGCTTGGGGTTTTTTGAAGAAGAAAGAAGCTTTTGTGGAGAAGAAAGAGGGTTTTCAGAAAAGAAAGATGAATGTTTTCGGGGAGGTTCGGGTCGGGGTTTCATCTATGAAACCCGGCCTGACCCGGTTACATTTGATTCGGTCCGGTTTTTACCTGACCTAGTAAAATTTGTTTCAGAACCCGACCCGATCGGTCCGAATTCAGGTCGTACCGGTCCTAATTTTCCGGTTTCGGGCTAAAAACCGCAGCCCTAATATAATCTAGCAGCTTACCCTGCTATATAAGCACCACCTTAACACAGCGTCTCAGCACCCATTCATGTCTTGCTTGAGGGTGAGGCTTCCACCAGCCAGAAAGGCTTGGAAGAGCTTCACTTCCAAACTACACAGCAAGCTCCATAAACGCAAAGCCACCAACAAACCTAGAAGTCGACTCAAGCCCTCCACTACAATGTCTATTGGCGTTCGACCCTACAAGTTTCTTCAGCTACGCTTGCAGCGCAAACCACGCTTTTCGCTGCGCTTTCATCATAATTGCCACAGCCTACTCCAAAGCCGGCATGCTCATGTGTACGTTGACAAGCTCTTTAAAGAGCCTGCTATCTCCGAGCTGGTTGCTGAGCGTTGTCAACAGCAGAAAACTCCAGCAGCAAAGTGTGTGATCAAGCCTACTGCTGACCGCTCTGTTGCTGAGGCAAGCAGGCAATCTCAATCAGCAGCTAGTGACAATAACGAGTCTGGAGTGACTAGTGCTGCAGATGATATGTGGGAGTCGCTGGGAATTGCATCCCCCCAAATGGATGGAATCGATAGAAGAGCCGAAGAGTTTATAGCTCGGTTCAGGGCAGAAATGGACCAGGAGACGTTGGCCCGTTGCCATCTGTGATAGAACGCTTGCAATGAAACAGCTTGAATAATTAGTTAATTAAAGTAGATCCTGTATAAGGTGTAAATAAGGACAATTCCATTTGCAATCAGATTCCTTAAGCTTATATGGGATTTCATGTGCAAATTTATATTCTTCAAACTCCCTTTAAGTTGGCAACTTTTGGCCCAGTTTACAGTTCGATATGGCCATTAGAATCCATAACCGAAGACCAGAAGAACAGCTCTTCCGGTTTCTGCTTCCAACAATTTATTCAAGATAAACATGGCAGGACCAGAAACATGAACATCGGACTTAAATCCAAAGCAATTCCATTACATAACTCGCTCATGCCACTAAAGAAGTTTAAAACAATCATTGAAGTGAGTACAGCCACCACTACAACAGCAACATAACTGCCAATTCCCCACCATTTAGTTTAACAGTAATCACACCTCACACTTGAGATATTTGCTTAAGAAATCACATTCAAAGCTTCTCATATCAGAGATGGCTCCTGATCAGGATACTTGGCCCCAACCAATCCAAGAAATGATCCTAAATGAGCATATCTGATTTATGTAGTTAAGCTTCAACACAATTATATAAGAAAATCAGTTGAGAAACTCCTTCATTGGATCATCATGGTGAACTTTCTTCATCCTGTATGCCTCCATATCCTCAGCAGTAACGTCATCATTCCATCTGACATTGTATTTGCGTTTTCTCTCATCTCTCTCTTCTTTCCTTCTTGCATCCTCTTTCTTAAGGGCTTCAGCCAGTAGTTTCTCATCTAAAACCAAATCTTCGGGGATGTCAGTTCCCCAAGTGGCAGGTCTTTTCTCCTCCGCAGGAGGAGGCATTTCTCCAGCAGCCTCTTTACGAGCAATGTTAGCCTTCATCAGATCTGTTGCAGCCTCGGCAGCCTCTATTCCAGCAGCACCTGTGCAATAGCTGTTTCGAGTAAACTGCTGACAACATCTGTATCCCCATTGATGATCCTTCCACCATGAACCCCATACACAGGTGTGGTTGTTGATATAAACATCTTCTTCATACTTGCTTCTGGGAAGTGTAGTTTCCTGTACCAGTCAAGACACACATTGATCAGATACCAACTACATTTGACTCATTGGTCAGATACCTACTGCATTTGTTCAATGAGACAAATACTAAATTGTAAAACAAAAATCCACATATGGCATCATGAATTAAAAAGTTGATAATAAATTATTTACCTGTCCTTTGATAATCCTTCCAGCCCGATCATATTCTACTTCTCTTTCACTTTGTCCCAGTAAAAGCTCCCTAGGAATTGATTCTTCACTAGCTGCGTTGCCATACTTCTCTAGAATGGTCTCCTTTGTGTGCGACTTCAAATTCTCCTTAATTACCTTATAGTTCTTATAAAGTAATTCAGCTTGGGACGGGGCTGCTTGCATGTGAATATCTTGGCCCTTGTCAAATGCTTCCCAAGCATGGATGTTCAACTGTTTGAACTCCATAGCTTGACCACTATTTCTGTATCTGTTGTCCCCCTGTAATACAGAAACCAGTTTCAGATCAGTAAAACATACAGTACTAAAGAAGTACCCAATGAAATAACTCTCTGAGCCACTTACAGCGTAAAATTTCTCATTTGGATCAGCATCTGGAAGAGGATCCTCACGCATGGATCGGGTTTTGGGATCATAATGTGCAGAGTTGACGTCAAGGTTTAAAAGATATTTTGCAGTATCCTCACGAATACGTAAATTCCTGTAGACAAATATACACATGAATAACATTTAAACATGATACTAAGGCCGAATCGAGAATACTTCTAGCATTACTATACAGAAACCAGAACATAAAAACATTGTCACTCACTTGCAGTTATATGTTCGCATAATAACACCCATTAAACACAAGATGTGACAAAACATCACATAAAGAGAAGCTATTACCTGACTGTTCCTGTGCTCCCACCACCTGTCGTGCGGACACGCTTTTCCACCTTTGCAAAGTCCATTTGTTTGCTCTCATCAACCTTGGCTTCATCCACCCTCAAATCATCCTCATCCTCCACTTCCTCTTCATCCTCTTCAATAACGGCGTCTTCACCATTTTGGTTGTTATTTTTCTCCTCCAATTTTTTTAGCTGTTGTTCTTTCAAGAATTTCCTTCGCGCTTCATCTCTTGATTCGTATCTCTCGATGACTAGGGCATAGGATGATGCATCATATCCATTCCAGCGGTCCCGTTTTCCATCATAATCGAGCTCAAAAGTCTCTACCTTCTCATCAGGAGCAATGTGTTTGTTTGTATACTTTGCTCCCACTTTCCTGGGTCTTTCCATACAAGACTTCACATCATGAGACATGGCTCCACAACTGCAAACATTATTGATTAGTCCCCAGTTCATGATAAAAAATAATGATGAAGAAAAATATCACTTGTATGGGTACAGGATGTGTGGCATTCCCAATAATAGACAAAAGAAGACATTCACCAAAATGCACCACTTTCAAATAAATATGCATTATCTACATAGATTTGATGGAACCAAAAGACTTTAGACATATAGAGAGACATAGACTTACTTCTGGCATGCACCCTTCCTATATTTATCAGCCTGGCCAATCTTTGCACCTCTATCGTACCACGATTTTGTGTAATCCGGATCCGTTTTCCATTTCCTTTGATGTTTCAAGCTCTGCATGAGAACAAAACAACATGTATCAGTACAAGAGCTCATACCTCACACCTAGGCTTGCTTGTCAAAACTAACAACATAGCATAAGAAGCAAAAAATGACAACTTACAGGTCTTTCAGCATTGAGATACCAAGGTGCAGAGGACATATACTGAGGAATATGAGGATTGATCTCCTTTCCATCCTCATCAAGCTCAGCTGGTGCAAGCCCAGCCTTCCGGGCCTCTTCCAATTCAATTTGCTTACGATGATCTTCCCTTGATTTGAATGCCACTAAAACACAGACAACAATCAATACATCAAAACTATGAAACTCAAACTCTTCAAGCCTTTTAGTTACAGTTCCAAGCATTTCCACTCATAATTTGAACTTCAAAAACCGATTCTCAACTAAAGTGAATATGGCAATGGTAAGACCCCATCGAATCTCAGCTTTCTGAGAAAAACCCTAAATTATCAAATTCAGCTCCTGAAAACCTAAAATCTTAAGTCCCAATTTCGACCGACACAGTTAAGAACCCTAAATTGCTAATCCAAACAAGCAATTAATAAGATTTTAATTCCCACAGAGATCAATTACATACGAAATCACACAAAGGATGGGTCTTTTTCATGATTAAGAAATTCTGGAAACAAAAAGTAAAAGGTGATGATATGAGAGATGTGTGAAGGAAGAAGCGAAGGAAAACGAACCTGAAGCGGTCGCCATTGTTGGGTCGCGGTGAAGTGATTCAAGATCAAAACCCTAAGAAGCTGCCTGAACGGAACAAAATGAGAGAGGTATTGTTTATCGGGAAGCTTTATACATGCGTCTCTTTTCTCCAGCGAGGCGGTTATATTCCTTCCAAAACGACGCCGTTGCACGTCTTTTTTTATTATTAAAAATCAGATTAAATAGAGAAATTCGATTTACTAAGTATATCTCTTTTTTTCAATAAAAAATATGTCTCCATTTATTTATTTTTTTTTAAAAAAAATATTTTCTAAATTACCCTTTATCAAACAAAAAGAAAAATGCAAAAAAGAAGAAGAATGTTTGTGTTCCAATAGGAGGAAGACTCATTTCTCTTTGTCATATGTATGCAACCAAAACCCAAACATGTATGCGATCGATCTCAAGGTAGATGAGTATATGGGTGGTTAGATCAATGTAGAGGAGAGACTGTTCTCCCGTATGATTAGGAGAGGTCAATACCCAAATTTCTTGAGGGAACCTAGGAAACTTGAAACAGAAATTTCTTGAAAATTGTTGAAATTGAGGTCCAAGTAATTCAAAGTATGTTGAACAAAGTCCGGGTAACTAGCTAGCCTCTTGACTCCAAGTTTACACTATTAGAATATGCTTAAAGACTGAAAAGTCTAAAAATGAAGTCAATATCGTTTCACAATGAACACATATAAACACAATACTAAAGAATCATAAAACCAATATCATATATAAAGTTTCCTAGCTGCTTTAGGTGATTACCATAAAGGCTAGCATCATTCGGGATCCCATTCATAGCCGACATTCTTGACAGCAACACAAACTGCAAATTTTACAAAACACAGAACCAAGAAAAATATTCTAATCTATGTTATGCTACTTCTTACTAACAAAATAAGACTGCTTAATCTCAATGAAAAAGGGACTTTCAACTGGTATATAATGGCCTAAAAACTAACTTTGTACTCATCCCATAAGGAGTCTAAGTTTTACTTAATGTTTATCAGATATAAATCATTAGGTTTATCTTAAAAACTTAATGTTGATCAGGTTAATCAACTTGATACGTCTCTAACTTCTAATGAGAAACATACACCTCAATAGATAACAAGATAGAGTTTAAATATATGTTTCTACTAATTATATTCAAGTTACAAAAACTATTTATTTAGACAAGGATAATGTAGAGTCCAATATTGTTTTCAAATAATTTTCCACTTGGACCAATTTATCATTGTATATAGTATTTGAGCTGCAATGAATTATATTAGTTATATAGTGCGCATTGAAACATAAGAACAACTCAAACTTATTCAGCTTGGTCAATATGCAAAATTGATACATAACCTAAAATTGAATTTAATCATAAGACTAAATCAATTGAAGATCACTAACAACAAAAACTGCACACCACATAAGCCTAGTAAGATAAACAGATGAGCAAAAATAAATTATGTCTACCTTGATTTTATTTGCTTAAGTCATCTGAAAATGGTTTGGGTATAAGAGTTATCCATTCTCAAGAGGGATTACGAGTAATTCTCTCTTGGGATGAGTCCCGCACGTCCTAACCCGGGTTTAGGAAGGTAAACTTGAGTCGGGACGTGACAAATGATATCAGAGCTTAGATTCAAAGCTCGGACCAAAGGGTTGGGTAGTTAAAGTCCTTGGAAATATTTAAATGTGTTATCGACTTTTCAAGATGAACGAGTCATTATATTTGTTAGTATGTGTGGTGGCAAGGATGACCACCTGAGGTTGAAAATAGTGAAGTTAAGTGTAATAGTAAAGTTTGCGACATCAATTGCTTTTAGATGTCGATATAGACTTTTTGTTTGATCGAAAAGTCGAGAGTTTCGTAAGTTTAGTAACGAGCCAGATTTGGAAAAGTAAATTCGAATTTCATAATTTGGCGCAAATAGGCTTAGAAATGCGTCTAATATTATTTGAGTTTATAAATCGACAATTTTCAAACTTATTAGGGTTCGATCCTTGTCGATTAGTAAGAAGGTTTTGGTCAACTTCCTGGTCAATTCAGGAAAGACTTGGTCAACCCTAAAGTTAATCATTGACTTTTCCTGGTCAAACTAGGAAAAATTGGACTGTTAGACTATTCGATAGTCGTTCGCGTCCTATATTTGATTGATGGGTTAAAAGAGTATGTATGACCACTTTTGGCAACACATTAGGGTTGCGTAATTATATTTGAGGAGGATCAGGGATGATTCGGTGATCGAGATACAAGATGAGGTCCAGAGAAACAGTTGAAGTAAGGTATCATAGTGGCGCAGCGGACGTGTGGTGATTCCATAAAGCTCGAGGAGGAATATTTTACAACGGTCAAAGAACCGCTTTCTGGCAAGAGAGACGTCACAGAATGTGAGGACGGTTAGAGTACCGTACCTAGAGCAGGAGATACGTGGCCAGTATGATGAGTGGATCTTTGATTTGTTTTAAAGAAATACATGTCATGGTTTAATAATTAAATGGTTTTAAAATGTTCCCAGAACGAATGATTTTTTGGGTTTCTTTACATTTTCGATTCCTTCAGTTTTGCGAGCACCCTAGTAGAGGGTTTTTATTCGTTTATTTCCATTTGATTTATGGATTTCAGCTCGCTTATTTTTACTTGCGTTTTGAATAGTTTTTGACGGGAAAGTTCCGTCGGACATATGGGAATCAGATCCGACGTTTTACTAGGATTTGATTATTTGGCGTATTGCCGGGATTTGAAGTATTTTTTGGCATTTGCCTGGATTTTTTAAATAGGCTTCGGACCTAGATTTATGATAATATCAGAAATTTGTTTTTAATTTCACCATAGAGGGTTGTTGGATGATTATAGCTAGCGGGCGGTGCTCCTCGTTCGACGGAGTAGAAACGCGCCTACCCGGTGCTCCTCGTTCTGCAGAGTGGAAGCGCGAGATATGTGTTCTTACAGGGAATGGATGGTACTCGGGATTTGCGTTCTCACTAGACAGTGGATGAGACACCAGAGCTCTTAGCTTCGACCCTAGCCTATGGGGCTCACTGTCATGAAGGGTCATTAGATGTATTGTTTATTATTAGCTAGCAAGCGGCGCTCCTCGTTCGGCAGAGTGGAAGCGCGCCACTTGTTATGCTCCTCTTTCATTGGAGGAGATGGTAGTGTTAGCGCGGGATTACGTCCTCACAGAGAGGTACGCTAGAGCTCTTAGCTCTGACCTTGTTATGTGTGATCGATTATTTACGAAGTATTTTTCCCGATTTGATTTTATACTGTTGCAGGCCTTGATTTGATTTTATACGGTTGCAGACCATGATTTGATTTATATTTGGCTATGGGTCAGGATTTTTTTTATATTAGCTACATGCCGGGATTGGATTTATGTTTGGTCGTAGGCCGAGAAATTATTTGTTTTTGGCGTAAGGCCTGGATTGTTTTCGGGGAAATGAAATTTGAAATTATGATTTTGAACCATTATTATTGGCATTGATTTTTGGTCCACTCACTCTAAAACTTTCCACATCAGAGAAGTGTTAGCCATAGCTTGGGAGGCTGACGAGTCCGCACTAGTTCCTAACATAATATAAAATTTACGAGTGACGTACTCCAGAATTCTACGGGAATAGTTAGAGACAGTTCGGGTTACTTGTGATCGCTTGAATGAGTGGTGGTTGAATTTTGGTAAAAGAGATCGGGGTATCTCTTCGAGAGAAACTCATTCATGAGGAATAAGAGATGCTGAGTTGATTGGTGTAATATTGAAATTGATTACAAAAGCACTATGAGATGCATATAAGATTTTGAGCTAAACTTTTATCTTTTAGACAGGACTTGAGCACACAAGAGTTAGGATGCAAACTTGTTAGCTTTTATTGTTGTGTAATACCCTACTGAAGACTCTCTTTTTAGAGAGTGGAGTAGGATGAGAAAATTCACTGTGACTGAGTATGCAAAGATGACATCCATGTTGGCGTGAAGTCGCTTAGTAGATTCATTAGCTCGAGTGAGCAGCTTCGAGATCGCAATGTGGTATGCGCTTTCGTTCGAGTCCCGTGATCGATAGTTAAGGTACAAAGAACGAGAAATTGAGAATTTTTGAGTGAAGGACACATGAGATAATACGTCTATGGTTTCAAGGCCTAATGTAGAAAGTGCACGTTTCTGTTATCTCGAGAGGTGCGAGTGACGTGTGAGTTTATCCTACGGTGATGGACTATAGCAGTTCGATCCTCCCACGAGGAAGACAAGTGTTAAGTGTCAAGTGTGGTGGTTGTAAAAGTGGAGCATATGTATTGACTACGAGTTAGTCTACGTTTATGTCTCGGAAAGCTACCAGCTTGTCATAATGGCCATTTCGAGAATTAACTCGAGAAGAGTTAAGAGACAAGCCTTGTGGAGTCGATTTAAGACGAAAGTGATGAGACGAGGGTGTCGTGCCCGAGGAAGTGCATCCAAGTGGGCGTAGTTGTGTATCTCGTATTGTAACTACGAGGAGACTTTGCTTTCTAAAGAAATTGTTACATAGAGCCGGTGACTCTTGTTTACTTGAAGTTCCGTCCAGTGAAATTTGATGACATTCCTTGTTAGTTGGACAAATAGGGCTTGGAATGTGGACCATCTTTAACTGAATGTTGTCATTTGAAATGACGGTTAGTTTTATATTCCGCAGTAGAAATTTTGACGACAAAATTTTTATAAGGGGGTAGATTATAACACCCCGTCCTAAAATTTACCATTTTACCGGGACCAGGCAGGTTACCGAGGGTTGTAACTGCGTTGTTAGTTTCCCTGAAGTTTTAACGTGTTAAGTTTGGAAATTTTTATTGGTATTGGTGCGTATTCGTACCTTCGAGAAGGGTGTCAAAGTGTTCGGAGTCAAGGGACGCTCGGAAATGACCTATTTAAAGTGTCAAAGGTTGACTTTTTTCCACGTCAAGTTTCTCAGAAAACTTCCTTCACAAAAGTTGTGGTGCTCGACGATACGAGTCCGTGGACAAGCGGCAGGTGTAAATCGGATACCGTGTGAAGAAGTTACGGTCAACAGAAGTTGAGTTTCCGTTTTTAGAAAGTGTATAAATAGAAATGATGGGTTTCCAAAAATGGAAATAACCCACTTCCTTTCTCTTTCCACATGCGCTCGCGTTCCCCTCACTATCCAAAAATTCGAACTGACCTGACCCGAACCCGGCCGACCCGACCTGACTTTTACGGCGAGCTCCGGCCACTGAAGACGTCGAGGCCGGTCGAGATCTCTTCCTCTCCTCTGTGCGAGCCTCCTGTGGTGGTGGCGTGGTCCAGTTCTGCCTGGATCAGCGCATCCAAGCTTGAACAGTACGGCGTCAAAACCCGATTTTTAACCCGACTGGTTCTCCGGCGTGGGCGGCGGCGAGGCTAAAATCAGCCAAGAAAGGACGCCCAAGGCGTTCTGGGCGGACCTCCGATGGTGTTGAAGCTCAACACGACGGTAGGAGCGGCTGAGGAGGAGGCAATCCTTTCGGGACAGTTTTGGGCCACTTCCCGGCCGAGTTGATCAAAATCTCAGGTATTAAAGTTGTTCCCCTTGCTGTGATCTACAACTTTCATGTTTTGAGTTTGTTGAAATTCGGTGTTTTGGGTGGAGGCGCGTGACGCCCACGCGCCGCCGGCTGTGGCTGCGTGTGTAGGCGCGTCCGGCAGTTCTAGGAGTTCTGGTTGCTCCTATAGATTTCCTAGGTTTGTTGTGGTTGCATATAGGTAGTTTTTGGGTGAAGTTGACCGGTTGGAGGGTGGTGGCGCGTGGCGGCACGTCTGACATCCTCGGTGGCAGTGAGTTGTCCCAGGATCATGTACTCGTCAATACGAGCACGTGGATATATAATTTGCCGGTTTCGGTTATCGATTAGTGTGACGTTCAGTCGAATCGAGTCATTTTTACCTTCGTGTGGCAACTAAGGCCGATTATATAATTGTAGGTGTTTATTGATCGACCAAGTGTTGAGGATTTACCGTGTGACGATAATTGACGCAGCAGGATTTCGAGGTGAGTAATTTTTCTATTGAGGTTGAAATCTCAAAATTACCCCTGGTGGTTTTGTTTATTTACAAGGCTGCCATTAAAGTCAAAATTCTAGAAATACCCCTTGCAGCTTGGTTTAATTACCAAACTGCCATTGAGGTGGAATTGATAATATTGCCCCTAGAGGATTTGTTCTTTACGTGGATGAATTTATATTTTAATATTTTGTGTGTGTGATTGTTGTATTTAAGTTGGATGATATGTTCGAGATAATCCCGAAAGATAGCTGGTCGGTGAATACCTCAACGGAGAGGTTACACTCCGAATACGAAATAGGTGTTGCTTCCCATATCAATACATCGACCGATAACTAGTAAAGCGAGTTTCGCCCGGTTAGGGCGTTAATTAAAATAAGAGCTACGTGTGGCTTGATCCCTGAGTATAGGGTACGTAGGCAGCCTGACCGGGATTCTGGTGCAGTCACAAATAATATTAGAACCCTAGGTCCTCTTAAGTGATTAGTTTGAGATCCAAATGCGGAAATCGAGATAACCTCCGATTGTTTGGTCTATTCTAGTATCGTTTGGAGTCCTTGAAAATGGTTTGGGTATAAGGGTTATCCCTTCTCAAGGGGATTACGAGTAATTCTCTATTGAGATGGGTCCCACATGTCCTAACCTGGGTTTCAGAAGGTAAACTTGGGTCGGGGCATGACACCAGTGGCATATATCTCCACAATGAAGTGAATGAACACATTGAGGCCTGCCTCTACCTCTGCCTCAACTACGTACTTCTTAAGGCGCAAAAGAAAAATTTCTGAGCGACTCTGTTGAGGACAAGATCGATCAGGTCACTCAAATCTTCCTCTGTGATCCAAATTCTGATTGGGTCTGCTATTGTTTCATACCGCTATGGCTGCAGTGGAACCGAAATTGACTGCGATCTGTGAAGCACTGATGAGGTGCTACTTCTCTTCTTGAGAGACGACGACATATGCTTGACGCACTGTTGGAAGAGGATCATCAGGAGTATTTGCCCACAAATTGCATTGTAAGCCTCATTTAGACCCATGAGAAACTGCATCAATTTTTGCTGATCTGATTATGCTCCATATGACGTATCTAAATATGTGACTAATTCATCCCTTAAGTTCTTCAATTTTGTATAGAAGGTAGAAACATTAGTTGTTCTTGCTTGAGAGAAGCGATATCTCGCTGTATTTTGAAGATGCGGGTTGCATTTGATTGAGATAATCGCTCATGCAAATCCTCCCAAACCTCATGAGCGTCAGGGTAATAATTCACACTGTCAGCAATTTTTAGATCACAAGAATTAACGATCCAAGAGTGGACCATATTGTTACACCATGACCAGGCCGCATAGCCTTCTTGATCAGTTTCTTTGGAAGGAGTTTTGATGGAACCATCAACGAATCACAATTTGTTTTTGGAGTTTAAGGCTCTGATCATAACCCTTTTCAAACCAGAAAAATTATCTCCATTTAGGAGTTTGAAAATGAGGATCAACCCCGAGTAATCCAAATGATGAATGAAGAAAGGATTGGAAGGTTCTGCCTTGAAGAAATCTACAGATGGAGATGAATTGGAACTGTTTGATTTTGGTGGAGGAACATTGTCGCCACATGATTTCTGTGGAGGAATGTCATACATGGTGATCGAAGAAGAGGTGAGTACCAACGATGAATGAGGATGCTCTTGATATCATGATAAGATGATAAAATGGAATTGTATGCTTACATTGATACTGAATCATATCTTTATATAGAGAGATTTGTTCGAACTCCTACAAGTCAGAATTCTCAACAATCTAGGCATACTAATAAGGAAAGACAATATTCAGCTACTGTACAAATCACCTTATTCTAAAAATAGAAGATATGAATGATAGGATTCCTAACATCTCTTTTAATCATGTTCGACAGTGGTAAATTTCCTGGCTGATTATCTAGCTAAGTTTGGATCTGCTGCAAGTGCTTGGGCTCAATCTTAATACCCATTATTATTTTTTCAATAACAAAATCATATTTTAAAATTCTCATCAACCCTATTCACTCTTAAACTATTATTCCTACTAACAAAATTATCTATTTTTTCTTTATTTTTATTATCTAAAATACCTCTCTCTGTCACCCTCTCTCCTTCCTTGTATGTCACCACTGCCGCCTCTATTTTTAAACCAAACCAACTTCGGTGCCTCACATCGGTGCCGCGTCGCTCCACTCGTCGGTGCCTCTCACCAAAACCAGCATGTCCCAACCCTCCCACAACAGTCGTGATCGCACCAGGAAGACCGAGTCAGCCAACATCAACTCCTTGCTGGAGCGTGAAGCTTGTGACACATGTCGGAGCAAAACGGCCAAGTTGGGAAGGTGAATTTGGAGCCCCCACTACCGTCGCTGGTGCCGATCAATGAGAGCGTGATGTGCGTAGTGTTTGCGGTTGATTCGGTTATGAAGGTGCTTTAAGCATTCAAACGGAGTCGAATTTCTCGTTGCCATGGCAAACGAAGAGGCAAGTTATTGTGGCGACTAGGTAATTGGCCACCGTGTTGGTTAGTTGTTGGTATTGGGATTGAATGTGATTGGTTCTAGGCAGTAGTTTATCATTTTAGTGTATTGCTTTGTAATTTATGTTTGTGTTTTTGCGACTTAATGGGAGCAGAGGAGACACAAGTTTGTGTTTACATTATTAGAATTGATATCCGCGTTAGACGCGGTTGATTTGATTTTTTTTTTTTTTTAAATGAATCGCACTTGATATATTTTCACTTTAGAATGATAATATTTAATTAATAGTATTAAAATGTACTGTTGGCACACTGCCGTACGTGCCGAAGTACGTTTTTGTATGTTCGATTAATTATTGTGAAATTTCTGTGGTTCGATCAATATTGTGCAACAACTCTCTAAAACTCTAATAAAAATAATACAGTTGATTGAGATGAAGTTAACACTGAATTTAAATTAACAACCAATATGTCTGGAATTGCAAGTAAGAAACACACATCAATGCATGTCATAAGCTGAAACTGATAAACTTAATCACTAGGAAAATTAATTGATATTCTAAACATGAAACCCAACTTATATTCAAAATCTAATCTAGATAAATCAACTGTTTCCGGGGATGCTCGTGGCCCCTTTAACGGGTTGCACGGTTCCAGAAATAGCGAACTTCCTTGTACTCCCGAGTTTTCTTGTGTAAAGAACAAACACGTCAAAGGGCGTCCCCGGGCGTAACCTCAAAGCTATCAAATTTCTCCAGCAAGAAAGCCGCTAACTTTTGATAGGACGAAAGATGTGCTTCCTTTGCCTGAAATCCGCCGTTAACCTGCTGCACTACCAGCTGTGAATCACTTAGTATGCGGAGATGCCGGGCGCCCATATCTTTAGCGAGTTGGAGCCCTTTGATTAGAGCTTCGTACTCAGCCGTGTTGTTTGATGCTTTGAAGTTAAAGCGTAAGGCATAGTCAAACATATTACCCTCCGGGTCTACCAACGTAATGCCTGCTCCACATTGTCTCTGATTGACTGATCCATCTACAAATATTTGCCAACTCTCCGGTTCAGCTTGTGTAGGAAGAGTTTCAGCAAATGTTGAATCTGCTGGGATTAACTCGGCAATGAAGTCTGCTGCTGCTTGCCCTTTGATTGCCGTTCGCGGTTTAAAGTGCAAATCATGCTCCCCCAACTCAATTGCCCATTTGACCAGTCTGCCCGAAGTTGCCGGGTTTTGCAGAACCTGCCGTAGCGGTTGGTTGGTGAGTACATGGATGGAATGTGCTTGAAAATAGGGTCTTAACTTCCTTGCTGCTACAACCAAGGCCAGGGCCAGTTTTTCAATATCTGGATAACGAGTTTCAGGATCATTGAATCCTTTCCCAGTATAGTAGACCGGCAGTTCTTCAGAGTCTGGCTTTCTTATCAAGGCACAACTGACAGCTGTTTGAGACACCGCCAGGTACAGATAGAGTATATCCCCAGGGTTTGGTCTGGATAAAGAAGGGACTGACGCCAAGTATTCCTTCAACTTTTCAAAAGCTTGATTGTGCTCTTCCTGCCATGTAATCCGTTCGCGGTGTTGACTCTTGAGAATTTTGAAGAAGGGGGCACATTTATCTGTTAACCTGGATATAAACCGGGATAAGGCTACCAGCCTGCCAGTAAGTTGTTGAACTTCATTCCTGGTTTTCGGCGGTTGCATGGCCAGGACGGCTTGAATTTTGTCGGGGTTTGCCTCAATTCCCCGAGCGCTGACCATGAACCCGAGAAACTTTCCTCCTGAAACACCGAACACACACTTCTCCGGGTTTAACCTCATCCCCTTGCTCAAGGCAATGTCGATGACGGTCTCCAAGTCATCCGGGTGTTTGCTTGTTTCCCGGCTTTTGACCAGCATATCGTCTATATAAACCTCCATAGTATCCCCGAGTTGGTTTGCAAACATGCCCACTACGAGGCGCTGGAACGTGGCTCCTGCATTCCGGAGTCCAAAATGCATCACTCTGTAATAATACATCCCCTTGTCTGTTGTAAAAGATGTGTGCTGTTGATCCGCGGGATTCATCGGAACTTGGTTAAATCCCGAGTATGCATCTATAAAGCTCAACTGGGGGTGGCCCGCGGTTGAATCCACCAGTTGATCAATCTTTGGAAGGGGAAAACTATCCTTCGGGCAAGCCTTATTCAGATCTGTGTAGTCGACGCACATCCTCCATTTTCCGTTTGCCTTCTTGACCATCACCACATTGGCCAACCAATCCGGGTATGTTGCATCTCCAATGAACCCGATGTCTTTAAGACGTTTAACTTCTGCTTGAATGGCCTTGTACTTCTCTGCGCAAAATGCACGACGCTTCTGTCTTACCGGTTTAACACCCGGGATAATATTGAGGGAATGTGTCATAACGTCTGGAGAAATCCCGGGCATGTCTGCATATGACCATGCGAACACCTTCTGTTTCCGGGTTAGCAGCTCAACCATTCGGTTTCTGACCTCGGGGTCAAGGCCTGTGCCAATGCAAATCTTCCTCTCCGGGTATTCTTCTGAAATATGAATCCATTTCTGTTGCTTCAATTGGGGCTGGCCGGGGGAACTTGGCAGGATACTTCTGGCTCTTCTTTTGTGCCGTCTTGCTGATGGGCAAAGAATCCGGGTCATCCCTGGGGTCATCGGGTTTGTCAAATGGAGACAAGGAAAAACCGGCCGAAAACATCTCGTGCTGGGACTGAGTTGCTATCGCGTTGCATCTGACAGCGGCTTCTTGGTCTCCGCGAATTGTAACCCAACCCCCGGGTGTAGGCACTTTCATAAGCAGCATGTGACCCGCTATAAAACTTTGTAGGCCCCAGAGTGCATCTCTCTCGAGTATGGCATTGTAGGAGGATGGGCAGTCCACAATTATGAAGGGAACTACAATTCTTGTGGACTGGTGGCCGGTTCCAACTGTAACCGTTAGTTGATCAGACCCCAACGGTTGAGTCGTCTCTCCTGAAAAACTGATCAATGGCTCGTGGTTCCTATAGAGCTTATCTCGTCCTCGTTTAAACCCCTTATAGCAACTGCTGAACATGACGCTGACAGCGGCTCCCGTGTCTATTAGAACCCTCCGAGTTCTCCAGTGGTCAATCTGAAGAGTGATTATGAAAGGATCATTGTGATGCACTTTCAGCGTGTCTTCAGACTGAGAAAATGACACGGTATCCCAAGGAACCAGCTCCTTGCGGCATTCTTGACGAAGCTGCATTATCTCAAACTCCGGGCCTCTTGGGCAGAGTCTTTTGGCCCGGTGACCGGACACCCCTTGGGTGCCACCCCCGTGAATTGTCATTATCTCCCCATATACTTCAATGAGGTTGACACCTGTGGCGGGTGATTTATACTGCTGTAGTTTGCCGTTCTGGATCATGTACTCAATGGCGTTCCGAAGAGAAAAGCACCGGTCGGTCGTGTGGCCAGACTCGTTGTGATAGGCACAATGTTGCCCGTTGTCCGGCCCTGTCCTTTTGGGAAACTTTCTTTTTGGAGCCGGGGGAACTTCATTCCTATGGCGGTTCCAAATTTCTTCATAGGAGCAGTCAAGTTGGTTAACACTTCATATCGAGGGATGTAAGTGTTCTTTTCCTCCCGGGTTGGATGACGAAGGTATGGAGCCTCTCTTGGTTTCTCCCTTGGTCTGTTTGAACTTTTGCCGTAGTATCCCTGGCCACTCTTATGCTGCCCTTCCTTTTTCCATCCATCAGCTCGCTGGCTTGTGAACCCGGTGTTCGTCCGGCGTTCCCCGAAGGTGTCGTACTCGGCTTGAGCTTGCCGAGTTACTTCATTAATTAGATCGTCGTAGCACCTGAACCGCTGCTTCCTGAGCTCTACCACAAAGCGGGTTGGTTTGAGCGCCTGTAAGAACGCCTCTGATGCTACTGACTCGTCCAGGTGCCCACACTTGGAAGTCGTGGACAGCCAACGGGTTACAAAAATTTTCAAGCTTTCATCATCCCTTTGTTGGACTTTGAATAACGAAGTGGTGCTTCGATTGGCACTTGACAGCAGGATAAACCGGGACAGGAACCTCTGTGTCAACTGACCATAGGTCTCTATTGACAAAGCCGGTAACTTGAGGAACCAACTCAACGCCTCCTCACTGAGTGTTTCCTGGAAAGCATGGAATGCTTGGGCGTCTGTGAACCGGGTTGAATCTAACTGAGACTGGAACAACTCAAGGTGTGCATACGGGCACCCCATTCCGGCATATCTCTTAATCTTAAATGGCTTTGCTTCTGGTGGCTTTTTGTCTGCTTGAACCCGTGCGGAGAATGGGCTCGCACGGGTAATAAAGGGTTGATATTGTTGTGGTCCCGTTCCCGAGTTTAGCCGCTGCTCAAGTTGGGTCACAGTTTGTGTCAACTGTAACAGCAGCTGGGTCTGGGCATCTGCTGGGGGAAGGGGTTGATTTAACAACGGCTCTGGGGGTGGAGGAGGTCCTGTAAGATTGTGATTAAACAAAGGATTGGAGAGATGGATCATTTGTGGATTTGGGTTAGGGTGGGCAGTGGTTGGGAGAATAGCGGGTGGTATGTATGCACCGTCAAAAGTTCGCGGGTTTCCACAACCCGGAGGATTCCCTTCTGGGGTGATGATATCAGCAAGTCTGGCTGACGCCCCCATGGCATTCGCTCTTTGAGTTAAGGTTGCTTGAAGAAGCCCATGCTCGGCCTGGATAGTCGCTAACTGCTCCCTTACCGTTATCAACTCAGCATGTTCTCGAGTAGATTGCTCCTTTTGAGCGAGAAAGTCCTTTTTCAAGAGCTCGAACGCTGCTGCTAAATCTGTTTGGCCAAACTGGGTCCCGGAGGTCCCTGGGTTATCATCCCCTGAGAAATTAAGCCTTCCAGTTGGATCTTGTTCTCCTGCCATTTCCATCGTTCTTCGAAATACGTGTTTGGGAGGCCTTGAGTTCGCCTCTCAACGAGAGCACCAATTGTTTCCGGGGATGCTCGTGGCCCCTTTAACGGGTTGCACGGTTCCAGAAATAGCGAACTTCCTTGTACTCCCGAGTTTTCCTGTGTAAAGAACAAACACGTCAAAGGGCGTCCCCGGGTTTACCGAGGGAAGCCACTCCGATGCTTAAGTCAGACACTGTCAGATAAGCAGAAAACTCAAGAGTAGTTAAGGTATTGTCCGTCCTCTTACCGGGAGGTCCTCACCGGTATTTATAGTAGCATTAAAGGCTGCACTTTGTCTTTTTCCAATGTGGGAATGAACTCCCTTGCTTTGCCTCAAACTTACAATGAACTGGGCCCTGACAAAGGACCCAGAGTGGCTTCTCCAGTCTGACTGGCCTTTGGCCCTGTAAACAGTAGTTCAAGCATAATAAACGATGCATATTTAATAATTGACCATACTTGGTGTTATTTCTTGAATTGTAACCCGGTAAAGGAGAAATATTAGGTTCCACATATAAACATCAACATACCAACACTCATATGCGCAACTAAAACTACTATTTTAAAAAAGTTACAGAAGTGATTCAAACCTTAAACAATTAATATATATTGATTAATACAATTATTTAGGTTTAGAGTGACTCAATTTATTTTACAATATTATTACTATTATGAATATTATTATTATAATTATCATTAATATTATTGTTATTAAAAATGTTTTTTTATGCAATTCAATTTTTTTTTAAAAAAAATTAAAAACAAATAATTTATGAAAAACAAAAATAGTGACAGAACTGTAATTATATTGAAACTGAGGATAAAACTGTCAATTTAAAAACTGATGAGTTGGCTTGTAAACATGTAAAAGAATGAGGGACAAAACCATCATTTTACTGTTCTTCAAAATAGTAAAAATCAGGCTTTGTTTTATATATAAAGATGGATGGGTTGAAGTCGATTGCATCATTTCACTTTCACCTATATATGAATTATTATTTTTTCTTTCTTTTCTTTTATTAGTTCTATGACATTTGGGCAATTTCAACGATTTTTTTGTTGAGATGTAATATTGAATGTTCTATATAGGATGTCTCGCACCATGAATTTTCAAAATGCCCACCTATGATCATTAATTGCCTTGAGATTTTGTATTGTGTATCTTTTCGTATATTTGGTCCACTGCCTACTGGCGGTGGTAGACGACATACTCGGGATAGTATATGACATGCTAGAGGCAGCATGTGGCTAAAAAGAAGGCAAATCCTCATAATATTTAGGTTAATACTAGGGGTAGTAGACGATATACTAGGGGTAGTAGACGACATACTAGAGGTAGTTGACGTCATACTGGGGCTAGTAGAAGACATACTAGGGCAGCAGGCGACATTGGGGGCAGTAGATGACATACCGGTCAATGGTCGTCGAAATCAGGTCAACGGCTGCCGGAGTCCGGTCAACAGTCATCGGACGTCGGAATCCGATCAATAGTCACCAGTCGTCGAAATCCGGTCATAGAATCTTTATTTCATAATAGACTCTTATAATAGTTTATTGTAGTTTATATAATTCATGAAGGGTATAAGTGTCTTTTTATTCACTAGTGGATTTTCACTCTTAGCTGACGGAATCTAAACTATTTTTTCGGCTATGATTTTCTTAAACGACGAAATAAGTTCGTAAGGAATTTTCGTCGACTAAGAACTTCTTAGCCGACGGATCTGTGTTCCTGGCTATTTCTGTCGGCTAAGCAAGCTCTTAGTCGAAGAAAATATTCATATTCCGTCGACTAAGACCTAAGAGCTTAACAAAAAAATTTCTTTGGAAATGTAAATAGGAAGAAAAAGTTTCAAAATAAAGTCGTGAAATAAGATATGACCGGAATGATGAAATGCTTCTACGGTTGAAAAATCAAGTAATTCCGGCAAAGTCTCGGTGCCGATAGTTGCAATTAACGTAATTTACCATTCTTTCTCCCAATGGGTAGCCTATCTTCGGGAGTTATTTTTTAGTAAATTTTTATACCACTGGTTGCGTCTCATTGATTTGAAACTATTTTCAATTGAAGGTCCGACCAAAATACGTAATTTAGACGGTCAAATGACTGTTTCTGTGCGTTTAGGGGTTTGATTTACGGGATTAACTGTCCGGTTTGAGCTCTTAACATTGTCGGATCAAGTTAATTTTTTTACCATATCCATGTTTTACTATAATGATCATATCAGACGGTCGGATTTATGTTTGTCAAGTTTGATCATCAGAATCACAACATATCTACTAATATTGATAACTTGTTTACTAAGTTTTAAGTAAATGTTCCGTTTCAAAAAAAAATCTACGTAGAACCTTCAAATGCAAAAAATTCGTGAAATAAGATATGACCGGAATGGTGATATACATCTACGGTTGAAAAATTACGTAATTCCGGCAAAGTCTCGGTGCCGCTAGTTGCGATCAACGCAATTTACCATTTTTTTCTCCCTATGGGTAGCCCTATCTTCGTGGGTTATTTTTCAGTAAATTTTTATACCACTGTTTGCGTCTCACCAATTTGAAACTATTTTCAGTTGAAGATCCGGCCAAAATACGTAATTTAGATGGTCAAATGACCGTTTTTATGCGTTTAGGGGTTTGACTTACCGGATTAACCGTCCAGATCGAGCTCTTAACATTGTCGGATCAAGTTGAATTTTTTACCATATCAATGTGTTACTATAATAATCATATCGGACGATAAGATTTTCGTTTTTCAAGATGTATACTATTGTTGTATAACTTATTTACTAAATTTTAAGTAAATGTTATGTTTCAAAAACAAAATATACGTAAAACCTTCAAAAGCAAAAAATTCGTGAAATAAGATATGATCAGAATGGTGAAATACGTCTACGGTTGAAAAATCACGTAATTCTGGCAACATCTCGGTGCCGCTAGTTGCGGTCAACACAATTTACCATTCTTTCACCATATGAGTAACCCTATCTTCAGGGGTTATTTTTTAGTAAATTTTTATACCATTGAATACGTCTCATAGATTTGAAACTATTTTCAGTGGAATGTCCGGCCAAAATACATAATTTAGACGGTCAAATGATCATTTTCGTGACCGTCCGAATCGAGCTCTTAACATTGTCGGATCAAGTTGAATTTTTACCATATCCATGTTTTACTATAATAATCATATCAGACGGTCAGATTATCGTTTATCAAGTTTGATCATCAGAATTATAACGTCGCCTACGCTCTAAAAAATAATTTTTTACCCCTTAGTCGACGGAATTAAATAATTCTGTCGACTAAGTGATACCTTAAGAGAAGGAATTATTTAATTCCGTCAGCTAAGGGAAAAAAATTCCAAACAATTGTCCATCGCAAAAATTTGAGACCAAAATTTTAGAAAAAAATATTTATCACTTAGCTGACGGAATTAGATAATTTCGTCTCCTAAGGTATACTTAGTCGACAGAATTATTTAATTTCGTCGGCTAAGGGTAAAAAATTCAGAACAATTTTTCCGTGAAAAATTTTAGACCAAAATTTCAGAAAATTATTTATCACTTTGCTGCCGGAATTATTGCATTCCGTCAGTTAAGAGCTAAAAATTTCAAAATTTCGACTCTCCAAGCTAAATTTCTGAAAATTTTTCAAAAAATCAAAAAATTTCTATAAATCTTCTCTTCTCTCCTCTCCCTCTCCTATTTTCTCTTATCCAAATGGTGGTCGTGGTGTGTGGTGGTGGTGTGTGGTTGTGGTTTTTGGTGATGGTGTGTGGTGGTGGTGTGGTTATGGTGGTGTGTGGAATCAGAATGACTGGTTTTTCCCCGGAGATCGATCGCCGGATGTTGATTTCCGGAGATTGATCTTCGTTTTTTAGGTTTACCGACAGAATATTCCTTCGGATAAGAGTTTTTTTTATCTCTTAAGATATTTTTAGCCGACGGAATTCAAAATATCAATTGTTCCGTCGACTAAGATGATTATAAATTTGTTTTTATGTCAAACTAATTCCGTCTCCTAGGAACTTAATCGACGAAATCATTCCGTCGGCTAAGGTCCTAGTAGACGAACCTTAGCAGACATAATTTTCGTCGGCTAGGTTGTCTTTTAATCGACGAAAAAATTTATTCTGTCGGTTGGGGATTCACCGACGCTTCTTAGCCGACGGATCTTAGTCGACGGAATTTCTGTCGGCTAAGAGTGTAGGAGACAAAAAAAATACTTTTAGCAGCATAATTGTTTTGTCAGCTAAGAACCATAATCCACTAGTGATTATGTAAGTTGGCTAGTGAGAATTTATAAATCTGATTTTGTCAGTGGAAAGAAAAGTCTTAAATTTAGGACTAGTGGTTGTTAACTCTTAATTTTTTTGTAATTTCTTTAATCTCTTTCGGAAAATTGTTAACAACTCGCAAAATTGTTAACGACTCGCAGACTCGGAGATGCTTTGAATCGGATAACACTTTTATGGAACCATGGAGCTCTCTAGTGGATTTTAGAGATATTCTGATCAAAATCGAAATCCGAACAAACTTTTCTTGGGATTTAAGCAACTCAAAGAGCTAGCACGTTTATGTTTTGTTCTCATGCACACTGAAATGAAAGTTATCCAGGTTTACATTATATAATTGATTAGTTGATAAAATGATAACTCCAGAATTGATATGAAATATACTGTACTGAAATAATGCTCTTTTAAGTGGACTGTGGAGCCAATAGCAAATGAGACCTAATTAAACCAACATTTTCACGTTTGCTTCTGTAGTTGGATGATACAATATTATATATAGCAGAAGATCGAACTACGTAACTGATGAGTAATCCGCATAGATTTTTTAACATTAACAAGGTGATGTTAGGATTAGAAAAATGGCGAAATACCTGAAATGCTACTTTATTGTTTTATATCACAAATAAAAATAGTAACAAACACGAGCTGAAACTCCATCCTAGCACATCCTTCCTCAACTGATCACACTGGAGAGCAGCCGAGACAGAAGAGAAAGTTACTGCTTCCAACTAAAGATTATATAAAGATAATGGTAGCTATCAGCAATGAAATCAGCAATTAAGTTGACTTCTTTTAAAATACATGAGCTAATTCTTAAGTGCAATTTCGAATACTATCTTATTGTTTAGAAAATTATCTATTGAGTAGAAGATGACAACTTGGTTTCCATATGACCACATTTCTACTCAGTCGGACCATTCACTTGGTAGTTTGAATTTCACTATCTTTGCATCAATCCTAAGAGTATAGTTGCTATTCATGTCTTCCACAAAACATCTCCATCCCACAAAAAATCTCTACACCAATCATAGAAAACTCATAAATCTATAATTGATCATGTAGATTTCAAAGAGTAGATGATAAATGGTTGTCTTAGACTATGATTGCAAACTTAAACTAATGATCGAAGGCTGATGAAAACCGGTGAAACCATAAAGAGTTTAAACTTATTGTGATTGCCAATTTTTTCGTCACAAAATTTATAGCTAATAGTCATTACTGTCGTAGTGTCGTAAAATAACAATAACCGTAAGCTGTAGCGAACAAAATTTATTTTATTTAGTGCTCCACGCCTTAATTTGCCGTCCAAAGTCACTAGTTTAGAGTAGATTGAACTTTGAACATAACTTAGCCATATAAATGTACGAAGCTAAAGTCACCGGCCACCCCATCGACATGGCCAGAATTTGAGATACTGAGAATGAACCGAAAACATCTGTACACTTTTTCCGTATGTTAACCAGAATTAATGGAGAATATACTTAGGCCAATTGAGAATATATTTGTGTACATACCATGAATGTACCTTGTCTATTTTGTGCTGTTTGTTCAAGAATATGACTGCTTTGATCGTTGAAAACTAGCTAGAAGTACAAATATTCCCTCTTCCGACAAAATTGACCGAATAATATATATACTTGTGCACCGCTTCAACGCATATAGGCTCATTTTAAGGGTCAAAGAGTTTGGACTTGCATGAGCAACACCTTAGATTATTCCATGTTCCCAAGCAACTAAATGAAAACAACTACAAAACAGCATTCCTGATCGATCATATTCATATCATATCTCTAGTAATTCTGGAATTTCCCCTGCTTTTGTGAAAACATCGTACCAAAAATCCATGCAGTTATCGTACATATTTGTGCCGCTAAAACCATAATCCATACTTGTGTTCACTTGTGGATTTTCGGCTGCACCAATTGCCTGATCACCAAAATGGTTACTCATCACTAACTCATTGGGACTGTTGTGATGAGCAGGTAGTACTTCTGACCAAAAACTCTCGTCTACTTCAGGTAAACTCACTTCGTAGTTGACGCTCATGCCCATGTTTGCACTGCTGCCGTTATTGTTCTCACTGGTGGTGGAGGAAGTATCATCAGCACTTGAAGTAGTACATTGAGGTGGAGAAACCAGGCCATATTCGAAGCTTTCGGATTTCGCATGACATGAAGCATCTTCGGGTTTAGGTAATTCGGGTTCGGATTCCTGATCTAATTCTGGTGTGGTAGGACTCTGCTTGATGTTGAGCTTCTTTTTCAAGTGGGTGTGCCAAACGTTCTTTATTTCATTGTCTGTGCGACCCGGCAATCTTGCTGCAATCGCTGACCATCTGAGAATTCAAGTGGAAGCAAAAATCATATTAAGGATAAGTTAGAAAATGTGAATGCATATGAATTCCCAATCTGTATTGTTGTGTCACATGAATGATTATACGCACTAAGCAAAGTGTGATGTTGGATGTGTGCTAAACGCTGTTGTGTTTGTTACTTTGTTTTTAAACCAAGTACAGTATGAGAAAGCTATTCAAAGAAAGAATCTTGCCAGTCCCACCTGTCTCACTACTAGGCTTGTAGTACCCATCCAGAAACGTCGGCAGCACAAGAACTTTCTTGTGACTATTATTTTTCGACCAAATTTAACTAGTGTTCAGTCTAATGATAACACGGTTTCAATGAAGCTTTCTCAAATAAAATTTTGGTATAAATGTCTTCCTAAATGTATAATGTCGGCAACACGAAAAATTCTTATACGTACATAGCTTCTTTTTCACTGTATTTGGTTTAGTTATATGTATCACAGTTTTAACTTCAGTTTAAAATATTTTCATCTCGTTGAGTCGAGACAAAGTTCTCAAACACTGTTGAGAAGGGAATAAAACAAGAATATTGTTCGATATCGAGTAGTAAAATTATTTTTATTGATAAAGGCTTAGAGAATTAATCATGGTAGAAAAAGGTTCTTACATATATACTTGATTGTTTCTTGAGACATTTCTCATCAAGGATTTACGTGATAAATCAAATCAAACGGGCTAATCATCCATGGAGAAACATGAAAATGAATCAAACCCCATTACCCCAAAACAAATCCTAGCCTCTTCAATCTTCACGAACTTAAGAAAACCAAACCAAACAAGCAAACAAGAAAACTTGATGAATCATGAGAGTCTATATGGTTCAAGACAAGTACGTAGTTCATACCTATTCCCCAACATTTGATGCAAATTGATGATGGCCTCCTCTTCCTCCCTGCTAAAATTCCCTCTCTTGATATCCGGCCTCAGGTAATTCGTCCACCGCAGCCTGCAACTCTTCCCACACCTCAACAACCCTACAATAAAAAGAAAACCCAGCACATTAGTTCAAACACTACATATATCAGATCCAAAATCACAACCGTACTCATCAGCAACCAATAACTCACCAGCGAGTTTGGGAAGCGCCCTCCAGTTGCCGTGGCCGTACTGCTGAATGTAAGAGACGAGTACGTGATCCTCCTCAGGCGTCCACGGCCCTTTCTTCAACCCCATCTTCTCGCAGCACGGAGCTCTCACCATTGTTGGAGATTTGGGAAATGCTGTTTGAGTTTCGCCGGGGACAATGATCTAGTTGCTATGAAAGAAGGAAAATGAGGCTAAGGGGAAATAAGAGCCGAGAGGGGAATATATAGAAGATAACGGCGAGCCGTGTATGACGTCCCCAAGTTGAAACTTGAAGAGTTGCTGTACGAAACGGAATAGTCAGACCACTGGCATTAACTGGATCCGACAAATTAGAACACGTGGGGGTATATGTGTTAGCCTGAAATCGAGGTGAAAATTCTGTGTACGAGCTAGTCAATTGAAGTAAATGATGATTGCTACTCTCTATGCTCTTTTTTATTGGGTAATTGTATAATTTTTATTCCAATTAGAACAAAATACAACCATAACATCTTAAATGGATCAAAAGAAACAACAAAAACAAACACATAACAACATGTTCTATAATCTTTTACCGAGAAGCAGATCGATCTGGAATAGGATAACACAGAGACGTCTTCCTTTGAGGACATAGGACCATCACCCGATCAGCCGACAAAAGCTTGGTAGCCAACCAAACTAGTCTTGAAGAAGCAGAACATCATCCAAACCATCTAAAACTTTCCATAACACAGATTTTAAAACCATACAAAACATCCTCATAGAGGTAACAAGAAAGATCTGAACTGCAACGAGGACAGATCCAAAGGAACAACATGCAACCCCTTGTACCGTCACCGAGAACCTCGAGTTGAAACGCGAAGAAGGGATGACCCCGTTTACAAGTTCATTCCAGATGCTGACGACAGGGCTCGAGGAACCTAGCGAGCAATCGGTGGAGATGAACCCAGAAGAGGAGGATGTGCATTTTTTTCATGAAGAGTTTAAGATCTGTGAAGTTGAACAAGAGGGAAAAAGGTGGGTGAATTGGATTTGAAGGATTAGACATAGTTGGGGAGTTGGATCTGAGAGGGGAAGGGAATTGAAAGAAAAAAAACGGAAAATATCTGCCATTACCAAGGCAGAGAGTCTGCCTAGAGCAGATAATGCTCCCTCTGCTCTCAAGCTAAGATTTCAGATCAAGAAATGATCTAGATCTTGATCGAAAAGGAGAGAGGAGGGTGCAGTTTGGCTGGGGTTTCTAAAGAGGAGGAGCTTCTCTCATTAAGGGAAAACAAGAAAGCGTGTCTTTTTGGATATGTAGAACTCCTACTCTCTATGCGCATGAATATTCATCATTTCTGATTTTTGATAAAGATTTACCATGCATTTAGGTGGCAAATTTGAGGTGAATCGCTTTGGAATCATAAAATCCTAAACTATAAGGATATAAATCGAGTTTGAAATTTAGAAGACGCTGCATAAATAAAAGTTGGAAAGAAAAACACTAAACAAAGTGGAAAATTGATTAGATCAATCGATTGTTTGAATTTTTCATCTAAATTTTTATAATGAGAAGCTCAAGTTTTGGTGTCCAAGCTTCAATAAAAAATTAAATTATCTTATTTACCTTTGATATTGCAAACTATTAAAAACCTAATAATATAAAACAAAATTATATACGTAAATATGATTTATCTATTTCAATATGCATTTTTGAGGAGATACCAAAAGAGTGCATGCTAGTAAAATTGCAAAATGGACATAATTTGCAAGTGAATGACATCTACAATATGTATATATAACCATGGTAAAATCATGCAATCAAATTGTGAAATCGGTACCAGTACGAGGTTACGCTCTAAAAGATATTGAGGGAAGCTACAAATCTATAACTTCACAGAATTGATTCAAAATCGGAACAGTTATCGTTATCATTATATTAACTATTAAATAATATCATGGTTTTAGTTCGTTTATGCGAATCCTTAATCGTTAATTTGTTATTTTTCATTTCAGATACTGTAGCTTATAGCCTTGTAGAATCCTTGACTAACTTAATCAGTTTAACATGAAACGATTTGATCGATTAAAGTAGCTAATGGTCGACAGCTGATTCTAAACGAAACGATATTTTATTACATGCTTTCACATTCAAAACTTGCCCTCCGACAATATTGATGCATCAAAATAAGTAACTGTAAGTTTAATGTTGGACTTACTTTCGATGACGTCTGTGTGGACTGTAGACCAAGTTAACTTGATTTAGTTAATTATTTGCATGTTATTGTTTAGGAAAATGACAAACATATATATGGTGGCAATATATATAGTTAGAGTGTTGATCGAACTAGTTTAATTGATTGGTTAAATTAAGTAGCTTCAATTTCATTTATCAGAATGTCAATATATATATATATATATATATACTGCAGAATATATATAATACTCAAGTCATCAGCCGAGGATTAAAATTAAGTATTTGGAAACAAATTTTTGTGTGCCGATATGTACAGGCTATTTAAACTGATACTAAAAACAAAAAATGCTCCTCTCTCTCAATAGGTGTGCCGTCTGCCAACCCTAAAGATGGCGGCGACGAATCCAAAACGACCGGAGAAGCTGGTGTCTCCTCCTCAATGGAAGAATGTTGGAAGTTGGCAATGATGTCTCATCACGACTCGACGTCTTTCTCATTGTTTGCTTTAAAACTTCTGCTCTCGTCGGTTTACTGTCGTAGGGTGGAGAATCAGTCTTGTTTTACGAGATTGATGATTTAAAATTGGCGTTCATTATCAGAACAACTACTTTAGTCGACGAAATTTTTTCATTGGCTAAGTAAAAAATTTCGTCGGCTAAGAAGTCGTCGGGAAAAATCCGTCGGCCAAGACTTTAGCTGACGAAATTACGGTTCATCGTCGGCTAAAGTCATTTATTTAGCCGACGAAGAAATTTTTCTTCGCTTAAAGTCTGGACTTTACCGACGAATTTTTGGACCTTAGCCAAAGAAATTTTATTAAATTTCGTCGGCTATAGTAATTTATTAATTTAATTTATTTAACTTTAGCCGACGAATTTTATTAAAATTTGTCGGCTAAATTTATTCATTTAACTTTAGCTGAATTTTATTTTTTATTTGACTTACGGGATTGACCGTCCGGATGAAACCCTTAAATTTATCGGATCAAGTTGAATTTTTACCATAGACATATTTCAACATATTGATGATATCTGATGGTCGTATTTTTGTTTGTGAATTTTGATGACCGGAATCATAACATACATACTATTTATCATTATTTATCACTATGGGGAGCCTTATCATCAAGGGGTAAATGTCTAAAAAAATTTAGATGGGCAGTTGCGTCTCATCATGGTGACAATTTGTTGTGTTGAAGGTTCGACCAAAATAACTCATATAGATGCATATATAGACATTTTCATGTGTTAAGTGGTTAGAAAAAACTGCATTTTGAAGCCTTAAAGGAATTCGGATGACCAAAAAAACCCATATGTCATGGCAATAGCCATGTGTTTGACTCGTACACCCGTTCCGCTTCCAGATTGGTATCATAATAGTCTAACGGACACCGAAATATCTGTAGTGTAATTTTGTAAGTAAAAGGTACTTTAGCTGACGAAATTAGGGTATTTCGTAGGCTAAAATTTTCAAATTTTGTCGGATAAAGTTCACAGACCGTAGCAGACGAAAAAAATAGTTTAGCCGATGATACCCTAATTAGTTTAGCCGACGAAAATAAAGCTTAGCCAACGAAATAATTTTTCTTCGGCTAAAGTGGACTTTAACCGACAAAAAAAATTCGTTGGCCTGTTTTTGGTCATTTCGTCAGCTAGTCTTTTTTTTTCTGGTAGTTGTTGTAGGATCGACAGTGGCTCTCAGCTTTGGATTGGAGGAATATGAAACCTGATTTGGATGAAATTGGATCTGGATTGGCTTGGCTTGGCGAGGATGAGATCCTGGTTTGGTTGCTGACGAGGACAACGGAGTTCAATGTGAGTCTGTTGAAACTCGAAAGAAGGGATTGGAAACCAGGATCGGTTGCCGATGTTGTTGATCGGCCTTGGATCGGGGCTGCAGAGGTAAACTGGTTGGGTTTCGATGGAATTAGGTTGGATTTTTACATTGTTGGGGTTATGCGACTATCTGATGGGAGGGTGATGGCGGTGATTATTCAACCGTCGTCTCTTGTGACAGTGATCCTATTGTCAGAGCTCTTGAAGACAGATTTATCACAGGTTGGAATGTGAGGATTGGCGACGAGTCCATACTGTAGCGGTCATGGAGGGTGAGCTATAGTGACTACGAATTTAAGCCAATAAGAAGCCAACATGTCCGAAGGACGTGCCGACAACTTATTAACCTAAAGTCGTAGACAATTTAGTAGGTAAAGTAAAATTGATTTTTAAACTTGAGTGACACCATAATAGTTTCTTAAAACATTCATCAGAGTTTTCTAATTTCGCGAAAGGTGGACAAATTAAAAGGTCAATTAAAAATTTTAGCGACAACAATAAAAACATGTACACGATTAACAATTTAGGAAGCCACCTTTATAACTTGTGTAAATACTCTGGAAAATGACTCGAATGATAAAGTATGTCAAGTGTCTATGGCCCGAACGAAACATTGAGTAAGAAATGAGGCTTCACACACAGCTCCCTCTACCTATCTCGTCACAGTACACAGTACCTGCAAACAACCTGTTGTAGGGGAGAGCGTCATCCTCGCGTGCTCACATATATGCCCACCAATGATAGGTTTGAAATCCATAAAACTATATATATATACGTATAGATTTGAGCTATGAATAAAACTATTTAGAAAATCCATGGCACATAAAATTATCATTTCATATCTTAGCAGAAAAACTGTGCAGTATTCTAAAACAGGGGCCACAGCGCTCAATGTATAAATACAGCCTGCAGGGCTTCACAGATCTAGACGGTCGAATCCCGGGTTTGTCTATACTGCAAATTGGGGCCAGCAACTTATGCGTCCGAAGACGAAAAGTAGCGAGAGTGTCCATTTACAACTAATGCCCAACATATCACTCGCAGTACACACCGCACTTACAGCTCGCTTAACTCTGTACTAAACAAGCGTAAGTGGAAAAATAAAATAAACAGGGCATTGCCCCTCCGGAGGTTCACGGTCATCGACACCGTGGGAGTGCTATATCTTGGTCTCGTCACTCTCAGGCCATGCACCGAAAATCAGGACAACGATACTACTTTTCGATCTGAATCATCACATAAAATCATTTGCGTCTAGCCTCGGCTTTTCTTGGCCCGATCATAAATCATTTATTTTATAATATAAAGAAAAATTTCCTGAGGCATCAACCATGAGCATACAAAACAATGCACTTTCATATATAGGCAAAACCACTATCAAAGGGGGATTAGATTTCATATCTGGAATTGTCGTTCCTTACGTAAGCTTCAAGCATCCAGGAACCGCCTCGGTGATCCGAGATCACCGCGTAAGCTACCTTGTCCAATGAATCACTACAAAATTAGAGTAGCTTAGCAACGAAGAAACAATAACAGCCATGTCGACCTCAACATTCCTAGTTTGACCAGGAATGACAAAATTGATCAAGTTGACCAACCAATTCCTTTTTATGACACTTTAACATTTTTAACTTGCTTTTGCGGTTATCGACTCTTTGCTTATTTGTCGGAAGTCCGATCTAACTTTCAAACTTCCCTTAACCATTTTAATTTGATGTTAAGGTGTCATATAATAATTTGTTGAGTTACTATAGACACCCAATGCACCACATTGACCAAATCTTTAACCTTAGTCGATTTACCGATAATGTGAATCACAAATTTTTCTTAAAACGGTAAACTTGACATTTTCAGAATTTCAGTTATCATTTTCGGATAACAAATCAACATTTAACCAAATTTCATCGAACTTTAATTCTTTACTAAACCATTTTTCCAAAAACGGAACTTTTCCAAAATAGAAGCTTCCCTTAATGGAAACTTTCCCAAAATGGAAAGTTTCCCAAAATTTGTAGGTTTCCAAAACTAGAAAGTTTCCTGAAAATAGAAAAGATTTCAATTACTCTTAGTTTCCATTTTTAATAAGTTTCCTTATACGTAACTTTCGAATTACGACCGACAACTCGAATAAACGGAAACGACGCATTTTTATGAAAAGGAGTCGAAGACTACCTCCTCGGCATTTATGCTTGATTCACTGTCTCGTCGGAACCGTCACCAGATTCTGATGACTTGCCGAAATCCTCTACAAGATTCTGGTCAACTTGCCGAAAGTTTACCATAACTTCACCGTTTTCTTCGTTTCACCAAGTTACGACATGCAATCACAACAACATCATATTAAACACACAAATCACCAAATCAACAACACAGAAACTAAAACCAAGAATATGTCTCTCACCTTCTCCTATCTCTATTGAGAGACCTCTGCAACTAGCAGAGTGTCACCACTCCTCCCTCCGTCATTCTTTCTCCATCAATTCCTTCCTCTTCGATCTAGCACCTCAATAATACAACAAAAACACCAAACCAACCCAAAAATTAATAAATTGTCGAAGAACACCTAAAACCCAGAAAAACACCACTATAGCAATTTCAAGTTAGGAGGGAGAGAAGCTTACCAGATGCTAGGGGCGAAGAACAAGGTCACCAGAAGCTCGAGGAACACGTCTGAACTTGAGAACTGGCCTTCCGGCGACTCACCGCAAAAAAGAACCCAAAAAACAGTGAAATGGGGGATTTTGAATCAGAGGTTCAAGGATATAAAAAGGAAGAAAAAGAACCATACCAGTCACGCGCCCTCACGCCGCTTGGATCACCGGAATTTCGGCGTTGACCGCCGTGCACATTGGAGCTCGATCTCCCTGCACAGTAGCTGCCTGGGGACACTGAGTATAGGGTTAGGTAGAGGAGAAAGAGGGGTAGAAAATGGTGGTAGTCGGCCGGCGAGCGGTGGCCTGAGGCGGCAGAGCGCCGCTGCAGAGCTCGTCAGAGACGAGAGCTCGGGAGGACAGTTTTGACCGAAGTCAAACCTCTCTTCTTTATTTATAGAGAAATGGGCGGTCCCGATTAAATTTGAAATCGATCCAAGGGCCCAGATTTAAAGAAGATAAAAAGTAAATAGTTAAAAAGTAAAACTTATTTACAAGAATGGTAATTAAAAATTACTAGAAAATTTAGAAATTCACAGAAAATAAACGGAATCTCTGAAAAATATTCTGAAAATACCGGGAGACTCATGTCAACACGTACTATGACATCGAGTCCTTAAATGAAGAATTTGAAGAATTTATAAAAACTCGAAAATGAACGTGGTCGTTCACTCGTAAAGTTACCGAGTGTGACTTAAACCTCAGTAACTCGCCATTAACCACGGTAAGAACGTGCAGGGTCTCACACTCTACCCCCTTAAAGAAATTTCGTCCTCAAAATTCAGGTACTATACTGGTCACTGATTAAGGGTCAATTTCTCTGTCATTCTTTGTCTCTCCAGGAAATGATGACTCAACTTTGCCAGTCCACGTGTGACGACGTCACAGCCGATACTCGAGTGACTTTAGTTCACCATTAACTTTGCTTACCACAATTCCAGCATTCTTCATGGTCACTGAATTTTTCGGTGAACCTCAAATTTCTGCTCATAACCAAACAACAATGTCGATGCCAAGGCATGTATACTCACAAGTATTTCCACGTTTCGTCACCTCGTGTAACGAGTGCTAAAGCCATGATCGAAGTGTAACAGTCGATTCGATCGTCGATCTTGCATATTCTATAGCCAAGTAACAAGCTCAAACTTGTCACTTTCTTGTCTTGATCGCAATGACGAGATATGCTCATAACAAACTGTCACATCCGCTAACGTATAACGTCACAAAGTCTTCGTGCCAAAACGACTTTATCAAATCTTTACTGTAGGAGAGGATGCACAAACACTAACTGATAAGTGATGATACATAAGACCATGTCTTTCTTTGTAGCGTCGTGCTTGCATGATCGATGAACCACGAACGATGTCTCACCATCGAAGAACCACTAATGATGAGCCAAGTCAATCATGTTGCTATACTTTCAACTCTTAGATGACTCGTAAAGATGTTATCGATAGACTTTTCTCAAAGTCGATATCATGAATTTAGTATTCTAGTCATCGACAATCAGAACAGACACTCACAGATGCTTTCGTTAAGCCACTCTTTTGATAGCACTATGACGATGAGTCGTCTCATGCGAGTGTTTCCGTCAAGCTCCATCAGAAAGATAACGGTCAGCCTTGATAACACGTTTGAAAAGATCAGTAGGAGTCTTAGCTACCGCATCCTAATCAAAGGATCAGTACGTCTTCGCCTCTGAAGTCGTCAGGTCGCACCTTGTATGATGCTTCCCTTAAGATAGAATTTCAGGTTCCACACCTATCAAGAGGGATACTACACATGCTATCAACATTGCAAAACATTCACCTGGTCTTTTGTTTAATGGATGTTTCCCTCATTATCGTGTCTCGTTATAGACTCACAGTGTTCCTAACTCAAACCGAACAACGCTCTATCTATGAATCAGTCTTATAGGCACAGAAACCTTGAAATCGAAATTTATCACCCTTAGTCACCTGTTGAAGAAATGAATAACTTAAGGGTAATTTACATCTCGAAGTCTAATACTTGGTTGAACTAAGACTCGCTAATATTGTCCTCTGGCCACAATCTTTCTTATCTCTTTACACTTTCACTTTTCGTTGGCCCACGATCAATTTGCACCCAAGTGAAGTTACCTCATGTCACCGAATTACAAAAACTCGATCCTGACCAAGATTTTGGTTATCTGAACATCGGTCAAGCTTAATTGCATGACTTTTACGGGGAAAGTTAGTATCCATTACCTCGGCTACAAACCATCAAGTTACCACCAAAATTATCGTATACACCGAATATTCTTAGGTACACTTCCTTCCCTGTCATAGATAGCTTGTTCAAATGATGAAGCTACCACTAGATCGACAAACAACGTTTTACACTTTTGCTCACTTCAGGCATTCCATGCATAGAGTTCTAGAAGAAACGACACGTCCAAAGTACGCCAATGAAAAATTTGATAAAGTTGCAAACTCTAAATGCAAATAATCAAAATGACGCACAAACTTAAGTTCGTCATTCCAATCTTCAAAACTTCGGTCATATAACATTTCTGACACCTGAATCGGTCACAAACGATTCTTAACATTCCATATGGCTCCAATAACATCAAGTTTCCTCAGCTATGAAAAATCGTTTTCAAACTGATGAAGTCATAAGAGTACGTGAACAAGTACAAAACCGAGTCGCAAAGTACTCACAAGAAAGAGAGAATGAATTACAAGTCTTAAGTTGCATGCTTCCAACACTAGCAACATTTTGAGACCTCTCTTACCTCATTCAATATACAAAGTCATGGGTAAGGCCTCTCATTCATACTATCATGTTCACATCACATACTCTTAATTCGGGACCCCAAAGGGTCGATACACATGTACCAATACCAAAGCTTCACCACGCGTCGGAGCAACCATAAACGTCGACACCAAGCTTTTATAACACACTAGGAATGATACGATACTCATCGCTCTGTCTCAATGACTGAGCAAATAAGGGAGTCATCTAACTCCAATAGAATCTGTGAGACCACCTTAGGTTCCACCAATAATAAAATCTCTTTTCAAACATAAATTCTTTGCAGGATCTACCACTACGGGATCCTCAATCTCAAACTCAAGGATCTACCACTTCGGGATCCTCAATCTAAATCTCAAACTCCAGGATTTACTACTACGAGATCCTCAATCTCAATCTCAAACTCAAGGATCTACCAATACGAGATCCTCAATCTCAAACTCAAGGATCTCATCTTCATCTCATTATCTCAGCAAGGAGGGTCCATAAACACAATTCAGATACCATGCTCATGCACAACAAATCTCATACCATGCGGCTCAAATAACATGCTCAGACCCAACATGTAATCTCGTAGCATAAACAATAACCAACATCCACAACACATGCACAAGTTTTTCCTCCATATCATTAACAATCCAAAATAGGACATTTTCCACATCCATAATCCTCAAGTATGCCAAGTTTTCTGAGCTCAAAATCTATAATCTCAATTTATTGTCACTCCTATCATATGCCGTGACCCGTGTACTGTGAGAGAGCTATAAGTGGAACAATACTAAAGGAAACAATGACCTCATTATCAAGTGAGTCTGGATTTAACAGAACCACAAGAAATTTTTTGTGGTCATCTAGGTGCTCAAGACAAAACAACGGTCAAGAAACACAAGCATGACATATCACAAGAATAAAACCATGGTGACAACAAGGCTCTATAGCTCAAGGCAATAGGCACTTCCATACCACAAACTAGAGAATTCTTAGACTACTAAAAGGCAACGAGTCAAATTTATGGAAAAACACCAAGGATATGAACACGACTCGTGAATGACATTAAATTGTAAATAAAAATTCCCAAGAGAGAATTTCCAAAACCTTTTTTATGCCAACTCACGAAACTCTACTAGCTCCGAAATATCTTAAAGACCACTTTCGGAAAAAATCTTGTCGCGCTAGAACAGACTTCAAGGCATCAGAAGTTTTAAAACATTTATTAAAAACAAAATTCCAATGAACGATTGCTCTGATACCATTGCTATAGCGGCCCGGGAGGGTGAGCCACAGTGACCACGAATTTAAGCCAATAAGAAGTCAACACGTCTGAAGGATGTGCCGACAATTTATTAACCTAAAGTCGTAGACGATTTAGTTGGTAAAGTAAAATTGATTTTTAAACTTGAGTGGCACCACAATAGTTTCTTAAAACATTCATCAGAGTTTTCTAATTTCGCGAAAGGTGGACAAATTAAAGGGTCAATTAAAAATTTTAGCGACAACAATAAAAACATGTACAGGGTTAACAATTTAGGAAGACACCTTTATAACTTGTGTAAATACTCTGGAAAATGACTCGAAGGATAAAGTATGTCAAGTGTCTATGGCTCGAACGAAACACTGAGTAAGAAATGAGGATTCACACACAGCTCCCTCTATCTATCCCGTCACAGTATACAGTACCTGCAAACAACATGTTGTAAGGGTGAGCGTCATCCTCATATGCTCACATATATGCCCACCAATGATACGTATAGATTTGAGCTCTGAATAAAACAATTTAGAAAATATTTGCCACACAAAATCATCATTTCACATCTTAGGAGAAAAACTGTGCAGCATGTTAAAACAGGGGCTAGAGCGTTCAATTTACGAATACAGCCTGCAGGGCTTCACGGAGCTAGACGGCCGAATCCCGGGTTTGTCTATACTGCAAACCGGGGCCAACCACCTATGCCCCCGAAGAAGAATAGTAGCGAGAGTGTCTATTTACAGCTAATGCCCAACACATCACTCGCAGTACACACCGTACTTACGGCTCGCTTAACTCTGTATGAGACAAGCGTAAGTGGGAAAATAAAATAAACAGGGCATTGCCCCTCCGAAGGTTCACGGTCATTGCCATCGTGGAAGTACTATATACTAGGTCCCGTCACTCTCAGGCCAAGCACCAGAAATCAGGACAACGGTACTACTTTTCGATCTGAATCATCACATAAAATCATTTGTGTGATAATATAAAGAAAACTTTCTCGAGGCATCGACCATGAGCATACAAAACAATGCACTTTCATATATAAGCAAAACCACTATCAAAGGGGGATTAGCTTCCCTACCTAGAATTGTCGTTCCTTACGTAAACTCCAAGCATCTAAGAACCGCCTCGGTGATCTGAGGTCACCGCATAAGCTACCTCATCCAATGAATCACTGCAGAATTAGAGTAGCTTAGAAACGAAGAAACAATAACAGTCATGTCGACATCAACATTCCTAGTTTGACCAGGAATGACCAAATTGACCAAGTTGACCAACCAATTCCTTTTTATGACACTAACATTTTTAACTTGCTTTTGCGGTTATCGACTTTTTGCTTACTTGTCGGAAGTCCGACCTAACTTTCAAACTTCCCTTAACCATTTTAATTTGACGTTAAGGTGTCATATAATAATTCGTTGAGTTACTATGGACACCCAATGCACCACATTGACCAAATCTTTAACCTTAGTCGATTTACCGATAATGTGAATCACTAATTTTTCTTAAAACAGTCAACTTGACATTTTCAAAATTTCAGTTATTATTTTCTAATAACAAATCAACATTTAACCAAATTTCATCGAACTTCAATTCTTTACTAAACCATTTTTCCAAAAATGGAACTTTCCCAAAATAGAAACCTTCCCTAAAATTAGTAGGTTTCTAAAAATAGAAAGTTTCCTAAAATGAAAAAGATTCCAATTACGGTTAGTTTCCATTTATAATAAGTTTCCTTATACGTAACTTTCCAATTACAACCGTCAACTCGATAAACGGAAACGACGCATTTTTAAGAAAAGGAGTCGAAGATTACCTCCTCGGCGTTTCTGCCAAATCCACTGCCTCGTCGGAACCCTCACCGGATTCCGGCAACTTGCCGGAATCCTCTGCAAGATTCTGGTCAACTTGTCAGAATCCTCTGCAGGATTCCGGTCAACTTGCCTGAATTTTGCCATAACTTCCCCGTTTTCTTCGTTTTACCAAGTTACGACATGCAATCACAACAACATCACATTAAATACACAGATCACCAAATCAACAACGCAGAAACTAAAACCAAGAATCTGTCTCTCACCTCCTCCTCCTATCTCTATCGAGAGACCTCTGTAACCAGCAGAGTGTCACCACTCCTCCCTCGGTCCTTCTTTCTCCATCAACTCATTCCACTTCGACCCAGCACCTCAACAATATAACAAAAACACCAAACCAACATAAAACTCAATAAATTGTCGAAGAACACCAAAAACCCAGAAAAAACACCAATGCAGAAATTTCGAGTTAGGAGGGAAAGAAGCTTACCAGATGCTAGGGGCGACGAACAAGGTCACCAGAAGCTCGAGGAACTCGCCTGAACCTGAGAACTGGCCCTCCGACGACTCGCCATAAAAAAGAACCCAGAAAACTATGCAAAGGGGGATTTTGAATCAGGGCTCAAATCAGAGGTTCAAGGAAATGAAAAGGAAGAAGAAAATGAGGGGAGAAGAACCATACCAGTCACGCGCCCTCACTCCGCCTGGATCGCTGGAATTTCGACGTTGACCGCCGTGCACAGTGGAGCTCGATCTCTTTGCAAGGTGGCTGCCTGGGGACTCTGAGTATAGGGTTAGGTAGAGGAGAAAGAGAAGGACGGGAAGAAAATGGTGGTAGTCCGCCGGCGAGCGGTGGCTGGAGGCGGCGGAGCGCCGCTGTAGAGCTTGTCGGAGACGAGAGCTCGGGAGAGAGAGTGAGGAGAGTTTTGACCGAAGTCAAACTTCTCTTCTCTATTTATAGAGAAACGAGCGGTCCAGATTAAATCTGGAATCGATCCAACGACCCAAATTTAAAGAAGATAAAAGTAAATAGTTAAATAGCAAAACTTATTTACCGGAATGATAATTAAAAATTATCAGAAACTTCAGAAAATAGACGGAGACTCCGAAAAATATTCTGAAAATACCGGGAGACTTGTGTCAACACGTACTATGACATCGAGTCCTTAAATGAGGAATTTGAAGAATTTAGAAAAACTTGAAAATGAACGTGGTCGTTTACTCGCAAAGTTAACGAGTGCGACTTAAACCTTAGTAACTCGTCATTAACCACGGTAAGAGCGTGCGGGGTCTCACAATGACAACGGAGGCGGTGATACTCTCCAGTTTGAGTGTTTTTGATCTCGTGGATCTTAGTGGGCCTGGTCTCGATCTTACAAGTCATGAGCCTACTAGGGTTCATATGTTTGGACTTGAACTATGGGTCGTCATTCGGTTGGCCTGGGTGGCTTGGGTCTTTATGGCTCAATGTAGGATCTAAGTTTGGATCAAGGACAGATTCAAAGCATTTGGTTGGTACTCATTTAATCTTTCTTTTAAATGCTCTCGAGTCTGTTGAAATAAAGGTGTTATAAACTGTTTCAGAATGTGAATGTACTTTTGGTTATTAGGGTCCTACTTGCAGCTAGAGATTTAGTACTGATAGAGAGTAATTCTTTATGTCGACCGTGAAGGGTGTTTTATTTCTTATACTGTTTGTTGAACAATAAATCTGATTGATTACAAGATTAAAAAACTGATAAATAACATTACTCATTGAACCGAAATTTCTAACTTTATCATAAGACAATAATTTATAATAGTTACTACTAGCAAGGGTCCAAAAAATATGCCACCGATGATTAAACAAAGAGAAAAAATTAGTTGACATGCGTGTTGCATCATTTTTAACTTATTTTACTAGCTAGCAAGGTTGGATTATTTCTATCTTATGTGCATGATTTTCAAACCCTAATGCCGACTTTAAATATGGGACCAATATTGCCCGTAATTGACAATTACCAGAAATATTTTCCATGATGGGATCAATCACCAAGTTGATCACTAAACTAAATAAATTAACCAGACGAGAAGTAATTAGCTAGTGTGCGTTTTCCGTCAACGTGGACTTATTTCAGTTGTAGTTGTAGCTGATGATAACTATGTTTGAGCAGTACGCTGTTGAAATGATCAATTGCTAGCAAATTAGCATTGAAAATAATGTACATCGAATGGAAAGCAAATCCAATCCTCTAGCCTGGTTATTACGTACTCACTCGGTGATGTCACGAACACCTTCAAAATTGCACCAACTTTTGTTGATAGATTTCTCTTCCTTGTTGCAAAAACTTAAACAGTTTATTTATAATTCATGTCTAGTATTTTCGGTTCTGAATCTTTTGATATCATCTGATCGATATGTGAAGCTACGAACCAGTTATATATCTAGCATTTGAATCGTTTAGGAGTGCAATAACTCTCACAAATTAAAACCAACTGAAGTGCTGCTAATTGGATAAAGCAAATATATATCATAGATTATGAAGATCAGGGTACTAATTAGATACATCGATCAATGAGGAGGTGGATGAATATATATTTCTTCCGATCTCTTTCAATTTCTATGATCGATTATTATCTTTGTGCCTCTTTCATAAGGTAGGTAGCTATGGTATGGTTAGTTTAATTAAGTAGATTAATCAACTCGAGCATATCATACTTCCACAGATAAATTAACTTTATTAGCTCTAATCTGAAGGAATAATAAAACTCTCAAATCTCCGTCTTCCTTTTCAGGGATATCAGTCGTATAAAATATCATCACGATCGAGCAAGCACCATTATAATAAGACTGTATGTGTTTTGAAACTTTCTCTAGTTTCTCCTCCTAGTTAAATGTATTTAGACCTAAATCCAATTGTGTCCATCAATTCGATTGAACAAATCAAGCCAAGATCTTGATCGAGCTCTTAACTCTACTGACTAGTGTATATATGCATGTCATATCACTTTCTTTAAATATACCTAGCTTTTGAAATTTAGAGCCAAATATAACTAATTAATTAAGCTCATTGATCATAAAGTAGTTTTAAGAAGACATGCACGCCCTCCGATCAAATCAAAGCTAGCTAGTCAATTATATATATATATATATATATATAAGAGTTTTTTATTGAGGGATCTTTATTTTTAGTTTATTTATAGACATAGGCATTCGATAAACTTTTCGATCACATATCAACATCTCTACCGTTCAATACGTAGATGCATATAAATAGATCGTTTCTGCAAAATTTCATCCAATTTTGTGATCGTTAAGACTTTAAAATAACTGAAATCAATTGACGGATCAAATCTGCCAAACTTGAACCATTAATGCCTATAATTTTAATTCACAGTTTTGAACATCTTAACGATCACCGATTTGGATGAAATTTTGCAGAGGTGATCTATATATTAAGACCTAAGAATTGAACGGTTAATATTAAAAAATGTGATCGAAAAGTTTATCAAATGCATATCCTTATAAATAAACTAAAAATAGGGATCCCTCAATACAAGACCCTTCTATTGAGGGATCCCTGTTTTTGGTTTATTTATAGGGATATGCATTCGACAAATTTTTTAATCACATAACAACATCTCCACCGTTCAATATGTAGATGCATATATATAGATCATTTTGGCAAAATTTCATCAAATTTGGTGATCGTTAAGGCTTTGAAATAACTGAATTCATTTGATGGATCAAATCTGCCAAACATGAACCGTTAATGCCTATAATTTTAATTTGTAGTTTTGAATATCTTAACGATCACGGATTTGGATGTAATTTTGCAGAGGTGATCTATATATTATGACCTAAGAATTGACCGGTTAAGATTGAAAAATATGATTGACAAGTTTGTCGAATGTCTATCCTTATAAATAAACTAAAAATAGGGATCCCTTAGTGGAAGGGCCCTTTATATAAATATATATAGGATCATTTTATTGACATATACGAGAGATTAAAGATTACACAAACTTTTTTATCACATATCAATATCTTCACCGTTTAATATTTAGATGCATATATATATATATATATAGATAATCTCTGCAAATTGTCATCTAATTTGGTGATCGTTAAGACTTCGAACTAACTAAAACCAATTGATGGATCAAATTTGTCAAACTTGAACCGTTCATGCTTTAACTTTAATTCACAATTTTGAGCACCTTAACGATTACTAATTTGGATGAAATTTTATAGAAGTGATCTACTCATATAAAACTATATCTTGAACGATAGAGATACGATTTTGTGATTAAAAAGCTGGTGTAAATATATATACCTCAATCCAATGAGGGATCCTTTTTTGACATATATGAGAGATAAGGTATCAGAGCCCTAAGAGTTACGATTATTAATCATTTATTCTAAATTTCTCAAACCCTAGATGGCAGACTACCGCCTAGGTGTGGTATTTGAGTCAATTAATCATGTTATTTGTTCTTCCACAAACCCCAGGTGGCGGACTACCGCCTAGGAGTGGTATTTGAGTTGAATCTGTTAAGTTTTTGAGATTGATTGGTTTATCTATTTATATTGTGAAGTGATTGTGATTATGTTCCCTTTCATTAGATTTGTTAGTTTTTTCTATCTGTTCTTGTTGTCTTTAGTCTTTGATTTCTCTAACCAAACATGAAGTCCCAGGTGAGGCGTGAGCGGATGTGGCATGAGCGGAGCAGAGGAATTTTTAGCCTCTTTAGGCACCCAGTCTAGATAGTTATCCCTTCCAAGTTTAACGTTTTGGTCAGTCTCCATTTTCTTCCATTATGAGTAGACTTTTCAAATCTTCCTCAGTTACTTCCAGTTCTTCTCGATCTACCCTCAATAGGATCCCAAACATAGTTAACGAAGAACAATTTGAATATCAGTCAAATGAAAACATAGATATGAATGATTGGAACATTCCTAGAGTTCCTAGTAATGAAATTTACAAGAAAAAAATGGTCCCTTACTTCTTTCAAAAATGAAAATCACATAAAAACAGTTGAACAAATCTATGCTCTTAGTCAATAACATGAAACATGCCAATTATTCAGCCCTGAGTCAATTAAAAAACACAAAAAAGACGGTCACAATTTCCTTCATATAGGACTAGTTCAGATTGGTGTTAAACTCTTAATCTGAAAAGGTCTGAATGTTTTTGTCCTATTATGTTTAAGAGATGCAAGGTTCACTGACTTCAATGACAGTACCGTTGACATAATTGAATCAAGTCTTTTCAACGGTCCAATTCATTTTGATTGCCATCATGATTTCACAATCAATCTTAGTGATCCGCATATATTAAAAGCTTTAGCACTAAACATTAAAACTTCCGGTTATAATGTTCTTGAAGGAACACAACCTTTAGCCTTAATCTACAGAATTCATTACATAGTCACTGGAACAAACATGAATTTTCAAGCTACAAGTAAAAGTCCAAAAAATTAAACCCTATTAATTCAAAGTAGCCACGACAACGCCTATATTAGAGTTCCACAAACAATCAAGTGGTCAGAAATTCAACTCCATTCAGAGTGGTCTCTTACTTGTGAAAATCATCCTATCAACATTCAACATAATATATTTGATTTAAATTTCATTCACCAATTCAATAATGGTACAATAAAAATAAACTTCCTTAATTCCAGTCACACTCAACATCCCAGAATTCAAGAGCTAGGACAACCTTCAAGACAATTAGGTCAATCGTCCACAATTCTTTCGTCTCAGCCAGGCGTTCTTTCGCTGACTCTACATTAGCTGATTCATCAATCTTTAGAAGAGATAACGAACTCGATAGAGAAATTAAAAACTTACGAATTAAGGAATTAGAAGAAGAGATACAAAAATTAAAAATATTAACAATTCTTCCCAAGTCAGCTATCCTCATTATGTGGAAACTGACATCTCAAATCCAACTGAGGAAGATGATACTTCTCCTACCCGTACAGCTGGAGATTTTGAGGTTATTCCCCCAATTAACCCTCAACTTAATTGGAGGTGATTATTGAATTGGAGGTTATTAAAATATGCCTCAAAACTGACGGTTCCAGTTAAATAGTTCAGAAACCGTCCGTTTTCTTCATGATAAATCACAGATTTGAATGTCTTAACGATCACTAAATGAGATGAAATTTTACAAAAATGATCTATACATATATACCTAGATATTGAACTGTTAAGATCTGAAACTAAGATCGAAAAGTGGGGCAAAATCACACATCCGCACCAAATGGTTTGGTGCGGATGTACGCACATATATATATATATATATATATATATATATATATATATATATATATATATATATATATATAAGTAAATCACTTCTACAAAATTTTATCAAAATTTGTGATAATTAAGGTGCTTAAAATTGCAATTTGCATGAACGGTTTAGGTTCGGTAGATTTGATCCATTTATTGATTTTATATAGTTCGAAGTCTTAACGATCACTAATTTTAATGAAATTTTACAAAAGTGATCTACTCATATATATATCTAGAGGTTGAATGATGAAGATGTAGTTTTGTGATCAAAAAGTTGATATAATCCTCAATCTCTCGTACAAGTTAAAAAAATCCCTCATCCAAGAGCTATATATATATATATATATATATATATATATATATATGAATTTAGACTAGTCTACCAATTAATCTGGTGTTCAACATACATAAACTACTTTTCTCACCCCGAGAGAGAGCTTAATTACTAGAATAAAATAAATGATCCAAAGAGGAAAGTCATGATCGTCACCCAACTACCAACTCATATTCCCAGAACGTACGAATATATAGTAATGTTCTCTATTGTTCTAAATTCTGGTTACCTCTCTTAGAAAGATTGTTAATTTCTGGATAGATCGAAGACGTTCTTTCAGTTTGATCATGCACGCACGTGTGTTTATGAATGGACAACTTCAACTATATATGGACCAATACCAAGCAGGATACAAAATTTCATGCATCAAGAATTAAAAGCTAGATTCAAACTTTGAACGTAGAGGAATATTACTACAATGGAAAAAAAACATAAAATTACTGTCAATTTGGAAATTAAGCTGGTGGCGTGTAGGCTTTGAGTTGTTACTTTGAAATGTTTGATTAACTCAGATTGATTTTGTTTCATAATTGATTGATTCGACCATGAAACATATATAAAGTGGAAAATGTAGAGAGAAAATTCTGAATTATCTTTCAAATACTTCAGTACAATAAATATTCTGCTAATTCACATTCGAATAATACTTGTATTGATCTCTTCAAAGCGTACTTCGACTCAAAAAGCTAGTTAGTGATGATACAAGAATCCATTTTAAAGACAAACTAGTTGTCCTAAACTCCTAATACGTATATTATCTTCATTGCTTCCAATGGTGTATCGATCCTTCATTTGTAGATTTGCAGTTTATTACATATTCAAAGTTGTTCTTGAGAATCTATACTAGTAATATTACGTATACATTGTAACATCTATAATGCACATTCCAACGGGGTGTTCTGACTCAAGACTCTAGCTCCCATTTTTATATTTTTCACTTTATGGCTTCCGAAGTGGGATTAGTTGACCGAACTTGTTAGTACTCAAAACCGAAGATAACAATCCTGCAATTAGAAAATCAAGAGGTGGCGGTGGATATATCCATCAAAGCAACCAAAGCGAATCAGCTTAGCAGCTAGTACTGTTGAATTGGAGTCCTTGTTCAAAACATGATCCAAATGAATTGAGGCATGGTTTTCTTTTCAAAGGCTCCTTTATGAAAGTTTCAATGGCATTCATTCTATATCAGACGTCGGCTGATACGCCGTGCAAAACCAAAGATTTCTTTAAAGAAGAATTAGGAGCTTTAGCTTTAATTTAATCAAAGTCATCGAGCATCTTCAGGGCCCTGAAGAAGATTGCTATCTTCTGCAATAGTATTATATAACCTTATAATTAGAGCATGCCGCTGCAGCCTTCAACTCGCATTTGATTTACAAAAAGCCTGAAACTTTTTATTTAGGAGCACGGCAATCTCTGAGATTTGAGTTCTCCAATCACTGATCTTATTTTTGAAATTGTGACTGATGATCAAGTATTTACAATAGCTAAATCATTGGAATAGTGTAGAGAGAATGATTGGATGCTGCTCATGATAGAACATCTTTAGATTGAACCCTAAATGCAACTGAAACCAAAGGGTGATCAAGTACAAAACGATAAGCAGTAAATTACCCTACAATTCTGTTGTATAATCCCTGATTCTTATCTATCTCAATAACTACCTTCATCTAAGGAGATCTGCATAATCATAGAATTGTAAATGATGCAAATCAGTAGGATATAAGTTAGCAGCAATGCCTTACTGTAATTGCTGATCTTTAGGATCTAAACTGATCCTCATACTTGTATATATTGTTGCATTGTGTCAATGAAAAGAATGAAAAACATTCTTACCAAATTATTCTTCACAAAATGTCATATTAAGTTTTAGAACTCTCCTGCTTCTCTGAACAACTGCCTACGATCGATTTCCTGTTTTCTGATCCTAACTGTATTAATGGAATTTTATATCTTGAAGAATCATCGCGATTACATAACTACCAAGCAAAACGACTTCCTGTTCCATCCAGAAAACGGTCAGTGTGCCACCCCTTGGCCTGAAGTTCAGAAATAAATGGACCAAATACATCATTCATCTTCTCATAAGCCTCTTCGAGTGCAGTTGAAGTTGGAACATGAAAGGACTTCTCCATGTCAGCTGCATATCAGGCAACAAGCCACCCCCTCAAGGCATCTTCACCAGTAGCACTGTGCTCCAATACCATGTCAACCGATTTCTTACCAGGATTAAGAAGAAACTTCTCATCAGGGAATATTTGTTTTAATTCATCAAGTTTTGAAGGCTTAAAAACCTTGCCAAAAGACTTCCTCACTTTTACATTGCCAGCATCTTCTATGAGTCGCCCAGGAAAGAGAAGATCTTCTTTATACCTCAGGTCAGCTGGGCTTGATACTTTTCCTGTCTGGAAATAGATTTAAAAGCAGGTTAAAGAGAGAAATTTAGAGGTATATACACATACACCCCAAGATAGAGAAAGGTTAAACACACCTTGATGAAATCAGCCACAAGCATTGCAGTCCTCTGAGGATAAAGTGTGTTCACAGGAGTTGCCCGCATTTCTTCAATGACACAGTATACATGTATGACTGATAAAAGAGGCCCGACAACCATCTGCGACAAGTTACAGATCATTATAAGCTTTTTCTTTAGAACCAGTGAAATAAATTCCATTTTGTTTTCTATAAATCCTGAAGCATTCAAGCTGCAGATAAGATTACAAAAGAAATTTAACTGCACAATTATATTATATACCTTTCCTTGAATTGATGAACATATGGTAGATGCTAACTGGATCCCTAACCCTATTCCAAGAACATTGAACACAGTTGAGATCACCTCCCCTTTGGCAAACAGGTCACTAAGATTGCCTTCTTTGGCAAAGGAGGAATAAATTGGTAATCTCGTTGCTTTTGCTGCAACAACTGCCATCCCCTGTCAACTTCAAAGGTAGCAAGTTTCTACACTGAGTAATCTATGCAATGATATTTTAGAATTCTAGAAGGGATTCAATTCTTTGATGCAAAGGAAATACAACAAAGAGAATATAACTTCCATGCAAGCTTGCCTACTTCACATAAATAAACATGAAAAATATATGGATCTAATGTCTGTAAGAGTATAAGGTCCTTCATGCTTATGTATGAAAAATGATACCTTTGCAAAATTTCCTAGGCCTGCAACTTGAAGAAAAAGTTGTGGGCATAAAGGCGAAAGAACTTCTAAGCCAGTTCCCAAGTCATAGAGTACATCAGCTGCAAGATGAGAGGATTGAATCAATTAGAACCAGCTTCTAAAGCATCAAATATCACTTCCCAACACAATATCCACTGAAGCATTCATCAAGAAAATATAACAGATTTTACAGCAAACACAGATAGTATGACAAAAGATGGAGAAAAGTACAAACCCAAAATTCTCCAGCGCTTAGGCTCGGAATCCATTCTTGCACCCAAATTACTACATATGAGCTTACCCATGTGCTGCATCCCATCCTTCAGGACCTGCATATTGAGAACAGATAGTATTTAACAGTCATGCTTTGGTTGCAACTGATATCATAATTACCAAACATCGACAGCTAACCCAACTAACAACAGTTGCCTGTGCAGGAGTAGGTCGCAAGCCTGCAGCAAACAGGAGTGACTGCAAAGGAGCAAGAGTTGAGTATATTAACTAACATATACTGCTATATATGCTTTGCAGGTGTCAGAAAAAACCTGAGTTGAAAGCACTGACAGAGCTGCACTGGTGAAGTGTTGCAGTGCCCGAAATTGTGTGTGCCTGAGATATCCCTCATTGACACTGCACAGGAAAACTCGAAAGGCTAAATAACTGATACAATCGTTTCCATATGCTATTCAGTGATAATAACTCATGAAGTTACCTATATGGATATCCTGAAGGAAAAAAACTTATTAACAAACGAATCTGCAACCCTACGTACTACTGGCCTCGAATCATCAAGAATTTTCACCTGCAGAAAATCCAATGCAGTTAAAGTAATACAAACAAAGTAATAACAAAACTCAACCTAACATATAAAGCTAGAGACCAGCTTTCTAAACCACAAAGACCCGGATTCCCACCAGGCCCCAACATTTTCCATTTGATAGGAATTCTTAAACTTGATGAACCAAAAGCTTCCTCATTTCCATCCCACACTACACCATTGTTTCTGCCAAATACGCCTGTTAAAATAATTTAACCAACATTCTATGAATTCCAAACAGAATCCAACACAAGAAAGAACACGTCTTTCATCGCCATTAGTTAAAACCAAAAGCAGCAACCTAACACTGAGTTACTGACTCACTCTGGCCTCACTCACCCAATTAATAATAAGAAAAATTTAAAGCAAACCCATCTTTGGGGTTTAAGCTATTAAACCCAGAATCCAGAAATGAACACATGGATATATGGTGATGAACGATGAACTTACAGAGAGGTGACCCTGAGGTTCAAATTCACAGCGGTGTGAGACTGCTTCAGAGGTTTCAATCCAGTACACCGCCACCCCGGCGGCGGCGGCTCTTTATCTGGCTCTTTCTGCATTTTGATCTTCTCCTATAAACAAAATTGTAAGTCAAGTAAACAACAACGTAGGAAAAGAGAGAGAACCCGTGTTTTCATGTGTTTGTGTGAAACAGTGATTACATAAGTAGATACAAACATACCAACAGTGATTACAGAAATGTAACTATAGAACATTTTGTTTTTGTTTTTTAAGATTTTAGTAAGAGAAGGTTCCTCATTTCCATTTGTGATTTGTGCATAAGTAGTAAAATAGAGTTGGCAATTCGGAATGATTTTATACCGCTGTATCAGAAGATGATTCTATAGCCATGGAAGGCAATGATCCAAAGTGCTTACGGAGCTTAAAGATCTATTCATGAATATAACTTGAGCAGATTAACTGATTCTAATCGAGGAGAAAGGGTATAATTTACAGCCTGACAGAGGGTTAGATTACAGAAGTGAAGAGGAGGTTATGCTTTAATGAGAAGTTTTGCCATAACAAAACTTCGAAACAACAGCTATATCTCTGTTCAAGACTAGCTAACTAGCTGCTCACGCAGAGCTTGGAACATTTCCTGTCACATCATATCAGGATCATCTTCATAGTCATAATCTTGTTCACTCTGCCTGATTCTCTTTGCATCTCTTGGAGTAGGTCTTCCTTTCTTCGGTTTTCCTCTGCAAAGCCAATTGTATTTATTAAAACTCAGAACACTGCCACATGGAGTAAACCTCAAAAATAGAGTATTTTTGGGCCTCTTTATATAACGTGTAACCTTTCTGCGTAACATTAAACAACTAGAGTATAGAGAAAACTAGAGTACTTACTGCCCATTCGCGTATATACCCCCCTTAGAACGGCCGGGACCAAAGTCTGATCTCCCATCTACAGTAAAGACAAAGAAAGATGAAATAAACATTGGGCAGTTCGTCTATATATATGCTAGTATGGGATTACCATCTCGTCCAGCTGCAAGTTCTTCCGCCTGACACAAGGAAAAAGAGAATTTCAGTATTAATCATAAACAGAACCATATGCTATGAATGAGAGAAAAGACTATTTATCAGTATCTAGTTGGCTGCAAGGTAACATTCAAGTGCAAGTATCTTTGAGCTATCTTTAGCAAAGTGTTTAAATGTTTGCTTCCACAAATGAATCCATAAATTGGCAAACACATTCAATTATGAAGACAGAAAGGCCACTATTGAGACATTAAGGTTGAAAATACTTACTGCTGGTGATGTCACGGAAGATAATGAGAAGAGCCTGTCTTCAGTTTGAAATTTCCTAGATCGCTTCAAGCTGCGACCAAAGTATTGAATAGTGCCTTGGGATTAATACATATACATACCATATATTTGAACATCAGAACTTTCAGCAGCCACATATGCATATGATGTACAATACATTGATTTGGATATGGATTACAGTTATGAAGGAAAAAAAACCGAAAAAAGATAACAGATTATTTGGAGGAAAGTCATTCTGTATGAGCCTTCAGTTCAGACGAATTTAAGGAAAATGAGTTACAGCAATCTATCTTCAAGTTGGAAGTATATCTCTAATATTAAGTACAAAATAAGGGTAACTTATTCCAAAGCTACTAACATCATGTATAGAAATCACATTCCCAAACTGCAATGATTTGATAATTTAATGCATTAATTAAGAAAAATAAAAATAATAAGTTTCAAAAAGGTATTCAATCTGTAGCAACCATAGATTCATTTGCTGTGGCAAACAGATAACACAGATTTTGGAATGTTGCCGACATCATCATGATCCCCTCTTATGACACCCAAATCCGGTCAAGAGTCAACGTCACAGGTGTGAGTTAAAAAAGGAAAAGGAGAGTTAATCCTACACACCATTGCAGCTGTAACAAGAGTTCTAGGCACACAATGCCTTCTTATCCTCTCCTTTACAATCCAAATTTTGCCATTCTTTCTGACCTCACAAAAAAGGAAAGAACAAGAATATTATTCTTGCTTTTCTTCCACATTCCCATCCCCATATCTTAATCCACCATATTTTGCTATTCCATGCAAAACCCACTTACCACCACCTTTTTCTGTATCACCAATTCTGTTTCCATTTTCTGGAGGCTGCAATGGCAGTGTCCTTCAGAGGACTCAGCCGGTTATGGCTCTCTATGCATCATATTTTGCTATTCCATGCACAACCCATCTACCACCAGCTTTTCTGTAGCACCAATTCTGTTTTATTTTCTGGAGGCTGCAATGGCAGTGTCTTTCAGAGGACTCAGTCGGTTATGTCTCCTCTATCTTATTAGACATACAGACTACAATGCCTAACGTCATTTTTTAAATTATTTTTTATGCAAAAGATAACATGAAAAATGATAGATTATTTGGAGAAAAATTATTGTGTATGAGCCTTAAAATTCAGACAACTTAAGGGGAATGACAAACAATCATCTAGGTTCAAGTTGGAAGTAGTCTGACATAAAGTAGTCCTGTCTAGTTATAATTCAAAAACTAACTTATTCAAAACCTACTAAAATTGCTTATTAGGATTCAATCAGTAGCAACCAGAGGCGGATTCAGGATTCCAGGTTATAAAATTGGGACAGACTAATTTCAGTTGGTATAAAATAACTTTTTGTCAAAAATACTTGTAAGAAAAATTCAAAAGAAACACTAATCGAAGTGTAGAACTGAAATATGGAAACAATTCAGAGTCCCCCCATAGGTACACTAATAGAGAAGTAGAAATATGGGTATAAGAAAACATTGTAACCAAAGAAGGAAGGGAAAATAAAATGGGAAAAATTAAAACAGCAAGAATGAAGAATTAGAGTATTGTAACCAAAGAATAAAGGAAGAAGTGTGCGGTGTACAAGATGGTTATGCAGCCAAGTTATGACACCTTGGGTCCAGTGTTTGACTCTTGGTAACCCCCTTTCTTGTACCAAAAAATAAACGAAGAATGGAAGAAGAAAATGGGGGGAACGCATGGTAAAGTGACTCAGTTGCTTTGCCAACTGAGCCAAAGCTAATATCATTACAAACAGAATACTTACATACCATATATCAGGTTAGAGCACAGGGATCAACGTGGTAGTAATCATATATCCTTTGCACCCCGTGGCTTTGGGTTGTACAGGATAATGGGAATCGGTAGGTGAGCTAATACCTAGTAATGACAGTTAAACGTGTGGAAGCGTTCAGCGAATGAGACAACCTAGTTGAAACATGACAAAATTAAACTGATTCAAGTAAGAGATGTCTTGCGATGATGAAAAGTCTTTAACATAAATCAGAACAGTATATTCGATCCAACATAAACAGCCCCAGAGTAGTTAAAAAGTAGTTCAACTGGCCCCATACACAACACTAACCTTAGTAGCCAACCGTTAATAGGATACAAAAGTCCTACACATACAGGCTAATGAAGTAATATAATCTGATGATAAGAAGGAAAAGAAAAAGTGGATGCTTACAAGGAAGTGTTCTTTGTAGAAGATAGAAACCCTTCAAACCCTTTCAATACATTGCCACAATGACTCGGATCCTGCAGATATGTAGTCTCTAGATCATAGACCTGCAGTGAAACAAAGCAGCAAGTTCCAGAAGAAGAGACTACTACTAGTAATGCAGCTCAGCTGAAACTTCAGTAAGAGACAAACGAATGTTCTCATCCATGGCTCCCTCTGCATTTCAATTCCAATCTATTGGGCATGTTTTTGTTAAAAGCTATATGTTATAGAGTCACTAACAGTATTTTAAGCACAAAAATGGCATGCCTCTTTAAATGCACATCCTCCATCCCTCAAATAACTAAAGAAAAAAAAAACCTGTTTCTCAATTCCTCTGAGTTCGTCTTGAAGCTTGGTTCTCTTAGTGAGGAGTTGAGCAAGCACTTGCGATGGATTCAACGCCGCGTTTTGGGCTGCCAAATTATACAGCAAAAGCACAAAGATCAAACCTTTACTGTCACAAAAAAATTACACAAATTCAAGATCCAATTTTTGCCTTGAAAAGCACGCACCTTCCGAATCCATTTTCACACACGAATTGATCAACAGCTGCCCCAAAATCCCCAATTGAGCACAACCCAGAAAACCCCCAAATTCGGCCGGAATACAAAACCCTATCTATCTAGGGCACACAATTTTCAATCCAAATCAAAACTGATAAAAAACGACGTGTCGTTGCAAGCCTCGGCCTCCGCGAAATCCGGTGTAGAGTCAACGTCGGGGGTTTGAATAAGAAAAGTGAAAACTGAAAAAGTAAACGAAAGACACACAAATACAAAAAGAACAAGAAACATGATATATTCTTGCTTTTCTTTTCCCCATTCCCATATATCTTCTGCTATTCCGTGCAAACCCCATATACCATTCTAATCCATTGCTCTGTTTTTCAACTAGCACCAAAGCTCTGTTTAGTTTTAGAGCCAATGGCAATGTCTTTCAGAGGGCTCAGTCGGGTATGTGATTATTTGCTTCTCCTTTTGGATTGTTTGATGTCTTTCGGTTACAAGTTACAACTTACGACCCAGTTGAGTTTTTTTTGTTTGTGCTGTAATTAAAGCTTGAAACTTTATGATCTATTGGTTTCTGGGTGTGGGGGAGTTGGGTTTAGATGGTACTGTGTTTTATATGGAAGAGTCGGGTGTTTTGTTTTGCAGCCGAATGCTTCGTGTGCGATGGCTGCGGCGGAGGACAGCAAGAACACTTTCATGGAGCTGCAGAGGAAGAAAGTTCACCGCTATGTGATATTTAAGGTGGATGAGAAGAAGAGGGAGGTTTTGGTTGAGAAGATTGGTGGTGCGGCTGAGAGTTATGATGATTTCGTGGCGGCTTTGCCTGAGAATGATTGCAGATTTGCTGTATATGATTTTGATTTTGTTACTTCTGATAACTGTCAAAAGAGCAAGATCTTCTTTATTGCTTGGTTAGTTTTTGGCTATATATATTTCCCCTCTAGTCTCTACTGATATTGCCTTGTTATATATGAACTGACAGAACTGTGATGCTTGTTACGAATTTTATTGAAAACCTCATCTTTTGTTTGAACCCGTTTTCGTTTAATAAGTTGCATTTTGATCCTAATTTCTTAGTCATGTAGAGTGTGCATTACTACTATATATACTGTAACCATAATTATTCATGTTCAAGAGGCTCTTGTATAAGAGGAATGATGAAGAATGGTTTGGTGCAAAGTTTGGTCCTGATTTGATATATTGTTCAGTGAAACTTGTCTTGCAAAGCAAGTTGCTATTGGACCTACAAACTATGAACTACCAAGCAACTTTCTCAATTTGTTTATCATACTTAATTACGTTACCTATACGTACGATCATTTCCATTTGTTTTAATATCTTGTATTTCATATACTTGTTTGGTGATGACTGATGCATAATTATAACCAGGTCCCCTTCAACCTCTCGAATCCGTGCCAAGATGCTCTATGCCACATCCAAAGACCAATTCAGGCGGGAGCTGGATGGTATTCACTACGAAATTCAGGCTACTGACCCAACAGAGATGGATCTTGAGGTCATCAAAGAGCGGGCGCACTGACAGTGTCTGCACTACAACATATGTATCTCCCTTGGTCAGTCAAAATCTCCGCAGTTCTGTAAGCTTGTTCTCCTTGCATCATCATTTGCAGAATCCATTACTGACACAAGACTACTACTCTTTCACCAAATAAACAAGCATATTTGCTATGAAAAGTATGGTTTGATGTTATCTGTTTGTTGTGGAATTCTGTTTCCTAACAGTAAGCTTACTTCCTAGATGGAAATGAATTTGTCACTTGGTAAATGTTGTAAACCTCAATGTTTTGAAAAGCAATAACAAAAGACTAAAGCGAAGAGGAATGACAACAATAACTAAAATCCTACTACGACTCAGAAGAATAACAGAAATTCTGATATCCCAGCAGCTCATAAAGCTTTCACTTCTCTAATTTCTTTCTTCTGCCTCAACAGAGATGGAACAGCGAATGTGCATAGCAAACCCAAGTTGATCACACCCAAAACAATGAGTGAATTCTTTACGCCTATTGCCTATACCGGCGGGGAACCCTGCTTCTGCTTTACTCTTGTCCTGAGGTAGAGCCAAATACAAAAACCCAAAGGCACCTATTATTGCCCCCAACTTTCCTAGTGCTGCGGATATGCCATGGCAAGTAGACCTCAGTTAAGCTGGGAAAATCTAAGCCGGTACCACAAATGTTGTAGCATTAGGTCCAAAATTGGCAAAGAAGTCAGTGCATAAAGTATCACAAATCAGATCACATTATCCTTTTGTGTCCAATAATTGTATGGAAATGCCAATGCAAACATGAACAGTCATGAAGAAGAATCCAATCATTTGGATTTTAAATCTGCCGTCGATTAAGAACACAGTGACCCAGTAACCAGGCACAGTACTGCACAGAGCAATGAGAGTTTGAGCCCTTGCAATTTTATAGACCTCTGCAATAGCATTCGTAGTTGCAGCATGTGGAATCCATCCAACGGCACTGAAAATGTCCTGGAACAGATTTTGACTGTAAAATGCAACGTCAAGCAAGAACCATGTGCTAGTGATACCGAACAAGTGAAGTCCATGCTGGTGCAGGAATTCCTTAGAGAACAAACCGTAAGTGACAGCGGGTTGAGCCCTGGCCGGATCAGATTCAATGTCAACCTGCATAACTTTTGACATATCAGCTACTGCCTGGGAAGGCTCCAGCTTATGAAGTTGATCCAATTGGTTCAACAGTCCCACAAGCAGACTACATATGGAGAACTGTTCTGATAGTTGGTGCATTTTCGGCTGCACTAACCTAATACTGGTGATTGAAGATGCCGGAAACTGCTCGCTACACAGCAGCAATGAAGGCACCACGAGTCTTCTTGTTGGCATATTCAGACATAATGGTGGCCGAAAGAGGGTAGTCGCCACCAATACCAAACCCGAGCCAGAACCGGAAGAAGCAAAGGGTTGACATCACAGCCTTGGGGTCATGGCTAAAGGAGAACAAATGGAGCAAACGATCATGAGCAGGGTTATGCCATACACCTTCTTTTGACCCAATTTGTCACCGAGCCAACCAAAAAAGACCTGCCCTGACAAGGTTCCACACAATGCAACACCATTGACAGCAGCAGACACATTCGGAGGCAACGTTCCAGGCTTGGCTGCACCATCAACATGGTAGTATATGCGGCCGAGCAATTTGGTTACAAGTGAAATGCAGAAGAGATCATATGCATCGGTAAAGAACCCCATTCCGGCAATGATGATTGCAGTGAAATGATACCATTGTGTCTTTGCAGTGTCAAGAGCATTAAGCACCTCCAACTGTGACTTAGCCATGTCTACCTTTCTCTGTGGGATCTCTTCTTCTCTGCTCCAAAATGAACACAATTGGTAAGATCACACATACATTATATACATAGGGTTATATACATACCAAAATTAATCAAATCACATTCAAACAATATAGAATAGGAAATGCAACGTAAAATATTAGAGTTAATTAATGACCAAGAACATAAGTATTTGATTCTAACCTGGATGTGAGAGAGATCAGTGAGATACGAGGAGAGAGCTAGATCAGTGAGATACGAGGAGAGAGCTATCAGTGTGAGGGTTTAAGGATGTGTGTGTGGGATTGACAATATACAGGGCCGGCCCAGCCTACGGACGGGCTTGGCGACAGCCCAAGCCACAAAAAAGGACACCAAATTTGATTTGTTATGTTTATTTAATTATATTTATAATTAATTATTTATCATATATATATAGTAGGACAGACATGAAAAAAAATAATAAACCAAAATTTTTGCGATCAACGTCATTTCTTCTTTTTCTTCGTGACTCCATCGTTTCTTCTTCTTTTCTCTAATTTACACAAATCATGAACTACAATTACTACCGAAACGCTTTTTTCCATATCCAAAGCAAAAACTCTATAAATTTGAGATTTCTATGGGTGTTCTCTCCCATCTAATTCATTCTCAATTTTAAGTCTCCTTGAATCCTCTACATCCTATTGTTGTTATACGGTGATCAGACGGTTTTTTCGACTGTCAATATCGTAATAGGTAACGGTATTTCTCAATTTTAATATTAGTATTGTGTATTTGTCAATTTTTATGTTTGTGTGAGAAAATTTGTATAGGTTCTAAATCTTAAAGAAAGAATCGAGTTTCATCTATCTTAAATCTTTTATTTCAAATGTAGAGACACCAAAAAAAATTTCGCTCAGGGCATCTAGATACCGAGGACCGACCCTGACAATATATATAGGAGTCTTTACCGGAATATTATAACCGATCAACAGTATATTCATATCTACATTATTTTCGCTTGCATTGTCGTTTCTCATTAAACCATTTCTGTTTTAGAAATTTCAGTGAGATGTTCACTAGCATATTCGCATGACCAAATAATTAGTAAACTAGTAGTAACCAATAAACCACTACAACAGTTTTCCTTCCATATTTTACCACCACAAGAAATTCAATGTACGACTGAAATTGATTTGGTAGTAAATTAACTTTCAGAATATTTGTGCTATAATAACGCAAAGAATATGCTTGTAAATGCTAACTTCTAGCTGGCTCTGGTAAATTTGTACGGATGGAAGGAGTACACTTTCTTGACTAGCTCGATGCTGATTTTCGCATCTGTTCCAATTATTATCTGCATTTAGATACAAATACAATCAACTGAGAATATGATAATTTTCTCCCTAATTTAGGATAAGAACAAAAAAATTCAAAAAAAAAAGGATAAGAACAAAACTTTGAATGCCTATAGCTAAGGTTGGTTAAATACATCTTTCTTATGGTTATGGTTACAATAAAATTGCGTCACTATAGGAATTGCCTTGTATGTAATAGGGCTAACAACAATTTGGCCCTTGTCGAAACCAACCAATCGTGTATCAACTGTACAAACTACGTTGGTATACCGATTATTTGGTAAGATAGTACGGTATACCAAGTTTCACACTTTGGTTGGTACATTGTAACAACCAAGTTACTCGTAATTTTGTTATTTGACTTCTCGATTCACAGCAGATTGAAATTTGGAGTTGTGCTGTTTATTATTGAAATTATAAGATGTGTAAATCAATGAATGTGAAAGTGAGAAAACTCAGTGGTAAGCATATCCACTACCTATTGATGAAGTCATGGGTTCGAGTTATCATAGGGGTAAGAGTGAAATCTTTTGATGTTCTTTTAAAAAAAGTGAGAAAACTCATAAATTGAGTTGGACCTTTAATGTTTTGGGCCACAAGCCAAACTTGGTAGAGTCTCACTACCAACCAATGTTATAAAACTCGGTCTAGTCAGCCGAATTGTAGTCGACGACAATTCGGCTGACTAGTTGGTAGTCGGCCGGTCACCGAGGCAATTTTGGTGTAGTCGATATGGCTAGTCGGTCGGGAGAAAAATCAGAGAAAAAGCAGCCTAGTCGGCTTAACTCGGATTAGACCAAAAAAGAAAAGAAAACAACGTCGTTTAACTCGTTTTGACTCGGTCAAAACTCAAAACCTAATTCAAGTTTAATATTGTAATGTTTTATTGACTATTTTTATTATTTTGAACATTATATTACATTTTACAAAAATATATATGTTTAACTATATGTTTTAAAAATAAAAATAAATGAAAAAAATTAAAAATCGAGTACTCTCTCACTACTTCTCTACTCACTAGTCTTCGACCGACCGACTAGTGATTAACGACTTTTAGAACCTTAATACCAACAGTATCAACTAAGATGGTGCACCAACTTCGACAGTTGGTTGCGGTAGAGAATTTTGTTTACTAATCACAAGTTGGTTAATATATGGTATTTAACTATTTATAAATTAAGTCGGTATACCTATGAAGCCCGAACACAAAACCCACACGCCGTGTGGTGATTGGTAAACTCGATCCGAAGTAAATGATGGGTACATGTTTATTGACTGTAAGTCTGTAATGTAGGTAGTCTTTTCGCCAATCGAAAACGAGACACATGCAGCGCTACAAATAGAAGATTCTATGGAACAAAACTAGCACGGAGTTCTGTAAAATAATCTCAATGGCCCTTGATGGAGACAAATGAACATAACTACAACTAGCCTGCTTTATTCCTTCACGGATACACAAATGGAATACACAGTTTTAGAAGTAACCTCCTTTACAACATTCTTAACTTATTCTCTGTGAGATTCCATTCTATTATGTTTCAGTGGAAATGTGAAACTTTGCTATGACAGTCCAACTAAAACGTATTAGAAGAAAAGAAGAAAAAGAGAGTGCACTTGTTTTAAAACCAGAAGTCAGATTTGTAGAAAACATTTGCAAAATTAGTACATTAGAGGTACCCAATGTCCTAAACCATGAATTGGATTCACACTGAGAAGCAGAAGATGGTAGGAAGTAACAACCAGTCGATTATACACTTGTAGAGATTCTCACAGAAGAAGGAAAATGAACAACCAGGAACTTCTATGTGATATATGGCTCAAGTCATCAAGATACACATGGAGATAGAACTTAAAAAGATTGAAAATTAAAGCTTTCCCCTCACCGAAATTAACTAAAGTCTTACAGCATTATTTTTCTAACACTTGCTTAAACAGTTACTACTTAACCTAAACTGGCACTGTCCTGCTATTGCCATAACCTGATTGCTGCTCTAACTCCACTGCAGATTCAGGTTCCTCTTCATTCTCACCTGACATCTCCTCCAGCGACTTGCCATTCGATTCAGGCACCAAGAAGGTGAATAATATCCCCAAAAAGTTAACAACACCCAACACAATAAGCGAGTTTTTGACCCCAATGCCTGCAGGGTACCCTGCATCAGTCTTGGTCTTGTCCTGGTTCTGAGCCAAATACAAGAACCCGAATGCTCCAATTATAGCGCCAAGCTTCCCTGATGCTGCTGAGATTCCGTGACATGTAGACCGGAACCTGGCAGGGAAAATCTCAGCCGGCACAACAAATGTGGTGGCATTGGGACCAAAGTTTGCAAAGAAGAAGGTCAATGAGTACATCACCACAAATCCAATCCGGTTATCCTTGTGAGTCCAGTGATCATAGGGAATGGCAAGTGCAAACATGAACACTGTCATGAAGAAGAATCCCATCAACTGAATCGCAAATCTTCCAATTCTGTCGATCAGTGCAACAGTAAACCAGTAACCTGGGACAGTACTGCACATAGCAATAAGTGTCTGTGCCCTTGCAATTTTGTAAACCTCCTCAATAGCATTCATAGACTTAGCTGCAGGAATCCATCCAATCGCACTGAAGATATCCTTTTGGAACAAATTTTGGCTGTAGAACGCTATGTCAAGAAGGAACCAAGTGCTTGTTGTTCCAAGCAAGTGAAGTCCATGGCGGCGCATAAACTCCTTGGAAAACAAAGCAAAGGAATTAGCCGATTTCTCCTCAGTCTTGGTTTCAGCTTCAATCTCAACCTGCAGAACCTTTGACATGTCTGCTGCAGCCTGCTTTGCGTTCTTGGCAACAAGGGCAGTGTAACGAGCAGTCTCAGGCATCTTCATTCGCCAGTAGTAAGTCATTGCTGCCGGGATTGCGCCTACCATCACTATAATTCGCCAGAGATAGTCTGCTTGTGGAACAGTTGAGGCAGCTCCAGCGACCTCATATGTGGGAGCATCAAACTTGGCTTTAAACGCAGCTGACGAAATGATTGCAAATATCCCACCAGCCAAAATTCCAAACCCTTGCATGGCAAACACAGCAGCAATGAAGGCGCCGCGAGTCTTCTTGTTAGCATACTCAGACATGATGGTAGCTGAAAGAGGATAGTCACCACCAATACCGAAACCAAGCCAGAACCGGAAAAAGCAAAGAGTGGACATCACAGTCTTGGGGTCATGACCAAAAGAGAGACCTGAAGCAATAGAACATATGACCATAAGCATAAGAGTCATGCCATACACTTTCTTCCTTCCCATCTTGTCACCGAGCCAGCCAAAGAAGAGTTGGCCGGCTAATGTACCACAGAAGGCCACACCATTCACCGCAGCAGAGACATTGGGAGGCAACGTTCCTGGTTTTTCAGCACCTTCAACATGGTAATATATGCGGCCCAGCAATTTGGTAACGAGGGAGACGCAGAAGAGATCATATGCATCTGTGAAGAAACCCATTCCAGCAATAATAATTGCAGTAAAATGGTACCATTGTGTTTTCGCAACATCTAGTGCGTTAAGCACCTGTAATTGATCCCTAGCCATGGCTTAGGTAACTCGCAACTTCTCCTTCCTCTGCTCTCAGCTCAACACAAGCTTTTTCTATCTGCAAATTATAAACAGGACAAGAATCAGAACATGAACAAAATGACAAGAATAAGCGCCTGTACAAATACATTTAGAAATGAGTATTAGAGAGTCAATCGTCAACAAAAGGAATTAAACAGCAAGAAGGGAAGGAATTGTGCATAAAAAAACCAAAGGGCTCTACAAAATTGACTTCATATGTGACAGGAGGTGTGAACTCCTGGACTAAAAGGCAATTGATCTTCCTCTAGAAATTATTCTTTTCAAGTCTCACCTAAAAATTCCAGGACCACCAGAGTGACCAGACTAAACAATCAATGATGAAATGAATAGAAGACTAAATTTTCAACATTGGAGGGAGTTTTTGGCAAATCAAGATAACAGTAGGACCAACTGATCAAAAAAACAAAAAAAAACAATTTCCTGTTTTTTTGGACAATAGAATAACAGCTTCAAAAACAAACAACAACAAAAACAACTACAGAGTGAACAAATGTGTATTTGCAGGCCAACAGAGGAAGAAATTATATTTGGGTTTGAAAAGGTGAAATAATTTTCTAGAAGATGAAAAGGCAAAAAAACCTCCATGGCTACAGGAAAAGAAGAAGAAAAAAGAAAAATACAATGAACAATGGCAATCAATCACATGCCAGCTGCTACCCCACACATCCAGACAAAACAGATACCATTGATGGAGGATCCTTCTAAGATTACAACAAAGACAGATTTGATTTTTTCAAATCAAAATATGAACCAGAAAGCTATTAGCTTTACTGGAAAAAACTGCTCAAAGGCACAAAATTTACAGTCTCAACTGTCTTGAGTTCACAAAGAAAGATGAACTTTTGGCATAAATCACATGAGAAAAGATTTGAATGCCACAACCCCTACAGAGAACTGAGTTGGAGATCAAATTAATAATAGTTATGTAGGTGCAAGTACCTCCCAGAAAATTATAATTTGCAGATCATTATCTTCAGAGAGTGTTCTGGGCAAAGAACATGTTTCCAGCTGGTTTGTTGAACCAGATATCTTTCCCACCAAAAAAACAAGGTCCGGATTTCTGGAGCTTAAATTCAGGGTTGAAATCAAAATACTACTTAGTTGGCTTGAATCAAATATCAAATCTTTTGCTGTGTACAGATGTAAATGATAATGCTATTTTCGAAACCGCTTCAAATCATTACTAATATAATTATATTTCATTGAATGCAATTAACACATAATTAAACCATGAGATCATGATCTCAAAATCAGGGATAAAAAAATTACCTAAACTAACAAAATGAAGAAAACTCTGATCCCAACTCAAATTCTGTTCATCCAATCCCCAGAAAAATTTTCTCAACTCTCCAACATAAATCTTTCTCAAAAACCCAGAAAAGTTAACAGTGAAAGAACCGAAAAGAAGGGTGCTTTAAGGATAAATCACAAAATCAAATTCAGATATGGAAGCTAATCATAAGACCCTTGTAGAAGAAAAGCTCTAAATTGTTTTGTTCCCACTGAAAAGTCACAGGCAGAACACCCCTTCGCACTTTTGCACTTTATACTTTCCAATGTATGCGTGAGAGAGCACAAACCAAGAGACAAATACAATTTTACAACATAGCAATTTAGCAACAATGTGAGAGATGATTAAACATCATTAGAGAAGCTTAATCACAAAACACTAACCTTGTTGGGGCCTTGGTGAAGAAAGGAGAGTGAGTGAGAGAGAGAAAGAGTGGGTGTTTTGTGAGGAGAGAAAGGAGGGAAGAAGATGGATTTTTATAGGGAAATGGAGCCTCAAATGGCAACCAAATATGCTGCCGGTATATTCCTTCCGAGGTGTCCCTCTTTTAGTCAATCACAAACACCCTTTTACGAGACCCCTCTTGCGTCTAGGTTTTGTACACATGTCCTTCATAAACCAATTTTTCCCCTTTAATCTCGATATTTTGCCTTTAAATTAAGAACTAAATTCGTCATTAACCGAGACTACGAGTTGATTGTGTGACCTGTGTCTTAGTTACAACGAACGACGCCGTAGGGAGTTGCAGAAAGCGTGGGAAACGAACCGGTCGGGTAAGGAGGTTCATCACAGGTCAATTAGCACTGTAGGATCTGAGGTGGGGCCTACGAGGGAAATGAAGAGTAACCGTCGGTTTCATTTGACAGAAAAAAAAAACTTGTGGGTGTCAGAAAAGTCAGAGAAAATGGTTGAGAAATGTTGCTTTTTAAGTGGTGGTTGAGTGAACTATAGGGATTAATTTTTGACTCATTTTATGTAGATTTTTTACAAATGCGCATGATTAAACCAGTAACCTTTTTATTATTAAAAGTATCACTATAACATTCGCTTAACATGACATACTCAACATTTTTCACTAGACCAAACCCACATGGGTTGAGAAATGTTGTTTGTTATCAACATTAGTGTTTACCTGGTCAATAATTGACCATGAGTGTTATGGTCAGTCACCGTTGACGTAAATCTAAAGGTGGAGATAATTATTTTTATGTTGAGTTGTTTTGTTTTCAACCCTTTAATTTGCATCTAATAGTGACTGACCATGAAACTCATGGTCAATTACTGACCCGGAGAACACTACTCTTGTTATCAATAGGGCCAAACTTAATTCTCAAAGGATTAGTAACGACTACACACTATAAGTAGAGTGAAGAAATTCCCAAAAAAATGGTTTGCAGTCAGTGTGGTTGAAGTTAGCCCTACAGTTCTTATCCAAACATCTAAACTTAACATCTTTTATATATAGAAGAAAACCGTGTGCTAAAATCCCCAAAGAAAAAAATGTTACTTCTTTAACCACAGATTTCTGAACCAAAAATTTGATCATCAAAAAATAAGGATATAGTAGGTACGTATAACTATATATTGATGATATTCAAGAACTATACGATTAGTTGGGAGATTCTTGGAATGTGCTAAATCAATTTAAAGGTTTACATTAATGGCACCAAGAAGAGAAGTGTATGTGGTGGACTCTTGGTTGTAACGTTCTCCTAGCTATTTTAAGGTAAGCTAGCTAAATGCATGATACTTGTCAAATTTAGAGGTTCGTCTCGATTGTTAACTAAATAAGCGTACATATGTATTATTAAGTGGTGTATTCCGAAACAAAGAAACCAAATTCAAAATATAGTTTGAATGGTACATTTTATGGTGTACTCCTTCAAACAGATTATGTTCATAAGAAATCAAGCACCTCGGCTACAACCATATGTAATGTTATATGCTAATTAGCATCTGGCTCCAAACCAAGCAGAACAGATATCCACTATCTATTAATGAAGTTATAGATTCGAGTCACAATAAGAGTATGAGAGTGAAATCTTTTGATCATCTTAATATATATATATATATATATATATATATATATATATATATATATATATATGCAGATAACACTAAGAAGAAGCCAACCGTATTTGTTTGTCATCGAACACAAGTACACAAGAGATCGAAAATCTCACCGTATTGACCAAGCTAGCTTACCTTCCACACTTTGGAAGGCTGATATTAAAATGTCAATTGCAGTCCTTGTCCTGTAGAGATATATATAGACCTACTAGGATGAGCCATCTGCTATCTTTAATTTCTTGATGAAACCATATATAATCGTTTTCAAGCTTTTCATTATTTTTTCCAGAAGGCTGAAAATTTTGCCTAGGAAGAAGTCAATTCCCTACATTCAAAATTGGACTTAAATTTTTGGCGCCTCTATGTATATGATCATTCATTGTCAAAAGATGTGAACTCGCTGTGTTTTTACTTGCCTGTATCTCATCGCAAGATCGAATAATATTGCCGCTCGCTACTTATTATCACTAGTGCTGTTGATGATGCTTGCCCATGCATGTCGATCTCTCAAGCTTTGAAAAAAGGGGTGATTGACTCGCTTGGAGTCTATGACTGACTGAGACGGTCTACTTTGCTCGATCGTAAATTTAGGGTTTGGTCTTTTTGTGTGGCTTAGATGAATTCAGATGAGAGTAGCAGCATCGATCGATGGTGACCATTGACTTGGAAACTCAAGTGGGACACCAGAAGCTTATCTGGGTTTGTTCATCAGTTGACTCGCTCGATCGAGCAGTTTATATATATGAATCTTAAGCCATGATCATGATCTCGATCAAGTGACTGATTTAGAATTTCAGTTTTGAGGATGTTTGAACTTCTTAACTATAAATAAAAAGTCAATAATTTTGACTTTAGTGTGAAAATTGAAAAAAAAAATAGAAGAAGTGGAGACGTAATGAGATTATATCTTCAAATGCATATACTTGAAGAAGTAGAAGTTAAAGTTGTACTTGAGAATTTTTTTTGATATTTAAGAAGGTAAATATTAGAAAATTAGAAGGCATAGTGAAAGATAATTAGAGGAACTAAGAAAGTGAAAAGTAGAGAGAAATAAATAAATTAGATACCTAAAGTCGAGATAGACTTAACATAGTAGAAGAGTGTACACTGTTAGGATCTAAATAAAAAAAATAGGAAGAATAAAATAAAATGTAAGAAAAATAGATAAAAACTTAATTCGTTATTTATTCATGTCATGATCCTATTACATAATAGAATATATATAGAAATCATACGATATTACAATTACATTTGAGTTGGATTACTAATTATTGAAATATATACTAAATAAGTAAGTTTAAAGTAAATTATTGAGAAGAGGTTTAACATATACACTTAAAAAACAAAATTTACAGACCAAAATTTGTTTTTTGGCTTTTGAAGTTAAGGATGCTTGAGTATTTCCATGACTGCACCTAGATCTGCCGCTGTCTCCATCTCAACACGCTAAGCATCGATCGATCTCTTAAATACAGATGGTATATATATATATTAGAATAATTGAAGTGAACTAATAATATGTAGAACAAATTAAAAGAATTCGAAAATTCAAACTAACTTAATTTCATGTATAACAGTATACAGCATTATATGCACATTCATGCATGCTAATAATTCAGTTCAACTTTCTATCAAACATGCGTTTTGGTAGGTCAGGTAGGAGCAAGCTCTCTTACAAGCATAGAACAAACTCATTATTCATACTACAATTAAAGGAAATTCAGAAATCTACGTCCAAAAATATCGATAACTACACTAAAAAGCGAAATAACCTACACAAGCTAGCAAAGAGCCTATTAAGGACATCTCCAACAATTTTCCGATAACCTATACCCAAATTTAGAATTTGACTCACTCAAACCTATTTTTTCATTTAGGTTTTCCATCTCTAACCCTTATTGTCAAAACCTAACATAAAACATGTTTGGACCACTCAATTCATGAGTTAGAAATTTAGGATTCCTCCTAAATAGTTTAGTCAAAATAGAACTCTTTTTAGGTCTAAACCTATTTTAGCATAAGTAGTATTTGGGTTGGAGATGCAAAACTAAAAAACCTAAACCTATTATAGGTTTTAGACAAGGGTTGGAGATACCCTTACATCAACATGATATATAGCGCCCCGTGTAAAAGTTACCGAGTTTAACGAATTACTGAATGATAGTAACCGCACTTGGTAGTTTACGTTTGAGGTGCAAGGGTAAAATATCGAGATTTAACTAAATGGTCAAATGTGTGATCTTAGATGTCAATGTCGAAGTGCACATCGACACGAGTCTCCCGGTATTTTTGAAATATTTTTCGGAGCATCCGTCTATTTTCTGCAAATTTCTGAAGTTTCTGGTAATCTTTAATTACCACTCCGATAAATAAGTTTTACCATTTGAGATTTATTTTTTACAATTCATTAAATCTGAACCGTTAGATATTTTCTAGATCAAATCTGGGCCGTCCATTGGCCTATAAAAATGCATGAGATCTTTGACCGAAATCAAAAACCCCAACTCGGTCAACCCTTCCTCTCGAGTTCTCTCGAGCTCCCTCATCTGCTCCGTCGATCTCCGCCCAACGCCGGCGACTCCAGTCACCATCGGCCGGCGCACCATCACCATTCTCTCCTCTCTTTCTTCTTAACCTAGCCCAATCCTCATAATCACCAGGCAGCCACCATGGAGAGAGATCGACCGAGAGGAGACGCGGCGGTTTTCACTGGTTTCTAGCGAAACCAGGCGGCCACTCGACCTATAACAGGTAGGGTTCTTCTTCTCTCTTCTTCTTCCTTTTTCTGCCTTTAATCCTACAAATCAAACCCTGATTCGATTATCCTAAATTCTGGGTTTTCTGCTCTTCCTCCGGCAACAGTGTTTTTGAGGTTCTGGTGGACTTCTGTAGCTCTAGAGAGATTGGAAACTAAGGATTGAGACTGCAGCAAGGCTTTGGGAGGCAGAGGAGGTCCTGCTTGATGAGTTTGGGTAGGGAAGGGCTACTGTATTCGAGTCTTGGACGAGCAGAGGTGAGTAGGAGTGACTGCTTGTGGATTCGGTGAGCAGAGGGGTTTCTCGGTTTGAGTGTTGATTGACAGAGGGTAGGGTTTGATTCCCCTATTTAAACTAGCTACTATGTTGTTGTTCTTATTTTTTTCATTTGGTTGTTGATTTGTTGTTGTTCGGATTTTTTATGTTGAGAACTTGAGAATCGACAAAATGGGGAAACTATGGCAAATTTCCGATAAGGTGATCGGAATCTGGCAAGTCACCAAAATCCGGTGACTGTCGCGGTGAAACCGTGAATCCTGCATAATGTCGAGGAGGTAGTCTTTGATTTCTTTTAAAATGTGTCATTTCCGTTTAATCAAGCATAAAGGTTGCAATCAGAAATTACATTTAAGGAAACTTGCTAAAAACGGAAACTAACCATAATTGAAATCTTTTCCATTTTAGGAAACTTTCTATTTTGGGGAACCTACTAATTTAGGAAAGTTTCTATTTTGGAAAAAAAATTCATTTTAGAAGGTGATTAGTAAAGAATTTGAGTTTGACGAAATTTGGTTAAATGTTGAATCGTTATCGGAAGATAACTAAAATTCCGGAAGTTTTAAGTTGATTGTTTTAAGAAAATTGGGTGATTCATATAAATTGATAAATCCACTCAAGGTTAAAGGTTTGGTCTAATAGACACATTGGGTGTCTATAGTAATTCAACGAATTATTATGTGACAACTTGATGTCAAATTAGAAATGATTAAGGGAAGTTTGGAAGTTAAGCCGGACTTCCGGCAAATAAGCAAAGAGTCGATAATCGAAAAAAACAATTTAAAAATGTTTAAGTGTCATAAAAAAGAATTGGTTGGCCAACTTGGTCAATGTGGTCATTCCTAGTCAAACTAGGAATGCTAGGGTCAACTGGACTGTTATTGTTACTTTGTTGCTAAGCTACTCTATTCTGCAGTGATTCATCGAACGAGGTAGCTTACGTGGAGATCTCTAATTACCGAGGCGATTCTTGAGAGCTTGGAGCTTACGTAAGGAACACCAATTCCAAGTAGGGAGAGCTAAACCCCTTTTGTTAGTGGTTTTGCCTACATATAAAATTTGTATTGTCTTTGTATGTTCATGGTCGATGTCTCGGGAAAGTTTTCATTATATTATGAGATAAATGATTTATGATTGGGCTAAGAAAACCTGGGGCTAGACGAGAATTATTTTATATGATGATGTGATATGTTGAGGAGCACCGTTGTTCTGATTTTCGGTGCGTGACCTGAGAGTGACGAGACCTAGTATATAGTAATTTCACGGTGTCGATGACCTTTAACCTCCGGAGAGGCAATGCTCTGTTTATATTTTTTTTCGCTTACGTCCGCTTCGTACAAAGTTAAGTGAGTCATAAGTGTGGCATGTTACTATGAGTAATCTGTTGGGCATTCGCTGTAAATAGACACTCTTGCTACTATTCATCCTTGGGCGCATAGGTTACTGGTCTCGGTTTGCTGAATAAGCAAACCCGGGATCTGTCACATAGATTTGAGAAGCCCTGCAGGCTGTATTTGTACATTGAGCGTTCTGACCCATGTTCTAGCATACTGCATAGTTTTTCCTCCAAATATATAAAATGATGATTTTTGTGTGCCAAGATTTTCTAAATGGTTTTATTTTGAGCTCAAATTTATATGTAAATATATATATGGTTTTAGGGATTTCAAACCTAGCATTGGTGGGCCTATATGTGAGCACGCGAGGAAATGCTCACCCCTACAACATGTTGTTTGCAGGTATTGTGCACTGTGACGGGATAGATAGAGGGAGCTAAGTGTGTGAAGTCTCATTTCCTACTCATTGTTTCGTCCAAGCCGTACACACTTGTCATACTCTATCATTCGAGTCATTTTCCCGGAGTGTTTACAAAAATTACAAAGGTGTCTTCCTACATTATTAATCATGATATATGTTTTTATTGTTGTCGCTAAAGTTTTTAATTGACCCTTTAATTTGTCCATCTTTCGTCAAATTAGAAAACTCTGATAAATGTTTTGTTAAACTCTTGTGGCGTCACTCAAGCTTAAAATTTAATTTTACCTACTAAATCGTCTATGACTTTAAGTTAATGAGTTGTCGGCACGTCCTTCGGGCGTGTTGGCTTTTTATTGGCTTAAAATCGTGGTCACGGTAGCACCCCCTCCCGGGGGTGTTACAACATGATGCCTAGACCCAGCAGTGTACATTTTCATAAATATCTATATAATTCCCAATTAAACTTGCATAGGGATCTAATCCCTAGGGATCATGTGTAAGTCAGACACACCTGGCCTAACCCCTGAGTCTAGTCCAAACCAGTCTATAGAGAAAAGAATAATAATTGGGCTACATCCATTGGCCCAACCCAAACCCCAAACCTCCTCCTTGCAAACCCGCTTGTACAAAACCCTGATACTAGGGTTGCCAGAGCCGCCACCTCCACCTCCACCGATCAATTCGGTGGTCGTCCCTACCTGAATGATGTCACACCTAATCTTCGTTTTACCACCTACTCACACACAAACCTGATTTGATCAATGAGCCTCTGTCAACCGTCGACCCGTTGATGTCACCGTTGTCTTCAACTCGCCGACGTAAGCCTGTTGATCTCGTTCAAGTATGACCAAGTCCGATTTCAAACACACCTCACACCAATTTCTCAGCTGCCAAGCCTCTTAATGACTCCCAGATCTCGATCTGAATCTCCCTACACAAGCACGCCTCTTCCACTGAAGCCTCACCGAGGTGAGATATCATCGACGAAACTCGTAACCAGATTTCTCCGCCGCCAAGCCCTAAACCCCTAGGATTTGGGTTTTGGGATTCTCTGAGAATTGTGGACAAAACCATTAATATAATAATAGAGATAATCCTAATGTAGAGTCAAATACTCAAATAAAGACTAATCTGAGCTTAAATTATGTATACATGAACCATATTTTTTGTACATTGCTCTTGTCCTTTGTACAATGTCCACGTACTAAAAACATTTTCAGTGTGTTTGGATACACGTGAATTTCATGAAATTTAAACAAAAACAGGGAATTTCTAATTTCTTAAGATTGTTTCCTGTGTTTGGATACTTATCCCGTTGATTTAGCAATTTTCACGAAAAAATAATCGTGAAATTGAGAACTTAAATTTTCGAGTTGAAATTATTTCAAAATAGATGTAATTTCTGAATTCTCTCGATTGGGGTTAATATAAATATTAGTTTTTGTCATTTAAAACTCTACATCATGAAATCCAAACAATTAAATTCTTAATTAATGTAATTCATGAAATTGTAATTGTCATGACTTTTGAATTTCTATAGAAATTAGGATTGCTTCATCCAAACTCAGTATTTAGGTTTTCTTCTTTCTTTCTTTTTTTTTTATAAAAAAAACATTACTAAACATTTTAGTGTGTAATGTCATCACATGCAAATTAATGCTAACTATATGAAACAAATTTTGAAAAGCTTTGAGTCAATGATATGGGTTATTTTATAGCGTATATTATTGAAGACAAGAATTTGACTCTTTATTTAAAATATACAAATTTGAAAGGTGTCTCAAGCTAGCCAATTGCATTCATATGGTTTTCAACGGGTTTTGAGTGTCTGACAGTCCCACATGACATATTTCGCACCAACGGTCGTTGTGAGGCTGTTGTGTACTTTAGGCTTAATTTTGGAAAAACAGCCTAAACCAATTAGAAGAAGAAAATTTCATCCCAAACAGGATGTTAGATATGCAAATTGAAAATTGATGATGGCCTTTAAAGAGGGAACATGCAACTTTCGGGGAATTAGAATCCCAAATAGAATATATACTTCTTTTGCTGGTGTTCTTTTTTTATATTTAATCGTTAACATCAAGCATCAATTTTCATCGAGTCGCAACGTCTGAGAGATGAGCAGAGTAGAGCTTCATTTGTCATCTCGCATAGATTTTTTTTAGATTAAAAACCAATTTCATAGAACCATAAACGGCAAAAGTCATTGCATATTTGCATTTATGGTATCTGGTTCATATATATTTTTGTGATTCAAAGGAGGAAAATTATAACTTTTCATGTGAGTGCCATCAAAGTAGGCTTTGTATAATTACCAAGATGGACTAAATATCACGAGTATCATGACCTATACCTGAAGTGCTGCACTTGCTTGTTTAAACAATTCATCTGGGCACCCATGAAAGTCATTCTGGGAGGCCATGGTTTAAAGTAGAGAGCCTTCCTGCATCTTCCTCGGCTGTGATCATTCTTCATCTCATGTATTTTGACTCGGAAACCCTACTACAGTGAAAAAGTAGTTTTGCATGCCCACTTTCACCTAACAGAATTAAACACTGATCAGAGAACTATACGCTAGCTTCATTCTTTGAAAAGTTTCCTTCACTGTATGTTAGTGTTTGGGGTATATACCCCAAGATATCCATGGTTTAGTGGGAAGCATGCATGCATAATCAAAATTCAAAACTCAAAAGCAAAACCCAACATTGTCACGAACACCAGCAGCAACCAATATGCAAAACAGTTTTCCAGAATTTCCTACACTAGCTAGCCTTCACTAAATTTGCTTCTTTAACAAATAAACCATAGTGGACATGCACAGAAAAAATCTTGAAGTATCCAGGGTTCCTCGAAAGTCCGTGAACCTAATGAGAGGCCTCAATAGGTTGATAAGGATGATTTGTTAAATGGATTGTGTTTTGTTTATGGATGTTCCAATCCACATGGTTGGCTAATGTTTTCAGGTTAGGTATGCGAAAGATGTACTTGCACTGAATTATTATCCAAATGTTGTGACTTGTGAGAATTGTCATGTATATAGATATATATGTAAACCAAACCACTAGTTATTGTCTGTTCTAAAATCTAAGAAACCAGATCAATTTGATCATAATGACCTCATGTTCTAAGAAGAGGTTAATTATTCCAAATTAATTTCACTCAAAGTCATCTGAAATCACTGAAGGGGAGGAAACAAATATTATAGTTAGCATCATTGAACAAACGAACTGATGCAAATTTGTGTCCTAATTATAATGGGTTGAATTTTGATATTTGATCCAACAGCAGCCTCACCGAGATTCCACAAGGCCCATGCATATATATGTTGGTTTTGCCAGAATAATATATAAGCCCAAGTCAAGCTTCCTCAGTTTTACTTGTGATAAGGGTGCAGTTCGATCTGAAGCACCGAGGTTGATGAACATGATGATGGTAGGATTAGGCAAAAGACAGGAAGTAGCTAGCACTAGATCGACATACATATGAAATTTTCAGAAGAGGTCCTAAATGCTTGAGATCTAAGTAATGCATGGTGAGCGAGGGTACCTTATGATATGTGTCCCAAATATCATCGTCCCAATTCCTTTTCCTTTCTGAAATATGAGGTTCTTCTTTTTCGTTTTCTTCTTGTTGAGAACTACTGGCCGGCATGGTAAAACTTCAATATTTTCTCACTACTAAAACTTGTTCGAGATCAAATGCCAAACTAGCTAGGGAAGATGCATGTTTGCCAGAACCAATTCTTGGGTTGCCTACTAGCTTGGGCATTGGAGGTGATGGGGATAAGATAGACCTGTCTTAATTTGTAGTCCTAGCTAGCTTGCTTGTTTAACCTAAGCAATACGTAATACGGATTACGGAGTCTTCGTCTTTAGGTATATATAGAATCGAATATTATGCTCTCAACTAGCTCAATCAATAAGCTAGATGTTAGAAATGCGTAAGAACTAGCTAGTGGGAGTGAGTGCATCACTCTGCATCATACATGGTCATCTTTTGCCCCAAAATATGTGGATTAAGATTGAAAAGGCAAGTGGTTTGATTCCTTGTGGAGAATAACAACTAGCTAATACGTAGCTCTTTTTAATTCTCATTTGACATATCCAAGGTTCTGTTGCTGTCATGTTTTTTTGAAGAGGTTGCTGTCATGTCATGTTATTGTGTACACATAAGCAAATTTAAGAAATTAAGGAGATGAACCAGCCAATTTCATGTACTGATATAGTGGAAAGCAATACGTCATTTTCGTGTCTCTTTAAATTTATTTCCAATGTCAAACTAGCTATATATCAGGGTAATACTATTGCTGTCGATCTCTTCTGTTTATGATCGACTTGATCGATCCATGCAGATGCAGATGAGGATTGAAGATGATCGAGCTGCCAGTTTTGACTGTAAACGTAAGAGTTGAGCAAGTTAAGCTAGCTAGCTAGTAGCTGTAATTTAATCTTACAGTGAGTGATATTGAACTTTTGATCGATCATCAAGTAATTTATGCTGAAATCAATTCAATTTTGCTTACATGCAGCTCCACCAAACCAGTTCATCTCTATAAGTCTTATATAGATCGGGGATCTTCCATGTATGTTATATTCAAAAACCATCCATTATTTTAAATTTCAATCATGGAGAGGGGAAGAAGATAAGTGATGCATATGTTTAATTACACTCCATCTTTTTCAACTTTACAAAGTGGAATCGAATAAGTAATAGAGAATTTAGTAGGTCCTAGATGACGCCCCCCGATCTTAACTAGGATCTTTGATCCGAAATAAAGAGATAAAAGAACAAGGTCAAATCGACCAAAAAGTGAAAAAAAAGTGGGTAGTTACCTAAACAAAAATTAATTAGCATGAAAAACTAGCACTTTCACATGAGCTTTGGTGCAGTAGTTCCTCCAAGAATTCAGCACCCAAATCCTCTAACACCACCACATTCGACTCTGTGACATTCTCTTGCGTTATCTTCTTTATTATATTGAAAGAAGTGGAGCTCTTGGCTTTCTCTTGCTCTTTGTTACTACTATTCTTTTTGGACAACGACTTCCTTCTCATCGAGTGCCTCCTCTTGAGTGCCACAACCGGCGAGCACTCTACGTCGTACTTACACTTGATTTCTTGAAGCGACTCCCTCACAACTTCAACCGGAAAATTGAGCACGGCCAAAGGGCCCCTGAGTGCAAATGCAGCTTGGTCATAAGCCAAAGCAGCTGCCTCGGCGTTGTCGAATGTACCGAGCCAAACCCTGACGCCATGCCTCGTCGAGTCCCTTATTTCAGCTGCGTATTTTCCCCAAGGCCTCCTCCTGACTCCTCTGTATGACTTTTCCTTACGGGGTTTCTCTTCAAACACTTGGAAGGCAATCGAGTTGGATGTGACCTCCTCTTCCTTCACAGCTCCACAGAACCAGTTCGTCTCTTCTTCCACCAATTCTGGTTCCTTAGGCACAGCATCAAGAAGCAACACATGGTGGTGATCATTTGTGCTGAACGGTGGGAAGTTCAACATGCCGTTGTTGAAAGTATCATCGAGTAAAGCGTCGTCCCATGAGAAAGAATCCAGCGTCGACGAACCGAAGGAGGATTCCGGTGAGAATTGAGAAGGGTTTGAGAATTGCAAGAGAGAGCATGACGACTCCATTTGCATTTGTGTGTATGCTAAAAAAATATTTGCGGGTTATTTTTGTTGTTGTTGATTGATCGAGTTTGTTTTGTTGGAATTCCAAAAGTGGAACGAGGGCTATATATACCCGAAGAAAATCGAGAGCTTTGAACGAATGCTAGCAATGGAAAGATTAGAATAATGCAAGGGATAAATTATAGAGGAGATGAAAGTTACAGGTTCAGGTTAAGGAGGATGTCTTGGGACTGTAGCTCCAACATTGTAGCTTCAATCATGGCCTGGAATCAAGACTAAAATATTTTCAAGTTCATTTTAAGCACGTGGGTCAAATGAGGCAGTGAGGCACGGCGGCGGAGTCGGACCCAAAATTATTTAACGATTATTATATTACCCAGCAGAACAGACAAAACCCTGGCTGCGGTGGCATGATGGAAACCCTAGCTAGATAAACTAGTTGTTGGGCGGTTAATTAAGCAAAACAAAGAGTAATTATGGTAATCCTGATAATAATTTAGCTAATTAAGAAACCCTAATCGCTGGCAATTAGCCGGTAAGACAGTGTATGCCTTTTCTTGTCGGACAACAAATCTAAGGGTGTTGATTAATGAATTATCAAATTCTCTGATTTAATTAAATTTAAGGGCTGTGACTTGCATGTACTTGTGTAATGATAGGATTTTTTTATACGGTGAAGTTTTTTCTTTGTGATTAAGCTAGCTAGGACGCATCAGAAGCTTGATTAAGAAAATGAAAGGTTACAAATAACACACACTGCCTTGGAAGCCATGAATCACGGCCGGAAAGGACCAACCCATCTACCGGAAAAACCAGAACCTAGAGCCAATTTGGGAAGTTTGTGAGCCACCCAGTATTACCATTCGTAGCTAAAAAGAAGTTTTTAGGAAATATAATTAAATTATGTAAATAGATAACGAGTTAGGGATCAAAATGAGGGGAGGTTGAAAACAGAACATTTATCAGATTTTTAGAATAAAAAGAATAACTTATGCTTTTTCCTAACCACTTGTGGTTTTTTTAATACCAATAATTTCCGGTTTTAATTTTTTTCCTTATTGTCCTCTTGCAACTAGCTACTATTGATTTCTTTGACCAACACATATGATTGCATTTCTCGACCACAAAATCAAACATGGAGCCGGGGTTTCATATTAGGGTGGGTTAATTGATATTAATGCTAATGTATGTTAATTTTATAAATTTGAGTTGGACTAGATTTTAAGTTTTAAGCATTTTAAACTATATTTTGGTTAGAAAGTAATGTTTTTTATTCTGTGGTGGGTTGTAACGTACTAGAGTCTATATGTAGCTATACCATTGCACAAAATGTTACATACTATTGTATGAAACTCATATTGTGTACAAGTAGATTGGTATTGGAATTAAAGATAAAAGAAAGAAAATCCAATAGTTTGATTCATAGGTCAATTTGATAAATTAAGCAAGCTAGCTACAAGAAAATCAGCATAAACAGCTAGGTACTTTATTTGCACCCTAGCTCATTATCAAGGGTGGAGAAAGTTATTTTTAAATAGAACTGTTTTGTTTTAAGTTCTTAAATGTATAAATTTAATGATGATTGACCATAAATTTTTTAGTGAGTCACAGACCATGTGAACATTACTCGTGATTAAATATATTTTCTTGGGCTCTCTTTTGCACAAGCTAGCTTGGTATTTATACTGAGTCTCGAGCTCTTTGTGTATATATTTATCCAAAAGTATTATTTCTTAAGAATTGGAACAATATTCCTTGTTTAAAAATAAATTGGATAATTTTTAGGTTCAATATCAACCCAAATGAATTAGGGGCTTGCATATGGACTGCACCACACACACAGAACTCTCAGGGAACGTTTGTTGCGCCGGACTGGACGGGACAGGAGTAAGTACTGTAGCAAGCCCAAGCTAGCGTTTGGCAATGATACGGGCTTTGGTTAATGATCTTCTGGAGTCCCAAATACACGCTCCAATCGTTATCAGTCGTTGCATCTAGAAGTGATCGCACAACAGAGATGAGATTGCCCAACAGAGGAACACCTGATAACAATTATGAAAAGAAGAGAGGACGCCCAGTTGATGTTATAGATGGTATTTTTTTCCAGAATCATCATTGTTTTTGATTCGCTCTCTCTCTTCTCCTCCCGTTTTCTTTTCTTTTCCTGGGCAATGTAAAGAGATCATTTTGGGATAACAAGGATTATGGGTTGGTTGATTTGATTCAGTGCATATCAGTGAAGGAAGAGGGGGAGAAGAGATCTTGCGTTTTTTATTTTACTGACCTAATGTGCATTTGTATGTGTTTCAATTTGTTATATATGAAATAAATTTTACAGAATTGAAAATTGAGGTGTGGATGTTATGCTATCTACTCATCTGGTTTTTTAGTTTTCTCTGGGTGAAATGGTTTTTGGTGTGTTGATATGAGGAAATTGAACATAATTGAAACTGAACTACTGAAGTGTGGATCTAATGCTGATTTGATGAGGTCTTATGAGGAAATTGAAATGCTATCCATTCATCTGTTATTTTAGTTTCCTGCAGGTAAGATGGCTTTGGTGTTGATGTTCTTCATTTATGCTCCTTAGTCTTACCAGCACCAAACGTGCGAAGGTTTACAATAGAATAAGCCAAGTTACCAGTCTAGGACTCAAAGAAATTAAGCATGGCTATAAGAGCAGGGTACCAAACTCACCCTCAATCTCTATCGAGTCACTTTCACGTACATGAAAAAGAGATCGATCAAATGAAAAATTAAGCTTAATTATAAATGTCATTTTCATTAACATATATCCATCCTGTTCTGTTTATAATTGTAATTAAAATTAGAGGTTGATAATTGCCTTTGCTTTATACTATTATAGTCCCCAGGCCACCACCTTCTCCGGGTCAGCAACCAGATAGTTACCACTCTCTAGTTACAACCAGAAGGATCTTTTATATTGTACAGTAAAAGTGGAGCTTATGGGTGAAATTAAGTTACATCTGCTGTAATCTTTATATAGAGCTACTTTCTTCCTGATAATTTGTACATGATTTGAACTACATATGCAGTTGGTCAAAGGATGAAGACCAATTAAGGAGATCGAAGTCTGTTACGTTTTGATTTTATGGTAAAATTCCAGAAATATAAATATATATTACTTTGCATGGTAACTAATTATATCTGGGAGAGTTAGCTAGCTAGGTGCATGAACCCTCAACACATTACACATCGATGCTTAACAACGTGATGATCAGGTTTATCCTTTATAATTGTTGAAAGAGATCTTTAATTAATCTTACTCTTAATCTTATTCTTAATCGTGCTAATTTACAAAAAGCTATTAGTGAAGCTTGATTAGGAACAAATAATTAAGTAAAGCCCTAGCTGCAATATAGATGATGCTAATTTCATTTTTAACCGGAATATTAAAGTTGTATAAATCAGTCAATAGCCCTCGTGTTGTTTTGCAAGTTCATGCATCGTATCAAGAAAGAACTACTGCATATCTATCTCTGTGGTACATCGATCCTGGTACGTAAGACAATATGATTAAGCTAGGGAGCAAAATTGTAATTAACCCGGTCTTTATCCTTAATTAAAAATCATATAGTATCATTTAACAGTGGGTGTATATTAGGACCATGGTTAGCTTCTAAAAGAATCTAGAACAAATACAGATAGGGTCCATAAAATTCTTATTTATCAAAAAAAGGGTCCATAAAATTTTCATTGAAATAGCTCAGTACGTGGATGACAATATTCCGGGTCTTATAGCTCTTTGACTTTCAATTTGTTGGTGCAGGTGGAATAATATTTTACATATTTTTTTTGCACATGGAATAATATTTTACATTTCAGTCATTGTCTTGAAAATGATATTGCTTTATGTATATGTTACCTCTTATCACGTACTCACTTACGTGTCAATGGCTTCATCTTTTTCCTATTTCTTAGTTTTTCTATCAAATTATCTGTCATATAAAAAGAACGACCAATCCATTAATTTGAGAGCATCAGTACAACATAAACACCATTACGGAAAAAATAAAACTTGGGCCTAATAAGGATCGGCCTAGGGCTGGCAATTTGACCTGCGGCCTACTGTTTCCCTCGAAACCAGCCTATTAAAAGCCGTCTGAAACCCGTCATTTGCAAAATACAAAAACATGTTAAAGAAAATCCGCTCGTCGGAAATCCGTCCCTAGAACCCGTTAAGGCAAAAACTTCATAAAAAAGAAAAAGAAAAAGAAAGTAAAGTTTAGATAAAAAACAGAAGTGAATGGGTGGTGTTTTGATCAAAAAACATAAGAGATCTCTTCTTCTTATATTTTTTTTTTTAAAAAATATTTAATTAGTAACTCACACAACCTACATATGTCTATGTGATTTGAACTCATGACATCAAAGTTGTCGGTTAAACACCTTAACCAACCAAGTCACAACCCACTGACAATAAATCTCATATTCTCAATCATAAACTTATCAACCTAAGTTCATCTTCTTCAAAGTCATTCCATTATGGATTCCTTAATTTCATGTCTTCTCAATCTCTCTCTACTTGATAAGTCTTTGAGAAGCTAGAACAAAGTAGAGAAGAAGAGAGCTGAAATCGAAGAAACTAAGTTCAACTCTGATAAGATAAAAAACCACTCTCTGCTCCTTTGCTTTTGTTTTTTTCTTTCATTTTTATGAATTTGAGTTGGGCTAGGGCCTAGCCTAACTTCGAGCCTACAAGCTAGCCACATCTAGGCCTAAGAAATAGAGTCGGCCCAAGACCATCTTTCACATCCCAAAGAGTGACCCCCAGACCACCCACACCACAACCGTCACCGTCACCGAACACCAGCGTTAGACCAACGCCACTGTCTAACTCGGCCACCATTAAAAGCAAGTGCAACCGTAAATGGCCTCTAGGAAGAAACTCAAACCACTAACCAAAACCAAGTAGAACCATTGGGCACCGTCGCCAACCAAGTTATCGACCACATCCCATCTTAACCACTCAGATTTGATGGCTGATCTCACTCCACTTCCATACCCCTTGCCACTCCACAACCCAGTCACATCTTCAAGCCTCAACAGACAACCATATCCATACCTTTGCCACCCGACCTGAAAATGGCTGAACAACTCCCATCTAGCTACACTATTCTAGCCCTGGCAAGGGCAAACACCATCATTGGCGCCCAGTGGCGGATCCATGATTTAATATTGGTGTGGGTTTGAATTTTTTTCTCATTTCACCTTTTTTTAGGTTTATTGATGCAATAAAAAAAATTTATTGACAATCTAAAATATTTAACTAAAGGGGGATTCTGGTTACACATCTAAATTTACTGAATGTACCTCTATCATTTTTACTTTTTAATTTGACTTTGTCAACTTATAAAAAAATAAAAACAAGGACAAATATAAATAACTATCAAAAGAGAGAAAATAAAATTTACTCTTTATTCCCTATGACTAACACTTTCAAAATATCTCTCATTGTTGAAGACGAGATCATAATCGTTAGAAATTTTCAAATTGTTGTGTCTGTTGGGAAGTTACCAAAACTAAAATCCCAATAAAAAAGTTTTCTTTCTTCTCTTAGCCATTCTAGAAAATTTAGGGTGTTCAAAAACGATCACTACAAGGGCAGGCATTTCACTGATGAAAAATTTTCATCGGCCTGTTACAACGAATCCTCACTAAATGATGAATCTGATATCAATCCCTTACAATAATAATAATAATAATAATAATAATAATAATAATATCCCTTCTACCCAATTGCAACGTGTGGGACTTGATTAACACATATGTGATTGACTTTAATCTCTCCTTGATATCTTTGGATAAAGATGAGTTTCATCAAAACTGAAAATTAATGAACTAATACTGATTTCAATCTTGCATGATGACATACTTGTTCTTGTTGGTGATGCTCTCGATTTTTTACTGTTCTTGTTGTTTTTTTAATTTATCTAATTTTTCTTTCAAAGACTATTTTGGTAAAAATTAGGAGTGCACTTAGGTATTTAAGTATGTTGAAAAGTAAAATAGAGGTGTATTAAGTAAGAGAAGTAGACATAGTAAATTTAGAGGTGCAATTAGAACTCCTCTTAACTAAAATAGAGTACATACACACACTGATTGATTGAGATGCAATAAGAACATAATAATCGAGCAAAATTGTGCTTCACTATAAACAAAGGTTATGAAAGAATTCAATCAAAAGTAATACCAAAATACATCTTATCAAACAAGATAGCTTATGAGGCCTATTGTATTTTACTACTACATTAAGAAAAAATCCATAAAATAAAGGAGTATGAAAAAGGAAAAATAATTTACTACTATAATAAGAAGAAATTCAAAAAAAAATAATGGAGAGAATCATGAAAAAAAGTAAAGAAAATGACCTGGGAATCGAACCCAGGTGGCTAGCTTTGAAGAAATAAGGTACACCAAGCCTACAACGACTTTTGTTATTTCTACAATGCTCACGTTAAAAATTTTAATGCTACAATCTAGGTTTGGCTTGATCTCTACAGAGCTCTATATTGGATCCGCGCCTGGTGGCGCCAAGTTGCATGCCAGACATGCAAAAAAATTAAAGCGACGCTTGTAGGGTTTATTGTGAGAGAGTGAACTTTGAAGTCATGTTCATCTTCGGTTCTTCATTTCTGATGCATATGTATGTCATATGAATGGTTGATTTTGTTTTAAATGAAAAAGAAATAAATACATCACACATATGGGAAAAAACTCTTATTCCCCCTTAAGAAATGATAACTTTTATTCTCAAACCATTTTTGACAATCCAAACGATACCGGAATAGACCTCACAACTGGTGGTTATCCTGATTTTCACATTTGGATCTCAAACCATTCACTTTAAAAGACCTAGGGTTCTAATAATATTTGTGATTGCACCTGAATCCAGGTCGGGCTGCCTATGTACCCTGTTCTCAAGAATCAAGCCACACGTAGCTCTTATTTTAAATAACGTGCTAACCGAGAAAATCCCGCTTTACTACTTATTGGTCGATTTAACAATGGATTGCAAACGCTCAAAGCATACCCGGAGTTTAAACCATCCGTTGAGGTATTCACCGACCCACTAACCATCGGGATTATCCCAAACATTCCACCATAATCAAACACAACACACACATAAAAAATATAACATAAAAGCATCCACGTAAATAACAAATCCTCTAGGGGTAATATAATCAATTTATCCCCAATGACACTCTTGTAAATACCTAGTACTGCAAGAGGGAATATTGTAAAATCAATCTAAATGGCAGCTTGGTAAATATGCTAAGCTGCTAGGGGTATTTTAGAAATTTCTGCCCCAATGACAACCCTTGTAAATAGACAAGACAGTCAGGGGCAGTATGGTCTTTTTAACCTCAATGGTAGGCTTGTAAATATACAAATATGCCGAGGGCATTTCTGAGATTTCAGCCTCAATGACACCCCTATAATTATATAAAACAGTCAGGGGTATTTATGGAATTTTCAACTCAATAGCAGCCTTGTAATTATACAAAACTACCAAGGGTATTTATAGGATTTCAGCCCTAGTGGCACCCCTATAATTACTCCAAACTGTCAAGGACAGTTTTGACATTTCATACCGCGGTAAAAACAGTAAAATGGTAAATCATAGACGGTAAAAACCAGGGTTTTCACCCTTTCTTCTCCGATCGACTGTTACGACCGAAAATCAAGCTTTCTCGACCGGATTTCACTCCTCTATCTGCAGGCCTAGCTCCTACACAATCCCAACACCCTAGAAATGCCAAAACAGAAGAGAAAAATGGGTTGAGGGATTACCCAGTCGAGCTCTAATGGCAGTGGCGGTAGTTCTCCTCCGGCGGAGCTCTTCTGCGCTCCAAGCAGCTTCTGGAAGTTCCTGGAAGCCCTTCGACCCGCCTCTGGCCCTGCCTCGACGTCCACCCTACCTGACCAATGCTTGAACCGACGCTCCTCTCTGCTGGGTGGCTGGCACGGCGGCAATGGCGTGTTTGGAGGTCGAGGCTCGGTCGCCAGAGCCAGGCGAAGCCACTAGTGGTAGCGGTGAGGCTGGACGCGCGCCGGGGAAGCGCTGCTCACTCGATCTCCGTCGAGGAGAGAGAGTGTGAGAAATTGAGGGAGGAGAGAGAGAGTTCTCCGGTCAACCCCCTCCCCCCTAAATATAAACAAATCTAACGGCCCAGATTTGATCTCTAAACAAATCGACGGCGCAGATTGAATCACAGAAAGTTACCATGAATAGTAAATAGATTTTTTTGCTATTTACTATTTACCGCGCAGTAACTACACATTATCCTGAATAACTTTCGTATACGAGCTCCGATTAAAGCGTAGGACATACCCACGAGTTCGTATTAATGTCATCTACAACTTTCCCGAAGGAAATTTCCTCAAATTCTCGACTTATCGTAAAGTCGCCTTTTTACGATAAGGTAAATAACTTTTATTACTTCCGTAAACTAAATACATTCATGTTAAATACCTCGTAGCCCCGGAAAATATTCCAGACATACCGGTGGACTTGTAATAACGTAATCTACTACCTCGGGACATTAATCCTATTTTCCCCCAAAATCGAAAATATTTCGATATTAAACTCGAATAGTAGTTCGGGGAAGACTAACAACGTGGTTACAACCCTCCGTAACCCGTCTGATCCCGATAAAAAGGTAAATTTTGGGACGGGGTGTTACAAAAAGTTTGGGTGTCGTCGAAATCTTTCCAAAATTAGTTTGTGAAGCTATATGTATGTACATATATGTGTGTGTGTATATATATATATATATATATATTGATTTTGAGTTTTATTTGAGTTGAATTAAATGATTTTGAGTGTGATTGAGTTGATCGATTTTGATTTGATAATATATATGAAGTTGTTGTTAATAAGCCGTCGATTTTGATTGAGTATATATATATGTTAATTAATTTAATTATAATATTATGTTCATGCATGATATGAATTAATTAATAAGTTGTTGATTATTATATGTTGATTATGATTTTGTGATGATTGATGTGTTGATATATAATATTGTTATATAATTAGTAATTAGTGTATATATGTAAAACATATATATATATATATATATATATATAAATTATTATTTGTTATTAATTAATTATTGTAGAATACTAAATGATTTGAAATTTTATATATGAAATTAATTAATTAGAGTTATACATTTATATTTTACGTTTTCAATTTTTTAAAATTATATATATATATATATATTTCAAAATGTTACTTAATTATTTGTTTCCTATCCAATTAGGTGAAGGTGAGACAGATTAGTGACGAGGTGATGATTGCTATAATGAGGGAGACATGACCGGACACGCAGGAGGAAAACATGTCTCGAATCGACACTTCGGATCTCAGGGTTGGAGAGAGGATCATTGGCACATCATTCCCACCGCGAGGAAACAACTTCTACTGCCTGGGTCTAGGAAAGAAGGGCGAGGGGGTACTGAAGACCACTCCAAGATTTCAAAAAAGACAACCTCGACCAGCAGCAGGACGACTCAGCTAGAGGCAGAAGTTCAGATTCTACGGGAACAGCAAACCGCCCAGACAGCCTATACTGACGCTTTACAGGAGTATAATGCGGCAATATATGCCACCCAGCAGGCACAGCAGCACCAGATGCTCAAGTACTTGCAAGAGTTTTCAGCTGCCCAGTTTCAGGGACTTCCGGCTCTGCCCATGCCTACGCATATACCCCTACCTCAGCCGCCGCAACCTCCTCAACAGCAACCTCCTCCTGACGTGGATATAAATTTAGATGATATAGATTTTATATAGTTAAATAATTATATAGTTTTATGTGTTTATGAATAATTTATAAATATTTTAATGAAAAACGTGTTGTCACTTTTGATGGTGTTGTTGGTTATATGAAATTGTTTTAGTGTAATTTGCAGGTTGCTTGGAATGGTAATTTAGAAATTTAGAGATTTTTTTGGCTGGAATGGACTTATAGCCGACGAAATTTACCATAATTCTTCGGCTATAGTATTTTTTTTCAAGGTTTGGTCGATGAAATATGGCCTATTTCGTCGGTTATAGTAGTATTCAACCGACGAAATTTATTATAATTCGTCGGCTATATTTTTTTTTTTAATATTTAGCCGACGAATTATAGCAAATTTCGTCGGCTATAGTGTTTTTTTATTAAATACTTTAGCCGACGAATATATTAATATTTCGTCGGCCAAAGTCTCAGGTTAAGGTCGACAAAAAATTATTTCGCCGGCTTAAGTCGTACTTTAGCCGACGAAAAATATAGAAACAAATCGTCGGCTAGGTGTGAAATTATAGCAGACAAACAGTTTTATTTCGTCGGCTAAAGTCATAGCCGATGAGCCTTTACCGACGACATCTTAATCGACGAATTTGGTTAACAAGTCGACGAAAATTTTTCGTCAGCCAAACTACTGGTCCTAGTAGTGTTGGTACTCGTGTGTAAAATCATGCATTCGCCATCAACACTATAAAAAACTGATTCCATAAGGTTGATTATGATACTCATCTTCCTCTTTGGATATTAGAGGGTTGATAAAGAATTGATTCATGATAAACAAGTGAGACATAACGCCGGAATTCACCCATCCCTGAATTAATTCCGCCATTCAATTCCATTCCAAATTATGTATTTGATAATTTCAATCGAGGAAATTGACCTTTATAAATTATGAATTCCTTACCTTTAAATAAATTACTTCATTTATCCCCTCATCCAAACACACTCTTACAATATTAACAATCATTTTGTTAAATCTGAGGCCATTTTTTTGGTCAGAAAATTTTGATGCATTTGGATATTAATTGTGGAGGATAATCACAATAGAGGACATCAGCCAGCCAAGGGCAATATCTGAATCCTTCTGCGCGCATCTCGGCCTGGAACCAGGCCAGCAACGTACCTAGCTAGCTTAATTAACTAGTTGAAATAAATTTAAGCGAGTTGCCATGGCCATGGGGTTTACATATACAGTTGCCATGCTTGAATTAAAACTATATATTTCATTCCAAGAATCTCTCTTCCTGGTCTCTCTTCCATAGTTTCTGCTCAACATATATATATTTTTAATTCTTTACTAATAATGCATGTTTAGTTATGTTACAATATGCCTGATTAATCATATATCGGTCTTCTCAAACTCTGGCGACCAAAGAGAGTAGGACATGGAATCAGGTGACTATTTCTTGGTCATTTCTCAAGAATTTCAATAATTTTCAATTAATTGCAACTTGCATGAGGAAGATGATGATTTTGAAACATATGGCAATTAGAATGTGGAAAATATTCCACTCGTACGGCTTGAATTTAGACCCAGTTACCAAATTTGATCCATTACTACGTACTAGCTCGTCTATTAGACCAGTTATCTGGATGGATGATCGAGTTTCTATTAGATACTGTATGTGACTGCTGTATGACATCTTGTGTGTTCTCAATTTCAATTTATTGAACTATGATGGAGATTATTAGTAGGTATTCCGGTATCCTTTATGCTTTATATATAGATCGAGATTATTATTTGTTTGTAGTTTCTGTTTTAGCTTGTTCGATCGATCACCATGTGAATGTAGATGCTAATTGCCAACATCGGATCGCCGGACCGGACATATTTGCAGGTTGCCCTACCGGTTTTCACACAGTTCACTTAAGTAATAGTCAAGGCCAGGAGGAGTAAAAAGAAAAGAACTAATTATGCTGAAACCCTAGTTGTGTTTTCTATCTGATAGAAAAAAATAGTGCCAAAATATGACAGTTTGAGAATATGTTTCTTATGTATTCATTCCCAGGAGAGGGTTGGAGAAATTACTACTTAATTAGTTCTCCCCTCCACAAGGCGTTGCGCCTGGATTTGAATTTGAGATTCTAGATTGGACTTCCAAATTTGTTCAGATATGAGAATATGACTTCTATTCTTCACTGCAAATGTTATGGGCCTAGGCCTTCCCATTTTAGTACCGCCAGAGGACCACTTTCTTTGTTTGCCATATTGGGCACCGGTGGAATGAAATTACAAAAGACGACACGTCGTTTTCGACATGATTTCGGTTCTTTGTCGTCTGGTCTTCTTACCCATTGTTTTATGGAAAATATTGGTTTATGAAATTTCGGTCAAGCTAGAGTCTTGGACTAGACAGAACGCCAGAGACCAGACAATTAAGGCGGCCAAATCACAAAGAGGAACGAGCCCTATTATGATGGCGTGGAAGCCATTAACAGACATCGATCCCATTCATGCACCTAGCTATCAACTACTGCAAAAGCTGAAACCCTCCAGCCCTATATCCACACATGCAAAAGCTCATATCCAGGCTCTTTTTCATGGCCAAACAGAGGTTTCATTTTGCTTCCTCCTGCTCATGAGAAGCTTCCAACCAAAGAAGAAAGAACACATTCCCATTTCCCAACCGTCATATAAGACCTGAGAGAGTAAGAGACCAGACCTCATGCGTGCGTTATATATACATACCTGTCACAATTCATGACCAGCCTTATATCAAATTTGCGTCCAATTTCGAAATCAAACTAGCCTTAACTTAGATTTGTTGATATCGAACGTGCACTTAGAACAGTTAAAAATGGAGGGGGAGAGAGCAGAGAGTAATGAACGGAAGAGTAAGCAGCCGATCAAGGTGAGAGATCAGACCCGGTACAGAGGGATTCGGAGGCGGCCGTGGGGGAAGTATGCCGCGGAGATTCGAGACCCTTCGAGGAATGGGGCACGTCTATGGCTAGGTACGTTCGAGACGGCGGAAGAGGCAGCGAGGGCTTATGATCGAGCTGCTTTCGGCTTTCGGGGTCATTTGGCCATCCTCAATTTCCCTAATGAGTACCAGTATCATAATCCCTCAACCAGCTCTTTCGTTACGTCGCATTCAGTTTCTTCTTCATCATCAACGTCATGTGCTTCAGTTTCTTCTGCTGCTGCCGATGTTGGAGTGCGTTTTGGAAACGGAGAAGGTCGATTGATAGAGTTTGAGTACTTGGACAATATGGTGTTGGAGGAGCTTCTTGAAGAGCAAAGGAAGTAAGAGTCCATGAAATCAAGGGAAATACAGATACTCTAGCAGTCTAGCTGCATGATTGAATTATATTGCTTAAATTGGTTTCTAATTTACTACTGTGATTCAATTACAGGCAGAGGGGATTTTACTTTCTTTTTATTATTCAATTCATCTTACAGCTGGTTTGTACCTTGCAACCCAAATAATGAATATATATTAATTTCTGGATTTAATTTCAAGTAATGCTAGGTGAACCATATTTTGAGAGACCATCTAAAGACCATCTTACGTGACGACTGACGTGACAAAGCCACATCATCATAACACAAATTCTGATATTTTAATTTATTAACCTTTTAAATTTTGACGTTGCTTCCAAAGCCTATTTCTAGCTCTGTTTCAGTTCCTCCCTCTCCTTTTTTATATACTCTTGTGTTCTTGTTCCATTCTATTCCAGACGGTGAGCTCATTGCCACAATGAAGGGGAGGACAAGCTCATTCCTCTTCATCGTCTTCTTCCTCGCTCTCTGCCCTTCATGGGATACTCTCTGTTCAATCATTTCTCCAAGACGAACCGATGAGATTGGAGCTCATTCACAGACACTCTTTGCGTGATGAAACGCCGAAAACGCAGCTAGAACTCATCTAAGAGCTTCAGCGCCACGACCTCATTCGCCACCGGATGATCACTCGCCGGAGGCAGCAGCACCATCATGGCATTGCAACTGGTATAGGGAGAAATGCATTGGAAACTGAAGCCTCCATTGCAATGCCGTTGAGTTCGGCTTGGGATTTCGGTGCCGGGCAGTACTTTGTTCAGATTAAAGTTGGAACACCTTCCCAGAGGTTCTTGCTGATTGCAGACACAGGGAGTGACTTGACATGGATGAAGTGCAAGTATCATTGCATTGAGAATTGTGGGTTGAAAAGAGCAATGATGAAGAAGAACAAGAAGAAGGTGTTTCGTCCTGCTCAATCTTCAACCTTCAAAACAATCCCTTGCTCTTCGGAGATGTGCAAGTTCGAGCTTGCCTTCTCTCGCAAAGAATGTCCAACCCCATTGAGCCCTTGCAAATATGATTACAGGTAAACATTTCCCAATTCTATAGATATCTCAGTCTCATTGAACTTACAAAATGCTAAACTTCTTCCATTTTCGAATTTTGCGATTTCAGAAATTCCTGTATCCAAAATCCAAATTGTGAAAAGTATTTTAGAACCAAACTAAATGTGGTTGGGAACATGTTTTTTGTGAGTACATAGGTCGACTCTGTTTTTAAAACCCTACCAAAATTCGATCAAAGACGAATTTGTGTTATGATGATGTGGCTTTGCCACGTCAGCCGCCACGTAAGATGGTCTCTCAAAATATGGTTCATCTAGCATTACTCTTGTTTCTAACTATTACATAACTAGCTATTCATGCACCCATAACAATATTTGTTGCATTAAACTATCACAAGATTCCTTCTTCCATTAGAATGAATCACCAATCTCAATAAATATAGCGCGCAACAGATTGAGTGAAAAACTAAAAATATATGTTATTTGAAATTAAAGAGTAATGCTAGATGAACCATATTTTGAGAGACCATCTAGAGACCATCTTACGTAGCGGCTGACGTGGCAATTATAATTGAATATGAACTCCAATTTCTCTTTTTAAATTACAATCTATTCTCAAATTTTAATTTTTCTAAAACCCCAAATTTCTAATAGCAATAGTTAGATGAGAGTACCTTGGTAGATAAAGCTTGGTTTTTGGTTTGTGCAATTGGGTAGAGCGGGCATCTTGGACTGTTTAAGACTTGAGTTTTGTGAAGTGGGTTCGTACCTTCCTCCTCTTTTTCATTTCACGATCATATGTGAGATGTTAATCATGGGAATACTACCACAAACTTGGTCTAAAATCGAATCTTCTTATTCTACAGTTCCATTGAACCAGAAAATCAGTTCATCATTTGCGGTGTTTAAATAGAGAGAGGAGCGGCGATGATTTGTCAAGTGAGAGAAGATGGAAGTCATAGAGAGCGAGAGAATGAAAAACCAATTATGCCCTTCATAATATGTGTAATGACATGTAGATTAACAACGTCATTAACATCCTGTGTACATAAACTCAGTTGTACTTCAAATTTGATGCACTAAAGTTAATATTTTAGAATTTGGTTTACTAAAAGTAATAGTGACCCTTGGTGTATTATTTATAAAAAATTTCCTTGTTTTTTTGCTTCAGATTTTTCACCCATTTAAACCCTTTCAATAATATTGCCCCCATTGGAAATCTATAGAAGTCTCAACTCTGTTGTAATTGAAGACCTTTTACACAATTTTTTCCGTAAAAATCTAAGTTTGCTAGCCGAGAAACATAATTAAAACTCTCTTATAGATATAATACCTGGTTACTTGTAGCTTATAATTAAGTTGTTGATTACTGGGTTGACTGGGTTCTAATCATATCTTCTTCTCCTGTAAATTTCTTCTCCTTTCTCCTTTCTCCTTTCTTTCTTTCTTTCTTCTTTCTTCTTTCTCGTCTTCTTTTTTTTTGCCCCACAGATATAATCCTGCCATTCCTGCGTCCGCCACTACTCATATGTACTCACCACTACTTCTCATATGTACTCAGTTAATAACTAGCTACTAGCATCAACAAATCGGTTCTGGTCTTGATAAACTAAATGACATCACTATGATGAACTGATGATCACTAAATGATAAGATATTAAATAAGAATATAACTGTATAAAAGTTGAATCTTCTGTGTAAGAATCTTGCAATGACAAAACTTTCATGTCTTATATGCCCATTAAAATCCTACGCCATGTATACATCAGAAAGATCATCGATCGTTAATTTTAAATAATAGAAAAAGCAGTGAACCACCAGAAACAGAATAATATGAGTCAAAATGTTAATGTTGTCATCGATGACTATACAGCTTCCTAAATGTGAACTAAGAACACCCGTCGGACAAGACTGAAAATTTAGACTGCAGCGTTATATTTGTTGGACTATATATATGACTGCATGTCACTACCCATATTTTGCCTCCAAAATTTGAAATCAAATTATACTACTCAAAGCTAGAGTGCAGGAGTCTTGGTTAGTTTGCAGAACATAAGTTATATATATATATGGAGGGGAAAGGAGAGGAGAATTCGAACCAGGCGAAAACAGTCAGAGATCCAACAAGGTATAGAGGAACTCGGAAGAGGCCATGGGGCAGATATGCAGCAGAAATTCGAGACCCTACGAGAAATGGGGCACGTCTGTGGTTAGGTACATTTGACACTGCCGAACAGGCAGCAAGGGCTTATGATCGAGCTGCTTTTCGTTTGCGGGGGAATCTTGCTATCCTCAACTTCCCGAATGAATACCATTACCATAACTCATCAACAAGCTCTTTCGTTGCGTCGAATTGCAGTAGTTCTTCATCTTCAGCTGTCGTTCCTTCTGCTGCTGCTGATGTTAAGCCTTTCTGCAAACAAGAAAGTGAAGTTATTGTGTTCGAGTATTTGGACAATATGATCTTGGAGGAGCTTCTTGCAACTAAAGAACATACACAAGGAAATTAAGGGAAAACATGAGTATCAGGTTGATTGATTTGCATCATTTCTGTTACGAATAAATTCGATAACGAAAATCATAATAAAAGGTTTCTAAGTTTATTGCTGTAATTCATGTTACCTTGGTTGTGAGTGTGACTCAAAGATGAAATAAGATAAGGTCTTGCCGTCATCATGTCTTTTTATGCTAGTTTCAAGCAACACGGTTCAAATCATGCATGCATTTTCCAGCCAAAAAATAAAAAAATCATGCATGCATTGAGCATGGTATGACGAAACTACATTTAAATCATTGTTTAATATTGCAGAAACTTCAGTCAAGCAAGCCTAAGTTAGATTTGTTCATAGAATAAATTGAAGTGTCATGATTTGGCTGTGTAGCTACGTCAGATCATATCATCAGGACATACTGATTTCAGTTTTTTAGGTGGAGTGAGGAATTAGGAACGAGTGGACACACGTATAATATATAATAATAATAATATTTAAAATTAATTTCTATCTATTATAACGGTAATCATCATCGACGAGATTTCATATTTTGAAATCGTTGTATAATACTCTCATTTTTATTTTTTTAGAATTATACAATTTCATCTTTTATACTAGTGAAAATGTCTTTATTGATATATGAAATCAAACAATCATTCATAAATTGGTAGCGCATTCGATAGATTTGTTAAAATTCTGGAAGTATCTCAACATTTTGAATGTGAGGAGGAGAAAAAGATTTGGAACTCTCCCTAGACATAAACTACGGTAATCTACCGTACTTGACTATATATATAGATGTTTAATATATTTGTTAAAGTTTCCTACATTGGATATAGATTTATATTGCTACAAGAAATTGTATTGAATATGTAAATCTATTACTATATTGAAACATAAAAATTATATAATAATAATAATAATAAATAAGTCAATAAATAACTACAGCAAAGATTCTTTTTTAAATGGCGACAAAAGATTTCCTCAAGTTTATATTCTGATCTAAATAATACATATAAATATATATATTTTTTTTTCTTTTTAAAATGTTTAGTGGGCACTGGTTGTAAGGATATGATATATTTACAACCATATTTTTGGCTAAATCTTGGTTGGGGCACGGGCCTCACCCTAGATTAACGTCGCTCCGCCCCTGTGTGCCATAATGTCTTAGGTTCATGATGGACTTATTGTGAGGTCATTTTGCTTACGCTCAAACTTGTGATCGGCAAGTTTTCGCTGTTGCGTAAAACAAAAGCTATAATACTCATGTTGTACTGTAATGCTAACGGATTCCGTAATGTAATTACAGTTTATGTATTTTAACTAAGATGTTAAATATCGATAATATTGTTAAAATGTTGCCGAAAATATCATTTTTTGGGTCTGCAAAATTATCTCAGCCTACATCAATGTTTCGTGAGAAATTTTGGAAATATCTCGATATTTCCCTATATTTCCGGAAATGAGCAATATTTTCAATTTCTGTGGGAATATCCCGCAAAGATTCCGGAATTGTATTAATTCAAAACTTGATCCGTTACCTATTTCGAAATCGTCCCCTTCCAAAATGAAGGTGTACGCACCGAGCAACTCTCCTACCGAAGGATATGTGTTCATAACCTGCCCTTTTTTATTTAAGAACTTGTTAAGCAATTAATTAATTAATAAGATAGGATTATTAGCAATTTTAGATTTAAATTTCTAGGTACACTCACTCTATAAAAGATGAAAATTGTTCACCATTTATTCATTTTTATCCAAATATAATATAGTTAATGGAACAAAATAAGTGTCACATAGTTCACTTCAAATTACTCATGTAATTTAATGTGAAATGTATCACGTGTATAAATTACTCATGTAATTCCATATAAAATGTATCATATATAGTAAACCTCGTTAAATTAATAATCGATTAATTAATAACATCACTAAAATAATGATTTTTGTCGGTTCAGAATTGAGGACAACGTGGTAAATTAATAATTCATTAAATTTATATGATAATACAAATACGAGAATTCATAGATCCCAATGAATGTATAAATTAATAATACCTCAATAAATAGAATTATTACACATTTATGGAGACTTGATCAAGAATGAGTCAATTGTGATTTGTTTTTTTTTAAATTGAGGTCATTTTGAATCTCATCTCGAGCTTTTCTTATCATTGTAAAAACTTGTGGTATTGTTTTCTCATGATGCATCAAAAATTTGTTCAATGTCATATCGCTGCTTTAAGAGCCTCTAATTGTGACGAGGCTCCATAATTGAACTATCATCTTCAACTTCATCGTCTTGATTAGTTTCCATGATGCTCTCAATAATCTCCTCCTCAGTCAACAACTCTGTAGTTGAGTTATTTTCTTTATGGTTTTTGTTTATTTAAATAGTTTGTTGTCTATTTAATGTGTATTATGTGAACTTCTATAGTACATAGAACTTGCATGGTACGTTGAATAATATAGTACATCGAATAAAGTAACTCATTAAACAATGTATCAGTAATAAATTTGACAAAATAAATAAGATTTTTCTATAACTTAATAAGTTATTAATTTATCGATTAATTAATACCTCGCTAAATTAATAGATTTTGACTATCCCGACCTTATTAATTTAAAGAGGTTTTACTGTATATATAGAAGGTGTGATGATCAAGCCTTAATTTGGGTTTCCAACCATAAAAATAATTAGATAGTTTAGAATAAAATTTTAAGAATTACTACAACTCACGTACTTTTTCACCTTAAATTACTATAACTCACTATTGATCAATATTTATTTCACATTTTCTTTTCAAATATAGTAGATAATTAAGAAAACAATCTCTCACAGTTTCATTTAAAATTTCATTATTTTTCTTTAAATTTCCATCAATTTTCTTGATTTTTTACTACTATCATATTTCCTCGAAAGAGATTACTCATTAGTGTGTCTTGCTCGACTTCTGACCTCTGATCTCGGCTTCACCTCAGGTATCATCTTGTTTGACGACAACCCAGAAAGAGATTAAAGTAATTGGGCACTAGGGTTAGATTAAAGAGAATTGACCTAATCCTCCTTAACTTTTAATCATATTACTGACAGATGTTAAATAATATATAGATTTATAATTATAGTAAAATGCAAGTTAGTTATTGATCAAATTTCAGTTTACAAATACACCATTTACATATTATCTTGCACATTTAAGGACAAAAATTAACAAATTAGGACAAGTACTTTGATGTCCACTTGCCATCTGTCATTACATATTTTACAAAACTACCTTTCATACCATATTCAACTGCTACTGTCGAATTGAAGGTACGTTGCTGCTACTGCCTAATTGTATGTATGTCACTGCTACTGTCGAATTGTATGTGTGTCGCTGCTACTGCCTTAGATGTTTGTAGCTACTACTGTCGAATAAGATTATGTGTGTGCTACTATTACCTACAAATATGTTGCTACTGTAAGACCCCGTCCTAAAAATTTACCTTTTTACCGGGATCAGGCGGATTACAGAGGGTTGTAACTGCACTTTTAGCTTTTCTCGAATTAATATTCAAGCTTAATATTGAGATATTCACGATTCTGGGGGAGTAAAGAATTAATGTCTCGAGGGGGTAGATTATGTTAATACGAGTCCTCCGGTATGTCTGGAGCTACGAGTTGTTTAATATAAATTTATTCAGTTTACGGAAATAGTGAATGTTATTTACTTTACCGTAAAAATGTGACTTTACGTTAAGTCAAGAATTTGGAGAAACTTTTTTCGGGAAAGTTGTAGAGAGCGTTATACGAACTTGTGGGTATGTCCTATGAATAAATCGGAGTTCGTTTGTAAAAGTTATAAGCAAAAACGTAAAATTACTATGCGATAAAATGACTATAAATATGAGTTGCCGAGGTGAAAAATCAGATTTTCATCCCGGGCCATTCTCTCTCTCTCCCTCCCTGTCGGATCTTCTCTCCATCACCGCACCTCAGTCCGGATCGACTCGCCACCGTCCCAGCTTCTGATTTGGGCATGTGGCTGGCCGACATATGTCGCCATCGGGGAGAAAACAACGCGAGAATGCCGACTGTTCACTAGGAAGAATTGGCCGGATTTCTCTCTCCACCAGTAACCAATCGGTGAGTTCTCTATATGATTTTGTTGGGCTTGATGAGTACTATAATCCCCTAGAATTTGATGGCTCGATTCATTGTGTGTAGGAAGAATTTTAGATTTGAAATTTTAGGTTATTTTGCCCCAATTCGGGTTTATACTGTTCATGGTTGTTTGACCGGTTTAGAGTCGGAATTAGGCTTCGAGTTAAACATGAAAGATGTTCGGAACGACATGAGGATCATTTTGTGAAATTTTGGAAGGTTTCTGGGTTGGCCGGACTTCGGTGGCCGACCGGCCGCCTCTAGTGGCGGAGCTGGCGGCGACGTTGTTGATTAGGGTAAATAGGAGTAAATCCTCAGAGTTTTACCGCGGTAAATCTTGTATTTTACCATTTACCACATGTATAAAATGTCAAAAATGCCCCTGATAGTTCAGATTATTTACAGGGCTGCCACTGCGATTGAAATTCTAAAAATGCCCTTGGCAGATTTGTATATTTACAAGATTGCCACTGAGGTTAAAAAGACTATACTACTCTCAGCAGTTTTAGCTAATTACAAGGATGCCATTGAGGCTGAAATCTCAAAAATGCCCTTGGAAAATTTGTATAATTACAAGACTGCCATTGAGACCAAAAAGACAATACTGCCCTTGAGAATTCAAGTTAACTACAAGGGTACCTTGGAGTGTTTTTACTTATATGCCTTTGGAGGGATTTATATATTTATGTGGTTGTCTTTTTATTATATTTACGTGTTTGGACGTTGTATAGTTGAATGTTAGGGTTAATCCCGATAAATAGTTAGTTTTTGAGTACCTCAGCGGAGAGGTTAAACTTTAGGATGACCATAGTCGTACGCCATCCTTAATAGGCCATCTACCCATAAATAGAAAAACGGGATTCGCCCATTTAGGGCGTTAATTAAAATAAGAGCTACGTGTGGCTTGATCCTTGAGGACAGGGTACGTAGGCAGCCTGACTGGGATTCGGGTGCAGTCACAAATAATATTTAGACTATAGTTCCTCTAAAGTAGTTAGTTTGAAATCCTAATGCGGAAATCGGGATAACCTCCGGATTGTTGAAAATGGATTGAGAAAAAGGGTTATCCCTTCTCAAGGGGGATTACGAGTAAATCTTTTTTGGGATGAGTCCCGCACGTCCTATCCCGGGTTTAGAGAGATAAAACTCAGGCGGGGGCGTGACAACTACTGCCCAATACGAAAATGTTACTGCTGCTACTACATACTAAGACACAAAGTAGCAATACGCACCACCACCAAGCAGTAGCACCATGCATCATCACCACCGCACATTTGCAACTTGCATCACCACCGCGCAGTAGCAGCAGATGTACGCAGCACAACAACGAAGTAGCAATTGCCGGTGAGAGTCCATTTTTGCAAACAAACATTCATCAAGTCCAAATCAAAGAAAAAGAGTACACTAACCACAATCCCGATATACCAAAATCAACTCAATTGAATCGTGACCAACGAGAGATGTTGTTGTATTGGAACTTGAGGCGGCGATGAAAGACTCCTCGGATTTGTCAAATCTTGGCTTCATGACGGCGGTGACTGAGAGAGTGAGAGATTGAGAGGCGAGAGAGATGATTATGTCACTAGATTTTTTTCCCTATATATAGTGGTAGGGCTGTGATCAAGTGTGGGAAGATACAGAGTAAGAAATTAGATTAACTAGTAAAATGATGACACTTGTGTGTGTGTGTATATATATATATTAAAAAAATCAAGTAATTCAGACCGGGTTTCAGGTAAAACGGGAACCAACCTGATTTAAATCGGATCGGATCAGATCAGATCAGATCAGATCGGATCAGATCAGATCAGATCAGATCGGTTTGAGCTATTTTTTCACCCGTTTAAAATGGATCGGTTATCCGGTCGATTTTTTTTAGTTTTTCATGGGGTCTATTGTAAGGAATGAATCATCGATTAAGGTCTACCATTACTGCAGCAAACACTACTATAGCACCAAAGTGTGAGCAAATGAATTCTCAAATCTCAGAAAACAATGATCGACTTCCATTGTTTATTGTTAGAGTAATACCTAGGGGAGGTTGTCAAAGCAAAGTCAGTATCCATGAGGAATACCATCTTTTTAGTTCCTTCAATAAAAAACCTTTTATATTAACAGCTTGGATTTGTTTAGTCATTAATAAAGACGAAAGAGATTTGTTTTAGAATTTTCCTTTGGTCAAAATACTACACTAATGTTATGTCATCAGTGACACCACTGAGCAAAGCAAACTCAAAAAGGTTATTGTGCTAGAAACAAATCCAAGATCAAGATAAAACAAGAAGTGAATCAAATAGATTCCAGCACCATACAAGTATTTTAAAAAAGAACACTCATATTTTGTCATTGATGACTCTGGGATTGAGCTTTTATAATTGCACAGTGATGAGGTTTTTCTTTTCTTCCTCTACCTGAAACTTCCCAGTAACGAACCGAGAACTTTTCCCTACCCCTCAGAAGAGACTGAAACTTCCCAGCACAAACCTTACGCATTATATATATGTGTGTATACATACACCATGCATATCGGATCACAACCAACATTTTGCCTCCAAATTTGAACTCAAATACAACAAACCCGGCCACTTCAACTATGGAGGGGAAAAGAGAACAGAACAAGCCGAAGGTAAGAGATCAAACCCGGTATAGAGGCATCCGGAGGCGGCCTTGGGGAAAATATGCAGCTGAAATTCGGGACCCTACAAGAAATGGGGTACGTCGTTGGTTAGGTACATTTGACACAGCTGAAGAGGCAGCAAGGGCTTATGATCGAGCTGCTTTTGGTTTCCGGGGTCGTTTAGCCATCCTCAACTTCCCAAACGAGAGCCAATACCACTATTCATCAACAAGCTCTTTTGTCACATCAACTTCGCCGCCTTCATCGTCTTCCTTTTCTTCTGCTGCTGCTGGCATTGCGAAGAAGAATGGAAATGAAGAAAGTGGAGTGATAGAGTTTGAATATTTAGACAATGTGGTCTTAGAGGAGCTTCTTACAACACAAGAAAGCTGAGCCAAAAACTGTGACACTGTTTTGTTTTTCGATCTGTTTGATTTGATTCAACTATTCTGTTAAGGAGTTTTAAAAGACGAAGTCTTGAGTCTTGACATTGGATTCTAGTTTCAAGCAAGCAGGAACATATTCCAATCATTGTTTATTGTGTTGCAACTCGCAAGTACATAAAATATATGATTAGAAGAGAGGTTGACATTAAAGAGTTGATTGGTACTCAAACAGAAAGGTGGACTAGATTAGCAACTCATGACACTTCTCTTCAGACTAAAATCCCATGCCACCTTGGAACAGAGGAAACAGAACCAAACAGTGCAGAAGGGAAGAATGAGTGATAATCTAAATCTAATTGGCATTGAAAGATTAGGGAGATAGGAATTTCAAATGAATGCGTACTTGCTCTAGCTTTTCCTGCCAAAATCAAGAAGATCCTCTAAAACCTTGTCATCTAAACACTCAATCTCGAAGACTTCTCTTCCTGGTTCTGTCATCGTTGTCCCTTCCGCGTTCTGCAATGTCGAAGACGATGCCGAACAGGATGTTGGGGATGATGAAGAAGATGATGAGGAAACAAAAGAAGCAGCAGAACTTTCTGGCAAACCATGCTCACTTGGGAAGTTGAGAATTGCAGTAGCACCCCTCATTGAAAAAGCAGCACTGTCATAAGCCCTTGCAGCCTCTTCTGCAGTGTTGAAAGTTCCGAGCCACAACCGAGCTCCTTCTCCATGCCTTGTTGAATCTCGTATTTCTGCTGCGAACTTCCCCCATGGTCTTCTCCTCACTCCTCTGTACTTTACCCCTTTCTTTCCCTCTTGTTTTGGCTTGCTGCCTCTGCTTGAGTCTCCTTCCATATGTGGCCTAATAGTACTGCAGAGTGAAACTATTGGCGCCTCACTCTTGGCTTTTATATTGGGTTGGAAATATACCAAATTGGGTACAAAATCAGTTGAAAATTTTCACCCTTTTCCAGAAAAAGATTGTTTATTGGGTACAAGGTAAATTATGACTACTTGGTTTGAGGTAAATCAGGTAGGTGATGGCTTTCCATGGAGGTCAATCTTCTGTACATCTGGTTGGATTTCTTCATAGATTCTCGTTCAAATACAAAACCACAGGAAGGTAGTGACATCATCTAAATTACGTAATATGTTGATACCTCATGGTGTGTCACAGTAATGAATCAAGAATTGGGAAAACGGAAATGGTGGTCTTGCTATTTCTTAATATTGTAATGAAGAAAAGAAACAGATATGACAGAGCAGATGCTGCAGATTACAGTATTTATGTATATTTTTGTGGGAATGAACTCTTGGTTTTGGGGACCATCAAAGAAGAGGGTGGTGTTTGAGGTCATTGCCATGACGTTTTCCTTAATTCGTCATCAGTTTTGTTTTGTCAATTAGATATACTCATCGGATTGGAACTGGGACTGGAAACTAGAACGCTTAAATTGAAGCATATAGGCATGTGTTGAATTTGTTCAAGATTGTAGACTTGTAGTGAGATCATTTGGCTTACGTTGCTCTTACACATCATTTGATGATGTCTTGTGTATTGGAAGTTCCTAGGTGATTGGTGAAGGTGAGGTCATTTTGCTTATGCTACAATTTCTGATCAGCAAGTTTAAATGTCAGTATAACATTGACACAATGTATTAGGAAGAAGCCGTATAAGCTCTTGACAATGGAGTGTGGATCTAGCTGATTTAGGCCTGTAGTTGTACTAGTTCCGAAAGCATGATCATTCTTCTTTGCTTATGCAATTCTGTTTGTTTCACTATTAGTTCTTCTCTGTCATCTAAATGTTTAGACAAGTTTTTCTACTTTTACCGGTACTTGAAGGCTTACTAGTCTATGTGAAACTCACTGTTATAACTTAGAGAGGCTGCCAAGCAAAATTGTTGGTGTTGTATGCTCATATTAGCAAATGACTTTCTGGGATGTTTAATCACCTCTGAATAAAATACAGATACGGCCAGCACTAACAAAGATCTAGAAAGGGGGAAGAACCAAAGCAAAGGAGGTCAGGAAATGATTTTCAATTCAAAATTTTGGTACTTAATAGTATCCTAATAAACAGCCTAATGATATGTTTATCTTTAGGGAGTGGTCCTGCTCTTAAAAAATTGAACTTCAATTCGTAATCAATTACGTAGTTTTGTGTGATATTAATAACAAATTAACGATACGCGCAAAATTAGAAAAGACAATAGATTAAGTAGAGCTCTATATTACATCACATATGTCACAAATATGTATATCAGCTGCAATGACTTCTATGAACCTGAAAAATGATACGACAGAGACGTCACCAGACCAATGAGGTTCAGGATCAGATTTATGATTATCATCCGAAGTTATTAACAGAGAAATGCATACATTGGCTGATAAGTTTGGCTGCAATTTTGTTTCAAATTACAGAGAAATGCATACATTGGCTGATGAGTTTGGCTGCAATTTTGTTTCAAATTACCAACAAACTGAGTTTCATGATGCGTAGTTAACAACCACCTGCAAAATCTCCACAAACCATGTCACAAAGTCACATAAATTAAGCGAACGAAGAGGATCAAATACAATGATGAAGTAAACAACTAAATTGGTTAGGTAATTGCATCCAATTGCGACATTTGATATTCCTCTGTACCAATTGCGCAACGGCAGCATCTTCATCTGTATGCAGACAAGGAAATGTACCCTGCACACAATCACAGCAGTGGTAGGCACCAATACTTGTAATCAATTAGCTCCTATGACCAAATCATATATTCAAGGGACTCTGGAAAATCCGCAGTAGATATTTTAGAGTCACCATAAATTAACAACGTAGTTTTCTTTGAGTTGCTCCTATTATTCAATGTGAAACTGAACACATTAATATGAGAATATGATAACAAAGGCAGAGATCAACGTTATAATAGTTTGTAACTTTGTATTAGTACTAAAACAGAATGGTTGACTAGTTGGGACAACCATTTTTCTTACTCAGTGCTCACATGGAAATAGTTTTTATTGAAGTAAATTCACATGAATGACTCAAATGCCACGTCAATGGAACACAGTAGACAGAATCAAACAGTACAGAAGGAATTGATTATTAATCTAATGGGCACTGAATTTTATCTTCACTAAGATTATGAGTTGTTTCAAACTGATGTACACCAAGTTTCACTCTCCTGGTTTAGCTTTCAAAATCAAGTTCTTCTAAAACCTTGCCATCTAAATACTCAAACACGAAAACTTCTTTTCCGGGTTCTGTTCTCATGGCTGTGTTATGCAATGTTGAGGAAGTAGCAGCAACGCAATCAGTTTCTACAAATCATGCTCACCGGGGAAGTTGAGAATTGCAAGAGGATCCCTCGCAGTATTCTAAAACTCGGCCTAGTCGGCCGAGTACTCTGCGAGTACTCGCTAGTCGGCGTCCTCCCAAGGCGATTTTAAGAAAATCGGAGTACAAAGTCGGTCGGAAGAAAATCGGCCGAGTAGTCGGCCCAACTCGAAAAAAATCGGCCTAGCTCGGAAAAAAATCGGTTAACTCGAAAAAAAAAATCGGCCAAACTCGGCATTTTATTGACTATTTTTATTATTTTGAACATTATATTACCTTTTAAAAAATTATATTTAATTATATGTTTTAAAATTAAAAACCGAGTACTTCCTGACTACTCCCCCGACTACTCATCTACTCGCTAGTACCCGGCCGGCCGACAAGCGACTAGCGACTTTTAGAACCTTGATCCCTCGTAGAGAAAGAGTCTTTGTCATATGCACTTGCAGCTTCTTTTGCAGTATTGAAAGTCCCAAGCCACAACCGAACTCCTTGCCTCGTCGAATCACGTATTTCTGCTGCAAACTTTCCCCATGGCCTTCTTCTTACTCCTCTGTACTTGACATATTTCTGTCCTTCCTCTTCTACCTTCTTGCTTTTGCTGGTGTCTTCTTTCATAGCAGATAGTACTAACTGATTCCACTAGAGCCTCATTCTAGCTTTTACATGGGTTTGAAAATGCACTACTAACTGATGATACAATCACAAGCAAATGTATGATACCCCATCTGAAACCTGTGGAGATAGTTTATTGTGTACAAGTACAAGGTAACTGATGGTATAGGAGATGCCTTTCCAAGGAGGTCAATTCTAACAAGATTGCAATGTAGGATGTTTTCTGTGTATCCTTACGTACAAGAATACAAGCATATATATATATAGGATGTTTGTAGTCCTAAACCCTAGGAGTTAATGGAGGAGCTATTCTAGGCAAGAAGATAATCACCCAAGATTACATAGGATTATCTATAATTACAAAATCAATTAATATCAGTTAGGATCTTTTCCTTCAATACTCCCCCTCAAGTTAAGAGTGTAGATGTTGATGACTCCTAACTTGCGCAACAATACAGTGAACTGATTCGAACTGAGAGGCTTGGTGAAGATATCTACCGGTTGCTCTTTAGTCTTGACATGCACCGTTTGAACCAATCCTCTTTGCAACTTCTCTCGTACAACATGACAATCGATCTCGATGTGTTTGGTCCTTTCATGAAACACTGGATTAGACTCGATGTTGATGGCTGCTTTGTTGTCACAAAACAATTTCACCAGCTGCACCTGTTTAACGTTCAGATCATGCAAGAGGTACAACAACCAAGTAATCTCACAACAAGTGGTGGCCATAGACCGATACTCAGTTTCTGCAATTGAGCGCGAAACCGTGGTTTGCTTTTTAGTCTTCCACGAAATGGGAGCATTACCAAAGAAAATGCAGTAACCTGTTGTCGACCTCCTTGTGTCCTTGCAGCGCGCCCAATCCGCATCACAATATGCTTTTAATTCCAATGGTCCAGTAGAAGGAAGAAAGATCCCTTGACCCGGGGTTTGCTTGAGATAGCGCAACACTTTGTATGCTGCGTCCAGATGAGACTGTCTTGGTTTGTCCATGAGTTGACTGAGGATATGGACTGCATACACAAGGTCTGGCCGTGTGATTGTGAGATAAATGAGGCGTCCAACAAGTCTCCTGTACCGAGATGCATCTTCTATCAACTCCCCTTCTGCCTTGGTGAGAACGACATTCTGATCAACCAGGAACTTTGAGGGTTTTGAGCCAAGAAAACCTGTGTCTTCAAGTATCTCCAGTGCATATTTTCTTTGACTAACACAATGCCTTGTTTAGACCTAGCCACTTCCAATCCCAGAAAGTACTTTAGCTGCCCCATATCTTTTAACTTGAAACGGCTTGAGAGAAAACTCTTGGTTCTAGTGATATCATCTAGACTATTGCCTGCTAGAATCACATCATCTACATAAACCAACAGAGCTGTAAAGACGCCTTGACGGTTTCGGATGAACAAGGAATAGTCAGACCATGATTGACGAAAACCTGCAAACTTGAGAGCTGAAGAGAGCTTCAAGAACCACTGCCTGGAGGCTTGTTTTAAGCCATATAAGGACTTGTGCAATTTACAGACTCAATGCTCCCCCTTTCGTCCAAAACCAGGTGGAAGTTGCATGTACACCTCTTCATGAAGATCTCCATGAAGAAATGCATTATTGACATCGAGTTGGTGGAGATGCCAATTCTGCTGAGCCGTAAGGCTGAGTAACAACCGGACGGTGGTGAGCTTGGCAACCGGAGCAAATGTTTCCCTATAGTCAAGGCCTTCGACTTGACTGTACCTTTGGCAACTAACCGCGCCTTATATCGGTCAATGTGGCCATCTTGATAATATTTGATCTTGTACACCCATTTACAGCCAATTGGTTGTTTGTGGACTGGAAGGGGAACAAGACTCCACATATGATTGGCTTGTAAGGCTTCAATCTCAAGCCGCATAGCGTCTCTCCACTGAGGATCTTTCACTGCCTGAGAAAATGAAGTTGGTTCTTTGTGCAGTGAAAGATTAGTAGTAAAGGTTTTGTGAGAAGAAGAAAGATTGGCATAAGAAAGAACCTGAGAGAGATGATGAGCGGTACTAGGAGTGGGAACCGCAGAAGAAGAGGATGATGGAACAGGCCGTGAGGGAAGGGCCGCCTCAATATGGAAGTCCTGCAATGCCGTGAGAATTTTAGTGGCACGGGTTGACATGCGAAGAGGTGGTGCAGCGAAGGTGGGAGAGGAAGGTAACGGAAAGGTGTCAGGAAGCTGGAGTGGTATCGGAGAAGATGTGTGATCTGGGATTATTTGAGAAATGGAAGGATTGTCAGCGGAAGCTGGGGAAGGCGAAGGAGAGATAGCCTCTGGTGTGGGAGAGATGGTAGGAGGTGATGTGTCAAAAGCATCATAATGAGGAGAAGACGGCAAAGAAGGAAACAAGGTAGGTGAAGGCGAAGGAGAAGATGCAGAAGTTGGTTGAAAAGGAAACTCGTTTTCAACGAAGAACACGTCCCTGGAAACAAGGGGTGTCTTGGTTGTCAAGTTATACACCTTGTATCCCTTTTTCCCATTCGGATAGCCAACAAAAACACATGCAGTTGATCTTGGATCAAATTTGGAGGGACGAGTAGGATGAGTGGACACAAAGCATTTACAGCCAAAGACCTTTAAGTGAGAATAAGTAGGCTCTTTGTGGAAAAGGAGTTCAAATGGTGTCTTACCTTGAAGATTTGGAGTTGGTGTCCTATTGATCAAGTAAGTGGTTGTGAGTATTGCATCCCCCAAAAGAATTTTTGCAAGTGTGCTTGGAAAAGAAGAGCCCGAGCAACGTTCAACAGGTGACGATGTTTGCGCTCAGCCACACCATTTTGTTGAGGTGTGTTGACACAACTGGTTTGATGAATGATACATTTAGAAGAATAGAAAGCAGGGATGCTGAGTTCCAGGCCATTATCACTTCGAACAACCTTAACGATTCTACCAAACTGAGTTTCAGCCAAAAGAATGAAATGAATGAGCAATGTGCGAGCTTCTGATTTGTGTGTCAACAAATACACCCAGGTACTACGTGAATGATCATCGAAAATTGTCAAAAAATACTTGGCACCAGAATAAGTGGGAACACGATAACCTCTCCAAATATTAACATGAATTAAATCGAAACAAGATGTACTACGATTAACACTCAAAGGAAATGGTTGTCGAGTAAGTTTGGCTAAAGGACAAATAGAACAAGAGTGCGAATCACTAGCTTTATTTGTAAGGAAAGTAAACAACGAAGCAACTTTAGCAGAAGGATGGCCAAGCCGTTTGTGCCCCAGGTTGTCTGAGCTCACAGGAACCACATTGCACGTTCCTTCCCGTTGCAGATTGAGGCGGTAGAGGTTTTCCTTCTCAGTTCTCGTCCCAATCATCCTCCCCGATCGTAGGTCCTGTATGAAACATATTTGACGGAGAAAAATGGTAATATATAAAGTGTCAAATGCTAGTTTGCTTACAGAAATCAGGTTAAGATAAAAGAGTGGAACGCAAAGAACATTATGGAGAACAAAATGGGAAGAAAAGGAAACGGTGCCAATGTGAGTGACAGGTGTTGTGGTTCCATCAGGAAGTTTAACTGTCCGATTAAATGCGGATTTAAAAGAGGTGAGCAAACTGGGGCTGCAAACAATGTGCTCGCTAGCCCCACTATCAAGGATCCAAATTGGATCTTTATGGTTCTGTGCAAGGTGAAGTATTGTACCTGAAAGATCCTCACAGTGGGAGATGTTACCAACCAAATTGGCGGATGCAGGTTTTGTTTGAGTTATGAGTTGGTGGAGGAGATGTTGACACTCCTCTCTTGTGAATGGAAAGTTGACAAAGGCAGCTTCTTTGTCATCTTTCTGCGCTTCAATGTGATTGGCTTTGGATCGAATTTGTCCACTATCAGATGCAGCATTATCATTCTTCCTTTTGCGACAATAGGCATAGGTGTGCCCTTTGCCCTCGCAGTACGTACACTTTAAGTGTGCCCTGCAATACCGCGCAATATGATTATCCATTCCACACTTCTCACAGAATCTGGACGTTCCTGTATTAGGGTTGCGGCTCTCTCCTTCCTTAGGACTGTAGCCTCTATTCATTTTCTTGACCGCAAAAGCAGATGATTCTGACGAAACTGTGGATTTGCTAGCAGCGGTTTCTGCTTGCTTCTCTTGGCATAGCACCATCGCATAAGCTTTGTTGAGGTTTGGTAGAGTATCCATTCCTATGATGGTGCTGCGGGTTTGCGCAAAATTCTCATTTAGCCCCATAAGAAATTTCATGGTCTTTTGGGTTTCAATGAAAGTTTTGACCTCTGCTGCTGTCTCACAAGTACAAGGAGGAAAGGAACAAAGAGCATCTTTTTCATCCCATAGACCTTTGAGCTTTGTGTAGAAAGAATTGACTGAGCTTGATCCTTGTTCACATCCATGAATAGCGTTCTCTATATTAAACAACTAAACTGTATTAGTTTGAGAGAATCTCTCTTGCAACTCTAGCCACATACCTCGAGCATCCTTGCAGTGAACAACGCTACTTTGATTCTCCTTCGACATGGCTGCCAGAAGCCAAGTCTTGACAAGAATGTTAGATCGATCCTATTGATTCTGTTCATTAGCATTGTATGCGGATCTTGTCAGAGTTCCATCAATAAAACCCTTCTTGTTCTTAATAGTGAGCGCCATGTCAATAGACTGTGCCCACGTTGTGTAGTTATCTTCCATCAATGGTTGAGAGACAAGAACTGTCCCTGGTTGATCCGAATGATGGAGAAAAGGTGGGTGATTGGAATTCTCCCATGCAACTGCGGTCCTGGAAGTGTTTGAACGATTGTCTTGGTTGATGATCGAACGATCTTCATCATCGGCCATGAGGTAATAGTTGTATTATGTTGTAAGGTCTCAAGAGCGTTGCTCTGATACCATAAACAAGATTGCAATGTAGGATTTTTTCTGTGTATCCTTACGTACAAGAATACAAGCATATATATAGGATGTTTGTAGTCCTAAACCCTAGGAGTTAATACAAGAGCTATTCTAGGTAAGAAGATAATCACCAAAGATTACATAAAATTATCTATAATTATAAAATCAATTAATATCAGTTAGGATTCTTTCCTTCAATAGGTCCTGGCTGGACTTTTTCATGTGATTCAAGTTAAAATTCAAAACCCCAGCAGGGCAGTGACATCATGAAGATTATGTAATTGCTTCATCATTGCGTTAAGCAGTGAGAAAGAGACATCATGCTAATTGATCATTGTTAGAAAGCAATAATAACAATATATCCTAGTTTTTGTGTACGTTTTGTAAGAATGATGGCATTGTTTTGGGGACCATAAAAGAGGTTAATACTGGTGTAGTGCATATGCTTCCTTAATTCATCATCACTTTGGCTTTGTTTATCAGCTACTACGTACTACACAGGAGGGGAAATAAATCAGAAAACCCTATTTAATGGTAGATAATTGGGACATGAAGACTTCAATAATTCAAGCGATTTGTTAAAAGTTTCAGTGAGGCCATTTAGCTTGCGTTGCTCTTATAGATCATAAGATGACATCTTGTATACTGTAAGGTCCGGGTGATGGTGGGGGTGAGGTCATCTTGCTTGCAACGAAAGTATTTATCAGCAAGAATAAGTTGCCGTCACAGATCGATGTTATTTTAATATGGATCGGACAACTTCTGTAGAAAAGAACAACTAGAATAGAGTGATCATCTACCAGCTTCAGGCTAGTAATAGTTCAGTACACAAAGCACAACATGTTGCAGGTTATGCTACATAACTTGCTTGTGAAATGATTCTGTTTGTTTTCCTTCACAGCCTAGACTCACAACTTGCTTCGTTGTAATGTCTAAGATTCTTATGAATACCCTGCTAATTAACTAGAGTTTTAGTTTCAATCTTCAATGTGCCTCGCCAACTTAGCGCTGATGATTGATGTGATTTCGCCGTGTGAGCCATATCAACGCACTTGAGGACATGGTGGTGTGTGGTGAAAGCACCAGACCATATCATTACAGTGCAAAAAGTTAGCTGAAGAACTGAATTGTGAAGACATACCTTGTTGGGCATTCCCTGAATCGCACCGGTAGATAACCACAAATGTCTAATATCACAGACCAAAAATGAAAAATCTATTCTACTGTGTTGAGCAAAATATTCTATGATACAGCAGATGTCATTTTACAATCCCAGGTAAGAAGGCAAACACTAAAAAAACTGTGCCAGCCTGCATTGAATCTGTATTTGTTACACTAAATGGTAGTCCGGTAAATGCAGAAATCATTCAAGAGTCTGTTTCTTTTTTCTTTCCAGATATAAGCGGTTACGCTGAAAGTTCAAGATTGCCCAAACAAAATGCCGAAATCCAATCTCAGACCATAGCACAGAGGGAGTGTACAAACAACAGTATGCACTCTGCCACAGAAGAAAGTTGCTCAACAGGGTCTCCCCAGAAGTACGAGTTAAAATATCAGGGTCAGGAGCAACATCCATATACATATGCCTTTCAATATCTGTCAATTGTACAATGTTTTCCCTTTCCTCATTCTCATTCTGTCCAAATTTATCTAGATCATACCCAGCTCCACAAGCATTCAATACATTAATTTTATTCCATTTTTCTTCACATGACTCTTGAACGGCATGCACAATCTCATCAGTAGATGTGTAGGCAACACATATTGATAGCACTCCTCTGGAGTTATTTGAAGTTGCCACCATAGCCCTTTCTGCAGCCAGCCTGACAGGTTCACTCAAGAGCCTTAGGTTCCCTATAAAGTGCACCTTAACTCCATAGCGATTAACTATGCTCTCTTCTTTAATTAACCCTTCGATTTTCTCCAGCATCAGGTCCATCAAGGATTGAACTTCTTCAGGTTTCCTTTTGAAGTTATCGATACTAAAAGCGTATATTGTTACATATCTCACACCCAACTCATAACAGTACTTGAGCATGGACATGAGAGCTACAAAACCAACCCTATGTCCAGTCCCTTCCAACAACTTCCGCTTTTTAGCGTACCTTCTATTTCCGTCCATGATGAAGACAATGTGATGAGGTGTAGGACGAGCAGAAATCACAAGAAAAAGACATCTCCTTAAAAAACTAACAATGCTCCAAAACATCTGGTTTGCTCTATTGCCAGTGCTTTTCTCCATCCTAGAACCCAGTATAACTATGTTCTGCTATAATTTATATGACCTGTTAATTCATAATAAAACTTTAGTTCAAACTCGACTGGAAATTGTATGCTGCACCCCGAAAAATAAAAATTCTGAAAGAGAATATTAGCCCTATGACCAAATAGAAGATTCATTACCACCATCGTATTCTTAACAACATATTTACCATTCCTACATATAGAATGAACCCAAAAAATAGATACATTTCCTACTGATAAAGACCAACTTAACATGCAATGCCACCACTAATTTCACCAATCCCTCCTCCTTGGGTCAGTTTGGGAGCAAACCAACAGTGAGGATCGGAGGGGTTTAATTGCGGTTAACTTAGGACTAACTTACCCTACTGCTACAAATCTAGACACACCTAAGATGTTTTCTTCTTCTTGGTCCTAGACAGTGATAGACTAGGAGTTCTAACAATGTAACAGCTGCCATCATCTGATTTTGGGAATGTTACCTTAAAAGTCCTCAAGGATGTATTACTTATTAGGCTTCTATTTTAATTCAACTTTCTGCAGTTTTCCTTAACCATATGTGTTTTTGCTCAATCAAGATAGTAATTGAGGTACATATCTATATGGAGATTTTTTTTACTTCTGAGAGCAGGAGTCTGCTGCCTAGAACTTTTGTAAATTAGACGTCTCATGTAAGTACCAAAAGTTGAAGTTCACATGTTTAATCAATACAAACAGATAGTGAGAACAATAAAAAGATGTCATCCATAAAGATGAATTTGAAATATACTCATTTTTCACTTAAATTGAAACTCTGACGATTTCAGTTATACAGGAAATATTTAAGATGAGGGAACAAGAAGATGCCACAAATTAAACAACACATCATTCACTAACTCCGCTGTCTGTGATTCTTGGCATTATTTTTATTACGATATTACTTTTTCTGCAATTTAAAGTCAATAGGAACAAGCATGCAAATGAGTATAACCAAACTGCACATGCACCACACAACCGAATCCCTCAAAATTGATTCATCACTTATCTGGCAGGCACAATTCATAAGTAAATGCATGTAGTGGAGAGACTGAAAATCAGAAAACCAGATTCAAGGAAAACAAACACGAAAAAATCATGGATATTACTACAAATCCAGACAAGCAATGCTAGAGAAAAGACTAACCACTACATAGAGAAAACCCATCAAAGACTAATATGACCGAGCCTTACTAGTAACTACAGATTGGAAATCACAGAGCCTAAACCCATCAAGATACAACCTTTTACAGGATTGCTCATAACCAAGTACTGTGATTTATATGAATAAAGATCCGTTAACATTTAGAGCTCAATTGAAATAGTCAACCATAATCATCGTCACTTATCACACGAAAACACTCATACTTACCTCTACGTGACCTAGTTTGCAATAATTTCACACATCAAACTCTTACGTAGATAAGATGTAGCCGCCCATATAAAAATTATGAGACATTTACCTCCTGACGATATGGCTCCCCATAAGGAGTAATAATGGTAAATATGGTGACCGCTATAATAGACACTGAGATATTACTCGAATTACTTGATTTTTCAACCATAGTCATATTTCATCATTCCGATCACATCTTATTTAACGAGATTTTTGATAATTTTGCTTTTTATGTAGAGTTGGTTCACAAAGTTGTACAAAAAAGTATAAACCACAAATTAAAAAGCTTCTCAAAGATGAAAAAGCTTAGATCTATGAGCAGAGTGATGAAAGATGAATCCTTTTATGGAGAATTTGATGATCTCTTCGACCAATTGAGGTGGCTTGATTGGCGAGTATGTCAATTGCAATGCTTTCCATCCGGTTTCTATGCAAATAAACTTGTAAAGCTCGATATTTCTGAGTCGTGAAATCACACAACTTTGGGAAGGATGTAAGGTAGCTAATAACCATTTGCACAAAAAAATTAAAGTCAAACTCTATTCTAATGAAAATAAGACATTAAGACCCAATTGAATGAAAGATACACTTATTTGTGGTCAAATACACAAATATTCATTAAAACTATATTAAAATAATATTTTTTCAAGACATTTTTACCCTTGATTCTTATACATACTTAGAAAAATAATATGAAAAAGAGAGAAGACTTTTTCAGACTCCGGTCACCGATCGCCAGACTCCAGTCATGGGTTACTGGTTGCCAGAATTTCTCTGGTCGCCGGATTCCGGTCACCGATAATTCGATTACTAACCCCTAGTAACTCAGAATATTGACTGACAATAACCACCGGTACCTCGGTTACTGACACCTAGTAACTCAAAATTTCTCCGGTTGCCGGATTTTGATCACCGATAACTCGATTACTGACCCCCAGTAACTCAGTTATTGACCTCTAATAACCACTAGTATCTCGATTACTGACCCCCAATAACTCAGTTCATGACCCTCAATAACCACCGTTCACTTGGTTACTGACTCTTAGAACCTCAAATTTTCTCCAATTATCGAATTCCTGGTCACTAGTAACTTAGTTACTATCCCCAAAATTGACTATATATTTGTCCTACAATATCATCTAAACTAAAAATTTCACCATATATACCTCCACAATTTCACCAACCTATAAGATTTATGGACGAGCAAATCCATAACCATTTACCTTATCTCACAAACATCATACTAATTTGTCTTGCACAAGCCATGGATCTCCGGTGGCTACTCTTATGGCAGTGGAGTTGAAGAGATACAACTCCAATGCTGACTTTGACTTCCCAACGAGCTTCTTCATGAACAGGACCATCTCCTCGTATGTAGTGCTCGGCCTACCCGACGTTCGACCATGAGTCTGGACCAGCGGACGACGGCTCAGAGGACGACAACGACGGCTCAAATGACGACGATGATGGATTTTTGGTCAACTGCGACGACTTAGAGGATAACGACGATGAACCAGTGAATAACAAAAAGACGACTCAGAGGACAACGATGACAAACCAGTGAATGACGGCGATGGCTCAGAGGACTACGACGACGAATCAGTGAATGACGACGACGGCTCAGAGGACGGCGATGACAGATCAATGGACAACGACGCGGATCAAAGAACAACGACATGGATGGATTAGAGGACGACTCTGACGGCCGCACAACTCTTATGTTCGTCGGAGGCGTACTAGCGTGTGTGCGGTTGCTGCTGGAGATCGGAGCAGACCAAATAGCAATGTCAGAGAGAGAGATACCAGAGAGAAAAGGGGGAGAGGATGAGAGGGAAAGATAAGAGAGTAATCATGAATGAGAGGCGGAGAAAGAGAGGTGAAATATGTAGTTAGGGACAGAAACGTAATTTTAGTAAGAATAATTAAAATGGGCAATAGTATTAAATGGACATTTATTCTATATATAATCTAATAATATTTATATTTTCAAGACCTCTTTAATACAAAAAATAAGCAATATATATATAACTGTGTTGTAAGTTACTGCCTCCTGTTAGTTGATCTTTTTCTCTTTCTTTTACCATGCATATAGAATTTCCCAAGCCTAACACGTGAATTTAAGAGATTGTGTATCCGTAACAGAACTCCTAGATTTCAGAGGATTCCCAAACTTGAAAGAGTTGGATCTACGTGACTGTGAGAGTTTAGCTGAGGTGCCTGATTCCTTGGATTGCTTGATAAGCTTGTTACGTTAATGTTCACTGCTGCCCTAACCTTACGAAGTTTCCAAGAAAAATCAACTGGAAATCTTTAGGAAGTGCAAGCTTGTGAAATTTCCAGAAGTTGGGGAAGAGATGGGTTCATTGAGAAGTTTGGAGCTATCAGGCACTTGCATTAGAGAATTGAATCCGTCCATTACAAAACTTATTGGGCTGGAAAGGCTGGATATATCGGAGTGTCAAAAGCTTACGACTCTGCCCGTCTGCCGCATAATATGTCAAAAGCACATGGTTATCATAGGATGCGGTTTATCAGATTGTGATTTCCTCACGCTCTTGATTGCTGCGAAACATTAAAAAGGCTTAATCTGTCAGTAAGCAATTTTGTTAGTCTTCCCCAACTAACAAAATTTGTCAACTTGGGGCGGATTGACTTAGACAGTTGCAAGAAAATCTGAGAACTTCCGGAGCTTCACGAAGGTTTCTCTACTCGGGGGTTGAATCACTCTAGAAATAGGAGGAAATTGATGCCATGACAGTGGCGGAACTAGGAATTTAAGGTTAGGGGTTCGAATTAAAATGTTATGAACAATTTGTATGAACAAGGAACAAACATCTGATTGAATTTTATCATAAAAGAGAAGATAAATACAATAAACTTTTTTAAAGAATACTAAAAGAAAAATCAAAGGAGACAAATATTTTCGGCTAAATAAAGGAAACAAATATGAAATTAAGATTAGATTGAACAAAATCAAAGCTTACCAAATGTTAAATTTGAAAGAAATCATTCTTGGTCAATTTAGTTAGGGGGATTCATTATTAAAATTAAAAGAAACTTGCTATGATTAAGCTTCTTATTAACACTAATTAAAACTATACAGGAAACTTAACAGGAGTCCGGACCCTCCCAAGCCGGAGTGTAGCTCCGCCCCTGGCCATTGGTGATGCGAGTATCTATGGTATTTTTGTATCCCACGCGCTGCGCATGGCAGACTAATTTATTTATTCATCATTCAGTGAACTTTTGGATATTACATACTTTATACAGCATTCGAATCACAATCTTAGCATTTATTTGTCTATATATGGTTGTAGCTAGGCAGCATTTGTATCAGCAGTTGCATGATCTTATTTAATTAGTAATCCTGGCGGTAAGGTAGCGCCTTGCAATAGCTCCATTAGCTCCTTCAGGGAAAAAACCTCCAGGTACAGATTCATCGCCGCTTCCATAGAGATTCCTCAAGATCTCAGCCGGGGTCCTCGCATAGGCAAGCGAATTTGCATCAGCGGATAGAACGTTGCTTGTTGTCTTGTTTTCTGCCCCGAGCGTCTGGTTAGGCAGTATGATGCCTTCATCCTTGTTACCACACCCACCGAGGATGTTCCGACGTGCCGAGATGAGGTTGGTGAATTCAGCCACCGTAATTTTATACGGAACCACCCTCTCGTTTGCTTTCTTGTACAGTAATGTACGTACCACTGCATCTTGTCCACCTTCAATTGCCAAAAGTTCTGCAACCAACTGCCCCAGCAAAACGAAGGGTGTATATATTAAAAAAATAAACTGAGTTTGGAATAATTATTAAGGCTAGTAAGATTTTGCTGTATGTTTATGCCGCTGCTACACAGTAGGGCTTCCGAAAACGTGAAAACGTCATAAACTTCGGACAAGATTAAGATTTATGATGTTTGCATCTGAAAAACGTCATAAACTTCGGACAAGATTAAGATTTATGATGTTTGCATCTGAAAAAGTCATAAAATGCCCATCTAATGACGTTTTCGTTCAAACGTCATTAAATATTTCTGATTAAAGGCTACTATCCAAGGGTTCGTTGTATTACTTACCAAAGTTCATAGTCATAGACTCACCAAAGAACTGGCGCTCTAGCTATATATGATATGTTCAAATATAGTTCCTTGTTTCTTACCCTGCGAGAATTAGGGTCGACAAGAATTGGAACGGTGCCGACATAGCCAGTTAGTCCCAGATAAGGGATTGCATAGGTTGCTAGCAGATAATTGATGGAGTTTGCATAGGGGTCAAATGGAGGGATGAGGGAGTAACCCGCTATACGATCGAAACCTCTTGCGAAATTCTCACGGCTGATGTCTAAGAGAGGCCTCGGAAATCCTCCTAATGTGCTAGTGATCGCTCTGAAATATATTCATGAATACACAACATCAATATATCATTGCTATAATTCGCTCATGCACGCAGGCATTGATATAGTTTCATGATTAACATGCATACCTGATATGACCAACTTCTTGATAAGCAAATTCCTCAATGATACGAGCAACAACAGGGTCATCAAGAAGGGCCTTCTGACCACCAATAGGAGGAGGACCGCCTTTGCTATAGCCTGGATTGGTGCTGTCGAGGCCTCTGCCAAGAGAACCGAACAGAAAAAACTCAGCCTCCAAGTACTCCACGTTCAAAGCAAAAAGAACGCGATCAGTATCAGTGGCTGCAGTAATGGGTTCGCAGTACTTTCGAGTATCAGTGACACTTATAACACTGTGAATAGTGAGGTTGAGAATCAATGCATAAAGAAAAAGGGAAGCAGTGGTCATGAAATCAGAAATTGAACGAGACATTGTTAATTTCGTGCAACCAAAACAAAACTAAAATGGATGCATGGATGAGTGATTAAACCATGCATCCTTGGCCAAGCTTTTATAGGCATGTATGTACGCAAGTGCCCTACGATCGGGGGAGGTAAGTTCGTGGTCAAAACTCAGAAGCATATTATCCTTCGCACAAAATATAGGACAAGGTTAAATGGTCAAGAGTTTCGAGGGGAGATGTTTAGCTAGCTAGGCTGGCTGTATATTGCCGTGTCTTGTGGTGCTAGTTAGATACTGATTAATCTAATTAGACTAGCAATAACTAAAAAGTGCTAATGACCAAATGCATAAAAGTTATAAAATTTTAACCCCATTCAATGAAAATCTCTACCAGCCCATTCAAATGTTTTTTTATTGAAAAGACGTCATTAGCCCTATGTATATCAAATAGCCATAGCCGTAGAAATCTCGTCTGTTTCCTTCTCATCTCGATCCTCTCTCTCCAGAAACCTCTGTTACATCATCTCGATCACACTCTCTCTCTCCCCTCTCCACCATCGCCAATCAACTCTCTCTCTCTCTTGCGGCCACCGACGACGCCATCATCACTGACGTAATTTCATGGCGACGAGTTATGTGCACCCACAGATCCGCCTCTACCAGATCGACGCTCCTATCTGCATCTTTATTGTCTCTAGTCACCACCGCCATCAAACACGCTCGAGGAAACTGAGACGGCGTTCTCCGCCGGGACCTTGATACTCGTTCGGCCGCCTCCCTTGTAATCACCAGATTTGGTTGTCTTCTTGGAAAGAACGTCATCATCTAAGATCAAGCGGATGCTGGAGCAGCACAAGGTGATGAATGACTTCAATGTATGGTTGGTTGAGATCCAAGTGGTGTGCCTGAATCCAAGCTAGCGAGATCCATCTTTTGGTGAATCGAAAAGTACTGAAGGACTTTACATCTTTTATAGAATTGAACCGGTTTTATTTCTTTGTTTATGTAGGTTTCTGATGAATTTGGTTAGTGTTAGTAATGGTGGTGTTGATGGTTTGGTCCCGAGCAGAAGCATATTTGGTTAGTGTTAGTGTGGTGTTGATGGTTTGCTCATGATGAAACTAGTGTTGCACCAAACGTAGCAAGCATATTTTTTCAACTTTTTTTGGGTTTAGGGTCAACTAAACTAGGTTAGTTTAAGTTCATTATTGGCGAATGGTTATGCTAAAAAAGTTGATTGTTGGCTGAAAACATTTGATTATCGAGGGGAGGGGTAATTGATTGTTGGGAGTCAATAACTAATTACTGGGGTCGGTAACTGATTGTTGAGATCAATAACTGATTATTGGTGGTTATTAGAGGTTAGAAACTGAGTTACTGGGGGTCAGTAATTGGAATATTCGAGTTACTAGGTATGAGTAACTGATTTAGTTATGATTATTGGAGGTCTGGAACTCAGTTACTGGGGGTCAGTAACTGAAATATCTGAGTTACTGGGTGTCAGTAACCGATTTACTGATGATCAGAATTCGGCGACTGAAGAAATCTGATCACCGGAGTCCGGCATTGGCGACCGATAACAGGAGTCCGACGAACGGTGACCAGAGTCTGGCACCGGCGACTGGTGAACGGAGTCCGGCACCGACGACAAGTGAATTGAGTCCGGCACCGGCGACCGTTGACCGGAGTCTGATGAGGTTTCAACCAAGTCTTCTCTCTTCTCTATTTTCTTTCTTTATGCATGTTTTAAAATATGAGGGTATATTAGTATTAAAATAATTTAGCCTCTTAAGAGATTTAATAAGATTTGTCGTCTAAATAAAGTAACTTTATATTGAAATGGACAATGAAAAAAAATTATTAAAATGAGCAAAAAGACCTAATAATTATTACCAATTGGACAAATACTCAGCTTAAAATGCTCACCCACATGTAATTGAGTGGTCACGAATATTAACTACAGAATTGACAGTATCCCAATTCCTAACATAAAAAGTCAATTACTGCAGTACGTTTAGCATTTACGGCCGGCCAACCCATATATTTAGGGCAACAAAAAATAGATCCTATGATTATTTTTGGACTCTGGAGCACCCACTGCGCGCGTTGGCAAAAGAAGTTCCAAGCTGTCTTATTTTGAGTGAAATGACTTTACTTGGTCATTTAGGCAGGGGCAGATTCATATATATGTAGGCGAGTCTAGGCTATTGGGTTTTTGGTTTACCTATGGCTTGGGTGGAGGCAAATATGACAAAAGAAAAAAGGCAAATTCTGTTGACAGGCAGACGGAGAAGACGAGTTGGATGTCTCTTTTGTTGACAGGCAGCTCAAAACCGCGCCGTTTTGAGCTTCTCATTATGTGTATTGTCATATGATTCTCAATATGGCTTGTGATTAACTGGCAAAATTGATTGTAGAATGAAAGTTGAGTATAATATAGCAGAAGATTAAGTGTGTAGGTAAACATCACTACGTGTGTTTGACATGACAGTTTGAGTGGCATACATGGGGAACATTAATCTTGCTCGATACATTACTAATTACTTGTAGCAAAGTTTGAGTTTAATTTATTAGTTTATTTTCACCAACAATGTACATACGAACTAGATCAAAAGCAAAATATTTATTTGAAAGATCCTGATGTTACTAGTAAAAAAATCAGGATTACAACAAGGGTAGTCAGCAGGGGGAGGCAAAATACTTTGGTCCCTTTCAGTAGTTGTATTCTTCACGATGAGTATTCCGGCCATACCCCAGGTCGTATGCCTTTCCAAATGACAATGTAGAAACCACACTCCTGAGAAAGAAAAACAAAAATTTGTTATGCTCTTAGATTAATTGTACCATACATCGTTTACTTATCGTGTAAATTAATCTAATTTATATAGGTATATATATACGCACCCGCAGGGACGTATCTATGCCTAAGGTTACTTGGGAGGCAGATTTGTCCCAACTTAAAATAACTATGATATATATATATATATATATGCAAACAACACCGTAACAGCTTATAGATCTGTTGGATAAAGTTTATTCATCAGTTTTCAGGTCATTGGTTCGAAACGAGGCAGTGGGTTCTCTACTTTCCTAGTTCTCTTCCCCCCTTTTCCTCTCTTTTTTTCTTCTACTAAATTTCATTCTCTTTTCTTTCTTTTTCCTTCTTCTGGTAACTTTTATTCTCTTTTCTTTCATTTTTAGAGTCTCTAACTTCCTCAAGAAATTCAAGGGAAAAAAAAGTTGCCCCTAAATAGCCCACCCATAATCAAATTAAATCCTGGATACGTCACTGTGTACCAGGATATTTAGCCCAGAATCTAACAGCAAGCCATCCGTTCTTAGGGACTCCGAAAGTATTGGCTGCAGCTGGGGATGTCAAATTAAAAGATGCACGTAAAGATTGGTTGAAATTGCCATCACTCCCAACCAGATAGAAGTTATAACCATGAACATGCATGGAATGGTTCTCTGCGTTCCCGACGTTGGTTCCTTGGAAAACAATCTCAACTGCATCTCCGTAGTTAACAGTCATCACCTTCGTAGCCGGAGTTGGAACTTTTTCAAAATCTTCCACTGCTCCAGTGTGTAGTGGAAGTCCTCTGGTCCGGCTGTGAAATCCTCTTCGTAGACACCCGCTATGTCGTTGTATATGTGAGCGCATGCGCCCAGAGACAAGTACGTTAGTCATGGATGAATGCAGGAACAAAATCAAACACATATCTATAAGCTAGGTCGATCGATCATGGCAAGGGTGCATGTAACTGTGTAAGTAGCTAGGTACGTACCAGCAATATGCCGGCAGTATGCTGACATTTTGCCTGCAGTAGCTAGGTCTCCAAGATAAACTGGATTCCGATAGTGAGTGTATCATTTGTTTAGACTTTAGAGTATAATATTGTGTTTTTGTGTTTGATTTTACTCATTTTTAGATAGACTTTTATGTATTTCATAATTAAAAAAAAAACTAATCGGGCCTAGGCACCGCCCAGGCGCTACCCAGTCCGCCTAGTCAGGCCGCCTAGCCCGCCCAAGCGACGCCCAGCCCGCCTAGGCGGCTGATTTTGGCGTCAGCGCCCAACTTGGCCGATTCGGAGAAAATCAGAACGATGCCCTGCAGCCCAGCGCCTAGGCGGCCTTGGACGCACTTTTTTAGAACACTGATATATATATATATATATATATATCCAGATCAGCAGCGGAGGTCCGTTCCTAAGCTTAGGAACGGATTTCATCATTTGACCCATTTCCCGATCGAATTTCCTCAAACTTCCTTCTACACATATCTATATCATTTTGTGTAGATCATCTCTACAAAATTTCAGCCAATTTGGTGATCATAAAGGTCTTCAAACTTGCGTTACAAAACTGACGGACAGAATTCTGTCCAGTTTGTCCATCTTTTTTGTAACATCATTTTGAAGGTCTTCCTGATCACCAAATTGACTGAAATTTTGCAGAGATGATCTACACAAGATGATATAGATATGTCTAGAAGGAAGTTTGAGGAAATTCGATCAGGAAGTGGGTCAAAATGATGAAATCCGTTCCTAAGCTTAGGAACGGACATCCGCTCCTGATCCGCACTATATATATATATATATATATATATATATATATGTTAAATGTTCATTATATACATAACCTATCTAAAAGACAAACATATAGTTGACAATGACTCCTCCCCTCCAAATCTATCAATCCTAAGATATAAAAGTCAAATAAAAATATAGTTGAGAAAATTATTAAAGAGAAATAATAAGAATATATACACCAAGATATGCAATAAAAGATAGAAATATCATCCTACTGATTTCTATCCTTATCATTGACTTAACATGAGAAGCAGTTAGATATTGTGTTTTATGAATATAGCATCAGCCTAAATTTTATTACAATAACATGTAAACTCAGGTGCCTTCATTCAGAAATCACAGCTTCTGTAGCTAAGGCTCTTTGCCAGGATTTTCTTTTAAACATACTAATTGGTCTATACATTGCAGTGAGTTAGTTATATAGCTGATCATCACAGTTCATTATATAATGAAAGGAATTCGGGCTGAGGATGAAGTTTTGATAAAACTTTTGTGAATAAAAGAAAAAACAAACATGTTCCTCAACTCTAAAGCAACATACAGGAGCAGAAAATTTTGTGCTTCAAGGTAATACAGTATAAGTTTAGAACGATGGGTTATTAAATTTCTTTCTTAGAAGACACTGACACCCCATGAAGAAAAAAAAAACATAGCCAAAACATTATCAGAAGCACTGAAAATAGCAGCCATACCGTCACATTCAAGGACGAAGTTACTCGCTTCGGTATATCAATTACTCAGAGCAATTTGCTCAATAAGTTCAAATTCAAAGGAACTCAGCCTGTGAGCTCCTGGCAGATGGATGAGTTTGGGGCAAGGGCAAGGCCTTCATGGTTCGCTCATCATTTGGAAATGTCCCACGGGCTTTCTTCCTCAACTCTTCAAGAATTCGTTGTGCTTCACGGAGTTCGTCATGTGCACTTGGTCCATGACTCTCCCAAGCATCAACTACTTGCTGCTGGAATTGGATTGCAAGGGCATAGCTGAAAACCCAAGAGATCAATTATGAGATACTTATGATTGTGCCTAGCCTTCTTCAAAATTGCATCAAGCATCTATTTTAATGGATGCTTGATGCATATAGAAAGGGAAATGAAGGTGGGTGCATGTGTCAAAAAGAAATGCCAAACCTATATTAAGTTCACATTAACCAACCAGAAAACTAAAAGAAATAGCACGAGCATTACTTTTCACATGAATTAGAAAATACCTAAGGAACATAACAGGTCCTCTATTGCATAGATAACATTCTGAAAAGTAACCATCTAGTAGATACTAACTGCATCTGAATCTCAGTTACCAATATAATAATATTATCATATACTGGCCAAGTAAAGAAGTTAGAGATGTATTCATACCTTTTCATAGCATCATATGCTTTTGAGAGGTTCTGGCATGCCTCAATTGAATCTGCATGATGTGGACCAAGCGCAACATCCATGATGTCCTTTGCGACAGCAAACATCTGTGCAGCTGACTGAGGCCGGTCTAATTCCAAATATGCTGCCCCCAAGTTGTTATATATGTAGCCCACACCAAAATGCTTGGGTCCAAAGCTCTCTTTCAATCTTTCAGCTGCACTCTCCAAGTAAGGAATAGCCTGTGAGACCTTGCCAGTCAACAGAAGTAACCACCCTATCCTAGCAGAAACACTTCCCTCAGAATGTTGTTCTTGAGGGAGCTTCTCAAGCAATGACAATGTCCTCTTCAGCAGTGAAATTGCAGTTTCAAACTCGTTCATTGTCTCATATTGCATAGATATTTCTGAGTATGCCTCAGCAACATCTACCGGGGCAGCTCTCTCTTTCTTGTCAAGAATTCCACAAGCAATCTCCAAACATCTCTTTGCATCTGAAAATTTTTCCTGATTACATAGTGCTTTTCCCATCGAGATAAACACTAGTGCTCTGGTCTCACTATCCTTATCCGTTTGCAGAACGACACCCTTCAAAGTATTGATAGCGTCATCATACTTCCCCAATGCGATCTGCATATTCGCAGAATCAATCTCCGCACGAAGCAAATCAGAACCAAGACCCCAATTCTTCAAAACCTTCTGCGACAACATGTTTTGCTCCAAAGCCTTCTCATGCTCCTCCAACCCTGTATAAATAACCCCAAGCAGCCTCCTGTCATGCGCAACCTCCACAGAATTTTGCCCCAACAGCTCTTTATGAATCTCCAACCCCTTCCTACAAAACCCCAACGCCTCCTTAAAGTTCAAAACCGCAACATAAGCCTCCGCCAAATCCCTATTAGCCTTCCCAAGCTCCTTACTATCCTTCTCCAACATCACCTCCTTAATCTCCAAACACTTCCTCAAATTCACAAGAGCCTCCTCCCTCCTCCCCACTGCCGTCTTCACATTGGCCAACTCCAACTGCACTGCATGCATCACCGGCCTAACATCCCCAACATCACAACCCTCCTCCTCCAACCTAACCAATGCCCTACTCGCCCTATTCAAATACCCCAAACTATCATTAAACCTCTTCAAGCTATAACTAGCAGAACCCATCAATTGCAAAGCCATAGCAACAAGAAACGAACTCTTACTACTAACATCACAATCATCATTTTCTTTATCAAAAGCATTAAAAGCTCTAGTAGCAAAAACCAAAGCTTGTTCTGGGTCCTCACCTTCTTGGTCAAGCTTGAGCCCAAGTTTCAAACAGGCCAAGGACAGCTCTTTCTCTCCGAAAACCGACTCCATTTCCTTGAAAGCTCTACGCATCTCTTCAGAAGTAGTAGCAGACTCAAATGCGTCTTCAAGATCGGATTTTTCCTTGGTTTTTCTCTGCCTTGAGTTCATTTGGGGCGCGAGGGTGCTGGTGTTTCGAGATGGGTTGGTTTGGAATTGTGGGGTTTTGAAGACCGAGCCATGGAGTTTGGTGCAGGAGGTGAACTGGATCGATGAGGAAGAAGATGAAGGGGGCGAGGGAGGGGTGGAAATGTAATTTCGGGAGAGAAGAGGAGAGAGGGATTTGGAGGTGTGGCGAGTGAGATGGGAGAAGAGTGAGATTGAGGACTTTCTCATGGTTGGAAATTTGAGAGAGGTTTTTGGGTTCTTTCTGTTAAACCCTTCTGAATTTGAGGCCGGTGAAGAAGAAGAAGGCGAGGTGACGTCGTTTTGTAGTGTCTTTTTTTAGTTAAATTTTTTTATACAAGAATGAGAGAAAACTATTTCTTAGCATGCCCTAAATTCTTAACAGACAAGTCATCATTATTTGTACCGTAGATCATGATGGTAATGCAACTATCATCTGTGGCAAGAAACAAATTTTACATTTTACATTTTTGGTTTGGACCAAGACCAAACTAATCTCCCATGTTCATTTTGACATGAGAAAAATGCACCAACAATGTCCGAAGACTTGATGGACTATCAATATGATACCCAGATTTTCAAATGTATCAAAACGGTACCCGAACTTGCATTTTTGTATTGACGTCGTACCTATCGATGTTTTCCGTCACATCTCCGTCAGTTCATAGCACAAACAGAGGTATCTTCGTGATCTGCTAGCTCGAACAGAATCTACTGGCCCGAAACTTGATGACTACCTGCAGGCTGTTGCATGTAGGGAACAAGATATTAGAGATTGCTATTCGGAGAACCTCATGTTTAGCAGGAGTGATCTAGTTGAAATGATGGTGCTGGACGGTCTCTTCATTATCGAACTCTTCTGCAGAGAATACGACGAACTAGTGTCACTACCACCGAGCCATGGCGACGATCCCATCTGTAAGTTCGCGCGTTGAAATGAGGCTGTGGCGGCAGGAGATGGAGATGTTGAGGAGAGTAGCGGCGTCGTCTTGGAAGTCAGTGGAGGAGCCGAAGAGAGTCTCGGCCAGATAAGGAATAGCGCCGGCGTCGGCGACGATGGGGTGGCTGTCGGCGTCATGCTTGGTGATGAGGCGGAGCTCTTTCAGGGCTTCGGATCGGGTCTGTTCGGAGACGGAGCTGAGCTTAGAGACTAAGGAACGAGCCGTATAGAGCTTCACATCCATTAGTGAGATCGTGTCTCTGATTTGTGGGTATTGGGTTTGGGAGAATTGGTGTTGCTTTGAAATGGGTGTAATGTGGATTTTTGTACGACTTAGTGCGATTGAGTTTTGTACCTCTTGATGATCCACCTCAAGCTACCTCAGTTCACTTGTGACATGAACTGACGGAGAGGTGACGGAAAACATCCATAGGTACGACGTCAATACAAAAATGCAAGTTCGGGTACCGTTTTGATACATTTGAAAATCTGGGTATCATATTGATAGTCCACCAAGTCTTCAGACATTGTTGGTGCATTTTTCTCTTTTGACATTGAAGATCTGATTTTCTTTGTCCAGAAACCAAATTGCAACAAAAAATCTTAAGAACAGCTGCCCCAAATATATCAAACCAAAGTGTTTTGGTGAGCGTTTAAAGTTGCCAACAATGTACAAAAGGGCTTTTTGAGAGCACGAGTAGCTTAATTCCCCAAATAAGTGCTCTGACAGATAAATTTGTGGAATGAGGAGGAATTTTGAAATGATCAAAGAGTTTAGCAGGGGTGATGGCCAAGAATTTCAATTTATATACAACAAAGAATACTGATTCCTTAGAGAGCGAGAGCGCACATTCCCAGTAGTGGAAAACCAACCAGATACTTGAGCAATAGAGAACCTCTTTGAAAAAACTAAGAGGATACAAATACTTATCACTGAAAGCTTGGTGGTTTTATATCTTGGGGGTTTCAGGACGTCTACTGTATACATCATCAAAATAAAGATTGAAATCTCCTGCCTCTAAGTCTAAGTCATCCATATAAGTAGTTCTAGATAAGTTGTGGTAGTTCCTCCAATCCAACTCCTGTTCCTGCTCTACATCTTCTTCAGCATAGCGTCTTTCACATTGTTCCTGTTCATGTTCTTCATTTTGTTCCTCTAAGCTTCTGTCTGAGAAATTTTCATAAGAATTATCTTTAGGTCGGCACATGAAATTGGGAGGCTCAAGAAAACTTGACTGTGGAGGATCAAGGAAACTTGACTGGGGCTGTATACCATGAGGACCAGTTCTAGCCCACCAGTGACTCCGAGCTTGGTGTGCCGGATTATCAGTATCATGGTGCTGAAGTACATTATCTCGAGGGAACGGGGCAGATGTAGATGCCACCAGATAAGACCGTGATCGATCCTCATAATGATGGTCCCAAAGATCTTCAAATCTTGCTCCATTTTCTGTGAAGTTAGGCGGCATCCAATCCACCGACTGTTGCTCAGCACCTTCAAATGGTTCTTCCAGAGTATCCCTCTTGTAACTCGTAGTATGGTGTGGGGCAGAGGTGTAATACCAATCAAGAAGGTATGGATGATTCTTCTGATCTGCATCAATCAACCACAGACAACCTAATTGATAGCCATTTCTAGGATTGTGATGTAGCCTTTCCCTCGATAAATAGTTCATGCCACCAAAGGCTCTCAAACTGGGGCTACCCGGTGACATTCTCTGAGGAGAATATGCATGTGTAGGTCCTTGTCCCTGCAACTTTTGCTCCCTGAAAGTTCTAAGACTCAGAAGAAACTGATGTCCTTCTGCATTTGGGTCCCACGACGGATAGCTACACTGGAAGCTGCCACAAAATTTGGAAATTCTTAAGAATTAAGATTTGAGCAAGCAAATTATTTGGCATGCAACTAGAGTGCAAAAAAGTGATTATGTCATAATTGGAAAAGGACAACATAGAAATGACACGACAAGCATCCAAGTAGATCTCTAGTGATTATACCTCAAGAACGATTTCTCCATTTTTCCCTGAGAACTCCTCTGTGAGCGAGATACGTTGAAAGGTGACCCGTAGTTTCTATTACCATGTTTTTGAAAATCAAAGGCACTAAAACTGCAAGAAATAAACAGGGCAGTCAAAAGTTAGAATGCAGTCAATGACAAAGGCCCAGAGGACCGTAACGGCTATAATCCCTATCTGCATAAAGCCAACATAACAGGGTGCATAATAACTAACCTACAAACATGACCAACACCTTCAATATCAATTGTGAATTCTGCAATAAACTCTAAAATGTCATCCACCCGCTGCACATTAAACACAGATCAGAATGGAATAATAAACCAGAAAGTTCATAGATGAAAGAAAACAAATTAACATGAGCAGCATTTATCTGACCTTTGGAACCACAAATATAAGTAAATATGGAGTGAGGAAGATCGAGGCCATCTCCTCAAGTAACATCATTCCAGTATACTGCATTTTAATAAACAGAAAAATAGAATAGTATGAACAGCAGGCTTAATATTGAAGGATAAACACAAGGAAATGGAGCTTTGCAGGCTGCATTTTAAGAAACAGAAAAAGAAAATAGTATCAACAAAAGGCTTAATATTGAAGGATATTCACGAGGAAATGGAGCTTTGCAGGGGATCACCTGAAATAGGGATTCAAACTCTGTCCGAACACCCTCAGTATTCTCTTTGCCACGCCATGTCTTCGGCATATAATGAGTGTACTGAACCACCATAGACATTGCCCCCTCTGGATCAAGGACCAGAAGCTCATCACTAATTGCAGCCCTGCTAATAGCTGTTATAGTTCCAAAAACAGCAGCATACCAGAACAAGTTGCGACCAAATATCTGCCGGTTCATATTTTAACAACAGATAAGTACAAGTTAGCATCATATCCCAATATCCAAACATGGATAAATGTCACACTAAGAAAGTAGGAGTGAGAATATCTTACATGGCCCTCTAGCAACGATTCCTCTAGGAATGCGATGATGATTAAAATAGCAGCGAAGCCACCAGAAACAAATGAGATGAACTTTGCTATAATGGATATAATAGGAGAAGGAAATTGCTTCAAATATTCAGAAGCATGTACCAAACTGCTATTGATTCTGTGTTTGAACAAGTGGTCCACCTGCCATTATCAAGATCCAAGTTTAAAATTATAGTGATAGAGGACTGAACACCATAATTATAGACGAAGGGAACAGGACAGAGGATGGAGACTAACGTTTTGAAAGAATGATAGATTAACTATTTTCAATAAAGCAAACTAACTATACCAAAGATAATTGATTTAATTTTGAAAAGTGGCCATGATTCTTCATATGGTTTCATACCATGATACAGGGCAGCAAAACTCAAAAATATATGACGAAGCAATAATGATCATATAAAACCTGTACCAAGGTGAAGTTTTTGAATCTAAAATGTTGAATCCAACCTTTTCTTCAGGAACAAAACTTTATGCAAGATTGTAATTGAATAGTCTATGTTTAAGGCAGCAAAGTTGCATGTGAAGGGGAACGTAAAACAGGACAGTAAAAACTTTATGCTTCGCAACCAAGAAAATGGAAAGTTGGTCTGATCCACATTAAGAACCCCTGGAATCAAATTTGGGAATCAAAGTGATGGCTTGGAACCCGTAATCCTCTTCAGTAAATGTCCGAACTCAACTAAATTCACACATAGTGGTTATCAAAGCAATAAAGAGCCAAAAAATTCTTAGGGTATTGCATTTTTGAATCACATGCACAAGCATCATACATGAACATGCATTACTTTGTTTCAAGAAAATGCTGAATTTGAGAGGAAAAACAAAAAGACATTACCTCATTGAATTCCCTAAACATCCACCTTGACAAATTTGACCATCTTCTTGATGAAGCAGTGCTCGGATGATTATAAAACTGTTCTGCATGCCTTAAGAAGAGATATACCAGCATGAATATGACAAGAAATGGCGAGAGGAGAAGCATAACAAGCCCAACTACCATGAGTCTTTTCTGTAATGTTCTTGGATTTGATACAAAGTCCCTTCTAACACAAAAATTCCTGCAGAAACAATACAAATAGTCAAAAAACATCATCATAACTATTAGGACAAAAGTAATGCATGGTAGCCCCACATCACCAAACAATGATGCTTGAATACACATTCCTGAATCTACATGAAATGTATGGTGCTGGCAACAAAGATTCCAGTTAAGCTCTGTCTAGAACATTCTCTATGGTATACCAAGTAGATTGAAACCTTAAAGCATCCATCATAAGGAATGTAGTTTGACCAAGAGACTTTTCTCGTCCAACCACTTCAATCCTCCTCATCTGCCCATTTTTGTCATCAGCGGGATTAGCAAGGAGGATCTCATCAGATAAATTACCTTCCTCTCTTTTTCTTTTTTAAGACAAGTTAAGATTGCTCATATCTAGGGTAACATTAAAGAAGGCATACACCTGATATCTTCATATCCTAGACAACCATATCGGTCATGCCACCTGAACTATGATACCACAGACTCCAAGTAATAAATATACAAGAAGTTTGTGTTAAGACTGAACATACCTGTCAAACATGCTCTGCAGGATGCACCAATTTAAGGTCCACTCAAGGGTTTTTGTAAGAATTAGATGCTCTTGTTTTCCATTCGAGTTCAATTTGACAGTAGGACCAGTACCTGGGACCCACTGAGAGATCGGAAAAGCTAGAACCCCCTTGTTAAGCATTCCAATTAAATAGTTCTCCTTCCGCATCAGACGCATGACCACATCATGGGCAGAAAGATCTTTAACCACACAAAGCTGCTGTGATCTTTGTAGCTGGACAACCCTTTCCAAAATGGATGCCCATGGCATAGTCTTGATTTCATTGTCGGTGACATGCAGGCTGCAAGAAAAATTCATACCAGCTTTTCTTACTAATTTTAATATTATAAACAGATACGCATTTGAAAATGGCTTAAGCAACTGCAGTCATTGCATTATAATTTCAATGATAATTCTCTTCAGACATACCTGTTGTGATAGAAGTGACGGACTCCCAAAGTATCTCGTAGTTGAGCGAAAAACCTCAGGAAACAGAAGATCCAATAAATAGAAAATATAAACAAATATCCAACAATTATAGCCTTGGAAAGCGTCAGAGGGCTTAATGGGTGCTGATGAAGAGCTTCGGTAGCAAGATCACAGGGTTTAGTTCCAGATTGAAATGCATCCATCCCACACTTTGCATTACGAAGACCATTCCAGTCAACAAATAATAAGAAGAACCCTGAGAAGCATATGGTGAAACCGAGGCTAAGAAGCTCTACTATCCACTTTATGACAATACACCAGAGCCCTTTATCACAATAGTAGCTGTATAGCCTTTCGAAGAACAGGTCCAAATCAGCAATTGGTTCGACATTTACACTCTCACCATTAAGAAGCCCAGTTGGGCTCTCGCTGCCCGGGCTTGGACTTGGTGCCTTTCCATACTGAGATAATTCAACCTCAGGAGACGCATCCCTAAGCAACGATGCTGTTAAAGATGATTCACCACGCCACTTAAAACTGCCGATAGACTTCACACCCTTAAGCCAACCGAACATCATTCACACACGCTGACTATGGGTAGATACAGCCTGTCCATTCGATGGACAACTGAAATAGTAAAGCAGGAGTATTTGTAAGAATGAGGGGATAGAGTGTGTCCCATCTATATTCACGGAATGGAGTAGCAACCATTGTTACAATATGCATGTGCAACAAGGAAATGACAAACAGAAAAAGCAGACAAAGAAAACAGTCTTCTTCTACCCAATTACTATGAAAAACCATAACATCTTCAGCATTACTACAATATTGACTGAGCCTTTATTTGTTCATACAAAAGTAATCTAATTAGAAAATAAACATACAATGCAACAAAACTAAGAAATAGGTCTTGTATCACTACTAATCTACAAACCTAGCAGCAGCTTGTTTTTATATCCAACATCTATCACTCATTTCCTTCAGCTGGTTCCCTTATGATGATTTCAAACAATTGTACAGCAAAGACGTAACCCTTCTACCTTATATTCATTTACTTAGAACTAAGAGCTAGTTTCCATGACCACAAGTCAATTTATCAAACAAATATCTAAGTTTAGAAGCTACTCAAACAGTCATCACAAACTTCGTTTGTCTTCAGCATTTTTAAAACTAATCAGCTGAACCCTTTCTCAAATAGAAACCAACAGAATCAGAACATATATATTGCCATATTGGATGATCCCAAACCTAGGGAATAAGGTTCTCCTATCAATATCTGCTCTACAGAACCTAGTTCCAACTTTCTCTCACCATAGACTTCACCTGGTTCTTCTATCTAAGCTTCCTAAACTCCCTTTTTTTTACAAGAAACTATGATCATCCTAGCTAACTTGCTCAAGCAAACTCAAATCATCAAGCACACATCAAACTTTAACAACTCAATCATCCAAACCAGCTAAAAATCAAAACAATAAACAAGAATGGAGCTATCATCTAAACCAAATTCAACACCACCTCCATAATAATCCCCTTTCAATTTGGACATGAAAACAAAAAAACAACCCAGAAACAAAAACAAGCCAAAGAACAAAACTTTACCTCCACCCAATTGACAGCCCCCAAAGAAGAGTCCAAAGCCATCAAATTCCTCCCCCACCGGTAAACGCACGCCACCCAATTCGACGGTGAGAATCAAACCCAGAAGCTATAGGCAATTGTCCAACTCCGATTACCAATAAATAAAACCCAAGAAGGAGAAACCGAAGAATATGAAAAGCTTATTCTGGGTTTCTTAACTTTTCTTCTCTGTGTAATTTGCTTGTGTTGTCCCTCTCAATATGATTGGGGAAGAAGAAGACGTCAAGTTGGGTTAATAGGAAGCCGCTTCACCTCTCCCTTCTAATCAATTGGGTCTCAATATTGAGATGGGCCTACTTAAGGCCCATATAACAATTTCCGGACATGTCAAATACCCCGCTACCCGACCCGAGACAAAACTCGCGGGACGCAACGGATCGATTTGGCGGGAGGCAACGGCAGCGCGCTGGTCTTTCCCGCCACGGACTATAATAAATACCCAAAAACCCTCATTTCACCAGCGCCTCACTTTCTCTCTCTCTCTCTCTCTCTCTCTCTCACTTTACAATGAGTTCCTCAGAGGCTTCAGATCTGTCTATTAAATTCAAATCGAAGAAGCTTCTGACCCTAACCCCTAAATCCAAGCCGGGTTCGGTAATACCCGACCCGGTTCTGACCGCCCAGACGCCGGAGAGGCCCTTGCAGCCGGCGCCGCCGCGAGCGCGGAACCGGAACGTCGCGCTGTCGATTGCGGATATCAGACGCGCCGCGGCGAAACGCGTCGGCGATAAGAAGGAGGAGGTCGGATCTGCGAGGCGGCAGATCGCGTTCTCGGAGAGCCCGAAGAAGAAGAAGGCGGCGTCAAAAAAGCTGCCGGAGAAGTAAGCCTTTCGGATTACATAGCGTTTTGATTTGGGGATGTTGATTTTGGGTGTGTTTTAAATTTTTTGGGGATTTTGATCTTGCAGGTATGAGATGTTGGTTGAATTTTTCAATTGTTTGGATAGTTCGATTCGGTTGTTGAAGGCTAAAGGAGTGAAGCCGCTCTTCAGGAATATCTTCCCTGTGGTTGAGGGTATGACTGATAGGTACTCTTCTTTCAAAATCAAATCTTTTGAATTTTTCGGTTATTAAATTTATTAGTGTGTTGGAAGAAATTAGATTTCGGAGTAGTCAGTGATGGATTTTGGATTGTGTTGGTTGTTTAGGAGGTTTACTTACCGTCACTTGGCTCAGTTGAAGTATATTTTTCCTGAGGTGATTGAGATAAAGAAAGAGCTTGTGTTGGATGAGCGAACTAGTTGTTTGAATCCGGATCTTCATGTTGCTTTGAATGTTCAAGCACTGGAGAGTGATGGGGAGTCGAAATCTGAAAGGGGTGGGATTGTGCAGTTGAAGAAGACTTTGAATTTGAGAAGGGTGTTCCGTGATCGGCTTGTAGAGGTTTTGAGATCCGTGACTGAGGTAACTTTAATAATATGTTTTCGTTTTGGAATGTACTTCATGCTTTTTGATCTACTAGCTCGGTTTCAAGGGTTTTAAATCCAGTTTTAGCTTGTGCAATGAATCTTACATTTGAGTCGCACCCTTACTTGTAGATAGTTTAGTGAACTATTAAACTGATTGATTTTGCGCTGGATGCTAGCAATCTACAAGGGCACAAATAATCTAAATCGTGATGAGTAGCCTATATGAGTCTCAGCTTTAGTAGCTGAGGATCTTCAATTGTACTGAACTAAGTTCAGTGTTGTATCGTAATGATTTATTTCCAAACAGTATATTAGACTAGGACTTGAACAAAATATAGAAGATGTAGTCTTGCTGAGAAACAATCTTCATGTTTTATGAATAATGTAGTTAGATTACACGGCTTCCAGCTTTATAATGCAAATAACCTTCTTCAACTGTTGTGTTTAGTAGCATGTGGTAATAGAAATCTAAATCTTCTTGCAGGATTATGAAATTCCAGAAGAACCTCTGCCTCGTCCCTTTAACTGTGACAGGCAAGAAATACATTCAAACAGAGTCAAGTTTTCTTCCCCCTCATCCTGTCCTGGTGAGGTATCAACTGGTCACCTTCAGGATGATGAAATTCCAGGCGAAACACATCAAAATTCATCGAACCAATCAATGGAGGATTTGAATTTCAACATAATCAGAACTCCCAGTCTGTCATTGTCTATTAAGACATCATGTGAAGTACCACAAAGCCAGCAATCAGGCATGGCATCTCATTTTTCAGGGTCTTTTCGAAGGCGCTTTTCGCAGAAAGCTAAAAACACCGAGTCAGAGAACATACATGATGATCCTCCGAAGCCATTCATTCAAGCTTCAAATCTTTCAGTTTCAGAGTCAAATCCCAATACTGTTCGCTCTGTCAAGGAAGATAGTATTGCTGCTTCTTCACATTGTCAAGTACTCAATACTGTTTGCTCCGTTAAGGAAGATAGTGTTGATGTTTCTTGTCATGGTCAAGTACCTGCTACCCCAACCAAAAAGATAGACTCGTTAGAGGATGATGGTTTGTCTGCAAATAATACTGTCATTCAGTCTGCTCCTGGAAAGCTTGCTTCAACTCCAAAGCTTGTTTCTACTCCAGCCAGGTTGATGTCCAGCACACCTGCACCTCACCCGCCAAAGCGATGCTTTATGAGCCCAGAGGATAGCTCGCCAAACAAGTTGGTCAGGCGTCCTCCACGCACCAGGTCATTGAAATTTGACACTCCCGTGAAGAGTAGAAATGCTGAAGATGTAGTTCTTGATACGGATGACGCTTCAATTGATAAGGACATTCTTGATATTCTTCCTGGGGATCTTTTGCAATCGGTATGTCTCTCTGTAACCTTTATTGAGCATTTATGTTTCTGTGATTGTTTAAAAGTTGCCAGAGGATACCACTTATGTAATTCATCTCAATAAATTTCATATCCCCATTGTTTGTTCCAATTGGAAATCTCTGAGACAAAGCTTTCTCAAATGCATGCTTGCTATCTCAGTATCGATCTTCAAGGCTTGCTAATCCCATATTTTACTATATGAAGACTATGTTTCATAATTGAGAAGTAATTTTGGGACTGCTGTATCTTTCGCAGCTTAGGGAGAAGGAGCGGAAGGCAACAGAGGAGAGAACTCCAGCCATCACACAAGCTAAGAGGCGGCAGAAAATGATTGCCAAACTGCCTAAACTCTTTAACATGATTCATTTCCTTTTTCAGTCAATGAACCGTTCTTTTATCACCAAACAGGAGCTTGTACACAAGATACTTTGGAACCACTGTGACATGATTGACAGAGGTAAGCAGATAATCTTTGATTCTTTCTAGTGAAAGTATAATCTCGTAACTGGAAGTTTCTTTTGAGGCTAAATCGTCTCGTGTTCTTTTCAGAGGATGTTGAAGAGCAACTCAACATGCTGCAAGAACTGGTTCCAGATTGGATTTCTGAAAAGAAACTCGGAGGAGATTTGCTTGTCATAAGGTACATGGTGTTTTTTTTCTCTTTTCATTGAAAAACATGAAACCTGGTCGAAGTATTTAACGTTATATCTGTCTTCTCGCAGCATCAATAAAAAATCATGTCCGGAGGCAATACGATCCCATCTTCAAGAAGCAATCTGAGCTGGCGAATCCTAGATTTGTTTAGTTTACTGTAAGATTCTAACCAAGGACGGTGCATGGTTTCCTCCATTGAGCATGTCTGAGGGATTCATAACAAGAGTAGGGATTTGTCCAAAATATCTATTTCCCTTGATTTCTGGTGTTTTTGTAAAAGAAAGCAAACAAGGTCAGCTTCCTTTCTCAGTAAATCTGGGTGGTCTAATCAAGTAGTTAACATGAAAGCTTTTGTCTCCCCTTAACTTCTGGTGTTTATGTAAATGATTCAGAGAGACCTGGATTTGAATATGTGAGTTTCGAATTGTCATTGCCAACTTCGATTAAGAAAGCACCTAACGGCCAGTACCAATAACTATTATATCGTCTCATATATAAGCATTAAGAACTCACCTGTGGCATTCGTTTAAGGTTTAAGAGTAGAAATCTCAAACCTTTTAGATGGAAACTATAATTGCTGCATCACATGGTCAGGTTCCTTTGACCGAACCAAGAGATAGGATAGACCCTTTAGACCGAACCAAGAGGTAACTGAAAGTTGATACTAATTCAAATTTAAACACATGCATGGTTGGAACTTAGAACTCGAAGCCCAGTATTAATCATGAACAAAACAGTACACAAGGGATTCAAAGCCAGAGCAAATCAATGTGCGAAAACTGTAACAGGAAACAGAGAATCAGCTATATTCCCTTCTCCTAACTAGTTATCCTTTCATACTGATTTACGAGATGTTGTACTAGTGATAAAGGGAAGATGCACTAACAGTAGCAGTGTCGATAACCATTCTCCGACTATAAGTTTGATCGAAAGACATGAATAAACAAGCCTAGGATAGCATCAATCGAACTATTATTATGATCGTCAATAGACTCCATAGTTGACATTGAGTAGATAAGAGACGCACGAAAAGATAGACGACATTGAGTAGATAAGACTCCATAGTTGCTCACAAATTATAGATCGCGGGTTCATCACCTTGCTTTTATTGATCGATTGCGTCTCCGGAAATTGCAAGGTTCGACATCCCTACCCTGACATCTGTGGTACGTTTGTAGCATTATTCTTCAAGGGGAGAATGATATTTATATGGATCTAATTATAAAAAAGAATGATGAGTTGTTGATCCCAACAGGAGTGGCCTGGTGAGCAAACAATTGTTGAATGAATTGGGATGGGAATCCACCAGCCATGAGACCTGGATTTGTGTTGCCAATCAAATAGCATACTAATATCAGAAGCCAAAAACTGGCAGTGGATCTCCATTTTACTCACCAAATTTCCTATATTTCCCAGCACCTTTATTTTTTTTACATAAATCGAAGCTCCTGAACTCTACTCATGCACACTAAAAGTACCATGCTTGTAGACTACCAAATATATCAACCATAAGAAACAAAACTCATAGCTTTGTTTCAGTTAGACATATCTTTCATGAAGCTAATAGATTAGTTTTGGATGAGTTTTGGGTCAATAACACACCTGACATAGTTCAGGATGTGCTTATTGAGGATGCATGCAATATTGTAATATTGAACGAGGTTCAGGCTCTATGTCCCCTCGGTATATTCTCAATATAATATTAATAATAATTTAGGGAGGAGGGATATTACTCCAACCTAACGGGAGACCCAGCCCGTTTTAAATAAACAAAACTCATACAAACTCCAACATCGTTCAAAGTATTCTGACTTTGTTGTTATGCAGCAAGTCCCAAAACAGTCTGAAAACTGAAAACGTGTCCTGATGATGAATTACGAGTCACCTCCCAAGAAGTCTCCAGAACCCGTTTAGCAGCATAAATGCAGAAAAATGATGTAAAAGCAAATACAATTACACTCATAATGAGCGTGGAAAATGAAAAATGTAGTTTTAAAAGCAATTTTCTATGTCTTGCTCAATTTTTCATCTTTATGCAATTGTCCTGTGCTGTTTGGAATTTGTATGCTTATGTTTTCGACTACTTCTGTCTCTGGTAATATCCAGTATGTATGTGCGCGCGCGAGCGTGCATGTGTCCGCACAATTGTACATATTATCAGATCTATAGCTTTGAACTAACTGAAATGGACAAAACAAATCTGCATAAGAAACATTAGCGCATGATATTATTTTCAGCTGTCTAAACTGAACCTATAAACTGGATGATAGAGATATGTTGAATTGAGGTAATGAGTGAAGGAGATTATGGAGACTTTCAGATCTGAAATTGTTTTTGGATAATTGTCAAAAAATTGAGAAACATAGCCCTCTATGACTAAACATAAGTCAGTAAGATAACCGCAAGATAGACACAAAATCACCACAATGAGTATAAATGTATAAAAATTCTGGAGTGTACCGGAATACATATGCATTATAGATAATTTGTTTTTAAATTTAATTTTCTATTTTTTTATTTTTACTACGATGGAAATCAACAAAAGCAGTGAACTGAGAACGGAAAAAAGCCAAGAGGTTCACCCCACTCTTAGAAAACTCTTCCTCTCTGAGAAAAAAAAAGTGCCATTGAAGCTTCTATTGTCGTTTAAAATTGGCAGCCCAAAGCTTTCAACTTGGATACACTGAGGTTCATACTTACCCACCCAAATAGTTGATAGCCCAATCCTTATTTCCCCTAAACCCTCAGATCGTCATACTCAACCATCCCATTCCCTTCAATCTGACCATTTGCTTCGAGTATAAATCCGCACCGTTGATCCAAACGATAATCAATTCTGGAAGATCCATGTCGTCGGACATTCGCTAGGGTTTAAATCCTCATTTATTTTTCGTCTCGAAGCCGTTAGAGTCCAATCTTTACTGTCTAATCCGCTTGATTTGAATCCGAAAGCGTTTCGTGCAAGTTGATGGCTGAATGCGACTGTACCGGAGCCTCATTTGAGCGATTCGAGATTGCGAGTTTGTGAGGGCTGTTGAGTTAAGATTGGAATTGGTGGTGGTGCGGCGGCGGCGGTGTGCAATAGGAGGCATTAGCGGCGGTGGGGCCGCCGATAAAGCGGCGAGCAGGGCTACGGAGGAAGCAGGCGGGTAGAGGATCATATAGGGGAAGTTAGGGCACGGATTTTCGCGCCAAAAAAATTATAAATTTGGGGGAAAACGCACTGGAGTTTAGATTGCTCGGTGCTGTTGTTTAGAGCTCGGTTTTAGGAAACAAAGCAAAAAAAAGGTTGGGAATTTTCGGAGGGGAGTGAGAGATGGGTACTGACTTGCACCGTGTGCTGAGAAGCCTCTGTTTCAATACAGAGTGGAACTACGCCATTTTCTGGAAACTGAAGCATCGGGCTCGAATGTGAGTTTTTTCTTTTCTTTCAGTTCTTTGTTGATTGTTTGTGATAGAATTGCCTTACATGGTTTTGTCTTTTAAGTTGATTAATTAGCTAATTTTGGTTAAACTGAAAAAATAAGGTATAACTAATTAGACCCTAAAAAAGGTTGCGATAACAAAGTAAAAGCAGATGAACTTCTAGTTGCAGGACTATTTAGTATCCCAGTCTGTGAAAATTTGCATTTGCTTGTAGATTATGATTTGTTATACTGAGATACACACAGTTACTAATGCCTGATACTTTTTTTTGATATGGTGTGGGTTGTGCAGGGTGCTGACTTGGGAGGATGCTTACTATGATAACTGTGAGAAATATGATAATTCAGGTAATTGAAGCTTTATTAAGACACTGGAGAGCCATAATCCACATGATTCCATTGGGCTAGCCATGGCAAAAATGTCGTATCATGTGCATACTCTGGGGGAAGGGTAATTACTCGTCTCTTACTTGTTATTGTAATGCCTGTTGTTAAAGTTTGGATTAGAAAGCTATGAGTTCTAAAACCATTTTCAGTATTTATGTACTAGGCTTATGGTTTTTCTCGACCTTTCCTATTGCCATTATCTGTATTATCAGTTTGAATACTGATAGCTCTCTCATTAAAAGAAAGGATGAGTAAAAGCATCATTTTTGCTTTTTCATTTTTATAGGATTGTTGGTCAAGTAGCAATTACTGGGAAGCATCAGTGGATCTTTGCAGATAATATTGTGAAGGATAACTGTTCACCATCTGAGGTAATTGTTCCTTTGATATGCAGCATTAGTACCGATTAGTGTGTCTCTACTTCCAAACTTTGTGTTACTATAACAAAATAAGGTTGCTGCTCTGAAGCTACTAGTATGTTATTGTGTACCATTCATTCTTATCAAGCATTTATGTTTTTTTTTGTATTTTTCAGTACTGTGATGGGTGGCAAAGTCAATTTTTAGCTGGCATAAGGGTATGCCTGCTCCCTCCCTCTCTCTCTCTCTCATTATTCACTGTGTTTATTCTGGCCTTGTGGGCATAGTCAAAATCTCACAATGAGAATTTATGAGTTAGCATTGAGACCTGCAAGATTGTTTTACTCATGTATGCTTTCTGGTACAATTCTTTTGTTTTGATCGACCTGTTTTATCAAAATTTGACCTTGTTAGAAAGAAGCTATTCATTAGTTGTAACTTTGTTCTGGAAGGGAGAAATATGGAGGATTGTGATTTTCAACTAGATGTCCTGATAAGTTGAATGATTTATCATTTTTGTAGACCATTGTTGTTATAGCTGTTGTTCCACACGGAGTTGTACAACTTGGTTCCTTGCAGAAAGTAAGTCTTTTGTTTTTAGAATACTGAATACTTATAGCCATGCTTGACTTGGTGCTTTTGTGTTTTATCTATTTAGGTTTATAAAAAGAACATCTATAGTTTTGTTGGGCTGTTATAAACTTGAAGCTATAAAAATAATGCATTGCACTTCTGTCCTAGTCCATGCATTTGATTGCTTAATTTTGTTGAAGAATATACTGGTTGACGTTGTTCAAGTTGTCTGTTTCCTAATTATGGTCATATGCTCTAGCAGTGCTACTAAAGAAATAAAAACAAGCTTCCTTTAAAAGAAACATATGACTATGTAATTCTGATGAAGATTGGCCTAATCTATAACTTGTCTATGAATTTGACATTTTCAGATTAAATAGTTAATTTTTTGTTTTGTGCCGGGTAGAGTATAGATCTAGAAGATTCAGTGTCGTATTTGAGCATGTAGTATATTTGTCTCGTTAGTGTAATTGGTACAATATATGGTGCTCATTGTTGGAGAGGCAGTATGTGTATCAGTTGATGTTTCCTGACATGCATTTCCAAGAGACCTTTAAGGTTACAGCCTCAAAATGGTGTTGTCGCCTTATTTGACCATTTTGTTGTATCCACTCAAAAATGCATCCAATTAATGGCTTCAAAATTAGATTTAGATGCCTTGCTGCAACCCCACACAAATTGCATCCCAGTGCGTGGTTATCTAATACTAAGAATAAAAATGAGACACCTGTGATGCATGTGCAACAGTTTGAGTTTTATTTTTAGAAATCAAATGTGATAAGAAACATCTGTTGTGAGAAGTTTCTGCATGGCGTGGGTAGTTATCCTCTGTAGAATGTGGGATATGAAGTTTTTAGCAGTTTTCTTTCTTTTCTTCGATTTTTATTTATTATCTTGTTATACACCATATTATCCTTCGTATAAAATTATTTTAGGTTAACCTATGATCTAACAGTAGTTATGTAATTTTACACACACCTTGGCTGACAAAGTGACTTCTGTTAATAGTAGTTTAGATCATCATAATCTGTGGTAAATTATTCATACTATTTTCTGTTGATTTTATTCACATCACCTGGTTGTGGACTTGTTTCTTACATTTGAGCAACACATATAGGTATATATTCTTGCAGATTACACGTTTTCAAGCCTATATTTATTGTTCTTGCCCTCTTTCCCTTTAGGAGTTGCAACTGGGAAATACGGTGATAGTTCTTACATATTTCCATTGGCTGACAATTTCAAAAATGCAGTTGAAGTGGTCAATAAGCATGGAGAACTTGAGTCATCCAACATAGGAGGTGATGAAAGTCCCAAACTACATCAGTCAAAATCAAGTATCTTCAATTTGGAAAATTCCAACATAGTTGGAGTGGATTTACTTGATAGCAGGAAGTGTACAGGGGAGAGTTGTGGCTGCAAAGATATGGGGATTTCTTCCATGAACAGTGCCAATCCATTATCTCATGCTAATGATTGTGCAGACTTATCCTCAACGTTCTCTGCTGTAAATGAAAGGGTTAATTTGAACGGTATAGATCTTTATCGTAATGAGGTGTTGCAAGTTAGTGAACCCTCGGATGTTAAGTTTCAGAGCAACTTGGACAACTTGAAGTTTCAAACTGAATTAGATCAGGTGGACACATCTAGTTCATCTTTGATGTTCCCTGCTGGCTGTGAGTTGCATGAAGCACTTGGTCCAGCTTTCATGAATAAAAGCAATTTTTTTGATTGGGAAGCAGAGAAGATTGGAGATAGAACTACTGCTGAGATGCCTGAGGGAATGAACTCTAGCCAGTTGACTTTTGATTCTTGCCCTGAGCATCTTCTTGAAGCTGCTGTGGCTAAAGTTTGCCATAGTGGCAGTCATGTTAAAAGTGAAAAATCATTCTGTAAATCAATGCAGTCTCTGTTGACAACCGAAAAGTATCCAGAGCCTTCTAGCCATACTACACATACGTTTGATTCAGAAAATTATTCCATTGATCAGCCGTCTATGAGAGGAGAGGACACACAGCAATGCTTGAGCTCATCAGGGATATGTGGGGTGATATCCCCAAAATGGTTTTCATCGCCTTGTCCTAGTGCTTGTAGTGAACAGCAGGAGAGGTCGTCAGGACCAGCTAGAAACAACAAGAAGAGGGCTAGTCCTGGTGAGACTTCTAAACCGAGGCTGAGGGACAGACAATTAATCCAGGATCGTATCAAGGAACTGCGGGAGCTAACACCAAATGGCACAAATTCATCTGACTGCGTTCTGAACTTGTAGTAGTTCTAGTTAATTTCTGCTACATGTGCTAAACTTGTCATGATAACTTTACAGTGCAGTATTGATTCACTGCTGGAGCGCACAATCAAGCACATGTTATTTCTTCAAAGCATTACTAAGCATGCAGACAGACTAAATAAGTGTGCTGATGCAAAGGTAAATCTTTTGATCAAGTTTTTTATGGCCTAGGATTAGCTCACATCTCTTTGGCCTTCATTTTATTTTGCAAAGTGAGGTTGTTTAGTACTTTTCTTGTTATTTTACTTGGAAGATGAAATGTACACTGCCTTGTGTTCTAATGTTCTACTTACACTCCATTTAAAAGGGGAGTGAAGTAGTATATTTAGAGGAAAAGAGAGTGTGAATACCAACTCTTTTACTTCTCTTTAGGTTACAAATATGCACTTCCGAATTTCTCCCACCTTCTGGAGGCATCTAGATCACTTTTATCTAAGAAGTCAATATTTTCATCCATTTTTGTATCACTATGATGGAAAATGTTGTTAGATCTCAAGTAGGTGTCCGGTGTTTGGAGTCCAATTTGTCAATATTTAGAACATGTCATGCTTATAGATTTTACAGTGTGGTTCTACTTACTGCTAAATTCACAGTTGTGTCACAAGGAAACAAGCATGGTAGGATCTGCTAATTATGAAAGGGGATCGAGCTGGGCAGTGGAGGTGGGAGGCAATCTAAAAGTCTGTTCAATAGTAGTGGAGAATTTGAACAAGAATGGGCAGATGGTTGTGGAGGTATGTAATTGTCAGATGTCTATCTAATTTCATTTTAACCCCCAAGTTTCTAAATAATAATATCCCACAACAAAGCACCTGAATGCCAATTATGAAGCTTGCATATCGGCTTTTAAAAGCATTAATATTTATCTATACAGATGATATGTGAAGAATGCAGCCATTTCCTTGAGATCGCTGAAGCTATAAGGAGCTTGGGTCTAACAATCTTAAAAGGTGTAACAGAGGCCCGTGGTGACAAGACATGGATATGTTTTATAGTTGAGGTAAGCCTAAAATCGATCGATGTGTTGCAAATGACATAAATTGTTGAATGAAAGTTCTGGGCATAGAGATTTCATGACCACATAAAAAGAAACTTAAAAGTTAGAACAATATTGGCATTGATAAGAGGTGACTGGTCTTCATCTATAAAAACAACCCTTATGAACTTGCCAGAAAGTTAAAAGTTAGAACAATAATGACATTTATATTTACTGCTATGGGACTGGATTGTTTCTTCATCCAAATAAAATAGCATTTATGGACTTGCTAAATATCTGTTCTCTGTGCCCAAAAAAAATGTTCCCTTTGTGACCTATGTGCATAGTAGACTTCCAAGACTTTGATCTCACCCACACTCCAATGTTATCTAGTATCCTTGTATGTGGTGCTCATTATTATCCTTATGAACTAAAGTTGATTTGGGGATTACTGGCAGAGGCAGAACAACAGAAACATACACAGAATGGATATATTGTGGTCCTTTGTTCAGATCCTGCAGCCCAAGAACTTTATGCAACAACATTAGCTTGTTCTGCTGGCCCTTGGAATGGCACTCTAGGTTCTTTTGTAAATTACAGCAAGTATTTGTGATCCTTGATTGGTATATGCATGCTTTTTCTTTTTGTGATTGAACAACCCCGTTGATTTGAAAGGAAAAGCGAGAAATCCCTTATAGGAGGTAGAGTATAAGACGACATATTTACTTGAAGATATATTCCCCCCTTTATTAGAGTGTGAGGTTTTCATTTGTTGTTTTTAGTCGTTGGTTTGTCATTTGCTGCGATTTGTTTGGGAGCTTGATACTTGGAATGACAGTTGTTGGATCACTACAGTGCAGGGGTCTTCTAGTTTGTGCTATTTTGTTACTAATATTGCTTTATGGCCAATGCTTTAACTTTTACCATACATACTAATGCTTTAACTTGTAAGTTTGAATTTCTACTATTTTGAGCCCTTACATTACCATGAAATAACTTAAAGACATCATAGTTTCATCCAGATATTGCTGGTTTGCTATTTGTGAAAAAAGAGGAAAAAAACATCTGTAATGAAGCCAATCTGCTGTTGTCTCATATCTTGGTTTGTTCACATTTGTTGTCACATGAATATAAAACGTGCCCCACACATTCATAATTTTCATGTTTCCGCCAGTCAATACAGCCAGGAATATGAACATAGACCAGAGTGAATACTTCAACATACTAGCTAGAGTTGACACTTAAGAACATCGATCAAATTTTACTGTTAACTTATTTTTGTTTGAAGTGACTAAGGGCAGAGTTACCATCTAAACCCTTTGATTTGTAGTAGGCAAGATATTCACCCAGATGAGTTTCCCTATATATAGGTAAGTCACCGGACAGAAGCTCCTTGATTGGACCATAAGGTTTGAATCTATGTGAGGCACTTGGATAGAGAAAGCATGCAGCTGATATCCTGGGACCAACCCTTCCTGCTAGCACCCTATGTTCCACGCTTTTGAACTTGTCGTTGGTGATAAGCTGCACATAGGAAGCATGTATCACAGTGAGCCCTGGGACAGTTTGACATGTTATGGCGTCATACTGTCGGCTAGACAACAGTTCATTTAGCTGCTGCACTTGTCCGATGTTTTTTCAGTTTCGTGCTATTGTACCAGAAGAAACTTACCTGCATAAAATCACCAATATTCACCACCAGGGTTCCATGCCTAGGGGGAACGTCGATCCAGTGACCTTGGTTGAGGACTTGGAGGCCGCTGATGTTGTCTTGTAGGAGTATAGTTAAGGATGAAGGATCTGAATGCTTGGTTGTCCCGATGGTGAGGTCTGGTTCTGGACATACCGGGTAATAATGGCACACTAGATTTTCACTCTTCATGCACTCTATGCTAGCTAGGTGGCCACTGCTGATCCCCAAGGCCTCTGACAACAAACTTGATAGTGCATCTCTTAGGTTGATCAAGTGTTCCATGTATTCTATCACTGCCTGTCTGTGACTTGAATTAAGCTCAAGTTAGTATTCCGTCATGTTATGTTACTAGACTACTGACATGAGTACAAGGATAGTAACAAAGTGTACCTGCAAACCAAGGGAAATGCCTCAGGTTCCAAAGGTCCATCCTGGAAATCAAAAACAATTGAGTCCCTCCAGTTTGCTGTTTTTGCCACCAACAGATCTCCATTGCAGTAGTATCTTACCCTTTTTGTAGAGTCTCGTGAGTACCACTCCATCTTCACCACCTTTGGCTGCTCATGAAATTCTTTTATTGCTTGTAACAAATTGTCTATAACAGTGGTTGGAACTCCATGATTAGCCATTTGAAAGAATCCCCATGTTTCCGATGCTTCACGAATCTCCTTAACAATCTGCACCCGCTGGAGATTCCCATGGAACCCCTCAAGATCTATAACTGGAACTTGGAAGTCTCTACTTGTCGGAGTGCTTGAACTTGAAAGGTTCTCCGGTGGATGCATGAGGAACTTGGGCACTTTGGTAACCCCTGAGTCTATTAGCCCCTTCACTCCAGCTTTTGTTTCATCAAACTCCTTCACTTCTTTGGCTCTGTCATAACTTTCTGATCCATCTTCCATCTTTATCACTCTCTGGTGTTCAATGACTGAAAGACTTAGAGATGCTATGCCTCCCCTTTAAAATTGGTGTACAAGGAATTTATTTTAGTTGAACAAAAGGCCAAGATAGTGAGATACTCATACTGGCCCTTTTCTTTCCCTAGCTAGCCATCAAAATCTTGGGAAGTTAACAGTGCAATAATGTAATAAGTTGATGAGAAGTGTATTTTCCTTAGGTTGTTTGTATTGGTCCATTATATTTAGTCAACAAAAGGGGAAAGTCTTGGCTTCCCAAAATAAGAACCATTTTAAAGATGAGGTAATAAACCATTCAAATTTTTCTTGCTTTTCAGAATGGGGTATAATTTGAGATATTATTATAGCATGGAACACAGCATCATGTGCAAGCTGTTGAATGTTTTGGATTCTAACAAATGTACAAAAGCAGCTTTCACTAAGAATTTTGTGTCTTTGATGCAAGATCTATCACCAAGATCAGCACATAATCTTTGGTTAAGAGAATGCAAGCATCTTCCAATCAATGGAACTTTATATCTTTGAACCAATATTATGCTCATAGAGGGGTCCTTGGGTCTTTTTGACAGAAATATGGAGGAGTATCTCATGCCGACTCATTAGAAATGAGCATTTAATAACCGTGAATGTGATATGTCTTGTCAATGAATTATTGTCAATATGAAATCAAGTGTACATATGTTATATTTTAGTTTTGTAATATAAATGTTTTACAACTTATTAGATGCACATTGTTGTTATTAGATTGTCATTTTGAACAATTAATGGTGTATGTTGAATGTTGTAAGAGGTGAAATATATAGATAATTAGAGAAAAACCCAAAAAATTCACTCTCTTTTAAGATAAACTCATTCACTCTTTGTTTTTAAATTTTCACCCAATGCAATAATTTAGTCTGCCTTATAGATTTCATTTCAAAAAATTTAATTTATTTTAATTTTTCCACAGTCATTTTTGTCCTTCTAATGTTCATTTCGGTTTCTACTTTTAAGTCAGGTTATAAATAGAGGAATTGTGTTTTGGTTATATGGTTTAGGTTAGGGTTAGTGTTTAGGGTTTAAGGGTTAGGGTTTATGGAGGAATTGAGTTTTGAGTATACGGTTTTAGTGTTTAGAGGTTAGGGTTTAGAGTTTAGTAACAAATCTTACAATTTCATTATTGAACATGTTCCATTTATAAGATTAAATATAAATAAAAAATCAATAAATCAACCTAATTAATAGGTGGGTGTATTTTAAAAGAGCTTAAAGAGATGAGTTTAATCTAAAATAGACCTAATAAAATAAATGTATTGTCAAACACCCTAATATAATATGACGATGTAAGCACGCGCCTAATGAACAAACCAAAACTTACGGAGATAGAGTTAGACATTTCTCCTTTGTACCGATTGAATAGACTTGGGGGTCCTATACTAATGTACGAGTACAATAAGGACAGGAGTTGATAATTCCATCCAGTCATTTGAGAAGTTAGATTTGGGAAGAGCTTTATTTCTAAGGTCATATTTTTCCCCAGATTCTTCTGTAAATTTCCACATCATCTACAAATACCTCCTGTGCTTTTCCACAACTGATCAACTTGTTTTGGCACCACCCTTCAATAATTGGATTTTGTAAGACTTTTTACCATGTCTTCGTATCATAGGTGTATTCTTGAACAAAATTTCCCCTGCAAAGGTTTACCAAAACAAAAAAACAAAATACCGGTGTTGCATATCCTGTTCCATCAAACCTAACAAGTACACTTTGGGTCATCTAATGTCAAGGTTTGAGGAAGAGTGTAGATACTTGGAGGATCTTTTTTGTTTGGGGTTCTATCCATGTTGTGTCCAGTTGCTAACTGGAACTTCAAAAATGAGACCCACTTTTCTGTCATGATCTTGGTGACTAATTATTGCAAAGAGCCAAAGCTGCATTATACAAGTTAGATAACTATGGTGCCTGTTTGTTGAACAAAAGCTTGATTGGTGCAGACAAAGTTGAATATGAAGAAACCTTGTAAGGTTTGCTGAAAAAAATAGTGCATGTAAGGAAGTTGTTTAAAGAGGAGCACCTTGAGCTTCAGATTAGTTTATGGTACATGAAAAGTCATAAACAAAAATCTACATGATTCTAATTACTGAGGCTACCTCACTCTTTATTAAACAGTTTTCGTTTGTTTAGTTTTCATTTCAAAGAAGCTCAGAAATGCTCCCAATTACGATTTATCCATATTCTGCAGTACCAACTACGACATAATTTTCATAATGGCAGAAACACAAGAGTGGCAATCATCTGGTGCAGAAGTTGCATCCAAGTTAAAAGATCGATTCCAACTCTGAATAGAGAGCACGATACTGTAAGTTTTTATTGAAGCTTTTCTTTCTACATTTCTATTGAACTAGCAAGAGCTATTTATACAGATTACAAACATGCTAATTTAAGCAAACTAAGTTAGTACATGTTTGAATACAAAGAACTTGGAAACATGAGACTATGAATGGAATTGACTGGTTTGAATACAAAGAACTTGGAAACTAATCAATGTGAGGTTTGACTGGTTTAACACACCCCCGCAAGCTGACAGGGCGAGTACGCACAGGAAGCTTGGCAGCCAGAAAACGGAAGCGCACAGGAGACAAGCCCTTGGTGAAGATGTCGGCAATCTGATCAATGGTGGAAACATAGCCAACCATGAGCTCCCCACGAACAACTTTTTCACGAACAAAATGATAGTCGATCTCAACATGTCGTGTACGAGCATGGAAGACAGGATTAGAGGCAAGAGAAATGGCACTGATATTATCACACCACAACCGTGGACGAGCCAAATGTAAATGCAAATCACAAAAGAGAGAACGAAACCAAGAGAGTGCAGCAGTGGTATAGGCCAATTGTCGATATTCAGCCTCAGTGCTAGACCGAGAAACTCCACCTTGCTTTTTCGAGCTCCAAGAGATTAGATTGGAGCCAAGATATAGACAATAACCACCAGTAGAGCGCCGATCGTCCGGATCACCAGCATAATCAGCATCGGAGTAGGCTGTAAGAGACAAAGAGCTAGGTGTATATAGAAGACCATGGGTAATAGTACCCTTGAGGTATCTGAGAATCCGCTTGACAGCAACCCAATGAGTGGTGGTAGGTTTATGCATAAATTGGCACACTTGATTGACAGCGAAGGCAATGTCAGGACGAGTAAGAGTCAAGTACTGGAGAGCACCAACAACGCAACGAAAGTGTGTAGGGTCTGGAAGAGGGTCACCATCTGTGATACTGAGGCGCTTGCCAGGAGCCGCAGGAGTGGAAACGGGTTTAGCATCTTCCATGTGAGCTCGGAGTAGTAGATCTGTGGTGTATTTAGTTTGGGTAAGAGAGAGACCGGATGGAGAACGGTTGATTTCCATTCCCAGAAAATAATGAACATTGCCGAGATCTTTCATGGAGAAAAGGCGGCTGAGGCTAGAAATGAGCGTGGAGATATGACCTGGGTGATTCCCTGTTATGAGGATATCATCAACGTAGATAAGTAAATAGATGCGAATTGTCCCAGAATAATAGGTGAATAAAGAGTAATCAGCCTTGCTAGATGTAAAGCCCAAATCCTCAAGGTGAGATGAAAAACAGTGAAACCAAGCTCGAGGAGCCTGCTTAAGCCCATAAAGAGAACGACGCAGGCGACACACATGGTTAGGGTATTGAGGATCTTCAAAGCCGCGAGGCTGTCGCATATACACCTCATCAGTTAAGTAGCCATGCAAAAAGGCATTTTGGACATCAAGCTGACGAACTGGCCATGAAAATTGAACAGAGAGTGCTAAGATCAAGCGAATTGTAGAGTGATTGACAACAGGGCTAAATGTTTCGCCAAAGTCCAACCCCTCTTGTTGATGAAAGCCATTGGCCACAAGTCGAGCTTTATATCGTTGGATTGAACCATCAGAATTTCGCTTGATTCGAAACACCCATTTATTGGGCAAGACATTCATCTTGGATTGACGAGGGACAAGAGTCCAAGTCCCAGCCTGAACAAGAGCATTAAATTCGTCAGCCATAGCTAGTCGCCACTCCGCAACTTGATTAGCCTGGGTAAAACAAGTAGGCTCAAGAAATTTATTAGCATCAGCCTTAAGAGTCGCATTTAAAGCATATTTAGGATTGGATTTACGAATACCGGCCTTACCACGTGTGACCATGCTATGAGTATTAGTATCTCTTACCAATGAGTCGGGTGGTAATGGTGGAGGATGTGTGGAACTTGGCGGGCTAGTCACAATTTTGGATCCATAAATCATAAGCAGGGTTGGGAACAAGGTCTTCAGTTGGTTTTGAAGCTTGAGAGGCATTAGAAGGTTGAGGGTCTGTTTGGGGTGGTAGGAATTGAGGTGGGCAAGGCTCCGTGCCGTCAATGATGGAAAGAAGACGGCGGCTGCGGATAAGGGGGCGAATTTGAGCAAGCCAGAGGGGATAATTGTTTTCATCAAGCTTCAGAGTAAGGGCATGAGTAATGGTGGGGAGAGAGATGTCAGATGTAAGAGAGGAGGAAGCGGAAGCCATGGAGGATCGGAGAAGATGACGGCAAGTCAGAGAAGGGATGATACCATGTAAGTTTTTATTGAAGCTTTTCTTTCTACATTTCTATTGAACTAGCAAGAGCTATTTATACAGATTACAAACATGCTAATTTAAGCAAACTAAGTTAGTACATGTTTGAATACAAAGAACTTGGAAACATGGGACTATGAATGGAATTGACTGGTTTGAATACAAAGAACTTGGAAACTAATCAATGTGAGGTTTGACTGGTTTAACAGATACATGCACCAGTTTAATATATGTCTCAGTTGAATGAGTATTGCAGCATGAAAACAAACAAGATGAGAGGCTCCATGACTATAGCCAATGATATAGAGGAGCCCTTTAGTGCTCTAGCAGTGGAAAACACATCAAAAAACTATATCTAAGTGTTTGATCCGCTAACAAAAAAACATGAAAAATCGAACTAACAATATAGTGAATATACCAACATGAACTTCACAGATAATTGCTAGTTTCTCCTTGTATACAGATATCATTATATAACCCTTTTGATAAATTCAAATTGAATCATACAAGCAAATTTAGAACGAGGCACTTCTACATTGGATCAGAGTCTGCAAGAGAGGTTTACCAATCACCTAATGTTTACTCAAACATCTCAGTTTTGTTCATTATTTCATTCTACAGAAAAAGTCGAGTTAGATTGTTGCTTTCACTACATACATAATGATGCATGCCTTGGGCCCTTGGGTTGCTTCCATTACAACTCAGTCTATATCATGTGATTCAGAAACAAGCTTAAAACGATCGAAGTGCTAAAACTATCAATAACGTCTCAGAGTACTGAATTGAGAGGGCAAGCTACAAAGCATACTCCTATGTTTCCTTAAGTGTAAAGTAGCACAAGTCAATCATGATAACACAATAACTAAGTTGGGTTTTACTGAAGCACCAATATTTGCCCAATTTCATGTGTTCAAAGCTTCAAGCATATCTAGGCTTTCCCATGGTTGAAAAGTGAAAACACGTGGGATTTGTGAAGTCCTGAATTTTATGTTTTATTGTATGGCTCAATTTATGCTTGCTGGTTTCTCTCTGTAGTTATGTTGGGGACAAGAATACAATTGTGCTGATGACTTTCAAACCCAATGTCTATGCAAAGTGAATCGTTAGCTACATCAATTGTTGAGTGAGAGACTGAGAGATAACTGTGACCTTCAACAAGCCCAAGGAATAACCTCAGCAAAGTTAAAGCAATCACATCAGTTGATATTGGATAAAAGTTTCTTTTCATGTGTAAATATATACAACTCAATTACATTTACATGTACCTGTATTCATGTAGTTGATGAGTAATAAGTAATTACTATATTAATAATCAATACCATTTCTTACCTCCTTGAAATGTGTGAATGTAGTCTGCGGGTCCTCTATCTGTCCCACATCGAAAGTGAAATCAAACTTTCAACTGGGTGGGGTATAAATTGAAGTATCCGGGTTGGTTTAACCTCACGGAGCCATATGCTAAGTACATAGCGAACTATTCTTTCGCCTTTTACTAAAGAATACCGTGTGTTTGGTGCTTTAAATGGCATACGCCTATTTTTGAAAGGGTGCACCTCTGTGGCTGCTGCCCTCAGATCCTAGTTTAATGCTTTAGAATCACAACATCACAATCGCCTTGAGAATCATCATCACCAAATATGACCCTAGAGCGCTTTTTGTTCTCACTGCTCACCAAATATACGAACTGAAGTGAGACAACTATCCTCCAAACAACTGAAGTAAACCCTAAACCCTCCAAACAACTGAAGTAACAAAAGGATGGCATAACAAGCCTTCAAAGTTAAAAGAACACAGGTTTTCAAGTTGTATTGATACCTAGCTAGTTCTTGAAGTTGTTCTGCCACTAGAAATTGTAGGTTGTCTTCATAGTTTGAAGTACAGTATTTTCGTTTATTGGGGATTGTGTGGATCAAACCTAAGATCAAATAAGAGAACATGTAACATTGGAAATGTTAAGAGGGATATCTGCGATGTTGCACATGTAACTATTAACATTCCCTTAGAAACTAAAGCATACTATATTACTATTATTAATATTTGGCACCTAATATAGGAGCTCGTCAGCTTCAAGTCTGCTTCTATTCTAAATACAAAGTTAATTCACATAATAAACGCGAGTCAGCTCAAGAAAATAAGAAAATAGTAGCTGATACAATATCTTTCAGAAACCTCAAGCTATGCCTTACTTTCTCAATGCCTACTAGAAACATTGTGATAGCGTTCCTTTGAAACCTTTTGTACTTGTCATTCACGCAGCGCCCTATCAATTCTGCATCCAAATTTTACTGTTAGTTTTGATTTCCCTCGTTCCAATTCTAAATGGGCATGTAACAGTTCTAAAAACTAAACAAGATGAGACCAGTTTGTTATCAGACAACAGATGTGGGGTATGCATTTGAATCTTGGCTCAGCTAATTTGCATAGTTTTGCTATTGGTCATCAGTTTTCATCGGTCTGTAAAAAGAAAATAATGTAGACGAAGTTATGAACTGCTCAAGTATGGTTGTCCGAGTATGAATATGCAAATAAAGTTATCAACTGCTCCAGTAACTAGAAACAAAAATGTATGTGCATTAGAGCAGGCTCTTACTCTCTAATGTGCAGCTGCTATAACAAAATTGGAATGCAACAGATGGACTATTCCTGAGAGAGCAAACTAAAAAACACGTTAAATGATTCCTCTACTCCATAAATGGAGAGGAATGATCAATGACATTAAAGATGCATGTGCAACTTGGGGTTTCGTTCAGATAGTAAACCATGGGGTTCCACTTGCTGTTATGGAAAAGATGCTTGAAGGTATTCGTAGAATTCATGAGCAGCCTGCAGAAGACAAGATGGAGTTGTGCTCTCGAGACTAAGAATTCGGTCAACTTTTATTACAACAGCGATCTGAAAGTTCGTGCAAAATCAGCAGCAGATTGGAGAGACACCTTATCCTGCAGAGTGAGATGATAAATAGGACTGAGCACTGCCTCAAGTGTGCAGGTATTTCTATGGCTCTAGAGCCTTGACAACTCTATAGCTTTATAGTATATATCCCTTTATGTATTGAGTTTCTCACAATTCATCATTTGTTTGTTGCAGAAGTGAAATAAGTGAGTGCTACCTGAATTACTAAGGTGCTTGAAATATTTCTCATTGTTGTACCACTATTTTCCAATTTTCCCTGGGCCACTGACACTAGGCACAATCAAACACTCTGATGGTCTGACCCCTCATTTCTTACCTTAGTCCTGCACGACAAGATTGGGGGCCTCCAAGTTCTCCATAGGGATCAATGGGTTGATGTGCCACCAGTGGATGGAGCTTTTGTAGCAAATATTGGTGACCTTATGCAGATAGTGCTACTGCTGTTAGTTTATTAACTACTGTGCTTCAATACATCCTTATAAGTATTCGTACATATTGGTGTTAATAGTACTGTACTGTATCACACATTTTATAAGTTTATCATTTCTTCACATCACATCCTGAATGGTTTTTACTCCTGTAAACAGCTCATTACCGATACAGCAACACCATTTATGGAGATTTTACTGGGTATTACAGGTCTAAAGGCCAGAATGGTAGCTGTGCCTTCCTAATTTCAGACTGCACTGAGGCAATGCTATACACCTTATTAAAGTGTCAAACCTAGATCTATAATAATGCAGTGCGTCAATGATAAAATGGTTCAGTTATCATGTTCAGAGTGTGTTATTAGTTACTCAATTTCAGTTTGGAAAGCATCTGAAGCCATTTTCTAATGAAAGCTTATTGTCTTAGTTCCTAACAAGCATTTCTATGGTTCAATAAAATGGAAGAATTATTTTTTATAATAAGCATATACATTTTTTTTTCAGAGAATATTTGCCATGAGATTAAACAACAGGTTTTGTATATATGGCAGATCTTTTTGTAACAGTAAGAAATTCTTTCTCAATAAACAAGAGAGTTCGTTAATGAAAGAAATTAGGTAATAGTGACTCAAATACCAAAGAAAATGATTGGATGATATAAGTTCCATAGTTGAATTCCTTTCTCACTCCGCATATTTTAGTGGAAATTTTAATTTATTCATTTGACAAAGATCCACATAGTAGAGATAACCAAATATTGGCCACAAATTAGTTTAAGGGGAATGGAAAGATGAATTCTTGGGAAAATAGGATTCAAATACGCACCTTACCAGAGCTGTACTATCCGTTTCCAGAAATTATGACTAGCATGTAAACCAATGCAGCCTTCGATGGGATTTCACCTTGCTTAATGTCTCTCACAGCAACATTTCCCTCGGTTATGTTTTAGTAAAGCATCATAACCATCTTGATCCAGTCAGCACCCAAAATGTCATTCAACCTGAAACCATCCACTATGCTTGTCAGGGTCAGTTTTCTGTCGTCTCACACTCTCACATTTCAAAGTACAGCATACATTGGGCAGAAAACAACTTGAAAGAGGAAAAATAAAAACAAGTATACATATTAACAATTACCATGTTTTTCAATTGGGTCTAACCAAAGCCTGTGCTTACTACTTCTGGCTCTAGCATCACTCACTGGCCCCAGCATTATGACTGAAGCTTTTTCCTACTCTCCCTGTGTTACTTTGCCAAATAATTTTTCCATTGATGGCAGCTTCACAATCTCTAACTTGAATTCTATAAATCAGAGAAAAGTTCAGGAAGATAAACATCTTCGGCTGCCTGCCTTTGCTGAATGAGTAAATTTCATGAGAAGCTGGATGAGATTTGTGAGCTGTAAATGTATGATTTGTCCTTTCATTGTCAGACATCAAATAAAAGAGTACATCTAAAACTTGACTGAAGTTACTGCAGATTATTGAAACCTTGGACCTTATGCAGGTAAGTTATAATTTTCTTCAACATTTATCTATCTTAAAAGAAAAAAAAGACATTACAGTGTGGATGTTATGGTAGTGTATACGGTGTAAAATTGTCAACCTAGACTACAAACTTCAAACACGGTCAGGACTAACTGATGAACCATTTCCTTGTATCTGAGAAGAACTTCCAGATTAATAGGAAGGAAGCTTAATCCTCAGCAGTTCATAGAGTGAAGTTCAATTACATCTTTTACAGTTCAGTATCTAAAGGACCTGAATATAGACTAAAAAACCTGGGGTTTCAATGATAAGAACTAGACTGGTTTATATTCTAATTTTAACAATACAAAGACGCAAGACTATATTTCCCCCACAGATATCTATATCAATCATGTATGGGATTTATAAAACAGCTCATTACGAATATCAAGTTCAAGAATGTGGAGCGCATATGCTGTACAGAGCACTGGCTACACCTTTTGTGAATCCTCAAATATTAGCATCATTTTTCACTCCTAGTGGCTACTGATATGCCAAACGCAAGCCATGTGGGTCAATCAAGGAACATCTGAGAATAATCACAGTGATCCCTTTATGGAGAATAGTCAGTTTACTACTTACAGAGTTAGTGGATAAAGTAGCTCTGCCCTTCCTCATTTTAAACTACTGTATTGATAAATCTGTATTTTCCTAGCTAGAGAGTTACCATCAGGAAGAATGGCTCAATAATAATTGATGTGGATGACAAGGAAAACATTCTAAGTTATAATCCGGCCTACGCAGACTATTCCTAAACACTACTTGATAAAACATAGCCTCAATAATTAAATTGAGCAGGACACTGAATAAAATAGAATAACACATGATGCAGATTAAAGTTTGACAAACTCACCAAAGACAGGAAAAAATTTAGACAATTTAACAACCAGAGAAGATAATTTAAGAAAGAGATTGTAATAAATCAATACTACCTCTGTCATTTCAACTATTTCAACCGGAGAAGCGTTCATTAGAAATTTGTTTCTCACGAAAGTCAGAAATAAATGTATACAAACAAATGAACAGACAGCTTATCTGATATTAAACTCCAAATTGTTCAGCATATTGCTCTTCTGGATTTGCATAATAAACAGTCACTAGATTTCCAAGCTTTCACTCACAAACAGCAATACATACCTGGTTAAACCTTGTTCACCTTCAACATCCATAGGCATTATCTTTAGCAGACAAAGCCAAAATCTTTCAAATAACCAACAAGAATAAGATGGCAGATGCAGAATACATTGCAGAAATACAAAGGGAATTCCCAAAACAACTGTGCGTTTGATGGCCTCAAAAATAACTGTCAAAGGGATTGCCTACTCCGGGGTGACCACAATTCCCAGAGTCTTCATCCACCCACCAGACTGTAAAGTACAGATCAGAAGAAAATGGTGTCAAGCTTCAAATCCTACTTATTACTTTCACAGGCATCGGGGACTAGTTAAAAGGAAATGGTCAATGCTTAAAAAAGCATGTGAAACATGGGGTTTCTTTCAAATAGTTAACTGTGGAGTTCCACTTGCTATTAGGGAGGAGATGCTTGATGGTATTCGTAGATTCCATGAGCAGATTAGAGAGAGACCCTTTTCTGCAGAGCCGTAGGTGATGATTGATGAATGGGACTTTGAGGCACTGCCACAAGTGTGCAGGTATCTTTTTACCTCTAGAGCCAGCCTTTGTCATGATTATATCCTTTGTTCTAAAGATTTTGAAAAATTCATGACTATGTGTTGTGTTTGCAGAGGTGGAATGAGTGAGTATATCAAAAACTTGACTGAACTTCAGAAAGTGCTACCCGAATTACTATTAGAAGCATTATGGCTTAGCAAGGATCACCTGACACACATGGGATGCTTGAAATCCTTCAATTGTGATGCCATTGTGGCATCACAATTAGCCAATTTTCCCTGAGATTAAGCACAATCAAACACTGACCATATTGGATGCCTCCAAGTTCTCCATAAAGATCAATGGGTTGATGTGCAGCCAGTGGATGTAGGTTTCCAAGCAAATTTTGGTGACTTTATCAATACATCCTGAAAAAAAAAACAACAGAAATAAGACGGTTATACATCTCTGATAGATTATGATTAAACTTAAACTTATATACAGATAAGTTAACTGTTCAACTTCACTGTTACTATTGCATTACTTCTGAACTTCTTTTCTGGTGCCTGTAAACAGCCAGTTACTAATAACAAGTTCACGAATGTGCAGTATAGAGTTCCCACTACCTCACTAGTCAAGCCACAAATATCAGTAGCGTCTTTATTCATTCCTATGGATAGAGACAAACGTGTCAAGCCATATGAACCAATAAAGGAGCTTCTATCTGAGACCAATCCCCCAATATACAGGGACACCCACTATGGAGAATATACTGGCTATTACAGAGTTGGTGTTCAAAATGGTATTCTAATTCTGATAGACTTTCATTTGACAAAAATTACATCAAGAAGGCAAACCCGTTGTATGTGTATGCGAACTGGTGCAAACAGGAGTCAATAGACCAGCCTGTACTAAATACTCACCTATTGAGTTATCCAACCCCAGAACCATCGGTTAGCATGTAATTAAGTAGAGCATTCCATGGGATTTCTTGCTTATTGTTTCTCAAACCATAACTCACCTAAACTGAGTTTATGGCATTTGTACTGTATTCAACCTGCCAACATCCACCATGCTTGTCAGAGATCATTTTACTGTGGCCTCACAGTTATAGGAAATGGCAACAGAATAAATCAGCATATACATGATCAATTACCATGTTCACTTCCATGGAATTTAACAGAGTGAAACCATTTCTGTCCCTAGTATGGCTCTGCAGGATCAGCATCCAAGAAGAAGTTTTTCCTAGTTCCTCTATTTTCCATGTAATTATCTTTCATGCATGCATATGACAAGATCACTATATTTTCTCCACTTTCCAACCCATTCCCATTTACTATTTGGATGGCACTTTCACACTTCAATACTGGACTGGTATAAGGCAGAACCAAGTTCAGGAAGATATATGTCAAGCTTCAGCTGCCCGTATAGTTCTGTAAGAAACGAGTAAATTTCACTAGAAGCTGCATGAGATTTGTCAGACGCTGCGAATGTATGGATTTTCCTTTCAATTTCAATCCAACTGGACCCAGGAGATATCTTTTCTACTCCCAGTTGCTTCATAATTGCTCGTACATCAGCAACTTCCCTCCATCGATTGACGTCAGCGTACATGTTAACTATAAGGCTGTAATGCCCACTATTGTCTGGCTCCAATACCATCAATTCATTGGCCGAAACTTTAGCAATCTCCATATTTTTATGAAGCTTGCATCCACCCAACAAGGCACCCCAGATAACAGAGTTAGGTTTTAGTTTCATGCTTCTTATCAACTTTAGCGCATCGTCAAGCAAGCCGGCCCTGCTTAATAGATCCACCATACATCCATAATGTTCAACTCTAGGTGAAATGGAATAATCTTGGGTCATGCTTAAAAATCTCTTACGCCCTTCTTCAACAAGCCCGCCATGAGTGCAAGCACTTAAAACACTTACAAACGTAACCCAATTTGGCTTGATATTCTCCCTCTCCATCTTGCTAAACATTGCTAGTGCTTTTTCTGCATCCCCATGAGCTGCAAGCCCTTCAATAACCGAATTCCAACAGAACAGATTCTTCTCCTGCAAGTTAAAGAAAACCACTAGAGCCTTGTCCAATGCACCACATTTGGCATACATATCAATCAACGCGGACCCAACATAAACATCGAGATCAAACCCCTTCTGCAATACATAATAATGTATCTCTTTCCCCAAGTCTAAAGCCCCCAGATGAGCACAAGCTGAAACAACACTTGACATGGTCACTGCATCAGGACTAACCCTATTCATCCTCATCTCATCAAACACCCCCAACGCTTGTCCGAATCTCTTGTTCTGACAATAACAATTAATCATCGTCGTCCACGAGATCAAATCCCTGGCTGGCATTTGATCAAACAACATCTCTGCAGACTCAACATCACCAACTTTCGCGTATCCATCAATCATAGAATTCCATGTAGCCGAATTCGACATACACCTCTCTGACATCTCATCAAACAACACCCTCGCCCTGCTCATATCCCCAACGCGAACATGAGAAGCAACCATCGTAGTCCACGCAAACCCATCTCGCTCAGGCATTTCATCAAACACCTTCCGGGCATCACCAACACGTCCCAGCCTGGAGTAAAAATCAATGAAACCGGTCTGAACATACACATGTGAATCAAACCCAGTTTTCCAAACACGTCCATGTACTCCCTTTCCAAAACCCATCAAGGAAACCGAGGCACAGGCCTTGATCAGAGACGAGTAGGTGTAGCTAGTAGGGAAGACTCTGTTTCTCAACATATTGATGAAACAGAGCAGGCCCTGAAATGGCTGCCCGCATTGAACAGAGGCCTTGATCATGGCGTTGTAGACGAAGACGTTTGGGTTTTGGATGTGGGAAAAGGCCAGAGCTGCGTGGTTTAGGCGGGACAGGGAGGAAGAGGCGGTGATGAGTTGGTTGGTGAAGAAAGAGTCTTGGATTGTGTTGGTCTTGATCATTGAGGCGCAGATTTGTTCTAGCTCTGTTACGGTTCGACATTGCTTGATTCTGTCGAGTATGGATGGTTTTGGGGTTGAGAAAGAGTTGGCGGTAGTTGAATATCTTAGACGATTCGAAATCATTATTGCCCAAGATTAAAGTATCCAACTCAAAGTTGATGAGAGTATATTTAATATTAGATTATGTAATATTGATATATACATAATTATATATATAATTTGTTATAAATAACTAACATTACATCATATGTATACAACAATTTAGACTTTAGTCACATGTATTTAGATTTTGGTTTGTTATGAACTCGTATGATGACCAAGACGATAGTTTAGAACCAGAGCTGCTAGATAGCTAGTAACTTTCTTCCAAAAGCAGATAGTTCCGAGTTTCAGTAACTTGATCGGATTTAGGACTCAAGCATTGTCGAATCTAAAATGAAGAAGCACAGAGTTATGATCATGTCTGATTAACCTATAATAGGTTATGTATTCCATGTAATCAATGTCTGTAAATTGGGGGATTGGTCTCAGAAATCAGCTCCTTGATCTGTCCATATGGTCGGCGCTTGTCTTCAGCATTGAAAAAGCACGCAACTGAAGTACGTCCCTCGGAGGCACGAGTCGCCAATACTCTGTGCTTCACACTCTTGAATCTGTTGTTACTAATTATCTGTACACAAGTACAAAACCAAATTGATAATTAGTTAACGCAAAACTAGACTGGACCGTATTATTGACACTTAAAAAGTTAAGGCATCTTCCCAAGATTGGGTTTCGAACCCCTTCCAAAAAAAACAAAAGTAATGGCGCACTTCATTACCCTTTGTGGGTACTTATATGCAGACTGACTTTACTGAGGTGTGCAACTGTGCATAAGAACTCATAGTAAAGATTAAATAGAGTACCATATAGCTGAGTGCTAAATAATTAAACTAGACCTGCATCCAGTCGCCCATATTTGCAACCAAAGCTCCATGCACTGGGGAACATCAACCCAAACATTTTGATGAAGAACTTGGAGGCCACCATGACTATCTTGTAAGAGCGAAGTGAGAAATGAGGTCGGAGTGCTTGGTGTTGACATACGTGCTAAGCAGAGTACTTTGGTGACCTACGAATCAATCATAACAGTCTCGTCAGCCTGTGTTAACGGCACAAATAGCAAGCCAGCAACGAGATCTACACAAGGGTGTGACCCGCTAGCCAAACAGCCCAACGACGTGCCCGCACGCGCGGCGCGTGAACCGTTACTTGACACTATATTGGCTTTGCTAGGCACTGCCTCTTGCATTGCCCTAGGAGAGCATTTACTCCCACATCGAAATGTGAGCTCAGTGACTCATCGGGACAAACTTATAAATAACGACAATCCAAATGATTAAGGTACGGTTACTATCTTATTACTATTACTCTGCCAGACTTACTCGCTGACTTAAACATCAAAGAGTAATAGGCCGCTAGCCGCTGTCTTTACTCCTGATATCTATCTGCTACTATTTTCAGGACTACTCTTTGAATAACATGAGTCTCATCAGTCAACCATGAAAAGACTAGTGTTAACATTTGGTTGGGTCGAGAGTTAAATCAGGCTCCTGCAAACTGGATAATAGTGGTCGAACAACTGTGTTGCGGATGAACTGAAACACCTTGTGCCAGCTAGGTAATCAAGACTAAGCCCTAATGCTTCTGATAATAATCCGACAACCTTCTCTTTTACTTCAGTGATGTATTTTTGGTACTTAACTATTTTCACCCTGCAAAATTACTCATATAAAGTCATATCTTAGTATTTACATACATTAAGTCTCATTTATCAATTCAATGTAGTAACAAGTTTTCAGTAGTTTTAGTATGAAGTTTACTCACTCATTTTTTTAGCAAACTACATATTAGTTACTAACCAAATTTCATTTTACAAATACATCATTTACATATTATCTTACACATTTAAGGACAAAAATTAACAAATTAGAATAAACTGATTTCAACATGTCATCTGACGTCACTACCCTTAGGGGCACCACTAAGAGTCTCACTTTTGATCTACCTCTTGATTTGACTACATCAGAAACCCAACTCCCATACTTTAATGTGCCATAAAAAGAAAATGTGAAGTGTGGGAAAAAGAAGAAAGTTGGTTTGATGTCTGAAGTGCATGATGTATTGAAGAAGGTCAATGTCAATGTCAATGTATCCTTGATTGAGATCATTCAACAAATGTCGGTGTATGCAAGATTTTTTAAAGGAATTGTGCACCCATAAGAGGAAAATAAAGAATGATGAGCGATTTGAAGTTTGTGAGGAGGTTAGTGCCAGCATACAAAGAAGAGTTTCTCAAAAACTCAAGAATCCTGAGAGCTTCAACATCTCTTGTAATATTGGTTATAAGACTTTTGATAGAGCTTTGATGGACCTAGGGTCAAGTGTCAACATTATTTCTTTTGAGACTTTTTGAAAACTTGACCTTGGATCTATTAAATCCACTACTATCTTCTTGTAACTTGCGGACCGAAGCATTATTAGAGCTATAGGTGTTGTTGAAGATGTCTTGATCAAAGTTAACAAATTCTACTTATCGGCGGATTTGGTGGTATTAGATATGGATGATGAACCTCATAGTACTAAGGACATACCTCTCATTCTTAGTAGACTTCTTATGGCAACAACGAGAATCAAAATTAATGTTCAAAATAACGCATGCGTATGTTTATCGTGTACTATATAATATAGAGTCGACTATGCTGGAACTGGCATCCATATGTTTATCCTGAACTATAATGTAGCAAAAAAATACTATAATATAGCAATTACGTACTGGTAGCTTTCTGTATACAATATACATGCATCTGTATAATAACTAGCTAATTATGGTGGAAGCAAGCCTAATTAGCTCGAACTGTCATCATTTAAACCTCATCACCAAGCTGAAAAAAGCTCAAGTCATGAAGAATGTTTGCAGTTTTGATTCAAGTGCTGGTTCGGTACTCTTCATTTTGTCTCCGCTTTCATGGATTTGATCGAATAGTATGTTTGTTATCTGCAATTTCACTAAACCTGTTGTTGATTACTCAATCTTCCGATGATATGCTTTTGAACCCAAGATTGTGAACAAAAAAAAGATAAATGTTATCATCAAATCACAGCACAAATTAACTACGCGCCAATCTCCGAGTCTATCCTAAGCTTACATAAACAAACCCTCTATTGTCAAACTGAAGAAGGGAATGTACATCAATGCACGAGTCTAAACGGAGGCAGAAAAGAGTTTCCCCATCTATTGTCTATTGTCTATTGTCAAAGTACTGGTTACGTCGATGTACGGTATGAGCAAAGCCATACCTCCAAGGCTCCAATACTGCGCTCAACACTCTTGAACTTGTCACTACAAGAGATCTGCGCGCATCGAATCAACCAGATTTGCGAAAAAAACTCATGACATGTCCACCCAAGAACTCGGAGGCCACCTGTTGGAGATGAGAGATCTCACATCAGAAAAGTGACAAATAAAATATAACACATATGTGGGTGAATCATTCCTAATTGTACCGATGTTTTTTGTGGATAAAACCCAACACCTTAAAGGTAGTTAAGTTGGGACAGTATCGGTACACGGATGATCCACGGGTCACGCTTATCGCTGTTTGACATGGTATCAGAGCGGGTCCCTCTCCAGTTACTTCACCATGAGCCCGGGTGCGTTCTTTCAGATGTCATGGCTCTGGTTTGGTTGAAGTTATTTCGAAGTTTGGTTTAGAGTTCTTTCGGAGTTTGGAGTTCTTTCAGTTAACCATGTGGCTTGGGTTCAGTTTCACGTGCAAACCTAAAAGTTAGGTTGCACGTGAGGGAGAGTGTTGGAGATGAGAGATCTCACATCAGAAAAGTGACAAATAAAATATAACATATATCTCCTAATTGTACTGAGACCTTTTGTGGATAAAACCCAACACCTTAAAGGTGGTTAAGTTGGGACAGTATCGGTACACGGATAATCCACGGGTCACACTTGTCGTTGTTTGACACCACAGACGCATGTAGGAGCAGACAGTGAGAAACTAATTATGTTGGCATAGTGCACATTAACAAATTAACAATCAGTGATTAACCATAGTGCACATATAGAATACATTTCAATTATAATTTATGTGTCGAATGAAATATACAACAAATCATGCATTCTAAGACTCCGGAAAAAGACACATATTACACAAGAGCTATTTATTCATAGGTATAGCCGAATAATTATATACGTCCATAACTTTAAGTTTCGGCATAATTGTCTCACATCATCCGAAACTTTGTTAAACGGATTGAATCCATCAAAATGTGTTTTTTTCATAATCAGGATCCGTCTTATTTGGATCGGATCCAATTGGATTGACCTGAATCCGAACCAATCATGCAGATGGAACTAATAGTAATTAACTTCATGCGAAGGTGGTGCGTGTTTGAACTGGTTAGAACCAAACAAGTCGACTTGGATCCTAAACAACATACCCTGTCAATGTAGCGGCAGTTAATAGTAATTAACCATTGTAAGTTCTTTATTGTCCCATTATAACCAATGGCCTAAAAGACGCTAGGCGATAGGCGGGCGACGATCCATAGCCTAGCACCTGGACAGCCTAGGCGGAGATTATGCGATTTACTTTTTTCATATTTATTAATTAAAAATATATATTTTATGTACTTCAATATTCAAAAACAGTCAAATATGGATAAATTATTCAACATAAATCTTGTTAGATATATTTATAAAATAAATTATAGTCAAAATTTAACATAACTTCATGTACAAGTGAGCAACAACAACAACAATAAACACATACTTTTAATTCTAAAAACATCATTTACACTTATGCTCTCATGTTTCCCACAATGTAACAACTCCACCACCAAATGTAAATAAAATTAGCCGGAGAGCTATGAACCTTAGGCGTCTAGACGGGTTAGGCAGCCGCCTAATTGCCTGTAGCCTGACACAAAAGCCTTGAAGAAAAGCGAGGCGACTTGTTACAGCCTAGAGCCTAGACGAGGGCTAGACGGGGTCAGATTCTCCTCTTCAACGTTTCAACGTACCAAACTTTGTCACCATGTCGAAAAAACGTGTACCACTTTGTATGAGGTTCACAACATAGCCCAACATAGAAAATGTCGGCTCTTCTAATTATTAAGGCCATTTTTAAGAGCTTGCAGTTTTAATACACAAGTAGAACATCTCAACAATTATTATTCTGTTATATGAAATATTCAAAATCTGACTCTCTGAAAATAAAAAAGTTATACAAGTTACACAAAAATTTAATATAAAAATCGTAAGGATGATCGAACAATCGATCATACGGCCTTCCATAATTTTGAAAATGCGACATGATTGTCACATACCAACACAATACTCTAAATTGAGGGAATGTATAGTTCGCCATTTGTCACTGCTTGTAACTTAAAGTTTATACTTTTTCATGTATTCTCCGAATTTGACCGCTGAACTTCGGCGGACTGTCTTCGGATATAAGCTCTTTTATCGGGCCGTACTGTTTTTCGAGGTCGTCTGTACTAAAAAAACATGCAATTGAGATGCGAGGCTCCACAGTTGGTTTCAGTAAAACTCTGTGTTCCACGCTTTTAAACTTACCATTTGTAACTATCTGTACAAAGCAAAGCAAAATAATGATATACAATATGTTCAAACCAATTGGTCTATATACGGCACGAACATATATATATATATATATATACATACTCCGTTTATATAGCCAACGTCTGTTTTTTAGCTAAGAAACAGATTTCATTATTTGACCTACTTCTTAATCATATTTTCTCATTTTAACCGTTCTGATTTTAGGTATATGTGTGTAGATTTTCTCTACAAATTTTCAACAAAATTAATATATATATATATACATACATACTCCGTTTATATAGCGGACGTCTGTTTTTTAGCTAAGAAACAGATTTCATTATTTGACCTACTTCTTAATCATATTTTCTCATTTTAACCGTTCTGATTTTAGGTATATATGTGTAGATTTTCTCTACAAATTTTCAACAAAATTAATAATCGTTAAGGTGTTCAAAGCTGTGATTTAGAAATACAGTTCAGGATGAACAGCTCGGATAGTTTCATTAATTTGAACGTCTTAAAGATTATCAATTTGGCTAAAAATTTATAGAAATGATCTACAAATATATACCTAGAATCTAAACGGTTATGATAAGAAAATATGATAAAAATATGAGTCAAATAATGAAATCTGTTTCTTAACTAAAAAAGGACATCCACTCATGATAATGATTATATATATATATATTGGATTGTATCCTTAATTCAAAGCTATATATAATACCCTCCACTTCACGGAGAAATAATATGAATTTGTTTTGGTTGGTAGGATGAAAGAAAATGATGAAATTAAAAGCATGTATGGGTTGCTATAATTTATTATATACTATGCCCTGAGATTACGTCATCACCTGTTACTATTCTTAAGCATAGTGATGGGTCTCAGTTTGGGCCTGTGTTTTTCTCGCTAAGATTTTGTAAGGGTGGACATATTCAGATCGAATCAGTTTTTGATCCAAACCGTATCCAATCCGAATTATTCGGATTTGTAAAACTTCTATCCGGAACCAAATTTTAAAATCAGATCAACCGTTATTCAGATCAACCGAAAACCGGATCGGGTTGGATCGGTTTCGGATTTAACTCGAATTTAAAACAATAAGATGAGACATTTTAAAAAAAATTATTATTTTATCTTTTTTCCATATAAAAATTAAAACATATATAGTTCTAGGTTTTTCTCTCAATTATTATTTTTTCACGAATTTACAGTCATGTTTAATTATATGTCAAAGTATATATATATTTTTAATAGTATACTTGTTCAAGAATGTGAGTTATATAATATGTATATAAATACGTATAATTTGATAAATAAATTTTATCTTCTTAAGATGACACATAATAAAAAATATATTGACTAATAATAAAATATCACGTATTAAAAAAAAATATAACAACAAATATAAAATATTCGATTTATTCAGACCGGTTTTTAGACTAAACCAAAACCAATCCGATTCAAACCGGTTCAGACAGGTTTACGTTATTTTTTAACCCGTTTTAATCGGTTCGGTTATCCGATCCGGTCAATAAAGCATTTTGAAACATCGATTGCCGTCAAAGCATTGTGTCTGAGCACATGAAATTCCAGATTCAAAAACAAACACAAGAGGCATCGTTCACCAACACTTACAAAAAAACAACAGCTAATGCTCCACGACCCACTTTAAATCAATCACATCAATGTATAAGTTGGGGGATAATCAAAGTACTGCACCCCGGCTTCTCTGCTTGGATTTGCATGAATGACTTGTATCCAAATGCAGACATTCAAAAAATATGAATCCAACAAAACAACAGGCTCTAAACTTCAGGGGTTGAAGATAAGAAAACACAATCTTAAATCACAGATGATATCAGTCAAACCGAACAGGTGATATCAGTCAAACCGAACACGTACATAGAGGTTGGGATCTAAACTCCACAGAAAAGAGTGAGATAATCGATTGAGAATGATCAGATAGAGCTAATACGTTGATGCCATCATGGCGGCAAATCAATCCAATAGGGAACAAAAAAGTTCAAATCATCATCTCATTCTCAATCATCCCTCTAAAACAAAACCCAGAAGAATAACAAAGCGATCAAAAGCAATCTACAAACTTTAAGAATCAAAAATAGAAAATAAAAAACTGTGGGGAGAAAGGATTGAGTCAGATAGAGCTAATACATAGCTTCGCCATCATGCCGGCGATCAAACCAATAGGGAAACAAGTTCAAATCATCAACCTCATCTCATTCTCCCCTTTCTCTACAACAACAAACAATAAAAATACAGAACACAACAGATAATTGAAAACGAATGGATTTCTGAAAAGGAATGAAGAAAACGAATCTACACAGAGGCGCCAGGCTGCTGTGCGGTGTGTGAAAGGTGGGTATTTATAGGGGATGCAAGGGTTTAGGGTTTAATTGCTTCAGCGGGCCTTTTGGTGAACAAGCCCAGTAAGCCGAAAGCCCAATTAATGTTGGGCATGACTGATCACGAAATCAATTTTGTTGTGGTATGACATTTCAAGAGAAAACATTAATCGTGATAAATTATAAGACTCCATTTTTATGCTTCGTCTTCTTCAACTGATAGCTTCATTTGTATTTTGTAACGAGGTTTATCATATGATGCATTAGACGCTCGCTTATGAAAATGGGGTTCCAATATTATTTACTAGCTTCTTACCACTGCATCTGTACGGAAAAAAGTTACCGAGTTTGTCAAAACATACATGGTCCTAAAACTCCTTCATATTTTTCTCATTTTTTGTTTTAAATTTAAGAACTATCCTTGTTCTAAACCCACGTCTTCTCATCTCTTATTTCTATTTTTTTTGTTTTTACCTTTGTTATTTACCTAATTAATCAACTCACTACCACAAACAATATCAAACACACAAAAAACTCAATATTAAAAAGATTTAAACAAATAAGGACAAACAGCCCAAAACCAAACTAATATAAAACAGATTTGGATCAACTTGTTTCTATAAAATGACGAAAATACTATTTTTAACAATAATTACGAGGCTACCACTAGATTTGATCTACTTGTTTTTATCAAATGACAAAAATACTGTTTTTTGAATAATAATTATGAGGTTGCCACTAGAATTTTAAAACTTCTATTTTTTGTTACAAACAACTTTTTTCATTTTCTTTTTTCTTCAATTTATTATCTTTTTTTCATCTCTCTCTCTCTTGTACGGTTATGGGTGGATTAGAAAGAGACTAGGCGGTGGTAACCGATCAATTTTATTCAACGACTTGGTTATGGAACTCAAATTGATTTTGTTCTTCATTATCGCATTCATCGTCTTTTATCTAAAAGGATTGGAAAGCAAGAGGCGCTGTTACTATTCGTGGTTTTTTGTTAGATTTATTCTCTTCTTCCCATCAACCACAACGTTGAGAAAAAAACATTGAATATAATAGTTTGAATTTAGTATATTTGTCTATTGCTAGATGCAATTTTTGTTGATTAGTATATGAACACAGTAGCAGAGATATTGAATTGAGTGCAAATGTCATAAGTAGTAACAGGTTTGTACGAGTTGTGTAGCAGTAGGTATGTACTAGTAACTGTGTAGTAGCAGGTTTGAACGATTATAGTAGCAAAACTCTTCATAAATAATATGTAGTAGCAGACATGTACTAGTAATGTATTATGCAATAACATGTTTGGATGAATATAATAGTATAAGTGGGCAAGTAAGAATGCAGTAACATTATGAATGAATAAAAATGCTAGTAGTAGAACTAGAGGATTGTCGAAGCATACTTGTGCTACTAGTAGAATGTTAGCCCCTGCTACTACTTCTACTAGGATGTTAACTTCTGCTACTAATTTTACTGGAATGTAACCCTTGTTACTACTTTTACTATGATGTTAACCCTTGCTACTACTTTTGCTGGAATGTTAACATATGCTATTACTTTATTGGAATTAACTGCATCGTACTACACTAAGTTATTGAAAAATCTGCTACTGTATTTTCAAATAATGGAAAATCTCAAAAGAGAAACTTTCCACTTTTTAAAAACATATTTAATCAGTGTAAGGTTAGTTTCGTAAATTAAACTATGACACATGACATGTAGAGAACATATTGTCCTTATTCGTTAAAAGTTGTCCTTATTTGTTTAATAACAATACAAATGAATTTATTTGTGTTTCAAATCTTTTTAAAGGAGGTATTTGTGATTTGCTATTGTACATATTTTACTTCTTTCTATTTTTTGGTAATTTTAGTATACAATAAAGATATTTTCAAGAATTTATATTTTTATTGAAGCACTAAAGAATAACCTGACTATAATAAACTTTCTATTCCACACGCCCATTCTATAGTATTGGGGTGTTTCTGTTTGAGCCATACCTGATGAAATTTTCATATACTTCCAAGAATGTTGGGATTCAGGCAATTGCAGTATAGATAGATGCAATTATACCCGCCCGACCCGGCCCAGTTTAGCACCAAGAAAAAGACCAAAAAGACATTACTTAGAACGCAATCTCAACTTGAGTTCTCTGTTTCCCAAACATTCGCGTCGACGGCCACCGCTCGTATGTCTAGTCTCAACCGACTTCAACCTTCTAAGGCTTTCTCTTCTCTCCGTCTCTCCTCAAATGGCCATGCATTCAGTGAAGCGTCTCCTCTGCAATACACGTAAGCCCCCCAACAAAGCACCAAACTTTACTCTCATTCTTCTCCAACAATTGAAAGATCGAATCTTTATTTACTTTTTACTGTTTCAGATTTCACCCGAAGCTTGATAAAGAGAGAGGAATCGTATCGGAGCTTGATATACAGCTTCGTGAATCGGTTTCAATCGCAACGGTCCAAAGCAGACAAGGTTGATTCGGACGCACTCAAAGAATCGAGTGTTGCTGTTGAAGCTTCGTTGAGGCGTACAAAGAATGGCATTGGTGGTTATAGTAGTGGGGATGATGATTTGAGTGAGAGTAAGGAGAAACAGTTGGAGTTTTCATGGCTTCCCAAGGCGCTTGAGCCGGCTCTGCAGTTGTGCAGGTGGGCTCTGGCTGGCCCAACAGGTATGTTTTCTGGTTTGGTAATTTGGGTTTCTATTGTTTTCAATGAGTTTGTGTGAATTTGGAAGTTGGGTTTAGGTGGATTTTGTGCTGTTTGAAAGTTTTGGTTTTGGTGTGTGTGTGTTTTGATTTTGGTTGAAATTGTATTATGGTAAATGTTCAGGTTGAGTTGGTGTTAAATGTTTTGTGTGTGTGTGTTAATTGAAAGTGTAGGTTGGAGTTGGTTTTTGAATTTTTGTAGTTAGAATTTTCTGAGTTGGTTATGGATGAATTAGTGTAGATTGAATGTTTTTGGCTTGAGGTTTGCGTGAAGGTGATTGTATAGAACATGAGCTGTAATTGATGTTTCAGTTGGAGTTGGTCTTGAGTGAATTTGTGTAAATTGAAAGTTTCAGTTGATGGTTTTGAATGAATTGAAACTTGAAGGTATTAGTTTCAGTTGCTATTGTCATTTGAAAGCTTCACATGGAGTGGGTTTCGAATAAGTTTGTGTACTTGGAATGTATGAGTTTGTGGTTGTATGGAATGAATTAGTGTAAGGTGAAAGTGTCAGTTTGAGTTGTGGATGAAAGTGATTGAATATTGAAAATTGCAGGGAGTGCGGTGGCAAACAAACCCCCGTCAAGTACTCGATCTGTATCGGAGATCATCACAAGCATCCAACACAGTAAGACAGGCATTCAAGATTGGAGTTTGAGTGATCTCACCGTGGGTTTATTTCTTATTTATCTTCGTCAAGCGTCTGTAAATCCATTTGAGAATATTAATGGTGTTCAGGTCTCATCAGATAGATTGGTAATTTGATAACCTTTTCATTTCACAATGCTTCCTTCTTTCTACTTACAACACATTATAATTTAGATTCAGTTTTAGTCTGATACACACATACTTCTTAGTAGTAATTAGGGATTCTTTTTGTGTATGTTTAGGTACAAGACCTTATTTACCATGTTGAGTTGGCAAAAGGTTGTTATAAGGACAATACTGCTGCTCTCGCAAGGAACTGCATGCTTCGAGAAAGCAATGTCCTGAAGTTTGTCAAAAATTCTAATGTCATGAGGCCGGGTTATTATATAGGGATTGATACTCGTAGAAAACTTGTGATTCTAGGAATCCGTGGAACTCATACTGTGTATGACCTTGTTACTGACATTGTTTCTTCAAGTGATGATGATGTCACTTTTGAAGGGTTTTCAACCCACTTCGGCACTGCAGAAGCTGCCCGTTGGTTTCTAACTCATGAAATGGGAAATATAAAGAAGTGCTTGGAGAAGTATGAGGTTGTGATTTTATAACTTGAGTTCCTTATTCTTTCCTCTTGAAGTTGTATCTTGTTTGAGGATTTTGTTGTCATTGCTGGCTGTAGTTGAGCCCACTTTATTAACAGGGATTTAAGTTAAGGCTTGTGGGTCATTCTCTTGGAGGTTCTACAGCTGCTCTACTAGCAATAATGCTCCGTAAAAAATCGTATAAGGAGCTAGGGTTTAGCCCAGAGATTGTTTCTGCTGTCGGATATGCAGCGCCACCTTGTGTCTCCAAAGAACTTGCTGAAAGTTGCTCCAGTTATGTCAGAACTGTTGTGATGCAGGTTAGTAGATTTTGATTATCTGCTCGTTAAATATAATCAGTCACATTATAATCCTATGTACTCCATGTTTCTTTGCTTTTGTTCATTATCTATCCCTTCTCATATTTTTACAAATTTAATATTATGCAGGATGATGTTATACCTAGACTTAGTGTAGCATCTCTTAAAAGGTTGAGGAATGAAATTCTTCAAACTGATTGGTAAGTAAATTAGCATCTTTTAATGGTCATCATCCTCATTTTAACATATGCTGAGAACAATTACGCACAAATGATTTCAGGATCAGATTGCTTGTTAAGTTACTTGCTTCATTATTAGCAATTTATACTTTAAATTTTCTTGTTAAGTTACTGGCTTCATTCCTCAGACATTACAAAGTTTTAAGTATTCAAATAGTCAGGTTTCTTATTAAGTTACTTTATTCCTCAGACATTATGAAGTTTAAGAATTCAAATAGTCAGGTTTTTATACTTGGATAATAGTGCATGCTGTCTGGAAATATGCATATATACTTCATGCCTATCTACACAATTTTATAAAGATAAAACTTCCATAGTTGCTGCTTGAAAAAGAATATGTGCACTTTTTTGCTCTGGTCTATTCTAACGTGCTAACCCTTTTCGTATGGTTGAAATGATATTGATTATCCAGTTCTTTTCATTCAGACTTAGGCTAATAGGTTTTTCTCTCATTTCACTTGTGCCATGAAATTCTCTTCTGTTTCGACTTTCGAGCCTAAATTCCAGTCTGGTTAAAACAATATTTTGGGCATAATTTGTGTGGACCAAGGGCAATTGATTTTCCCTGCATAGGCTTATCAAGCAATCAAACTTCATCCTTGTTTGTTTCTCCTATATTTACAGGATGAGTGTGATTGAGAAGGAAGACTGGAGAAGTTTCATAGGTTTGGTGACAAATGCAAAGCAGGTTGTATCTTCGGTGCAAGATGTTGCAGCAAAACTCGCTGATTATGCAAACTTCAAGAGCAATAATGATTCCCCAGGTAAACCCACACTGCTTTGTTCTCAATGTCCACAAATGTGCTATAATTTTTGTACCGTCAGAAATCCACTTTTATGCCACAAAATTTGGTGTTGTGGGATTTTGATACTTCAAAGTTCAAAAAAATCTGATGTGGTAGGGGTGGGAATAGATTGTACTCTCTTACCTGGCAGGGATTATGGTTGTTGGGAAGGTAGTTAGTCGTGGAAGCATCACAAATATATATAGAATTTTGGCGTATTGTGAGCAAGTTTCACCTGTTATTCTATCTAAACAGATGGGTTATCACCTTCAGGGAAAACTTATGGACCAGACCTACTCAATTTGTCATTATTTTTAGTTAGACTTGTTTGACACCTATTGATTTCTTTTCTTTTAACCAGCTTGTCTTTTGGTGTCCAAACAGATGATCCCATGATAAAGAAAGCACCCACTGCTTCCAGAGTTCCTTTAAATGAAAAAACTGTAAGAGATATTGCTGTTGGTAGTCTAAATGGAGGAGCTGCCAGTGGTGTGCCTGAGGAGTTATTCGTACCAGGTACTGTTTACTACCTAAAGAGAAATGTGGATGCTCATACTAGTGATTATTTCACACTTTGGAAGAGAAATCCGAGTGAACATTTTGAGAGGATTGTGCTTTCAAGCAACTTAATATCAGACCACAAGTGTGATAGCCATTATTATGCGTTAAGAGATGTACTTAAAGGTTTGCCCTCCTCCAATGATGAAGGCAATTCTCATAATTAATCAAAACAAAGTGCTATGATTTGTCCTCTGTAAAAATGTAACTTGATGTCAGAATTATTGACCACCTCAAGTTGTAATTTTGTCACTTGAGTAATGAAAATGATCTTTCAATTATTGTTTCAGTTGGTATCATGCTATCGTTTGTTCTATGCACGGTAGATGCATGGTTAGTTGGAACTGTATCTGGTTTGCAGAGGTATATGATGTGTTACTACTCTGCCAAATAGCAGGCAATGAAAGCAGTGTAGCTCCTTCCAGTTCCTGCTTATCAGTGATCACTTCCACTACACTAATTTGAAGGCTAGCTCACTAGCTTTTATTTCCTTTAATTGGTGCCTTTTGCCTTTCCTTATCTTCATTGGTTCATTGTCTTCACTAATTTCGTTTTGAGATTTGTCTCATACTTGAGGGCTGAGGCTCAGATGATGGATTCCAATTTTGAAGGTCTTCAATTGTTAAAAGCTTTTGGGTAATGATCAGGTTCCCCGCCATTACCTGCCTTGAAGGGTATATGCATAAACAGTGATAAACTCTAACAAGCTAGAATTAGTTAATATTAATCATAGCCATACCTAAGCAGATCTAAGATGGAGCTCTTTATATAGGATAATATCCAAGGTAAAACCTGAAAAGCACATATACCTTCCTGAAGAACCCAAAAGGAAATCCCAATTCATAAACTGACCTCCCTTCAAATTTTGTAAAAGCATGAAAGCAACCCAACCCTACTCTATGGTCTTTTTTCTTTTGGCTTGAGCCCTATTCAATGTTAAAGATGTTTAGGATATCGATCAAAATGTCTGATGGTGATAATAGGTGGAGGATGACCAGAGAGAGAGAGAGAGAGAGTCGGTGCTTGGTTGGATTTAACACAATTCAAACTTTCATATGGTCTTGACAAATGAAAATTCTGCTGAAAGTTTCTTGAAACTTAAGCTATCCATACTCTTGATAATCTATTAGCTTAGACACCCTTAGCTTCTCACCTAGGTTTGTCTCGTCTCTGCTGAGTGCTGAGACTGGCTTAATTTCTTAGCCCTATGTTGAAAGAAAGTCACGGTCTATAAAATTTGGAACCAATGAAAGCGAAAGCTTCTCAATCTCCTAGATTATACTAACCCTCAGTGAAGTAACATCACATTTGTCCTCATTATTCTTACAAGAAGGTCATTTGATTCATGATTTCAGATCATTCCCCATATTATGGTTTGGACTTTGAAGAAATGCCCTCTATTCAAACTACATGAAACTTATAATTACTATTAATATTAAGATGGATTAGTTGTAAGCAATTTAGGCAGGCAAGATGGCCAAAAGACAAAGATGATGTGATGTAAACAGTAAACTATGTGGGCAAAATTGCTGTAATGCTTCTGTATCCTCGTGAAAATGAAGCTTTCGCAAGTCGATTTGCTAGACAGTGACTCTTAGGACCTAGCTTAGTTGCTTTCGTGTTGGCTTCTTTGATTTTTCGACACTTGTTGGCTTTAACTATATTTTCTACTTGTGTTTTACTCATCTGTCATCAATTTTAGATGAGAATACTTCTCTTGTCTTTTGCAGTTTGAAGTTGATGTTTGAACTTTCTGCAGAACAAGAATGTGATTAGCATTTGCTTTTAATAATTCTCATCAGTTAGTTTCTGGATTTTCTTATCAATCATGGTGGATATATTTTAGTGAAGTGTGACATACTGACATAGTAGCATAAGCTCAACTTCTGTTCTGGTCTTCCAGATTGTGGAAACTATAGGAACAATGAAAACTTTGTTAGGAAACCATCCATACTGGTGCACTGGCCTCTTTGTCGGCTTTGACTGGTCAGACAGACACCTGTCGGTATACAAATAAAATAAAAAGGATAATAGGCTATAGTTGAATTGAAGAGAATTGCTAGCTGCTGGATATTTTTCTGAAATTCTTGGTAATTAAGACTTGTAAATCCAGTCCTGTGATATTACTGGTACACAATACATGATTAAGGGCTTTTCAAAAACTCAGTTGAATCAGGGTTTGTATGACGAGTCATGTGATTCCAGTTTATACTTCTTATCATTAACATGTCGATCTGTCTAGCTGCTCAAATTCATGTGAGTAGAGAACAGATCATTGCGTCAAATTTCTTCTTAGAAAAGATTTTTGGTTCCATTCCTCTATTAAAGATAGAATTGAGTTGCTCTTATGAGATATATGAGATGATGAAAACCTTGGTAACCCACTTAATTAAAAATAATAATAATGGTTTATGAATTTTATAAATTTTGTTTGGTAAGCCCTCGATAAACCAACTTGGTAACCACATAAAATATTGATTTGATTTTTTAAATTTTCTCTAGAATTTTTATTTGATTCCGCAAGAGGTAACTATGTGAAGACATAACCTACAGTTCAGTATCCTACCTTAGGGCTTTATGGAAGATATCAGTTTTTCAAAACAAACTACATTAAAGAAAATTAGCACATGATATTTGTAAATTTTGACATCTTCAAATATTTGAGCCACGATAATGCTGTAGTTCTATACAGATGAACCAATTTGCTATTACAGACTTCCTCTGTTGCTTAAACAAACCCTATTTTATTGTTTAATACGAAGAATGAGGACAAATATGATGATATTTTGTATTGTTCTTAATTACTTTGTCACAAAAACATTTTTGTATGGTTCTTAATTACGTTTGTATCAATTTTTGTGCGCCTCATACAACACATATCAAAAACCAGTCACGATTCATGTGCCAAATACATTTATTAGTTTGTAGATTGGCCAAATAAAATAATTTGTTAAATCAGATTAAGCACTATATACTATTGGAAAACTTTATGATGATCAAACATTACTACGCGAATGATGGGTTAATACTGTCAAAAACTTTAGGTGATCCAGTTTTTTTTCATCTATCGGTTGCCGTGATGACTGTTAATACTGTCAACTATATATTATGCTCATATATATGATGGTACTTCTATCTTCTTGATTCCTCCCAACACTAGGAAGACCATGTTTCATCCAAGCCCTAGATCGAGTCTCAAAGTCCCCTTGGCAAAATGAGATATGTAGTTATAAATAGCTAGAATTTGCTTAATAATGCTCAAAGTGCATGTCTTTCGTTCTTGTTTCTCCGAATTGAAAAGTACTTGTAACGCACTTTGATTTGGCAAAAAGCTTAATCGAAGAGCATCCCTAGATTATAGTTTTCATTCAAAAGTCTTGATAAACTTAGACAATAGTCAGTAGACAGAGGGGTTCTAGCTAGGGTGTGTTTGTTCTTTTAGATCTGAGAGTGGAATAGCTTCTACATTATTTTCTACTAATAATGGTATTTTATCAATTGATTAAATCCACATTTTAGCATGATATTATTTTTTGTCTCTAAGATCATTCCTCCCTTTCCATGCTTAAGTGGCCAACATCTATACATGGCCGGCTCAGCTGCATATATACTTTACAGACAATGTGGATTACGGTAGCCATTCTACTTCATCATACCAAGCTCCAACCACTGTTTAATTTCTTTTAATTGGAAAGCTGAAACCCGTGTTGTTCACCATGCTCAGTAGTACTTCCAGACCTTTTAAATTTGAATTCATATACGAAATGGCATGTTGGTTATATCTTCTTCATTGATTGGAAATTTGAAATTAAGGATACCATCCAAATAGATACTCTAGCTTAATTTACAAATTGGTAGTAGATTAGTTGGCTTGTGGGATCTCAATTAGTGCATAATTATGCAGCACGTTTCTGAATGTTTATGCTTACGTGGTACACTAGAAAGTGATTAAAGTTGTAGAAGAGATTACTAAGTATAATTAATAGGAGTTGATGAGATTAGCACAGCACTAATTTCTCGACAAGCCCCGTCCTGAATTACCAGAAAGGCGACATTTCCCTTTTCCGAGTTGTACTAGCGTTGTATCATAGTGTCATTATCTTTTGTTTCACTCGATTTTAGAATATACGTACGCTTCTTAATTAGTGTTCTATTATAATCTTCCTTTGTTCTTTTAAACTTCAATTACCTGTCCTTGATGAGTATATTATCAAAATTATTAATTCGATAATCACTCTTTTCAAATATAAAAATGCTAATTAACAGTACATTTCCCATTAGTGTCCCCTTGTGGGGCTATGATCTGCCTTAGTTATATTAAAAACACAATGACCCCTAACTCGTAAGTGGGAGTCGATCAATATATAGCCTTAAGAACAGATTAAGGGATAAAGGGTTAACTCCCTTGTGTATTGTAATTGAACTTTTGTTTATATAGTTGGTACTTGGTAGATTGAGTTGGCGCACATACCAGAATCATTACATATATGCATGAATATTATTAATAGCAATAGATGAACATGGAGTGATAATTAAAATGTTATGTCGTTAAAATGTTATGTCGTTAGATTGTGATTATCGTCACACATTCATATGTTGATGATCCATGATTTCATTTAGTGACTTGTCATAAAATGTTGGACTGAAATATTGATTACCGGCCCTGTATCAAACTATTCATGTTGATAGATTTGTCCCATTTGTTCATTGTTAATTTATCAAATGTTCTTGAGTAACATGATGATCAAATTATGTACCAAATAATCTACACAGAGATGGGTGAATGAATCATCAATTGAGCAATGCCATCCCACATCCATTTGCCAGCTTTTTAAAGTGTATGTAGTAGTTTAATTATGCTACCTGTCACTGATTCATACAAGTCTCATAATTTTGAGTGAACTATAAATGACTTAAATGTTTATCTTATAATGGATCTAGATATGAAAGAAAATGCAGATAAGTTTGGTTGATAGCTTGCTGATAGATCTTTTGTCGTTTAAGGAATCTTATTTGCGAGCATGAAAATTTAGTATTCAATCCTTGAGGTTTGAGGGCTGATTGGAAAAATGAAAGAATTAGAGTGAGCTACATGTAGCCCATAATGGGAACCTATGCCAATTAAGTATCCACTAATTATAATTAACCATATTACTTAAACATTAAGCTGATGCTATGCACAACTGCATACAGATAATATATAAGGGTAAGTATTGAAGCCACAAAATCACAGCTCAACTCTAAATTCAAAGATCATCAGCATGGCAGGGTCTACTGGGTCTCCTTGTGGAGCCTGCAAGTTCTTGAGAAGAAAATGTATCAGGGGTTGCATTTTTGCACCTTATTTCTGCCATGAACAAGGCGCTACACATTTTGCAGCCATCCACAGGGTTTTCGGTGCTAGCAATGTGTCTAAATTGCTTGCTCAACTCCCCGTTAATGATCGTTGCAAAGCTGCGCTTACGATTTCGTATGAAGCTCAAGCCAGGGTTCAAGATCCTGTTTATGGCTGTGTTTCCCAGATTTTTGCTCTCCAACAACAGGTTAGTTATTGAAGTGTCTACATTGCTTAACAGACTCGCACATATAATCTTATACAATATATACAGAACTTTAGGTTGTCACTTTCACTAATATGTAAGCTCTTCTCGCAGGTCATCAATCTACAAGCACAACTAGCTTCAGCCAAGGAACAAGCAGCGAAAGGCAGTTCCACTGGCTCTGACAATTCAATGAACCCAAGTTGGCTTCAGTACTCAGGAAATATAAACATGGCGAATCATCAGCAACATCCTAACTGTTTGGGGAATGATGAAAATTTCATGGTTCCAGAACTACTAAATGACATACATGGAAGGTTTGGGGAGTCTTCTAATTCCCTGAGCTCATTAGATCACATCCAAACAAACTGTATGCAATGGAGTTTTGATCAAGAGTAAAGACACTTGCAGTGTATGACTTTGATTGAGTTGCCAGCAGCGTTCTTGAGCCGATAGTGAGGCCTCAGAGCCGGAGTTAACGTAGGAAATATAAGAGGGATTTTTCCTTTTTTTTTTACTGATGCTGCGTAATGATTATTTGCTGCAATGTAAGCTAGCTAGCTACAAACCCTAGATATATCAAGGAATGTCAAAGTCTCAAATACAGATGCAGTACTGGGGTATATATATTCATAGCTAGTACTGGGGTATACAAACCCAAGAATCATAATCAAAACCATTTTCTATAACTTCTGTGTATCTTATCGAATGATTTCCTGATTCATTCTGATGTTAACTTCACCAAAAGGACTCCATTTGTTAATAATTTAAGTTTCATGTAATGGTAAGAAGTTAATATTTCTGCCAGTTATACCAAAAAGTTTAACTGTTCAGACACTCTTGATTAATAATGAAAATGTCTCAGCTAATTAAGAACAAGCTAGATCAGATCTATTTGGAGAATATTCCTGCAGCTAGAACAAGTTATACAGACAACACAAATCAGTAAATCAGTTTCGTAAGACAGAGTCTTGTGGTAAATTATTTAATTAAGTTTTTGTTTACTGAAAGTTCTATTTCAAAAGCTACCTAATAAGTAATAACCAAACTTAAGCTTTTCATTTTAATCCGTCAATTATGTGATGATCGATCAAGGTCCGTCCCCCACCATTATTAATTCACCTTTGTAGAGTATGTCTGACTAGCTTGATTGTAAGACCTAACTAGGCTAACCATAGGTGTGTAATGGAATCCAAGGTTAATCACCAAACTTCCTAAATAATTCAACAGAACTTCCCAAATATAAGAAAAGAAGAAAAGGTCCAAGGAGATTATAATCTTCATCACTTCATGTACATGATATGCTTTATGAGTAACGTAATGATCGATCTACCGTAATAAAAGAACAGATGAAGTTTGATCTGGATCGATAACCTTTCACGCATCCTTCATAATATGGGGTATGCTTCTCTTTGTTTCTTCGAACGTATACGGGACGGGGTACGTAGGATTTTATTTCTCACCTCGAACATGTCATTGATCGATCAAGACAGTTTGAACATCTGAATGCGACTAATGCAACACCCCGCATACTTTGAAAATGAAAAATGTAATTAGCTTTTAAAATGTGGTTTGCCTAACATTACTTGCTAAATAACAGAAATAGAACTGATCAAGGAATACATGCCGATAACGATGCCCTAAGGATCAAATTGCATAAACAAATTAAGATCGTTTCAGGGTTTTCATGGTCTATGAGATAGAGACCAGGCAACAAGGAATTCATATGAAGTTACCAGTTCACAGTCAAATAATGCATGAACTTAGTTCCTTACTAAACTCAGAAAATCATATAGGACCTTATCATTACCACTATAGGCTAGCTAATCAAGCAGCTGCACTTGGTCAAAAGATCACCCAAAATTACATGACTCGATGAGATTCAACTGTTATCTTAAGCTCGATCTTGTAGGCTTATCCCAAGTTGTCTAAACCTGTGATTACCAATCAATATTATTCAAAGCTTCAACACCATCCCAAGTCATTGAAAACGCTAGGCTCTCCATCGTGATCACCATTATATTTCTGCAACTTACACAAGATAACAAACCCATCATTCTCATAACAATCTCTTCTGATAGTAACCGCATTGCAATCGATCGAAACGACAACCTAGCTTACTAAATATTTCACTTATCTCATTATATATTTATCATCAGCAGACTCAACCCCCATAATAGGTAGGACTTTGAATAATTGCCCCCTATTCAAACTACACTTAATTTAAACAAGTGCCAGAGTTATGTTTCTAATATTAGGTTTATAGTGTGAAGCTTTCTACGTGTGCAGTGCTTCTGTATATAATTATCTAGAAATATGTTTTATATATATGTTTCTCAATCATCAACAAGGAAGAGGCTAGCTAGGGTTTTCAATAATGCCCTTTGTTTGTCAGGAACCGAAGTAGTCGATGTTTCATGAGTTAAGTTTGAACATCTAACCTTGGTCATTTGTCAGATGTTGAGATATATATCCTACATCAAGAATATGAGATATTCCATATGGATTAATAAGGGTTTGAACTACTATTTCTATTGCCAATTGATTTTGGAGTTAAAGCTCATACTACTTTATCATAGTATCAGAACGGGTTACCCACGTACAAGTATAAAGCCCAAAGGCCACACGAACTCCACAACCACCCAAGTTGTTGTCTACGTGTTAGGCTTAGAGATTCGCCACACGTGCGAATGCGTGTTGAGATATATATTCCACATCAGGAATATGAGACATTGCATGTGAGTTTATAAGGGTTTGAACTATTCTCTCTATTTTCAATTGTTTTTGGAGTTAAACCTCAGACTATTTTATCATCAGATTGGTAATATATGCAGGAAGATCGATCAGTTCATCGAGGGCAGCCTGTTACTCATACTATAAATAAATGAAGCTTAAATTAAGTAGTTGATTAATCTTGGTGTCTCAATCGATCTCAATGTGTGTATCCTATTAGTTTTCCAAGTATTTTGATAATTAAACTTGTTATTCTTTTCTCTAAGATGGCCGGGTACGTCACATCGATTAAAAACATTGTGATTGGGGTTGCATGTAGAATTTAGCAAACTAACAACATGATCAAAAAAGACTTGAAAACATATTTTCTTCTAGATGATGAATAACAAATTAGAACATAATTTTCTTCGAACCCTTGATATTGCGGAAATCATCCTCACACGTGCCATGGCCCTACGTGCAAACTTGGTGTCCGCTGGTCTTGTGACCAAAATTAGCATCATACAATCAATGGCTTAGGGAAGCGAGGGGACAAAAGCTTAATCGATCATTCTTATAATGTTGATTATATTGAACATTAAATATTAATTATATTATTATATTAAAATTTTCTTTTTTAATTGAAGTTAACAAATCTTAATAATGTTTTAATCTTATTTTAGTTCAATTAAATAGATGATTTTATCTCATTTATTTATATTTTGTATCAAATTCATTTTGTTATTTTTATTCAGTCATTATCATTATTCTCTAATAAATATAAATTCTAAACTGAGAGAAAAGTATATAGATTATGTGGTTTTGTTAAAATCTTTATTCGGATAAACTTTATATGACAAAATTCTGAACGAATGGTAAAAGTATCACCAATTAAAGCAACAATGAATCATTTGTATTTTAAACCAACTTAGCAACATGCAAAATTAAAAACTTTTGAATTAGATAGGTAAATGAGCAATTATGTTACATCCAAACATTATTTTTTTCTCTTAATGTATTTGTTATTTCGGTTTTACCCATTCTAATAAAAATTTTTGGCTACGCCACTGTATACAATATGTCTACAAAAATATAAAATAGAAATTAGTGGAGAGCCTCACATATGAACAAAAGAAAGAATTAAGATTGTAACAAAAAAAGAGAGAAAACGTAGAAAGATAAAATTATATAGATAGTGAGAGAGCTTCATTTTTTCATTTTTGAAACAAAAAATAAAATGAATTGAGAATTGTAAATTAATCAGCACTAATTAACTTCAGTTTGTTACTCAATAACCTTCAAATTACCTTGATTGATACTCTCGTTCACAAATATATTTGGTGATGGTTTTTTTTGAAAGAAAAAAATATTATTACAAACTAAAACCTCTGGAACAACCAAAGTTTACAATGTCAAAGAACAAGGCTCTAGAAACCTCACTAAGAATCATATCATTCTAATACAATGAAGTATCACTAGAATGATCAAGATTAGCAATAACTTAAGCCATAAAATTTGCTTCACAAAACACATATTTTTTGAAGCTAATTGACTCAAAACTAGTCGCCAAACCTCTAATGTCCTAGACTAGCTTGATCAATCTCTAAGGTGGCTCAATCTAAATTGGTGATGGTTTCTTTGATACGTGATGTTCTTGGCTAAAATTGTCTTATTTCACTTGATTGTACGACAAACTCATGCAAGTCCATTTTGTAAATGAGTTAAACAAAATTATCGATTGAATCAGGGGCGGATCTAGATACAGCCATGGGAATGCTCAAGCATCCCCAACCCCAAAAGCCAAAAAACAAACCTAATATATATATTTGAGTCTGTAACTTTTGTTTTTTGAGTGTATATATTAAACATCTTTTCAATAATCTACTTTAAACTTACTTATTTAGTATATATTCCAATCAAACTTACTTATTTAGTATATATTCCAATAATTAGTAATATCGCATGATTTCTATTTATTATACTATATAATAGAGCCAGAGCATGAATGAATAACGAATTAAGTTTTTAATTATTTTTCTTACATTTTATTATGTTCTTCCCATTTTATTTGTTCATATCCCAACAGTGTACACTCTTCTACTATGTTAAGCCTCTCTCGACTTTAGATGCCTAATTTACTTCTTTATCTCTACTTTTCACTTTCTAAGTTTCTAATTATCTTTCACTTTGTCTTCTAATTTTCTAATATGTACCTTCTTAAATATCAAAAAAAAATCCTCAGTACAACTCCTCTAACCTTCTTCTTCCTCAAGTATATACATTTGAAGAGATAATCTCATTACGTTGATATCCACTTCTATTTTTTTTCTTTCCAATTTTCACACCAAAATTAAGATTCTTGACTTTTTTATGGTTAAGAAGTTCAAACATCCCTAAAACTGAAATTTTGGATCGGCCACTGGATTGAATCAAAGTATAATGCCACTACCACACAAAGAATATAATCTAGCTAGCATCATTATTGAAGTGCATTAGCAATGCTACTCAAACAGAATAATTGACCATGCATATGGCATCAAAACAAACCAGTGTTGTGATAACTTATAAATACACAGTAATATGATATATGGCTGAACAGAATAAGCCTATAATATATTCACGAGATAAAGAGAAACACACCAGGAACACAACAACAAAAAACGAAATAAAGCTATAATGTGAGAGTTTTATTCTTAAGATAATATTAGAAGAACATATATATAGAACCGATTTTTAGTTCGATATAGATTTAATATCGATTTTTCTTGCCCTCGCCAACTCAATGCCTTCTGTTATATGTTAATGTGAATGCGCATGCTCTTATTACATTTTGGCTCGTTCAAGATCGTATTATTTGGATAATTTTGTTAATCACAAGTGTTTTTCTTATAATATAAAATTAACTTGTAAAGAATCTGGTTAGGATCCCAAAGGTAATAAAATATGAGATTCGCACAGTAATAATTTGCAAGTTATTGACCACAGTCTTTTGTACGTTTCCTTCTGACAGTTTAGAATTTAGACTCTTACTTTGTCGTTTTGCTATTATACGTAGCTGGTAGTGACGTGGCGATAGTCCACTGTCGGCCCCTTCGGTTCAAAATAGTGCCATTCGTGCGGCGTGTCAACATCATAATTGAGGTTTAAACAGATTCGATCACGTTTTCTTATTCCCCACGTGTCTGCCTTCTTAAGAGCATTATTAATAGTGATAATTAAACTGTAAATTTATTAATTTTTAGGTCAATCTTTAACGTTAGTATAATGTTTAAAAAATTGATAAATTTAAAAATTGATAAATCTATCAATCTTGTATGAATTCTAGCTTTTGAAAAACGTATGTAAAAGAAGGGTCATTCATACGTAATTAAGCAGTTCTCGGCTTAAAATGACAGCTCACTAGCCATCATTTTCAAGACCAAGAATGGAAAAACAAAGATGTATTTTTGTTCAACAAGTTCATCCTTGATTTACAAGAATATGTACAATTAATGTAGTGTGAATAAACATTTTAAGTAAAGATAACTAATAATACCTAGTTACATTGTAGAAGTATACATGTTACGTTGTTTACTTCCTCTGATAGATGCTCGATCTCTTGATTACGCACTCTGAATTGCTGATTGACATACCTTGAGTATATATCGATCTAACTCCAAAAGATGGACTACGCAATGTTTAGAAAATGATCCCGTGTCTTAATTATTATTTGGGTTTAGAGAGGTTTTTTTGGACCGGAAGAGGTAGAGAGGTTTGATATTATATAGAATTTGACTTTTGTACTTGGATTTTTCTACTTAAATTATTAGATTGAGTACAATGTAGTCTCGTGATGTCATCCTCATGTCATCTTTATTTAATATAATGGTTTTAAATCATCTAAACAAATACAAACAAGAAAAATCAAATAGAGAAGATGAATGTTATTATATATCTCTCGCTGCTCATGAATTTGAATGAGCACATTGTTTTCGTTAGATAAATTTAAGACAACATTTCTTGAAAATATATTATCCCATTTCATTTTCACAAAAACAATGAAGAAGATAAAAGATTAGCCACTTTCCGCGCCGAACTAACTAAATTAAGTTGGCATGATAACTAAAATATTAGCAGAAAAATAAAATGCTAGCATTAGTTGTTCGATCCAAATATGTGTGGCTTTAGCAGTACATGAAAGATCTATGCTTATACGGGTGTCTGTTTGAGTACACGCAAAACATATGTTTGTTTGATTCAAAAGCTTAGACAGATGAACGTGTACTCTATTGGATCACTCCTTGAATTATACATATATATTATACATTGCTCTCATACATAGTGCTGGATAGATATAAAGCTAGCACTTGTTAATCCTTGGATATATCTGTCTAATATGTACTAGTACATATGTGCCTATAGCTTAATTGTTGTCTCCAACATGACTCTGAACTTTGATTCCATGATATATAAGTGGCCAGCAAGCATACCTGAATGAACTCGATGAAGAGAAAAAGGTGTATAGCTAGTGGTTTTCCAATGAGCTCCATGCACAAACCGTTCGTGGTCGACTACGATCGATGTCATGCGCGCAGCTAGGGTTTCATCTGCAATTCTTATTTAGGTTTACTTACCTTTTGGCTTTTGCCATAATGAATATATAATATTAAGGGTTCCTTTTCTATATATATGTATGACATACATCAAGCCTGTGAACCGTTCGATCAGATTTAAAAAGATGATCGGACGATTCACGGCTTAATATATGCTGTACATATATGTATATTAGAATTTTTCAATATTAAAACAGGAGTGTACTTCGGCGCTGTGACTAGCTTTGCCCTTTGGGATAATGGGATGGGTTTAATTCAAGCTTTTGCTTTATTATAAGTAAGACGAGTTTTGGACAGTGTAAGTGCATCGATTTTGTAACACCGACCAGTTAGGTACTTAGGTGATCTAACTTTTGTTTACATTAGCTATGTTAATTAACTGAATTCGATCATTGCCGGACAGAGAAGGCATTCGATTTGGTTAAGATCATGACTGTCATATACATAATACGTCAATCTTACTGCTAATTTCACTGAAGTATCTAAATTCAAATCTCTTCCTTTCGAAATCCTCGGTTCCATTAATAGATGCTTGAGAGCATCGGTCTTTCTATTTGCAAAGAAAATCCTTCGGTTCCTGATGAACGTAAAATAAAACGTAACTGGAGAAGTAAATGGAGAAGGGGGAGCTGGAAAGAGAGGTAATCTGATTAAGTTGGGGTGTCATTATTTGGTTAGGAAAGTGGGTCCTAAATGCACGTCTACATGTTAGCAGCTGTGGGGGACAAGCAAAAGTGATTATGATTAAAAATGAGATTAGATAATGATTAAACATACACTATTGCTTAGACAAACCGTGACTCCATGAACTTAAACAAATTAAACAAAGAGTGCGATCATCATCAAAACCCTTCTTCCTATTTGTGTTTTCTTTCCTGAGTATCAATTCTAATAGCTAAATGTTTCCTTCCAGTGGCATTATCTTTTGGTTTCATTCATTTTTTCGAATATATGCTTTCTTTACATTCTGTATCTTTCTGCTCCCTTGAAGCACCATTCGACGATATAAGCATACTAAATGAATTCCAGAACCATATATGTTGGGACACTCCAACAAATAATACTGTTTGACATTCAAACAGATAGCTGAACACTTGATCGATCGGATCGATTACAAATTAAATCTTGTCCAATTTGTTATATAAACTCTATCCGTACTATTGTTTATCAACTATGCTTGTGTTGCTTGATCATTTTTTTCTATGATTTAGAGGGGCCTTATTGTTCTCTAACCTAGCTAAGTATGCTAATTAAATTCTTAATGTTTGGAGCTTGTCTAATTTCCTGATCACAATATTGTCGGGGTGTCGTTATCTAGCTTAATCATCCAAAGTTTACTACTTGTTTTTGGTCATGCTCGAACTAATACTTACTAAGAAAATTACGCATGCCGGAAGCAGATGATCGAACAAGCACCAGAAGCGATCAACACTGTACTACAATGTAACGGGGCGAGAAAACTTTTACCCCGCTACATTGAGGTTATCAACAACTTTTGGAGCAACTTAAGAAACCTTCCGGCCACAACTCTCAAACCCTCAAACTAGTCTGTATATCCCCAACAAATGAGAGACATGTATATTACTTCGATCAAAGAAACAATATAGTGGAATGATGATTCAAACTAAGATGAGCGGATCGATGATTCAAACTTACAAGGCAATGTCAAGGAGATTAATGTTAATTGTCACGTGTGAAAAATTAAATTACAGATCCAGTTGATCATCAAATTTGGTTAGTGATAGCTCCTTTGTCGTATAAGGATGTAGAATGGAATCTAAATATATTAGAGTACAGAACTACAAACGTTTAAGCTGGAAGGTGAAAGAGGCCCTTAAAGCTAAAAAATTAATGGAAAATGTAGCCCATTAAGGGAACCCAATACTATTATTTTATGATCACCTCCACTCTCCCCTAGTGTTTATAAACATGGTGAAAAGAATGCTAGCTGCGCACAAGAAACTTCAGCTAAGAAAGAGCAGAAACCACACAAAAACTCCTCCAATTTATTAAAAGATCCTCATCAATCAAGATCATGACTGGCACTGGTTCTCCCTGTGGAGCCTGTAAGTTCTTGAGAAGAAGATGTGTGAGGGGTTGTATTTTTGCACCTTATTTCTGCAATGAAAATGGCGTTACCCATTTCGCTGCCATCCATAAGGTTTTCGGCGCAAGCAATGTGTCGAAGCTGCTGGCTCACCTTCCTGTGAGTGACCGTTGCGAAGCAGCGGTGACGATATCGTATGAGGCTCAGGCCAGGCTCCAAGATCCCATTTACGGCTGTGTTTCACATATTTTTGCTCTCCAACAACAGGTATTTCCCTATCCCCTTTGACTTTTAACATTTCGAATCTCAAAAAACCTAATCGGTTTTGATTTACTTCATATTTTCAATTGATTGATGAAGATATGGTTTTGATTTGGACTGTGCAGGTTGTGAACCTACAGGCACAATTAGCTTCCCTCAGGGATCAAGCACAACAAAGCTTTGTGAATGGCTCTGCAGCTGTAGCAAACCCTAACGAGAATTGCTTTCCTGATTTAGAGATTTCATCTAATAACTCAGTGCCCCAAGTCAATTCTGATTACCATATTAACTATGGTGGAACAACATCATACCATGAGAACGGAATTATGAGTTCAAACTCCATTGGGAGTAGTAACTATGATCAAAACTCAGGAATCAGGGATGAAAATGCATCCTATGGAAGCTTTGAAGAGGTGTCTCCTTCCCTGCAGTCTTCTTTCAACATGCAAATGAATAACAGGCAATATTGGGGCGGTCATTATGATCGGGATGTGGATGAGCTTCAATCTATGGCTTTCAGCTATGTTGATCAGCATTCTTAAGGTGAAAGGGCTCTGTTCAATGACAAAGAGTTCATCATTAAAATTTTATCTATGCACTCTTCATTTTATTTGTTCTGCTGTAGTACTCGTATGAGCTACCTAGCTAGGTGAGTATGATCCCTAGAAATGTTAATACAATTGGCCTGAAACTCTACTTCTTTCCAATTTAATCTAGTACTGCATTGGTTTTTATATACTAAAATGATTGTGGATTTTTGAAAACCAAAAACTGTACTTATAGATCTGATTCTGATTGAGCTATTTAGTTTCTTAACATAGTTCTTGACCAAATATTGAAGAAGGCCTACATTTCTGACCTAAGAAACACAGTTGCCTAGATCGGTTTGTAAATATCCCCTTTCTTAGGTAGGTAAGCACAAATTGTTGCACTAAGCAATTACTTATATATAGGCTTGCATTTGAGGATTCATTGTTAATTACACATAGCTAGCAAGGTTATTTACTTCCATTGATCGAGTATCTGATTGATTTCAATTTTCAACCAGTGACAACCGAGCTCAAACAGATTTCCCTTGTGTGCCCATATATGAGTACTCTTGCTATGCATAACTGCTTGTTCTTTTCCTTCCTTGAAATAAATGTGAAGTCTTTGATGACAAAATATAAAAGGGTAAGATGAGGGTCTGCCTCAAATTTAGAGAAATATCCGATCCCAATAAAACCAGTTCTCTTTTTGGTGTAATATCTGTCATTTGAACTTGGGAGCTAGGAAAATAGCCTAACTAGCTATGGTCTTTCCTCTTTCACAACTGCTGTTGATTTCCAGAAAGCATCTATCTCTGGCTTGTTAAACTAATATGTTGATCGAGGCCAGCATGCCTATATTGAACCAACAATGTTATTTGTTGTCTCTGCCGTTAATTTTCTGAATATTTAAGGTGAAAACCTATAAAAGAGTTGTTAAATTATTATATATATATATATATATCATTCTTATATTTGATATTGATCAAATGCATAACATATAGTCCTCATCACAGTCATTCTTTTGAGAAGCAGTTAAGGTTACATGAGCTGCTTGAAAAGTGCAGTAAAACTTTGCAACCTTAATTTCTGCCTTCAAGTTAAAATAGCTGCATTCATTTTTCCTGCGCTTAAGCATGCAGCATGATGATACCAGTATTGCTACCTAGCTAGCATACTAACCATAACGGCCTAACCCTAGATGGTGTTAGTGTTAGTAATTTCGATCATCGATCACTGATCTTTCCCTTGTGCATGGTTAGTTTTTTGGTAATTAGTTTCCCCTGATCTGTTGTGTATGTCTTTTTATACAATTCTAGAGACAAGAGAAAAGAAGAGAAGAAAGATATGCGGTATTGTGTGATGAATGATGGATAAGATATATGTTGAAACTGCAGGCTCCCTTACTGTTAATGAACCTAATTGTACAAGTAATTACAATTAAAACTCGATAAATTAATAATCTTTTTAAAATAATAATTTTTTTTTGGTTTCAAGTCAAGGACAACGTGGTAAATTAATAATTCGCTAAATTTATAAGATAATACAAAATTTATAATTCACACATAGACCCCATCGAATATATAAATTAATATTTTCATGTTGCACAGAAGTTATTATTTATTTACGAGGATTTCATGAAAAATGAGTCAATTTTGACTTATTTCTTCTTGAAATTGATATCACATTCAATGATTTCAATTTCATCTCAAACTTTTCTTAACATGTAAGAATAGCTGGTGTGGTTTTCTCCTGTTGCAACAAAAATTTATTCGTCATCATCGATTTTTTACCTCTTTTGAGATAAGTCATATTTGTATTTTTGGTATGTTAGACTTATATCTTATTCATTGTTTGAATCACAGAGTACTTTTCGATATATAAAAGGAAAATATAATTTTATTTTAACATGAAAAACTATTATTGTGCTGAATATAGATTTTAGTCACATAAAAACAAGACACACATAACATAATATCATTCAAACAATATTATTTATGTTTAATTTATCGATTAATTAATACCTCGTTAAATTAATAAATTTTATCGATTCTAACGTTATTAATTTATAAAGACTTAACTATATATGGAGTCATCTTACTTAGTTTATCATATGAACCGTATATATTGAAAAATGTGGCAACTCTATCCAACTTATGATCGATGATGTACGTGTCATTGATATATATATAGCTTGAAGGTACATCAGTGCTACTATCTTCCCATAAAAACGGGAAGTGGTCCTTCCAATGAGGATCTTTTTTTGACATATATGAAGGATTGGGGTTTACATCAATTTTTTGATCACAAAATCACATCTTCACCGTTCAATATGTAGTTCTATATGAGTAGATCACTTATGTAAAATTCATTCAAATCGGTAGTCGTTAAGGTCTTCAAAACTATAATTTAGAATTATAATTATGAACGGTTCAGTTTTGACAGATTTGATCCGTCAATTGATTGTAGTTAGTTCAAAGCCTTAACGATCACCAAATTAGATGAAATTTTACAGAGACGATCTACATATATATGCATCTAAATATTGAACGGTGGAGATGTTGATATGTGATCAAAAGTTGGTGTAATCTTCAATCCCTCATATATGTCAAAAAAAGATTTTTTAATGGAAATGTCCTATATATATATGACCATTCCACTAAGGGATCTCTTTTTTAGGTAAATGGATTTAGTCCATTTGGCATAAGCCTATTACGATCGAGAACAATCAATACATGAGTAATTCTAAGACTACTCACATACAACGTAATATCAAAATTAACTACATCTACAAATTGAAAAAACAAGCGCACAACTACGTTAAAATGTGAACATTTAACTGACTAGAAGACGAATGAAAAAATAACCTCTAATTTATACAACCCTACAACAAAGCCGATGATCTGACAAACTTGACTCCTAAGACCCCATCGATCGGTGTATATTTTGCTCAAACAAACTAGTAGAACAACTTTGATCTAGGGATCTTATAGGCTGGAGGTGTCACTCCAGTGAAAGTCCAATACAAGCTCGATCTTCCTAATGCAAAGAGAGCCAGAGGAAGCCCATAGGCCATGAAATTCTAGGCCCATTGACCAAGCCCTCTCGCTCAAAAACTTAGCAACCCAGTTGGAAGTGGACGTCCGTTGAAGCCTCTAATTGACAGTCATTCCGGGGGTCTTCCTGACCACATCACGATATGCGGCGTTGGGACTCATCCTGGTTGAGATCAACGCCACCATTTTCTACTTTTTGCCTCTTTTCAGTAACCTTCTATAGAAATCAGTCTGGAACCGGGATCAGATCTGCCCATCGCCGCCTCTACTCAAAGTCAAAACCGGATAACCTACCTCTTACCTCCGCTGAGAAGTTAACAAGAACAACTCCTCCTCACCTCCAACGATCAGCTTCGATCGCAACCTAGACCAAGTATGGAACACCACCGACCTTGAACAACCCACCCCACACCAGAGGGAGATCACCACGAACACGTAATCCTCTCACTGAGGTAGGACGCCTCCTATAGAGCTCAGCAACTGGATCAAACCGTCGCCATGCGCAAAACCCTAGCTAGGTTTTGGGATGCCCTGCTCCGCTTTTTGTGGAACGCCTATTTTACCAACAGAATGACAACTAATGTCGCCAAGAGAAGTAAACCCCACAAAAGAGCTACGACAGAAACCAACCTTCAGGGCATCTCTCTCAGCTTTTGACTTCTAAGTTTTTCGCTTACACAAATCGATACTTGGATCAACACAAATAGAAGGAAATCAAACAACTACAAGCAACCAACCCATTATCAAGCAAATCTAACAAAAATCCAGCATAAAAGCAAGCTCACTGAAAAAGCGAGGAACTCGAATTTGTTGTTGCCTGAGCTTCTACCAAGAACCGAGACAACCACCAAATCTTCTCTGCGCATGACAGCTTTAGGCTACGTTGGAATGTCTAATTTTCCAAAAAAACCCACTATTTATGGCTTGTTTGAGCATATCTTAAACGATGATAGAAATTCCAACAAGTTTTGTATTCACTATTCAGTACTGAATGTTCTATTTAACATTATGAGAAGGATAAAATGTCACTCAATTTTATATAGACAACAAGATTCTAGAATAAAATCAAAACCCTTCAAAATCAAATACTGTAGCAGTGGAGGGCGCACAATTCGCACAATTCACTACTACACATAGACATATCGACATTTGAAAAACGTCACGGGATGTCTTTTACGAAGTTTTTAAACGCTATGATTTAACGCCGTCTATACCGATGTCATGTTTTTTATGATTTTTTGAAACGTTGTTAAACACAATTCATACCGTTTATAAAGATTCGACGGCGTTTCTAAAACGTCGACATCAAATTCAACAGCATTATCTAAACACCATAAAAGGTATATTCAATGACGTTTGTCAAACGCCATGAAAGGTTTTCTAGTTTTTTTTTAAAATTAATAATTGATTTTTTTAAATTCAAAAAATCAATTATCTTTTTGACCGCTATTGATAAAAAATATTACACAACAAAAAGAAAACTTCAATCAATGTAATTTTTACTGTTTTTTTTTACAAATTGAGTACATATGAGCTAAGAGAAAGAAGAAAATATTGACAACACAAGCTGTTTCAGGCTAGTACTAGAAATTGTTGTCTTTGCAAGTGGTCGAAAGACTAGCAACTTTTTCTATAAAACAACCAAGAAAGATTAGACATTGAACAAGTTAATGTTCATACAATACACTATAATTTAGTCTCCAATGAAACATTATAGAAATATCGAAATCGGTTCAAAGGTTCCGCTGAATTTCAAGTTATTTCTCACCTGTGGATGTGTAATGAATGAATCAGTCTCATGCCTATTATTGTTTCTTGCAAGTGCATAAAAGAATAAATGATCAATTGAACCTTCTCAAGCTGAAAAAGTAAGGAAGAGTGGGACTGTAAATGACTTCATTGATCGCAAGCATCTGTACAACAACAATAATAGATGAAACAACGTTTTCAATCAATTTACCAAAAAACTTTGCCTGTAAAGGTTTTTATTTACAAAAACACGAAATGATTCACTTCTACCCTCATGGTGACTCGAACCCACGACTTCGTCAATAGATAGTAGATGCACTTACCAGTGCGCTATAACCACTTCATCATAATCAGTAGAATAATACAGCAAATTAAGTTACGCACCTATTTTAAAAAAAACACTATTTCAAAGAACACACAGCTTTGCATTAGTCAGGTATATTTATATCATCACTTACAAATACATGAAGTTTGAGATGGGGCATCAGTTACAGTATCTAAAAATGGCAAAATTACCATTTAAATTGAATATTAGAGGTGCTAATCGAAAGGAAACAATATAACAGAAAAAGAAACCACCAATCAATTACCCACATTTGTTAACTCTTCATATTTAAGTCCCTTGATTTTGATACTGCCCTGCTCCCTATTTAGTTCTTGCATGTGTTCTTCCTTCTAAATAAACAACCAAAGACAATAACTGACAGCTCAATCAAGAGGTCAAGACAATGTCAACATTTTGGAGAGCGAGAAATGGGTGTTTCCTATCATTTGAAAATATGTTTTTAATATGATAAATGATAACAATACCTTTGGCATCCAATTCTCCTACAAAACAATATTAACATACTTAGGCCGAGCTACATTGCACGCCTGATTCAAGAAGATTTTCCATGTTGACATACAAAAATTAAAACTCTCAATCACTACTGCAATATTTAAAAACTCAATAATTGCTGCTATCAACTCAAAATCTACGCAAATGCCAATAGTGCTAACACAAAGCTATCAGAACTTTGAAAAGAAGAGGTCAAGGTAAAATTCATACCTATTTATATGTGAATCCGAATCTGAATCATAACTTTGGTAGCTTGACAATATGTGAAGAAACAAAATAGACATTGAAAATTAAACATAATATGTAACAGAGACGATTAAAAACCAATAATTCAGAAGAACAACAGAGATCAAACACTGACCCTAACCTTAAACTTGAATAGAAAATCTAATCAAAAATAATCGAGATGATCTGAGCATAACAAGGCGAACCTCGCCGAATTTCTTGTGTTTCAGAAGCTTCACAGTCCCAGCGCCTCGCTCCTTCCACTGATTCCCATCCTTACCAAATCGGTACAACTTAGCTTTATTACAAATCAAAACATATCCAATCAAATCTTCAAAACCCTAAAAATTCAAATGGGAAGCAAATTGGAGAAAGTAAATGCGTACAGATCGAGGATAGCGTCTTCGTTCTCTTCACTGATGGAGTTCGACGATCGGAGCGACACGGGTCCTGGAGTCCAACGAAAAGCTGTGAGTCAGAAGGAGCAAAGAAAAAAAGATGTGCACCGCGATATCGAGATTGGGGTAAAGGCAGGCGACGGTCCGGAGAGTAGTCATCGGTGCCGACGAGTGAGAAGAGCATTGAGCGAGAGAGAGAAAAGAATTTTTTTTATTATTTTTTGATGTCGATAGAAAGAGAGAGGAGTGGTGTGTATCGACTAACCCTTGCCTAATACTTAGAGGCTTTTTTAGCGCTTAGATTCTGAAAGTGAAAAAAAGTTGCCAAATTGAAATTATTTTGATACAATTTTACAGCATTTATAAAACGTCATAAAATAACCGTAACACGATTTTTTGTAAACGTCGTCAATTTTTATGGTGATGTTTGGAACATTCATGACGTTTGTAAAAAGCTGCAGGAGTCTAAGACCCCGTTTGGTAAGGCTTTTTGTCAGCTTTGCTTCGAAGCAAAGCTGGTTAGTGTGTTTGGTAGGCAGCTTCCCACCTGCTTCGCTTATAAGCACGGGTGTTTTCTCTCAAAAAGTCGAAGCTGCTACAATGTAGTTATTTTCTTCTTCAACTGTTGTCTCTCTCAACTCTCTGTCGAAGCTCTTATACTTGCGATTACCCTCCATCAACACAGCCAATTACAAAATGCAAATGCTTTGACTACTCGATCAGGGCTGAATCAGAGAAAGAGAAAGGGACAGAGAAACAGAGAAAGGGGCAAAACTCGATCAGGGCTCAAATTGAACATGCAGGGCAATAGAAAGGAAGAAGAAGATGAGAGAAGAAGAACTCTACCCTTCACTACCGCAGTCGCCGCCTGAGCTTGCCAAAATTTGGAGAAATCCGCCACGCATAGTGGATCCCGATCTCCACATAAATAAGTTGTATGCTGGGTTTAACGACTGGGCTAGATAGAAGGAAGCGAGGAGAGCATTTTGGTGGTGGTCCTCCGCCGAGTGGTGGTCGGAGACACGAGGACAACGACGGAGGCGATCAGAGCTCGAGGGAGAACAGTTGACCGAATTAGGAGACGCTTTGACTTCGGTCAAAGCTTACCTCTTATTTATACTTGAATGGACAGTCAAGATTAGATGAAGGGTAAGATCCGACGGTCCATATTTAATAAAGGGTAAAAGTAACTCTGAAATGGTAAAATTTATTTACTGACGTATTAATTAAAAGTTACCAAGAAATTCGTAGAAAATAGACGGAAGCTCTGAAAAATAATCCGAAGATACCGGGAGACTCTCGTGCAGATGCGTACTATGAAAGATAACTTATTATTAATGTATGGAACTTGCTGTAATTCATATATTTATGATAATGTGTAATATTATTCTCTTGGTAACCATGATTTATAAAACTCCATATATAAATCATACAAAATATATATAGACATCAGGATTCAAGAGTAATTATGTTATAATACATTACCAAATAAATAAAGTAAAAATATATTGTAAGGCTAAACTGGTAATTGACAAACTCAAAGCACTTTCAAAAAGCTAGTTTGCCAAACATGTTGTCTCTGCTTTTACCATTCACAGCACTTATAAAAAGTTAATTTACCAAACACTCAGCAGCTTTGCTTGTCAGCTGCTTATTTTCAGAATAAGCCACAACCAATTTATTTTTGAAGCCACAGATGTACCAAACAGGCCCTAAAAATCAATGACATTTTAGAAAAACGTCATCAACATATTATTAATAGCATTTTTCTTAAAAACTTCATAATTAAAGTGACATTAAAGGATGTAATTGTATGTATACTTGGAAATTTGTCTAACGAGGAACGAATAATATAATGAATGAATTGACTTGAGAGTCTTGTAATATATAACTATGTGTTTTTGCTCCTCTTATAATTAAGCCTTCATCAGAAAACATGCATATATATTGCTCTCAAATCAGTTATGAACTAATGACACCCAAGGCTAATTACATCATTGTTTCATTACTTTCATAATACACCAGAGAGACAGAGACATTAGAACAATCATATGCATGCAATACAATCAAACACAAAGTGTAGAAAGAGAATTCGATCAATTAGTCATACAAGAACCCAAAAAAAAAATACAATTCCCAAACAAGCCTTGGTGATCAAGTTAAGCCCAAGAATTATCAAAAGCGGCAGAAGTGATAGCATGAGCAAACTCCTGAAAATTGATCCTCCCATCACCGTCGGTATCCGCCTCCCTGATCATTCCCGTCAGCTCCTCCGCCGTGAGGGCATGCCCTAATTTGGCCATGGAGTGAGCCAACTCCGCCGCGGTGATAAAGCCGTTGCCATCCCTGTCAAACATCCTGAACAACTGCCTCAACTGGTCCTCCGTGTAGGGTGACTTAGCCGAGACTAACTCAGGCGCCACCAGCGCCATGAACTCTGAGAACTCCACGAGGCCATTGCTGTTAGTGTCTGCCTTCTGGATCAAGGTATCCAGCTGCTCTGGTCCCGGCTTCAACCCAAGTGAACGTAACAGCGATCCCAGCTCCAGCTGGGTCAGACTGCCGTCGTTGTTCCGATCAAACGACCGGAATATCTCGCGGAGGTCGGCGATTTGGTCGTCGTCTAACTTCACTGGCTGCTTGTTGCTCATCACCAACTATAATATTATTCCAACCAAAGCTACAATTGATCAAACACTAAGTAAGTTTTACCAGACAATATAGCTAAATGAAAATGAGAATTCCAATTCGGGGTTGTTGTTTCGATGATCATAGAAATTCTGTATTAGGTGTTGATCATGGGATTGGATCAGAAAAGGAGAAAGCGATATGTTTTAGCTAGTTGAATCAATCAAACATTGTTTGTTTTCTCACTGCTATCATCCGTGACTAAGGTATACGTGTGATGGGATCCATCTTTTGAGGCAGTATTACTTCCTCAGATCCGAATCAATGCAAAACTATCTTTCCCGATCGATATACAAATGAGAACGACAAGGCATGGAACAAAAGCGGAAGAGAGACTTGGTTATCGTTGCTTGTTTCTTTTTATTATATATATATATAGTCCTCTTTTAACCAGGTATCTATTTTTTAACATATATGAGAGATAAGAGTTTATATCAACTTTTTGATCACAAAATCATGTAATACTCGAGAAATTTATAAATAATTTTTGATATTATTTTGGGAAATTAATAAGAGGATTTAGCAAGGTTTGTGGTTCAAAAGAAGAGTGGAAGTGTTTGGACGATTTAAATAACTCGAAAACAGCTTTAAATCGATGGGTCAAAGAGTTGACTTTTTATTCGTAGGGATTCTCATGAAACTTTCTTCATGGAAGTTGTAGAGCACGACGATACGAGTCCGTAGACACTTGACAAGTGTAAAACAGATTTAGTATGAGGAAGTTATGGTTAGCAAAAGTTTGTGGCTTTTCAAAATTTTTTAGTATAAATAGGAAAATTTACTTTTTAGGTCCTCATAATTTCAGAACTCTATTTTCCTCTCATTCTCTCGCCCACGCCCCTTCAGTATCAAAAATATTCGCATGACCCGACCCGGATTTGGCTGACCCGACATGTGCGGCCAACTCTGGTCGACCCAAACGGTGAGGCTGGTTAGATTCTCTTTTTCTTAGCGTCACGAGCTTCCCTGAGATGGTGAAGGGGTCGACTCGCCCTGGTTTGGGAGAAGCGAAGCTCACGTAGAGGTGATCCGGGTCCGACGAAGATCCAACTGGTTCTCCGGCGTGCGACTTCGACGAGGCCTAAAATCGGTCAGGTTTGCTTCATCTTGGTGTTCTGGTTCGATCCATGGTGGCCTTGAAGCTCGATTCGAGGTGAGGAGTGACTGGATTGGAATTTTAGCTTGCGGCGGCGTTTTGGGTTGGTTCTAAGCGGAATTGGACTTTGGTCTCAAGTATAAAAGTGTTTCTCTTGTCTCAATCATTATGTTTAATGTGGGGAGTTTGTCGAAATTTATAGGTTTTAGGGTGGTGTGGGACCCACATGCAGTCACTTGTGGTGATGCGTCCGACATCGTTTAGGCCAGTAGTCTGTCTTATTATCACGTACTCGTCAATACAAGCGCGTTAATATATATGTTGTAGTTTTTGGTTACCAATAAGACATGTTAGGGTTTAGTTCAGATTACGTTTACATTTGTTTTGAAATTAGAGAGAATCTAAACATAAGGACATTGTTGTTCAGTTGTTAAGTGTCCTATGACCTTGTGGGGTCTTGAAAAAAAAGTTTGTCTCGAGGGACAAGACCTTGGGTTAAGGGTAAAGTCTCGGTTCAAGGGTGTTGGTCATAATGGTTACTAACTTTAATGATTGTGCTAAATAGCTAGGTAACTTGTAGAGTTTGTGTTGAGCTTGATTTTTGTGTTTAAAAACGCAGGGGGAGCTGTCAAGGTGAATAAATCTTAATTGGTTCACATTAGAACCATTTTCATTTTATAGTTTAATTATCGTAAAATTGAGAAATTTCTTTCTTGGAAACAAGAAAAATGAGTTTTCAAACAAAATGATTTTTATGGATTTTGCGATTATGAACTATAATTTGTAATGATGGAGCATATGACTAGTGATGAGAATATTTATGCCTTGTTGAAGATAAATGTATTGTTGATGCCATATTGTAATAGTGTTACTTGTGTGGACTCAATTTTGATGCTTGGTGTTGTTGCTCTTCTTGTGGGTGTGTGTGATATCATATTGTGCTAATATATGTTATAGTGGAAGGACAAGTGGAGTGTCGATATTGAGTCAATTCAGACTTGTTTTATGTTTTTAGTCGTGGAATGTGTCTTAGTCGTGATTGTGTGCCATAGTTGTGTTTAGGTGCCTTAGTGGTGGTAATAGTAAACCAGGAATCAAGTCTTGGCCCGGTGATTGGTTACGGTCAGTTTAAAGCTCTAGTCTTTCTATCGGTACTTCATATGGGATGACTAAGTGTTGACGAATTCATGAGTACATGTTTGTTGGGTTACTTATTAAGGATGATTAAGTGTTGCTGAACTCATAAGTAAGGGGTAGAAAATGGTTGAATGGTGTGATTTTGTGTTGTCGTTTAATTTTCATGTTTATCTATCTTCTGAACTATATTTTTCCGCAGAAGATACTTTAATCTTATTTGCATGATTTTGTCTTGATTTGACTTTGTATTTCTTTATCTATTTCCTTTTAATGCAAACTCTCTTACTTTTAGGTGATTTCGTGCTCTACGTTTTAACACAGAAATTACCGGTTTACACCGTGTGATTTTGGGTTGATTCGTTTAATTTGAATTTACTCATACGAGCTTTTAAAGCTTACCGAGTTTGTTTTACAACTCGGTGCACTAATCCATAGTGTAGGGTTTGATCTTGCAGGTTGAGATTTTCCACGTTTGAGGTGTGGAGACTTATGAGCGTACTTGTTGGAATGTGAAACTCTTTTGTTATGGATTTGTTGTTCAGTAGTAAGCTCTTTGAGCATAACCTTATTTGATTATCTAGTTATATGAAATTTCCGGATTCTAAAATTTGACTCAAAGGTTGAGTCTAGATTGACAGTTCAACTTCGATTTTGCGTTTTTTTTTTAAATTTGGCAATGTCGGTGAGGATATCATGCCTCGAGTTTGAATTATTATTTATCCTAAATTTGGAGTGTGACAGTTTGGCATCAGAGCGTATGTTTACATATTTGGTGATAATCAGTGCTTTGGAGTGATGGCTCGATTGCAACGGACCACCATTACTCTTCAGTACTGATATGTCATTGGGTATGTGATATAAGTTAAGTGTCGCCTCGAAGTTCATTGGGTTGTTAGAGTAACGACTTACTTTGTTAAAGAGACTTCGAACTTTTGTCTGTTATCTGGAGTTAGTGTCTTGGTTAATGAAAGTGTGTATCAGACTTATACTTTGGTTTAAGTTTTACGCATGTGTTAACCAAGATTTGCTAAGAATAAGTTGGCCTCTGCCTCGTTGAATTCTTAGGTGATAGAGACTCGACGAGGCAAGGGCTAGGGACCGAGGTAGGGCTAGAGGAGCAGGTATAGTTGAAGGCAGAGGCCAGCCCAACTTATGAAGGATTTTTTTGAGTACGAGTTAGGGATGGAGCCACTGGTGCCAGTGATTGCGAATGATAGTATGCGATTGATTAGGTTGACTCAGGGGCTGATTAGGTTGGATGCGACGAAGTTCTTTAGATGTAGGGATTACTTATCAGCTGATCACTAGATCGAGGGCATCAAAACTTACTTTGCCTTGATCACTTGTTCTCCGATTGAGAAGAGGCAGATTTTCATGCCCCGACCCAAGTTTACCATCCTAAACCATGGTTAGGACGTGCGGGACCCATCCCAAGAGAGATTTACTCAAAATTCCCCTTGAGAAAGGATAACCCTTATTCCCAAACCATTTTCATCCAGTCCAAACGAAACCGGAATAGACCTCACAGCCGGAGGTTATCCCGATTTTCGCATTTAGATCTCAAACCAATCATTTAGAGAACCTAGGGTTCTAATATTAATTGTGACTACTCCCGAATCCCGGTCAGGCTGCCTACGCACCCTGTCCTCAGGGATCAAGCCACACGTAGCTCTTGTAATACTAACGTCCTAACCGGGCAAATCCTGCTTTTCTAATTATCCGTCGATCTAATAAAAAGGGTAGCAAACGTCTAATGCATACTCGGAATTTAACCTCTCCGCTGAGGTAATTACCGATCAACTATTTTTTTTCGAGATTATCCCTAACATTCCAACGTACATATAAACAACCACACACAAACACATAAATATGAAATATAGACAATCATGGAAATGTATATCAAATAGTAGCATCCACGTAAATAAACCACAGCCATGGGTATTCATGACATTTTCTCCTTAATGGCATCCCTGTAAATAACTAAAACTACCAGGACATTTATTGAATTTCAACCTCAATGGCAGCTTGGTAATTATGCTAAATTGCCAGGGGTATTTTCTGGATTTCAGTCCCAGTGACAGTCCGGTAATTAACTCAAACTACCAGGGGTATTTTTAGAATTTTAGCCTTGATGGCACCCCTGTAATTATCCCAAACTACTAGGGGCAGTTTCGTCCTTTCATAACCGCGATAAATGATAAAAAACCAGATCTACCGTTGTAAAAATTCAGAGATTTACCCTCTAATCACCCTAGCCGGTCCCCGTCGGCCTACCGGCCACCTCCTTCTCCTTCTCCTTTCCCATCCATCATTTCACAACAATTAACAACAACAAACACAATTTACAACAGTAGTAACCGGGAAACTCACCTCTCACTGCCCAAACCTGTAACCAGCAGCTCCAAGGCACCCCTAGTCTCCATACCAGCTTCCCGGACTCACCAAGACCTCTAGAGGGCGCCTAGGGCTCGAAGAGCATCCTCACCGGAAGAGGAACCGAAACCCAGCAAAGATACCGAAAACAAGAAAAAAGAAGGATTTTCGATCAACACTTTGGATTTGACATCCAAGCACCAAGAATTGAAGAGGAGATGGAGAGGAGCAAGGAAATACCTTCTTTTTAGCGGATAGCCATCTGAGTCGTCTGAATTTGGCCGAGGACAGCCGTCGTCCTCTTCCTAAAATCTCCGTCGTCGATGGATAAATATCGAATTGAGTGAGTGGGCTTTGTAGAGGAGGGTGAGAGGAGTGATTTGGAGGTGGTGCACCAATCGGTGGTGGCCCGAGTCGCCGGCGTCGAGCGGGGGAACGCCAGAGCAGAAGAAGAGCTCGGACGAGCTCGAGTTGACCCGAGTTGAGAGGTTTGACCGAGTCAAACCTCTCTGCTCTTTTTATAGAGAAATGGACGGCCAAGATCAGATCTTGCAAGATCTGACGGTCCAGATTAAAATTAAAAGTTACCATAGGTGGTAAATGAATATTTTACCATTTACTTTACCGCGCAGTAACTATACAATATCCCCAATAACTTCTGCTTACGAACTCCGATTAATTCATAAGACATACCCACAGATTCGTATTAATGTCCTCTACATCTTTCCTAAAGGAAATTTTCTCAAATTCTCGACTTATCGCGAAGTCATATTTTTACGATAAAGTAATTAACATATATTACTTCCGTAAATTGAATAAATTCATGTTAATCAGCCCGTAGCTCCGGAAAATATTCTGGACATACCGGTGGGCTCGTATTAACATAATCTAGCACCTTGGGACATCAATTCTATTTTTCCCCAGATCTGAGAATATCACAATATTAAACTCGAATATTAATTCGAAGAAAATTAACAGCGTGGTTACAAACCTCTGTAACCCGTCTAATCCCGGTAAAAAGGTAAATTTCAAGACGGGGTGTTACACAGATTGTCACCTACCTTCTCAAGGATGAGGCACGCGTATGGTGGAGTGGTGTGGAGAGACATAAAGATATGCCCACCTTAACTTGGGAGGGGTTCGTACGGCTCTTGTTGGAGCAGTTATAGCTCAAGTTCTCAGCCCTAGAGCAGGGTAAGATGAGTGTTAGAGAGTATGAGCCTTGGTTATCTTAGTTGTATCAATTTACTAGGGAGTTCCATACAAGCGGATTTAGGAGGGGCAGGTGGATGTAAGACCTCCTATTAGGAGCAATATGACCCCCTACTACCCCCAGTAGACGATCATATTGCCCCAAATATATACCCTCGTACGGACCCCTAGTTGTCCCCCTGTTGACCTTCTACTGCCCCAGTATGATCTCCTACTGAGGGCAGTATGACCTCCTACTAGGGGTAGGTGGATATAAGACCTCCTACTAGGGGCAATATGACCCCCTACTACCCCTAGTAGACGATCATACTGCCCAAAATATATACCCTTCTACGGATCCCTAATTGTCCCCCCGGTTGACCTCCTACTGCACTTAGTATGACCTCATACTAGGGGCAGTATGACCTCCTACTAGGGACAGGTGGATGTAGGACCTTCTACTAGGGGCAGTATAACGCCCCTATTATCCCCAATATATACCCTCCTACAGACCCCTAGTTGTCTCCTGGGAGACCTCTTACTGCCCCTAGTATGATCTACTATTGAGGGCAGTATGACCACCAACTATCCCCAGTAGACGGTTAACATTTGCAGGCGAAGACTGGTCAACGACCGTTAGAAGATAGTCAATGGTTGTCGGAATCCTGTCAATGGTCGTTATAGACCGGTCAACAGTTATAAACTATTTATTGCACGCTATGACTTTTATTATTCTTTTATAATGGTCTATTATATTTTAGTTAATTTATTAAGGGTATTAAGTTGGCTAATAAAAATTTTAAAGTCTTATTTTGTTTATGATAATAAAATTATTAAAATTAGAGTTAGTGTGCATTATCCTAAAAATTAAATTCTAGCTTTTCTTTCCTTAGGAATTAAGATACAATTACGCTACCCATCACATATAAAAAGTGCATCACCAAGCCAAGGGCTTCGTTGACCAAAAAAACAACCGCTTCAAAACTTAAAAAAACCTTTTCCTTCTAAAAACACACTCATGGCTTTTGATTAATACTTTCTTTACATTGAGATGACAAAATAATGCACATTGAAACTTCAGTGAACCATACAAAAGTAGGACTAAAAGAAACCTTCCGAAGGTAGTATACACCAAATATCGGTCATTTTCACACAAGATTTCAAGATGCAGCACACAGCTCAAGAATCTTAATTATATAGCATAGAAGCATTATTAAACGCAGTACTGGCCAAACTTCTTTCTCTCCAATTTCTTCTTTCTCCTTCTCATTCTTCTTTCTTTTTCTTTCTTTGTCACAAACCAGACCGAGTCAAATAAGATGCACTTTATTTTAAGCATAGAGCGGTTTGCACGAATTGTGAAAGACAATCAGACAACTCCCCCGCGTCAAGTTACTGTCTCTCGCTGATCCCTAAGATTGGATGGCTCACAGTGCAAGTCTGTATGTGTTTGAGCATCCATAGCTAGTCGAAAGTCAAGCTTTTGATCATTAGTTTTGAGCTCCAGGGGCAAATGTCCCCTAATGCTTTTCTCCAGCTTAGTTCAAAAGTTCAATCGTGGAATCTTTTGTATTTGTTCTTCGTTATTTTGCTACTCAGAATTCCATTTTCTATTGGAATGTTATCCTCATTTTTCATAAATTCATAAATATGCTATTGAACACTAGCAAACCCTACAAATCGGATTAGGACTAGGAATCTAGAGTATTCTTGTCTTGTTATGGTAAGTAATCTTAGTAGTATTTAGCCGGAAGTTCAATATTGATCTTTGTTTTCTCTTCTCTTGTTCTGAATTCACTTTCTTCTAGCTTTCTCTTCATTGAAATACGATCACCACCCCATTTTATACATATATAGTGGTTTTTGGAAGGAACATTTCCAATCAGCTGATGGAGTGGAGTGGAGTGGAGTGGAGTGGTGGATGTGTACATACGTTAATTATATTAGTGCATTCTCTATTCCTTTTCCAAGCTCAATTGTATAATGCCAAAGGGGGCAAAAGACAAAGTATGAAAGTGGTTACAGGCCGATTGACTGGCTTATGATTTTAGTTTCTACGCCACACTTACGGGCCCTAAAGTATATACGAAAATTGATTAATTATGCTTTCGTATGAACCATTCTTTTGTACATGTTTCTTTTTGTCCAATTTGATCGAAGGCTGAGATTTGGAGAAACAAACATTTTGTTTGATTGGTTTGATAAATTAATCAAAGTGGCCAAGGTACTAAACTAATGATGTAGTTTTCTGCATTCAATCAAGGGGACACTTTGTCTACAAATAGGAGTACAAAATCATAGGTAATGATAATATTAAAATTAGCTTGGAGACCTAATGTTAGGGTTTTTTTGGTGATGGAGAACTTGTTAGGTTTGGTGAACCTACTTATTCTATATAGGAACAAAAAATTAACCTCAAGATAGTAATTAAGTGGGTCCATTAAGTACTCCCCCAAAGCTCAAGAGAGTGGTTGCCCTTTAACCACAACGATAGCATTCACTTTTTTAGCTAGTGTGTGTTTTCAATGATAGCGTTCGCTTGATCTTACCCTAATCAATCAAACCATGTAGCTAGTGTGAGATGTCGATGTTCCTCCAAGCACACTCACGACTCACCTTCGTTCATTTTCATCTAGAATGGAATGAGAGGTGCTGAGAGTGATACTAATACATAGTAAATTCATACGTTAATTAGCTAGTTAGCTAATTTAATATTAATGTTATCTTCAGCTATGGTTACTAAGTGCATTTGGAAAGGATTACAAATATTTGGGGATTGCTGAAATATTTATATGTGCGTGCGTCCTTGTATATATGCTGCATTATCTTTATAATACTTGGATTTCTCTTAGACGAGTAGCTAGGGGAGCATCAATAGTAAACATTAGCTAAAAGGAAAACTGGGCACACACAGACACACAGTAGTATATGCATTCTCCACTACAGTTTTTATATATAAACACACATACAATCAACGAGTTGAACTTCTGCTTCGGGAGCGAAGTACATATTTATCGATCACCAGAAGTCCTGAACATAAGCTTCCTCAACTTGTACATTTGTAAATTTGATTAGTAACTATGTAAGTAATTAACAATTCAAGATGATCCAAATTCCCAAAAGGTTCGATCTCTTTGGCAATCTCAATGTGTTATACGCTACAGTCACTTGGTAGTTGGTACAACGTATACTATCTTTGTCAAACTACAGTTAATTAGTTATTACCATTGTTTAATTACCCGAGTCATCTACCTGCCTGAAAGGTTGAAGCAAATCCATATTTGTGAAAGTAAAATTATGTGTTTCTAAATTAAACTTCATTATTTTCAAACACTCGCAGTGAGTACTATTTCATAAATGGTGCGAGAATTATGTCTAAAATAAATTCTTAATATCACAAGTAGCACATAGAAGAGAGAAGCTAGGCTAGGCCGGAAGCGTCTATTTCAGACCTTTAGGATTAGTTGAGCTCATTTGTTTTTCTCCAAACAAACAAAACGTACGAGAGGCTCAATATATAAATCATTGGAATCATGGGGCATAGCACATCTGAATTAGATCATAGATTCACCGTCATGTTCTTGAACGGAACAAGCTGTTTGATCAGTTCCTCATCATTCTGAGGGCCAGTTCCTGAAGCTCACTCAACTCAGTACTGTTATATGCTCTTTTTTTAGAACAAGCTTGGAATGGAAACTCCTCCAATCTGCTGCTGCTTTGTGTCTCCTGCATATAATTCATAGTATCATTGCTGCTGTGATCAATGGAATCCAGCGAGCTCTGAGGAGAAATAGGGTTCATGTAAATTGGATAACTCGGGAAGTTTGTGACTCCATTCGCATTCCCCTGCCATTGGCTCTCCATGGTCCTTGAATCCATAAGGTTTTGATGAGCCATTTGTGCCTTCACTTGCATCAATTGTGCTTGTAAGCATGCCACCTATGAAATTAAAACCACCACAAATTTAATATGAGACTATGAGACACCAGATAATCAGAATCGTATTTTGACATGTTGTGTGCTTGGATATTACTAATCGATGCTATTGAGTACTGACGGTCAATATGTCTTAACTTGGGAAATTCATTACTCGTGAGATTATGCAAGTTTTAAGAACAACAATAACAAGTGTCAGAAAACATTTTGTGAGACTAGTACTAATTAGTTTAATTAGCATAAAACTAAGAAACATGAATCTTGCTAATTAAATGGGTTTGGGAATCGAGAGGAGCAACAAGAAGCTAGCAGCTGTTGTTGGAATGCAAAACTGGGTGAGCTAGATTGGTAATAGTGGTCGAAGAAATCTACAATCTTAACATAACCTGTTTAGATTATCCGACAAGAAAACATTTTGGAGATAATAGGGCTTTGTTCTCAAATTGCAAGAACAAGAACAAGTACCTGTTGCTGCAAGGCAAAAATGTGAGCAACACATCCATAAACGGGGTCTCGAATCCTTGCCTGAGCTTCATAGGCAATAGTGACAACAGCTTCACATCGATCATGGACAGGGACATGAAGCAACAGCTTGGAAACGTTGCTAGCCCCAAACACTTTGTGAATGGCAGCAAATCGAGCCGGCCCTTGTTCGGAGCAAAAGTAAGGAGCAAATATGCAATCAGATGCACACTTCCTCCTCAGAAACTTGCATGCTCCACAAGGGGAGCCAATTCCAGTAGTAGTGCCACTGCTACGAGTAGTACTCTCAGAAGCCATAGCAGCTAGAGAGAGAAAACCTGAGAGAGAGAGAATGAGGGAGAGATAAAAATACTGAATAGGCACACGAGTGCACTAGGAAAAGGTGCACGAATGAAGCTTGGGGTAAATGGAGAAGAAAGTGGGGGGGATTGAGAGCACATATAAAGGGGGTGTCTTATAAGAATGGGGAAGAGAGGAAGGGAGACATGGAAGGTTTGTGTGCAGGGTTCTAAGGAGACATTTTAAAATGGTTGATGCTATACTCGGTCTTACTTTTCTTCTAAGTTGGCTTTGAATCTTATATTGTAGAAATTGCAGTGTAGATTTTTTGTTTTTAAATTGCACTGTGAATGATTAACTGGGGTTTTGATTAGGCATTTTTAAAATATGGCAAGTTTGATTTTTAGGGTATGAATAATGGTGTTTATATTTTCTTTCCGCCGAACGCCGCACCTGGGAACTGCTGCACTTTGTCGCTTTGTGGACTCGGGGTTTAGTTCTTACTTGCCACCTCTTCGTGTTTTTGGACCGACAATGACTAATGATTCAGTTACCATCTAATCGAAGAGAAGAAAATTAGGGTTTATACGGTTAAAGTTCATTAATAAGCAAGAGTCTTAAAATCTTACATTTTATTGTGGTTTGAGGAGTGCTAGCTTCACACTCATCATGAATGTGAATGAGTCACACTCATCCTTAAAATCATAAAAAAAAATTATTTTTGAATCATTCCATTATAAATTATATTTTTATGTATTTTTTATGGTTTGAGGGTGAGTGTGGCTCATCCACACTCATGATGAGTGTGAGGCTAGCACTCCCCTTGTGGTTTTGGTTAATATCAAATTTTGATGCAAATAAACTTAACCACAATCAATAGCTATGTTAGAGTTCAATGACTTCTTCTTCACTGATACATTTGACTCATTAATTATGTATGAATGAAAATTTATGAAGAATTCTGATATTAACGCATGTAAACTTAAAAGCTTAATTACATTGCTATGATAATTTAAGTATGAGAATAGTGATTGGCGATCAGACGTTGTAGGGTTAAATTTACACCAAATTTACATTAGATCTCAATAGGGGCGGATCCATTTGAAGGCAAGCTCAGACAGTTGCCTAACCTCAAAACCAAAGATTCCATAGTTTCATAACCTTTTGCTCAAGAATTTAGTTACAAAAATCCTTCAAAAAGAGCAGAAATAAGAGGAAGAATGCCCATTCCATCTTCTCCCTAAAATCATGCTGAATGTTAAAGGAATTTCAAAAATTAACTACCTCTAACAAAGTGCTTAATTAGGAAAGAAAATAATCCGGTCAGTAAAAATTTTAATAAACATTAAATACAGTACATGTAAGAGATTTAATCAAATAATAAATAATAATAGAAAAAACACAATTCCTGGGTCTAAAGTCTAAACTAAATAAATTTTCTCTTCATATTGTTAAAAGGATCATGAGCTCATTTTCATGAATAATCTCTCTATATATATTGTTATGGGCATTGAAAAGTGTTAAGCTATAAGTTAAGGTACTTTTATCTCTCATTACCCAGTGTTTTAGTTATATATTATATAGATTAAATTTTGTCTAACCTAAAAATGAATTCTAAATCCGCTTGATAAAGTAGTTTGGGGTTCAACTCCAAAACCAATTGGCAATAGAGAGAGTAGCCCAAACCCTTCAAAACCCACGAGCAAAGTCTCATTTTTTCAATGTGGGATTGATATCTCAACACGCCCCCGCACGTGTGGCGAATCTTTAAGCCTAACACGTGGACAACAACTTGAGTGGCAGTGGAGTTCGTGTGGTCTTTGGACTTCACACGTGTACGTGGGTAACCCGCTCTGATACCATGATAAAGTAGTCTGGGGTTCAACTCCAAAACCAATTGGCAATAGAGAGAGTAGCCCAAATCCTTATAAACCCCGGCAATGTCCCATTTTTTCAATGTGAGATTGATATCTCAACACCGCCACTGGATCTCATCAAATCTAGTTTTCATTTTTTTTCTTGTACAAAACAGGGTACACACCTAATTATTGATTATGTCTAAATAAGTATGTTTAATTAGGTACATGCATATGCCAGAGTTGCATGTGAATAGACATTTTGATTAATCTCTTGATTAACATCCATACAACCACCTAAGCTCAATTGTCTAACAAGAGCGAGACGTGTTCAAGTTCATAAGGAACACTCCGACTTGGGAGAGCTTGGTAAAGAAATATTGGGAAGTCCCGGCTCGCTCAGTTTTGGGAAATGGGTAGTCAAAGAATGGCTTTAATGGTGATGCGGTTGGTGAAGCTGTGTCCTCTTGCGTTATGCTTCATTCAACACTTTCAGACAAAACTCAAACAACTGATCTGAAAGTCCTGGTTTGAACAATGCCATCGTTTTCAGAAACTCTCACGTCTCACCCATCACTGATTAATTGCAAACCGTGGTGCTTCCTCACCACTCTCACTAGTACCCTCAACCAGAAACCACTCCTCCAATTCTTACTCTTGGAAAACAAAAACCTAGCTACCCTGTAATCCATTTTACTGAAGAAGTACAAGTTGTACGTACAAAAGGGGAAACTGCAATGCATTGATCATGTGCTTCAGAAAAAAACAGCTGTAAAAAAGAAGGGTTAAGTGCTCGACTGCATGAGGACCTTCGCGATCGTCATCTTAGCATAGAAGAATGGCTGCTTGTAGCAGAAGCCACATTCCCATGTCATACTTCTTATCTCAGCTGTGGCTTTGCCTGCACATGCAGCTTCATTGTCAAGCTCTTCTGCACCAAGCAAATATAACTGTGAATGATTTTGGATGGTAAATTAATTATATAAAATTTGAACGTAAATCTGCTATGAATAATCCATTTTCCTGTGACGCGAGTAGAGATTATTTGGAGTCAAAGAAGATCATCATCCAAACACATGGCACACTTGCAAGCCAACTTCAAGATCCCCAGATCGAAGATCGGTTCCAAAAGATTTCTCAAACGTAATGGCGAAAGATTTCTCAGGCGTAAGTATACCACGATATTGGATCCAAACTGATGCTGGTTTACATATAAGAAATCTCAGATATCTTTGTACACTGATGCAAGTGTAGGAACTAACACTGACACACACGTCCAATCGGCTTGAGTGGCTTGATAAAATTTGAAGAATACTTTCTTTGACCAAACATTCGATCGCCATCAGTAAAATCAGCATACCAAACTACATTCCTATTCCAACGAAAGGCTCATAAGTAGTAGTGACTTGCCAAAGTTATGTGCATCTGGTTGAGATGGCTTAATTTAACAAATTTCAGGGACATCTTTTGGCAATGGAAGTTTTGTTGGTATGAAGCGGCTTACAAATTTAGGATGCAACTTTCGACTTACAAAAATATTGGTCGTAGAAGTGGCTTAACAGAATTAGGACTCAATACAAGTGGTTTTACAAAATTATGTGAAAATTTTGGCCGAGAAAGATCATATGTGGAAATTGAGCAGCACAATTTTTGTTGATGAAATCTCATCGGTAGAAACGGCTTGACAAGCTATGAATGGACCAGTGGAGGTTTAATTCCAGAGGAAGTTTGTGTTGTTCCTTGAACAAGACACATAGCTTGGTGTACAAAAATGACTTAAGTGCAATGAGTGATACTTCTTTGGACGTATGGCGGTAGAGCATTGGCCATAAAAGGAAGAAAGGTGTTATGGAAAAGCTGTCTCAAATTTTATTTCCAATGGGTGTTCTGACCAAGAAGAAGATGGTCAAGAGTTTATCTATCACTCGAGACATGATGATGAGTTGTTTGATCAGTGGGAGCTGCACACTCCAACCAAGTAATTTGCATCAAGTCAGCTTGAGCGGACTCCTAGTAATGGAGTCGTGCCGGTATTCCTCTCTCATGATCTGGAAAGGAGATTGTTGGGTTTCCAGATATGTTTCGTCTGAGAAAACTATGTTCCAATAACGAAAGGATATCCTTGATTATTGATGATGATATACTTGTAACCTTTGTTGATTACAAAGAAGTAATTAAGGCGACATCAATGCTTACCACTAATATAGGATTGGATTTCCTATCTGGTGAAGATATCTGATATCCTTATGGTTATATATGGAGTTCTGCTCTAGGTTTTGTGTCGCAGAGATAATGAGAAAAGTGTGTTCCATTCTCGGTTAGAGGGTGAGAACATCTCTAACAGCTCTTTCATAATTTTTTATTATAAAAGAGGAAGTCACAAAATCTCTATAAAAATAAGGGTTCAACTCCAACAACTCTTCTATTCTACTCTATAAAACTAAATATTTTTTGTATAATTTAATGAATCTATATAAGTTTTATACATTTATTTAAATCAAAATCACATGTTTATATGCTTTATTTTTCCATCTTCCACATAAAGAGATAATGACATTTTTCTTCTTTTTTAGGAGAGAGAATGATTTCTAAAAGATAAACAATAAATTTTAAAGATTTCTCTATGATCTATACAAAATTTGATTTTTTATAGATATAGAAGATATCATTCTCTCTTTTCCCACATTCTATATTAAATATGATGTTTTACATGAGCTGTTAGAGTAAAAAATGATGTCTTTCTTATAAAATAGAAATAATTATAGTTTTACAAGAGTTATTAGAGATGAGCATGCTCTGAGAAAGGGCAGAGAGAAAAGAGATAAAAAGATAACAGAGTCTTTGTTTTCTTTTATGGTGTACCCATTATTAATAGAGTTAATTACCTATAACTAAATTTTTATAACTATAATTACCATTAGCAGGGCCTACTTTCCCGTAGCCTATCAGCAAACTAGTGCAAGAGACGGTGCTGTTAACGCCACTTAACTAAATTACAATAATACCCATATATATGTAACCCTAAACACAACCCACTCATATGCGATCTCATTTCTCTCTCGAAATGACTAGCAAGATCCAGCGACGGAGCGAGCAAAGCGGCGAAGCCAGTGAAGGCATGACGTGGCCGGAAAAGAAGCGATGAGGCCAGGGAAGAATCAATGAGGCTGTGAAGCCATACTTCATCGCTTGATCCGCCGTCGTGATGCCTTACTTGTTCGTTCGACGGTGGAGACTCGACCGATGAAATAAGGCTCCACGGCGGTGAATCGACTGATGAACACCACCAGAAAAAAGACTTTAGCCGACGAAATGAAAATTATTTCATCGGCTATAGTTTGTGAACTTTAGCCAACGAAATTTGAAAAGTTTAGCCGACAAATTTAGGGTATTTCGTCGGCTAAAGTACATTTTACTTACAAAATTGAACTACGGATATTTCGGTGTCCGATTGACTATTGTGATACCAATCTAGAAGTGAAACAGCCATACCAGTCAACTCATCGCTAATGTCATGACATATGGGCTTTTTAGCCATCCGAGTTCTTTTAAGGCTTCAAAATGCATTTTTCTAACCACTTATAACACATGAAAATGCCTATATCTGCATATATATAAGATATTTTGGTCGAACCTTCAACACAACAAACTGTCACCATGATGAGACGTAACTGCCCATCTAAAAATTTTAAGACATTTACCCCTCGATGATAGGGCTCCCCATATGGATAAATAATGGTAAATAGTAGGCATGTTGTGATTTTTCGGTCATCAAAATTTACAAACAAAAATAGGAACGTCTGATATCATCAATATATTGAAATATGTCTATGATAAAAAATTAAACTTGATCTGATAAATTTAAGGGCTTCATCTAGATAGTCAATCTTGTAAGTCAAACCCGTAAATTGTATTGACCGAAACTATCGGCACCGAGACTTTACCAGAATTACTTGATTTTTCAACCGTAGACGTATTTCACCATTCCAGTCATATCTTATATCATGACATTTTTGCGTTTGAAGCTTCTACGTAGAGTTTGTTTTTGAAACGGAACATTTACTTAAAACTTAGTAAACAAGTTATACAACATTAGTAGACATGTTATGATTCAAATGATCAAACTTGAGAAACAAAACTCTGACCGTCTGATATGATCATTATGTAGAAATATTTCTATAGGAAAAAATTAAACTTGATCCGACAACGTTAAGGACTCGACACTGAAAAAGCTTCGACTATAATTTTAAACTTTACCCAACGAAATTAGGGAATTTCGTCAGCTAAAGTTCAAAATTTTTAAAATCCCCGCCGAATTTTTTTTATTATTTTTTCTATATCTTTCATTCTTCTCCTCCTCCTCTTCATCTCCCTTCCTCCTCTAGCAGCAACTCATCATCCTCCTCCTCCTCTCCTTTTCATAGTCTTCTCCCACTTCCAGAAAAAAAAGACTTTAACCAACGAAATGACCAAAAACAGGCCGAAGAAATTTTTTTTATCGGCTAAGTTAAATTTTTGTCGGCTAAACTAAACTTGATCTGATAACGTTAAGGGCTTGATCCTTATGGTCAATCCCGTAAGTCAAACCCCTTAACGCACGAAAACGGTTATTAATTTGACAGTCTAAATTACGTATTTTGCACGGACCTTCAACTGAAAATAGTTTCAAATCGATGAGACGCAATCAGGGTTATAAAGTTTTTTTATGAAAAATAAGCACCAGAGATAGAGTTACATCTAGGGAGAAACAATGGAAAATTCCATTGACCGTAACTATCGGCACCGAGACTTTACCGGAATTACATGATTTTTCAACTATAGACGTATTTCACCATTCCGGTCATATCTTATTTCACGACTTTTTTTCGTTTGAAGCTTCTACATGGTTTAGGGTTTAAGGTTTTAGCCGACAAAATTAGGTTAATTCGTCGGCTAAAGTTAATTCAAAATCCAAAATTTTAGGCGGGGGATTTTGAAATTTTTTTAACTTTAGCCGACGAAATACCTTAATTTCGTTGGCTAAAGTACCCTCAAATTTTCAAAATCTCCGTCGAAAATGTTAATTTTTTTCTATATCTTTCATTCTTCTCCTTCTCATCCTCTTTGTCTCCCTTCTTCCTCCTCCTCCTCCTCCTCTAACGGCAACTCATCATCCTCCTCTCCTCCTCATCTCCTCCTGCTTCTCTCCTTCTCCTAGCCTTCTCGATCCTCCTCCTTCTCCTCTTCTCCTTCTCCTCCGATCCTCCTCTCCCACCACTGGCGGAAAAACGAAAAAGAAAAAAAAATTAATCAAAAATACAAGAAATAAAAAAAGAAATGAAATGAAAATAAATAACTTTAGCCGACGAAATTTATTAAAATTCGTCGGCTAAAGTTAAATAAATAAATAATAAGATAAAATAAATAACTATAGCCGACGAATTTTAATAAAATTTATCGGCTAAAGTTAAATAAATAAATAATAAGATAAAATAAATAACTATAGCCGACGAATTTTATAAAAATTTGTCAGCTAAAGTTAAATAGATAATTGAATAAAATAAATAACTATAGCCGAAAATTTTTATAAAAATTCGTCGGTTAAAGTTAAATAAATAAATAAAATAAATAACTATAGCCAACAAAATTTATTAATATTTCGTAAGCTAAGGTCCAAAAATTCATCTGCTAAAATCCAGACTTTAAGTGACTAAAAATTCCTTCGTCGGCTAAATAAATGACTTTAGCCGACGATGAACAATAATTTCATCGGCTAAAGTCTTGATCGACGACTTCTTAGCCGACAAAAAAATTTCGTCGTCTAAAATAGTTTTTTTGTAGTGGAAGCAGGGCTTCACGGAGGTGAGTCAACCAACGAAGCAGCTCGAGAAGAGATCAAGGAGGCACATGGCAATCCTACCTGACAAAGAGAGCAAGGCGGTAGTTTTACTTGACAAAGAGACACCTCGGGACATCGAAGAGAGTGTGGAAATTCAAATTTGAAGGTCAGTAGCTTTATTTAAGATTGATTAGTTTGTTACTAGAGCTCGTATGAAATTTATTCATGCATCTATATGGAGAATTTGTTAATGGATCTTACTTTGTACATGCTTTGGATTCAAGTCTACTCTAGTTTGAAGGTAAATAATTTGTGTTTTAGGCTTATGCATTTGGTCAGTATGCAATTGAGGTTCAATAACCTTTTTCTTTGAAATTAGCTTGATATATTGTTTTGATGGAAATTGATAGTCTCAATTTTTTACTACAAATATTTAGGGTCAGTAGCTTTATGTTTTGAGAAAGACTCTTTGTATGTTTTGCTAAAAACGGATTTTACTGAGCTTATATAAGATGAGTAGTTCTATCATTTGCATTGTGCATGTTTTGATGATTGCTGATGAAATTTGTTATATATGATTGAGCATATTGAGGGCCAGTACGTTTATACTATGATACATTAAGGGCCAGTAGTTTTATACTATGATACATTGAGGGTCGGTAGCTTTATCTTTTTAGAAATACTCTTATATGTTTTGCTAAAACTGATGGAATTCTTGTCATTTTATTGAGTGTATTTTGGATGAGTAACTTAATCATTTGGAATGTTGTCTCGATGATTGCTGATGAAATTTGTTATATTTGATTGAGCATATTGAATGTCAATAGCTTTATAGTATGATATATTGAAGTTCTTTTACGTTTTTGTTAAAATTGATGGATTTTTCGTATTTATAAACTTATTAAGGGTCAATAGCTATATAACCTGGGAGTTACTTGTTTTTTAAGAAAATTGACAGAGTTACTTGTCATTTCAAACTCATTAAAATAGATCTAATGGCTAAGAGTGTGTCCCTCATATAAACCCCCAAAAGAGATCTCGTATGTATGTATGTGAGGCAGACGTCCACAACCCAGAAAAAGTGCCAATGCCGGTGTGAACTCATCTCCAAGTCGCGCTGACGGCGTCTCTACTTCTATCCTTAAAGACGTTGATATCTCAGACGTCTTTGCTTCTGCCCTTGACAGCAATGGTGAGCTAAACGACGGTCCGGTCAGAAAGTTTACCAGAAAACTTCATACACCTCATTCTCAACTTCGACCTTGTCGTCGGTGAGTCCACCGACAAGGAGAAGGATAGGATGGAGGTCTGCTTCAGCGACGTCAAGGTCGTCGATGTCGTCAGCACCGCCTGGAGCCTCCAGAGCCGAGTTCGCATCTGCGTCCGCACTTTAACTAAGTTGCGGACATCCACTTCATATCCATCCTCAATATATATACAGTCTCTAGCCAAAGTGAACCTTCACTCTGAAATTAAAGTGTGAATGTCCATATTTCGCTCATTTTTTGTCAAATTTTTCTATCATAACCAGTCAGTATCTAGATCAGTCAATATCATCTCTATAAAGTTTCGTCTAATTTGATGATCGTTTGGTCCTCCACAATCGTAATTTATACGAATGGTTCTACTTGAACAAATTTTGTTCTATTGACTTATTTCTCTAATTTGATACCCAAACGATCACCAAATTAGACGAAATTTTGTAGAGGTGGTCATGACATACACTTATACTGGCTATGATAAAAAAATGACCAAAAAGTGAGCGAAATATGGACTTTCATACTTTCACTTCAGAGTGAAAATTCGCTCTGAATATGGACTATATATATATACACACACTAGTGCAAAGCTTCACTCTTAAATTAACGTGTGAAGTTCATTGTTTGACTCACTTTTCAATTATATTTTCACATCTTCATCGTTCAGTTTGCAAAACATCATACGTAGAGCTCTCCTACCAAGTTTCATCAAATTCGATGATTGTTTGGTGTTTATAATCGTTATTTACACAAACAGTTTTGGTTAAACATAATTATGGTTTGTCATTGATTTCATTCAATTCGGTATCCAAATGATAACAAATTTGAATGAAACTCGGCAGGAGTAATTTACGCATTATGTTCTACAAATAGAACGGTGGAGATGTGAAAATATAACCGAAATGTGAGTCAAACAAGAATCTTGACACGTTAATTTCAAAGTGTAGGGCTCCTTATTTGACTCACTTTCGGGTTAGATTTCCACATCTCCACCATACAATGTCTAGATCATAGTATGTATAACATGTCTACAAAGCCCTATATATAGTCATTTCATTAAGGGATCATTTTTTTCATAGGGATTGGCATTCGACAACTTTTCGATCACAAAATTTTATCTTAATCGTTCAGTTTTTAGATCTCAATATGTAGATCACTAATGTAAAATTTGTCTAAATTGGTGATCATTAAGGTGCTTAAAATAGTGATTTTCATGAACGGTTCAGGTTTGACCGATTTGATATGTCAATTAATTTCAGTTATTTCGAGACCTTAACTATCACCAAATTAGATGAAATTTTACATAAACTATCTACATATATGCATCTAAGTATTGAACGGTGACACAAGTTTTTTACAAAAGTATATTACTCATTAAATAAAAAATAAAAAATATTAGTAAAAAAAGGTACCTACCATCCTTCTTCCTGGTTGTTTCCTTCACCGACTTCAAGTCGGTTATATATACTCACACTACCAACGTTTTCCCGCACTTTCACAAAGAAAATCTCCCAAAATAAACACCAGTACCAAATCCCAGTTTCTCTCTCCGATTAGCATCAACACCATTAATGGCATCAAACCCGAAGCCCAAGACTAACCTGGACCTCGAGGCCAGAGCAACTCGCCGCCGGCTTTACCCATCCATGACCGAGAACCCAGCGCTCCGCTGGGCCTTCATCCGTCCAGCTACTCTTCACCGCCGCCGTCGCAGCGGTCCGCCCGGTCGCCCACTTCCTTGTCCACTCCGGCGCCAGCCTCTGTGTTCTCATCGCCGACTTCGTCTTGACCCTCGTTGATAATTTTTTTTCTCCCTAAAGATGTTTTCTTTAGGGTTTTAGTTGAAATTAGGGTTTCGGTGTTGGGCCGATGAAAATCTTATACATAAGCCAATTTGAATGAATTTAAGCAAAAAAACAAACTTACCCTTGGCTTAATTGATATACATCTTGAACTAACCATGACCACTCCGATCTGAACTGTCTTTTCCACCATCGCCGATCAGACTCTCTCTTTTCCACCATCGCCGATCAGATCTGGTCTCTCTTCCCCTCTCTCTCCTCACCATTATCTCTGATCAGATCAGATCAGATCTTCTCTCTCCTCCAATCGCCAATCGAGTCCTCGCCGTCGCACCACTCTCGTCCACCACGACTGGTTATTGAAGAAGTACGCTCTCCTTCAACACTCACCGGAGCCTCAATATCAACGACGCCAACACCAAAGCACCTTCACGAAAAACATGGACGTCTAGCCGAGAGGAGGACGTGACCTTCAAACCTCCGACAAGATCTGTATCAACCACTACCGGAGCTGCCGCTGTCAAGGTCGTCATCGGTGAAGGCCGGGTTAGATCTCAAGGCAGTGGAGATGGCGACGGAGGGATGGTTCACCTTGGAAATTTGTACTCTGATATGGAATTTCGTCCTTTTCTGATCGACATCGAAGAACGGTAGAATCGCCGTCAACGGTGATATCGGTGGTGGCTGCGGTGAATAAGATCTCTGCTCTTCGCCCCGATTTGGTTTTTGGTGATTCAATCTTTCCGTTTTGCTCTCAATTAATTTATGTTCTTGTTGTTATTCCATTGTGGATGATTTGTTTCAAAAAAAATTGTTTAATAGGACTTTCCTGCAGTTTTCCCTAGAATTTTCGGTCATGAATATGGAGCTGAGCATCCTTTTGATGCTGCTATTCAGGTTGCTCAGGGGATCATGGGAAACTTACTCTTGACAATGCATTCAAGGAAAGAGAAAACATCAACGATGAGATAGTGGTATGATTTTCTTGTTTATCTCATGATGATAGTCTATGATTGTTGCTGGTTATAAGAAAATGTCGGATGCAGATAGTAGTTGTAGGGTTTGTCAATCACTCTTGACAACCCATTGGAAATATCACTTAACAATGTGATAGTAGTAGATGTGTCATGTAAATCCTAAAACAAGCGAATTATTCATTATAGTCTTATCCAGTGAAAAGACAAATGTATGTAGTATATATTATAATTTGATTATTATAAGCATTATCATGTAGACTTTTCTTATCTAGTTTGACGTCTTATGCTGTTAGACTTAAGGAAATTGTTACAGAAGAAATTTGATCTATTTGAATAGGTGAGTAGTTGCTCATCTTCATTTCACTATTTTGAATTTATTAATTTTGGTGAAGTTTCTACGAACACGAACAGTTGTCATAGAATTCTCTGAACTTCTTACAGATTTAAGTTTATTAATCTTAGTATACTCTAGATCTAAGTTTATTAACCCCGATATACTCCAAATCCAAGTTTTTCGATCATCGGTGATTTTCCGGTGACTGGAGTGTGGTGGCCGGCGACCGGAGTCCATGAGTTTCCGGCTAAGTCATTTCTCTTCAACTTTTTCACTTTCTATGCATGTTTAAGGAGTGAGGGAAGAATATTATTTAAATAATATTGTGTGTGAAGATTTTAAGGAAAAATTTGTTCATTTGGGCATAAGTAATAACACCTTATATTCAAATGAGCAATCTTTTTAGAATCATTTAAATGGGCAAAGGAAAAGTCAAATTAGTAATATATGGTCAATGTATTCAATGTTTGACTTGATTGCAGTGCTTGTTGCTTTGTTCTGTTACGGCACGAAGCACTCGCTGAATTACATGTTGATGGCGCTTTTCACTCTCTTGATGGGACTCATTGTTGGAACGGGTTGTGCTTATACTAAAGGTTAGTGCCTATGATCATAATCTTGCCTCTTTGTTTTTGCATTTGATTCTTTGAATTTTTTGTTCAAGGGAATGTTCAATTTTATTAGACTTGTTTGGGTGAAAGTTAAGTTTTGTTAGAGTTCTTTGGCATTGGCATGCCGTTTTCTCGATTCTTGAAGTAATGGGTTTGATGAATTGGTACATATGTCTCTATAGTGATTTGGGGGTATCTAGTTTAATTGGCTGACATTGTGTAATTTGATGAATTGGAAAACAGAGAAGGTACTTTTGGAGGCTTTTGGTATGACAGTTGTGATTTTGATCAGCTTGACACTACACATTCTGGGCTGCAAGGAGAGGCTATGATTTCAGTTTCCTTGGTCCTTTTCTGTTTGCTGCTTTGACTGTTCTTGGATTTGGCCTGATTCAGGTAGTCTCAATTCTCTGTTTGGGGCTTTGATAGTACTTGATTCCTGCCTCTAGCTAGCTAGGCTCTTTTTAAACTAACATTCCTATTCTTGTGTTTCATTAATTGGGTTTATTTGGTTTGTTGCAGATTTTCCATCCTCTGGGAAAAATCAGTCACATGATAATTGGCATTGTGGGATGTATCATCTTCTGTGGCTACATTGTCTACGACACGGATGAGCTGATCAAGCGCTATCAGTATGATGAGTACATGGCTGCAGTTGGGCTATTCTTGGATGCCATCAACCAACTCGTGCCCTTGGCCGCAATTTTCACCGTGTCTCTTGCATTTGCCAAAGTTATGTGCATCTGTTGAGGGGGACTTAACAAATTTAAGGGGCATGTTTTGGCAATGATAATTCGTTGGTATGAAGTGGATTACAAATTTAGGATGCAACTTTTGGTTTACAATACTATTGGTCGTAAAAAAGTGCTTCACACAATTAGGTGTCGGTACAAGTGGATTTACAAAATCAAGGAACAATTTTTGCCGACGAAAGTTCAGGAGGAAATTGAGCAACGCAAATGTTGATGAAATCTCTCGTTGGTAAGTGGCTTAAGACCCAGTTCCGCAACCAAAAGTTCGTTGGTAAAAGTGGTTTAACAAAAAACTGGTCACAACCTTCTTTGAAAAAAGTTTCATCAGCGGAAGTGACTTACAAAAATAGTTCAAGTTAATCTAATTCCTTATTATCACTACTCTTTAGAGTGCCAGAAGCAAAAGCTATAAGATCTCCAGCAGTCCCCAAAATAGATCTTATCGACAAAGTTAGAGAAACCCGAAGTCATTGTGCGTTTCTGGCCACCCCACCTCCACTGTACACTACACCAAAATGCTGACATTTAGCCACATGCTTCTCCCTTATCTCTTGTGATGAAACTTCACCTTCAATAAAAACTGCATCTTCACCTGTTCAGAGAACCTCTAAGATTAGTAGTGTACCAAAACTTGGCAAAGGCTGATATCCAGTTATATAGAGCGGCTCTAAATATTAGAACCCTAATTATACACTCTTAAGCCGAATCAATGTATACCATCTATTACCCAATAATGTAGCTGCCGCTTTTAGTATTACCAGTAAACAAGTAATTTAAATCAAAAGCTAATAAACACATAATGTAAATAACTGCCAATCCTCCCTATGTAGGAACAAGAACAGTTCAGAACTTACTTGAGCTGTATCATAAACAATATACTCATTATACATCAACTCAGACGCCCTGACATTTGTGTCCACTGGTTTGCCACAGGGCACAGTAACATCATCCCTCCATTTTACGTAGTCTGACTCCTCAGGTTTTTTCTTGCCAAGTCCCTTTGTGGAGTGCTTTCCCTTAGGAGGTTTATCCATATACTGAATGACAGTAGAATGCATAAGACAATTTAAACGGAAAAAAGTCGTAAGAAAAATAGTCTTTTAAGTTTTTACATAGGTCAAACTGGAAACTTTCAAGAGAGTTCAAATTAGTTGACAGACGTCAATTTATATTTAGAAATATGCAAATGATCAAAACACAAACACACACAATAATAGAAAAGGAAATGAAATGGGGGATGCAAATGAACTCACCGTGGCCTTCTTGAGCTCGTGGATCTCTCCCAGGGCAACTTCACTTAAAAGCATGAGGCCCACAGGATTTTTCTTATCTGTGTAGCAATACTGAGCACTCTTACTGACAAGGTCAGCAAAGTAAATCCCCTTGCCAAACTGCAAGCCAAAATGCTTTAACTTTTAGTTTCGAGAAAAGTTTAGGAGACAGTGAACCATGTGTGTAAAGACAGACATATGTATACATACATACATGCATACATACATACATAAATACATACATACATACATACATGTACATAAACAGAGAATACAAACCATATAACCAGTAGTTGGAGCTTCAGGAGGAGCTATTCTTAGTCCTTGGCTAAGGATACCCACAAAGTTCGTAAACCGAGAACCTGAGGAAAAGATAATCAGTATTATTCATGATTCTGCATCCTAATATATTTAAAAATAGATTTCCATGCACCTTGTAAAATAATTGCAAAGAACTACAGCCATTCTCATCTCACTGCAGAAAAACTTCATTCCATAAAGTTCATAGGTAAGGCAACTTACCATGCCAAAGCAGCATTCTGTTTTTAAGTGTTTTCCGGTAGGGAGCATATTTATCAAATTCCCCTTCCCTTTCAAGCGAAAAAACTTCTTCAAGTTCAAGACTCCAATCCTGATCTCATCAGATGCCAGAAACAAAATTTACATAAATGAATTGACAACAATTTATACTGTATTCAAAATTTTCACCAAGATAATATTCTCAAGATTTTCAAAATGGAAACTCACCGTATGTGTAGGGGCATGAGTAGTAAGAAGATACTTTTCAATCAACTGATAATCTTCACTATCGTGAGGAAGTGGATTCATACAACACCGGAGCTTCTTATACTTCTCATCTAGTGAGTCATCACTATCAGCATCAAAACCGACTAATCTGGAAGCAATTTCAATGTCCTGGAGAGCTTCTAGCATTTTCAACTGCGATCAGAAAATATAAGCCATATTAACCTCTTAAGCCTTGCATGTAAACTATGCTAACTTTTGGAATCAGTTGCAACCCAAATGCTTATCAGGGGGAGGCCAACAGCAAACCCTCAATAAAGTACATCAAAACTTATAATCCTACAATTTAAGGAAAGGCTTGAAAGTTGCAAGCACACACAGCTCATGTACCTTTGACTTAAAGTCATCCTCATCCCTAATAATATGTGGATGTATGGAAGGGATCACTGTGAAGAACCGATTGCTTGCATCTACAATTAAGCTATCTTTTATGGAACATGCACCATCACTCTTTAATAGATTCTGTATTTCAGTTAATGCCTCAAACCCTGCATAGAAAAAATAAATTAAGGGAAGAAAGCTGTAAAGATTTACTATGCAAATTAAATGTGAAGTGAACGGCGTAAAAGTATTGAGCTGTGCTGCAAATTAAAAGTTGTTTTCAGAGCTTACCCTTTTGGATATTGCTTTTACTCAGTTTTCCAAGTGGCATCTCTGACATATTTATCTCAAATTCCATCATGGCAGCTCTGCAAAACTTGAGGCTTAGTCTCATAGTCCCAAACACACAGATATGTACATATATAATATACATTATGTATGTGTATATAGACACATCATACAAGTTTATAAAAGACTGGGGGAAGGGGGCGAGGGGACTGCGAACAAGTTAGAGAAAGTTCTATTACCTGTATGTTTCAGCATTGAAGAGCATCTTCATCAATTCTGTTAACTGTGGAGGCAGTTTGCTGGGTGCATTGTTCTGATTTTTCTTTGAAACCTCTTTGTTAACACCATAATCCTACAAGTTCAAAAAAAGTTATGACAAGGATTAGTAATATATCTTTCAGAAATAAAATGAAGTGAAAGAAGCAGTACAATATCCAATGGAAAGAATTTGCCAGGTTGCTTCCGAAAATCTTGTTTTTGCTCCCATGCTTCCCATGAATTGCCAGTCTTCTCAAGAAACAAACGTTTAAAATTAGATATGGCATCCGATTTTGACATCTCTTCCAGTTTGGTTCCTCCAATTTTGTCATTCCCAACTCGTCCCCATTTACGAAACACATGGCACTCTGAACTTTTATCATCTTGTATAATTTGGAGGATGTAATAACTAGAAAAGAGATAGAGAACCAGAAAGAGTTAAAACAAAACATAACAATTTAAAATAAAAGATAATATGCACTATCGGGACATGAAATGTCAACGTAGAGAACAATTTCTTATTAACTAAAAAACAGAAGGAAAAAAAGATAACTGTCACTGATGCATAACTAATACAGAAAAGTTTCACTTCCACAGTTTCGCATTGTCAATCTAAAACTATCTACAGTTAATGTTTTTCTTGTTCTTCCTTTTCTTCTTTTTTTTATAAGTAAAATAATGCTTTCATCCCAACCAAACTACAAACTTAAGAGACAAGTTCAATCCATGTCCTTGTATCCCAAACTTTTAAAACCAGTATATCTCAGATATTTTTACTTCACCCATGTTGGCTTTGCATGGGTATCCAAGACAAGAAAAGATACTAGCAACATAAATACAGGAAATGACTAACAGATAATTTCCACAAAAATTGGTAAACAAGAAAGATGTAATGTTACAGACGTACCTATTAACACCGGTTGATAAATCAGACATACTTAAAGTTGTATTATAAATGCTTTTTCCATCTTCAAGAATGTGACCTGTATCTTGCAATCCAGAAGATTCATGAACGGCACTTTGCCCTTTCACTTTGACAGTGACCATGCTAGAGGTTTCACCAACAGCTTCAACTTTGTAAAGATCAAATGGAAGTTTCTTCTTTCTCTTAAAGCATTCGACCAGATAATCCTCCCTAACAATTGGTATTTTCATCCTCCTGCAAATGGAACACATCTTGGTCAAACAAAAAAGATACAAGACAGAAAATACTCAAGAGTCAAGAGAGTGACAGCATCCTAACCTTGCTTTTTTTATCTCAGCATCTTTAGCATCCGGTACTCCACCCACAACTAAGCAATTAGTATCTGCATTTTCATTTATAAGCAATTATGAGCAACACTGCATCTTTAAGCTAATACAGAAACAAGGCAGGACATAAAATCAAAACTCAGTCAGGGAAAACCACATGCCTTTTTTTATCTTGGGATGAACGGATCCAGCTACACCCTCTATATCTTTATTCCACTTTTCCTGCAAAATCATTGATGAATTAAATATACAGAACTGAAACTGCAGTTAAATGATAACTCTTATAGATACCAAGAAATAAATAGACAAATAGAAAGGAAGAGGATCATGCCATGGATTCTTTTGGTAATCCATGAAAAGAAACTTTCAAATCAGCCAAGCTTGCACTAGACTGAGGTTGGCCCTTGAAAGCCTGACCTCCAGGAGATGAGGGTGGTGGCAGTATTCGTGCAGGTTTGCCAACCTTCTGTGATTTAAACCACTGGAAAATAAAAAAAAATCAGGTCATAATTTAGATGACTATCAACCTAATAAGCTACATGACACGAGTAGTAGCTAAATACCTTCTGCAGAAATTGATTCTCTGTATCTTCTGGGACTTTCCACTTCCCTTTAAGACGTTCAGGTTGTTGAGCAGAGTAAGAACACTTGGTCCATACAGTCAGGAACCCATGACACTTGTATGTAGCTCCAGAATAGTGAAGATGACCGGAACAGAGTGGGCATTTACTAAGTGCTCCAAACATCATTCCATCAGCGCTGAACAGGTATAGCAATGAAGAGCTCATGAGGTGAAAAACTAGTGATCCACATAGAGATAGATAGTGATCAACATGTAACAACTAATTAATTAACCAACTTTAGTAGAAAAGAAAACAAGAGGTTTTCCATTGCGACAAACTCCAGGTAACAGGATTTAAAATAGATTGTACTGAACAAATAATCCATTACAAAACAAAATATTTATTGCCAAAACCATATTAAAGGAAAATAAAATTGTAAGAAGTTAAAAATAAAACATGAAAATAAACTAAACCAGTTTAAAGGCAAATAGACTTGTAAAATAAAAAATTGCAAAGAAATAAAAGAGAAAAAAATAACATAAAAAATTCAACTAAAGTAATGTTAGCAATTTCCACACTCGAACAAGACTACAGTATATTACCAGCGGTCACGTAAATCAAGCTCTGATCCTGTTGAACTCTGAGCATTGGCTTCAAGCATTTTACGCAGCTCTACAGTTGGCACATGCTTTTTGAGATCATCCTTCAGAGCCCACAGCTCTTTAGTTTGTGCCTCCATTTTGATATCCACATCAGTAGCATTATTAACAGACACATCCCTGCTTGTTGACACATCACCCTCTGACTTAGAGAATTTTGACATCTGATCATCACCATCCCCGTCTTTTCTTCGTTTAGTGCCAGCCTTAGAAGTTGACTGTGTCGGTTTACTCTCTTGTGCCTCAACTTTTTTGCCTGAAAGGATGACTACTATCAGATTAAAAATAACAACTGAAAAACAGAAGAAACGAGGTAACTACTGAGTAGAAAAACTTCATAAAAAACAAATGAAGTATATACCATCCTTAACTAAGGCAGAGACAGCTGCCTGATCAGAAACTGGGATGGTCTCCCATCCAGACAGCTTCTCCACTTGGGTAGATGGTGAAGATTCCATGAAACACTTGGCATGGTGCCATGCCAACCCCCTAGCTCCTTGACCTTCAGGCTTCGTTGATATACGAACCTATAAATGGAGAGTAAACATCCTATGCCAAATTAAGGAGAATCGGAAAATACAATGACGATGAAGACACATTTGAAATGAACTTGCCTACCACAGAAATCTGTTGTAAGTGTGGTCAGACAGTAGTGCCCCCTACAGTATGAAAAATAAAAGATGGGTGGGTCCACAAGGGAGGGTGGGTTGGTGGGAAGTCTTTGGAAGATAATTATGCTGGTATCTTGAGATGAAGAGTTTCAGCTTGTTTTTCATACATGCAGATACCTAATTAGAGGAGCACTGGGGAACTACAGAAGACAGCCCAGATCCTTCTTATTTGAAAGGTCATTTCATCACCAACCAATACAATCCTCTAGACACGACTTACTAGTCTACAAGAGGGAAACGAAAAGCCTGACCATGAGAAGACATCACTAAGGGCATAATGCCCTTCAAGCAATGCTTCTTCTCAGCCTCTCAGACAAATAACTACAGCAAACCTACACTTACAAGCATATTGACCATTTACTTCAACCTTGTGAGAAACTCAAATAGATGAAAGAACATTTTCAATAACAATTAAACATACATTCATGCCCAAAAAGAAGGCGTTTACTGTTATAATTTGGCTTATAGATATCTTCTTAAATAGATGATGCAGGGACCAAAAGAAATCTAGTTTCTGCCCTGCAGTAAGACACATAATAGACCCAAGGAATTTTATTCATGACATCCTGGGATTGAAAAAGGTCCCAACCAATGCAAAAGACTACTTATTGAACAGAGAAAAATGGAGAGCCATAGTTACTTTACTAGTCACCAACCTCCCCTTTTAAAATCTTTTGGCTGCAGAGCCTGCAAGTAGCCCGAGAAGTTTGTGAAACTTCAATACCACTGGCCTTGCTTGAAGTTGTTGTATCCGAGGGTCCTGCAGGACCTGCTGATGCACCACTTTGTACATAATCTCTAATTTTCTTTTGATCCTCCCACCGGAGCAGCTCAAGGCCTTCAATATCATCAGTTCTAAATGCAAGACAAAGGCATAGCAGTTAATCACTACAACCATCCACTAAACTCATTTCAAACCCACACTTGATCACAGTAATACATACGATTTGATCTGTTTCGCCTTCTTCATTATGCAACTAGCATGGTTCCACATCTGAAAACAAAAACAACCAATAGTCATCATCTACACACCTGTATTTCCCCAAATATAGGCAACAGAACAGAAAGAGATGATTAAGAAAATAAAAGTACAATACATGGGTGTATGTTAGATGAAGCAATTTTTTCTTTTTCTTTTGGTACCAATTCTTGATCCTGTTGTGAACAATGCTTCAACTCAACATTCTAGGCTACGAAAACCTGAGCATTCAACCCATGTCTACAAGAATTTGCTAGCAAATAACAAGCACACCCAATCAACCTGCCTAAAGTTTTGGTTTTTAATAACAAAAACACCATGATCAATGCAAAATGCAGCAGAAACACACAAAGAAACCCAAACCCTAATTTTTTTCTAAAAATTAAAATCAACGCATTATCAATCTTTTTAATTTAATAGTTGATAGTTTGGCCGGAATAGTATGAACAAGTAAAAACCACTTTGAAGATTGAAAGCACAAAAAGTTCAGAACTTTCTGCGGCTCTTGAATAGTGAATATGAATAACAGAAGGAGATGAATAGAGAGAGAGAGGGAGGGAGAGGCATACAGGCATGAAGCCGTCGAATTGGGTGGCCTGAACCATCTTGCCGAAGCGCAGGTTCTCTTTCTCAATGGGGCTTCTGCAGGTTTTGCATGAAGAACGTGAAGACTTGGCGTACTCGACCTTCCACGGCTTCTGGTTCTGAGGGTCCGCCATTTTCAGCAGACTCGTTCTTTCTTTCTCTCTCGAACTGAGGGAGAGAAGTGATGAAGGCACACAGAGTAGGGCTGTTTTTTTGAACCGAAACCCGGACCGGACTGGTGCGGCCTGAACCCGGACTGATCGGATCGGATTTTGAAAGTAAATTTTTTTGATCGGGTTAAATCCGGACCGAATTAAAAACTACCGGGTCGGGTTGGGTTTCATATCTTAAAACCCGAACCGGCCCGAAAACCCGAAATGTAAGTATTGTTACCTTAAGTGTTGTATTCCTATTGGGTTACTACTAGCTAATAAATAGCAAAAAACCATATTTCTTCACTCTTCAGTCTCTACTCATGAATTGGGAATTAATCAAATCGGAAAAAAAGAGGAATTGGTTGACTTACAACATTATCGAGAGCGAGGATGTTGAGGAAAGTAAAGGAGCTGTGAGTGGAAGGGGCGGTGGACATGTCGTCAAATTAAACATCCAACTCATGCACACTTCTTCACCATAAAAACTTCCAATTAAACCCGTTTTATAATCAAAAAACGTGTTTCGTAAACCTTATTCAATAGTAAACTTGGATTTGAACTTTGAAATTTTTTTGACCCGAAAACCCGGCCAGGCCCGGACCGCCTCGAAAACCCGAGGGTTTCGCTTGAAAAAAAACCCGAGCCGGACCGACCCGAAAATTCCGGGTTCAGGTTCGGGTTTTGTTTTTTCTAACCCGGCCCGAAAACAGCCCTAGTGGGAATGAAATACCTTCTCTTTTCTCGTTCCTTACTGACATTCGGAGCTCCACCACTCTCCTCTCATTTTCACCCGACCCGGCCAGACATACTTTATTTTTTACTTTATTTATTGGGTGTTGCTATTCACACGCTCATATTTACTATTAACACTGACTTTGTTTTGTATACACATTACCTAAACTACCATTAATTAATTTTTGTCTTTGTTTATATTTTAATAACTGATTCTAAAAATCATCGTCAAACCCCACCTGCACAAAATCATTCATTTGTAAAAAGACCTATCGATTTCAAATCAAAATCCAGTTACAGTTGTTCTTCTCTGTCGAAACCTGTCAATTTCAAAATAACCATGGAAGTACATGCAACTTTAGACTCATCTTTAGAGAACATTATATCTCTGATTTGCAATGAAGGCATTGTATCTTTTAATCGAGTAATCTGATTGGCGAGAAGAAGATGGGTTTATAAAATTCCCACATATAGGAAATTGAAATTGGGTTTTTCGGCAGGATTCAATGCGGAAATTGTGGACTACAGAAACATCAGCTTTACTGTGTCTGTGTGGGATGTTGGGGGTCAAGATAAGGTGAGCTGCATTTGTTTTAAGTTTGTGCCTCTGAGTCATATTGTTTTTTTATACCTGAGTTCTTTTGTTTAGACGAACAATATCCCACTCCTCATGTTTGTTTAGTGTGGACTCGTAATTTAGATCCTTAATTATGCTAATTACTTGTGAGAGTTCTTGTTTGATTTATTGGTGGTTGTTGGCTGGGTTCAGATTCGACCTTTCTAGAACACACTGCAACAATAAACGTGTTAGGGCTAGAGATAAGACGCACAGAATGTACTAAACTATGATTATGCATGACAAAGTACTAAACTTCTTCTCTTGTGTTATAATCATACCATGTCTTCTGTTGTGTTATATGATGAGCTCTAGTGTAGCTTCTATCGAACATAGTATAGTCAAATGAGGCAGAAAACTTATCATATCCTCTTTGGAAGTATGTCATTAAGATAACCGATTCAGATATTTATGGGACCGTGAAAATAGGAGGATGGAATGTTCATTTATGTGCAAATTCCAAGGTTCACATTCTAGAGTGAAATCTCATCTACTCTAGATCCAAAGAGAAGGGATCAAGGCTTGCCCCAAAATCACAAGTGATCAAATGGCTGAAACACAAGAGCTTATAAATTTGTGTGAGCAGAAGTTGCAGGATAAAGCTCCACACAGGGTTCCTTTGCCTCCTTCAACAAGTATATCTGCAAGTGGGAGTTATTTTCCTGTGCAAGAAAGGGATTGTGAAACAAAAAAGAAAAGGGGATTGATTTCGCAACTAATCAAGGCCTTTAGGCTTGAAGACAAACAACAATCTGATGCTGAAGTTGCAAGAATTAATGTTTTACACTAGTGGTGACCAATAATGCACCTGTGTGTTTTGTTACCGGTGCAATTGTTGAGAGCACGCAGCCACACATATTTTGGACACCGTGTGTGGTTCATACCCTTAACCTTGTTTTGAAAGATTTGTTGGAAGCAAAGTCTTATCTTCCGGGTAAGGATGTTGATCAAGAGTTGGGGTGCTTTATGGATGTGGGTAGAGATGTGAACTTGATTAGGACTTTTGTGATGAACCATACCATGTGTTTGTCAATGTACAACGATCATTACGCTTTGAAGTTGCTTCAAGTTGCCGAGACTAGATTTGCTTTTCATTATGTATCCTTAAAAAGTTTTAGGGATGTGGAGAGTGGCTTGTAACAAATGGTGATGAGTGCAAGATGAGATATATTCAAAGAAGATAATCCTTCTAGAGCAAGAGCGGTGAAGGGCATGGTTTTGAAGGACATATTTTGGAAGAAAATTGATTTCTTGATTTCCCCCATGAGTCCTATACATGAGATGATAAGGATGACAAATTTGGATAGACCTTGGTTTATGAGTGATGGGATATAATGATTGAAAAAGTGAAGAAAGTAGTGTTTAACCTGAAATTTAGCCATGTCGTAACGGAACATTGTCTGGTGCCAAGATAATATGATGTGGTGTATCATATTCTTATTGCTCGGTGGACCAAGAGCAATACACCACTTCATTGCATGGCATATTCCTTGAACCGAAGTACTATAGTTCTTAATGTCTTGAAGAGGTTCCTAACCAAGTTGCACCACATAAGGATGGGGAGCTCAACAATCGAAGAAAGAAATGTCTTCAAAATCTTTTTCTGGATACTCAAGTTCGTAACAAGGTATTGGATGAATTTACTTATTTTTCATTAAACATGGGTGATTATTCATCGGCTGAAGCTTCGGAGAATAAATTTTATTTAGAGCCTTTAACTTGGTGGATTTCATATGGACCTTCTACCCCCCATTTGCAATCTTTGGCTCTCAAGTTGCTTAATCAACCTAGTTCATTTTCTTGTTGCGAAAGAAATTGGAGCACATATAGTTTCATATATGGTTTGAAGAGAAATAAGTTGCAACAAAAAAAGCACAAGATTTGGTTTACGTGCATACAAATCTTTGGCTTTTGGCAAGAAAGAGTTCTAGTTATCACAAAGACAAGGACTCAATGTGGGATCTTGGAGGAGATGCCCATGACTTCATGGAAGCCAGCGATATTGATGTACTTGAGATGACAACTTTGTCTCTTGATGAGCTGGCAATGGAGAGGATGATAGTTGATGATGAGATGGAGTCTTGATTTATAGGTAAATTCTAAACTCATTGTATTTATCTCAATTATTTATGTTGATGGAGGATGATTGTTGATGGATGAATTATAGAATAATTGAAATCTTATTGTCTATTACTCTATTATTAGGTGTTGCTGTTTTGGAGGCCTGTTTATGCTAAGTTGTTGCCCAGTTGTGCAAAATTTTCTCTTATGATTATTCATGGATTATGAACTTATTCATGTAGAACATCATGTTTAATATTATGAACTTATTTCATATTTTAATATATATTTCACAGACAATGTGGAGCTGACACATAATCAGACCCGTACCTGAATAGTCTTAAAATCCATGGACTTAGGGCCCTGAACCTTTAAGGGTCCAAAATTTTATTTTCTTATTGTGTGATCACATTAGTTTAGTAAAAAATGATTAGTTAAGTAAGTATAAAAAAAATTCTAATGTTTTATATCGTTAGATTTTGAGTTTATAGCTTTAGTTAATGATTTTTTGAAAAGAGAAAGTAGATTTGAATAATTACTATAGTTCAAGGACCTATTTTTAAAAGTTCGACTCAAGTCTAAAAATCTCAGGTCCGAGCCTGCACATAATGGTGTCTAAGATGTGGGCGTGGCATCTGAAAATGCTGCATTTTTCACTTGGTGGTGCGGCTAGCTAGACTAGTTTTTAGTTCATGTTTTGAGGAAGTACTGATGTCAATTTTAGAGTGATGGATTTGGCCGTATAGAAACAAATGTGGGATTGTTGGTATTGCTTTTCAATTCAATCATGCATAAGTATGCTTTCATGAGTAACAAGGACAAATATTACTCAGCTGAATTCTTGCTTATTCTTTTGCAATTTTCAATGTTTGAACAAATGGATCAAACTATTTCGTAAGAATCTCAAACATCCACAAACTTCGAATTCATAAAAAAGTAAGATCACTCGACATTATGAGGTATCAATTGATTCAACAAGAAATGTTCTTACTAACAACTGACAAAAGATGAATTTGTTTTTTCAAGTGGTTACTTATAGCTAATCAGACACTGGTAGAGATTATATCCAATGTCACAGTAATACATACGATTTTATCTGCTTCGCCTTCTTGATTATGCAACTAGCATGGTTCCACATTTGCCCTAATATGCACGGGTATTTCCCCAGATGAAGGTAACAGAACAGCAGACTACAAGGAAACTGAAGTGTATGGTAGGTAATTCTCTTTTTCTTTTGGTGCCAATTGTAGATTATGTTCTGAGCAAGCTAGGCTTCAACTTACATTCCAGCGCTACAAAAACCTGAGAGCATTCACCCGGGCTACATGAATTTGCTAGCTATTAACAAGCACACCCAAACACTAAACCGTGAGGGTGTCGATGAACATCTCTGTTGTTTGTGTGTGAGGCGGTGAGACTGTGACGGTGGAGGTGCTCATCTACACTTCCATAAAATTTTGAGCTATAAATACTAGACCGAGATTAGTAGGTATGTCTAAGTGATACTTAATACAACCCGTCAATACCATATATATACCAGAATGGAGAGCTTTGACACTTGGAAAATCTCATCATGCAATTTTTCCAAAATGTTCAGATATAAAAATTTGAGCATGAATAACCATCTACTATTGGTGTCTATACTTTGAAGCATGCACTATTTGGTGCGGGTTACCTAATACAGCATAAATTGTAAACTTGACAAGCAATACGCATCTGGGTTGTAATATGGTACTTGATTTAGGCGAAGCAAAAAAATCTATTTGTTCCCACTCCCCAGCTTACATTCATGAATCAAAGCTTGAATAACTGGCACTTCCGCAAGTAAATCACACTATTATTGTCTACTGTACCTGAGGAGCTTGCATGAAGAGGTACTGCAAATGAGATATAGACTTAAGTCATTTTCCTGATGACACACTAAATCTAGAGTTTCATAGCTCTTGAATCACAGTTTGATATGCTTACCTCAAATGATTTGCCTGATCCTTCATATTCCAGCATGCTTAGAGCAACTTCACAGCTCTGAGACACAATAGGTTCAGGATCCATTGCAAATTCCTTGAGAAGTGATACACTTTTGTCATCTGCACACAAACCAGAAGCTCAGTTTTACAAAACCAAAACCATTTGCGATTAAGATGCTGTTATCAGTTTTACAAAATCAGAGCTTTGGCACTGAACTACTGATATATTTGGAGAAGGTAGACAATTAGCAGTCATACCTGCAATGGAACCAAGAGCTTCCGCAGCCTCATGTCTCACCATTGGGTGCTCATTTTTATCCATAAGTATGTTCGATAGAGCAGCTGAAGCAGCTTTATCTTGTAATTGGCCCAATACATAAGCAACCTGCCAATAACAGAAAATATATTATAATGGTGAAAAGACCCAACCTCATGTGAAAACAAATCTAAACACCATTAAAGACCAAGTCAAGAATCCATTTAGAGAGATTATAAACCAACCTCGTGCCGCAAGAGAGCACTTTGGGAACCCAAAGAATCTACTATAGCAGTAAAAGCTTCATCACCTCCATGATTCCGAAGTGCAAAGAGAGCTGCATACCGCTCATACATACTCTTTTTTTCATCCAGAAGAGCTTCCCTTAAAATGATAAATTCAAGACAGAAATGTAATATATCAGTGATAGTGGTAGGAAGTTAAGCAATAGACGATTACAACCACACACACCTTAACTGATTTACAGAAGAGCCAGAAGTAGCAGGTGCAGCTGGGTCCACAGACATAAAAGGTGATTTTTCATCCATGGATTGGGTACTAGCATTCTTCAAATGCTCAATTCGATTAAGGGCCAACTCACAAGTTTCTTTTACCTCCTGAGCTGGATCCGAAGCCAGACTATTCTTTAACAGAGGAACATTACTCTCCAAACCAATTGCACCAAGAGCTTCTGCGGCCTGGACAGTTTGCAATGATCACGAATAAGCCTATCATGAGAATCAGAGAAATGTACGTACACTTAAAGGTAATATAAGTCCACCTCATGACGAACAATGGGATGCAGAGAGAAATCATTGAGAACCGCAATCAATGCAGGGATTGCCTCCACGTCTTGCATTTGACCCAACGCAAACGCAGCCTCATGCGCCAACAAGTTGGAAGGATCTCTTGTTGCTGCAGTAGGAAACACATATCCACTGCACAATTAGAAAGCTCATAATAAACTAGCAGTTCCGTAACGAAGCTAAAATCAATAAATCATGGATTATTCGACATTAACTTATCAAAAAAAACACAGCTGAAAACATGTTCAGTAATGATCATGGTTTCGATACACTCATATTCACTGAATCATATTTCCTTGTAATGGAGTCACCAGTCCCTAATCAGATTAGCTGAAAAAGGAAGCTAACGAGTTTAGCTGATAAACAAGCACTTGCAAAGTTCTACTTAACCACTAATCAGTTAACCCTTACTGCAATTGAAAAATCAAAACACTAAATCCTTCATAGCTTAACCAAATCCCAAACCGAGGTGAAAATCAATACGATAAGATCGAGGTAAACGAACCGGTGATTAAGGCGTTACGAGGGGCAGCGCCTTTGAGGTTGCGGAGAGAGAACAAGGCTCTGAACCGCTCCGATATGGGCTTTGCCGGGTCAAGCAATCTTTCGCATAGAAGCTTCACCATCTCCGGTGAAGACTCGAACCCAGTGGCGGTGCCGTCGTCGCTTAACGAACCCATCAGATTCTAAGGCGATGCTTTTTATTCCTCTCTTATTTATACGCCACGGTAAATAATCCATTTACTGGAAGCAGTAACCAGACCCAACGCCGTAAAAAAAACACCAGTTCTTATCCGATAAATACTTTTTCACCCGGTGGCGTTAAACTTTCCTTCCCCCGCTGAGAAAATAAATCGTAATTTTCCCCTATTTCTTCGTCTAACACCAAAAATCGCGAGGCTTCTTCTTCTTCTTCCCTCCAAAACGGTGCGTTTCGTCAGCTCCAATCTCAGATCTGAATCCCTCGATTTCCTTTATCAATTTTCCGATCATCTCCTTGATTCTTAGTATGTTATTTTTTGTTTAATTGAAATTGGTTGCAGTAACTGAAATTGAAGGATCAAAGCAGAGCGAAAGTGAAATTGTAAGCGTTCACTGTGAGCCATGAATGCTCGAAGGTGAGCTCGTTTTTTTCTAAATCGGATTCGTTTCGTCTGCTACAGTTTTCTACATTATCAGCTGTATCTAACCTGATCCTGTGTGCTGAAATAGTAATTTCATGTTTAGATCTGTGCATAAAGTAGTGATTGATTAGGAAGTACTATATGTATGATAAGTTAACGGAATTCGGTTTCGAAATTGCATTTAAGGGTGCATGTTTGGGTGTACTTTGTGTGCTGGATTGGCTTGTAGCTAATCTTGAGTCTTTTCGATACTTGGATCAATGCAAATGATGTACTTGTATTATGTTTGTTTTCGGTGTCAGACTGTCAGCCAGTGCCTGCTCGGATAGGCGTTAGTCATTAGACATTGTGTTGAGAATGTGTTGAACAGGATTTTGTTGAGAACATGATATGATGTGATACTGGACTATCTTGTGAGTCCAAATTTTCTATGGATCACTTAAGTTTTACTCGATGAGATAAACCAGTAGTAATCTGTCACCAAAATCATGAGGAGCACGTTGTTAATCATCTTTTCCGTATAAATATTGCATCATCTTCTTTTGGATCGGGTGCTTTGTGCACTGGATTGATTTTTTTATCAGATTTTCTGTTGGATGCTTGGATCAACTGGAACGATGATTCTGAAGTGCTAGTGTCTATTAAGTTTAAATCAGTGGTTTTCCACCAATTTACGGGTTTGGGACATCTCATTTGTTCTGTATATGGGTATATGGGCTATCGATCAGTCATAAGACATGTAGACATGCTATAAACTGCTTGAAAAGTATTATTTCTTAATGGGTTACTGGACCATCCTCTGAGGGCAAGCTGTCACATTCATCACAAAACTTTTTACTCAACGATCAAAGACCAATAGTAGTACACATGAAAATCACAAAGAAACATCTGCTGTGCTTGTTTTTGGAACAACTGTTGATGCTATAAAGGTTCTGAGTTTTGTGAGTGATTAAACTCGTTGTATTTTGGATAGTGATAGATACAATGCCAGAAAACATCAGTCTCTAATATGCACATCAATGTCTATTAGATGCAACTTATGGTTGATGTTATGAAGGTTCAGAATTCTGTGAGTGACTAAATTCATAATATATGCATGGTGATATATGCAATGCTGGAAACATCAATGTCTAATGGATACAACTTATTGTTGATGCAATAAAGGTTAAAAGTTTTTTTTTGAGTGATTAAACTCATTATATTACCAAAGTGATGTATGCAGTGCTGCAGTATTAATGTCTGTGCACCTATTGTTGATGTTGTTTAAGCTTTGTTTATTTGTTATGAAATTATCCCATGTTCATCTGAAGTCAAATCCTGTTGTCAATTGTATGGTAGCTGATTAGTTTAACAAATCATTGAAATCTATCTATGTGCAGGGACTACCGCAACAACAAAGTCACTCTTTTTGATGGCATTGAGGAGGGTGGCATCAGGGCCTCAGCTTCCTATTCCCATGAAATAGATGAGCAAGATAATGAAAGGGCAGTGGATGGATTGCAAGATAGAGTCAATTTGCTGAAGAGAGTAGGGCCCTCAACTCCCAATACCTTTTTTTTGTATCGCTTGGGGAACTTAAAATGTATAGTGCAATTGTGATTGTGGTGGTTCCTGACTGGCTTCAGCATGAAAAAATGTTAGTCGACAAATATAAGTTTCTTACTGATGTCTGGTCAATGTGTGTTTCTCACTAATAGGTTGACATGGAACACTGTAGCTTATGAATTATGTAGTTTGGTTATTGGTTAACATTTCTCCGCATGAAGTTTAGTTTACCATAGCATTATTGGCAGAGCATAAGAACCAACGATGATTATTGAAAGACTTGTTTTTCTCATGTCCAATAAAACATCACTTAGAACTTGAGCTCAGTATTTGCACTTACAATTCTCTAGTGTTTCGAAACATTTGTTTTGAAAGGCATGTGATCTGGATTATCTAGAATAATGTACCACACTTGTAGAGTCATAAGCCTTAGTTTTTCCCAATATAGTACTAATCCATTTCATTCAACAGTTGTCAGGTGACATACATGAGGAGGTGGAGAGTCATAATCATATGCTGGATCAGATGGTATATTCTATGCTGCAGCTAGTAGATCCTGTCTTTATAGTTTACAATGTTTATAATTTTATGTTACTCATGATGTGAATTCTCTGTGTAGGGGAATGTTATGGACTCATCAAGGGGAATGCTATCTGTTACAATGGACAGGTTTAAGACGGTACGCTAGTTAGATCTCCATCTTTCAAATTAACGCGGCTTTTTCTTCATTTAACCTTCCTAGGGTCCCCCTTACGCTTGGCTGTTTATAATATCAGGTTTTTGAGACCAAGTCAAGCCAGAGAATGTTTACACTGGTGGCATCATTTCTGGTTGTCTTTCTAGTCATTTACTATTTCACTAGGTAATTGATCCATGGGTTGGAATTGATACAGCCACCGGCTTACCTTCAACATGAGGATGGTTGTTTTCACTGTAATCAATCTTTACTTTCTTCTGCCTGTAAGATATTCTGGTATTTCAATGCAAAGAGATTTAAGATGTATGAAATAGAAGTTGGTTGCCTTTTACACTAGGTTATATGTTGCACAAACTCTGGGTTCCTTTAGTAATTGCCAGAGAATGTACAGCAGGTCTGAAGTTAAGCAACGGATTATGAATGTCTAGGTGCAGTAGCTAATTCAAGGTTTGTAAAAGCTTTGCCCCGGTGAATTCACCTCAACATCTGTCATTCAAGCACCGTGGTGGGTTCTAGGCCTCCGGTCATGATTTGAGTAGCAAAAGAAGCAAAACTAGACGACCAGTACTTCAATAGGGGTGACAACATTTACAAGAAAATTTGACCTTCTATGATGGCAAACATCTAAAAAAGGTGCATGCTAGAGCTTATACCAGTAATAGTAGATGATGAACCAACCTCGCCACCACAGAAGAGTTAACCTCGCATTCGGAAAGCCATTCACAGCACCTCTGAAACTAGCTAGTCGAGGTTTTGCAGCATATTAACAGCAAGATGTATCGTCAAATAAAACTCCCAAGGTTATACGTGCCTCTACTTTCTTTTTTATCCATGATAGTGCCTAGTTCGATCTGAAGGTCGCCCCATCTTTCAATCCAATGAAAATTACAAATGGTTGTCTAATAGATCCTGCTCTTTTCTGAAGTAAGCTAGCAAGCTAGGTCATTTTATGTTAGTATAGAAATGGACGTTATTTTCGTAAATTTCGAGCATTACTGAAAAACCAAAGACTACAAATGAGCTGACAAAATTTACCCTGTAGGAAAGAGGAAGCTTAATCATCTCCAAAACCAATCTTGAATAGTTTTTGGTTAAGTGCACACTTAATTAAATTACAAATTTACAATGCATATGCCTCTACTTGCTAACTGGGAATTATTTTTATTCGCTTACGTAGTTCATGCATGTTATGTAGGAATCAAGTTGAGCTAGCTAGCTAGGTACCTGAAAGATAAAAAGAAGAAGAAGCAAGGGAAATAAGTAAATTGCAAGGCTAGTTAGCAGAAGATCGAGAAATTAGAATGAATGATAAATACTCGTATGCGAGTAACTACATGTTAATCAGACCAAAAAAAGAGAGTAACTAGAAGTTAAATTAAGTAAACTACTGTTAAAGAACATATGATCAATTAGTATCTCACTGGAAAAATCAGTTGAACCGGACCTTATATATATAGATGGCCAAACTCATACCAGGTCATTGAGGTCAGTATATATATTCTCCATCCGGCTGCTGGCTTCAAGAGATCAAGTACAGGCCTGCATTTATAATCAGCATATCTAATATTTAACTTTTATTATGATTATGATAAAAAAAAACTTAAAATATTATCACTTCAACTAACTTATTATCAGAAAATGATATATCCCCCTCTGCAGGCGCAGACGCTCTGTACTGGGTCAAGTGACTCCGGCCATATAGATATATACTGCTTTTCTATGGCCTGCATGCAGAAAATTTGAAACTTGGATCCTTTGGCCAAGCAGTGAGGATTGCTTAATATAACCATCCTCAACAACCAAATGTGTATCGATCTCAACAACCAAATTTGTATGATCGATTCGAGTGAGTTCAGTTGATCGAAACACTCGCGCTGCGCGCACTCAAACTACTACAATTCCACAACGTACAATCAATGATATCACAAACATATGCATTGATCATGATTCATTCATGCATGATATAGATAGACATTTCATTTATCAGTTCATCAAATTAAAACATACTACATATATATATATATATATATATATACACACAAATAATAAGGCTGCCTACAACGAACACCAAAGTACATGCATGCACAAAATGAAAAACCAAAGTGTTCTTAACACAAGCAATAAGCAAAGCAACGATAGAAAACATGAGATACCAATAAGCTATCCGGCCATGATACTTATTATCAACCAAAACCACACACACGAAAAGTGAATTAGATTCGGAGATTCCCCACTTTTGTGTTATCATTTTTCGTTTATGTATTTACATAGTTACTGCATCTCTATGGCTAACTTGAAACTAATTGATTTTGATCCCTTCATAGTTCATACAATAGGAAATTAATGTACGTAAGTGTTTTATAGAAACCAAAATAATTTCGAGCTGCCTAGAATAATGAAAAGAGAAATTAAAGGGGCAACGAAATTAGCATATATGGATCGCAGATCCAAGAGTACTTACATATGATTAAGAAAACTTGATTATTATATATCATTAGTGTAGAACCCTAAACAAAGATTAGGGCTACGTGTTCATGGATAAAGCAAAGTACCTTCTGAATTTGTAAGTTCCTCACAGAAGTGGAAGCTAGCTCAGATATTATGCGATCTTCTTCCCTCCTTTAAATCCTGTCTTCAAACTATCTAAGCTAGGAAAATCGCCATATATATGAAGGCTTAAAAACACAGCACTGTTCATAATAATCGGGAAGAAGAGGTTTCTAATAATAACTTCTCTCTTCTTTTCCACAAAATAGACAAATAACATGAACAAAATACACAGAATTTAAAACTGTACCACAGCAGAAAAGAAGTATATATGAACAAAATGTATATGATGAACTCTCCAATATTCGGTATAAGAAATAAACTAATTACTAAGGATCATGACCGAGTCGAAGCTCCAAATCCAACCCATCTCCTTCACTACTGCAGGCACCACTATTTCGTTCAATTTCATCTTTATGGTGATCCTCATCATCATCATCGTCAGCTGACGGCCCAATTCCCAGGCGCAGACTACTCCCCGATCTCCAATTCCGACAATCATCATCTGTAGCAAACAAATTCTGATGATGCCTTACCGGATAATTCCTCGCACATAACTCATGATCACCGTCAGCTTGTCCCACAATCCATGTAGATGCCGGAATATACGTCCGGTAATTCACATTCACCTCCGGAGCTGTGACAAAATGTGGACTCGGGTAGCTTTGCAACGAACGATGGGATCTCATGAGATCACTCACATGTTCATCAGCTGCTTTGCTTGCAATCGAACTAGGAGCAGAAGTAGGTCTCGGTTTGGCTCTCTCCTTGCGGTGAATATTCATGTGTCCACCCAAGGCCTGTGCTGTTGTGAATCCTCTCTTGCAAAACACACACTCATACGATCGCCCCGTTCCCAAGTGATCATCATTAAGATCCTCGGCTTCTTCATCGCTAGAGCTCTTCGAATCTTCTTCTGCGTGGCGACGATGATTGGATTGAGATTCCATCAATCACTACGTTTTCTGAAATGGAGTATGAAAAAGAGAGTAGTGGTGGTATTATAGAAAGGAGGGGGACAGGAGACAAAGAGGAGACATAGGTATTGTCTAGGAAGTATGAACTCTATGTGATTGAGGAGGAAAGTGGGGTGGAGAAGACAGATCTTAGAAGTTTGTGAGGAGTACTTATTCTGTTAGCCGGCTGAAACTGGATTCGATCTTCTTGTTTAGCAGCAATCAACACGCTTTAGGTTTATGTTTTTATCTAATGAGTTATACACTTTTATACCTTTAAACTTTACCAAAAAAAACAGTTTTATCCTTTTTATTTTAAATTAAACAGGTATACCCTTGAACTTTCAAAATTCAATAGTTTTATCCAATCTGTTAAAAATTTCATTAAAACTAACTGAACAGGGTTTTTTATATATAAATAACAAACACTTGTATTTAGGATAATTTACAAACTAAAACCTAATCACCAATCAACTTAAGAACTAGTCTTCAACATGCCAAAACTTCATCTAACGACCTTCTGTCTAAATGGTTACTTATGCTGACGGAATCACTGTTGTCTTAAGTTAGAAGATTCATAGATTTTAGCATGCCAAAAATCTTAAATACAAAATTCAAACTAGCAACTGAAATTAAAATAATTTTAAACAAAAATATTTTTGTGACGGATTTATGGACACAAGATAAAATTTATTTAACATAACATAACTACAAATACAGAACTCAGAGCCTCGCTCTTGGGTAAACAGCTATAAGATGTTTTGACAGGACCCACCCCGGGTTAAACCCTTTTAACCCGAAGTAAATCCTGCGGGGACCACCTCAAGGGAACTTCTTACCGAAACCCCCTTGAAATGGCCAACCCTTCCTACAAAACTAACTAAACCGGGTTAGTCAGAGCAGTCTACAGAGATGATTACCCCAAAGAATTTCGAGCAGCAACGGAATGATCGACTATGCCTCGACTCTCGTACGCGCTCGACCTCCTCTCAAGAACCCTGCATCACTGGGCATTTAAAAACGAAAGGCCCAGGGGAGAAACATTTAAAAACTGTTAGAGTGAGTGGACGAAAATCAAATATAAAAACTCCATTTCCTGTAATGCTCTCCCAAAAGTATATCAATTTAAAAATCATTTATGCATGCCCACAATTACTAAATTTCCGCATATGCATGATAAGATAAACCAGCAAGGAATATGGGAAGAGAAATGTTCACCAAACATAATAAGTCTGACCTCTCAGACTAGGGTCGGAGCTAAGAGCTCTAGTAGCGCCCTCACGCTACGATATGCTAGCTAAATAAAATAATACGGTCAACCCTTATAATATCAACCTGACCTCTCAGGCTTGTCTGTCCACTCAGACCAGGGTCGGAGCTAAGAGCTCTAGAATATGTGATAACGGTCAACCCTTATAATATCAACCTGACCTCTCAGGCTTGTCTGTCCACTCACAGTACTATTGCGACCTTCCCGCTCGGAAAGCTCCTCGAGCGAAACCCTCGACTACCGCGTAGTCGAGCCCGTCTCACGTCCGACCAGAGACTGTACAAATGAACCAATATATTAGTCATTTCATCGTTGACTTGGTCTTTTCCTAGTTTGACCAGAAACTCCTATTTGACCACAAGTTGACCGAGTTCCTTTTTATGACATTTTACCCTTTTTGACTTTCTTTCCCGGTCATCGACTCTTAACTCAATTTACCGAAAGTCCGACTCAGCTTCCGAACTTTCCTTTATTACTTTACCTTGACGTTAGAATGTCACGTATTAATCAATATATTTGACCTTGAGTCGATTTACCGATTAAACCTTTTCTCATCAATTCCAGTTATCACTTCCCGATAACAATTTAACTCTTTACCCATTTAACCAAAAATTGTCACATTCATTGAGCTTCAGTTCTTAAACCATTTTTCTGAAAATGCCACTTTCCCAAAGTGAAAGCTTTCCTTTAATGGAAACTTTCCCAAAATGGAAAGTTTCCCAAATTAACAGGTTTCCAAACTTAGAAGGTTTCCCAAAATGGAAACTTCCTAATTACGTCCAATTAACCGTAATTAATCCAATTCTTTAATTTACGGAAACTATACGACAATTAGGTTATTGAAAGAATCAACTCCTACCTCTTCGGCATTCAGCCGGTTTTACCGTATCACCGGAATCTCCGTCGGATTCCGGTGACTTGCCGGAATTTCGCCAGAGTTTCCCCGTTTCGCGATCACCAAGTTCTCGACCACATGTAACAAACACACAACAACATCAGCACAATCTCAAGCATCAACAGAACCAAACCACAAAAATGAAGAATTCCACAGTTCAAAGAGGGAATAAACCTCACCCTCTGCTTCTGTGTTTCCAATTCGAACCAACACTGACCTAGCAGCTCCTCTGCTGTCCACCACCTCCAAGACCACCCCCAGCAGCTCCTCCAGCTCCAACCAACACCACTACCTCGCTGCTTCCGCTGCCAAGCACAGCAGCTTCTCACGGTGGTCCTCTGCCAAAACTCAGCTCCTCCAAACATTAATCAAACTCAATTCCACTGATATGGAGGAGTAAAACACGAAGAGTTGATCGTCTTTTATACCTCAGTCGTGTCCGCCGGTTACCAAAACATCACGAATTCGCCTGCAGACGCAGAACCATCTTCTGACCTCCCTTCCTCTGTCACCATAGCTCCTCTCTTGCAACTGAGGCCATAGGGAGGTTGTGGACGGCGAGGCGAAGCTGCCACCACCACTCGCGCTCTCTGTCGTGGCCAAAATCGGAAAACTCGATCGGAGCACAGTCGAGTTCTTCGTCGGCGGATCTTCTCCCACAATGGCTACTGAAAAGAATTAGTAAGGGGGTTTTGAAGAGGATGAGAAGAGGAAGAGATTGGTGGTTGTCTGCCGGCCTATGGTGGCCGGAGTCACCGGCACCGGCGGAGAAACAGTGGAGCGGAGAGAAGGCTCGGGGGGAGCCGTTGACTCGATTTGGGGAGGTTTGACTCGGTCAAACCTCTCTTCTCTATTTATAGAGAAATCAACGGTTGAGATTCAATCTTGAAAAGATTCAACGGTTCAGATTCAAAGAAGGTGAAAAGTAAAAAGGTTAAATGGTAACTTTCCCTTTTTACCGGAATAGTAATTGGAAATTACCATAAACTTCAGAAATTCACAGAAATTAGCCGGAAGCTCCGAAAAATATTTCGAAGATACCTGGAGACTCGTATCGACATGTACTACCACATCGAGTCATCAATTCAGGTATTTGGAGTACTTTTAAAAACTCGAAAATTAACTCGAGCGATAACTTATCGAATTACCGATCGAAATTAAAAATCCTCGGTAACTCGTGAATCTCTGTGAAAAGTAACTTTTATTAACTTCAAAAGATTCGGGGTGTGACATGTTTAGCTACTCATAATTATAATTTCAAACACAAGCTACTTACTTGTAATAAAATCACATCACATCGAATGATTACAGACTAAAATCTTCACACAGTACTCACACTCACACTCTTATTTCTCACTATACTAGAGACACTGTTTACACACACTATTTCTCAGAATTTCTGACTTCGAGAGGAAGATGGAGAGTGTTTTCAACTTCTGTTCCAAGTTTTTTTGATACCTTCTCTCAGAAACTTGAGGCTCTTTATATAGCACACGAACTTCAAACCCGAATTAAACACAGCAAAAGGTGGGAGACAAGAGGAATCAAAATTTACTTTACCAAAAGTAAAGTTATTTGTTTTATGTGTCGGTAGCAATAAAGAGAACACACAAACTTTAAAAAGTCTTTTATCTTAATGCGTCGGCCACCACTCATTTCTTCACTATGTGAGCGCACTAACTTTAACAAAAGAAAAATATTTAATCGTGATGTGTCAGTCACCGCTCACTTTTTCATCATGTTTATTGTATTGTAGTATTCTTCATCAGTACAATCATAATCAGCTAACGAATCTTGACCCTCTTGTTCCCCTTCTGATGTTTTTTTATCTTTTTCTTTATTGTCTAAGTCTGAGTCATAAAGAAAGAAATAAGGAGTCATATATCTTTTGCTTCTCCACTTTTTCAAGTCATTCTGTAGTAGCTAGGGTGCAGTCAATTTCATTTCTCATAATGACTAAGAAAAAGTCACAATTCACTGGTGGAGGATGATTGTAGAAAGAAACCATTATCTTCTCTCCACTTTCCAGAAGGCTTGACTCATAATCTCTTCGCACCATGTTTTTGATGCACATGATTGTCATGACCTTCATCCATGAAATACTCTAATTAGGACTGTCATTTTCGCTCATTATACTCGATCCTTTAATCAGACCTTGAATTATCCTGACATAATGATAAAGAGAGATATAGTTCATTTGTTCTTTCAGCATTATCCATTTAGGTGGAGTTGATATGAACTTTAATCTCAGGATACATCCATCTGGTCTAATGTTCTTATAGAACTTCAATTAGTTCTTCAGTATTTTTGATTCTTTGCTGAATACTAAAGATAATATTCTAGCAAATTTTTATTTTTTAGAAAGATTATCTCTATATTTTTTCAACCTTCTTAGTTTTCTCTTTTCGTCTTGCAATTCTTTGTGCGAGATTTTAGCATAAGCTAATAAATCAAGTTGGGTAACTATTAAGTTTGCTATTGATAATGAAAAATAGTTGTTTACCTTCGAGTAAGATGATGAGTTTGTATTTGCATGATGCTAGATAAACAAATTCATAGACTTAAGTCTACCATATTCGGTCAATTAAAAAAGAAAAAAGAAAAAACACACTTTAAACTTTTTCTTTAATAGAATATTCTTTTACTGACAAAATATTCTTTCAAAATAGTTAAAAATGACAAAACTGTCTTGCTGTTAAAACTTTGAGGACAAAACTGTTTTTGAATGTAAACTATAATGATATACTACTATTTATCCCTTATCTAATTTTATATCCATCATTTGTTTCCCATTAATTTAGACCTAGCGGGCTTCCCTTGTCAATACTCTATATGAAAAATATCATACAATATTTTAATACGAATACATATGCTAGTAAACCATCTCATACACATACTTAATTTCAGAATATATGATGATGATGGACTCGTTTTTTATTTTTGAAAAGGGATGATGGACTCGTTTTGATGATGAAGAATTTGATGTTAATCTTTCGTATGATGTACGTTGCGCCCAGTTGATCTTGCATATAAGATATGTCTAAAATAGCGTTGGTTTGTAGTTTTTGAATATCAAATAGTTTTGGAGTTTATGTACATGTTATTGTTGAATTAAGATTTTAGTTTTTACTCTCTTTGTCTGGACGAAAGGTTTTCACTCTATCTAGATCAGATCGAACAAGAAAGAGGTAAGGATATTTGGATAGCAGTGTTGACCGAGAAGACAAACAGAAGCATAAGTGTTTAGAAAATCATTCAAATACCGCGGCATCAAGATCTAACGATTCATCATACATATCAAGACAGGCCAGAATTTACACTATCAATTTCAACCATGTCACCAACGCATTAATTTCTAGTTATCTCAAAAACATTCAATCTTAATTAGCTCTTGTCACTACTAGGATCCGAGACTGATGAGATGAATATTAAAAATTTCGTCTCATAAGTTTCAACGTCTCATAAGTTTCAACCTATGCAACGAAAACAACTTCGTCGCTATAATTTCAACTTATGCGACGAAACAAATTATCGTCGCTTAAGTTATCACCTATACGACGAATCCATAACCTGAACGACAAAAATAAGTTTGTCTCTTACGTACACACTTATGAGACGAAGAAATTTGTTTCGTCTCATAAGATTTTTACTAAAGCTACAAAACATATGTTTCGTTGCATAAGTTCAAAATTTTGAAAAAAAAATTCCGCAAAAAAATTCAGAAAAATTTGTTTTTTTTTTTTCAAAAGTTTGACGAGATAGATTTTAATATATATACTCAATCTTCATCTCTCTACCCCATCTCTTCTTCTTCTTCTTCTTCTTCTTCTTCTTTGCCGCAGCCGTCGTCGAGGTCGCTGCCGGTTTGGAGGAGAGTGTCGTCGGGGAGGAACTAGCCATAAGAGCACCACGTGCTGGTGAGGATCATGAGGAGGACAACGATGTTGAAGTGGATGACGGCAGTGTGCATGGAGGGGATGCCGGCGTTGCCGACGAGGAGGTCCCACATACCGGGTTGTTGTGGTTGTGATGGTGGCTGTGATGGAGTAGTGGTGGTGGGTGGTAGCAGTTTCCGACAAAAAAAATTACCGTGAAAAAAAAAATCAAAAATTTCCTGCCAAAAAATTTCAAAAAATTTTGGCGGGCAATTTTTTTTGAAATGTTGAAATACTAAACCTACAAAATATTTGGTCACTTAAGTTGAGAAATTTCGTTTCTTAAAAATATAGCGACGAAACTTTTTTAGTCGCATAGGATTATTCTGTTGCGACGAATACTTCATTTTCGTAGCATAAGTCCCAGTGCGACGGTAAGTATGCGACGACATCTATGCGACGACGTTTTCTTCGCTTAGGTTATTATGCGACGAATATGTGCTCCTATGTGACAAAATGGTTTCGTCTCATAAGTCTCGAATCCTACTAGTGCGTTGGAATTGTCTATGGTAATTAAGATGTATTAAATTTCAATACACAAGTATTGTCGTCTTCTTGTCCATAGGTGAATTGTAAGAGCAAGCCTAACAACTTTCTTATTTTATTGGTATTCTCAATTTTGAGGAATTTTTGACGGTATTCTCAAAAAAAATTGAAGATTTTGGCTTTTCCTTTCCCATTTTAGAGAAATTTTAGAGAAGTTGTTGGACATGCTCTAATAAAATCTCTAACGGCTTCCAAAAAAATTTAAAATGGGGAAGCAAAAGTCAAAATCTCTAAAAAATTTTGGTTTAACTCCAACATTTTCTCCATTTTAGAGATTTCAGCATTTAATAAAACAATAAAATATGTTATTTTAATATTAATTATAACAAAAAAATTATTTTATGTTTTATTATATTTATAAAGCACCTAATAAAATATTCTAAATATATTTGTTTCTCATTAAAGCACATGAACAATTAAATTTTGAGAAATAATGACTTTGCTGCAAATTTGGGGAAAGACTGTTTCTTTTTCTCTTCATTCCTATTTTAGAAATGAGATAAAAAAAGTTGTTGAACCACAAAACACACCAAAATTCTTCAAAATTAAGAATTTCAAAAATATGAGAAAACTGCTGGAGATGGTCTAATAGAATTGCAGTACCCTTGCTTGTGGTGCACATTCGATTCGGAGCTAGGAATGATGTAGGAACCTTCGTATATGATAAATAAGAAGAGCAAGAAAACAGTTCAGTTTTGTATCTTATAGTTGTACACAAGTGTAACTCTTTATTTAGTACCACATATATAATCAAAATCAAAGGCCCTAAAATCAATTACAAAAACAGATTCAATCAACATCATGCGAATTTTGATATATGGTCATCGATCCTAGCTATCATATAATATGTATAATCAGCAAGCTGAGCAAGAAAACGTTGATGCTACATATATGTAAAGAAGCGTTCGAATGAAATTATCCAGCGTTCTATTTATAATTTATGCATGCAGGCCTAAATACTTAATTAGTTAGAGCAATATAATAGGTTGGTGCCGAGAGCTAGCTAGCTAGGTCTAAGAATACTTAATTTTATAGGCCTAAATACTTAATTTTATTTGTATCGATTGAATAAGAATACATGAGAAAAAATTAGTGAAATTAACTAAGAATATTCTATGTGAAAGGTATCGTCACTATCGTGCATATTATTTGATTATCATCATTTTTATCGATTTTTTTCTCCTGATTTGGGCGACAAAAAGTTCCATAGTGGTTACGAATGAGCGGGCAACACCCCTAATTGATAATAATCAAATTGGTTTAGTTAGGACTTGAATTTTGTCTTCAAGTACATGCATCAAATGAACTCAGGAATTCTAAGAAGACTATGACCAAGTCTACAAGAAAGCTCTAAGAGGAAAAGTTCGGGAGTGACACACAATGGGACAATGGCAAGAACATGAACAATATCAAGAACAATGTGACTTGAGTACTATAGCTGCAGCAACTTCCATTCTCCACCAAATTAATCTGTTCTTTTCTCTATTGATTATTTCGTTTGCTATTTTTGAATTGTTAACTAGCGCAAGACGATTGATACCCTTCCCAATCACATACTATTAATTAAATTATTATAGTGATCCAATTTTACTAGAGTACTCGTATTGAAAGCTAACATAAATGTTCATTGAAGGGAAATTAAATAGAAGAAATTTAAGCTAAAGGAAACGCAGAGAGGGATGAGGAACTACGTATATATATCGTGTATGTATTCATCAATTGATGAAGGTGATCGAACAAAACATCACAACCTATTTAGAGACTAATATGGACTACAAACAAATACAAACAAGGTGGAATTATTCTATATATGAACAAATTCATTTTATTATAACCCATTTCTTCATCAATTTTGTGGTCGTAGTTGGACCTTAATTGGTGTTTGTAGTCTGGGGCATTCTAGCTAAAAGCAGTCAAGTATTCATACACATCTGTACATTACAATATCTTATCATCCAAGTCGAGCTTAAGAAGGGATCAACAAGTTTTCTCGAGAAAATTGACGAGGAAAAAGGATCCCAACAGCTAATGTTTATTTTTGGATCGTTCTAACGTACGTCTTAAGCTTATCTACATTCAATTACCTCAGGTAGGCAGAAAGAGTGATCAATCTTCAGGGTCTATTTTTCTTTGTTTATTGTCACATATACATACATTGATATATAGCCTTTCCTTCCAGGATGCGTGTGAATACCTTAGAATATAATGCAACTCTTTAGGGATTTGGAAGGGGGAAGTACTGTTATCCTATCGGTTTGTCAGCCTCATGATAATATTGTAAATAGCTAGCATTCCGAGTTTGGATATTTTATCTATTCCAATTCAATGAGAATTCTTATAAAAGCCTTTCATTTGATTCTGTTTGGAAGAAGTACTTCTGTTTTTTCCATTTTTGTTTTTGTAGAGATGAATGCTAATTTATAGCCAACTCTTGGTGATGAATTATTTAAACTGTAAGAGGTTTACAGACAGAACGCACAAACGCTTTATATGATGTAAATATTTATTAATAATCAAATTCCAAAAATGTCGTGAAATAAGATATGATCGGAATGATGAAATACGTCTACAGTTGAAAAATCACGTAATTTCGGTAAAGTCTCGGTGTCGATAGTTGCGGTTAACGTAATTTTCCATTCTTTCTCCCTAGAGGTAACCCTATCTCCGGTGATTTTTTTTTCATAAAAATTTTATATTACTGATTGTGTCTCATCGATATAAAACTATTTTCAGTTGAAGGTCCGGGAAAAATACATAATTTAGACAGTCAAATGACCGTTTATGGGCGTTAAGGGGTTTGACGTACGAGATTGACCGTAAGGATCGAGCCCTTAACGTTGTCAGATCAAATTAATTTTTTTCCTATAGTCATATTTCAACATAATGATCATATCAGACGGTCGGATTTTTGTTTCTCAACTTTGATCATCGGAATCACAACATGCCTACTAATGTTGTATAACTTGTTTACTAAGCTTTAAGTAAATGTTTTATTTCAAAAACAAACTCTACGTAGAAACTTCAAAAACAAAAAGTCATGAAATAAGATATGATCGGAATGGTGAAATACGTCTACAGTTGGAAAATCACGTAATTCCGGTAAAGTCTCGGTGCCGAAAATTACGGTCAATACAATTTAGGGGTTTGACTTACGGGATTGACCTTCCGGATGAAGCCCTTAAATTTATCAGATCAAGTTGAATTTTTTACCATAGACATATTGACGATATCTAATGGTCGTATTTTTGTTTGTGAATTTTGATGTCTGAAATCACAACATGCCTACTATTTACCATTATTTATCCATATGGGGAGCCCTATCATCGAGGGGTAAATGTCACAAAATTTTTAGTTAGGCAGGTGCGTCTCATCATGGTGAGAGTTTGTTGTGTTGAAAGTTCCACCAAAATTCCTTATACAGATGTAGATATATGTGTTTTCGTGTGTTAAGTGTTTAGAAAAACTGCATTTTAAAACCTTAAACGAACTCGGATGGACAAAAAAACCCATATGTCATGACATTAGCGATGCGTTTTACTCGTATACGCCCGTTTCGCTTCCACATTGGTATCACAATAGTCAATCGGACACCGAAATATCCGTAGTGCAATTTTGTAACTAAAATGTACTTTAGCTGACGAAATACCCAAATTTCGTCAGCTAAAACTTTTCTAATTTCGTCTGCTAAAGTTCACAGACTATAGCAGATGAAAAAATTAGTTTAGCTGACGAATTTTTTTTTTTCGTCGGCTAAAATTCGACTTTAGCCGACGAAAATTTAACTTAGCCGACGAAATAATTTTCCATCGGCCTGTTTTTGTTTATTTCGTCGGCTAAAGTCTTTTTCTGGTAGTGAGTGTTGGTGTAAGAGAACTTGGGATATTTGTGAGTACTAGCTGGTGCTTGAATTTTGTTACTCTTTTTACTTCATAGTCTGGTGCGGTGTACTATCTTTTTATTGATGTTGAATTAATATGTTGATTAGTAAAAGTTAATCTATCCTTGTGTGAGTTAGATCATTGTTACTCTAGCTCTGGTGTTACTCTAGCTTTGTGTGAGTTAGATCATTGTTCCTTGTTGGGATGCCAATCCAATAGAAACTGGGACCAAAGCCAGAATGGACCAGCTTGTTGCCTTGTGCTTGTTATATCATTGATTTCAAACTCAAACCATCTGAAAGTTGAATCGGAGGTACCTAAGTTTAAGGTCTTGATCATAAACTTTCATTGTCAGGCATTGGATCATGATGCAACTATTTACAAAACAATGTGTAAGGAGAAACCAAAAACACAGTGTCAGGACCCACCCCGAGTTAAACCCCTTTAACTCGAAGTAAATCCTACTGGGACCACCTCAAGGGAACTCCTTACCGAAACCCCCTTAAAATGGACAACCCTTCCTACAAACTAACTAAGCACTTCCATGAATAATTTAAATCAACCCCTAACTCCTGAAGCCATATTGTTTCCCAAATCATAGCTACGCTTCAACAATCTATTTAACTATCTAAGTTGAGGTAATCAGAGCAACCTACATGGAAGTGATACCTAAATAATCTTGCTGCGACAACGGATTAATTGATTATGCCTCGACTTCGGTAGGCGTGACCTCCTTTCAGAAACCCTGTAACACTAGGCATTTGAAAACTAAGGACCCAGAGGAAAACATTTAAAAACATTAGCGTGAGTGGACAAAAATCAAATATGAAAAGGTAAATATCTTTTCATGCTCTCCCTTTGATTTTTCCAAAATCCACATGCACGCAGCCCAAAGAAAACGATTAAATAAAATTTATAACAATTTCCTTGACTCAAATCCATAATTAAAGATGTGGGAGGGTCCCTTGACCTGCTCTATTTGGGAGGGTCCATCCGACCAACTACCACTGAAGAGGGTTCTGACCTGCTCTATCCGGGAGGGTCTTTCTGAACAGTTACCACCGAATAGGGTTTGACCAGCTACAATCCGGAGAGGGTACCATCTCCAACCGGAGATCCATGCTAGCTAGCAATACATATAAACATATACTTGAAAATCCTTAAAAACCTCATGGTGATTAAATCAAAAATCCAAGTCAAAACACCCATGACTTTTCCCCAAATACATTGGATTTAAAACTTTCCCAGGCATAATCCGAAACCGGTTCCCTAACTTTACTTTAAATCATTAAAATCTAAGAGCCAAGTATCCCCATTTAAAAATAATCCTCCTCCATAACCCAATATGGTGATAACAACTTCAAATCATTTTCCGGAAAAATTATTCGAAACTCATGGGAAAGGTAGGAACCTCTTTCCCCACTTACTTATCTTTGAAATATATTAAATCCCCAATTTTTCCAAAATCACCATAAAAATCAATATGGAGGAAATTTTCATTATTAAAAGAGAAACTCAAGTAAATTCATTGCATGCAATATATATTTAGAAATAAAAGTCCACTCACAGACTTAGGCCTTAGCCTGGTAAAAACCCGAATTCCGCTCAAGTGAAGTCTTCACAACACGAGCCTCTTCGCGTCCTGTTCCACAATTAATATTAATTTTCCGGACGTTAGAATAATAATTGAATAATATAGGTGTACACATTTGTGAGCGTATAACTCACTCGTCGTCAGCACACTTCTTAAATTGTCAACTAAAAATCTCCGACCTTCACCAATAACTTAGATCTCCTTAAAAAATTTCTTAAACCTTAACCGACAATAATTGATGACCAGAATAATATTTTTTTATCCGCCAATAATACTAAACTTGAAAAATTCCAAAACCTAACCACAACTCCTCCAAAAATTATCAAATTTAAACCAAAGCCTCATCTCATTTTATACTATTTAATAGGCATGAAAAACTGTCCAAAAAGTGACAGCTCCACCGTCGGCAGCGGCCGACAGAAATTTCGGCCGGCGTCCTCCAATCGTCACCAAGTTTTAACAATAGCTTTGTCTCATCATTTGGAACAACTTTCTAGTTCAACTCGAAGGCCAATTCGGCCTCTAACTTGGTCAATCGAACAAATATATAAAACCAGAAATTTGTTTTTAAATTTCAAAATTTCAAATCTTCGATTCTCCCTCCACACTCCAAATCAAATCATCAAACTTTAAGGGTGAGTAGTACTCCTAAAACTCCTTCTAATCATATAAAAAACTCCCAAATTGGTGGCCTAAGGAGGGAGAAATCCGATCAAATCTCTATACTGTAAACTATACATTATATTAGGAAATTCTCTCAAACCAAGGCAAGATAGGTCGAAAGGCTTACCTAGAATTGAAGTAGACTCAGAGGCGGTCATTTTGAGACCGGTGCGGCGGCCCTTTGCGTGGAGAGAGAGAGAGAAAGTAATTTCTAATTTTTACCTTTCTATTCCGGGTAAGTTTCCATTTTTATACTACTTACTATGAATAGTAATTTTTGTTTTTTGACCATAACTTATTCATATATGATCTCCGATTTGAGCATGCTACGTGTCCACGAACTCGTATCGACGTCCTCTACGACTTTCATGAAGAAAGTTTTCCTAAATTCTCGACTTAACAAAAAGTCAACTTTATGGTTATTATACGATCAAACGGTTACTTTGAATGGTAAAAGATAAAAGTAACCAACCGTAAAAGAATTTTAGGTTCGAGATGTGACACACAGAAAGGGGAAAAATGTTGGACCTCAGTTGGCTGTGCAGTAGGTTCACTAGGTTGTAGGTCAGTTATGTGATGAGTTTTTTGGCTGTGCAGTAGGTTAGTTCTAGTTCTTGTCTTCTTGATGCTTGTGATTGGTTTTTTTGCTATGCAGTAGGTCACTAGATCAGTTCTAATACTTGATGCTATTTTAGGTTTTTTGGACAGTTGCTGACAAAAAATTGGTTTTTAATTATGTAGATTGCAGTTTGGAGCCACAAGATGATATTGGCGTCCTATTTTGCTCAAAACTGCAGCTTATAAGATTGTAGTATAATTATAATACTTCACTAAATCTTTTCAATTTGCTTTTGCTATTATAATTGTGCGTTTGTGAGATTGAACTATTTGTATTTATTGGTTTGAATCAAACATGAACTTTTGTGTTGTGTATTCACTGTATTGGTTTGTATCAAACTTGTGGAGTTCTAATGTTTATTTAATTATTTTAGAACTTGTACATGTTGAACATGATGAAATTTAGAAGAATAGATAGAATATGTGAAACTGAATAATTGGACCTGAAAAGCCCGAAACCCGGCCTGACCTGACCCGAGTCCTTTTTTGCTCAGGTTTAGAATTCAAAAAGCCTGAGCCCAGACCGGCTAGATTAGTTCGGGTTTGGGCTCGATCCTTGCAAATTTTAGGACCAGCCCGATTAGTTCGGGTTCGGGTTCGGGCTCGATCCTTGTAAATTTTGGGACCGGCCCGTGCCACCCTTCAAAATAAATAGTCTCTACGTCATTGATGTTGTGCGGAATTACAAACTGACCCGTTGATTTATGTCAACTTTATCCCATACCCTCTTCATCCTTCTTTTCACAAAAACACACACTTTGGCATGTCTGCTTGACTGCCTTGGAGACCCGGATGTCAATTTTCCTTTTGCCAAAACTCCAAATTCATTTTCTGACTAAAGGTTTTCACAATCCCATGCATATATTAGTTTTTTCATCTCAAAGAGCTAGAGAGACCTAGCAGTGTGAGACTCTGAGACTTGATCAAGCAAGTGTAAACTAGTGAATGTGTGAGTTTCATTTATATTGTTTTGGAATGCAGAGATCCAATAATGTGTTTCTGAATAAGGAAAGGACCATCATGCTTGCGAGAGAGAGAGCTCTGAATCGATCATTATTTTCATTTGCATTTTCCAACTTATGATATGATATTTCGCATGTTCCCTAGAATCTACAGTAATACTCATGATCTCTCTCTCTTTCCCAACCACCAGGGGAGACTAGAAACAACTTTGCATCATTAGACAAAGCAACATGATGACTGATCGAGTAGTACTTCACTACTAGTACTACTCTGCATAGATGATTCGACCAAATGAATCAATGCCTTATTAAATCGTTCCTGGCTAGCTTTTGAATACACAGGACATCGAATCAGGATGATACAGAGATATTTCATGTTTATGTTCTAATTCCCTACTGACGTCTATCGTATCTGTAATAAGGAATCTGTATGAGATCTTTCTTTTCGAACGTTACATACTTTCATGGATGATTGAAGCTTTCATTTGTTTAAGACCAGATTGATGCATTTCGACTAGTATTTGGAATTTGGTCAACCAGCTGGTTTTGAAACATAGAATCCTTGCACATTTATGTACGTATATGTACTAGTTATGGACCTCAGTACTAACTTATATGCAGTTAAAACATGCATTGCTGTTTAACTTGAACTAGTATGAGTAATAATCGTTTTTCAGTCACTGTCATCTTTGTTTTCAGCAGCTTCTCATTTTCAAGAAGAGAACAGCAACAGAGGGTCAGACAAATGAGATTGATTTCCCAAGAATATGGTTTGTATTTCCCAGTGAACAATCCCAATAGTGAACATCATGAGCTATCTATAACCATCCTTTTTTCAGTTTCCCCTTCGAAAAATTTATAATATATCACAAGATTGATATATCTCCAACAGCTATAGATCCATTAGTTCAACGTGTATGAGACAGCTGCAGATTCAACTTTGTTGCATGCTCATCCTAAAAGGAACACTATCCCCACACTTACATTGACCACAGAACACAGATCGATGAACATGATCAATTAGAACACTAAAAAATAAGCGGTCATGATTAGCTTAACTATAATTGATTTGCAGTATGTAGAGGGATTAATTAACAAAGTTAAATGACAAAGGAAATAGCTACAGTACTAGCTGGGATTTTGATAATAAAGCTCAAGAATCTATCATAAAAATTTAACCATTTAACTAAAGCATATTTCTCGCTCTCATTCAGATATCGAGAGAAGAAATTAGCAAAGAAATTCTGCTAATATGCCTATCTGAGACATATCGCAAATTTCATTTTCATGAAAAGTAAACCGCACGTTACTAAAGTAGAGAAGCTAAATATGAATCCTAAATTAACTTAATAAAATCTCACTTAGCATATTACGAGTGAAGATAATGCACTTATCTAGCTCTCTAGAGATGCCCGAGTCGAAGTTCCAAATCCACTTCCTCCTTGTTAGCATCTATAATCAGCAACCCAGTGTCCAAATCTTCCCTAGTCATGTTGATATGCTTTTCATCTTTCTTCACAACTTCGAAATTATAATTGAGATGATGCTTTTGTGCAAATCCAGAAAATCCCTTGAGTTGATCTCCAAACTCATAATCAAGAGCACTGCTACTCTTGATGCCTGCATTAGGATGAAGCAAAGGAGGAGCATGATGTTGATGGGAACCGCTGTTACCTGAGGAAGGTGTGAACACATTAGTGCTCCGAGGAGAGATCAAGTGCGGTAAGTACTTGTTAGCACCGGAAAGAGATGATGATGATGGCGACGGCGACGAAATAAAGAAAGACTTAGGGTTAGGGTTAGGGTTAGGATTTGGATTAGGGTAAGGAGAATATTCGGAATCAGAAAGGATCGAGTTAGGCGGTAGGAGTCGAAGCCTAGCTCTGTCTCTCCTATGAACATTCATATGACCCCCAAGAGCTTGAGCAGACCTGAATTCTCTCTTGCAGAAGCTACATGTAAAGTTCTTCGGAGTCCATGGAGATATATCGCTTAAATCTTCTTCTCTTCCAAACCTCAACTTAACACAATCCATCATCAATTTACAGCTAGATCTTGATAAAACTTTCCACAATTGAAGTACTACTCAATTCGGTTCAGTCGTACCTATAGCTACCTGCAAAGCTGCAATGATCAATTTAAACATCAATAGAAGCAAAAAATTACATGAGAGAGAGGGATAGGGAGGGAGAGAGGAAGATCTGTCGAGATTAAGGAAGACTCACAGGCACAGATGAGAGATCGAACTAGCTAGTTCTTCATGAAGAGAGTAAAGGTAGCTAGCTAGCTGGTTCTAAGGGACTGAAATAAAACGCAGATGGATAAAAATGAAAGTCTGATCTGATAACATATGCGTAGTCCTGTAGCACTAGTTAACTGGTTGCTGATCTGCAAAATGTGCTTCTATAACCAGAAATGACTTAGCCATGGAATCGTGAAAAGCTAGTGCGTTTTCTTTTTGCCAATTATAACCAAGGGGGTCGTGAAAAGCTAGTGTGCCTCATGTTTCAAACATATTGATACGTACGTACATGATGACGTGATGACATGGGCTCATAGCCCAGATGGTACCTTGTCAGATCACCACTCATTACTGAGTAGTAAACAAGGAAAGCAGATATATACGGGAAATTGGGAATGTGAAAAAAGGTTTGTTTGATATCAAAAAGGAAAGTTTTTTCTAACTTCTAAGGAGCATTTTTGGTTAATTTTTCAACATGTGAGGATACTTTTTATTTGGTTTTGATGTTTTATTGAAGATTTATGAGGTAGCATATGATTGAAAAGAAATAATAATATTATTAAATGTTTTCTTTGATGAAATTTGGTATTATAACAAATAATAGATTGGACATGCGTACTTACTCATTACTCAGACAAATATAAATTTGAACCAATGTCCACTTAGTATTAATTTTAAGAGAATAAGACCCATATCAATGAAAATCATTTTTCATTACCTATTTACACAAATCTTACTCAAAAGATGATGTTGTCCTTCATTATCTAACTTATCTCTCATACGTACCCCAATCATCCCGATCAGGTCTCTCTCTCTTTCTCAATCTCGCCTCGACCCGACTCGAAGCCAGCCAACACGCTGCCGCTGACAATAATACACGATCCAGATCGAAGTTGTAGATGCGGAGGTTGTCGTCATTGTCGAGGTCACCACGTGCCGTCACCATCAAGATCTCGTCGAAACCCGGCATCACATTCATTCAGACTCCAAGCGTTGATCATTACTACAGTCGTCGATTTGGAAGTTTCGATGGAGACTCAGATGGGCGTTGATCTGGTCTTAGATCTGATCTCTCTCGTCGATTATGTCCATCATCGATGCGACGAGCACCTCCTACTGGATCTGATGCTTAGGCTCTTTATTCGGATCCGACTTCATCAACTTCGCCGTCTCCATCTTCGTCCACATTGTTGAAGGTTCGAGAAAGACTGGGCTTGGTGCAAGTGAGTTGGTGAAGGTGAACCGGGTTTGGTGTGGTGAATTGGTGCAGGTGAGATCAGAAGGGGAGACCACCACAGTTGGTCAAACCTCCACCTTCAGACATCCTCTCTCTCTCATTAATTGCATTTTCTTTGTGTTTGCCTTCTTGTACAGAATTGTTTTAAAGTAATTATTTGGGTTAGCAACTCGATTAGTAAGGGTTGATAATCAATTATTACAGGTTAGTATCAATGATGAGAAAAAACTTGAGCTACTGAGGGTTGGGAACTGAGTTACTAGGTGTTAGTAATGAGTATATCTCTGGTTATTAGGGTAAATAATTGTTTACTATTTGTAGTCATTAATTACTAAGGGCCACTAACCGGATTATCCAAGTTACTGAGTGTCAGTAACCAATTTATTGGTGGTTATTTGAGGTTAGAAACTGAGTTACTAAGGGTCAGTAATTAGAATATTCGAGTTACTAGGCGTTAGTTTCCGATTAAGTGATTAATAGAGGTCTGGAACTTAGTTACTGGGTATCAGTAACAGATGACTAGAATCCGGCGACCGGAGAAATCTGATCACCAGAGTCCGACGACCGGTGACAGGAATTCGGCGACCGGCACCGGTCGCCGGAGTCTGGTGCCGGTCCGGCGGTGTGTGTTTGAGTACAAATAAGTGTATTTTTCATTCAATTGAGTTTTAAAGTTTTATTTTCATGGAAATGAGGTTTGACTTTTATTTTTTGTGCAAATTGACATTACCCTATAAATTTTATTTGAGCTATCAACAATATGCTGGGTTATCGAATTAGGCCGTGAGGAATTTTATAGTTATTAAATGAATTCGGATATATGCCGATCCCTTTCAAACTCGTTTGATTTACAAGTCTTATGAATTATGATGAACGTATCATTGTTTTCATAATTAAAGTTCATCTTAGATTTCCCTCGCATGTGGAAGTACTAAAGCCTCTACTAGTTTTTTTTGGGAAATGTAAAGCCTCTACTAGTTAGGAAATCATATTTTGCATACATGTCGAGCAATTTGTAACTTTTTTGCATTCATCTGCTTTCTCACACTACGATCTTAATGAACACTTTTTGCATACATGCGTTACGCCTTGGCTCTCTTCAGCTTGAGTGTTTGAGAGGCTTCTTATAATCTTATTGTAATTTTCTTTTTCTCCTCAAATATAAATTTGTAACTTTGAGAAGAGAATACAAAGGCATTTATAAATGAGCCCAGGTTAAGCTATTTATACAAATCCATGTATATAGGAACTATCTCGTTAGTGATTGGTAATAAAAGTAGGGTGCCCAAATGAGTTATACGAACTCCAATCTTCGACATCAGTTGTGATCGGTCCCAAGGTTTCATCTCCGGGACTTTCTGTTGGACGATAGACAATGCATAAGTGAATATATATACCTTCTGGGATTGGCACATAACAAAAGCTTGCACCAAAACAATAAATCTGAGGAAGATGATCAAAATGTATAGAAGATGTGGGAGTAAGTTTTACGAATACAAGAAATGGGGTAAAAATTGAAATGTTAGGCCAAATTCAGTGCATTGCGCCATGTAAAGATGGATTTAGGTCGATCAAATGGTAGATCAGCAATGCAGTAACAAGATGGAAAATTGCAAGTTATCTGGGGAAGTAACTAAAATGTTCTTATATATTGTCTGAATCACATGGGCACCACATTAGGCCTCGTTTGAGCCATGACATATACCCTCTGGTTTTCTACATATGAGCATTTAGACACTTCTACTTACTAAAGCAAACTACTGTGTTTGTGCTGAGAGATATTAACAGGAAGTCATTGAGGCATCTAAGAAAGATTATAGGCAGCCGACTAGTGTGCCTGACTCAGGACTAAAATGTCCTGGTCGAATTAAGGGAGCCTCTTACAGGATAAGGAGCTCCTCATTAGCTTGCTGCCTCCAGGAAAGTGGTTGTCTAGCTACCCATCCATGAAGTTTTACTGGTTTGATATGCAGATCCCAAGTCGATCACGAAAATAAAAGTCCAGGAGAGGAAAAATGAACTTAACTAAGAAGGTTTTATACATTTAACATTATGGTTAAGTTGATGGCCAGTTATCAGGGCAAAGTGAATTCACAAAGGAGGTTCATTTGAACCTTACTAACGCTACCTGACTAACTTGACCTACAGCTTCGTGAGAGAACTTTGTCCATGTATCCTCTTGTATGAAGCGTAATGGGACGATATGTTCAAGTCTGGTGTCAGTATATACAATGCCAAAAGTATGATGTTTACGAAAGCCGTGTCTAAGAAAGCAAGAAAGAAAAAGTTGTTAGTGCTAGCTCCATCAGAAGAAGTCATCAAAAGCGCTAGCCCCTTCCTTCCTCACCTTTTCATTGTTCTTACTTTCATCTCCTGCAAAATGTATCATCAAGAGGGAAAGAAAAACATAAACTAATTAACAGAACTTAATAAGTGTTAACTTCTAAACAAAAACCGTTATAGTCCAAGTTGCAACGACAAAATGATGTGCAAGTGATTGCTGAATAACGATCTCTTTTGGAAAGTCATAAGAATCAGACAGATTCGGTGCTTTTGTCACAAGAATTTAGTAGAATGAAACACTACAAAAGGTGGGAACAAGATGATCTAGATTGTGCATATTGCTGCCCAAGTAATTTCACCATGGACACACAAATTATGTATCATACGATCATTGTCTTTAGTACAATCACTTACACATTACCAAACTCAATTCGAAACTTTAAAGAATGTTCTGATTTATGAGGTACATATGGCCCGAAAATCAGAACACAGCTAAACTAACCTGAAACATCTCCAGCAGAAACGTCCTGAACTATAAGCGGGACAGAACTGGGGCCTGGGGAGGATAAGTTATTTGCATTTGAAACTGGAGCTGGAAAAGTAAAATCTGAGTCAGTGGATGAACATTCAGAGTTACTGGAAATGCTATCAACTCTAACAATTGGCCCCAAAGCTGAACTTGATTTTGATGCAGTAGACAATATTGTTTTGAGCTCCGAAACTTGGTCTGACATGCCATATATCATCCTGAAACACACTAAACCTTTTTTAGTATTAGTCATGATTTATGAGCAGCATTACAAACCTAATCGTATTGATCACAATTCCACAAATCCAGAAATCTGGAGTATTGGACGAAATGTTTACATCACCAGAAATCATACTCTCCCTCTCTTTCTCTCTCTATCTCTCTCCCTCCATCCCTTCTCTCTCTCAAAAGATTATAATTTTGTTTCTTCAGCATATGTCAATGCAGAAATAATTTTCTTCGTCCAAAGAAAACAGAATATCTATAACTGCTTTATTGCTCAAAGGCCCAAAATGATTTTCACTCGGAATTTTGTACATTGACAAGATTTAGTCATCTTTTTTCATTTGCAAGTTGTATCAAAGTTTTCAAGTTTGTCAGGGACACAACCAAGCCTCTTTTCACTCAAGGCAAAACATATTTAGCTCTACACATCACATATACGAAACAGATATGAGAAAAATGAGAACTGATGCATGAATAATTTCAACTAGTACTACCTGTTCAAAGAGTCCTGAAGTTGATGAACTATTCTCTCAGTTTCCTCTAATTTTTTATGTCCTTCCTCGCTTGAGACCCGGGCTTCTAGGTATCTCCTTTCAAACTCATTAGCTCTCTGTTTTTCTGCTTGCAACATGACCTATTGAGTGATGAAAAAAGATCATCAGTTCATAGATGCTATATATCCTAAGCCAGATCAATCTGAGAAAAATAATGGAAAAGAGTTTGAAACACTTGTGTTTCTGAAGCTGTAGGTAAAAATGGGGTACCTTCAATTTTTCGACTTGTGCAGTAAGAATCTCAATTGTATCAGCATCTTGATCTGAACCTGTTAGTTTTTTGGTCATTGTGCATGTTTCATCAATTTCTATTGCTTCAGCCCGATTCTCAACCAATATGCTTTTTTCATTGACTTTCACGGAGGATTCCAAATTTGTTGACTCCCCTCCTTTTGCTTCTTGGTCATTCTGAATAAATCATCTAAACTATTCAGTAAAAGACTTGGCAGTTCGTAGACAACATAGCACATGCCTCATGAGTTTAACCCCACATTTACTGAATAAAACTGTTCATTAAATTTTTAGTTACCTTATCTTTCACAGAGGACTCCAACTTTGTTGCCTCTTCTAGTTCTGCTTCTTCCATGTCAGTCTGCACGGATTATTTTTCAGTCAAAAGACTTGAGAGTTCATTGATTATACTTAAGCATATGCTTCTTCACATTTTTATCAGGGCAACCTAACAGTCAAATAACAATTTATTTCATTGACGTGGCTTACTTTAGCTTCCTTAGAGGCCTCCAACTTTGGTGCTTCTTTTTCCTTTGGTACTTCCAAGTCAGTCTACATAAATCATTTTAATTTTTCAGTTATAAGAATTGAATGTCATTATCTGCCATGATGCTTCTGATCTCCTAGAAAATATAAGACACGCTGATGCTTCTGAGAAGGCTAATATGTGTTCATGCTTCCTACAGTCATTCTGTGAGGATGAGAAAATGGCAACAAACTACTCGATATGGGAACATAGGAAGATAAGTAATCACCTGAGTAATAGATTTTGCATTGGATTTTGCTCTTTCTCTATAGGCATCACGAGCAGTCATTCCCTTGAAAGCAGTCTATCAGAAAATTGAATAGAACTAGGTCATGAAATAAGTCTCACAAGGCGTCAATGTTACTTCTTTGAGAACCTGAATAGCACCAACCGGTGTAATATAGCAACATAGGACGCAAGGTACCCACCTGAATAACAACTGCCGCCTCAACTGTATATCTAAAATCATCACGAGCAGCCATTGCCCTTAAAGCTGTCTATAAGAAAATTGAAGAGAACCAGGTCATGAAATAAGTCCTTGCTTCTTTGAGAACCTGAATAGCAGAAACCGGTGTAATATGGCAACATAGGAAGCAAGGAACCCACCTGAATAACAATTGCTGCGTCTACTTTATATCTAAAATCATCACGAACAGCCATTGCACGTAAACCTGACTGTTAGACAATTAAGGAGAACATGGATTTTGAGTCTTTTCACAACAGTATTTACAAAAGTTCTTTGGGAATGTAAAACGCAACAAACAGTGCATAACAGTAACACATGAAGCAAGAAGCGTTAATCACCTGAATAGTAACTGCCGTTGAACGTTTGGATTTAAACTCAACAGAAGCAACCTTTGCCCGTAGATATGATTGTAAGACAACTGAAGAGAAGATCATTCTGAGATAATCTTTTCTTGCCAGGCGTGTACGTGAAGTCTTCTGAATTTTAACTGCGGCAGCCTCCAGTTTCTTCAGCTTAACTAACTTGCGAGCCAATTCTCCTGGAATCAAAACAATGAAGTTCTTTGAAACTGTATATATAAAGTTATGTAGTCTATGTATGTGCAGCCAAATGTGAAGATATCTATAGGGATTACAACAAATGCATCAAAACACAAAGAAATGGCTGAGAATGTTCAGGAATCACAAGGTACATCCCCAATAAAAAGACCTACTCTTCTTCCTATGTTCTCACCTCTACAAACTGATTGTATGCAAATAGAAGCCATCTGTGTACTAAAAAACTTTTTACGAGCAACAAGAGTTCTGCCCTGTGTTTGAATCACCTTCGCTGAGTTTCCATGCATGAGTATTCTCTGTGCATCAAGCACAGCCATCTGACCAACTCTTAAAAAAACCTTTGTTTTCCCTATCTGGCGGGAAAAGAAGAAAAACAAAACAGAAAATCATCATTTGTAGCTGAATTAAGCACACACACACAAACACATAAATGTCCGTATGCATGTGTAATGTCTTGCACATAAAAAATAGGTGATGGATATTCAGACTAATCGCTTTTTGTTGCGATATAAATCCACATGGGAAATATGGGACATTGCCTATGGGTTTACAAGGGTTTGAACCACTTCATCAATTACCAACTGGTTTTGAATGTGAAGCCTAGATTACTTTATCAGCTTTGATTAAGCCCTTTATTTTTGTGTTATTATGTCTCACTTCCCTATCTCTTCTTCCTTTCATATTCTTCTCCATTCTTATTCCCTCTTATCTTCTTGTTTTATCTATTATTTCCATTGAGTTCTGCATTATAGCTACCCAAGTGCATATGATTATCATTACCAAGCTCTACACTAAAATATCATAACTGCACCACAGTGAAGCTAATAATATCTCGACTTGCCGAAGTTAATGTGCATGTCCACTTAGGTGATTGACACGCAACCAGTTCCTATTACCTGATAACCTGTTAGCCCCATCTTCTCCAAAACCTTTTTACACGCTTCACTTTCAGGACACCTGACAATATCGGCATTAAGATCAGAATTGGGGACAGAGACCAAAAACCATGAAAACCAGAATACCCAATTAGATGAAGAGAAAATGTGAATATTGAAAAGAGATCAAAGTGATGCTTACTCCATTTTCAAGACCTCTGGTGCCAGGATACGAAAGCGAGTTAAAAATTCAGAAAAATTCCTGTAAGTAGGGAATCCAGCACATTTTATTCTGACTGCCTCTAAAACTCCCTACAGAAATGACAAACTATGAATGCCACCAATCTAGAATAAGTAAAAGGTTCAAGTACGATTACTATTATACTTACACCAGAACGCAGTTGCTGGATGACATTGACATTTTCAAATACTGCAGGTTTCCGGAGATTATTTGGCTTTATACATCTTATGTAGTGGGGCTGTGTAGAATTAAGAGTTTCCATCAATTGTTGCAGTTGTAGCTGCATCAGCAAGGTCAAAGAATCAGGTTCACCTTTCTGCAGTAATTCATCTCATGCCAGGGAAGCAGTTGATTGTAATGTATAAATCCAATGTATTCCAAGGCACAACACAACATTATTAGTATAATGGTTAGTTTTTTTACTTTTCTTTCTTGATCACTCAATAATGATACAGTAAAACTGGACAACTGATCCACCACAGTGGAAAGCAGGAATTCATATTAAATGAAGTTAGCTAGCTGCAGACAAACCATCCCAATTATGTCCTTAACTTTAGGATAAGTTCCCACACATATGTAACAATATTGTTTTTTTGATAACTCAAATGTCAACAGAACCAGAATAGAATGTACCCTAAAACGAGAACTGATAGAAGAGAACTTAGAAGATTTGGCGGCCTCCTCAGTGACTGGAGGAAAAAGACCCGCTACAAAGGGGCATTGTGAAGCAGTCAACAAATCTCGATGTTCAGGAACAACATAATCTTTATTTTTGTCTAAAAATTGATCAGATTGATATTGTACCTGAAGCATATGTCAAATAAAAGAACCAAGAAAACATAAATTCCAAAAATATTATAGACAATGAAATCCAGAGAAAAGTATAAAACCAAGCTCACTTCTCCTGCATAATGAACAATGGTGAAATCAGACCGGGTCAGCTTTGGCTTGATGAACCGTTTGTTATTTTTAAATTCCTGATAAAGCTTTGTTGAAAATGTTTCATGAGTTGATTTTGGAAACATACTGTGAAGAGAAAAATAATCAGTCTTATAATAGCAACAACAATAATAAAAATAAATAAATAGTCAGATTAGAAAAACAAATTATGTTGCAAAAATAAAAGGAGGTACAAAATATTTTTACAAACACCATTTAGTTTTGTTCTCTGACTAAGCCAACAAATGGGATTACAATCATTACATTCATTCCCAGTGGTCATAGATAGGAAACTGACCAAAGAGTGCTCACCCATCTAGTTGTGCAAAAGAAATAAAGCTTTACAATAACATTTACTGATATAATTGCCGTTCAAAAAGAAAGAAAAGATATTGAACAGAAGTACTAGATACCACTAGGATGTAATTGATACTTAACCTGACTAAAAGAAAGCTAAAAGTCTCTCTCTCTATATATATAATCATAATAAGGGATCCCTTAATGGAAGGGCCCTGTATATATATATATATATATATATATATATGATTTTGTTAACAATGGAAACCTTACCATGTTTATATAAACTACTAAACCATACTGGGATGCAAAACTTAAACTATAGATAACAGGTACTGAATGAAAACTGCTTCAACATGTAGAGATATATTATTTCTCCTATTATGCAGCACCTGAGCAGGAACACTTTGTGTGTGTGCGTAAATTCAAAGACAAAACTGTACCATAGATTTCACCCAACAAATGAGAGTATACTCTTTTGAGTGAGTGCACAAAAATAAACGATGTTATCATACCAGGCTTCATCGAGCAGAGCAATGATCCCACCTTTTTTCTGTGCACAAACATATTATTTAGTATTATATGGAATACAAAATCCAGCATGATTAACTTCAAAATGCAAAGACCAGAAATGCATTGTTGAATCAGTGACAGTCAGCAAAACAAGCAGACTTTTATAATCTATTAGCATGGCTCAAAAATACTTCTGGGCTATGCAATCAAGCAGATGAAAATATAAATAAACGCAAAGCATCAATGGAGCAAGGGAAAAGCCACTGATTTTAGAATAATGTCCTCAGACTAATTTCTGATTTTGGCTACTTGAAGGCTACAAGGAAGCAGAGGAGAGATACAGAGCCAGAGACAGACCTGTTCAATGAGATCTAGGACATCTTTGTTATCAACAAATTCTATGTAGCTCCAGTCAATTTCCTCTTTGGTATATTCCTCTTGTTCCGACTTGAAGACATGCTGAATGACATTATAGCACTTTAGATTCTACATTGAAAACAATGACTTATAACTCAAGTTTTCAGTATGACTAACCTCATACCTTGTTGAAATGTTGTTGCAGCTTTTCATTAGTGTAATTAATACAGAACTGCTCAAAACTGCATTTATGAAATATAAGTCAGTACTCAGAATGACAAAGTGGATTCTAATTGAATAATCAGGGATTATTTGTTTCATAATTCATCATCAGGAAAACATAATATCATTGGTACTGATGGATTTTCTAAGTACCTTAGTGCAGGTTGGAAGTTTAATACGCATCATAGGTATTAAATATAGCATAAATCATATATACTTCATACTTTGGAAGTTTTGTTATGCAAACCCAACAGAACAAATCATATTTACATATATACACATTTACATATACGTATAAATATAGTATATGTATTGATATATATCTTTTAATATATATGTTTTCATTTATGTCACATGCACACAATGTAGTCATGCATGATTGACCAAAACATATCTGTGTATCCCACATCTTTTGTGTTCACGCATTAGTCATTACCTGTTAGTTTTGAAGCTTTCAAAACCATATATATCAAGAATCCCAATCAAACACTTTGAGCTAGGGTCTTGTCCAATTGAGACATTGATTTTATCCACCAACCTGAACATAAAAGAAATAAAAGAGGAAGAAAAAAACCAACAATGATTGTTAATATAAATGCTTCATTTCCACTACAAGCATTCAAGTAAAAATTATTCATTAGCATCTAACCAGTTAAACAACAGAGAATATATTGTCTTGGCCAAACCATCTCTGCTAACTGCCGCGCCAAGTGGGTCAAGACTTCTTTTAATAATTTCTTCTGGAGTAATCATTACGCGCTTACAGAGTGCATCTTCTAGTGTGCCAGGATCACACCTGATATATGAAATGTGGATAAACAACACACTCTAAGTCCGATAGAAAAATAAAAAAGTCAAAAATAAAAATCTAAAAAGCAAAGCATGAGACACACATGAGAAGTTCTGCTGCCATTTTAAGATGAAAAATGGATTGGTCATCTTTTATGACGGAGGAATCATTGTCTTCCCCATTGGCAAAATCAATATTTCCAAGATGAAGAATTCCTGCCACAACTCTGAAAATAGCTTCCTGAATAAGAGATTTGGAGATAGAAGCTATCAGGTATATAGCTTAACTTAAAAATCGTGGTTATTTTTATTCAGACCAAAAGAGCATGCCTGTTCTTCTTCGCTTATTCCAATAACATTCATGGCTCTCCTAGTGGAGAGATATAACTGAGCATCATCGATATCAGCCAACTCAAAGCAACTTGATTGATTAAGATAGCGATATGATTGAGGATCCACCAACTTATATTTCTCTCTCTCCTGATAAGACTCAAAAATTATCTACTCAAAAATACTGTGGAATATCAAAATATGCACCGAAGTACAAAATTAAGTAATCAACCTTCTCTGGAGCCGCACACAGGAAATAAAAACAGTGATAGTTACGCTCAAAGTCAGATAGTTGGCAAACACGAGATCTCTCTAAGAGATAAGTTCTGATGGCTGCCCCTGATATTCTACCACGATTATCAAATTGAATCTCGACAAACTTCCCAAAGCGGCTGCAACAGAATATTCAAGATAAAACCAGTTCGGACATTTCACTGTCTAGTAAAAAAGAATTGGAAATAGTCAAATAGATTATGCTGTCAATTTATTCCTTCACTTGAGAAAATATTGTGCATTGAATTTTCATTGTTTCCATTAAGAGGGAATGACAAGACAAACTAACTAACGTCTAGTTCTTAGAGTGTATGAAAGTGAGCAGGCAAACCATACTTAATTTATAAGTCAATTCCAGGAATATAAGAGTGAAGAATGCATAGTAACTATGCAAACCAAAAGAGTAAGGAAACAAGACAAAGCAACACAGAGGTACAAATCTCAAGGAACTTGACAGTTACTGACCTGGAATTGTTATTTTTAACAGTCTTGGCATTACCAAATGCTTCGAGAACTGGATTTGACTGCACCGTGTCAGTAAATACAAATTGCTTTTAGAGTGGTACAAGTTTAAACAAGGAAACAGATATGCAGAATCAGAACTAAACAGCATTTTTCTTCAGTCAAGGGAAGGAATGGTTATGCTAAGGTTCTAATCTCTAAGTAGTTTTACTATGAACTTAGTGCAAATAACCATCTTACTTCTAAAACTTGTTGTTCAACAGTCCGTCCTTCAGCTGCAGCATTGCCACCCAAGTATGCAAGATAGCGCATTAGCATTTTAGTTGTTTCAGTCTTACCAGCTCCGCTTTCACCGCTAACCAGAATAGAGTTGCTCTTTCCCTCATTAACCATTTCCCTGGTCAGGTTTTATTTGATAAACACAGTCAAGTAATTGAGTCATCTTTTAAGGAGACAAAAGGGGTAGGATGCTAAAGAAACGCAGATCACCTGTATGCAGCATCAGCTAATGCAAAAACATGAGGGCTGAGTTCTCCAAATGGTACTTGCTTGTACCGTTTCATCATAGAATCATCATATAGATGTGAGAGAGTTTGGAATGGATTCACCGCGATGAGAATGTTTCCGCTGTAAGTCTGCAATGTTATCAAAAGTATTGTGATAGAGACCCCACTAGCAGTGATTAAATTTTTTAACATGAAGGCGTTCATTGATTGAGTAAAACTCAAAGTTAGAGAAACCTTACATAGATTTCATTAATCTCATATCTGGTTGCCAAATTGTAAAGCACTCCAGGTTCATGCAAATATGACAACTTAGTCATGTCATCAACTCCAACATCAGGAGTTTCTGTATCTTTCGGGTGTAACTTTGACACCTTTGCAGTAACCTGGGGCAATAGCAAAGTGGATTATTTGTCACAAGTAAACAGAAATATGAACTTAACTGGCATCTGAATGAAGCTTCTTATTTGCTGATATGTGACACATGAACAATAAGTGCATTACCGTATTCTCCTCGCTAATCTGAATCTCAGCTTCCTCTCCATTAATCTTGACTACTTTTCCATCAGTCCAAATCAACTCCGGGTCCTCCACCCAGACATGAGACGCAACAACAATGGTCACTGGCTTGCTCTGCCCCAGTTGATCACATTAAAATCTTTATGTAAAAGTAAAACTCACAACTGCTCTTCACGTTATGCTACATTTCTAATACCATAACTATTTCAACATCGTCTTGATCAAATTCACACGTGCATGTAAACGAGAATGTAATGGATGAGTAGGGAAATGTGAACGTTACCATTGTGATCGCTTCAGACCCAGAAACGTAGAGGGTGTGGTGTGTAGGAATGGGAATCCATTTAGGTTTGGGTCGGATTTCTGATGATCCAAAGGGGATGATGAAGAGGAGGAGAAGTTTGATGTGATTGGTTCAAGGGGTGTTGTTTGGCTTGGTTTGTGGAAGTGGCGGTCTTCCAAGGTCCCGGAATTTCGCCTTTCTTGTGGCTCTCTCTCACTCTCTTCGCGCCTTACTCTCTCCCTCTCTACACCACTCTTGATTCACGTAATTCCAACACATTGGCCGGTTAAACAAACAAAAAAACAAAATATAAAAAGAAAATGTAACCACCGTTGTTGAGGACTTTTTTTAATAGTTTATTATATTTATTTTTAATTATATTTTTATGTTAACCGTTCACATTTTAGATTTATATAAGTAAATCACTTTTACAAATTTTTCAGCTAAATTGATAATCATTAAGGAATCGAATTAAGATCAAATCAATAGACGCTTCAAATTTATAAATGTTTTAACGATTTTTAATTTAGATGAAAATTTGAAATGATAATCGAATTATATATATATCTACAAACTAAACGGTCAACATGTAAATATGTGATCGAAAAAATAGTGAAACGAAGAATCCTCAACTTAGTGATCCTCATCCCACTATTAAAATTTGAGTCATTTGACTATATATTGATCCGGTAGCATTGTCATCATACAAAATACTAGTTTTTTAAAATAAAATATTATTGTATTAATAACGCAAGCTAAAATGGCTATAGAACCATCAGTCCCGCTCACCTACGGGGCGAAATTCACGGGACAGAAAGGGACGAAATCGTTCTGGCCATCAGATCTTACTTGAGTTCATCTAACGGCTGCAATTGCAAAATCCTTAAAACTTCATTTGTACCCGATCCTGTCTTTCTTCTCTCCATGTCTCTCCTCCCTTTCTCTTCCTCCTCACCTCTGCCGTTATCTCTTTCTCTCATGTCTCCCTTTCTTCTCTCCTTTTCTCACCTCCTCCTTCCCTCTTCTCTCTTTCTATTTTTAACCTAGAAGATTGAGCAAGAGAGCTTGGTTACAACTTTCTCTGGCAAGATTTGTGAACTGATGAAAGGTTGGATGGAGAATTGCTTATAGAAAACATGGGATTTGAGGATGATAAATATGGGATCTGAGGAGGAATATGTATGGAGAATTGCTTATAGAAAACAGGTTGGATGGCAGAGTGAGGAGAAGAAGGGGAAAGAGAATGAAGAGAGACGGGATCGAGTACAAAACTGGTTTTACAGGTTTTGCAATTGCACCCGTTAGATTAACTCAAGTAAGATCTGATGGCCAGAACGATTTCGTCCCTTTCTGTCCCGTGAATTCCGTCCCGCAGGTGAGCACGTCTGATAGAACCATTACATTGGAAATTTCTGCTCACTTGCTAAATTGGAGCCTAAGGGCATCTACAACCGTTATTCTAAAACCTATAAGAGTATCTCCAACAATTTGAGAGAGGCTTGTCTGGTAACTTTGAAAATGATTTACAAAAATAATTTTTTAAAATAAAAACGTCAATTTGTCGTTTTCAATTTTTCTTTGTAAAGTTGAAAATATTTTTATTTTTCATTTTTAACGTTTTTGAAAATATTTCATCAAACACATTTTCATTTTCAAAAATAAAAATATACGTTTGAAAACGTTACTGAACACCACCTTATAATTTCTCTATAATACGGAAGTAAAAGTCAAAGCTTTATGCATTTGTTTATCTACAACTCCAACAGATACCATATTTTAAAGATTTCATAACCATTCCCTAAATCCTTATCTAAAATTATAGAGTTTGCTGCAAATTTAGAAAATTTGGTTTTCTCTCTCTTCAAAAGTTCCTTATTTTAGACTTATGGGGAAGCTGTGTAGAGCGACACAACCAATTTCTTCCCTAAAATAGAGAAATTTCAGGATTGAGGAAGCTGTTAGAGTTGCTCTAATAGGTTTAGGTTTTTTAATTTTGCATCTCCAACTCATATACAAGTTCAGTCAAAATAAAATTAAACCTAAAAAAGTTTTATTTTGACTCAACTATTTAAAAAGAATCATAAATTTCTCACTCATGAATTAAGTAGTCTATACATGATTTGAGTTTAGGTTTTTGATTATAAGGGTTGAAAATGCAAAAATCATATGAAATAAATAGATTTGAGTGACTCAAAGTTTAAATTTAGATATAAGTTATAGCATAATAGTTTGAGACATCCTAACAGAGGATAAGAACCATTAACTTATGACATTATTAACTCAGCTAATCATCAGCTAGCTATCACATAGTCATCAATAAGAAGCAATAGGTTTTTTCTAGTGTGGATCTTTTTCATTCCATTAAACGTCTCAATAATTTCTCAATCTCTGCTGGTTCTTACAAGGAATAAGAAGCAATTGTTTCTTTTGAAACTTTAGAAAAAAAAAAATTCCAAATCTTTGTCCTCTATTGCGTAAAACCCGCAGGAATATACAATTTATACGTGTGAAAATATGTTCAAAATACAAAACTTGTTGAAAATACGTAACATATTTGATCAATCTGATCATACCTTGAAAGCATCATCATTTGTTCTATCATTTCTAATATAGATCGATAATACTTCACTTAAGTTAGTGTGTCCTAAAGAAACATTTCATTGGAATATGATCTATTCAAATAACTGTGTCAAGGGTTCATAATTAGAGGGAGAAATCGACTACTCAAAACTCACATAATATACCAACTATCTATATATTAGCTTTATATTCTCCTAAAAATTTCTCAATCTCTGCTGGTTCTTGCAAGAAATAAGAAGCAATTGTTTCTTTTGAAATTTTAGAAACAAGAATTCCAAATCTTTGTCCTCCATTGCGTAAAACCCTTAGGAATATACAATTTATACGTGTGAAAATATGTTCAAAATAACTTGTTGAAAATACGTAACATATTTGATCAATCTGATCATACCTTGAAAGCATCCCCATTTGTTCTATTATCACTAATATAGACCGGTAATGCTTCACTTGAGTTGGCGTGTCCTAAAGAAACATTTCATTGGAATATGATCGATTCAAATAAATGTGTCAAGTGTACGTAATTAGAGAGAGAAATCGACTACTCAAAACTCACCTAATATATCAACTATCTATATATTAGCTTTATATTCTCCTAAAAATTCTCAAACTCTGCTCGTTCTTGCAATGAATAAGATGCAATTGTTTCTTTTGGAACTTTAGAAATAAGAATTCTTAACCTTTGTCCTCTATTGCGTAAAACCCGTACGAATATACAATTTATATGTGTGAAAATATGTTCAAAATACAAAACTTGTTGAAAATACGTTACATATTTGATCAATCTGATCATACCTTGAAAGCATCCTCACTTGTTCTATCATCTCTAATATTGACATGTAATACTTCACTTGAATTGGCGTGTCCTAATTAAACATTTCATTGGAATATGATCGATTTAAATAAATGTGTCAAGTGTACGTAATTAGAGAGAGAAATCGACTACTAAAAACTCACTTAATATACCGACTATCTATATATTAGTTTTATGTTTTTTCAAAAATTCCTCAATCTCTGCTGGTTCTTACAAGGAATAAGAAGCAATTATTTCTTTTAGAACTTTAGAAGCAAGAATTCCAAATCTTTGTCCTCTATTCCGTAAAACCCGCATGAATATACAATTTATATGTGTGAAAATATGTTCAAAATACAAAACTTGTTGAAAATAAGTATCATATTTGATCAATCTGATCATACCTTGAAAGCATACACATTTGTTCTATCATCTCTAATATAGACAGGTAATACTTCACTTGAGTTGGCGTGTCCTAAAGAAACATTTTATTGGAATATGATTGATTCAAATAAATGTTTCAAGGATACGTAATTAGAGGGAGAAATCGACTACTCAAAAGTCACCTAATGTTCCAATTATCTATATATTAGCTATATATTCTCCTAAAAATTTCTCAATCTCTGTTTGTTCTTACAAGGAATAAGAAGCAATTATTTCTTTTGAAATTTTAGAAACAAGAATTCCAAATCTTTGTTCTCTATTGCGTAAAACCCACAGGAATATACAATTTATACGGGTGAGAATATGTTCAAAATACTAAACTCGTTGAAAATACGTAACATATTTGATCAATCTAATCATACCTTCAGAGCATCCCCATTTGTTCTATTATTTCTAATATAGACCGATAATACTTCACTTGAGTTGGCGGGTCTTAAATAAACATTTCACTAGAATATGATCGATTCAAATAACTATGTCAAGGGTACGTAATTAGAGGGAGAAATCGACTACTCAAAACTCACCTAATATACCGACTATCTATATATTAGCTTTATATTCTCCTAAAAAATTCTCAAACTCTGCTGGTTCTTGCAATAAATAAGATGCAATTGTTTCTTTTGAAACTTTAGAAACAAGAATTCTTAACCTTTGTCCTCTATTGCGTAAAACCCGTACGAATATACAATTTATACGTGTGAAAATATGTTCAACATACAAAACTTGTTGAAAATACGTAACATATTTGATCAATCTGATCATACCTTGAAAGTGTCCTCATTTGTTCTATCATCTCTAATATAGACCGGTAATACTTCATTTGAGTTGGCGTGTCCTTAAAAAACATTTCATTGGAATATGATCCTTTCAAATAACTGTGTCAAGGGTACGTAGTTAGAGGGAGAAATTGACTACTCAAAATTCACCTAATATACCGACTATCTATATATTAGCTTTATATTCATTTAAGAAATATTACATGAAAGTTTTCATATACTATATGTTATATACAAATATAGTGTGTGTGTATATATATATATATTGTAGGCATATAATTTTCATATGTTGGCATTCCTATACATGATTAAATTCTCAACAAACTGATATCATGTGTATCTTAATATTTGATTAACGAATTTTATTACAAGTGATGATCATTCCTTTTAAGGTATGATTTTATGTAAATAAAATTCTAACTCAGTTAGATCTATTTACATTATTGTTGTGTGAGAAAATGAATGAAACCTATTTTGATTAGGTTTTATATGTTTGAATATCTTATTTTTATATTTGATATGTGTTAGACATCCAATTCAGTAGTAGTAGAATATGCTAGGAATGATAGTTTGGTAAAATATGTAATGACAGATGGAAAGTGGACATCAACTTGTCATAATTTGTTAATTTGTGTCCTTAAAAGTGTAAGATATTGTAAAAATAAATGAAATTTAATACAAATTAACAAATCTAGAATGATATATATCATCAACAAAACATCATCATAAAAATAAATGAAATTTAATACAAATAATGATTCAACTTAGCCCAATATTTAAAAAACATATATATATACATAATTAATAATTCACACACACACACACACATATATATATATATACATAATTAATAATTCACATATATATACATGAAAATATACAAATTAACAAATATATATAAACATCATATATATAAGCATGGATTAAACGAATCTAGACGAAAATATACCCGAAAATAAACGAATTCCGTCAAAAATTAATAAATAAAAAAGTTAAATAATACGTACCAATGACCAAAATGGATAGAGAACTTCAATTTATGAATCAAAAATTTTTGATGGAGAATTGATGAATCGACATGAAAGAAATGGATGGAGAGATGGATCAGAGGAAACTCATGATGATGAGGAAAGATAGTATAGAACTTCAATTCGTAAGCTTTATATTTATCAGATTTGATTTCACTTAGCAGACGGAATATTCTGTCGATTAAGAAAAAATTCGTCGACTAAAAAATTATTCGTTCTGCACCGTGTCAAAGAATTATTGAACTTTATTTTCTTAGCCGACGGAATATTCTTTCGGCTAAGAATACATTTCCGTCGACTAAGAGTTACCTAGTCGACGGATAATATTTCGTTGACTAAGTGCATACTAGTCGACGGAAAATCTTCGTCGACTAGGTATCTCATAATCGACGGATCAAATTTCGTCGACTAGGATACACTTAGCCAACGAAATATGTCAACTGAATTTATCCGTCAGCTAGGAATTTTGTAGTCGACGAAAATGGTCGACGAAAATTTTCCATCCGCTATGATAATCTTAGTCGACGGAAAATTTATCCTTTCTAACGGAAATAGTTCCGTTTGCTAGGGTAATCCTAGCCAACGGAATAGTCCTGCTTCCGTCACCTAAGAGCCCAAATCCACTAGTGCACCTCCACAAGCTCTGCCTTCAAACTACAATTCAAAGTTCCACATATATTCAAAATTGGACTGAATCACTAGCACAGATACTCGAGTAACGTGAACATCAAAAATCACCTAACCTAGCTCCTCTGTCGTTGTCTGAATCGGTTGATTGACTCGGGTCGCCGTCGTGCCACTGTCAAGCTCCAATCTCCACTTTCCAGCTACAGTTGATGGAATTTAACCAAGGAAGGAGGACGACGAGGAAGAGACGAGCAAAACTGACAGGTTTCAAGCCATGTCATCGGAGAACCAGTTCGATCCTCGTCAGACCCGATTTGTCTCTGTGTGAGCTTTAATTCTCACAAACTAGGATGAATCAGCCTCTACCACCACAACAGGGAGGACCGCACCCCTGAGAAGAAGCGAACCTGACCGACCCTGCGGTTTAGGTCGACCAGAGTTGGCCGCAAATGTTAAGTCGGGTTAGCCGGATCTGGGTTCAGGTCGGGTCAATCAAATATTTTTGATACTGAAGGGGCGAGACGCGAAAGAAAAGAGAGAAGAGGAGAATATTTTTGTGAAATAAAATGGGTAACCCTAGACATTTCTATTTATACTAAAAATTCCCAAAAAGCCATCAACTTTTGTTGACCATAACTTTCTCATACGAAATCCGTTTTACATTTGTCACATATCTACGGACTCGTATCGTCGTGCTCTACAACTTATGTGAAAAAAGTTTCACGAGAATCCTAACGAATAAAAAGTCAACTCTTTGACCCATCGATTAGAGTCGTCCAACACTTCTGCTATTCTCTCGAGCCACGAACCTCTCTAACTCTGCTTAATAATTTCTAATATAATATTTGAAATTATTTATAAATTTTCTAGGTATTACACTTTATATATATACAGGACCCTTTCCAATGAGGGATCATTTTTTGTGTTCATTTATTGGGATAGATCCACACCATTAGATATGTATTTTAATGAATTTGGATGGTTGAGATTAAAACAAAAAACTTAACACTTATGTCAAACCTACACCGTTCAATATAATTAAAAAATCGAAACTTTAGATGCCTTAAAGATCTCCAAATTATATGAAATTTTTGTAGAGGTGATCTACACATATAGCTCAACAAACTAAAAGGTGGAGATGCCAAAATTTGATCGGGAAGTTTGTGTAATAACCTATCCCTAGAAATAGTAAAAAAGTGATCCCTCATTGAAAGGGGGTTGTGTGTGTGTGTATATATATAATGAGCAATCTTTAAATTACTAAAATGTGTTTTGTCAAAATTACCCCTATTAAGTTAATTTCGATTAATAAAAAAAGATTATTATGGTAAACAACTAAATAAAAACAAAATAAATAAATTGAAGAGATAATTTATGAAAGAAAAACATGGGTAGTGGATAAAAAATGGATTTTGACAAACCACAAACGTCCAAAAATGCAACGATACAAGTATATATGAGAAGAAAATTAACAGTGATGTTGTAAAAGATTCGGCTATATATTGTTTGGTGGCATTTTCACCTTATAATATATTAGTTTATACTAGTTGTAGCATCTATTGGGTTGGTTATTCAATCAACAATAAAAAAATAGGTTATTTATGTTAAGTTTACAAACAAATACTCTAGACACAATTAATGTAGACACCAAATGAACTTGTTTAACAAAATAAGAGTAGATTGTGTTAGGATATGATCACATCAATCAAATGCACTTATGGCTTACACACCTTTTTTGATATGTAATCCATGTTTTTAGCTTGTGTAATTAGTCATGACGACTTCCAGGCGTGGCACATGATGTCGTGGGATGAACTTAAAAGCGAAACATGTGTTACAATTAGTTTTCTAAAAAATTGGGCGCCCAACCCACTTAGGTGTTGAGTGGTAGTAGACTTGGAAAGGAACAAAAAATCGGCAATCCTAGGAGGAAGCGCCTTTAGGAGGTCTCAAGGTGGGTCTAGGCGGTCTTTAGGCATGTTTATGCAGGTCTAGGCGTCCTCTAGATAGGTCTAGGCAGATAACCTCTCGACAAGTCTAAGCAACCTCTGGGCGGTCGAAGTGGCCTCTGGGTGGTCTAGGCGGCCTTCCGCGTATAAGCGGCCTTTGGGCATAAGCGGTCTTTGGGCGATCTAAGTAGATCGGTCTAGATGCGAAAGCGCCATGTGTTACAATCAATGTTCTAAAAAATCGGTCACCCAGCCCGTCTAGGCACTAGTTGGTAGTGGACTTGGAGAGGAATGACAAATCGGCAATCCTAAGAGGAAGAAGAGCCTTAAACAGCCTCTAGGCGGGTCTTTGGGCGTGTTTAAGCTCGTTTAGGCGGCCTATGGACAGGTCTAGGCAGCCTCTATAAGGCATCTAGGCAGGTCTAAGCGGCTAGTCTATGCGGCCTCTCAGTAGGTCTAGGAAGTCTCAGGGCAGTCTAGGTGGTCTCTGGATGGTCATAATAGCCTCTGGGCAGTCTAGGTGGTCTAGATGACCTCTAAGAGGGTCAAGCGGGTCTAAACAACCTTTGGGGGGTCTAGGGCTCTAGGTGACATCTGGGCATTTTAGACGGCCTTTGGACGATATTGGCGGTCATTTTTTTAGAATTGTCGTCGTTCTGTTCAGGTTTTTCGTAAGAGAGAGTCAATGGCTGCTGCGTTCCTACAAGAGATGAGCAGATGCTTGTTACTTGATATGGTTTGACTATTTTTTTTAATATGGTTTGACATTAATCATACACATTTTTGAGTTGATCAATAACTTAGCTTAAATGACTATAAATTACTAATCGATAGCTCCTAACCATGATCACCAAAATTGTTGACTTACACAATAACAGCTTACTTGACATTATTATTTCAACCGACACATGGCCTGAAGACAACACACTTGGCAATATGTAACACTTAAATTTAATAGTTTATTTAAGACAACTTTTATCTGGCCCAAGATGTTTAAAGTGCGGATGGTTCAGCGTTTTCAGCTATCACACACCGGTGATGGAGTTGCGCTTGTTCTGAACGCCAAATGCATCCAAACGTTCTTACCATGAAGAAGAAGAAGAAGAAGAAGAAGGCCAAGGAGATCGGGATTGAAGGTCTGGGAAACAACCTCACCTAAAACTTGAATTGTGATCAAGGTTGGCTGCAAATTTGTTGTTGTTGAATCCGCAGGCATGAAGAAGTTCAGTATTAAGGTCTGGTGTTCATTCGGCAAGAAAAGACGGTGTGATCGATGCGTGATCATGAAGAAATCGACGACGTCCGCTTCTGAGCAGCTATATATATAATTATTCATAATTTAATAAACAAAGATTTGATCTCCTGCAATAAATAACAGTACAAAGAGATAGAATCTATAAACTTAAATTACACAAACACAGTACAAATATATATATTTATTCTCAATGCTCAAATTAGATAAAAGGAAGTCTTTCTTCACCATTTCCCCCTTCCATACTCATGGTAAAAAAAAGTATCCATATATCCTAGCTTACCATTTTCCACTAATCACTTTTCCTTCCTTACAGCATAAATGATGAACCCCCACATTTACCCAACGCGGTAATAATCAACAATCAACTGCCTCCTCCACGTGTCCGAATACTGTAGCCTATAGACACCGCAAATGAAAAGTTATAACTGAAAAAGCTTGAAAAGCTCAACGCCCCCTAATCCACAAGAAAACGAGAGAAGAGTAGACAAGAAGAAGAAGACTCTTACTACTCTCACACACACACGCAGAAGCCATGACCCAACCTCCTTCTTCTTCTTCTTCTTCTTCTTCTTCTTCTTCTTCTTCTGCTTCTTGTACGCCGCTGATCCCGGGCCTCCCAAACGACATCGCATCCCTAATCCTCTCCACCATCCCTTTCTCCCACCACGCGCGTCTCAAGCCGACCTGCAAATCGTGGCGCCTCTTCCTCTCCTCCAAAACCCTAATCGCTTCCCGCCGAGCCCACCGCCACCGCCTCTCCCACCTCATCTGCATCTTCCCTCAGGACCCCGCCGTCGCCGCACCTTACCTCTTCGACCCTCGCCACCTCGCCTGGTGTCCTCTCCCACCTATGCCCTGCAACGCCCAGCTCTACGGCCGCTGCAACTTCACCGCCGTCGCGATCGGGCATCACCTCTACGTCCTCGGCGGCTCTCTCTTCGACGCTCGCTCTTTCCCCATCGACCGCCCCTCTCCGTCGTCCGCGGTGTTCCGGTTTGACTTCACCACCGCCAAGTGGGAGTGCCGCGCGCCGATGCTCTCCCCGCGCGGGAGCTTCGCCTGCGCGAAGGTTCCTGATTCTGACCAGATCATCGTCGCCGGAGGCGGCTCGCGGCACTCGGTGTTCAGCGCCGGCGGGAGCAGGATGAGCTCGGTGGAGAAGTATGACGTATGCAGAGACGAGTGGGTGGCAATGGAAGGGCTGCCGAGCTTTCGGGCCGGGTGTGTGGGGTTCTTTGCTGGTGATGAGGAGAGGGAGTTTTGGGTGATGGGAGGGTATGGAGAGGCCAGGACTATAGCCGAGGTGGTGCCGGTGGATGAGTATTACCGGAATGCGGTGGTGATGGAAATGGAGAGTGGGAATGGTGGTGGAAGGTGGAGGGAGACTGGTGATATGTGGGAAGGAGGGGAGAGAACCAAGCTTGGGAAGATTGTGGTGGTTGATAATGAGGTTGATCCTGCGCAGCCTGGTGTGTTCATGCTTGATGGGAATGATATATTCAGGTAACTTTGACTAAACTCTACCTGGAATTTGTTTGTTTTGGTTTTTGGGATTGGATGTTGATGAAGTTCGGTTTAGTGTGTAGAGTTTTGGTTGAAATGTGTGATTTAGTTGGTAGAGAAATACTTGCTGCAGATTGTTGGTAAATGAAGTAATCATTATATGAAACTACAATGAAATGTAGAAATCAGGTAGACATTCTTTGTAAATGAAGGACTGAGGAACTAAGTATTCAGAACCTAGACTGATGACTATTGTATCTCTTCCCCCTGTGTGATTGGAATAATTCTTACAGCATGTGTAACATATGAATGAGAAGGGGAGATATGACTTTAAGAAACTACAATGTTGTTTAGAGCTAATGTGCTAGTACTGCACCTTGATGATTGTGTGTCTAAGCTTGAAGAGCGAGTCTGTAGAATGTCTAAGCTTGAAGAGTGTCTCAGGTGTATATACTAGGAAGAGCTAGAGGGTGGGTGTATAATGCTGAGATTATTCCGATTCCACATGATCCTTTCATGCTCATCTTTGAAATTCACACAATAAAGAATGCAGAAGATGTAGCGCACATGCCTAATCTGTTATTGAGATGACTAAACCTCTATCAATTAATTACTGATGAGAAGTTATGTATGATTCAAATTGATAGTCTCTCCTAATTTAGAGTTATGAGAAGTGATCTAACATGGCCCTTATGGACGTGATGTTTTAGTTTTTTGTTCTTCTAGGCTGATTGTAGTTATTAATTTTACATGTAGGAATATCTCTCTTATTTTTTTATGTTTTCAGTACAGAGAAAGGTAAAAGACACATAAGCGTAGGGGACTATTTTATAGGCAGGAATACTTGCCATTTACATGCAGTAATACCTGCCATTTACGTGCAGGAATACTTGCCATTTTTACTAGTTATATCATGAGAAAGTTGAAGGATGATGCGTAGTTCAGGGGACAATTTGTACTGTCATTTTTCACCTTTACATATGACTATTCATCATTCACCTTTACATGCAAGAATATTTATCATTCTGTAATATAATGAAAAAGGTGAAACATGCATAGTCTAGGGTGCAAGTTGTACTCGCTGATTATAGAAAAACTGCAGTCTCATGACTTGTGAGTTTGCTTTTATGTATTGTTACTGATGTACCATGGTTGTATGCCATGTAGCACATGTTTATGTGTCCGTTTGAGTCTTGAATGTTTTGCCTTGTTATTTGAGTGCTGTTTGCTATTCTCACCTTCAAGAACATCCTGCACTCGTATAGGATATTAAAACTTGAGGTGCTAATGCCATGCAGTCACTTTAGGAATTACTCCTCTGCATTTGATTTTTGAATGAAAATTTCAAAGTTAATTAGTTGTTGGGTTAGGTCTTTGATTGATAGTTTCATCAGAATTGCTTACATCAGAATTGATAGTTCAACGTCATATTAAATGTTCTGCCTTCTTACTGCACTGCAGATATGACCTGGCATCAAATCGATGGAGTTTGGAGTCACATATTCCAAGGAAGCCTCCTTGCAACTCATCATTTGCGTTCACTGTATTGGATGGAGAGCTGTATGCTATAACATTCTGGAACACAGTTGAGCGATTGCAGAAGAGAGCTGGAAGGCTTTACATCCAAATCTACCATCCTCAGCAGAAGACTTGGAGAACTCTCATTACCAAGTCACCTTTCCGTTATGACTTGGATTTTGATGCAGCAGTTATGAGCACTGTTCACTTGTGAACTTCATTTCTAGTTATGAGCACTGTTCACTTGTGAACTTCATTTCTAATTGTTTGTACTTGTGTGAAAGTGAAACGATGCATAGTACCAATTTATGTGCAGATTCATGTGTATGCTGCTTCTCTGGTTCATCATTGCTACCAGCATATTTGTAGTCATTGTGCAGCATAGTGGTGTTAATTAGAACTACAGTGAATTTGAGTGAATCTAAGCTTCATATATCAATATAGACGTTTACTTTCCCTTATTTTTTTTGAGTTCACCCTTTTGTACTGTCATGTTTATCAAAATTAAAGTGACAATTGTGTCCGGTGGATTCTCTAATTTCTTCAAACTCGGTATTGAAGAAATTGTTCGCTCGATTGTCCCATCTTCAAACTAAAAATTCCAACATTTAAGTCCACAAATGGCAAGACTAGGTTGTTCTTCATGAAAGCTTTGCATCTGGAATTGCTTGAGACATCGAATGAGAAGGAAGAACTGCTCTTACTCAAGAACATTGCTCTGAGTCGCACCAAACCTTGCCATGACAAATGGGACCTTGAAACCCCTGCAGCCAATAGTTGGGCCGGGTCAGCAACGGGTTTTCGGGTTCATTTTCAGCCGTGTGTCCAACAACTATAACTTGCCCTATACAACTAGAAAACCACCCGAAGAGCCATTCATGTTCATTACATTTGGCGGGGATCAAACTTTCTCCCTCCGAAACCGTAAAACATAGATTTTCATTTTTAAGCTACATTAAATTTTGCTCTGAAATTTTGAAAATCTACTGTGTGGATTTGGAGGGAAGAAAATGTCGACGGATTTACTACTGAGGCCATCGTGCAGCGGCTGTGGTTCGACGTCGGAATTATACGGAAGCAACTGCAAGCACACCACCCTGTGCGTTTCGTTTGATTCAAGTCAGTTGCATTTCTCTATTGTACATTTGAACTTCTAAGATTTAGGATTTTGGAATTAAATTGTTGTTGTAAATTTGATATACAGGAATATAGTGTTTCGGTGAATACTGTTGATGAGGAGTACTTCTCGACGGGGCTGCCGAAATTTTTGAACAAGAAATGTGGTGAAAGTAAATGGTCTGTGTAAAAAGAAAAGTAAAGGTGGATTACAAGGACGCCAATATAGGTTGCAGGTGACTTCTTAACCAGTGACGGAGTCAGAATTAAAGAGTTAGGGGGTTCAAATATAAACGGTAGTCTATGAGGTATAAAAAATAAAATTATATTATTTTTTTTGTAGATAAAGAAGAAAAATATATGAATTATTAATTCAAATTTGATATAATAGGCATAATATAACCTAATGGAAAAATATTAATGGAAAACATTCTATCAAAGATTGAAATAGTCGTTTGTTAATTTATTGATGATTCATCAATAATTGTTCACAAAAAATGACTGCAACTAAGGTAAATTTCATAAATCAAAAGGGTTTATTAATGATTTATAAACAAAAATCACTGTAATTAAGCTAAAACATGAAGCTTAATTAAACCGTTTAGGAATGTTGAAGAGGTTCGGACCCTCTCACCCTTACACTTAGCTCCGCCCATGCTCTTAACTCCTTGTTTGGGAAAATTTGTGTATTACTTACTTGCAGTGGCTGAGCCAATAGTGAAATTATGGATATTCACTTTTTAATGTATATGTATGTGATATGTGTTGTCCTTGTTCATATGATTATATCACTAGGGAATATGTATTTGATTTCTGCAAAATTTTGAGGACTATGTTAAGGCACCTCCATGCCAACAGCAGAACTGGTTTAGTTTATATTTTGAACAACTGCGCAACATTGAAAACCCTAATTTGACAAATATAATCCATATATAGTACGTGTGTTAGCTTCTTACTCTAAGGTAATATGATAGCTGACAAAACAATTCATATTCTATTTATTTTGATATGTTCACGGAAAAACAAAGTTTGTAGTTGATAGTATATCTTCACTAATCCTTGACTTTGTTACTCCCTTAGCTTGGTCCTGTTGGCTAGGGAGCATAAGCATACTCGAAAACAGATTTCACTACCATACCCAATCTGTTCCTAACTTTCCATTTAGATCCGCTAGAAAACATGAGATTATGAGAATGAGTGCTTCTAATTTTTAATTTTAAGAAAAAAAAAATATTTTATTAAATAACTAACACACCCTTACATGAAATTCAAACTCGTAACCCCAACGTTATCAGTGTTCCTAATTTATTTGGTTGAAAATTTGAAATTCAATGTAGCTACCCGCTTTAATTTTACAAAAATAAGGAGACTAAATTAAATCTCATCCCCAATTAAATTTTGGGACAAATATTTTTTTGTCTCTAAATGAAACTAATTGTCTCTAAACAATGTCGTATACATAATTTTGAACAACAAAACTTTTAGAGACGAAACAATTTTTTCCATCTCTAATCATGTATTTGAGGGTCGAAATATTGGTCCATCTCTAAAAAATTTGTCTCAATGGGTTTTTTTTCTTCTAGTAGCGAATCAGTAAAAACTCAAAGAAAACTAAGATGAAGTATCAGGGAAAAGGAAAGACATTTTTGTAATGTTTTGACCACTAGTAATAAATTATTAAATTAGTAATACATTTATTACTTTAACAATAAAATTTACACTCAGTAAAACTCTATTACCATAGTAAAACCCCGTCAACAACGTTGGTTGGAGACCAGAGGTTAGAAATCAGATCAGAGGTCTGAGCTCAGCTCGCATCGCCTTGAGGCAGTGGCGAAGGAGGTTGCAGACGTAGGGTTAGTGTTAGGCATCGACGTCAAGACTGCGTCGGCATCATGAAATCTGCATCGTCCAGGAGGGAGAGAGAGAGAGAGAGAGAGAGAGAAAGAGAGGTGTCGGCGTCGTCAAGCATGCGTCCGCGTTTGCTTAGAGATTGAGCTTGCAGATCGAATCTCGCCTCATCGGCGTTGGCAGGCTTCGGGTGGCGGTGGCTGGCTTCAGGTGAGAGAGAAAAAAAAGAAATAAGAGGGTGAAATGATAAGAGAGTAGGTTAAAGGCCTTAATTATAAGAGGTTATTATCTATTTCAATGAAAAAGTCAATTTCATTTATTCTTAATAGGATTACTCTCCTGCCATTAACACTAAATGGATATTTGCTAAATTAAGAATATTGTGTTAAAGAGAGAAAACTTTACATTTCACCAGCAAAGGATATTTTCTTGCTACCGCAGCTAGCCCAGCAATCACCAGACAAGAGAAAGGCGCACCATATTTTTTAAACTCACTGTCATGCACCGTACAAATTAACAAAAGTAAAGAATCATAAATTTCATTATTTTGTCATTAGATACAAGTTAATTATCCGCGCTTGAGTGTTATATAAACAGTGCCCTTCAAATTTGAATACAAATTATTCTGTGAATCTCATAAACCATATTCATTACAACTTAATGAAAAAAACGACGTCATGAACTAGCTGGAACCATGTTGAGGAATAAGGAACCATGAGCTTCAGGAATTAGTGGTCGGATTTCCACCAGTAGGTGGCGTAGGAGCTTTCTGCAACCTTTGGCGGATAATTGAAGAAATGTAGCTGCCCTGATCAGAAGCATAAAGCACTCCTCTGCCGCCGGTACTGGGCGGGAATATAGTACGGACCCTCTCGACAGTTTGCTTGATAACCACAGGGAAATGGGGAGGATCAGTAACGGTTCCCTTTTGCTGGAAATCTTTGTTTAAGACTCTGCACGCCTCATTTGAGCTCATGTTCAGAAGCACAACCACTACTGTAGCCACCAACACCATTTTCATGAACAACTTCATTTCGTTTTTTGGACAAAATAAAGAACTTTACTCTTTCAACTTTTGGTTTGTTTTTGTTCTTCTCTGTATGAAAGAAAAGATGAAAGATTGAATGAATGAATATGAGATGAGGCGATTGATACTTAAGAGGGGCTTTTATACGCATCAATGCATGGACTGGTATATGACTTGAAATTTTCAAATATATATGTAAGTACGTGTAGCTATATATTCGTTGTTTTGACTATTGACGATTTTTTTAAAAAGGGTTAGAATTATTGAATGGGTCGCATGTACCGCAAGAAACTGGGAGGATGCTCTGCTGGTTTGTGGCTGGAGCATGTAGCTAGGAGGATCTTGAACGTTGAATGTTTTGAAGTGTTTGGTGTGTGCTAACCTTTTACACGACCAGAGCATACTAGTTTGACAGAAGTAACAAATTCAACTTTTATTTATTTTATGAACAACGCATATATATACTTTGGTCATCTTGAGTCCTTAATAAGGTTTTAACTGTGTTGCAAAATTTACTTCCCTACTTTTTTCCTAATTAAAATACCAAGAACTCATGAGGTTTACCCAGTTCTAATAAATATATATAAAATGAAATAATTATTACAACATTCTTGGGAGGCAGCTCCACGAGTCATACATCAAACCAGAAAGACCGCCAATAAGTCAAAACCGAAAATTAGTATAGCCAAGGTCGATTGGAGTAGCTCCAATACACGGAAGTGTATATACACGACACATGTAAATGGTTGAGATTAAATAATATAACATTGATATATGGGTGGTCAAACATATAAATTGTTATAAATGACTAAAATTGACGGCCGTGCATACAAAAATTTTCTAAAATTGACGTTCTTCTAGATCAATGGCGGAGCCATGTCAATGCCAAGGGTGACATGACAGTGATGACACCCTTAACTTTCTACTTGATGTGCGATCTGATACTATGAATATTTTCATCTAGCCAAAACTTCTAGTATATTTGCTTGCTGGCACCCCTAACAAATATTTGGGAAGTTGTCATGAAGTGAAAAATTAAAGAGCAAGAGCTATGCGACATTAAAATAGTAATATTTTGTTTATATTTAAGTCTTATTTGTATTATTTTCGAATGAAATAAACATAATAAATGAAAATTTTATTATGTGGTAGATCTTCATTCACATAACTAAAATCTGTTGATTTATCTTCCAAATTTCTAATTTAGGGATGCAAATAGTTGCTATAAAATGTGCGGGGGGAATGAAAATTAATAGAGCAAAGAATGCATAGTAACTAGGCTTGATTTTACATTTCGGGTAACGTATGATTTTTCTTTTACTACAAATATATTGGCCGGCCCCCTCATTATATAATCCTAGCTCCGCCTTTGTTCTAGATATAAGACATGCATGGATCAAACAAATTGACCTTATAGACCCGATAGTATACATCTTAAGCTTTTCATACATTTTGATGGTCTACGAAGTATACATTTAGTCATCGATTACTTAGTTTTTCGTATATTAGCATGACAAATATCGAGAGATTTATAATATAGTCATTAGCGTTTGATTTCTTCTGCCCGAAATGCATGCAATTGTAGAAATACGTTTGCACAAGCTGCACAACCTTACATTATCCGTGAACGAGAACCGTTGTTAACACTTAACACTGCCATAATTCTAAGTCCATAATTTTTGGGAGTACTAGGAAATTTGTGTTCTTGATTAATAATACTATTCTCTAAGACGTTTTACATACTCCTAGACCCTTAAGAAATTCTTCGATAGCCGATAGTAGAATATAGACCATGTTTGGAGTATGGAAGAAGTTGAAATACATGCACTAAGTACTTCGCTTGTTCTCCATTATATATATATAACAAACCCTATTCAAGATTATTTATACCCTCCCCGTATTCAGATATTCAGATAGTCATCCTAGCTAGCTATTAGCACGCTTTCATCGATCATCACCATGGGTTTTCGGAATGTTGGCATCGCCGTTGCCGCTCCGCTCTTGCTATTTTTCATGACTGTGCAGCTTTCCGAGGCTGGCAGGGTGTTGCTTTCCGGGGAAGAATTCTCTACCGTGAACGAACTTTTCGTTTCAATGAAGTCGATCGGGGCAGATGTTAGGGGTCCTCCTCCTCCTGATGGTGCTAATCCACCCACCAACCGCCCAGGTGGTCCTAAGAGTCTTCAGAGTCATGACGAAACAAACTTTGCAGGAGGCCACATTACTATGCCGCCTTCAAGTCTCCGGTACTAATTGGCGAGACCAATCGTATATAAACAAGTGATATTACATATATCGAAATGGAAATATACTATATACCACAGAAGATATATATTCTTACCTATAAAGTCAAATAATATTGTATTGCATTTTGTTGTTCTACGTACTCTTAGTTATATGGAGATATATTTTTGAATAAGAATAAACGTGAAATCATTAGAAATAGCAGACATATTGATCTGTTATACGATTTTCATTATATGATCCGATTATCGCAAATTATTGCTCTTTAATTAGGAAGCTTATGTTGCTACTTGGCACAGAGAGAAAGAGAGAATCATCAATTCTATTGATCCGTAATTACAGACAGGTTGTGCATGCATGATATATACACGAGTATATATCCTTAGCAGCTAAGAAAAAGAATAGGGGAAGAAAACGTTAATTTCTTCAGTACTGGGACTTACATAACGATCATGTCCAATTAATCTGTATACATGTATATTTTTTAAAGCTGTTAACTAAACTTATTCAAGATCAAAAGACCTAATTAACTTGCGCGAAGCCGCGAACCATGAACGTACTTCAAGGCTTGTTAGTGCCCTTGTTACCACCAGACGGCACAGGACCTTTCTGCAATCTCTGGCGGATAACCGAGGGAATGAAGATTCCTCCGTCCAAAACATAGTGCAGACCGTTTCCAGTTGATGATGGGATAAACGTTGTCTCCTCATTAGAACCAGTACTGGGTGATCGGACTATAGTCGTCTCCACTATTTGATTGATAACCAAAGGGAGCTGGGGAAGCTTAACTGTAGCACCCCTCTGCAAGACTTCTTTGTTTAAGACTCTGCAGGCCTCATTTGACCCCATGTTCATAAGAACAACCACTGCGGCCACCAACACCATCTTCATGGAAAACTTCATTTCGTTTCTGGACAGACAAGAACTTATTGCTTCTTTTGGGTTTCTGATTTTCTGTGTGGAAGAGAAGATGAAAAGATTGAATGAATATGTAGATGGAGGGGGTTGACGGGTTTATACATATATGCATCAAAATGAGCGAGTAGGAATTGTAATACACGACGACGTACGATGACTGGAATATTTCAAATATTTGTGTAGCTATTCGTTGTTTTGACTCCCACCAGCGACTGATAAAAAAAGTCAAAATTTGAATGGGTCGCACAAGAAAATGGTATTAGTGATTCAAAATGCATGTATTTTCAAAATCACGTTCGTTGTTCATGGTTTTATTTTCACATCCTCTAAATTTGGTTTTTCTTTGACTCCATTTCTTGCATGGAATTAATCGTGCATGCATGAGACTATTAGTTTCATATAGGTTTAGATTTTGTTAGTTATACGCGTATTTCTAATTGAAATCACTTATTATAACTCATAAGTGTGCGGCTCGATCACTTAGATTTTAGCCAATCTGAAAATTAATGCACGAATAAAATTTGTTAAATTCAACCATTCATGTTTATGCTAATAAACAAGAATTACGAATATACTAATTTTCTTTGATTCGATTAAAAATTTGCGTAAGTGATATGTATGTTCAGGAAAACCGAGTCAAGAGTCAAGTAATTAAGCCTCACATCGACTGAGAAGGAACAAGAAAACAACGACCAATTTGCTGAAGCAGGACCCGAAAAAGAATTATATATCAATATTGTACCCGAAACATAATGTAATAGGTTGAGTTGTTTTTACTAGAGAAACAAGCATATATCTTTGACTCACCTGTTCGTGAATTTCATTTACTTACACATCTGCTTATTGCTGCGCAGTTTTGGACTGAACTTTCGAAGCTTCATTGATTTAGATAGTCCAGAAGCGTGTGCGAGGGTGGGAGGGTCTGAATGTTGAATGTTTGAAGTGGTTGGTGTATGCTAACCTCTTACACGACAAGATACTTTGACACAAGCTTATTCAATGCAACTTAATTATCTGTGTAATTAACCTGCGTATCTGATGGTGAATTGGTGATGACAATAGTTTATCAGAAATAGATGACTCAAGTTTAGTCTCATTCGGTTTCTAATAGAAGGCAGTCAGGCATATATGGGAAAACAAAACAAGAACAAAAAGAGACGAACAAGCTCGACAACTTTGTTACTAGCTTATACTTTCCTGGAAGTGTTTTCTAGTACGTAGTTTTTTTCTTCTCGATCTTGCATGTATGCCCAGAACGTACGCAAGGCTTAAGCTTAGTACTTTCTCCAAAAGTTGAACTTGAATGCTAATTAGACCATGTTTAACGTATGAAACAAGGTTGAAAACCCATGCATTGAGGCATATATGTTGGTGAGTATAAATACCAATATATGCAAGTGATATTAACTCACCTCATCTCCACATATATCCTTCATTAATTGTCGTCTTAGATATCTTAATCTTTTCTAGCAAGGTCTTCAATTGTCATCATCATGGGTGTTCTCAATGTTATCGGAACTACTTCAATGCTACTGCTATTTCTAGTAAGCATGAACTTTTCGGAGGCTGGCAGGGTGTTGCTTGGCGAGGAAGAAAACTCGACGATGAAGAACAGACTTTTCGGTTTGACAGAATTGAAGGCGAAGGGTTCTCCACCTCCCGCTGGACCTAATCCACCCACCAACATCCCTAGTCCTACTCCCCCTAATGGTCATCATGACCAAAAGAACTTTACAGGCCACACTACTACTGAAAACTCCACCAAGAACAAACTTTTCGTTTTAATGGAGTCGAAGCAGATGGGTCCTGTCCCTCCCGGTGGACCTAATCCACCCACCAACAAACCTGCTCCTCCGCATCCTACTAATGGTCATGCTGCTTCAACCATCAACCAAAGAAACTTTGCAGGCCTCCTCCGTATGCGTACCCTAGCTTCAGGTTTCCATTGCTAAACGGCATGGTCATATGAGCATCCTAAATTAATGAATGGGTTGGCTTGGGGAAATCGAAATAAGCTAGCACCAAATACTAGCTAGTATACTAATTTATTGTTACATATATACTATAACACGTAAAATAATGTTATGTTGTCGATCAATTCATTGTGGTAATCTAGCTACACGATCTACATGGAATAAAATGAATATGTGAATTATTTTGGGCATCATCATTTGATTAATTAATCTGTTTCTGTTTTGCATTATGCACCTACAGAGGACTAATTATGACTTGCAATCAAATCTATCTTCAATTAACAACGTTCTCTTATAGTGCCTTCGTCCGGCGCCGGCCACAGCCCAACTCCACCCAAGAGATCACTAACGGCATCCCAGCAGCATGATGTCTCTCCATTCTTCTCCGTCTGTCACCATTGACTGATTTTCACGGTAGAGAGGTGTGTGCTGGTCCAGTAGAGCAGTGTCGGCTACTGGCGATAGCCGGAGATGCTGGAATGTCATTGCATGCTGCTGGGATGCCACTGGTGACCGGCTGGGTGGAGGAGGGTCGTCGTCGGTGCAGACGGAGGAGAACGGAGGGACGTCCGCACTATAAGAGGATTGCGGACGTCCGCTTCACATCTTTTCTACATATTAAAAAAGGTGAAGATGTGATTTTATGATAAAAAAGTTAGTGTAAACCCCGATCCCTCATATATGTCAAAAAAAATCTCTTATTGGAAGTGAGTTATATATATAAAGAGAGGGACGAATATTAGTGGAAGGATTGTTTATTATCAATTTTGAAAGTTCTACTAGACCCGTCCTGTTTTGAAATCTATAAATCTATGACTTGAAATTTGGCATGAAACAATTTCTTCAGATAGCATGTACCGACAAACTTCGGTTTAATTTCTTCAGGCTTAGTTTTTTAGGGACTCAATCCCCCAATTTCTTAAGAATCTATACCTGAGGATCAACTCAGTCTACACATTTTCACTTTCTTCACTTAGTTACTTTCAGTATTAATACTGTTTTATTTTGTAGATGAGGTGACTCTGCTCTTTGTTTGAAGTAGATTTGTTAAGCCCTTACCTTTTTGTACTTGACTTTCTTTTCTCTTTATTAGAATTCAGCTCCTTTTAAAGCAAAAAAAATGGCATGCAACAAATTAATTTTGAATAGGCTATAGCTAGGGTTCACCTCCGCCCAAGTGTAGAGCCAAGGTGAAAACAAAAGGATTCAATTAGTAGTAGCTAGCCATTTACCACCTCGATCTATTGCCCACTACAACAATTCCTGTAGTAATAATTTAGAAAATAATCTTCGTAAAGGTTAATCACGCAGAAGTAATCAAGGTAGATCATTGACTGAGTAATCGATTCCTTAATGCATCATTGTTCATATATGTGGACGTACAGTTAGATCGATTGTCCATTTGTATCCATATTTGATATTTTTTCAGTAATCAATATTTTCATGAGGCTAGTCGTTAGCAAACACCTTAGATGTTTGAATCTGAATGATGTATGGCATAGTCATGATGTCGACCCGATATATATAAAGTAAATGGATAGTAGATTTACAAGAAAAAGTTGATAAATTAAGCATGTATATATCTAGTAAATTGATAAAAGTTGATCGATGGAATAATTCTATTTCTTTGTCATGGATGTATATATCTTACAAGTGATGCATGCATGTACGTTATACATAACATGGATCTTGCTCTACAAGAAACAATGAAAATCTGTACCTACTTGGTGTAAATTGTATACAAATTAATCAGGCGCTCATAAACAATTTTTACAACTGATTGATAAAAGCTAGACCTAAACTTGCTGGAACCATATGTTGAGGGAGGAACAAGGATCTTCAGGGAGTGTTCGTGCCTGGATTACCGCCACCTGAGGGTACTGTCCCCTTCTGCAATCTTTGACGGATAATTGAAGGAACGTAGATGCCTCGGTTAGAGACATAGTGCCGTCCTTGGTCGGCAGTAACCTCATCATATTTTAGTCCCCTCTGTACCATTTGTTTCATAATCGAAGGCATCTGGGTAGGATTGACAGTACCCTTTTGTAGAGCGTCAGTGTTCAAGACCCTGCAGGCGTCAATTGACTCCATGTTCATAAGAACCACCACCACTGCGGCCACCACTACCATTCTCGTGAAGAGCTTCATTTCTACTACGTACCGGGGAATTCGAGAGAATTAATCAATTTGGGTAAGAAAAACAGTTTGCTTTCTTTGGCTTTGGTTTTGTTCTTCTGTAGTTCTGTGTATGCAAGAAAATATGAAAGATTTAAGGAATGGAATGAATGAATAAGAAGAGCACGGTAAGAGGAGTTTTTATAGGCATCAAAATGGACCGGTATTTGTATATATTACATGACGATGGACTATGACTTGAAATTTTCAAGTGCTTGTGTGGCTATACGCGCTGTATTGACTATTCACGATTTTGTTGTTAAAAAGGTCAAATTGAATGGGTCACTGGTGACACAACAAGAAACTGGGGATTATTTCAAACTGTTTCTTGAGCTTGAAGATCACGTAGAACGACGCCGTTGGCATTCATTTGTTTCACTTTCATATGCTTTAGTTTCTTTTCCTCAAGCAAGTCTATCTCTTCCCCGCATAAATGCATGGCACTTTCATATACCTAGTTTCTTCTAGCTCAAGTCTAGCTAGCAAAATAATTATCGAATAATGATGTGCGAACCATTTCTGAGGATCGATAATTCAATATCAATTAAACTTATGTAAGTTAAAAATTATTAGAAAACCACATAGACTGCAACCCAGACGAAGCTGCACTAAGATCCGTCCTTGCAGATGATCGATCAAGCTGAGTGATTGTTTAGGACTAACTTGCTGTATGTTATATATATCTCGACGTCACTTGCTGGGTAGTTTTGGACTGAGCTTTAGGGTTCTGGTGGCTTAGCTAAAAACGTGTAGGAGGCTCGATCTTGAACGTTGAATTATATGTTTTTGAAGTGTTTGGTGCATATATATATATATGTATATATATATATATATATATATATATATATATGCTAACCTTTTACAAGACAATATCAACTAATTTGACAAAAACATATCATGATTACATGTATGATATGGTTATGTGCGACTGAAATCTAGAGTCTCAATTGACTTGACATATTGACTAACGATCAGGACCGTTTCTTGTTATGACTTCTCTTTATCTGATCAACCTGCAGCCATTGCTTAATTAGCTAGACGATTTCATACGACAAAACTGAATATTTCATAAGTTACCTTATTTGCTCTCTTTTTTTGCGAAGCAATTCGTTATGGTTGCTTTTGTTATTACTACTAGATATTGTTAAGTTTTTTAACTTCTAGAAGTTCAGACTTTGTTTTAACATTTCATTCTTTTATACAATAAGATATTACTCCAATATTAGCTCATCGGAAACGAACAATGTAGGGGTCACCTCCTCGGCTCAAGCCGAAAGTGTTGAAGGGTCCATCACACTTCCGGATCAACCGATTAAGTAGCACCTTCAAGTTTTGATGCTTTTCATTATGAACGAACTAGGTGTAGGTCTTTGAAGCTTTCAGTTGCAAATTTGGTTTGTATTCGGACAAAAAAGAATTTAGATATTTCATTTTGGGAAAAATATGTAATTTTCACTTTAATTATTTTCTACTGATCCACCCCATCAATCTGTGATTCTAGTGAGCTTTGAACCCTTAAATCCACATTGTTAAGTAATAAGGCAAGCCAAGGCCACAACAGTATGCCTTCTGTTATCCTCTTACAAATTTAAGTTTGTTCTTATTCATCAAGTTTACTTCATGCAAGATTTTACCTGTGTTACGAAATCGCTTCCTTGTTCCTTCACATTCTGACAGACAAGGGGAAGTGAGCAAGAGAGTTGAGAATACTTACAACACGTAAGTAATTTCATCACATGAAGATTGAAACAAATGAATGAATCTCAAATAATACAAATACACAAATTGCCATTCTTGTTACAAGGATGCTGCACTGGTTGACCTTATTTTGCAGTTACATGGTTTTTCAGAAGCCAAAAAATACAAAAGCAAAAATGGATTCACTAGCTACAGAAACGTCACAGTTGAAGTTAGTTGCAGTTGCTGAGTCTCATTGCTATTTTAGCATGTAGAACCGGGTGGACATTGACCGGGGATGTTGGAGCAACAATTGCCTCCTCCCGGAGGGGTCGAACCTTTTTGGAGGGACTCCAACACAAGTCGCAGACCATTGTTCTTTGCCCATTCTTCTGCTCTCAGGTGCCTCATTTCTCCAAGTTGTACACAGGAGAGCAACACTATGCAAATCAAAAGAATGGAGAACAAGCATCTCTTCGTAGAAGACCTCATTATTGTGTTTGGGATCGTAAGGAATGGAATCAATGTATGTTTCAGACTTTCTGTTGCAGGTTTTCTAACAATCTCTGTTTGCTTTCTTCTTTACCAGTTTTGAATGTACAAAATGAAGTAGGAAATGAATGATGTTTGAGTTTGGAGGGGAAGAGCTACTTATATAGGAGGGCGCTCGGCAATTTTAATTGGATGTCTTTGACTTGTTGCGCCTATCTCCCTGCTTATTCGACATTGACTAATTTGTGGGTTGAAGGTTGAACCTGAGTTTGGAACAAATCAAATACACGCTAGCAAACTTGGGTGCCAAACAGTGTTACATAGGTTCAGCCTAGTTTCCTTCTGGGTCAAAATTTTTGATTCACGAGTCACACAGAAGAATAGAATCGTTAAAAGTAAAACATATACAAATGCTAGTTGATTGTGACCAAGCCCTGAGGAACCAGTACACCACAAAATGTCAAATTCAAACAATACTCTTATCTCTAAAACATATTGTATATGCATAAAACAGGTTTAACTATGATGAAAAATTTCCCTTTTTCTTGATTGATGAATGAACTCCTTGTCTACGGATGAGAAATGAATCCCGCCTTGTCTTTCTGAGATTAGAAGAAGCCCTCTAAGCCTAGTTTAATATTTTGAAAAAATACTTGCATCAATCCGCCTTGTCTTTCTGAGATTAGAAGAAGCCCTCTAAGCCTAGTTTAATATTTTGAAAAAATACTTGCATCAATACCGGTATTGATGCAAGTATTTTTTCAAAATATTAAACTAGGCTTAGAGGTCTTCTCGCGTGCGTGCATACTCTTCTTTATTTACATATTTTTACCAATGTAAATCATAATCTTAGCCGTTCAAAACTTTAATTAACCAATCAAGATCACATATGCAAAAATCAATTTGAAAAATGATCGTTTACTCAATCAAATGTTTCAATCAAATGGACAGTTATGGTGAAAGTTAGCAGCCTCATGAATTGTCGTCCATTTGATTGATGCATTTGGTTAAGCAAACGATCTTTTTTCAAATTGATTTTTTGCAAAAATGATCTTGATTGGTTAATTAAACTTTTGGAATGACTAAGATTATAATTTACATTGTTAGAAGTTTGTAAATAAAGGAGAGTATGCACGCACGCCCGTCAATATTGGTATTGACGCAAGTATTTCCCTAATATTTTTCCAATCCATTTTTCTTTCCTCTGGCCTACCCCAAATAAAACCTACTTATACCATAGAATGGGCAAGAAAGAAAGACAAGAGGACACTCGAAGATTAAAACCAAAAAGTTATGTATCTTGCAATTCAATTTATGTAAAAGCATTTGCATATTATATGAAACACTTCATTGAATATTAATGACATAAACACACTAACCATTTAGCAAACACAACTTTACATGGATGATTTTGAAAGCACAGCCACCAGCTTCTCCTTTAACTGCTCGGCATCGCCACCTTTGGTTGGAATAGAGAATGTATGAATAACAGTGTCGTCCTCTGTTACGGACACATCAGTATCTTGAGCTACAATGCTATGTTCCCTAAGTGTTCTGATGACGTCAGAAACAGGGTGAGAATCCAGTGCGCAGTTCATCCTCACAACAGCATCCTCTTGCCGTTCCTGGAAATCAATTTCTGGAACCGGGAACAGCATTTGGCTGCTGCTTCCCATCTGCTTCTCGGTTTCAATGACCCTGATCTTTGTCTGGAGATCATTGATATAGGTAATGGCATCACCAAGGAGAGAGGCTTTATCCATCTTTGATATGTTGGGAACAACTGCTCTAAGTGCATAGAACCGCTGGTTAAGCTTCTCACGCCTCTGCCGCTCTGCTTCCACGTGATTCAATGGCTCTTCTCTTCCATTGGCAGGCTTTCTCCCTCTCTTTCTAGGTTTCCTTTCATCAATTTGCGCTGATGACTCGTCTTTAGGCAGCTCTGAACTTGAAACACCTGCTGTAGAACTGAAATTCCCAGACATAATTTGGCTCAAGTGTGGAAACAGTTTAACTTCACTATCCTCAGTGCGACATCCGTTTGAAGTGCCTATTCCTTGCAAGTCGAAAGATTCTGAAGGAAATGAGGAGTCCGTTTCTACCTTTGGGCAGAAGGCAATGTTCATCGGTTGTGATTTCGGACCACCAAGACTAAGCTCATGTCCAAATATCTTTGGATATATCTTTGCCTGAACAGAGCTAGATACCCCAAATATGCTTCTGATCATATCCACAACCGGCACAACATTTTGTTCTTCAGGAATTGATTTGACTGAACCAAGCTCCACAACTCCTGATTTCATAGGTACAAACACAACTGTTTGGAACCCTGCCAATCTAGCTAAAAATGATCTCGACTGGTAATGATGTATGCAACTAGCAACATTCGAAACCCAAATTGATTTACCAGACTTGTAAGACTCCCCAGGACCATACTGTGAATCAAGCTGAAATTTGAAGTACATTGATGTCAGGTAAAACATTTCCACATTGGACAACCTATCCAACCTCCTCGCATAGTTATCCTCACCCAAACCACCAAAACATGAGTGGAGCTTCCCAAGCACCCACTTCCTCGCCTCCTCATTCTTCTTCTGCACTCCCTCCAAATTGTTATCCCTACTAGAACTCTCCTCTCCAACTCCACCACCCTTGGTATCTCTGCAATGTCCATCGCCCCATATCAAGGCGGCTCCACCAGATTTCAATCCAACAACCTGCCAGAAGATAGTGTAATTCCAACTGGACCCTTGGACAAGCTGGGACAGCCCCTGTTGCACACCCAATTGTCCTGGAGGCCTAGCCAAGTCGGACAACAAGTTCTCCGAAGCTAATGAGATCAACAACTGGCATGCTTCTGTGCCTAGTACTGACTCCACTATGGCCTTTTCTTCTTCATTCGCCCAAAGCTTCTCACCCATCTTAATTTCTCCTAACTCACACTCACCCAATATCCTAAAACTATAACACTCCAAATAACTATCTTACTTGCCTTTTCACAACAAAACAAAACTCAAAAATCTAAATCCACCCAGTACAGAAATTCACAACCTTTCTCTCAAATTACCATTACAGTTCAGTAATTCCACATCTCAGATATTAAATTCTACACAAAAATCGGATCTCAGATATTTTCAGCCGTGTGTCCAACAACTATAACTTGCGTATGTTATTAACTCCTTGTTTGGGAAAATTTGCGTATTACTTACTTGCAGTGGCTGAGCCAATAGTGAAATTATGGATATTCACTTTTTAATGTATATGTATGTGATATGTGTTGTCCTTGTTCATATGATTATATCACTAGGGAATATGTATTTGATTTCTGCAAAATTTTGAGGACTATGTCAAGGCACCTCCATGCCAACAGCAGAACTGGTTTAGTTTATATTTTGAACAACTGCTCTATTGGCTGACTCCTGGAAAATCTCAAAAGTGAGAAATAGTGTGCTTGGTTGGGACATGAACTGCGGCTTGGCATGCCCTCTTGTATTGTATGTTTTGTGTCTAATAGATTGCTCATTTGCCAACAAATGAAAATAAACGAACATAGAAAAAAAATCCTATATTCATGAATTATCTGCTCCTACAGTCCTACTACTTCTACTCCCCCATATATATATATGATTTTAGAGTTTAAATGAGATTTTTCTCCTTCATTGGTTTTACAGATATTTTGGTAAATATTTAAGACTGTTTTTTTAAGTTAAGTTTCAATTGTTACGGCTTGAGATGATTTTTAGATTTCTTATCGATATCGTTAAATTTATCGATTTTGAGATTTATAAAGGATTTTCAATGATGAGATTTTCAGAAAATTCTTAAATATTATTTAATGTCGCTTATAATTACAGATTTGAAAACATTTTAACTTGTGAGACACGTCGATGAGTTGTATATTATTTCTTTCCTGAGCTCTATCTAACGGGTCGGGAAGCTTTTCTCGTGAGCTCCTTATGAGTATTTCGACTTTGATATCAATTTTAATTCAGCATGTGGGACATGAAAGAGAGTTATTTTTATGGGAAATCTTTGATTTTCTTTGGTCGTTATATTTAAGTACGGTCGGGGAACCATACCTGATGTTTAGAGATGCATGCTTCATTTTGTTTACGGGAGATAGTCTTTTATGATTGTCGGATTTTTTGAGTGCCTTAATGATCACCAATTTTGATGAATTTTTGAGTACCTTAATGATCACCAATTTTGATGAATTTTTGTAGATGTGATCTACACATATATCTAGAGATTGAACGGTGAATATGTGGTTTTGTGATCGAAAAGTTAGTGTAATCCCCAATCTCTCATATAAGTCAAAAAAATGAATCCCTTAGTGGGAGGACCATATATATATATGAACCTTCTGAAGTGGACGTCCGCACTTTTGTTATTTCACGCACGAGTCGTGAAATAACAATATTGTTATACATATATACATATATATATATATATATATACATACATACATATATATATATACATACATACATACATATATATATATATACATATACAAGCCGAATCTGAAGTGTACGTCCGCACTTTATTAAAGTGCGCACTGTCCGCGTGTCGCTATCTACGACATCCGCTTCCACTCACTTTCTTTTCCCGCTACACGGAGATGGCAACACGTGTCCGTCTGCACTTTAATATATTACTAATATTGCTAACTAGTTTTATAGTTGCCCTCATCTGAAGATGAATTGAACGAATAGCGTGAGACGCTCTTATTTATACTTGGTCCTCACCTCAAGGTGAGCCGAGCTCAACTAGAGCCTTATTAGGCTCCGACTCTAGCCTAGAAGGTTCATCGTTATGATGAAATTTCTTTCCCTTTTCCCTAGAAGGTTCATCGTTATGATGAAATTTCTTTCCCTTTTACATATTGACATTTTAGCCAATAAGATTCACACGACTTTTATTTTTAAGTCATTTAATTCGTGATTTCCAAATGTGACGAGCACAAATGTTTTCGAAAATTTTAAGGGGGAGAATTAATGTTGGTTTAAATATTTTCAAACTTCACTACTTATTTTCAGATATTTATTTTTGTTCACTCTAACGTTTTTAAAATGTTTCTCCCTTGGGCCCTTCATTTTCAAATGCTCAGAACGCAGGTTAAGCGAGAAGAGTTCAGGTGTAGATGGAGATGAGACATAGTCATCATAATCACTTTCGCTTGTATTTTTATTTATGTGTTTCTTCCTTTTATACAATTTCCATGATTTTATATCCCCAATCCAACTTTTGTAACGAAAAATACATTTATACCCCACAACACAATTAACCACTCTTCTCCTCTCATTCCCGAGCAGATTTGTTTCCTCCCTCTCTTCTCACCGGTGCTTGTCGCCGCAATTGATCATCACTCATCGTCGTCCTTGCCTCCAAGTCAAACTACTACCCAGCACACAATAAAGCTCACACCTATGGAGGATTGACTCATACTCCCCCACTCCTGATTTTCACTTTGTTGATTTCGCTGATTCCTATGGCTTCTATTTCCAGCATTTTCTCCTCCTCTCCGTCTCTCAAGCCTCGCCTCCGTCTCGTTCGCCGTTCGCTCCAGGCCTGGCGATCGGAGCTCCTTCTCTGCTTCCGTGGAGCATGAGGTCTCAGTGGAGAAGAGCGACGGTGGCGGCGCTGTGGCGGATGAGGAGAAGAAGTTGCTAGAGAAGGATCCGAGGGCGCTGTGGCGAAGGTATGTTGGCTGGCTATACCAGCACAAGGAGCTAGGGTTGTATTTGGATGTGAGTCAGGCCAGGTTTAATGACGAGTTCGTTGCGAAAATGGAGCCCTAGTTTCAGGTGACGTTTAAGGCCATGAAGGAGCTGGAGAAGGGAGCGATTGCGAATCCAAACGAGGGATTGATGGTCGGGCATTACTGGCTGACCATGTATAAGTGAAGTACTTTGGGTGAGTTTGGATTCTTGTTTTCAACTTTACTGCTCTTAGTAAACTTTCTTTATAATGTTTACTACCTTTAGTAAAGTTACTTAAGTTTATTGTCCTTAGTAAAGTTTCCATATACAGTCAAGTTTTTGTACATTTTGTTCATAAGAGCCACAAAAATGAAAACAAAGATATTGTATAGGTGTTTCACGACCTTAATAAAAGTTTACTAGAGACAGTAAACATACTGTTTGGATATGAATATATGCACACAAGTTATGTATGTGTTTATTTTGTGAATAAACATCGTGAAAATGAAAGTAGAGATCTTATATTGTTATTTATTGACCCCATTTAAAGTTTACTAGGAGCAATAAACTACTTGACAGTTTGGATATGAAACATGTTATTGCAGACAATAACATGTTTATTGGGGTTAGTAATTTCAATTACCGGACTATGACGATCGAATTCTTGCGACGGGAGTCCGGCTAGTGGTGCCTAGCGGCCGGTGACCGGAATCCGGCGTCCGACAGCCGGTGACTAGAATCAGGCGACCGACGGCCGGTGATTGGTGAGGGTCCGGTCAACCTTTCTCTTTCTTTCATTTTTTTTCTCTAAAACATGTTTAAGGGGTGAGGGTATAATGATACTAAAATAATATAGATGCTTAAGAGTGTCTTAAGAGTTTAGACCTAACAGACACAAATTCCTTTTTAAAAGTTCAAATGGTCAACTTTTGAAAAAAAATGTTGGAATGAGAAGTAGTATATATAGACATTTTTTCTTAAATGAAATATACACTTATTTATGCTAAAATACAAAAATCTTCATTAAAATCATATTAAAATAATATTTTTAAAACATTTTTGCCCTTGATCCTTGTATAAACTTAGAGAAAGAGAGTGTAAGACAGAACACTTTGTCGGAGCCTCACCGGTCTCTGGTCACAGGTGACAGGTCACCGGCGACCGGACTCCAACGGATCTCCAATCACCGGTTGCCCGAATTTTTCGGATCGCCGGATTCTAGTCATCGGTAACTTAGTTAATGAGCCTCAGTAACCGAGTTACTGGCCTAAGTAAGTTGAATTTTTTTAGTTTGTCGGATTCCAGTCATTGGTATCGCATTTACTGATGCCTAATATCAAGGTTACTAACCCCTGGTAACAGATTACCTACCCCCGATAATTGCACAACCTTTGAAAGAAAAAAACTATATGTTCAATCTCCACACCAGGGACTTTGGGAAAGGGTTACTAACCCTCACTAATCAGTTATTGACTTTATTAATGAAGCTATCGACCCCATAATCATGTTATAAACAGCAAAAATCACTACTACACAAAACCCATTCTGGGACAAACTCATTTTATCTCCAAAAGATGAGATTTCATCCCCTAAAAAAAGTAGAGACGGAACGATTTTGTGGCTAAAGTCGTCTCCTAAAGCTCATCCCAAATTATTTTAGGAGACGAATAATAAATTTCGTCTCCTAACATATTTGAACATGAAATAAAATTGTCTCCATGTTCAATGAAATTTCGTCCCTAGTCTCGCTCGTGGTGGCAGGAAAACTTAAACGCTCAAGCAATGAGGGACAAAACTCATTCCGTCCCTTACATTTTCAAACTCTTAGATAATTCCTAAAATTGTGTTGTTTCAAATAATTAATTTAGATACAAATAAGCAAATGCAATTCCATTATTAAGATGATAGAGTAACAAGACAGTATATGGTTTAAGATAAGATTGTCGAGAGCACAATACCTCAGTAACTGTATACAATGCTAAATGCTTATCTGAAATGCATATAAAGTTAAGTACAATATTGCATTTGCAAAACTTAAGTAGCATAACCAGAGTTATTAGCAATGAAAGACCCACTTCTGCTCTCTAGAGATAGTCCTATCCAGCTTAGCCTTCCATCCACCATGTCTTCCTAGTCTCCTCAACATATTTTGATTGCAAGGGTCAGAATTTCATGAATGTATAGAAGTATTGAGCTGTAACATATCAATGAATAATCTTGGAAAAGTTGACCTTAGATAAGTTCTCAATGAATGCATCCTTGTCATTCTTAACAGCATACAAAACTTGTTGCATGACCTTAATAAACTGCATGGCCATAAACAGTTGGTAAAGTTCACTACGCTCAAAATTATGTACATTTGTATATAACAAAAACTGAAATAATTATCAGAAGTATATTACCACTAGTACTTTTCCATCACTAAATCATCAACAACAACTCACTGATTAATTTCCAGATATAACTAATAGGAAACATTCATTAAATACACGTAAAGTGTTATTACCTAGGAGAATCATAGCCAAGTAATAGGAGATACTCTGGGGTACCAACCTGCAGCTACAAGAAGACCACATATACAAAACTAAGTTAAGCCACGTCTCATATCAAATGACATAACAGAAAATAACTATTATAAATGAATGCATTTATAAATCTGAATGACACAGCAAAAATAACTGCATGGTAAGCTTATCAAACAAGTATATTTAATTTGTACCAGTAAAATAAGAGTTTTACATTTTTAGGGTAAGGAGGCAGTGGCGAAGGAGGTTGCAGACGTAGGGTTAGTGTTAGGCATCGACGTCAAGACTGCGTCGGCATCATGAAATCTGCATCGTCCAGGAGGGAGAGAGAGAGAGAGGTGTCGGCGTCGTCAAGCATGCGTCCGCGTTTGCTTAGAGATTGAGCTTGCAGATCGAATCTCGCCTCATCGGCGTTGGCAGGCTTCGGGTGGCGGTGGCAGGCTTCGGGTGGCGGTGGGTGGCGTTGGCAGGCTTCATGTATATTAAAAATGGTTTCAAAAGTCATTACCACAAGACAGAATCAGATAAAATATTTTGAAATGACTCATATATTGGGTGATACTAAACTTCAATTGTAACTCTGAGAAAAGTTCCCAAACTTTGATATCTCAGGCTTTTATTATTTATATTTTCAAATCGAAATGATATTCAAACAATCACCAATTCAACCACAATAACAGTTCACTCAATTTGAATAAGGTAATCAACTGAAACGGGGGAATAATAATAATCAACAATTCACCATATATTCATTCAATTTGAAAAACAATATTCAAGATTAATTGAATAGAAACTCCTGCAGACAAATCAGAAGTTTAGGAGAAAGAAATAGAGACTTACTTCGAGTTTTCACCGATCAAATGGGAGAGAAAGAGATAGAGAGGAACAGATTGAAGGAGAGAAGATAGACATAATTGTCATCGTTGTGTCGTGGGTTGACAAAATCATGAATCGACACACACACTGCCTAGCACCGCGAAACCCATAATGATTTCATCCATAGCGCAAAATCATTATGGTACCGTCACACCTCTCGCCTAAGCGCCGCCTAGCCAGCAAACGCCTGCTCCATTTTGGTTGAAGGACCTCTAACAAGAGAATGGAGATATATATATTTTTCAGTTGTTATTAGTAATTTACTTGTTTGTCCTTAATATTATACTTACAAATAAAATAATGAAAATAAGGCTTAAAATACTAAAATAAAAAACATAATCCTAATAAAAGATGATATATGTAGAATTTAGATTTCTAAAATATTTTTTTGTACAACATTGAAAACCCTAATTCGACAAATATAATCCATATATAGTACGTGTGTTAGCTTCTTACTCTAAGGTAATATGATAGCTGACAAAACAATTCATATTCTATTTATTTTGATATGTTCACGGAAAAACAAATTTTGTAGTTGATAGTATATCTTCACTAATCCTTGACTTTGTTACTCCCTTAGCTTGGTCCTGTTGGCTAGGGAGCATAAGCATACTCGAAAACAGATTTCACTACCATACCCAATCTGTTCCTAACGTTCCATTTAGATCCGCTAGAAAACATGAGATTATGAGAATGAGTGCTTCTAATTTTTAATTTTAAGAAAAAAAAATATTTTATTAAATAACTAACACACCCTTACATGAAATTCAAACTCGTAACCCCAACGTTATCAATGTTCCTAATTTATTTGGTCGAAAATTTGAAATTCAATGTAGCTAACCGCTTTAATTTTACAAAAATAAGGAGACTAAATTAAATCTCATCCCCAATTAAATTTTGGGACAAATATTTTTTTGTCTCTAAATGAAACTAATTGTCTCTAAACAATGTCGTATACATAATTTTGAACAACAAAACTTTTAGAGACGAAACAATTTTTTCCATCTCTAATCATGTATTTGAGGGACGAAATATTGGTCCATCTCTAAAAAATTTGTCTCAATGGGTTTTTTTTTTCTAGTAGCGAATCAGTAAAAACTCAAAGAAAACTAAGATGAAGTATCAGGGAAAAGGAAAGACATTTTTTAAAATGTTTTGACCACTAGTAATAAATTATTAAATTAGTAATACATTTATTACTTTAACAATAAAATTTACACTCAGTAAAACTCTATTACCATAGTAAAACCCCGTCAACAACGTTGGTTGGAGATCAGAGGTTAGAAATCAGATCAGAGGTCTGAGCTCAGCTCGCATCGCCTTGAGGCAGTGGCGAAGGAGGTTGCAGACGTAGGGTTAGTGTTAGGCATCGACGTCAAGACTGCGTCGGCATCATGAAATCTGCATCGTCCAGGAGGGAGAGAGAGAGAGAGAGAGAGAGAGAAAGAGAGGTGTCGGCGTCGTCAAGCATGCGTCCGCGTTTGCTTAGAGATTGAGCTTGCAGATCGAATCTCGCCTCATCGGCGTTGGCAGGCTTCGGGTGGCGGTGGCTGGCTTCAGGTGAGAGAGAAAAAAAAAGAAATAAGAGGGTGAAATGATAAGAGAGTAGGTTAAAAGGCCTTAATTATAAGAGGTTATTATCTATTTCAATGAAAAAGTCAATTTCATTTATTCTTAATAGGATTACTCTCCTACCATTAACACTAAATGGATATTTGCTAAATTAAGAATATTGTGTTAAAGAGAGAAACTTTACATTTCACCAGCAAAGGATATTTTCTTACTACCGCAGCTAGCCCAGCAATCACCAGACAAGAGAAAGGCGCACCATATTTTTTAAACTCACTGTCATGCACCGTACAAATTAACAAAAGTAAAGAATCATAAATTTCATTATTTTGTCATTAGATACAAGTTAATTATCCGCGCTTGAGTGTTATATAAACAGTGCCCTTCAAATTTGAATACAAATTATTCTGTGAATCTCATAAACCATATTCATTACAACTTAATGAAAAAAACGACGTCATGAACTAGCTGGAACCATGTTGAGGAATAAGGAACCATGAGCTTCAGGAATTAGTGGGCGGATTTCCACCAGTAGGTGGCGTAGGAGCTTTCTGCAACCTTTGGCGGATAATTGAAGAAATGTAGCTGCCCTGATCAGAAGCATAAAGCACTCCTCTGCCGCCGGTACTGGGCGGGAATATAGTACGGACCCTCTCGACAGTTTGCTTGATAACCACAGGGAAATGGGGAGGATCAGTAACGGTTCCCTTTTGCTGGAAATCTTTGTTTAAGACTCTGCACGCCTCATTTGAGCTCATGTTCAGAAGCACAACCACTACTGTAGCCACCAACACCATTTTCATGAACAACTTCATTTCGTTTTTTGGACAAAATAAAGAACTTTACTCTTTCAACTTTTGGTTTGTTTTTGTTCTTCTCTGTATGAAAGAAAAGATGAAAGATTGAATGAATGAATATGAGATGAGGCGATTGATACTTAAGAGGGGCTTTTATACGCATCAATGCATGGACTGGTATATGACTTGAAATTTTCAAATATATATGTAAGTACGTGTAGCTATATATTCGTTGTTTTGACTATTGACGATTTTTTTAAAAAGGGTTAGAATTATTGAATGGGTCGCATGTACCGCAAGAAACTGGGAGGATGCTCTGCTGGTTTGTGGCTGGAGCATGTAGCTAGGAGGATCTTGAACGTTGAATGTTTTGAAGTGTTTGGTGTGTGCTAACCTTTTACACGACCAGAGCATACTAGTTTGACAGAAGTAACAAATTCAACTTTTATTTATTTTATGAACAACGCATATATATACTTTGGTCATCTTGAGTCCTTAATAAGGTTTTAACTGTGTTGCAAAATTTACTTCCCTACTTTTTTCCTAATTAAATACCAAAAACTCATGAGGTTTACCCAGTTCTAATAAATATATATAAAATGAAATAATTATTACAACATTCTTGGGAGGCAGCTCCACGAGTCATACATCAAACCAGAAAGACCGCCAATAAGTCAAAACCGAAAATTAGTATAGCCAAGGTCGATTGGAGTAGCTCCAATACACGGAAGTGTATATACACGACACATATAAATGGTTGAGATTAAATAATATAATATTGATATATGAGTGGTCAAACATATAAATTGTTATAAATAACTAAAATCGTGTCGTGTACATATACGGCCGTGCATACAAAAATTTTCTAAAATTGACGTTCTTCTAGATCAATGGCGGAGCCATGTCAATGCCAAGGGTGACATGACAGTGATGACACCCTTAACTTTCTACTTGATGTGCGATCTGATACTAAAAATATTTTCATCTAGCCAAAACTTCTAGTATATTTGCTTGCTGGCACCCCTAACAAATATTTGGGTAGTAGTCATGAAGTGAAAAATTAAGGAGCATGAGCTATTCGACATTAAAATAGCAATATTTTGTTTATATTTAAGTCTTATTTGTATTATTTTCGAATGAAATAAACATAATAAATGAAAATTTTATTATGTGGTAGATCTTCATTCACATAACTAAAATCTGTTGATTTATCTTCCAAATTTCTAATTTAGGGATGCAAATAGTTGCTATAAAATGTGCGGGGGGAATGAAAATTAATAGAGCAAAGTATGCATAGTAACTAGGCTTGATTTTACATTTCGGGTAACATATGATTTTTCTTTTACTACAAATATATTGGCCGGCCCCCTCATTATATAATCCTAGCTCCGCCTTTGTTCTAGATATAAGACATGCATGGATCAAACAAATTGACCTTATAGACCCGATAGTATACATCTTAAGCTTTTCATACATTTTGATGGTCTACGAAGTATACATTTAGTCATCGATTACTTAGTTTTTCGTATATTAGCATGACAAATATCGAGAGATTTATAATATAGTCATTAGCGTTTGATTTCTTCTGCCCGAAATGCATGCAATTGTAGAAATACGTTTGCACAAGCTGCACAACCTTACATTATCCGTGAACGAGAACCGTTGTTAACACTTAACACTGCCATAATTCTAAGTCCATAATTTTTGGGAGTACTAGGAAATTTGTGTTCTTGATTAATAATACTATTCTCTAAGACGTTTTACATACTCCTAGACCCTTAAGAAATTCTTCGATAGCCGATAGTAGAATATAGACCATGTTTGGAGTATGGAAGAAGTAGAAATACATGCACTAAGTACTTCGCTTGTTCTCCATTATATATATACGTGTGTATATATATATATATATATATATATATATATATATAACAAACCCTATTCAAGATTATTTATACCCTCCCCGTATTCAGATATTCAGATAGTCATCCTAGCTAGCTATTAGCACGCTTTCATCGATCATCACCATGGGTTTTCGGAATGTTGGCATCGCCGTTGCCGCTCCGCTCTTGCTATTTTTCATGACTGTGCAGCTTTCCGAGGCTGGCAGGGTGTTGCTTTCCGGGGAAGAATTCTCTACCGTGAACGAACTTTTCGTTTCAATGAAGTCGATCGGGGCAGATGTTAGGGGTCCTCCTCCTCCTGATGGTGCTAATCCACCCACCAACCGCCCAGGTGGTCCTAAGAGTCTTCAGAGTCATGACGAAACAAACTTTGCAGGAGGCCACATTACTATGCCGCCTTCAAGTCTCCGGTACTAATTGGCGAGACCAATCGTATATATACAAGTGATATTACATATATCGAAATGGAAATATACTATATACCACAGAAGATATATATTCTTACCTATAAAGTCAAATAATATTGTATTACATTTTGTTGTTCTACGTACTCTTAGTTATATGGAGATATATTTTTGAATAAGAATAAACGTGAAATCATTAGAAATAGCAGACATATTGATCTGTTATACGATTTTCATTATATGATCCGATTATCGCAAATTATTGCTCTTTAATTAGGAAGCTTATGTTGCTACTTGGCACAGAGAGACAGAGAGAATCATCAATTCTATTGATCCGTAATTACAGACAGGTTGTGCATGCATGATATATACACGAATATATATCCTTAGCAGCTAAGAAAAAGAATAGGGGGAAGAAAACGTTAATTTCTTCAGTACTGGGACTTACATAACGATCATGTCCAATTAATCTGTATATATGTATATTTTTTAAAGCTGTTAACTAAACTTATTCAAGATCAAAAGACCTAATTAACTTGCGCGAAGCCGCGAACCATGAACGTACTTCAAGGCTTGTTAGTGCCCTTGTTACCACCAGACGGCACAGGACCTTTCTGCAATCTCTGGCGGATAACCGAGGGAATGAAGATTCCTCCGTCCAAAACATAGTGCAGACCGTTTCCAGTTGATGATGGGATAAACGTTGTCTCCTCATTAGAACCAGTACTGGGTGATCGGACTATAGTCGTCTCCACTATTTGATTGATAACCAAAGGGAGCTGGGGAAGCTTAACTGTAGCACCCCTCTGCAAGACTTCTTTGTTTAAGACTCTGCAGGCCTCATTTGACCCCATGTTCATAAGAACAACCACTGCGGCCACCAACACCATCTTCATGGAAAACTTCATTTCGTTTCTGGACAGACAAGAACTTATTGCTTCTTTTGGGTTTCTGATTTTCTGTGTGGAAGAGAAGATGAAAAGATTGAATGAATATGTAGATGGAGGGGGTTGACGGGTTTATACATATATGCATCAAAATGAGCGAGTAGGAATTGTAATACACGACGACGTACGATGACTGGAATATTTCAAATATTTGTGTAGCTATTCGTTGTTTTGACTCCCACCAGCGACTGATAAAAAAAGTCAAAATTTGAATGGGTCGCACAAGAAAATGGTATTAGTGATTCAAAATGCATGTATTTTCAAAATCACGTTCGTTGTTCATGGTTTTATTTTCACATCCTCTAAATTTGGTTTTTCTTTGACTCCATTTCTTGCATGGAATTAATCGTGCATGCATGAGACTATTAGTTTCATATAGGTTTAGATTTTGTTAGTTATACGCGTATTTCTAATTGAAATCACTTATTATAACTCATAAGTGTGCGGCTCGATCACTTAGATTTTAGCCAATCTGAAAATTAATGCACGAATAAAATTTGTTAAATTCAACCATTCATGTTTATGCTAATAAACAAGAATTACGAATATACTAATTTTCTTTGATTCGATTAAAAATTTGCGTAAGTGATATGTATGTTCAGGAAAACCGAGTCAAGAGTCAAGTAATTAAGCCTCACATCGACTGAGAAGGAACAAGAAAACAACGACCAATTTGCTGAAGCAGGACCCGAAAAAGAATTATATATCAATATTGTACCCGAAACATAATGTAATAGGTTGAGTTGTTTTTACTAGAGAAACAAGCATATATCTTTGACTCACCTGTTCGTGAATTTCATTTACTTACACATCTGCTTATTGCTGCGCAGTTTTGGACTGAACTTTCGAAGCTTCATTGATTTAGATAGTCCAGAAGCGTGTGCGAGGGTGGGAGGGTCTGAATGTTGAATGTTTGAAGTGGTTGGTGTATGCTAACCTCTTACACGACAAGATACTTTGACACAAGCTTATTCAATGCAACTTAATTATCTGTGTAATTAACCTGCGTATCTGATGGTGAATTGGTGATGACAATAGTTTATCAGAAATAGATGACTCAAGTTTAGTCTCATTCGGTTTCTAATAGAAGGCAGTCAGGCATATATGGGAAAACAAAACAAGAACAAAAAGAGACGAACAAGCTCGACAACTTTGTTACTAGCTTATACTTTCCTGGAAGTGTTTTCTAGTACGTAGTTTTTTTCTTCTCAATCTTGCATGTATGCCCAGAACGTAAGGCTTAAGCTTAGTACTTTCTCCAAAAGTTGAACTTGAATGCTAGTTAGACCATGTTTAACGTATGAAACAAGGTTGAAAACCCATGCATTGAGGCATATATGTTGGTGAGTATAAATACCAATATATGCAAGTGATATTAACTCACCTCATCTCCACATATATCCTTCATTAATTGTCGTCTTAGATATCTTAATCTTTTCTAGCAAGGTCTTCAATTGTCATCATCATGGGTGTTCTCAATGTTATCGGAACTACTTCAATGCTACTGCTATTTCTAGTAAGCATGAACTTTTCGGAGGCTGGCAGGGTGTTGCTTGGCGAGGAAGAAAACTCGACGATGAAGAACAGACTTTTCGGTTTGACAGATTTGAAGGCGAAGGGTTCTCCACCTCCCGCTGGACCTAATCCACCCACCAACATCCCTAGTCCTACTCCCGGTAATGGTCATCATGCTGCTTCAACCATTAACCAAAGGAACTTTGCAGGCCACACTACTACTGAAAACTCCACCAAGAACAAACTTTTCGTTTTAATGGAGTCGAAGCAGATGGGTCCTGCCCCTCCCGGTGGACCTAATCCAGGCACCAACAAACCTGCTCCTCCGCATCCTACTAATGGTCATGCTGCTTCAACCATCAACCAAAGAAACTTTGCAGGCCTCCTCCATATGCGTACCCTAGCTTCAGGTTTCCATTGCTAAACGGCATGGTCGTTTGAGCATCCTAAATTAATGAATGGATTGGCTTGGGGAAATGGAAATAAGCTAGCACCAAATACTAGCTAGTATACTAATTTTTTGTTACATATATACTATAACACGTAAAATAATGTTATGTTGTCGATCAATTCATTGTGGTAATCTAGCTACACGATCTACATGGAATAAAATGAATATGTGAATTATTTTGGGCATCATCATTTGATTAATTAATCTGTTTCTGTTTTGCATTATGCACCTACAGAGGACTAATTATATGACTTGCAATCAAATCTATCTTCAATTAACAACGTTCTCTTATAGTGCCTCCTTACGGCGCCGGCGACAGCCCAACTCCACCCAAGAGATCACTAACGGCATCCCAGCAGCATGACGTCTCTCCATTCTTCTCCGTCTATCACCATTGACTGATTTTCACGGTAGAGAGGTGTGTGCTGGTCCAGTAGAGCATTGTCGGCTACTAACGATAGCCGGAGATGCTGGAATGTCATTGCATGCTGCTGGGATGCCACTGGTGACCGGCTGGGTGGAGGAGGGTCGTCGCCGGTGCCAGATGGAGGAGAACGGAGGGACGTCCGCACTATAAGTGGATTGCGGACGTCCGCTTCACATCTTTTCTACATATTAAAAAAAGGTGAAGATGTGATTTTATGATCAAAAAGTTAGTGTAAACCCCGATCCCTCATATATGTCAAAAAAATCTCTTATTGGAAGTGAGTTATATATATATATATAAAGAGAGGGACGAATATTAGTAGAAGGATTGTTTATTATCAATTTTGAAAGTTCTACTAGACCCGTCCTGTTTTGAAATCTATGACTTGAAATTTGGCATGAAACAATTTCTTCAGATAGTATGTACCGGCAAACTTCGGTTTAATTTCTTCAGGCTTAGTTTTTTGGGGACTCAATCCCCCAATTTCTTAAGAATCTATACCTTAAGGATCAACTCAGTCTACACATTTTCACTTTCTTCACTTAGTTACTTTCAGTATTAATACTGTTTTATTTTGTAGATGAGGTGACTCTGCTCTTTGTTTCAAGGAGATTTGTTAAGCCTTTTTTGTACTTGACTTTCTTTTCTCTTTATTAGAATTCAGCTCCTTTTAAAGCAAAAAAAATGGCATGCAACAAATTAATTTTGAATAGGCTATAGCTAGGGTTCACCTCCGGCCAAGTGTAGAGCCAAGGTGAAAACAAAAGGATTCAATTAGTAGTAGCTAGCCACTTACCACCTCGATCTATTGCCCACTACAACAATTCCTGTAGTAATAATTTAGAAAATAATCTTCGTAAAGGTTAATCACGCAGAAGTAATCAAGGTAGATCATTGTCTGAGTAATCGATTCCTTAATGCATCATTGTTCATATATGTGGACGTACAGTTAGATCGATTGTCCATTTGTATCCATATTTGATATTTTTTCAGTAATCAATATTTTCATGAGGCTAGTCGTTAGCAAACACCTTAGATGTTTGAATCTGAATGATGTATGGCATAGTCATGATGTCGACCCGATATATATAAAGTAAATGGATAGTAGATTTACAAGAAAAAGTTGATAAATTAAGCATGTATATATCTAGTAAATTGATAAAAGTTGATCGATGGAATAATTCTATTTCTTTGTCATGGATGTATATATCTTACAAGTGATGCATGCATGTACGTTATACATAACATGGATCTTGCTCTACAAGAAACAATGAAAATCTGTACCTACTTGGTGTAAATTGTATACAAATTAATCAGGCGCTCATAAACAATTTTTACAACTGATTGATAAAAGCTAGACCTAAACTTGCTGGAACCATATGTTGAGGGAGGAACAAGGATCTTCAGGGAGTGTTCGTGCCTGGATTACCGCCACCTGAGGGTACTGTCCCCTTCTGCAATCTTTGACGGATAATTGAAGGAACGTAGATGCCTCGGTTAGAGACATAGTGCCGTCCTTGGTCGGCAGTAACCTCATCATATTTTAGTCCCCTCTGTACCATTTGTTTCATAATCGAAGGCATCTGGGTAGGATTGACAGTACCCTTTTGTAGAGCGTCAGTGTTCAAGACCCTGCAGGCGTCAATTGACTCCATGTTCATAAGAACCACCACCACTGCGGCCACCACTACCATTCTCGTGAAGAGCTTCATTTCTACTACGTACCGGGGAATTCGAGAGAATTAATCAATTTGGGTAAGAAAAACAGTTTGCTTTCTTTGGCTTTGGTTTTGTTCTTCTGTAGTTCTGTGTATGCAAGAAAATATGAAAGATTTAAGGAATGGAATGAATGAATAAGAAGAGCACGGTAAGAGGAGTTTTTATAGGCATCAAAATGGACCGGTATTTGTATATATTACATGACGATGGACTATGACTTGAAATTTTCAAGTGCTTGTGTGGCTATACGCGCTGTATTGACTATTCACGATTTTGTTGTTAAAAAGGTCAAATTGAATGGGTCACTGGTGACACAACAAGAAACTGGGGATTATTTCAAACTGTTTCTTGAGCTTGAAGATCACGTAGAACGACGCCGTTGGCATTCATTTGTTTCACTTTCATATGCTTTAGTTTCTTTTCCTCAAGCAAGTCTATCTCTTCCCCGCATAAATGCATGGCACTTTCATATACCTAGTTTCTTCTAGCTCAAGTCTAGCTAGCAAAATAATTATCGAATAATGATGTGCGAACCATTTCTGAGGATCGATAATTCAATATCAATTAAACTTATGTAAGTTAAAAATTATTAGAAAACCACATAGACTGCAACCCAGACGAAGCTGCACTAAGATCCGTCCTTGCAGATGATCGATCAAGCTGAGTGATTGTTTAGGACTAACTTGCTGTATGTTATATATATCTCGACGTCACTTGCTGGGTAGTTTTGGACTGAGCTTTAGGGTTCTGGTGGCTTAGCTAAAAACGTGTAGGAGGCTCGATCTTGAACGTTGAATTATATGTTTTTGAAGTGTTTGGTGCATATATATATATATGTATATATATATATATATATATATATATATATGCTAACCTTTTACAAGACAATATCAACTAATTTGACAAAAACATATCATGATTACATGTATGATATGGTTATGTGCGACTGAAATCTAGAGTCTCAATTGACTTGACATATTGACTAACGATCAGGACCGTTTCTTGTTATGACTTCTCTTTATCTGATCAACCTGCAGCCATTGCTTAATTAGCTAGACGATTTCATACGACAAAACTGAATATTTCATAAGTTACCTTATTTGCTCTCTTTTTTTGCGAAGCAATTCGTTATGGTTGCTTTTGTTATTACTACTAGATATTGTTAAGTTTTTTAACTTCTAGAAGTTCAGACTTTGTTTTAACATTTCATTCTTTTATACAATAAGATATTACTCCAATATTAGCTCATCGGAAACGAACAATGTAGGGGTCACCTCCTCGGCTCAAGCCGAAAGTGTTGAAGGGTCCATCACACTTCCGGATCAACCGATTAAGTAGCACCTTCAAGTTTTGATGCTTTTCATTATGAACGAACTAGGTGTAGGTCTTTGAAGCTTTCAGTTGCAAATTTGGTTTGTATTCGGACAAAAAAGAATTTAGATATTTCATTTTGGGAAAAATATGTAATTTTCACTTTAATTATTTTCTACTGATCCACCCCATCAATCTGTGATTCTAGTGAGCTTTGAACCCTTAAATCCACATTGTTAAGTAATAAGGCAAGCCAAGGCCACAACAGTATGCCTTCTGTTATCCTCTTACAAATTTAAGTTTGTTCTTATTCATCAAGTTTACTTCATGCAAGATTTTACCTGTGTTACGAAATCGCTTCCTTGTTCCTTCACATTCTGACAGACAAGGGGAAGTGAGCAAGAGAGTTGAGAATACTTACAACACGTAAGTAATTTCATCACATGAAGATTGAAACAAATGAATGAATCTCAAATAATACAAATACACAAATTGCCATTCTTGTTACAAGGATGCTGCACTGGTTGACCTTATTTTGCAGTTACATGGTTTTTCAGAAGCCAAAAAATACAAAAGCAAAAATGGATTCACTAGCTACAGAAACGTCACAGTTGAAGTTAGTTGCAGTTGCTGAGTCTCATTGCTATTTTAGCATGTAGAACCGGGTGGACATTGACCGGGGATGTTGGAGCAACAATTGCCTCCTCCCGGAGGGGTCGAACCTTTTTGGAGGGACTCCAACACAAGTCGCAGACCATTGTTCTTTGCCCATTCTTCTGCTCTCAGGTGCCTCATTTCTCCAAGTTGTACACAGGAGAGCAACACTATGCAAATCAAAAGAATGGAGAACAAGCATCTCTTCGTAGAAGACCTCATTATTGTGTTTGGGATCGTAAGGAATGGAATCAATGTATGTTTCAGACTTTCTGTTGCAGGTTTTCTAACAATCTCTGTTTGCTTTCTTCTTTACCAGTTTTGAATGTACAAAATGAAGTAGGAAATGAATGATGTTTGAGTTTGGAGGGGAAGAGCTACTTATATAGGAGGGCGCTCGGCAATTTTAATTGGATGTCTTTGACTTGTTGCGCCTATCTCCCTGCTTATTCGACATTGACTAATTTGTGGGTTGAAGGTTGAACCTGAGTTTGGAACAAATCAAATACACGCTAGCAAACTTGGGTGCCAAACAGTGTTACATAGGTTCAGCCTAGTTTCCTTCTGGGTCAAAATTTTTGATTCACGAGTCACACAGAAGAATAGAATCGTTAAAAGTAAAACATATACAAATGCTAGTTGATTGTGACCAAGCCCTGAGGAACCAGTACACCACAAAATGTCAAATTCAAACAATACTCTTATCTCTAAAACATATTGTATATGCATAAAACAGGTTTAACTATGATGAAAAATTTCCCTTTTTCTTGATTGATGAATGAACTCCTTGTCTACGGATGAGAAATGAATCCCGCCTTGTCTTTCTGAGATTAGAAGAAGCCCTCTAAGCCTAGTTTAATATTTTGAAAAAATACTTGCATCAATCCGCCTTGTCTTTCTGAGATTAGAAGAAGCCCTCTAAGCCTAGTTTAATATTTTGAAAAAATACTTGCATCAATACCGGTATTGATGCAAGTATTTTTTCAAAATATTAAACTAGGCTTAGAGGTCTTCTCGCGTGCGTGCATACTCTTCTTTATTTACATATTTTTACCAATGTAAATCATAATCTTAGCCGTTCAAAACTTTAATTAACCAATCAAGATCACATATGCAAAAATCAATTTGAAAAATGATCGTTTACTCAATCAAATGTTTCAATCAAATGGACAGTTATGGTGAAAGTTAGCAGCCTCATGAATTGTCGTCCATTTGATTGATGCATTTGGTTAAGCAAACGATCTTTTTTCAAATTGATTTTTTGCAAAAATGATCTTGATTGGTTAATTAAACTTTTGGAATGACTAAGATTATAATTTACATTGTTAGAAGTTTGTAAATAAAGGAGAGTATGCACGCACGCCCGTCAATATTGGTATTGACGCAAGTATTTCCCTAATATTTTTCCAATCCATTTTTCTTTCCTCTGGCCTACCCCAAATAAAACCTACTTATACCATAGAATGGGCAAGAAAGAAAGACAAGAGGACACTCGAAGATTAAAACCAAAAAGTTATGTATCTTGCAATTCAATTTATGTAAAAGCATTTGCATATTATATGAAACACTTCATTGAATATTAATGACATAAACACACTAACCATTTAGCAAACACAACTTTACATGGATGATTTTGAAAGCACAGCCACCAGCTTCTCCTTTAACTGCTCGGCATCGCCACCTTTGGTTGGAATAGAGAATGTATGAATAACAGTGTCGTCCTCTGTTACGGACACATCAGTATCTTGAGCTACAATGCTATGTTCCCTAAGTGTTCTGATGACGTCAGAAACAGGGTGAGAATCCAGTGCGCAGTTCATCCTCACAACAGCATCCTCTTGCCGTTCCTGGAAATCAATTTCTGGAACCGGGAACAGCATTTGGCTGCTGCTTCCCATCTGCTTCTCGGTTTCAATGACCCTGATCTTTGTCTGGAGATCATTGATATAGGTAATGGCATCACCAAGGAGAGAGGCTTTATCCATCTTTGATATGTTGGGAACAACTGCTCTAAGTGCATAGAACCGCTGGTTAAGCTTCTCACGCCTCTGCCGCTCTGCTTCCACGTGATTCAATGGCTCTTCTCTTCCATTGGCAGGCTTTCTCCCTCTCTTTCTAGGTTTCCTTTCATCAATTTGCGCTGATGACTCGTCTTTAGGCAGCTCTGAACTTGAAACACCTGCTGTAGAACTGAAATTCCCAGACATAATTTGGCTCAAGTGTGGAAACAGTTTAACTTCACTATCCTCAGTGCGACATCCGTTTGAAGTGCCTATTCCTTGCAAGTCGAAAGATTCTGAAGGAAATGAGGAGTCCGTTTCTACCTTTGGGCAGAAGGCAATGTTCATCGGTTGTGATTTCGGACCACCAAGACTAAGCTCATGTCCAAATATCTTTGGATATATCTTTGCCTGAACAGAGCTAGATACCCCAAATATGCTTCTGATCATATCCACAACCGGCACAACATTTTGTTCTTCAGGAATTGATTTGACTGAACCAAGCTCCACAACTCCTGATTTCATAGGTACAAACACAACTGTTTGGAACCCTGCCAATCTAGCTAAAAATGATCTCGACTGGTAATGATGTATGCAACTAGCAACATTCGAAACCCAAATTGATTTACCAGACTTGTAAGACTCCCCAGGACCATACTGTGAATCAAGCTGAAATTTGAAGTACATTGATGTCAGGTAAAACATTTCCACATTGGACAACCTATCCAACCTCCTCGCATAGTTATCCTCACCCAAACCACCAAAACATGAGTGGAGCTTCCCAAGCACCCACTTCCTCGCCTCCTCATTCTTCTTCTGCACTCCCTCCAAATTGTTATCCCTACTAGAACTCTCCTCTCCAACTCCACCACCCTTGGTATCTCTGCAATGTCCATCGCCCCATATCAAGGCGGCTCCACCAGATTTCAATCCAACAACCTGCCAGAAGATAGTGTAATTCCAACTGGACCCTTGGACAAGCTGGGACAGCCCCTGTTGCACACCCAATTGTCCTGGAGGCCTAGCCAAGTCGGACAACAAGTTCTCCGAAGCTAATGAGATCAACAACTGGCATGCTTCTGTGCCTAGTACTGACTCCACTATGGCCTTTTCTTCTTCATTCGCCCAAAGCTTCTCACCCATCTTAATTTCTCCTAACTCACACTCACCCAATATCCTAAAACTATAACACTCCAAATAACTATCTTACTTGCCTTTTCACAACAAAACAAAACTCAAAAATCTAAATCCACCCAGTACAGAAATTCACAACCTTTCTCTCAAATTACCATTACAGTTCAGTAATTCCACATCTCAGATATTAAATTCTACACAAAAATCGGATCTTGACAAGATTACTCGCACAAATTTTATCAAAACTTCACATAAACCTATAAAAATCTCTTCAAAATCAAATATACTAAACCGAAACTTAAAAGAATTGAGAAATTTAGGCTTACCCAGCTAGAAGAACATTGAGAATCTACACTTTCACAGACAATTGAAACAAAGATCTCATTTTGCAGCTCAAAGCTTAAAGCTTTCGGTAGCAGAAAATTGGATTAGAGACGTAGAAATCTAGTAGGGCATGAATAACAGCTTGGATCTAAATTACCTAACATAATTGATAACAACATCAGGCTCAAGCTTCTATATTGATCCTTGGTTTCGACAAACATTTGGAAAGTGTAGAACTAAGGAAACACCAGACTGGTGTGTGTGGGTTTCTGTTTTTTTTTGGCTAGATCTGAATGTTGGGGAGTTTTATTAACTTTTCTATTATTATATCTTTCTGAAATTGTAGCAGCAGCTGCCACGTGTTCCTTCTTTGTGCTACTTTTGTTTTGGTAAAACCCGAATAGTAGAAAATGGGGCATGGGCTAGTCGGACTATTTACCCGGCCCATACAAAATGCCCAGGATAGAGAAAATTGAAGATAAAATGGAAATTTTTCTGTGAATGACAAAAACTGATAATGTCTTCATAGCCAACGAGAACATTAGTGAGACATCTAATGCAACTTTTTAATTTCGGAAAGATTTTGCTTGTTCATCAAGTTTTATTGTCCATCTCACTCCAAAGTAATTATATGGAAATCTTGTTCTCTTTTGATTTGTGGTTGAGAGTTGAGTTGAGACTACATACAGCTCCACTGAAAGTGTCAACTGGTAAATCTATATTTCTTTTTCTTTCTTTTTGTCGAGAATGAGCAAATCTATATCCAGAACATTTTTTTGGTAATTATCGGATTTGTACAAATGCGTCTATAACTACAAGAGTTACAAGCTCAACAAAGAACAAGAAATCGAAGGAAGTAGTCAAGTAGACCCGTTTGGAAAAGACTAGCTAACGATGAAATGAAATTACCATGAAGATTTTTACATGAATGAATCAATGAAATGAATAACGATATATTCCTCGCTAGCTAAAATGTATAATGTGGACCAAATTGTCACACAGATAATTTAAGATATTGATCGAGCTTGTTCCCGTCTTGAGAGCTTCAATCATGCATTTTCAACTAGCAGTGGCCGTTGCCGGGTTTTGGGACGTTGGTGCATGAGTTGGAGCCACCAGGCGGCACGTCCTCTTTATCCTGCGGATTGAAAAATGTATAAGACGCCGCCGCCTTCGCTTTTGACTTCATAGAAGAACTAGTGGTGGTCATCTGTTTCATCATCCTGCCACTGCTGCTGCTATGTTCTAAAGGTCTACCCGCTGCAACTGCAAGAATGACCAACAAGGAAACCACCACTAGTTTAACGATCAGGAGGGTTTTGTTCTTCAGCTTACACATTGGTTTGATGCGCTAGCAAAACAGAAAAGGTTCGGATTTGGCAACTATTTACAGGTGATGTTGGGAAATCAGAACTGAAGCCGAGCCGGGCGGCAAGCTCTAGAGAGAAATGGGGGAACCTTATGTCTGAGGCTTGTTGCTCACGCTTCTTCATGAGGAAATCTATGTTCCAGCGGATAGAGATATATATATAAGATACCAACAGACGAGTACAAGAAAATACCTAGGAAATTAAAGAGGTATATATAAATTAGTGTCGGCACTCTGTCATTCCCTACATATGCATCACCCAGCAAATTAAAACTAAGTTTGTAATTTTCTGGGAAACAGAGGAAGATGTCCTCCACTTCACTGAATCTCATTACGTTTTCGACGTAGCAAAAGTTCTGGCTCTATCAACTAGAAGCTAGCTTCATGGAAAGTACAGTATTGAATAACTGAAACTTATATATAATATAAGTCAAGAACACAAACCTGGCCAGCTCATTCCCAACTAAAGAAGGCGGTGTCGGTTTAATTAAGGGTTTGCATGAGAAAATGCCTCTAGCAACCAAGTCAAAATAAACGCGTGGCATGCAGCTCCATCGATCAGTATAGTATTCACAAGAATTTTCCCCGTTAGGGACTGATAGAGATTGGTCTCTATTGTGGACAATCCACACTGATAAGAGTGTGAAATCTCAATAGCATCTGTGTAGTTACTATAGGGTATCAGTCCCCTATATAGCATGTTCTATTGTGACATTAGGGACTGAAAAAACATCAGTGGAATCTCTTCATCCTAGGTAAAGCCAGAATCTAAACACACTGATAATAGTGGCTCTGTAATACATTGTTATCACTAGCAAATTTGTGAGATTATAATAAAAAAAAGTTATCAGTAGGCACCTTTAATTCTTGTATTGTTTTTAAAATTTATAATACAATGAATCAACTCAAATTTACAGGTGCACCCATCATTAATATATAAAGATCAAGACTCCATCAGCTCAACCCTTTGCTGCATCTTTACTTCGATACTGATAACCTGCACAATACATCAAGTTTGGTGTTCATAACTGTTTGCTGCATATTTCTAAACCTAACAATTACATGGACCTGACATCCTAAACATACAGAGCTACTACTGAAATTGAAATGTCTTCTATTTTGGTGTTAAGTACTAGTTTCAAGTTTTGGATAACCAACACTGCAATAATTTAACTATTAAGTAACCAGATTTCAATCCAATCAAAATTTAGAACTTAGAATTCACAACTAATCAAGAATTATATATATTTGAGGGATAATTAAAAGGCATGTAAGAGTATGAACCATAAGAAACAAATATCAGAAAGAGTTTATGCCATCTTAATGCAACTTCATTTATTTTCGTGATATATATGAAAGCATAAGATCTAAAAGGATCATGAAAAAAAAGAGATGACACAAACCTGTGAGCTGAATTGAATATTGAAAGGAAATGCTCTAACTTAGCCATTTCAGAGAACCTGTCACACACACAGACAGCTGCAGCTCTGGTAATAACACCAAATACAGGATCCCGGCCATAGAGTTTCCCATCTTCAACCAGCAGACGCTGCCAGTACTCATGGTCAGTAATTCAGAGAAATAACAGAACTGTGAAGATTAACGAAATGTGAAGATTAACGATGTAGGATACAATAAAGTTTTCCTAAAAAGGTACAGATAAATGTGTGAAAAGCTATGTTACCGAAACCTTTCCTAAAGCCATTGTAACAGATACCATATATACAATAAAGAGAAACGAATGAAAGATTGAATAAACCAACCTGAAGATGAGTTCTTGTTACTAAATCAGGCAAAGATTTTTGAAATTCAACCACGAAGTGTAGAACACTTTCTAGAGATGGTTCCAATATGACATCCAGATCGTGAAGAAGTTTCATAAAATATTCAATAGTCTGGCATCACGAATTGCAAAAAAGAAAAAGAATTAGAACAATGTTAGTATGGTACAATTACCATTAGTAGCAATTATAGAATACTTGCCTTTTTCCAACTAAGAATTTTTATTGCGCGTGGTGGTGTTGGAGCAGATATTCTACAGTTTAAAGTAGCATCGAATCGAATTGCTTGGCAACCAGAAGCAGTAGTTTCATCTTCTATACTTCCTTCAAGCGTTCCAAGAGAATTAGATCTAAGGAACTCCAAAGAGTTGAGCATGCATTGTAATTCTAATTTGCAGAAGGCTAAATGCTTTCTTGCCAACTCCAAACCTCTCCCTTGAGGACGTCTCATGCAAGTAAGAATGTGATAGAAATGCTGTAAAATAAAGACGAAAGCTCTATTAACTTCAATAAGATGGGGTGTACATATCTTGAAGTGCAGCATACATGCTTACAGGTATAGCATTTTCGACATTTATATTTGATGCGTCGAGCGTGAATGTTCCCGGAAAAGATATGGCAAAAGATGAAGGGACAGTCACGTGTACAGGGTACGTAGTTGAGACGTAATTGGGGAATATAGCTACTGTATGTACGTACTCTAGAACATTAGTATACGGTGATAAGAATTGTTCATGCATGTTCTTCGATTCCCTTTTATTTAACAATTGGAACCAACTGATCAGCAGGGATCTTGTTTTTTTGTTGCAGTCTTGTACATCATCATCGAATTGAACATAGGCAAATGCCGATTAAGCTGGGATATTTTTTAAAAGATAAGTATGATAAGTCACCAAATTAACATTGTTGAATCATCACATATGGATGTCACAGGTAGCCCTCATATCATATGCACGTTCAACCCATGCGAATCAAGTTGATCCATCGCAGGGAATCCCAGCCAGTATTGGGATCAGCTTTCAACGCCGATTGAGCTGATCATGAACTCATATATAGATGATTGTGAAAACCAATGTTTTATAAGGCCTTCAAGGCGTAAAAGGCGTGAGGCGAGCATTCTATAGCCTAGCCAGGCGCCCAGGTGCCGAAGGTGCCTCGCAAGGCGGAGAAGGCATGTCTTCAGGCTCGCAAGGCGGACGCGTCATGTTTTTTTGTAAGTAAACTACATTTTAGTTATTGACCAAATTTCAGTTTGCAAATACATCATTTACATATTGTTTTATACATATAAGAACATAAATTAACAAAATAGGATAAACTGATGTCTAAATGACATTTATCACTGTTAATTTTACCAAAATACCATTCTATACATATTATACTACTACTACTACTACTGTCGAGCGTCTGACTAGATATGTGCTACTGCCGGTAAAAAAAATGGTTACTTCTAGTGATATTTCAACTACTGCTATTGTCGAGTCTTTTAGGCTGCTACTGTCTAAGTCTGATGTAGAACAATGAGGGGTCATTTTCAGACGAAAAATAAAGATTTGAGAACTGTTTGATCGTGGTAAATTATTATTGAACATCCGAGTTAATTTTTTTTATAAAATTATCATTGGCAAATTATTGTCGGAAACTGATTAGTTGTATTAGTTAACCTTGATTTTATATAAAAAAAATCTTTTTAGTTTATCTCAACTTTTCTAGTTTATTCTAGTTCTTCTCATGGATTCGATACCAAAACCGATTGGTGGATTCCAATCATCTATCCCTTTATATTTCGTTGCATCAATTGGTATTCAGAAGCTTTTAGTGGATTCCTGGTGAATGTTCATCGATTCGATTCAGAAAAAAGTGTAGTTCGATCTGTAGCAAAAAAATAGAAGAACAGAAGAACACAAACGGTCGCCGATCGAGAGAGAAGCAGCAGCCACCGAACTGCCCCTCGACCCATCCTCTACAGCAACCCGACGCCGCTCCAGCCAAGCCTCCGCGTCTCCAGCTCAAGCCACCACCTATCCAGTCCAACCCTTGCACCTGCGTCGCCACCCAACTTGGCTTCTTCCCAGCCCAAGATTGGCCTGCCTGGGCTCCACCTCTGGTGCCACAGCTCCGCGTCGTTCGACGCCTCTGGTGAAAACCCAGAAAAAAAAAACTAGGATTTCTGCAGAGAAAAACCCGACCCGACAGTCGACCCAGTTATCTGACCTGACACGCTAACATAACACAATGTGTTTCATTAAAGACAAGGTATGGTCAACAATAATTGATATTGATCTACATGAAAATTTTGTTGCAAGCAAGGTTGTTCTTTCTCTTCAATTATCGACAGTGAAGTCGAGCAATACATTTTGGATTGATGATCATGCACTTGTGATAGAGGTTTGTAAAGTTCTTAACTCTATAAAAGAATTTTATAACAATGAAGTTACTTGCCATGTGATTGATATAGATGATAGTGATGTATTTTTTGGAAAACCATTGCATGAAAACGTCAACGATAGTTATTGCGAAGATGAGTCATATTTACTCAAAAAGGAGTCGAACAAGATTACAATCAAGCCTTCAAAGTCTGAAGTGTGCAAAAAGAATGTTAAAGAAATCACTTTGCAAATTAAAGAATGATTTGCTCATATTGACTCGGTTGTCAGTATTAAAGAAGTCTCGCCTCAAGTGAATCTTCCAAACCTAGAATCAAAGGTCATTCAAGAAGACACCTCGCCTCAAATTAATCTTTCAGAACCAGAACCAAATGTCATTCAAGAAGACAATTTTGAGAATCATGAAGACTTCTCTCAAGTTGCATTTGACAAACTCATCTATGGTGTTGGATTCATGGTTGTGCCTTTAGAGTTCCAAACCACAGGTTCAATTGTTAGATTTATTATTGAGCTTGTTTTCTACAAATTATTCTTCTTTATTCAAGATGAACTTGAGGTCGAGTTATTTTAAAGTAGAAGAGTCTGATGTAGAACTAGGAGGGGTCAATTTCGGAAGGAAAATAAAGATTGGAGAACCGTTTGATCATGTCAAATTATTATCGGACATCCGAGTTCGTTGGGCTTCTAGAAGAATGTTTGAATTATTATAGGAATTTTATCTTTTCTAGTTTGATTTGGATTTGGACTTTATTAGTTTGTTTTGGATTTTATGTTCTGTTAACCCATGGGCTTTAGGATTGGTTGTTAGTTGCCTTAAGGTTTGTTTGTTTCTATATAAGGAGTCTATATCAGTTGTATTAGTTAACCTTAATTTTATTAAAAAAAACACTTTGAGTTTATCTTAATTTTTTTTTGTGGATTCTAGTTCTTATCGTGGATTCGAGACCAAAACCGATTGGTGGATTCTAATCATCTATCCCTTATTCCTATAATAATTAAAACATTCTTCTAGAAGCCCAACGAACTCGGATGTCCGATAATAATTTGTCACGATCAAACGGTTCTCTAATTTTTGATGCTAATGCACTACTATTGTCGAGTCTTTTGGGCTGCTACTGTCTGAATCTTATGGGTTGTTACTGCCTGAGTGTTATGGGCTGCTACTACCAAGTATTATGTGTTGTTACTGACTGAGTCTTATGCTGCTACTGCCAAAAAGTAAGAGTCTGATTTCGCAGTTGAAAACCACATATCTAGCAGATCTACTAGCTAATTAAGAATCTGATTTTGCAAAAAAAAAGCCTTAGATTTGCTAAAAAATGAATTGGTGAGGCTAACTCTGTGGTTGATTAATGATGGAGTCATGCTACTGCCTCAAACACGAAGGAGCATGGGCTGCTTATAGATCTTGTAGTAGAGATTGTCATTAAACAGATCTACTAGCTAATTAAGAGTCTGATTTTGCAAAAAAAAGTCTTAGATCTGCTAAAAATGAATTGGTGAGGCTGACTCCGTGGTTGATCAATGATGGAGTCGTGCTACTGCCTCAAACACAAAGGAGCATGGGCTTCTTATAGATCTTGTAGTCGAGATTGTCATCGACGACTTTGGCGCGAGCAACCAAATTATGGCAGAGAGATAGTGTAGTCGAGGCTTCGACGCAATGCAACCACTAGAGCACCTCCGATTTCTCTGCCAAGAAAGTTGTCGCTCAGGAAATGCAGACGGTAATTCCAATTCAAGATGTCGATGGCGTCAGGCATATAGGTAGTCATTGGTGAGCTCGTGTGGCCTACAAGGACATCAATTTAGCCACGATGGTTAAATCGGACAGATCGATGATGAAGAATGCAAATCTAAGAGATACAGAGAGAGAGAGAGATGAGATCAGATTCAGCAAAAAAAATGGGGTTGGCTAAAATCGAAAGGGTTAGGAAGAGTGGAGTGGCATGTGCATAATTTTGCTATGGAAGCTGAATATTTTGGACATTTTATGGTCAAAAACCGGGTCAAGCTGGATACTTTAGATTTAGGACTAGTGTTTGTGTCCTAATTTGTATAAAAATAATTAAAATGGGGTTTTGTATTTTTTAAATTTGGTTAGATGCTACTATGTTATTTACCTTTTTTTTCTTGACATCAAAACGAGGTCTTTTTGGTAAAAAGAAAGACTTAAAATCATTTTGAATTGACTCACTCTTCATTCTGCCTCAAACCATCAACTTAGCTCTGCCTCCTCTTCCTCAACCTTCTCATTTATTAGTTCACTCATTCATCTCTGATTCTCTACCTCTAAAGATTAACCCCGATTAGAAGAGCACAAGGTATGAATTTGTTGTTGGGTGTTTCGATTTTTGCTTAAAATCAATTTGATATCAGATTATTAGTTGAATTCGATGATATGGTTATGGGTTTTTGCTAGTATTTGTGTTGAGTGTTGATTTTGTTGAGTTGATATTAACGCATAATGGGTAGTTATAATATTTATGTGATGGAATGTTTGTGAACTTTGAAATTTAATCCGAATGTGTTTTTGGTTTGGATCTAGCATTTGGTCATCATTGAACATGAGCAGAATGAGTCTCTAAAATTAGGAGTTGTATAAATTGTAATGTTTTATAAACTATACATCATTTAGGAGTTGTACACATTAAATGCTCACAACCTATTCAATCAAATGTTTCAGTTAGTTTCTTATAATGATCAGATTGATACTAAATGTTCATAATATATCTCACTTGTTCTTTGAATTCATATTATGTAGGGTGATTTCTTTGAATTGCATGGATTTATTATGTACTTATTATGAATGGATACAAATTTATGATATTTGAGTAGGTTACAAACTTACAATACATGCTCTATATTTATGATAGTTAAATTGTATGCAAATAGCTCTTTTATTTGTAAGACTTACATATTTTGTCTCAAGACTTACATCTTGGCGAGGTTCACTCGGCTACGTATTAACCTTTTAAAATATTAGTGAAAACTACCACCCAACAAATTTGATAAAAAAATATCATGAAAACCATTTTCTCTAATTGAGATATCATTTCTCTATCAATCAAGGATGAAAAACTCATGAACAATTAATTAAGAATGAATGACATATATACAGTACAATATGCAATCTAATTATATAAACACAAATGAAATACGAAAATACAAAGATATACCAAAATCTGAGGGAAACCATAGTCTTCTGAAGCTAATAAACGTACATATACACACGTACACTAAACGATTGCCAACTACTTATGCCCTCTCCACAACAGTCATAGGAAACACACCTTTCATTTTCGCGTTAAGGTGAGCAACAAACTCTGGCTCCACTCCATTCTCCTGCTTATCAGGCATAACCTTAAACCTCTTCAAAGCCCCACCCACCACCCTTTTCATCTGCAAAAACGACATCTTCTTCCCCAAACAAATCCTTGGCCCCACCTGAAACACCGGGTAACTAAATGAGTCCTTCACGCCTAAACTTACATCGGGTAACAAATCCTTGGCCCCACCTGAACTTACACTTATCTGCCGCCACGTCACGCTCCAACCACCTCTCGGGTCGGAACTTGGCCCAATCCTCACCCCAAATCTACACTTTAGTCTTGTCCGAAAAAATATTCAGAAAAAGTGATCTACTCATATAGAACTACATATTGAATGGTCAAGATATGATTTTATGATCAAAAAGTTAGTGTAAACTTTGATCCCTCATATATGTTAAAAAAGTATCTCTAGGGCTATATATATATATATATATGAGGAAATTTTACAAATGGTACTCTAACAAGAGTCCATTCATCATTTTGGTGCCTCAATTTTTAAAACTATAACAATGGTGTCTCAACAATGACAATCGACGCAACATTGATACCCTCTATAAAAAATCCTGTTAAACTATATATTTTTCAAGGGCAAACTCGTCTCTTCAGCCAATGACCACTCCATAAGTCCATTATTTTCTGTCAGTCATCATTATACTTAGTTATCTGCAAATATGCAATAGCTTTTTCGCTTCAAAACTATTAACAGAGAAAGAGCGATAGAGAGACTAGATTCAGAAGAATAAGGGGCATCTGCTTTCTCTGTTTCTCATATATATAGAAACAATGTTTGATGCAGTTTTGTATGTTCCGAACTTCTAATAATTAGAAGCAATCACCATTGTCTCATGAGATTATCCGAATACATACCATATGAGGTTTTTTGATTGTTTTATATTGGAATCAAGTCAATCAACCATAATGCATACCCTATTATTACATCTGATTCAATTAATGTGAAGGTCTTTATCATTATATGTCTCACTAAATTATCAAATTGACTTTTCTCAGTTTAGCATGTTCTATTTTGGCGAATGTCTATTAAGACTAAGAATATCCTATCAAAGATAATGTTAAGCTGTTTATCTTGCTTGACGATAATTGGCAAGGACAGTGGTGATTGATAGGAATATATATAATGCAGGAATAGAAAAATTACTAGAACAGAAAATGTTTTTGGATAGGTCTTTGACATACGAGACGAGTTTGCCCTTGAAAAATATATAGTTTAACACGTCGATTGTCATTGTTGAGGCACCATTGTTATAGTTTTAAAAATTAAGGTACCAAAATTATGAATGGACTCTAGTTGGGCTACCATTTGTAAAATTTCCTCTATATATATATATATAGGATTTGGCTCAGGTGCGGGCGTCCGCACCAATGATTTTGGTGCAGATTTTCATTTTTCACCCACTTTTCGATCGGATTTCCTCATATTGTGTAGATCCTCTCTGCAAAATTTCAGCCAATTTGGTGATCGTTAAGGCCCTCAAATCAAAAAACAAATGGACGGACTAAAAATCTGTCAAACCGGAATCACTCGTGTTTATCATAGAAAAACACAATTTTGAGGGCCTTAAAGATCACCAAATTGGTTGAAATTTTATAGAGATGATCTACACAATATAATCTAGATACTAGACGGTGGAGATGATGAAATTCGATCGAAAAGTGGTGCAAAAATAGAAGTCCGCACCAAAACAATTGGTGCGAACGTCAGCAGTGGAGACGGCCTATATATATATATACACACACACACATCTGCATACCAAATTGTTGTGTTCTCTACCAAAACATATGCACTCCTAGTGTTCTTAACTGTTTTTTATGGTAAACTGACCAGGTAATGACTTAACGCCTTAATGGTAAGTATTTTGTTCAAGGGGTAAGACGGGACGATAATCAGGTACTGGTTAACCTTTACGAGCATCAGTTTACCATGTTGCTACAATTTGAGCACAGAGGTGTAGATTAACGCCATTTATCATCTTTCCTCTGCACCTCATACCTCGGTTTCTCTCTAATCTTTTATTGAACAGAGTTCATGTTTGTACCTAAATTCCAATGAATTCAACTTGATGGTTATACAGAAATTCTTGCTTTCATTACTGCAAAACTAAATGCATCCTTCATCTTCAAATTTAAGTGTGATCATGCAACCATACTTATCTATATATTAATTTAAATGACATAATTTGCAAGAACACTACATACTGTGATAACATAAATTCATGTATCATTGCAAGACTCACTGAAAACAATCCAGAGGCATGGTTTAGTCGGATTTTTTATGATCACTGAGAATATATTTGAGCAAACTAATACCTTTTTCTCCTTTCTTTGTTTGGTCTTGAGAATAATACAGGATAAAACATGTATGCAACAAGGGAATAAAGCAACTGGAACCAAAATGCTGAAAGCTAGCGACAATGTTATCACCTTACAAATACTCAATTGCCAATAATGTAGTAGCTAGGTTGACTACAGTACTATGAAATGAAATTACCATCGACAGTTTGTGCTTTCATAGGAAGGATAACAGTCATGCTATAGCCCGTGCATGATGATGATGTAACAATGGCAGACAGACTCTTGTCTTGAGAATCATACTAAATGAATGCAGCAGCTGAACACATTCTTTCCATAGAGACCTTCCAAGTATTCTATACACAATCATTTGCAAAAAAAACAAACTAGGGAGTAAACTCTCTAAACAAACTATACGAGATCTATTTGAATTTACAATGTATGTGGTTTGGCACTGATAGCAGAGGCAGACCTGAGAACAAGAAATTTGAACTACTTCGAAAATGCCAGCTTTACAACCTCCATCAGAAATCGATAAAGTCGAGCCTTAAAAACCTGCCGGCTCTCAAATCAAACAAATATGATAGAAATAATTGACCCACAAGTGGAAAGAAGGATGGAAATTGTACTTCTAAGATGAACAATATGCCCCAGTATATATCATTCATTCCTTCCAACAGTTTTTGCAGGTACCCCGTACCTGTACATAAATCGTTTTGATTTATCAAGGTTTTCAGGTCACTGAAAAAACCACTTCTTGCACCCAAGTGCTTGCTGATCAAGATTTTCCGTATGTGCTTTGATTTCTGCCTTTAATTTAGCTGTGACAAATTGGATGGATGGTCAGACAAATGTAGGAAAATGTAAGCAGAAAGACAGACATATCCATGTCCTTCATACCATGCTTACATCGTATTTGAAGTTAGGGAGCAGACCATCATCTGAAACCCCTCCCTATCTTCCGCAACTTTTGCAGCTGCTGAGCAATCTCTCGAACAAATCGTAGTCCTTCCGCTCCATTTTGAAGAGAGTAGACCATGTGCTCAAGAAAATCATGATCAGTCTCAAGTGCCTCCAACCTATCATTAAGGTCTGAGATCTCATTTTCCAGAATAACCATATCCATTTCTCTAGGATCCATGATATCTTTTTCCCCAATGAAACCAGAATCATTATTGGCTTCTTTACATTTTAAATCACCACCACCATCACAATCAGTTTTCCCTTCTTGAGCAGCAGAGTCACCGTTAGACATATGTAAATCTTTTTGCCCATGCAGAACATTCTCTTCAAGCTGACCATATAATTCACTCCTCTCTTTCCTAGGAGTCTCTTCTGGATTTTGTCCATCATTTAATAAACTCCTCTCTTTTCTAGGAGACTCTGCTTGATTTTCATCACCATTAAGCATTTTGGAGGAAGCTTCCCTACTGTGTACTTCAGAAAGCTTCTTCTCCAAGCTCTTCAAACAATTTGTAATGTACAGTTTTTCATCTTCAAACCCTAGAAGAGTAGTTTCAGAAAAAGGATGCTGGTTACTGACTATCGGTACCTCAGTAGCCATTGAGTTGCAAGTAACAGTGAGATCGTTATTCACACCAGGCATAACAGTACTCTCCACCGGGTCACTCCCACCCACTAAATCAGAATTTCTGTCATTTAGATTCTCCATCATTGATTCATTTTGGAAGTCTAACTTAGAAAACTCTAGCTCTGCTTCCAAGTCCTGTATCTCTTTCTCCTTTTCAGCCAGGAGATCATTGGCTTTCTCCAGTGCCTCTACATCAAACTCAGCCTGCTCTTCCAACATTCTTAAGTAGTGAAGGGCCTCCATCTGGAATGCAGCTTTCTCTTCTTGGAGCTTTGTGATCATGGCCATTGCCTGATTTGCAGCAATTGCAGCGGCACTCCTTTCTTCTTCCAATTCCTTGTACAGCTCCTTTATGCATTTCCTATCATACTCAATCTGTCGTTTTAACCGATCAACTATACTTTCACCTTCAATTTCACTGACATAGCCCCCATCCAGCGATTCGAGACCCGATTCTACTGAAGCTGACGAGTGAAGCATCGGGTTTGCATTAGAGCTGGAAGCATCAGTTGTCTGTTTTTCACCCAGACAACCATCTACTTTAGCACTTGAATTCTTTGGTGAGAACTCAATCTCCCGAGCAGAATAGCCCTGCTGAGCTAACAGTTCCATTTTCTCAAACATAGCATGTAAATTACTGTGGTTTGGGCTTCTAAGTGCTTCTGTAGTAATACCTGATGAATCTCTTTCTTTGCCAATTCCTTCTGTCTCAATCTCCCGAGCAGAATAGCCCTGCTGAGCTAACAGTTCCATTTTCTCAGACATAGCATGTAAATTACTGTGGTTTGGGCTTCTAAGTGCTTCTGTAGTAATACCTGATGAATCTCTTTCTTTGGAAATTCCTTCTGTCTCAGACATAGCATTTTGGTTTGAACTTATAAGTGCTTCGGTAGTAATACCTGATGAATCTCGTCCCTGAACACCTCCCTGTGACTTGGACACAGCATCTACATTAATATGGCTTGGTTTTATATGAGGAGCTTCTGTAATAATACCAGAAGAATCCTTTTCCCTGGCACTTTCCTCTGACTCAGACATAGCATTTACATTATTATGGTTTGATTTTATAAGAGCTGAATCATTTTTATCAGATGCTCCATCTTTTGCACAAACAGACTTCAGAAGTTCAACATTCTTATTGAAAGATGCAAATCCAAAGTCGTCTGTCCCATTAATATCTGCTAAAAGGCATTATGAAATTATTATTAATGACATGCATAAGTGCAAAGCGTGCTCGTTTGCAGGCATATACAGAGTCAAAAATTAATTAGATTCATCTGACAATACTTTATCTAATGAGTGCCATCATACACATTTAAGATAAATGAATTGGAAATGAGAGAAAGTTGGACGTACCCTTTTCTTGTACACTGGGTGACAACAAGACGTCATCCAATGAAATAAGCTCAGGTAATGCAGAGGGGTTGGACTTCCGATTGGATTGCTGGTAGTTAAGCTCACGGAAGCCAGTCTCAAATTCATTATAAGAACCCAAATATTTTACATCAGAGGATTTCCTAAAAACAGGCCAAGGTTCTGAAAGTGACCGCTTGGGTTTGGAGGACCGATTTCTATGCCTTCTTGACTTCAAACCATTTGGTGGTGCTTTAGGCCGATATCGTGAAGCACGTTTTGAACCTTCCATCTTAGTCTCATGACATGCACTGGATACATTGCTTCCATCATCCCCATCAGTAAAAAGAGACTCTGAGTCAGTATCAGAAAAGAGATTCAATTCACTGTATCCTACATGTGACAAGGGATCAACTCCTACTTTTCCAGAACGACGACTAGTAGCTGACGCCGGAGACTTGTCCCTGATCTTCTTTGAACTACCCTGGTCTCTATTTGAACGGCTACAGTTTGGCAAAGGAATATTAGGCTTAGGATGTTTTTTCCCAGATGATTTGAGTTTAAGTCCTTTGGGATTTCCTCTACGTCCCCAAGGACTAGAGCAACAAGACCATTGACCTACATCCACAGAACTATGAACAGGACTATGAACACAACTTCTGCCATGCACACGCCTCCGAAGACCAGAACTTTCAATATCCGATACCGAATTACCATATGAAAACACATGCATGTCTTGGTTGGAGTAGTCCCTTGTGGTGAAAGGAAAGAAGTAATCTTCATTCCCACTATCCTTACCATAATTATGACTGGCTATCCAAGACGCAAGCTTTGATATGTGGTTGCTGCAAAGTAGTTCCTCGTAAAGTTGAGAACTTTCCTTGCCAGTAATATGTTCATACCTTGAGCACATGATACAAGGTGTTTGCAGATCACAACAAACTGCAAACTTAGTCAGCAGATACGATAACACTGCATCAACTAGCAGAAGAAATATCAAAAACCATTCACATGCTGCAGACGTTAGAATGGCTATAAACCCCTGAAAATTCCTCTGCACATCCACTGATGACTTCCCCATTGCTGCCATCTCCCTCTGAAACCGCTCTACAATCTCATGCTCTTCCAATTGGCAAACTCAAGTACATCACTCCTATCCCCACAACTCAAACTTAGGCCTTCCATCTTCAATCCAGGCCCGAAAAAGAACCGATTAAGCAATTAGGAACATCAAAATAACTAATCAATTTCAGTTAAGCTAGCAGAACACAAGAAGGAATTGAAAACAATAAACAAACTCAATGCTGCACCACACCCAATTATGCATTATTAACAAGCATCTTAGCTACTAACCATCCCAACTGTTTGATATAACACCAATCACCAACTCACATCAATAAACTTAAATGAAAACCTAACCTAATCAATGTAACAAAACCGAACCCAGATTCAGTTCAGCACCCCCCAATTACCTCTGATTCATGAACAAAGCAACAAACTTGTTTCCGAATTCTAATTCTTCATGCAAACAAACGATTGCCTTCGTACCAATTTCATCCCACAATCTCAATAAAATGTAAAAGCTTGAACATATTGTTCATGATCGAACACAATGCAATGCAGATTGCCATTTCAGAAATAGATTAAAAGATTGAAACTTTACAGATTTATTTGGGTGTGCAGATAATGATAACACAATGTTGGAGGAAAGATAAAAAAACAGAACCCAAAGAAGAAGAGAGAGGAAATGTGTGTACCTGGTGTGGTGGAGCTTGATGATTGATGTTGATGGAGGAACAAAAAAAGTGAAGGAGGAACCAAATGAGACCGTGGATTAAGAATGAAAATTCAAGAAGAAATAAAAGGAAAGACGCGGAATTACGAGGAGGCCCTTGGCGTGACTGGTGTGGCCGTTGAGAACCAACTGTCCAGGATTTCTTTGGAAGCAAATAAAGGGCCTCTGAGATCTTACTTTTAAGCAGCGGGGAATGACACGTAATAGTAAGGTCCAAAAAATCAACACAATCCTTATGTTCCGGTTATAGATTAGATCATAATAGCTGGCTAACTAGGTTTACATTTACCTAATCTAGTCAAAAATTCACAGATTTTTTTACCGGCTGAATTCGAACTACTGAAAACGAGTTGTTTCATATATACTCATGATTGGGGTTTGCAAAGAATAAGTTTGTGATTAGAAGCACTGATGGACGTTACTTATTACTATTGAGAACATTAGGATCCAAGAATTAGCATATCTGGTGGGTTGATATTCTAATTTTTTTTGTAGTGTAAAGCCAAGAGAATGGGTTATTTGGTTGGGGCACGATTGGTGCATCTGTCAGAGAATGGATCCGCCAGCTAATCTTACCAATGACACTGTTCAAAAAAAATCTTACCAATGACAATGTTGACCCTATAAATTTATTTTCAAAAACAGAAAGAAAAAGAAAGATGGAGAGCTACATGACGCCATGATTGTCCTTCCTACCATCGTGATGATTCACAATACGAGCATGAAACGATCACATAACATATTTTTAACATAGCTCAAAGGTTATACAAATGTCCTAACAAATTAACTTGAAGTTGCTCATAATAGATTTAAATAGAACGATCACGAATATAACTTGACACGAGACGTGAAATGTCTTTTAAAAAATTCTTAGTTCCTTACATATTCTGAAAGTCTTAACATAAACATGCATAACTTCAAGATCTCATACGTACTTTGTATCACAATCTAAGATGATTTCTTTAAGCGTTTCAAAAATATTTATATTACAAATAAGGTCAAATACATGATTGAATGATTGATTATATTTGTAGTCAATGTTCTGAAAATCTCCGTCTAAAGCCGATTATTTTTCATCTAGACGTTAGGTTATGTTTCACCGTTTTCGTCTAAAGAGCTAGAAAACCAGTTAATTCTCGACTAATCACCTAATTAATCTGTTTAGACACTAATCATTGGCTGTCCACATTGTTTGCGGCCTCTAAACAAGCAAAGAAGTTAAGTCACAGTGCTTTACTCTCTTGCTATCACTGTTGAGAAATAAGCCTTACAATGATTGGGATGATTACAAGTTTTTACTTTTACTCCATGTCATCAAGCGAAGTGAAAACCATGAAGGTAAAAAATATCAGAAACAAAGAACCGAAAAGTATGTCTCGACCTACAGTAGTGTTCACCTGATCGGTTACTGACTAAAAAACTTATAGTTAATCACCCTTAGATCTAGATCTAAAGATGAAAAATAAAATAACTTAACTTTTAATTAATATTTTTTAAAGATAATTTACTATAAGTTAGTAAGTAGCTGTGAACACCACCACTCGGCCTATTCAACCCATTAGCCACACACAACCGACTAGAAACTAAAACCACAGGAAACGAGAAAAACGTATACAACATTTCTGACTGAAGTTTCATCGCTTGGAATCGATGAGAGGACTACTGAGGTCCTTCATTGTAAGTCCTTCTCTGCTTGTGGGTGAATCTAAATTACTATCCTTTTTACCCTTCAGTTGTTAAAGTATCTTTCTTTGATTGATTGAACTCGCAGAGGCTCGGAGGTGTAAGGAGTTACAGTGCGGTGAAAAAGGACCTTCGGATTGAGGGTGTTAAGCATGCCATAGCTGTTGCTTCCGGTAAAGGCGGTGTGGGCAAGTCCACCACTGCAGGTATCATCTTGTCTTTCTTTGTCTTAATGTCTTATACTGAAAAAGGATTCAACTTTACTTGGTTTCTGGGCATTTTAGCTTACTGGGTCTGTAAAAATTAGTCCTTTTTGTAATTACATCAAGTCTTTAAAGCAATTTTTGCTTCATGATGATAATTTTCAATATCAGTTGAAGCATTGCCAGTGAACTCTGATTAGATGATGTTTAATTCAATGCTTAGTTTATGAAAGTGGTGGGAACTTTGCAGTTAATCTGGCAGTTGCACTAGCTAACAAGTGTGGAATGAAGGTGGGTTTGCTTGATGCTGATGTCTATGGACCAAATGTTCCTATCATGATGAAGCTTGAAGGAAAGCCAGAAGTGACCAAAGGTAATATGGTTTATTATTTGTTCAGCATTTATCAGTTAAGTTTAGAAATCTGTTCTGAACTAAATTATGCATGAGTTACTAGGCATATACATTGCTTGCTTTAACCCTTTGGATCGATTCTTGAATTCATGCTGTGGAGAATATTGACATTATGATCTTTTTCTACCAGAGAAAAAAATGATTCCAATAGAGAGCTATGGAGTCAAGTGTATGTCGATTGGACTTCTTGTGGACAAGGATGCCCCACTTGTTTGGAGAGGTCCTATGGTATAAGTGGTAACTAGTCTGGAAGTGTTTTTAATTTTTTTGCGAGCTGTGACTTGTCATGTTAATTAACAGACCAGAGATTTCAACTGTTGGCATTATGTTAATTTCTTAATCATCTTGAATTTTCATCCTGTGAGTGGACTCTAAATAACATTATAACATCATTTATCATCAGACCTCAATGTGTTTGTACAGTCTATTAGCGATGAATTCTGGCAAGAACAGTGGTTTTTCATTCGTAGTTTCTTATTGTTTTGAACGAATTTGTGCAGGTATCAAGTGCTCTAGAGAAAATGACAAGGGGAGTAGACTGGGGAAATCTTGATATTCTTGTGGTAGACATGCCTCCTGGCACTGGTGATGCTCATATAACTGTCTCCCAAAGGCTGCAATTATCAGGTACTTGAAGAAAATGAAGCTAAAGTGCTTATGAGATGTTATTATTTTTTTTTCACTTAAAAGCATACTAGATTGCATTTATTGATAAACTTCGTCACTCTTCTACCCTGAAGCCCCTGATTAGAAATTTACTTTGGCCTTTCTAGTCTTTAGTTTCGGTTCAGTAACTACATTTGGGTTTTCTCACAATTTGTTTGTTGTATAGGCGCATTGATTGTTTCAACACCTCAAGATGTTGCACTAATGGATGCTCGCAGGGGAATTAATATGTTCTCTAAAGTTGAGGTTCCGGTATGAAAAATTAATGCGATCATCTCTTAATATGTCTGCTTTGCTATCTGCAAGTCTCGTAACAATTCGCTAAGAGAGATTTAACTAATTACTGTTTTGCAGATATTGGGAATTGTAGAGAACATGAGCTGTTTTAAGTGCCCAAACTGTGCTGAACGGTGGTTCATATTTGGGGAAGGAGGATGTCGTAGGACAGCAGCAGAGATGGGAATAGAAGTTGCTGGGGAGGTAGGTATTTACATATTGGATTGATGTTTTTACTTACTGTAATGACTGTATACTTTCTGTTGATATTGATTTGCTTCCTTTTGGGTGAAATCAATCTCTCTATCTCAGTGTTTTTTTGACTGAATCGTATCTCAGTGCTTTTTTTGTTGTTGAAAGAAGGGAAATCTTTAGTTATTTAATTTTGAGTATGAGGGGCAAGACGTTTTAGATCTTAATGCTGGACCTATTAAGTGGAGGAATCTCTCTTAGATGGTCTGTTGTGACTTTCTAAAATCCTCATTTCAACTCATATTGATTGTCTTTTCCTGCAAACAAGATCTCTATTCTTGGACTCATACCTTGAAGGCTTGACTGCCAATCTCTTATTAGTTCTTTGCTGATAAGTATATAGTATTTTTAGGGAGCTTTAATGATCATATGTGTTTCATTTTTATCTCTTATCTGATGAATCCTTATAATTTTTAAGACAGCATCGTTGGATTTTATTAAACTGAGTTATTGCACTTATGGTTAACTTTAGCCATCCCCAAATAGTTGACAACAACACCCTTGTTAGATGAGTTGCACCTTTGTTCATTAATCTTTCTCTAATCGTAGCTTCACAATGTTTCAGATACCGTTAGAAGTGGGGATCAGGAAAGGCTCTGATGTCGGTGTCCCAATAGTAATATCGGCACCGGATTCTGATGTCTCAAAGGCGTATGTCCAGGTAGCTCAGAAAGTTGTCAGCAGACTCGATGAATTATCCAAGGAAGAACATTCACGTCCTGAGATTTCCCTATGATTTTTGCAGGAATCTTTTCCATACAATCTAAGTTTTTGTTCTGTTCAGTGATGTAGAATTTGTTCTTTTCCATACAATCTAACTTGTCAACCAACTCTTATGGACCTTACAGTTAAATACACTAGGATGAACTGGTATATCTTTTAGTTTTTAATCGGGCAAACAACTCAAATTAATAAAAATACTAAAACTAGTATTTTAGTGAGTCCAATTCACAACCTTTTAAGAAAAGAAGGGAAGAGTACGCCACTCGAATTCACAATCTTTTCCATACAATCTAAGACGACTCACCCAATCCCATCTCATTTTCCCGCCAATTCACCACCGCCCCTCCCTCCCCACCCCTCGCCGTTAAACACGTCGACGTCTTCACTCTCGTTAATCTCTGCGTCGACATCGTCCTCAACGTCCCCCAACTCCCGCCGCCCGACGCAAAGCTTACATGGACCGCCTCGTCTTAAAGTTATAATTTAACTCCCCTCAAATTTAACATCAGAAAGTAAAGTTTGATTGGTAAAGATTTTATAATTTATGTTTGGTTTGTCAGTCGAGCAGATTTTAGTAAGGAGCCGGCATTCAGTTGGTTGAGTAAACTATCGGTACAAGTCAAAGTTACTTTTCTGTAATGGTTATGGCTTTCACGAGCTCTCGCTTGCTGTAATAGCTTCGGCTGTAGAGTATGCTGTTGAAGTTGGAACAGCAATTTTTTTTGACCCTGGACCCGTGGGAAGAGCCTCTCTGTTGGTACACCTCAAGGTCAAGGAGCACTTAACCTGTTGTTGCGGATGAGTGACGTTCTTCTTCTAACTTCAGGTGAGGTATGTGCTGGTGCATTTATCTGTTGTGGATTGTTTTATGACTCAGGACATAGTTGCCAAAGTTTCGATTTGTGAGCTCTAATAACAGATGACGTAATTCTGCAATGTTCAATTATCATTGTTAACGATCTCCAGTTCCTAAGTCTTAGATTGCAATCATTGCATGTATATGATTATTCTGTATGACTCTCAAAGTAGTGCATTTCATATCAACACATCAATCGAGATTTTGAACTTGTTCTGTCTAGGAAAGAAATGTTGGGAGAAACTCTAGAAGGAATTTCCATTAAAATGGCATTCTTCAGATCATAAGGCATGAGTATACCTTTGCCTCTGGTGTAGGGTCCTCACTAACCCTCATTCCAATACCTATCCCTCTTCTCAGAAAGAAAGAGATGGAATATTTTTTAGTAGTGAAATCCTATCTTAGATTATGCTGCATTCTCTTTTGTTATCTTGCTGCTCTGCTTACCCATCCTGCTTGTATTAATGATTTTCCAGGCTGAGTCATTGACTGGCATTAAAAACCCGATATTAGCTGGGCAGGAGCTGCTCAAGCAAGGGGTGCAAACAAAATGGGCGATTGTTAAAATGGGGCCAAAGGGTTCAATTCTTATAACCAAATCTGGTATCTCTTGTGCACCCGCATTCAAGGTATGAGTTTTTAACTTGATATTCTCTATTGACATTACTCAATCTTTCTTATTTGTCGTTTTATGATATGAAATATTGTGTTTCTTGTATTGAAAGTATTTGATATGACTGCGTACAATACAAACTTGAATGGATTTCGAATGACTATTATACAGAATCATTCAAGTTTTTGTATCCCTGTTTTTTCCCCTGAATACAAGTTATAGTCCTGTAGATGTGTCAAACAGTTTAATCAAGTAATTTAACTATTTAAAATCAAAGAAATCTCTATGTATAGAATCACCCTTTGTAGATGGACCCGGAATGCTTTTTTTGGATCACCAAGGATCATGGAAGCCCTTTCATGCTGAAGTCATAGTTTTTATAGTGAACAACAGTGATATACATGCTTGGTATGCTTGTTGCTCTCTGTGTGTGTTTATGCGTATCTTGACCTTTCCTATTAAGAATATTATCGACCAGAATTTTGGCTTAGATATGTATATATTCAAGAAGCACTCTTATTCCTGTTGTTCTATCTATCTGAATCCTATTCTGGTTTTCATTATTGGCTATGCAAAGCTAAAACCTAAGATTGTGCCTTGAATTGACAGGTAAAGGTCATGGATACTGTTGGATGTGGAGATAGTTTCGTAGCTGCTACTGCATATGGTTTCATCCAGGGTAAGCCAATGGTAAATACACTGGCAAAATCAAAAGCGGAGAAGGTAAAGATGAGGAGGGCAATATAGGAATATTATAAAAAACAGAGGAGAAGAACGAGGATGACATAAATACCATTTTGCTCTCATCCCGGAGTAGTAGTTCTACCCAAACACAATTTTGCAAAAAAATACTCGCTATTCACCTATTATATATACCCTGGAAATTGGCTAACCCTGCCCCTGCAAAATTTCTGTGCCCCCATCTCTCTTCTCTTTTCTGGTTTCTCTCCAACCCGCACAAACTCTCTCTTTCAAATCCATTTATTATTTTTCCATCAATGTCTAATACCCTAACTGTTACTCTTCTTAATTAGGTGAGTGAGTTCTAACCCATGGGGCAGAATCGTGATTTTCCGTTGGCTCAGAATCCCCAGCTGGGACAAACCCATGATCAGGATTTGGAAGTAGGGCATGGTACTCGAGAGGGTCTCAGAGATGCACATGATCATGGATTAGCTTTTGACCTGACGAACCAACATGTGATAGCTCTGCAGAATCTTGAAGGCGAACAAGCTTTGGGATTGGTTCAGGACAATGATCTTGAAGCCGATCAAGAGAATATTGATGTTAACGGCCATGCTCTTAGCGTGGGTTTGATGGATAGTCATGAATTGGCTGAGAACCACGATCTTTCTGAAAATTTAGAGATGGATAGTCCTCATGTTCTTCAGTGTCGAGCGTCAGCTAATTCTAATCATCAGCTGGCTGTTGGGCAAGAGTTTCCTGATGTCCAGAGCTGTCGAAGGGCACTGAGAGATGCAGCTATTGCGCTTCGCTTTGAGATACAAACAGTCAAGTCCGACAAAACTCGTTTCACTGCCAAATGTGCAAGTGAAGGATGCTCTTGGCGAATTCATGCTGCAAAGCTTCCTGGTGTGCCTACCTTCTCAGTAAGGACCATTCATGAAGAACATACTTGTCTTGGAATAACTCATCTTGGTCACCAGCAAGCCTCAGTCCGGTGGGTTGCAAATACTGTGGAACATCGTTTGAGGGAGAATCCTAATTATAGACCAAAAGAGATACTAGAAGAGATCCAACGCGTTCATGGGATTGCATTAACATATAAGCAGGCCTGGAGGGGGAAGGAACGGCTCATGGCTGCTGTTTGTGGATCTTTTGAAGAAGATTATCGCCTCCTTCCTCAATATTGTGAACAGATCAGAAGAACCAATCCAGGAAGTATCGCTCAGGTTTATGGGAATCCTGATGATAACTCCTTCCAACGTCTGTTTGTATCATTGCATGCATCAATACATGGATTTTTGAATGCATGTAGGCCCCTTCTTGGACTTGATAGAGTTCCTCTGAAAAGCAAGTATCTTGGGACTTTGCTTTTTGCTACTGGATTTGATGGAGAGGGTGCTTTATTTCCGTTGGCATTTGGAGTGGTAGATGAAGAGAATGATGAGAATTGGATGTGGTTTCTCTCCGAGATTCGGGTCCTGCTAGAAAATCATGCAGAGTACATGCCAAGGCTTACAATTCTGTCTGATAGGCGGCAGGGTATTGTTGATGGAGTGGAAGCAAACTTCCCAACTGCTTTTCATGGGTTTTGTTTGCAGCATTTAAGCGACAGTTTACGTAAGGAATTTAATAGTACTGTGCTTGTTAATCTTCTATGGGAGGCTGCTTATGCTCTTACTCGCTTTGAGTATGAACAAAAAATTGTGGAGATTGAACAGACATCTCTAGAAGCAGCCCAATGGATTAGACAAATTTCACCATCGTTGTGGGCAACATCATGGTTTGAGGGTACAAGGTTTGGGCAGTTGACGGCTAATTGGGCTGAATCATTAAATTCTTGGATAGCAGAAGCATCTGGGCTTCCAATAATTCAATTGATGGAGTGTATCAGACGACATCTGATGACTTGGTTCAATGAACGCCGTGAGATGAGCATGCAGTGGGGAAGCATACTTGTTCCTTCTGCTGAAAGCTCTGTGACAAAGGCAGTTGAGGTTTCTCATCCCTTCAATGCCTTCCGTGGAAATGATGCTGATTTTGAAGTTAGGTACCCTGAAGGCTCGCATATAGTGGATATTCGTTACCGTAGATGTACATGTAATGGATGGCAGTTCTGTGGGTTGCCATGTTCTCATGCCGTGGCAGCTCTCCGCTCTTGTGGGCAGAATGTGTTTCGGTTCACTGAAAGCTGTTTCACTGTGACAAATTATCGGAAAGCCTACTCAGAGACGATACATCCTATTCTGGATAGAACTCTTTGGAAGGAGATGGCTGGATTTGAAGATGGAAGTTTATGGGTCACGATCAACCCACCAAAGTGCTTTGACCGCCTAGCCGACCAAGGCTAAGGCGAATTCGAGCAGAAGATGCTGGTCATGCTAAACGAGTGGTGCATTGCAGCCATATCCTCGACACTGCAAAGATGTACACACTTTTCTTATTGAAATTATTTTTCCTCAGATTTTCTTTCTTGATTTGTAGTTTTTCTTTCTGTGTTCATAGAGAGATTATAATCTGCTGTTCCTTAGGCATTTGCATAATCATTGTTCAGTAACTTTGTTTCAGATCTTCAAGATATAAGGTTTTAGTCCAATCTTTTGTCCTGGATTTTTGCACCTTGTTCATGTGATGGCGCTTTTGACTTGTTTAAGAATCATCAAGCAACTAATTCTCCTTTGTATTTGCCTCAAGGGTGTGAAAATGCTTGAAACTTTGGATGACTCTTTAGCAATCATAGAAGACATGAAGTAGTACCTAATCAGAAGTTCAAGCAACAAGTCAACATAAAAAAGGTCCCAAACTTTGATGAAGTTGAATATGTGCAAGTCAAATATCACAGCCACGGAAGACATGAATAATAGATTGCAATTCAGGTTAAGCTTCAGACCTATGAGCTTTGGGTGACTTTTTATTACTTAAACATCTAACATAGAATGGTATATAAACATATTACATATACATGACTTTTCTTAAAGAAAAAAACTATATTACAATCATGTAACATAGAACGGTATATAGCACACTGAGTCCCTCTAGACAATCTAACTCCTCAAGTCTCTTAGCGATTTTCAATTAATCGAGACGAGTAGCCACCACTTAATGTCTGGGCAGCCGCCCAAGAAGATTTTGAGAACGCTGCTAATTGTTACAAGTTTTCAAATACCGCTGAAAATTGGGGAGAACATTGTGCTACTTGGGAAAGCATTTTTTCTGATGCCAACATATAAACTCTATGATATGCATGGTGTAATGATTACATTAGCTTCTCATTCCTCTATTAAACTTTGGTCGTGTCTGCTACTTTCTGGTAGTGACATATACATATATTTGATTAGGCACCACTTTCAAACAAACATGAAGATTTATTTGTTTATTTGGTTGTATGTTTATTTTGTGGCGGTCTTCATTTCTTTGAAGAATTGTAAACCCCTTAATCTGAGTTAGAGACATATTTAGTGCGACTTCACTTACGTCGACAAACTAAGAACACGAAAAGATATATGAGATGAATTTGTTCACACAGCTAACACTACAAACCGGGCCAGTCGATGTAAACCATTTTAAGGTAAGAATACGCTATTCCTGAATCGATGAATAAGGTTGATTTAGAGATGATTTCAGCACACTAAAAGGAAAAATTGATACCCAACCATTTCATGTGAGACATTATAAAGGACCAACATAACCATCGATTTATGACATATATAGAGAAACTGAAATAGTAAAAGTGGATCAAGACAAAACATTAGCTAGTGCATATATATATTATGCATAACGACTATATTCCACCCTTGTTTGTCCATTTGGCTTTTCTATACCTTTAAATTCTTTGGTTGTGTTTCTAATGGCTTTTGTTGATACAAATGTATCTACGTGTATGTTAGTATGTATGTAGTGGGATAGAGACAATGGACATAGGATTTATAGTAGTTCACCCCGTCATTTATGAGCAAAAGACTACATCCACTTAATATATACTATGAGTTGAGAAGCCTTATCAACATCTCACGTATTACAAGTGGTAGCAATTGGTGCTACATATCTCATCTTCTCCTCAATGGGAAGGGGGAGTCTCCCTTTATAGAAGATGGAGACTCCCACCTATTACATGTTTCTGATGTAGGACAAGAGTTCTAGTAGTGTTCTATGAGGGCATGTTGGTGAGGCCGGCAATGTAGCTTTCCGATGTCGGATTGGTGACTTCCGAGTGTCGTTGCGTAGCTTGCATGACGAGCTTCGTAATGTATGTCGTGGTCGGGTCTCGTCATGGCTCGTGGACCCATATTCAAAACTGCACACTTCCTTGAGCAAAGTCATGTCGTTCTTGATGACTTTGCTCACACTTCCTTCTCAACATTCAAAACTGCACTCAAACCGGAAAAAAAAACAGACAAAACAGTGAAAATTGCACAATGAGAATGATGATTCTTTCAAAAGCTAACATTCATGATTCATAGAGTAAGCATATAAATTTAACCCAAGTTTGGTGTGCTTAGGAACCAGGACTTTCAAAATGGAAAAAAGGGAAAACAAATGATTTGGCAGGATAAAGAGGCCAAACTAAGTACCTAAACGACGGCTTGCCTTGCCTGCCGGCTGGACATCGTGAAGCTATCTGAGTTTATTTGTGTTTTACGGCTTTTTTCTGTTGTCTCTTTAGGGTTATTTTCTCATTCTATATCTGCTGTCGATATAGGGGTTGATTTCCCTTTCCTTTCTTAGGTTTGTATTCAGGCTTGAGCTTTGATGGGCCTTTCTTGGGCTTTGTCCCTTTATGAAACTTCCGTCCAAAAAAAAGTTATAAATCAATCTAAGTACTTTATTGACTTACCAACTAATGGTACCAAAGAGCAGACAATAACAAACATAAAAATCTATCCAGAGGACGCGTTTTTATGGGCTAGTCTTCCCAGCTTTTACCTCTAAACAATGAGCCCCGCGTCACCATCTACTAGTAATCTGACATGGTTTTTATCTTGTAAGGAAACCTTCATTACAACACTGCTTACCTTAATGACCCACGAACACAAAAGAAACACATTGTTTAGTGGGTTACTAGGAAGATTGTCCGTGCTCTGCTGCGGGGTTCCATTTTGGCATATTCAATACATTTGGTGATCCTCAGATATGTCAATTGCTGGTTCATGAGACATCTTATATGATAGGGAGTGCTAGCTGAAAAAAAATATGATGCAATAAAATTATGAAGGGCTAACCAACGTTACACCTCAGTAGATGGAGAACTTTCAAACGAGAAACTTTATTGGATAGATCTGGAGTAAATCAGATAATAAGAGAATAACTTTTACGGTTTTTGATTAAAATTGATAAGATAGAATGTCTGTACCCATAAGGGTGCTTAAATTGGAGAAACAAAACCCTAGGGTGACTAAGGGTGCGTTTGGAGGAGCTTATAAGCTCATGTGATTATAAGTAAATGAAGTTTTAGTGTTTGGTAAATCAAAAAATAAGTTACTTTTCTACAAAGTAAAAAGTATTTCTAAGAGAAAAGTAGAAGCTGATTCCCCCTCCTTTTTCTTATAAGTTAGGGCGTGACTTCTTTCGCTGGATTAATGAATTTTTTTACTACGTTTGGTACCCCTATCATGGGCAGCTATTTACACAATTGAACCAGCTATATAAAACCTAAACTCTACACTTGTGCCTCCATTCCTTGCGTTCTGAGAATTTGAGGTGGTGTCTGCTAGCAAATCTGAGAAGCTAGGTTCACTGATTAACCAATTTGCTTCTCCCTCGTGTTTGTTTCTTAAGAATAAGTAAAAGCCAACTTTTTTATAAGTCCAGCTGCACCAAATACACCCTAACAACCAAACTTAAAAGCCTAATGATTGAATAAAAATCGATTGAATAAAAATCAAATCCAAAAAGACATATGAAATATAAAATACCGAAAACTAGTAAATTGTTGTTTTGAGGTCCAAGACGAACTCTGATAGCCGAAAAAGCTCATATGTCGTGGCAAAGCGACGAGTCAAACTCGTCTCGTCGTTCCACTTCTGGAAAGGTATAATAATAGTCATTTTGACACCGAACGCCAAATTTCACTCCAATCTGATCTTCAATTAATTTCCTCTGTCATCTGTCTTACGTCAGAATAAAAAGTTTTAAGAGTTAACCTTTTTGTCCCACATATTTCTGTGTACATGTATGAGAGATAGACGAAAATGAGGGGGTCAAGAAACCAAAATTCATCGCAAAAGCCTGTAAATCGTAGAGCACATGCTGAGGTGCTATAAGTTGTTCTTTTATCATATCTGCTGCAAACTTAATTGACCTCTGATGAGATGATAATGAAGTCTGCAAATGCAAATATAACCAGTTTGACTATATAACATCAGTTACTGGTTACTATTGTTAGCACATGGAACTCTTCCTAACTTAAACATACCAGTTAGTAAGACATTATAAGTTACTCCCTAACTTTTTTAAAGATCATTTCCTCATCAACACATTGTAGCTAACAACATCAGATTGACACCCTCTACTTGAAATTGTATAAAACAGCTCTCTCGCTTCATCAAGGCATCTAGCCAAACATAAATCATCTATCAAAGTGGTGTATATAAATAAATCAAAACTACGTATCTTTGTATCACAAAATTTAGCAAATGCCTACTCTGCATAACCCACTAATCAAATTACCACAATTTAGCATAGTAAGGTGGACACTGAAACTTGACTATTTTCTCTAACAATCTCAATGCCTCATCAATCCTATCCTCCATACACAACTCTTTAACCAAACAAGTAAAGTCACAAAACTTGGTGTATAACCCCTCTTAATCATACTTCCCAGAACTCTTTAACCAAACCATCATAAATTTGTTTCACATCACAAACTATTCAGCAAATTAGTAAGTGTAATGGAATCAGGCAACATCCCAGAAGACGTTAAATTATTGCAAAAATGAGAAAACATGAGAATAATGCTTACTCTTGGCAACTCCACCTAACAAACAACTGAATGACGTCATTCGAGAAAGAGGTTGCATATGAATCATGTGGTCCAAATATTGTATAGCTTCATTGAGAGTGAAATCACTCAACTTACAAGTGGTTTGGAGGAAACTTTCAAGTAGGGTTTAGATTGGAACAATAAGAGTTAAGTCTTTTGCTGAAGAAGTGTGTTTAGCTACAATTTGGTTTGTTGATAAAGATGAAAGCTTGGTTGAATTTAAAGAAGTGGGTCTTCCTGGGTAAAAGAATAAATAAAATCATGCACAACAAATTAACTCACATTACAAACAAATTCACATTAACCCTAGACCGAAACATAATGAAATTCACATAAGGTGGTCAACCAATTCAATAAAGAGGTGAACATAGTCTCACAAGCTAAAGTTGATGTGCCAAAACCCATTCTTTAAAGGCTGACTGACTATCTTCTGACAACACAACCAATCAAGGGTTGTTAGGGTCTTGTCGGTTGTAGTCGACACCCAAAACCTTGAGGTGTGCAGAGGATGAATCGGTCAATCATTGGTGAATCTATGTCAAAGCCGAATTTAATATGGCCAGATTGGATCTTTAAAAAGTATGCACGAGGCAAGCAATGACGCACCCACCCTTATACTGAGTTGTTCCCCTTTGTATGTGTGGGAGGATGAGATTAAGGGATTATGAGTCTGGTATCCAACTAGAAAGTCGTTGTTTACAGGTGATTGCTGCATTTTGGGAAGAGAGAATTTTGGATCTTGTGAATTTGGGTAAGGAGAATGGGTAGAGATAGTTTGGGTAAAAAAGTGGGATATCGAGACGTGACTTTATTGGTTAAGATGTTAACTAACAATCTTAAAGTCGTGGGTTCAAATCTCATGGACATATATATAGAGTGCGTGAGTTATTGAATAAAATTTTTTTGAATAAAATTTTTTTGAATAAAAATTTTTTGAATAAAAAATTATTGTTCGTTTTTCATTAATCTGAATCAACAATTTCAGAAAAAGAGGAATGTTATGTCACCTATTAATAAATCCTTCGTAAAGTTCTATGCAAAATCAAAATCGGCATAGACCATAAGAATATGTGTTTAGACATGGTATTTTGAACAAACTCTCTCCAGATGAGGTTCAAAGAGATTTAGGATGTTATGAAGCTTCACCTTGAGGATGCATCATCTCTAAGAACCAACAGTGTGGTTACTTGAGAAAGTCTGTGAAGATGAGGCTTGTGGCTATCAGTGTGCATAGTAAGGTCCAATGATGAACTAGATCTTAGAATCACTCTATAGAAAACTCTTAATAAACGACAAAACAATAGCATTCTCCTACTCTTGTTCTTGTGGAGGTCACACACTAACTATAATATTGTTACTTGGTACAAGAACTTCATATTTATCATATTCATCTTTGAGTTGTTTGAAGTTATTCACAAAATCATGTCATCATCTTCAACCTTCACTTTTGATGCTCTCTTAAACATTAGAGCTGCTTTCAACATCAAATAGGTGTGGTTCCACCTTGTTGCGACATCTATACACATAATCCCCTTACATCCAATCTTCAATATCTCTCCACAACCTTTTTAATAATTTATAATTTATTTGAAAAAGATCTCACAAACTTCACAATATTCTTAATCTCCAATACTGATTTCTGAAACCAAGGGTTATGCTCTGAACCTCATAAATTTTAATGCCCTTATGCATAGTTTCTTCTAAAATGATGATCAAATGTGTCATCTGAGATTACCAGTTGAGCCCTATGTGCCAAAGCCCAACCCTTAAATGTTGACCCACTGTTCTCAGATAGCACAACCAATTGAGAGCTGCGAGAGTCTTCTAGCTTGTCGTCGACTATCAACACCTTGAGAAAGGTTGAGGATGGATCGGTCAATAATCAATTAACTCATGTCAAAACCGAAAGTATTTGGCCTAATCAGTAAAGGTGTGCACAAGGCACAAAATGTGAGAGCCAACCCCATAATAAGTTGTTCCTCTCTCTACCTATAGGAGATTGAAAGCATGTGAGGGTATGATATCCCACATGTTCCTCGAGCACGATCCAAGATTTGCATACCACACTCATACCCCATCTGATTTCATTTTCCCACATGTAGAGATGAGAACGGCTTACTACGAGGGTGACTCACATTTTGTATCACGTGTACACCTTTACCGATCACGACCAAGTACTTTCGGCTTTGGAATTGCATACCACACTCATACCCCATCTGATTTCATTTTCCCACATGTAGAGATGAGAACACCTTACTACGAGGGTGACTCTCACATTTTGTATCTCGTGCACATTTTACGATCGCTACCAAGTACTTTCGGCTTTGGCATGTGTTAATTGGTTGTGCAAGATTTATGTATTTCAGGTCTTTGTTCTAATCCATTTTTGATCTTGGCCACACCCATATGGTGCCATAAACAGTGGAAACATATTACTTGTTGGTGAGGGGCGTAGGGCTAAACTTAAGCAGGAAAATGCTACAATAATCCACAAAGCTCAGACATGTAATTATTTGATATCATGATGAGGGGATTAGGGTTCAATCCATTCCTCAATGCTTGAGAAATGCGAGTCTTTATCTTGGTGAAGTATGGAGAGACAATCCATAGATTTGGCTTAATACCACAATGTACCATCTTACGCAACAATACTTTACCCGCTTCCCATTTTCCATTTTAGTACAAACCATACTTGAAACTTGATCATTTTCTCCAACAACCTCAATGTCTCATCAATCCTATCCTCCACACACAACCTTTTAACCAAATAAGTAAAAGTCACAACATTTGTTCTATATGTCTCATCAACCTTACTAATAAGATTGAGTGATCAACTGCCCGCGTTCCACGCTATGGTGGAAACAGAGTTACATGCAAAGTTGATGGGAGCATACCCTGATCGAAATCAATTTGGAATAATAATAATTAAGGATTTGGGTAATCCCTCTTACGCCAATGCTTTTTGTTGATCTGTGGTACCATCTTGTGTCAATATTTGTTATATATTTGTGATGTCGTATGTAGTATGCTTCTGAGCCAACATCTTAGCAATTAGAAACTTATTTCAATCCACATTAACCTGTGATGTTGTACAAAAAATAACACCTTGCAATCTATATATATGAGAGATATCAGCTTAAAATAATCTTTATCTCTCTCATCTTTGTCTCCATTTCCACAATACAATATACTTGGGTTCATTTCTTCTTATAAGCTCTCAAACAAACAAAAAGACTCATTGCTTCTCTCAAGCTCATTTTTTCTTTTGACTCTCATTTAATCATCGTCTATCCTTCCTTTTGCTCCATGGCCGCAAATCTCATCTTCACAAACTTGCTCGAGAAACCACACACGGTGGTTCTTAGAGATGACCGTAAGGAAAGGTACGTCCTCAAGATGAAGCTTCATTCTTCCCTAAATATCTTTTTGAACCTCATATGGAGAGAATTTGACCAAAATGGCATATCTAAATGTCTGCTCTCATAGTTCAACCAATTCTGATTTTGCATAGAAGTTTATGATGATGGGTAATATAACAAACGACATTTTTTTGCAATTGTTCATTCAAAAGTGTGAAAAAAAGGACTGCAGCCAATGATTGCAAGTATTTTTCATGAATATATATATATATATATATATATATATGCAATTTATTTCTCTTGACAAAATCTTTAATATACAAACCAAAAAACTCTTTATTTTTTTTTCCTTGTGCTCCTGGAAGGATCCACAACAAATTGATACTCGCCGAACTACCTCACACCGGATTCATTCAAGTTGGAAGCAATCACAGTTGACGGGGTATGTAGGCCTTAGGAGGGGTACGAGGTTGGGAAGGGTTGATGTTTCCCTTCTTCATGTTTTTCTCTAGGGTTCGTAGCCAATAGTCTAGTTTATATAGTCTGCTTTTTGCTCGTTTTTGTTTTTATGTGAGCATAATATATTGGCCCTCAAGATTATGCCACTGTACCGGCACATGTTGAACCATAACATAACTCTAATGACTTAAAACTTATCCTCATTTGGCTGTTATTAAGAAATGTGGGTATCATATCTAAACATGTACATAACTTTTGATCATTTGACTAAAAGTCTACATCAATACAAATCCATGTCTTTTTGTAACCTAACCTAAGTGCAATGTAACACCCCGTCCCGAAATTAACATTTTTACCGGGATTAGGCGAGTTACAGAGAATGGTAACCGCACTGTTGATTTTCCCCGAATTAATATCGAGATATTCTCACGTCTGGGGGGGAATTAGGTTTAATGTCTCGAGGGATAGATTATGTTAATACGAGTTTCCCGGTATGTTTGGAAGATTTTCCGGAGCTACGAGTTGTTAGTTACGAATTATCCAATTTACAGATGTAACAAATGTTAAGTTACTTTACCGTAGAAAAAGGGGACTTTGCGTTAAGTCGAGAATTTGAGGAAGTTTCCTTCGGGAAAGATGTAGAGGACGTTGATACGAACTCGTGGGTATGCCCTCAGATTTAATCGGAGTTCGTAGGTGAAAGTTACGCAGGATAAAGTGTGGTTACCGTGCGGTAAAAGTAAATAGGAAAAAATATCTTTTTACTATTCATGGTAACTAGTCATTGGCAGATCTGGACCGTTGGATTTGTGAAATCAAATCTGGGCCGTTGGTTGGTATATATATATATATATATATATGTGTGTGTGTTGACCGGTGGAGGGGAATTTTTCTCTCGGTTTCGCTCTCTCCCTCTTCCTGTTTCTTTTCTCTCCTCTCTCTCTCTGTCTCAGCTCGCCCAGGCGATTCTGCGTCGTCTCCTACCACCAGACGTCGAGCCACCACCCTCACCACACCTCCCCACCTCTACCCACGAACCCTTGTAGCTTCTGCAGGGGAGATTGGTTTCGGGGCGATGGTGTGGGCACAGGGAGCAACGACGGAGCTCAACTCGACCAGTCGAGTTTGGCGTTCCACCATAACCGGAGTTTCCTCTCGATCTCAAGATCCTCCTCATCGCCTCAAGTTAGTCAGAGGAGCGTTGAGGAAGAAGGTTTGATCGAATGAGGACACAGAGCTTCCAAGTGAGTATTCAATTCCCCAGTGAGTTTCTAGCCTCGATTAATGTTTGGAAATTGTTCAATTTGTTGTTGGTTTGTTGTTGATTGGAGAGGAGAGGGAAAAAGGGGTAGAATGAAGCCTGAAATCGGCCGGTGGACAGATCGGGAAGGTTAGGGTGATTAAAGGGTAAATTCTTAGGTTTTAACCGCGGTAGATCTGGTATTTTTACCAGTTACCGTGATTGTAAAAGGACGGAGTTGCCCCTGGCAGTTTAGGGTAATTACAGGGGCCATCGTGGTTAAATCCCAGTAATACCCCTGGTAGGTTAAGTTTATTACCGGACTGCCACTAGAGCTGGAATTCCAATAATATCCCTGACAGATTTGTTTAATTACAGGGGCTGCCACTAAGGCTGAAATTTCTAAAAGACCCCTGGTAGTTCAAATTAATTACGAAACTGCCATTAAGACTAGAATGTCCATGTTGCCCCTGACAGTTTTGGGCTAATTACAGGAATGCCGTTGATGTGGTAATTCCATAAATACCCCTGGTAATTATAGTTATTTTCAGGGATGCCAAGCAGGAGGAACTATCTTACATGCCTATGGTTGTTTGGTTTATTTACATGGATGCCACAATGTTTTATATATTTATAGTTATGTGTGTTGGTTGTTTATAATCGTGTGATTGCCTTTATTATCCGTCTTGCTGTGTGTGGATGTTATTGATATGAATGGTAGAATGTTCGGATTAACCCGAGGGATTGTTGGTCGGTGGATACCTCATTTGCGAGGTTAACTTAGGATATGCGTTAGGTGTATGCTATTCTTAATTATAAAGTGACCGTTAAATAGAATAGGGGTTTCGCCCGGTTAGGGTGTTAATTAGAACAAGAGCTACGTGTGGCTTGATCCCTGAAGACAGGGTACGTAGGCAGCCTGACCGGGATTCAGGTGCAGTCACAAATATTATTAGAACCCCTAGGTTCTTTAAATGACACATTTGAGATTCAAATGTGGGAAACAGGATAATCTCTAGTTTGAGGTCTATTCTGGCACCGTTTGGACTGTATGAATTGGGGTAAGAAGAAAAGGGTTATCCTGACTCAAGGGGGATTTCGAGTAAATCTCTCTTGTGTTGGGTCCTGCACGCCTTAACCCAGGGTTAGGGAGGTAATCTTGGGTTGGGGCGTGACATGCAACATTTGTCTTTCATGTCATGCATAACCCCTCTAATTAAGGTACCATAAGTGAGCACACTATGATGACACTATGACTTCTTCATTTTCTGAAGAAAAAAACTGATTCCATCATCCATTCTACCATCTACACACGAACCCTGAATCAAAAATGTAAAAGTCACAGTATCCAGCTTTAACCTAACACCATTCCCACGAATCTTTAAAATAGCTCGCTTTGAGACACGTGATGGCTTAAGGCGTGGCGTGACTTCTTTATTTTCACGGCTCCCCCTGAAAGGCTTTCTCACAACAGGCGATGTAAAGGTGTGCCTCAACACCTTGAGGTGGAAAATGTGACATGAGGCGCTCGAAGGTATTATGATGCGTCGTTATTAGTGTTGTGTTTTTTTCTCTATACCCTAAAACTACCTCGCTTTGGTGAAAATCCAAAGTGAAAAAATAATTTCTTTGACTTATCTCAATTCATTCGTGAGTGACTCCTCTCTTCTTTTTGGTTTCATGAGTGAATGGTTTTATGTTTTTTTATTTTGAAAAAGGAAAATGATTTTCTGTATATGAATAGCTGAAAAATTGCCTAAGCTAAGAGTTGAAAACTCCATACACGTCTGTGATGAGCTCACTTTAAGAGGCTTACAAATTAAAGAAAAAATATGTGGGTTTTCTAGGGAAATCATATTTTAATTTCTTATTACCAATCACGCAATTGTGATACTAATGAGAAGCCACTTCCTCTTCAACACTTACAGATTATTCTCATCTATAGGTCACATAAACGCCAAACATACTTCAAATACTTACCAACTTCAAAGGAAGTTATGACGGTGGACCATACTAGAGCACCCAAGATAGTCCTTCTCTTAGCTTACGCTTAGCCTCCCCTCTAAGTGATGGGTGTGAATGGCAAGGGATCCTCCATTAGCTCATCCTCCTGAATCTATGTCTTAAAGCGATTTGGCCTTATTTTGACGTCTTCGATGGGACAACCTCTCTTCTTAGTATCATTCCTTTCAAATCACTGGAATCTCCATCAACACACCTGATTGGAACTCATGAGGAATTAATATCAAGGTAGGTTTGAAACCTTCAACCTTACAACTCCATCTGCGCACTGGCAAGAACTTACTAGACAAATGTTGCTCATCCTCAACAACCTGCAGCCCAAATCTCTTCATCCCTAGCCAGTACATCCTAACTTTAGCCTCAACTAAATTCTCAGTATCGCGCCCAATGATAAGCCCAACAGGCACACCAGCACCCCCAATTAAACCCTCGCCACCGACGTCAACCTTATTCTTTCCTGCTGAACTTTTGGAAGAACTCCATCCCTTGCAGTCGCTGCCAACACAGTGACCACCGTCCCCGACAAACCAAGAACCCCCGACCTTTCCCTCCTAACATCCACTTCCGCACAGAACAACGACACCTCAATCTTCATCCCCAAACTCGGTTTTGTTACTGTCATCGAATTTCCATATGCCTAGAGGCGGATCTTCATTAGGGCCGGAGGGGGCCATGGCCCCTACAACGATTTTGGAAAATGTTGTCATGCTATTGGTTTATTTGCATTTTTTATTAATTAGGAGTAATTTAGACTAATAATTATGATTATGGCCTTCCCATATTCAAAAATTGACATTAAATATTCAATATCAATGAAAAATTATAATATTTATATTGATTAATTGCATTATATATCTTATCCTACTATATTTATTAAGCATTAAAGAGCAAATTTAAAGAAGAATTTATTTAGCTTTGAAAATAGAGATTTCTAGTAAATAGTCAAACACACACCTTGTCGGAATCTGATGTCGAATGTCCAATATCACCCATATATTATAGACCTTCTCTTTCCTCTGGATCGCCATCTGATTGCTCACACGAATGTCCATAACTCATTCCCAATTCGTATACAGAAGATTGTCACCCACACTTCCAAACTATGCAGCGGCACCGTCTCTAATATGTGTTGTTGTGTGTTTGTCATTAAAAATCGTTTAAATTATATTTTAAATGTATTATTTATTTTTAATTATTTTATATCAATACGTTGTTTATTTTTATTTAGAAATTTAGAATGCATGATAGGGTTCATCTTTTCGCCTCAAGGGGTCTGAGGCTTTGATTTGATGCCTCGTCTCACACGTAAACTGATCGACTTGACACCTCGCCTCAAGCATTTGCTATTTTATACATTGATTCCAGCTATCCATCTCTGATTCCAGCTATCCATCTCTATAGATAGGTAACTTAAGTGCAATATCTATCTTGTTGTTTCAGCACAACCCATTAATCAAAAGTACCATAATAAAATCACACTAGAGTGACTCTTGAATTTGTTTGTCACATCAATCTTATTCTCCATACACAGTACATACCTCTTTAACCAAATATGTAAACTAATCTAATTAGCAGTTTTTTTCATAGTAATCTTGAATATGAGAAAACGTGAACATTGATTAAAAAAGTAAATATGTTTTTAAAAGAAGTAGTTGGTAAGACGTTCTTAAACCTCCACATTTGTAGGGCATGTTTGCTAATCTGAAATGGAATTGAGAGTTGCGGAATTGATTCCGAAATGGATGAATTCCGACATTTACTAACATTTCAAGGAATTGGAATAAATGCGGGTTTCACTTTCTCATTAGGAATCGATTTTTTATGAACCCCTTAATCTAATATTCAATGGGGGAGATGGGTATTAGAATAAAGCTTATGGAATCAACTTTTTCACCTCAAAATATTCTCACATAATTAATATATTTCCAAATTTATCAATCCTTTTTTTAGGAAACAAATTAACTAACCATAGAAATATATATATATATATATATATATATATATTAAACTACAGTTTAGTTATCATTCAGATTTCAGTTTACAAATACATCATTTAGACAATATCTTACACTTTTAAGAACACAAATTAACAAATTAGGACAAATTGATATCAACATGTCATATGTCATCAAGTAATTTACCAAAGTACCCCTCCACTGCATATCCATCTGCTACTGAACGTCATTGTGCTACTAAGTGTCGCGACTGTGCTACTGAGTGTCGACGACAAGTGTGCTATTGTCCAGTGTTGACAATAAATGTGCTACTGTCTAGTATCAACCATAAATGTGCTACTGTCTAATGACAACATTGCTGCTAAGAAAAAGCTGCTACTGTTGAACAAAACAAAACATTGATAGTAGCACAACTTCTAAACTAAGAGTCTGATTAGTTTAGGCTAATCTTAGGCTAGGATGCTCCTACTGTCGAATCTTAGGCTAGGATGCTGCTATTGCCGAATCTTAGGCTAGGGCGCTGCTACTACTAAGAGCCTGATTCTAGTGCCTTGCTACTGCCAAATCTTAGACTAGCGCGCTGCTACTGCCATCGACAGATGCTAGCGCACTGCTACTGTCAAATACTAAGAGTCTTATTTCGCACTCAAACTTTATATCCAACATAAAATGGAGAAGATTCTGATTTCGCCGAAACATATCAAAGACCTAGATTTATCTAATACCAGCACAGATCCACACCAATCCCCTGCCCATCTATCAAATTTACCTGAGATTTGCAAGTCATCAATTAGGAATTGCTATAGCGAAGGACAGAGGAGGTGGGGCCAGACATCATTGAGATACCCTGTGTCATCAACGATAGATCTTTATGTGTCGTCTTCAAGTTGGCAACTGACTATGGAATATGTTTGGTGACCTGCACATCAGGAATGAAAGGGGCTGATTGTGAAAAGTGTAGGTAGCGGTGGTGATTGTGTTGGAAGAAGAGAAGGAGAAGCTAAGTCGAAGAGAGAGAGAGAGAGAACTGAGATTGAGAGATCTAAGATGAGGAGAAATGAGGGGAGAAGAGAGTTTTTTAAGTGATATGAGACGAGGAGAAAAAGATGGGAAAAGATAAGACTAGGATATTTTGGTCATTTGACAGGTCGATTTCGGATCAGACCTTGTGTAACCAGTTATGGGCTTGGACTCATATCCTACATTGTGTAAAAATTAATGAAAGTGAGTTTTTTGTGTTTTGAAATTTAATCGGTTACTTATATGTAATTCTCCCAAATATATATTGTATTGTTACCATCGTATAACAACAATGACAACAAAGAAGACGACTGACTTTAAGGTTAGTGCCTCTCTTCCATGATTATCGATAAGCTTTCTTGTTTTGTTGTTTTTCTTGTAGGGTTATTTTAGTAATCAAACCAATTTTAATTCTGATTTTATATGATACGTAAACAACATCAATTGTAATTAGTTTCATTCTTGTTTTGATTTCTTATGGTAAGTAAACGATAGAATGGAATGAAATATTCTCATGTCGATTATTATCGATACAAATACGTGTTGATACCGATGCACGATAATTACATTCTAATTTAGTAAACATGCTTGTAGAGTAGTCAACTAGTCTCATAACAGTTTATTTTTCGTTCTTTCAAGAAAAAAAAGAATCAAAATAGCTTAAAAATATTAACCTGCCTCTTGGAAAAATTAACCTGTCAAACCCGTAGTGGTCAAGAAATGAAAAGTCCATGTTTATTGTAGAAATTCATTTATCGTATGCAAAATATGGGTCAAACGTGTCACTAGCATCACCGTCTGTGAATTGCCTCCCAAACAACTAACCAAACGATTAACGTGCAACTACACAGCATTAGCCAAACCAAAAACTATCTTTTTCTCATTTCCAATCAAAATCCAAATCGAAACGTAAAAAGATTCATTCTTCTTCTCATTTCAATCTCTTGGAATTCTGAGACATGCAGACAGGTAAGCCTTGAGAACGAAGCTTGTCAGCCTCATGATATAAGCCTCTTCCATGGCTATATGCATGCTTCCACCATTCATGCAAAAAATTGTGATTTTGCATTCCTGACCTCTCAAATTTTTCTCATCAGATGAAAACAACAGCAAAACCACCTTGGCACAAATCTTATTAGCCGCTGCCCTCGGCATCATCATTGCCGCGGTGATGCATTATCGTCAACGAAAGATTAAGCATGAGAAGATCATTCCACGCTTAAGAGTCTCAGACTCCAGCCGGGATCATAAGATTGAAAGGTTCCCCCATTATGTAGGTAAATTACATGATCCACCTTGTTTTCATGTATAGCCATTGTTGATCTATACCAAATCGTCCTTTGTGGATTTATATATTGTGTGCATTGGTGGTGCAGCTAGGCAGCTGGGATTTCAAGATAGAAGAGAATGTCCACACCTTTGCAAACTGGCCACCGAATACATGAGAAAATGCGACGGCTTTGAGGATGATATCTATAGTTTCTTTTCTAGTGAACCGGATGCAGATTCGCTGTTTGTGAAGCTTCTGGAGGAATTTGAGAGATGCATCCTCAGTTATTTTGCATTTCATTGGAACGAAGCTGATCTAATGATTAGTCAGGTTTGTGATCACAAAGTCTATAATTCTTTATGATTTGAAAAAAAAAAAGAGTCAAAAATGCCTATGAAGCATCTTTGCAAAATCATAAACATACAATGTAGAAATGCTAAGGTCTTGTTGAATTTCAGGTCTTGAGTTGTGATACTGATCAGCCGCGGAAGAAGCTTAAGAACATCGTCATGGCAGCGACCAGGTGAGTATATGTGATGCATGGAAATGGTAATGAGAAAAATGAAGTTGCAAGGAATGAAAACAATTAAATAACCTGACTTTGTGATATAGGGAACAGAGATTTGAAAGGGTGACCAAAAATTTGAAGGTGGCTAGAGTTTTCACAACGTTACTTGAGGAGATGAAAGCAATGGGACTAGCCCAGGTGGATGACTCGACATGTACAGAGGTGATGGCTCCGGTGGCTCATGCTGACAGAAGTCCAGTCCTCCTCTTCATGGGAGGTGGAATGGGAGCAGGAAAGAGCACTGTGCTTAAGGACATTCTCAAAGAGTATGAATTTAGTGAATGATACAAAAAATAGATATCAATTGTTCATCTCAATATGTTTTCATTGATATGCAAATATCAAGCTTTGTTTTGCTAACATAAACATCTAACATTATTTTTCTGGATGAAATGTGGCGCAGGCCATTCTGGGCTGGAGCAGCAGGGAATGCAGTAGTGATCGAAGCAGATGCCTTTAAAGAATCTGATGTCATATACAGAGCTCTCAGCTCCAGAGGGCATCATGACATGCTTCAAACAGCTGAACTGGTACATATCTACTCTCTCATTTCATTTTCAATGAAAGCAAACCCAGTTCCCTACATCGATCATTGAAATAATTTCTCACTCATAAGTAACAAGGCCAAATTGAAAACAGGTACACCAATCATCTACAGACGCAGCTTCATCCCTCCTAGTCACAGCACTTAACGAAGGCCGAGATGTGATAATGGATGGCACACTCTCTTGGGTACCATTTGTTGTTCAGACAGTAACAATGGCCAGAAATGTACACCGCCGGCGTTATCGCATGGGAGCTGGTTACAGGGTGAATGATGATGGAACTGTCATTGAAAACTATTGGGAACGAATTGAAGATGAAGAACCAGAACATGTAGAAGGCAGAAGGAGAAAACCATACAGGATAGAGCTTGTTGGAGTTGTGTGTGATGCTTATCTGGCTGTTATAAGAGGAATAAGGTAGATACCTTGTCAACTATATCATCTCTATCTTACATTTGTTTGCACCTTCAAACTTTACCAAGCAAATGCAAAGCATGTCTTCTTGAGATACTGATGCATAAAGGTTGGCATCCTTAACCATGACAGGAGAGCTATCGTGTGTAGAAGAGCTGTTCGAGTAAACTCACAATTGAAATCCCACAAGAGATTTTCAGAGGCATTCAAAACATATTGCCAAATAGTTGACAATGCAAGACTATATAGCACTAATTCCTTGGAAGGACCGCCTAAGGTACACCTGCTATCCCTTCTTTTAGTTCATCTTCCTTTCTGTGGTAACAACTTTCAAGAACATAGTGCATAGAATGGAAAGACAAACTGGACATAAAATCATACATTATCTGATACCAAGTAATTTTGTGAAGTTGATAGGATGGAAAGACAAAGACAAGACCTTGCTGGTTGATCCAGATGAAATTGATTGCTTAAAAAGGGTGGCAAGATTAAATGACAGAGCGACTTCCATATATGAACTTTACAAGCACCCTAACCCAGCTTGCCAAAAGGGGTCAGTTTGGAAGGACATTGTCTTATCACCTTCAAGGGTAAACATTCAACAGGAGCTGAAGTACTCTATCCAGAAAGTAGAAAGATTGAAACAATAAACCAACAGTGCTTGCCATGGCTCAGTAGATGGAAACAGAACGACGCATCAATAGCTTTCAGTGGAACCAACAAGTATTTGTCAATGTTGTACCAAATATGTGGAGCTCACATATATAATTTACATATAGATAAAGTTAGGGAAAAATTCAGATTTATCTTGGTTGAAGATCGTAGGACTATGAATTTTATCTGAATGTCATCTTACTTTTGTATGACATTCTATATCTTTCCTTTCTTTCACCTTTTAAACAAATACATGGTGACTATGAAAGCAAACACCAGACTATATGGGAAGCACGGATGGGGGACTCCCATCATATTCTTGGAGATGAATTATTAATGCCAGACCAGTATTTGAAGCCGGGGTGCAATGGAGTGTGGGCGATGGACGGCATACCAATATTTGGGATGACAAATGGATCCCGAACTGCCCTCCTTACATGGTCCAAATTGTGTATTTGAAGTTTTGAACTAGTTTCAGGCCTCAGTAAGACAAGTTCAGGTCATCAATGGAATCCTGCAGCTAGTTTTACATGCAGCTTTTCCCAACTGAAATTGCAGCACAACAGATTCACTTGGTAGTCGAAAACTGTGAGGACAAGTTGTGTTGGAATCCGGAAAAACGAGGCTTTTACTCGGTCAAGGTTATGGGTGATGTGCTTACTAATTCTTCTAGTGGTGGCCCTTCCAAAGATCTATGGAAGCATGTATGGGAGGCAAAGGTACCAGGAAAGATATGCATCTGTATTTGGAGAGCATGAATACTGTGCCAACTAGAGCCGCCCTATGCACGAAAGGCTACACAGGTGATCAGGTGTTTGAAGACACCTCACATATTCTGCCCTTTTTCTCGAGCTGTGTTGGCTGCAAAGTCATACCAATACAGAACCTAATATAACATTTAAAGACTAAAGTAGTGGTTATTGGGTAAGGATGCAAAGTTGCAGAGGACCGAGTCGACAAACTTCTGGTAGTTTTATGGTCACTGTGGAATAATAGAAATGATGTTATGTGGAATGACAAACAGCAACAACCACATCACAAATGGTTACATATTCTTCAACGCTGTTGTTTGGTAAACTCCACCTAATGGTTACAGTTACCCTTCATCACAAACCTCAACAAAACAGACGACATCAACTTGTCCTATACTGCTCTATACATGAACATTAGAGCATCCAACAATGCAGACAAACGGTGAAACCCCATACATCCTCCGACTTCTCTAAATCATCTTTCCACCAAAATTTATCCGAAACATGAACTGCCACCTTTTTAAACCCGGATTTAACTATTATGACCTTCCATGCTGACCTCAAATGAACTAGGCCAAATGATCTCCTCAATCTGCCACCAACCAAACACACCCAAATCGTATCAAGAGTTTCCTAGAAGTTTAATTCTAGAAAACAAGAGTGGTATAACATATAGACAAGTCCAGTTAGCAATAACTAGTTCCTAGATAGGTTATTTTCTAACCTATCTCTCAATTGATAAAGCTGAGCAAACAGAAAGGGAAGTACAGTAACTTTGCATGGCATTGCAACTGTGTATATCAGTATTTACTGAATGCACAAAATGGAAGATTAAGAAAAAAAAGGAAAGATGAAACCAAAAGCAACTGGATATTGAAGAGGAAAAACCTTCTGCAAAACAGCAACGTATACTTAACAGACAAAAGTGAAATAAACGGTGAGCAATTGAAAACCACGAAATAGAATAGAAAACCTAGGAGAGAAAGGCAAATGGCGTAGGAGACAAACACACGTATAGGTTCAGAGTTCAGACTCAGATGGACTTTCCAATCCCTCCAGTCTCAACCTTTCCAATTTATAGTTTCAGTAAATACCTTTTCTATCTAGCAGGATTGAGTAAGGTAATTCTCAATTCAATCCTTAAGGTAATTCTCAATTCAATCCTTGACAGTAAATTTCCAGCTGTTTATACACATCACATGATAAATATGTTTCAAGTTCTCCATAATAATTGGTCCAATATTCTTCCAGTGTCTCTTCTGGCAGTTATAGAATCATGAACAATGAAGTTACATATTCTGCTACGTCTTAGTTACCAGCATAACTCCACATGAATATACTACTTCCAGAAATGCGAAACTGCAAAATGAACACCAGACCACAGTGCTATCTTTCCACTCGTCTTCATATATTCCTTATCCTGTATCAAGCAACTATGATTGAACATCGACTTACTAAGCATTTCAAGGGGGCCCAAATTTTCCAGTTACCATACCCATTATTCTTGAAATTTGTTACCATATCACAGATTACTAATATCAACTCCCAACAGACATAATAATAGTGGGAAAAAATAGTATAGTGGCGGAGTCGTACTAGACTACAGGCCACGCTGTAGGCGCGTTTAACATGCTTCTGGAAAGAGAGTGCTTATAAATTACGACTCTGTTACGTGGATTCATAGACCCCCAAATGTCATCTTGAGTCTAATCTCAATAAATCTGAGCATTGTTTGATGGTTTACTGGTGTTACTGTATAGTATCATCTCACTCAGCAGATCACTACATGTTGGCGTTTCAAAAACCATGTAGCCACGCCCCATGGACATCAATCAGTAGCTCGTATGACTAGTATATATGATCTATGGTTCCAACTATTTCTGACTTAGAAGCTACCAAATCATTGCAAAGTTGCAAACAAAAGGTGCAATACTTGCAAAAGGAGGTTATCAACTGAATAATGAACAAATGTAGTTCAAAACCATACCAATCAACCAAGTACTATTCCAAATAAATCAGCTCCTCAAGCTTTGAGACAAATATTACATGAAAAATAAGATTTAGAATAGAAAACAACAAGCATATCAAGCTAGTGTGTGTGTGTGTGCGCACGTGAGAGAGAGATTTGAAAGCAAGTTCAAAAGAAAAAGTAGTTAAGAATATTATGTCATGAATGGATGTGTTCCTGTCCTTGGCTCCTTGCAAGAGTAACCAAGATGTTCCAGACTATCAGGCATCTTGATCTAACCATTTAAGAAATAATGGATCCTGATAGTCACTACCAAAGGTTCCTTGCACATCGGCATTTCCATTACTTAGTCATTACACATTGTTTAATATAGTTGCTTTGTCAGCTCAGAGTACTTATTACACTTATTTTTGAATTCTAACCCCTACAAAATAAGCAACATAAGGATTCGTCCTCTGTCCTCCACATTTCTAGCAGAATCAGATGCTAACCTTGATAAAAATCCTATAGATGCAATACAGACGTTTTCTTTAACTTCTCTATATCTCATTTCGACCCAAAAACTCCTCAACCTATAAAGGGTTCATCCACTTAATAAACCTTGATTTACCTATTTTGGCCTTCCATGCTGACCCCAAAATGAACTAGGCCAAATCATCTCTGGTGATTCTCAATCTCCCGCCAAACGAACACCCTTAGTCTTATCAACAGCTTGCTATAAGTTAAAACTTCAAAACAATTGCAGTAGAATACATTGCATCAGTCCTGGTAATAGCAACAACTGGTTCCTAGAAAGGAAAATTCAATAACCTATTTTTCACTTGTAAAGGATGAATAGACTTGAAATGAAAACTTCGAAAGGGATGTACGTAATTGCATGGCATGACAACAATCGATATCAAAGTGTGACCAGAATGCTAAAAAGGTAAGAGTAAGCACAAAAAGGGAAGATGTAACTGAAAAGTAACTGAATATTAATGAGGAAAATATTCTGAAACGTATAAATATCGAGATGGAATGTTTGGAAAAAGAAACCGCAAGCAATAGCAAAATAATTAAGAGAACAGAAAAACCCATAAGAGACATGCAAACTGACTAGAAGACAGACTCACATGTAGGTTCTAATCCCTACATAGGCTCACCTTCATTTATGGTTTCAATAAATACCACCCTCTATCTAGCAGGACTTGGTCAGTTCAATCCTTGCTGACTGCTGCTGGTAATACAATTCCAGCAGTATATACATGTAACTCAATATAAACATGTTTCCTGTGTTCCATATTATCTTATCCAATATCCTACCTATTTCATATTCTTGCAGCTTATAGAATCATCAAAATGAAGCTACATATCCTGCTGAGTTCAAGTTACTAATATAAATCGACAGGAACATATTTCTTCCAAAAGCAAGAGTTCCAATGGGAGTGAATGCAAAATGAAGACCTCTCAGTTCTATCCTTTCCAATTTCATGTTTCATACATTCCTCATCCTATTTGCAACAAAACAAGATTAAACATCAACTGAGCACTTGCAGATGAAAGGTGCCCCAATTTTTCAGGTCACCCACCAACTCACAGATGATTAATATTGACTCCCAAGTAGACATATATATACACAACAGATTGTAGAGATACATGGGAAAGAGTAGACATACTCCTCATAATAACATAAAGACTTAAAATGCAACTACTACAGTTAGTTTGCAATTCAGCTTTTGTTTACGTAAAGATCAGCATACAGTAGTGAGCAGGGGGGTGCTAAACTAGAGGCCAAGCTGCAGGGTGCATACAAATTAACTACTGGAAAGAGATGGTTGTATGTCTTATGACTCAGTAACATGTCATTCATCTCTACTCTTTACCAGAGAATTAGCCACATCAAAAAATTATCTTGTCAAACTTAACAATACCAGCTTCATAAAACCATTCATATATGAAAGGATCTACTAGTTTAAAAAAATAAAATAATAAAATAAAATTAATAATTCACACGCCCTACATGTCATGATGTTTGAACCCATGACCTCAAAGTTGTTAGTTAAACACTTTAGCCAACCAAGCCACAGCTCACCGACAAAGGATCTACAAGTTTATTTGGTCATATTTTGTTTCTTTCTACAACATTAAAACTCAGTTAGATACTACTAGTTTGAAATAAACCATAAGGTATGTGACGAGAGATGCAAGCAACCTCCCTAAATACACAAGAATATGGGTAAGTGTCGTAGTCATGCCTAATGAACATCAATCAGTAAATCATATGACTAATATATATAATCTAAGGTTCCAACTTTTTCTAACATAGAAGCTTTCAAAACATCGCAAAGTTGTAAACAAAAGGTATAATACTTGCAAAAGGAGGTTATCAACTGAATCATGAACAAATGTAGTTCAAACTAAACCAAACCAATGAACCAAGTATTGTTCAGCTGCTCAAGCGTCGAGAATAGAAAAATAAGATTCAGAATAAAAACAACAAGCATATCAAGCTGCAGAGAGAGAGATTTGAAAGCAAGTTCAAAAGAAACGTAGTTAAAATTATTAAAGCATGTCTGGATGTGTTCCCGTCCTTGCAAGAATAACCAAGATGTTCCTGACTATCCAGAATCTTGATCTAACCATTTAAAACATAATGGACCCTGATAGTCACTAACAAGGAAGGCTTGCTCATCAGCAATTCCTTTGCTAAGTCATTGCAATATTGTTTAATATAGTTGCTTTGTAAACTCAAAGTACTTGTGACATTTATTTTTCAACTCTAACCTTTACTAAATAAGCAACATTAGGACTTCTCCACCATGAATTCTCCAAAAATAGTAGAACCAGCTGCTAACCTTGAATAGAATCCTATAAATGCAATATACACATTCTTTTAACTTCTCTATAATTCTTTTCAACCCAAAAAGTCCTCCGAATCTATAAAGGGGTTCGTCCACTTGATAAACCTTGATTTAACTATTTTGGCCTTCCATGCTGACCCCAAAATGAACAAGGCCAAATCATCAGTGGTGATTCTAAATCTTCCACCAAACGAACCTTATCAACAGTTTGCTATAAGTTTAAACTTCAAAACAAGTGCACTAAAATAAATAGCCTCAGTCCTGGTGGCAACAACTGGTTCCTAGATAGGCAAAATAACCAATTTCTCACTTTCTAAAAGATGAATAGACTTGAAAACTTAGAAAGTGATGTACATAACTTTGCATGGCATGACAACCATCAATATCAAAATGTGATAAGAATGCTGAAAAGATAAGTGTAAGAAGAAAAGGAAAGATGTAACTGAAAAGTAACTTGATTATAATGAGGAAAAATTCTGAAACGTATAAATATCGAGATGGAATGTTTTGAAAAAGAAACCTCAAGCAATGGAAATTATTTAAGAGAACAGAAAAACCTTTGAGCGACATGCAAACTGACTAGAAGACAGACTCACACGTAGGTTCAAATCCCTACATAGGCTCAACTTCTTTAATTTATGGTTTTAATAAATACCACCTCTATCTAGCAGGACATAGCTGACTGCTGATGAGAATACATTTCCAACAGTATATGCATGCATCTCATAATAAACATGTTTCCTGTGTTCCATATTATCTATCCGATATCCTTTCGGTTTCAACTTCTCGCAGCTTATAGGATCATCAACAATGAAGCCTCATGTTCTGCTGATAAATCGACAGGGTCATATTACTTCCAAAAACAAGACCTCTCAGTTCTATCCTTCCTAATGTTGTGTTTCATACATTCCTCATCCTATTTGCAAGAAAACAAGATCAAACAACAGCTGAGCAAGTGAAAGGAGCCCAAATTTTTCAAGGTCACCTACCAACTCAGAGATGATAAATATTGACTACTGACATGTTGCAGATAAAGTAGACCTACTCTTGAGTAACATCCTACCGCTAATGAACATGGTCACAAAACATAAAGACTTCAACTGCAACTACTACAGTTAGTTTTCCGTTCAGCTTTTGTTTATGTGAAAGATCAGCAAACAGCAATTAGAAGGGGGTGTGCTGAACTAGAAGCTATGCTGCAGGCTGCATACAACATGACTTGTGGAAAGAGATCATATGACTCAGTAACCTGTCTCTCGTCCCCAAACTACCTCACCATGAGTCTTATCTTTATAACTCAATTGTAGGTTCCAAGGTTTAGTGGTTTTATTGTATAATATGATCTCCCGCTGCCAGGTTATAAGATGTGGCCCTTTCAAAAACCATCTAACAATTCTAGGTCAATGATATAGGCTTACCAGCTTACTGACCATGACTCCTCCTTATTAATGTAAGTAATCTAGTCTCCAATAGTCTACCTTAAAATCAACCATATATCTAAGGATTTCTGTTGCACAGTTTATCGATACTGTCTCCAAAAAGTGACAAAACCATTCATATATGAAGAGATTTACATCTTTAGTTTCGCCATATTTGTTTCCTTCTAAAGTACATTACAAGGTATATGTAGAAGAATCTCCAAGTGTTTTAAACTCGTATCATCTACAAAAGATTCATTCTGAATCATCAAATAAGTACTTCATATCAGCATAACGTAATAGAGATTACGAGGGATGCAAGAAATCTTACAAAACACACTAAAGTAACAATCATGCCTTACACTGAAGCTTTCAAAACCAAAGCGAAGTGGCAAACAAAGGCAGTAGAACACTATCATCAAGTTGAAAATCACACATAAGAAACTAGTCAATCAGATAACAATGTAGTTTTAACCAAGCGAGAACAATGAACTAAGTCTTTGTGCTGCAGAACACACATGGCTTGGAATAGTAAACAACAAGCATATCAAACCAAAATCACAATTCAATTCTTTGATTTAGAGAAACCAATATAAAATTGTGACTAGAGTCCAAGCAGAGATGTTTACCAAGCTTGGAATTGAAGGTTTCACTTGAAGCTTCAATCGTTGACGTCTGTGAATTTATTCTTCATTGAATTAGGTGTGCACAAATTGGGCCCCAAAATATATCACACACAGTTGGAGTTGCAGGATTGAGAGAAATGAAAAATTGGAGACGATGGAAGTGAATAGGATAAACTTAACAGCTTTCATTGAACTGAAATTTTACATTACAAACTGTGTTTCTCAGAAACCCTAGACGGACAGACAGAGAGAGATTTTCACGACGAAAAAAACGAAATGAAAGTAAAAAGAGAATTCCCGATTATATAATTCTTCGACAAAGAGGACCCCGAAACTAAAATATACCCTTAAAGACGAAGAGATTTACAAGACTACCCCTACTAACACTAGCCTCTCTTCGTCTCTAGCCACCTCACTTCCTGGCCTTCCTAGCCGGAGCCTTCTTCGCCGGCGACTTCACACTCCTTGGCTTCACAGAGCGAGTAGGTGCCTTCTTCGCTGCCGGAGCCCTCTTCGGTGCCGCCTTCGCTGCCCTGGCCGCCGGAGCCTTCCTCCCAGGCGACGACCTGGTCAAAGTCCTCGCAGCCTTAGCCGGCTTCTCCTTAAGCTTCGGCTTGGGAGCCGCCGCCTTAGGTTTAGCAGCCGGAGCAGCCTTGGCTTTAGCCGGAGCAACCTTAGCCTTGGCCGGAGCAGCTTTCGCCTTGGCCGGAGCCGCCTTAGGCTTGGCAGCAGCCGGCTTAGGCTTGGCAGCAGGCTTGGCTTTCGGCTTGGGCTTTGGCTTAGCAGCCGCGGCTTTAGCCTTGGCCGGAGACTTGCTCGCCGACTTGGTCTTCCCTTTAGGCTTGGGCTTGGGCTTGGCCGCGGCGGCGGTTGGCTTCTTCTTCGCCGGAGCCGCGGCGGGCTTGGGTGGAGCCGTGAGGGACTTGGTCGAGGGGATCTTGTATGAGCTTTTGACCTTGGTGAGCTTATCGGAGCTGACAAGCTTCTTCAAATGGTAGAGCAGAAGCTTCTTGAAGTTTCCGGGGAGATTCCTGTGCTTTTCCTCGATGAACTTGGTGATCGCATACTGGCTTGAGCCAGTCCTCTCCTTAAGAGTCACAATCGCTTCCTTAATCATCTGCAAAATCAGATCAGAAACCCTAGAATTAATTACAAATTACAAAACCTAAATGAGAAATGAAGCATTTGAATTACAATTAGGACAATTAATTAGGACAAATACCTCTTCATAAGGAGGATGAGTGGGGGCAGTCCGGGCCTTTCTGGGAGCGGGGGGCTTTTTGGCCTTGGGCTCCTTGGCCTTGGAGGCCTTGCCGGACTTGGCCTCCGGCTTTTCAGCGGCGGGAGGATCGGCGGACTCGATGGCGATCTCGACGGTTTCGGTGACGGCGACGGCGATCTGTTCGTCTTCGGCCATTTCTGGGGAGATTGGGGGAATTAGGATTAGGGTTTTGAGGGAAGGGGAGAGTTGGGAAGGAGATCTGGATCTGAATTCACAGCAGAGGTGAGAGAGATTGCTGGTGTGATTTCGGTGTGGAGAAGATGACGGAAATGGAGAGGTTTATATAGTAAAGTGGTTCGAGGAGGATATCCCAGAGGTGAGCGCTGATAGGTGGAGAGGAGTGTCACGCGGATCGCTAATTTCTTTAAGTTTGAATGTGAGCCTTTGGATGGGGGAGACATGAACGGCTGAGAGGGGCTAAGAGGGAAGGAATGGTGGCTTGGTTTGGGAAATTTAGTCTTGCTCCTTGGTTTGGGTGTGCTTTTCCTCTCAATTGATTTGATTGTAACTGGAGATGAACGTGATCAAAATTAGTGAGGTTTTTTGTATCTTGTAGGATTTTAACTGAGCTTTCTAATGAGTGGTTTTTTGTGGGTTTTGGATTCAGGGTTTTGGAGGAATTTGGTTTTGAAGCCGCAATGGTCAGGATTAGGGTTTTTCCTGATGTTATTGTGCTTCCGGAGGGATTCCGGAGAATGCACTGAACTAACTCCGGTTTTCTCTGGCAATTCCGATAGCTACGTAGTTGAGGAACGTATCGGTACAAGAATTACAAAAAACGGACCGGATTTGAGTACCGAAATGTGAAGTGCAACAGGGATGAAGTTGAACATCTCCTCCCCATTGTTCAAGGTGTGACACATTACATGTGGTGTGTATCCTTTATGCAAACAATGGATTCACCCAGCACCTTGACACTAAATCTAGACATAATATGACATTAAAACTGATCAACGAACTTGAATTCAATTGCGTTCTGGATCTATGATCACCGGGTTGTTCTACAATGAAGAATAGATGCTGGTACTAGAGCATGTACAACATTGACACATATGTTGCCACTTGCAACCTGGGTAATTTGACATCTTAGCTATCTCTTCCATCTTTGTATACCTCAAATCTGTATATAGCTCCATATCAATCGAAGATTTCACTGGAAAATTGCATAGTAAACAATTAATTCACAATCTGCTTACATCATTCACTACTTTATTTACCAATTTCATCTATATGCATCACACCAAAGAAGAACTTTACAAACCCAGTTGTTCTTTGCAGCTCTTCAAGTCGTTTAGATACTGATCATATCATTCACCTATTGTTGCCCCAAATCATGTAATACTGGAACTCATATGCTAGTTTCCAGGCAATAGTAAATTTCCATATTGGTTTTACCCAAGTAAAAGACTTGGACTTTTTACAACAATGATGGAACTGTCTTCATGGATATTAGTATGTCAAGAATACCCATTCCATGGATATTAGATTTCGTGTAGAGATGTCTATGTTCTGCATCTCGTTCAGTCATGAATCAAAATGCACAAGCTAAGGCAACAAGTTGTATCAATTATGTAACAGGATCTGAGAAAACACTTACTGTTAGTGTTACAAGTTGTTCACTTTTATCATTGTCATCAACTTATGAGCTTTGCAGTTTGATGTGAAACCGAAAATGCAAAGGCGACAATCTAAAGCCTAGAGCCTTGTATCGGATCCAAACTGGTAAGAGTTGAGACTCGAAATAGCTTGTAAAGGAAATGAAACTAAATTGTCCACAACTCTTAGTAGCCTAAGCATATGCCTTATGTATTGACACTATATACATGAGACAAAGCACGAATTTACTAAGCTCAAAATCTTCAAAGTTTAACCGGAGTTAACAAGAACGGCGCCAAGTGACTAGCTTGGACAAGTTCTCAGAACAAGATGTATATACCTAAATAAGATCTTCATTTGGTAGATACGTACGCATTCAAGGTTCATTCTTAAAAATCAACTAAACTACAAGTCATTATTTACTAATCAAAATATCACCGGGGATAGACCAACACATTATTCACAATACATATAACATATTGACGTGACATGTAGTTAATATGGACCGGAAACTCTCAATTTAATTGTTCGGGAAAGCATTCCTAGCAAGTGCATGTGAAAATGGTGGATGTGAATTCTACATTGATACTGAGGTTGATTCGCTGAAAGTTTTGCGAGAACATCCTTTCCATGTTTATGTAAAACAAAGGAGCCGATTTTGAATTGGGGAACATCTAAGAGCGTTTAACTTTACATTAATCGACCAAATTTGACGGCAGTTTTAACATACTACAAGATGATTGGATTCATTACACATATAGACTAGCTCGATAGAGAAACATAGCAATCTCAAATTAGTATACCAATAAATAGAGTTACGGAAAAAACTTACGTCGAACCCAGTTCGGACGAGTCTCTCTTATTTACATACGGTTTTCAATGTAAATTATAATCTTAATCGTTCAAAAGTTGAATTGACCAATAAATATCACTTTTGTAAAAGATCATTGTAAACAAAAATCATTTGTTCAGTCAAATGCATCAAACTAATGAACAGTTCTGGTGGAAGTTAACAGTCTTATAATCAACTGTTCATCATTCGTTTGATAAATTTAATTGAGCAAACGATTATTGTTTATTCTAAATTTTCACATGTTGGTGTGAGTCTATCACCCGTGTAGGGTTAGGAATGTATTAATATTAGGGATGTTAGTTTCCTAATAAGTTACTATGTATCTTTGTATATTAACCCTATTCTTGGATAGGCAAAATGAGCCTACAAATAATATAAAATTTGTTTGAACAATAACTTATAAATACTAATAATTATTCATTTTGATTCTCTTATACCCATAAAAAGTTTTGCTAAAACATTACCAAGTATAAATAATGATCATATGGTTCATATATCATATATTTCTTTAGTTTGTTGGCAAAGAAAACAAATAATCGATAAAAAATGTGAGTTATTTTTCATTTGTTTTTGTTTTGGTATACTATGATATAATTTTGGACTAATTTCTATTTTTAACTACAAACGGACCCTTTAATGGACTCTGCCCAGCCCGGCCGGAGCACGGCCTAATATGTTATAGGCTTGGGTCGTGGACCGTGACTTAGATTTGAGTAAATGGGAGACGTGGGTCGGCCCGAGCCCGTTAAGACGTGGGTCGGCCCGAGCCCGTTAAGACGTGGGCCGGCCCAAGCACAGCCCGAAACCCGATTAAACAAACCGGGCTGGGCCGGCCCGTTTATCATCTCTACCCATAGGTTATATGTCACCATGGATGTTACTTTTAAAGAATATGTATGTTATTTCTTGCCTACTGTGACTCCTAATCAAGGGGAGAGTTCTAGTTATTATGAAGATTTGTTCACTGGAAAAAATGAGGGTGTGACTCCTATCCCCACAAGGCTGAAGTATGTAGCAACAGAGATTGACAAGGGGAATATAGTTCTACCCAATGATCTACCCAACCCTATAGACATGTTATCTGAGGTAGAAGCAGAAAACAGGGAGAATTGTGACACATTAGATCAAACAGATTGTATGGATGTTGGAGAAGAAGTTTTAGGCAATGTTCTACCGACTAGTCAACCAGATCTAGGAAGCTACATCAGGTTCTGCTGTTGATGATGTTTTGCAATCTTCTGATGGTGCGTTAAATCGTTCTTATGTCTCTCCCTCTCCTTCTCCGGTCTCACCTGCTCAATCATCACCTGAGGTATGTCCTACTCCTTGTTTATCTAATAGTTTTATTGTGTCAAGTTGTGTTCCAAACAGAATCTTTCCTAGTCGTTCTACCCGTGGTCAGCCTCTGAAACACTATGAACCTACTCTAAGTGTTAAGGCTAATATCTTGCTGCTAATTATGTGTCTACTCATAGGTTTTTTATATCATTTGTTGCCTTTGTGAATCAATTATCTTTTGTATTTCTTTCTAGTAAAGTGCAGGATGCAATAAAGGATGAGAAGTGGATGTATACTGTGAGTGTATACTGTGAAACTTAATTTTGATGGTTCTGTGAATAGATACAAGGCAAAGTTAGTAGCAAAATGTTATACTCAGAAGTATGGGGTAGATTATGATGAGACTTTTGGACCAATAGCTAAAATCAACACAATTCAGGTACTTCTCTCGTTAGCATCTAACCTTGATTGGCTTTTGCAGTAGTTTGATGTTAAAATGCATTCTTGTATGGTGATTTACGTGAGAAAGTTTATATGAATTTGTCTCCTGGGTATTGTATTTCCACTGGAGAACATGTGGTGTGTATGTTAAGAAAGTCTCTTTATGGTCTAAAGCAATCTCTCAGTGCTTGGTTTGGACGGTTTAGCAAGTTTATGAAAAGAATTTGATACTGTCAGAGCAACTCAGATCATACCTTGTTTATTAAACATTGGTGTGGTAAGGTGACAACCTTAATTATTTATGTAGATGTTATGATTGTGACGGGTGATGATAGTGAGGAGATATAGAGGTTGGAAGTGCAGTCGTCTTCGGAATTTGAGATGAAGGATTTGGATCATTTAAAGTAATTTAGGAATTGAAGTCGCTCTGGGTAAAGATTGCATTGTTTTAAGTAAAAGGAAGTATGTCTGACTATAAGCCTGTTGACATTCCTATTGAGCAGAATCATCGGTTAGCGGAGTATTTGGACCAAGTTCCTACGAATAAAGCAAGATATCAAAGGTTAGTTGGTCAGTTGATTTATTTGTCTCACACTAGACCAGATTTGGTCTATGCAGTAAGTGTTGTCAGTCAATTTATGCATAACCCTCGTGAGGCTCATATGGATGTTGTGTTTCGCATATTACACTATTTAAAGTCTACTACAGGGAAATGATTGGTCTTCTCCAAACATAGTCACTTGGATGTTTTCAGATATACTGTTGCAGACTAGACAGGGAGCACCACATATCGCAGGTCCACTTCGAGTTATTTTACATTTGTTGGTGGTAACTTAGTCACGTGGAAGAGTAAGAAAAAGAAGGTGGTGGCCCGTTCTAGTGTTGAAGCAGAGAATAGAGGGTTATTTTATATTTGTTGGTGGTAACATAGTCACGTGGAAGAGTAAGAAACAGAAGGTGGTGGCCAGTTTTTTTGTTGAAGCAGAGTATAGAGGGATGGCTAGAGAACTTTGTGAGATATTGTGGTTAAGTCATTTGCTGAGGGATTTGGAGTTTAAACAGAGGAATGTCATGCCTCTGTATTGTGATAATAAAGCTGCAATTGAAATTGCACACAATCCTGTCCAACATGATCGTACTAAACATGTGAAGGTAGATCGACACTTCATTAAAGAGAAACTGGATTAACAAGTTATTTATTTCCCTTTTGTCCATACAAAGGATCAATTAACTGATATTCTTACAAATGCTCTCTCAGCTAAAGCATTTCATGACTCACTTGACAAGTTGGGCATTTCCGATTTGTATGCACCAACTTGAAAGATAGTGTTTGCGTGAGTCTATCACCTGTATAAGGTTAGGAATGTATTAATATTAGGGATGTTCGGGTATCGGCCATATAATTTACTCATAATATTACCATACTAGGGTTGTAACACCCCGTCCTGAAAGTTACCTTTTTACCGGGATTAGGTAGGTTACAGAGGGTGGTAACCGCGTTGTTGATTTTCCCCAAATTAATATTCGAGTTTAATAACGAAATATTTTCGATTCTGGGGGAAGATAGAATTAATGACCCAAGGTAGTAGATTATGTTAATACGAGTCCACCGGTATGTCCAAAATATTTTTCGGAGCTACGAGCTGTTATTTATGGATTTATTTAGTTTACAGAAGTTATGAAAGTTATTTACTCTATCGTAAAAAGGTGACCTTACGATAAGTCGAGAATTTGAGAAAACTTTTTTCGGGAAAGTTGTAGAGGACGTTAATACGAACTCGTGGGTATGTCATACGCTTTAATCGGAGTTCGTATGCGAAAGTTATGCGGGTTTATGTGTTGTTACTATGCGGTAAATAGTAAATGATAAAATATCTAATTACTATTCACAATAACTTTTTCATAGTTGATTCTGGCCGTTGATGGTGGAGATCAAATCTGGACAGTTGGTTTATATATATATATATATAATATGATCTAGGGGACCTTCTCTCTCTTCCCTCTCTGTCTCGGTCTCGTCGCGCCGCTGCGCGTCTCCTTTCACCACCACCACCCTTCGACTCACCAACGCCTCTTCTATCTGATCCAGCCACTAGAACGGCCAAGCAGGCGCCAAGGAGCAGCTCCACCGAGGGGCAGAGAGAGATGCGCTAGAGCTCCGACGAGCTCAGGCCAGCTGGGCAGGCATAGCAGACGACCGGAGAAGAAGCCAGAAGTTCCTGGAAGAGATACGAAGCTCGTAGGAGGAGGAGGAGAGAAGCTTGAAACAGCCGTCGTCGGAGAGGATTCATCGGGGATATCTGCTGCATATTCATCGAGGTATAAAAACCTCCACGTTCCTCTCGATTTTTATATTGTTAATCTGCTGGGATGTTGTAGAACGTAGGATTGCAGATGTTAGGAGCTGGTTTGGCCGGAAAACCTGGTTTTCCGGTGAACCAGCGATCGGAGAATCAAAGGGGTAAAACCCTGGTTTTTACCGTGATAGATTCAGATTTTTACTGAATTACCGTGGATGTAAAATGATATAACTGTCTCTGGCAGTTTAGGGTAATTATAAAGGTGTCATCCGGGTTAAAATCCTGAAAATACCCCTAGCAATTTTGTTTATTTACAAGACTTCCACTGAGATCAAAATGACATAAATATCCCTGACTGTTTTGTATATTTACAGGGGCTACCACTAAGGTTAAATTTCCTAAAATACCCCTGGTAGTTTGAAATAATTACCAGACTGCCACTGAGACTGAAATCTCAGAAATGCCCTTGGCATTTTTGTATATTTGCAAAACTTCCACTGAGGCCAAAATGACATAACTGCCCCTGGCAGTTTGAGTTAATTACAGAATGTCATTTGAGGCTGAAATCCCTTAAATGCTCCTGGTAATTCCAGTTATTTAAAAGGATGTCATTGAGGAGAAAATATCATAAATGTCCATGACTGTTTAGTTTATTTACGTGGATGCCATTATAGCATATATTTGTGTGGGTATGTTATTTATAATTATTGTGGTTGGTTTTATAACCTGTTGTAAATGTATGGTTGTTTTTTATATAGTGGTGATGGTATGTTCGGGTTAATCCCGGTAGATAGTTCAATGGAAGATACCTCAGCGGAGAGTGTAAACTCCGGTTAGCCATTAGGCGTGGTCATCCATACTATTAAATCTACCGTTTTGTAGTAAAGCGGGATTTTTCCGGTTGGGACGTTTTTATACAAGAGCTACGTGTGGCTTGATCCTTGAAGACAGGGTACGTAGGCAGCCTAACTGGGATTCGGGTGCAGTCACAAATAATATTAGAACCCTAGGTTCTCTAAAATGTTTGGTTTGAGATCCAAATGCGGGATTCGGGGTAACCTCCGGCTGTGAGGTCTATTCCGGTTTCGTTTGGATTGTTTAAAATTGGTTTGGGAATTAGGGTTATCCTTTCTCTAAAGGGATTTCGAGTAAATCTCTCATAGGATAGGTTCCGCACGTCCTAACCCAGGTTTAGGAAGGTAAACTTAGATCGGGACGTGACAAGGGTTCATATATAATTTTATGAAATTATATCATTTCAAATCTATAAACATAGATTAAAAGAAAAACGCTACAATACACGCGTAGTACGGTACACAGAAAAAATTTCGACACGTGGCATAATACTATTTATATAATTCAAATTCAATGTTATATAAATAAATTTAGGCTTAACACCGTTAACAATAAACATTACTTGTAATAGATAAACAATAAATTAAATTGTTATGTCAAATCATCGCCTCAATTTCATCCCCTCTCACATTGGTCAGAATACCGGCGACTACGTTCATGCAATCGGTATGACCGCTGTCCAAATCATAGCGAGCAGCTCCGATGGACGAGTGTGGAAGCAAGACTGAAGGTCATAGCTAGGCCAAATGGAGCAGCGGTGGACCGTTCATCAAATCATCGACCTTGGAGATTACAAACAGGAAGTAAAGAGAAGGGGTGGGGTGGTGGAAGAGAGTGCGTTCAAAGAATGAAAGTCATGCTAGATGAAAGAGAAGGGGTGGTGTGTCTGGCTTGATGTAATTGTATAAACTAATAGAAAAACACTTCCTTGCTTAGGAGAATAAAGCTAACTCTGAGCAATCCAGTACAGAGCTAATTAAACCATACATGTCAAGTAAACGAGTTTAGAGCTAAAGCTAGATCTGCTCGATGATTTCACCAGCATCAAGCAAATGAAAAGATAATAACTCTTTTTCTCTGATTCGTACACTGCTCTCATTGATGGGTTCCCTGTCATCTAGTGCTTACCTCGATGGAATTCTGGTTCTTCTGAAATCTAGTTATCCCTAAATTTGCCATAACATCTGTGTTGAAAGCTTGTCCACCTTGCGGTTTTGGCTTGGGTTTAGTCGTTTAGAGGAGGGTAAACAAGTCCACGCCCAGCTATGAAGCTTGATTTGTCGTCGGATAGATCAAGGATGATGAAGCTGATGGGTTTGATCGGCAACAATGCTGATGGGCGGCCTCCACAAATGGGTTTGATATTACGCGTGTATTCCATATCTTTCCAGATTAAAAATGTTTTTTTCTTTCTCAGGTGAATCGTGAAAATTAGTGGATAACGAAAAAGATTTATTTCGGGCTTATCAGGTAGTGATAAGGCTAATCTGTCGGGTTAATGTCAGAATTAGCAGTTAATATTATAGATTAGGAAGGCAACATGGCCTCGTAATCTCATATAGACATTGCATTACAATTTTAATACGCAATAAGGGGCTCGTCAATCTCCGGTGGGAGACGGCTTTTGTTGCCTTGTAAATGTATAGCATTCATTAGCACAAGATTGTTTTGCTGCTCAAACATAGAGAATAATAAATAGCAAATAAAACCAATCAAATATGAGGCGAGGATATTCAACACCAATTTTTATTGATTTTGTGTTCAATAGTAATGAGACGTGAATAAATTCAGCTTAACTAACCTACTTTATTGTTAGATTCAAACCTGAGAACGTTTAAGCACAATTAAATTAACAGTTTCATGAATAAAACTAGCTAGTTTGTTTAAATATCAATTTATCTAATGATAGACCATGACATCAAATGTGATGCCAGCTTATTCACAACCGAACACCATGATAGACGAAAGATAATGACAAATACAATCGAACACCATGACATCAAATGTGATGCCAGCTTATTCACAACCGCGTATGAGGCCATTTTTGTTGTTGTATGGAAGTAACCTGACTAGTTACGTTTTTAAAAACAAACGGCTATTCTAGTCGGAAAGCTGAAGAAGGCTGGAGGTACTTTTGGTATGAAATCGCCACATAGAACTTTGGTCCACAATCACTTCCCAAAAAAGCACATTGTCCATTGTTGCCCACCAAATCTGATGGTCACGCCCGCGGCAACATTAATCAGTCAAACTCAAAACTCTGCGCATTAATTCAAATACAGACACGCCACGAATGAAAAAGGCAACAAATTCTCCCCCTAATTTTTTACCATTTCATTCTTTATTTATTTTTAAATGCAAAATACAAAAATCAAATTCTATAAGGTGTCGCCGTTATCCCAGCATGTCTCACCAACCCTATAAATACCGCCCCAGATCCAAAACCATACACTCGCAATCACTCTCACTCGCGCTATCATGGCACTCGTCGACGACGCAATGTCCACCTCACTCGATCCTCCGTCGGCTTTGAACTTGGCGCTTGTTGTTAGCTCGAGTGCGGTGGCGGCCGGCGGCAAAATGAGGAAGGCGGCGGTGGGGAGCGGCCGGAGGTCGTCGTCGAATCAGCCGCATTATCGCGGAGTGAGGAGGCGGCCGTGGGGCCGGTACGCGGCGGAGATTCGTAATCCGTTCACCAATTCGCGGAAGTGGCTCGGGACATTTGACACCGCGGAGGAGGCGGCGCGTGCGTACGACGAGGCCGCGCGTGAGTTTCGCGGCCTGAAGGCGAAGACGAACTTCGATGATCCGCCGCCGCCGAGGCAGCTGAAGCCGGTGACCGGGGTGAAGGAAGTGTTTTGGACTCCTATGGAGCGCCGGAGGGGCTATGTTCCGGCGCCGGTGAGGTCGGAGTACAGAGGTTACGAGCTGGAGAAATTGCGCGAGATTATGAAGGAGCAGAAGATGAAGGTGGCGGCGGAGAGTGGGGAGAAGAAGAAGCCGGTACTCTTTGATCTGAATCTCCCGGCGGATCAGTTATTGTGAGCCCTCGCCGCCGATGTCGGTGCTAATTCCATATATGCCCCTCGCAGTTACTTTTTTAGTTCTCTTCTCTCTGTTTTCGATTTCCCCAGTCACAATGTCGACAGGTCTCTTCTCTTGTTGTAAAAACAAAATGGAATTAGCATTCGATCAAAGTTAAAGATAGAGGTTTAAAATTAACAAGGGTTAATCTGATTCAGTTTCATCTATATGATCCGATCTTGGACTCTGCTTCTTCATTTAAGTTTCTTTACCATGAACGAATTATGATCCTTCAGATCGGCATATTGATTGATGGTGATTCGGTAACTGTCATGGATGAAATTTGTTCGTAGCTAGGGATTGTGTTATCATATGCGACTCGTATTTATTCACACGCCTCATAATTATCTACGCATTTCATAATTCAACGACGCCTATTGATTACTCGAGTTGAACTTATGCGCTCGTAATCTTTCACATGACACATTCGATCCCTCGTCTTAGATGAACGTACAGAACTAATATATGATTGTTCTTATGACCATTCGGGATTACCTGAATTGTGCGGAACTTGTGTACAACAATACTAAAAACAAATCTTACTGATAAAGGAGATAGCAATTAGAATGAAAAAAGATGTATGTTAATGATCCTAATTAACATGAAGATGCGACGCTGGGGAGCCTCGTTATCTTCATCTCCGTCCCATTCAGATCGATACATCACAAAACAAGAACAGCACGAGCTTTTGTTTCTCTCTTTTACTCTGCAAGTTGCAATACTAACTTTTGCAGGACTAGTCCCTTATAAGACATGCAGTACTACCCTTCCAGTTTTCTTCTACTCTAATTTCTCAATCACCAACTCGGTCTAACTAGCTACTCATGCTTCCCCATTCTCTTCATGTTCTCTTATCTTGGCAAGTTCTGTAATATTAATTAGTTAGTAGTTACAGAGAAAAATCTTTTAGAACACATTATCAGAAAAAGACTTTAGCCGACAAAATATACAAAAATAGGCCGACGAAATTTTTTTTCGTCGGATAAATAGTAATTTCGTCGGCTAAAGTCTTGCCCGACGGCTTTTTTCCGACGACTTTTTCCCGACGACTTCTTAGCAGACGACGTTTCGTCAGCTAAGACTTTAGCCGACGAAATTTTGTAGTTAGCCGATGAAAATTTTTCGTCGGCTAAAGTACTGATCCTGGTAGTGACATCACATATTCACATTAAGATTCAACCAAGTTCTGATAGAGTAGGATGATATGACACCAATTGTTATGATTTTCTACACTGATGGGTACGGGAGAGCACGGGACTTGGTCATATTGTTTGTTTTGGCCTTTGATTCGTATGAATTTGAGATAGGGAAAACAACGTGTGTTTGGAAAGAGTGGTTGTGTTAGCTTCTCTACTCTTCTGTGTAATTATCATATATGATCAGATTATACCGTTTGTTATGCTTGAGTTCGATTAAATCCTGTTCATAAAGATTATATACTCCAACCCCCTCAACAATAGGGCATTACTCTATTCCCCATCTCTCTCACACTCGCTCCCTAACATGGACTAGAGTTCTTCAGCTTTCTTTTTCAAGTCACTACTAAACCCACAAATAGAATCACCATCTCACAAATGTAACCTCTGATTTGGACTAATGACATAAACCCATTAGTTCCCTAACAATGACACCTCACCATCACAGCACACGTGTCCACAACGATCTGATCAACGGTCAGGATCGATCCCAAAAATCTCATAAAGTATCTCATCCCCCAAATCAGAAAAGGACACACCCAAAATCCTTTTCTTTATTTACCCTAAACCCAAAAAGGAAAATAAAAAAAAGAAACTTAAAGAAAAAAACCAATCTTTGTTTCCCTCACAGACCAAGAACATGGTCGAACAAGCTTATACACACTACTCACCCTCTTGTTTCTTCTTTTCTCATTCTCTCTCTCCCTAAAAATCACTTAAGGGATCTGGAAATGTTGGAGGCACTACTGATGTTGCGGAAAGAACTGAAAATGGTTGGTGTATAGTGACACGACTTTGTGTTGTTTTCTTTGCTTGCTGCTTTCTCTCTCATTATTTTTGTGAGTCTGCTTCATTCAAGTTTCAGGAACCAATGATGGGAGCAAAGATGGAGATTTAAAATTTCAGCACAGGGAAATATCATCTGCTTTTGGTGAAAAGGTATCGATTCTATATCTATCATATGCTCAGAAGGTTTAAAGCAAAAAGGCATATTTTTTTACAATCTTGTAGGATTCTTGGTTGAGAGAATGAAAAGGAACTGAATTTTCACATTATAAATGAATTGTAGATTGTGCTGAAACATGTTTATTACTGAAAGTTTGATTAAATTCATATATTACCAGTCAATTTATAAGGATTTAACCATATAAGTTATGCATCTCACTGTAGAACTATAATTTACCAATATTTGCTTTGAGTCTTCACTATATGCTTTATGTAAGAATATTGCAGATCTGTATGTTGCTGAGTTAACCACATATGATTTATGGGGACTCCTTTGTATGCATATGATGTATGTTCTTAGATTGGGTAGTCATATAGTCTACCTATATTAGAATTTTCAACTTTGCATCCCATCTCTATTAGTTGCCATTTGAGTAGGTAAAATGATGGACTTCCATGTAGAAAAGGCTTCTGTTGCGCGTTTAAGGTACTAAATCCAATCTTTGTTGGTATATAAGTTGGGAGCGTTTGAAGATATTTTGGTCCTGTACTATGGGTGAATTGTGAATGTATCGTAAAGGATCATGATTTAGCATGGTGATTGCTGGAGTTTGCGGCACACACACTTTTTTTCTGATCATAATAGCATGCTCTATCTTCGATAGTAATGTATATGGTTTTGGTTACAGGGGAAACCTGACCAAGCATCAGTGTCTCGGTCAAGGAAAGTAATAGATCAGAGAATAAAAGAGATCAAAGCAAACCATCCTGTTCAAAAAGTGAATTCAAATATCCAGAGAGTGACAGACAAAATAAATGAGATGAAAGATCAGATGATTAGAGCTAAAGCATACATGAATTTTGCACCACCTAACTCACAATTGGCGAGGGAGTTGAGACTGAGAACTAAAGAGGTGGAATGTGTGGTTGGTAGAACCCACAATGATTCTGATTTATCTCGGAGGTCAAAATGATTTTAACCTTTTTATTTGTCATTTAGTCTCCCAAAGAAGGAGGTTATTGTAAGCTGATATTTGTTTTGTTCTGATACTCTAAATTGGTTCTATTGCAGTGTGTTTCCGGGGATGCTCGTGGTCCCTTTAACGGGTTGCACGGTTCCAGAAATAGCGAACTTCCTTGTACTCCCGAGTTTTCCTGTGTAAAGAACAAACACGTCAAAGGGCGTCCCCGGGTTTACCGAGGGAAGCCACTCCGATGCTTAAGTCAGACACTGTCAGATAAGCAGAAAACTCAAGAGTAGTTAAGGTATTGTCCGTCCTCTTACCGGGAGGTCCTCACCGGTATTTATAGTAGCATTAAAGGCTGCACTTTGTCTTTTTCCAATGTGGGAATGAACTCCCTTGCTTTGCCTCAAACTTACAATGAACTGGGCCCTGACAAAGGACCCAGAGTGGCTTCTCCAGTCTGACTGGCCTTTGGCCCTGTAAACAGTAGTTCAAGCATAATAAACGATGCATATTTAATAATTGACCATACTTGGTGTTATTTCTTGAATTGTAACCCGGTAAAGGAGAAATATTAGGTTCCACATATAAACAAGTCCCCCAAGTCCTCAGTCAAGGGGTACGCTTGGGTGGGGACTTGAAACCATTTCTTTACCGGGTTACAAGGGTATCATCCAGACCCGGTGTACCCAGTCCCCCAAGTCCGTACGCAAGGGTGCCCCGCAGACACGTTGACTATGGGAACTGAAAATGACATCTCCGTATTGTAGTGGGGGAATATGAAAAGTTTTCGGTTTGAAGTGGGGGAAAACGAAAAGTTTTCGGTTTTAAAGTGGGGGAAACAGAAAAGTTTTCGGTTTTGGGACGCGGCATGCGCGACACGTGTCGATTTTCTCGAAAAACCGAAACGTCCTTTCTGTGTACGTCTCTCAAACGTCGCTTCAGTGTACGTCTCTTAACAGTATAAATAGGGGTTGAGGGTGACAGTTTTGTCGTACCTTCGAAATCGAAAACTTTTTCGTGCCTTTGCTCTCGTCCTCTGTTGTCGCTGTGCTTGTTGGATTTCCAAACGCAAATCGACATCCAAATCCTTTGAAACCCTTACAAGTAAGGTACTGTTCTCTGTTACGATGTTTATGAATGTTTTGGGTCGATATTGTGTACTGTTTTCTGGGATCCAAACTGGGTTGCTGCGTTAGTGTTGTGGTTGCCGGGTTTATCTGGGGTTTTGACGATGTCCCCGTGTTTCTTGTTTTGCAGATGACAAACCCCGCAATGGATGCTCACGTCCCCGAGTTTGCCTCAGTTACCTTCACTGATGGTACCGCTCTTGACCCTCCCGGGTACTCGCTGACCGCGGAGGAGATTGTGGAGCTAAGGAGCAACTGGAAGATTCCCGAGTCTGTTGAAATTCGGACTTTAGAACCCGAGGATCAGTTCTTCGCTCCCGGGGATGGGTGGACGCTATGCCACGAGTACCAGCTACGTTGTGGTCTGTCACTCCCGCTAAAGGTGGAGGTGCAGTATCTCCTGGCTGCGAGCAACTTCGCCATCGGGCAAGTTGGCCCGAATATGTGGAGGCAGCTGCTGGGATTGTGCGTGATGTACAAAGTGTTGAAGCAGCAGATGCCGAGTTACCACGAGTTACACGCCATGTACCGGGCCGAGTACTCCCGGAAGGCGGGTTTCAGTGGGACCATCCAACTGAAGTCCAAAGGGGTCTTCAAGAAGATCGTGGAGGACCTGCCTACCTCTGTGAGCCGGACCTGGAGGGAAAAGAGTTTCTTGATAAGAAACTTTCAAGACCCGGGACACGCGTTTCAAGTACCGGGTGACTTCCAGCCACTGATGAGTAAGTCCTTTCTCTCCGGATTTTTCTTTCCTTTATCTTTCCCGGGTTATAATTATATTGTACGTGTTGCAGATGTTCCCGACATTCCTCTGGAGCCGGTGATGGAGAAGAGGATCCGGAGGATGCTATGGGCCTTCAGAGGTCAAGATGACCGGAGCTCGTACCGGCTTTGCAGGCTGTATGTGTACAGCCGTTGCCGATTGATGGAGCTTCCAGGTTTGTCTCGTTTCCTTTACAATTTTTGTTTACATGCCCCGGTCTAACAGGTTAGATCTTTTGTTGCAGCTCTTCTCCCGATGGAGTTCACGAAGCGAAAGAACCCGGGAATATACGACGGGTTCGAGGACAAGGCTGTATGGGCCGGGATCCGGGCGCAAGGCACGGAGGGGCTGGCGTACGATATCGACCTGACATCGAAGGCGGCTTTTCTGCGCCCAGACGCCGAGCAAGGGGAAACTCGGCAGTTCCACGTTGACGTCTCCTACTACAACGAGGTTCCCGCGTACTTGGCTGAGATTCTCGGGCCGGAAGTCTACCCAGAAGGAGAGGAGGTTGAAGGGAGTCCCTCGGAGGCGGACGACAACCCGGTATTTGCAGAACCGTTTGCCGATGAGACTGAAGAACCGGTGATGAGCGCGGTTCCCTCGTCTGTGTTCCCGGGCGAGGAGGAATTTACCGAGGAGGATGACGAAGGGGGTGAAGAGGTCGGAGGGTTGGAAAGGGAAATAGGTAGTGAGAACCCGGAGGGGAGTGAGGGGAGTGACGAGGTTCTTGAAGTGGAGCCCGTGCCTTCTCGCAAGCGTACCCGGGAGGCATCCAGCTCGGGGAGGTCCGAAAGGAGGAAGAGAAGGAAGGAGAGGAAGGAGAGGAGGGAGAGAAAGCAGCAGCGGGACACTACTGAGATAATGGAGGAGTTGGCGAGTGCAGGAATGGCGGACGCGGCCATCCAAAGGATGGTAGCGGATTTGAAGAATTGCGCCGCTGACTCCTATGTCCTGGAGCACGAGGACCCGTTGACTGTAGCCCGGAGGGCGCAGGAGAAGCTGATGCGGGTAAGTTAGTCTTCTGCTGTAACTCGTTATCTTTTTGTTTTTGGTTCCTTGTACTAACCCGTTGTTTTATTTGTGTAGGCTGTCAGGATGTCGTACTTGGCGACTGACCGGCTCATAACCGAAGGCATCCCCGAGCGAGAGAGAGTCCTCAGGGATGATCTCCGGGCCGCCCGGGACCAGGTGACGGCAAGCGAAGAAAACCTGGCTCGGGTCCGGGAATTCGCAAGCGCATCAGCGATCGCGTCGAGTGCGAAGTTGGCCGAGGCGGAAGAACACATAGCAGACCTGGTGGCCAAGAACTCTGAACTGGAGAATGTTATCGAAGGTCACCGGGAGGACCGGTGTGCTCAAGACGCCGCGATAGCCCAGCTGACCGAGCAAAACCAGGGGCTGCAGCAACAGGTCACCTCCCTGGAGCAACAAAAAGGAGACTTGCTCCAGGCAGTTTCCCGGGCCAAGGACTTAGCGGTCTCCGAGTTTCTGGCGAGCGCAGAGTTTGACCTGAAGCTGCGGTCGGCCAGGGCCGAGGCTCGTGCCGAAATAGTTAGCGCTGGTATTCGCCAAGGCTGGCTGGACAAGGCGGGTTATGACGGTCATCAAGGTCATGTTAGACCCGACGAGGCTGCAGGCACCTCCCGGTCGACTCCTGCCGTGGCTGCGAACCCTAGGGCTCCTGCGAACCCGGCTCGGAGTCCCCCAGTTCGTTCTTCAGCAGCCGGGAGAGGTGCTTCCCGTGGTGGGATTGTGGGTGGTCCTAGGAATCGGCCACCTCTGCGTAGGGGTCAGTTCATCATACAGCCCCGGGGAGGTCGTGGCGGTTCTAGCACTGGCCGGGGTAGGGGGTCGTCAACGGAGCCTTAGGATATTTTTCATTTCTATAAGATTAGTCTACCTGTAGCGGTTTGCTACTTTTTTGTAATCGATATTTTTGAAGTAATAAAATTTTTCCTTCTCGCAATCCTTCCTGTGCCAAAACACGGTAACCTGATAAGTACAAAAATGTACATATAACGCCGGTTTTCTGTGTGAATAAAGATAGTGTCGCTAAGGCTTTAAAGGTCTAGGGCTTTATGGATCCGTTAGGAATTCCAACCCGATGCATAACCTGCAAGTGTTGATAAAATTCACACATATAATGCCGGTTTGTGGGAAATAAAAATAGTCCCGCTAGGGCTTTACGGGTTCATAAGGACTTTCAACCCGATGCATAACCTGCAAGTGTTGACAACTTCACACGTAGTGCCGGGTTGGCATATTAACATTATAAAGTGAAAGTAGGGGCAGTAAGGCTTTACGGGTCCGTTAGGACTTTCAAGGGCGTCTTTGCCAAACAACACGGTAATCTGATGCAAAATATGCAAGTGTGATAATTTACACATATAATGCCGGTTTAGCATGTAAGTAAAAATAATGCCGCTAGGGCTGTATGGGTTCGTTAAGACTTTCAAAGACTGAAACAAGGCCGTGATAGGCTTGCAATATTTCAAGTTATGGAGATTACCAGAGATTATTAGAGATCTATCGGAGCTTGCCGAGTTTTGATCATGAAATAAGGCCGTGAAAGGCTTGCAATATTTCATGTCATGGAGATTATCGGAGCTTGGCGAGTTTTGACCATGAAATAAGGCCGTGAAAGGCTTGCAATATTTCATGTCATGGAGATTATCGGAGATTATCGGAGCTTGGCGAGTTTTGACCATGAAATAAGGCCGTGAAAGGCTTGCAATATTTCATGTCATGGAGATTATCGGAGATTATCGGAGCTTGGCGAGTTTTGACCATGAAATAAGGCCGTGAAAGGCTTGCAATATTTCATGTCATGGAGATTATCGGAGATTATCGGAGCTTGGCGAGTTTTGACCATGAAATAAGGCCGTGAAAGGCTTGCAATATTTCATGTCATGGAGATTATCGGAGATTATCGGAGCTTGGCGATTAAGGCATACAAGTAGGGCCGCTAAAGGCTGCATTCACTTCAACAAACTCTTTAATAAAACATAACCCGGTAGGGTAATTCATGCATTGTGGGCCTGAAAGGCTTTATATACAACATCATAAACAATAAAATTGGATATTCATAGATAACTCGGTACCTATTTGGGGAAGAGATGCAGATGTTGGGCGTTCCATGGTCGCGGAAGCGTAACTCCATCTGTACCCCGGATGTAAAACGTTGCCGGGCCCACGACTTCAACGATTTCATATGGACCCTCCCATGGAGCTTTAAACCCCGTTGGCTTAGGGATAACCTCCTTCATTACCCAATCCCCGAGTTTGAGTGGGCGGTTGATAACCCGGGAATTGTAGTGTTTAGCCACCTTTTGCTTCTTGTTGATATTTCGGAGATGTGCACGCTCCCGGCGTTCCTCCAGGAGGTCCATGTTAAGGCGGATGCCTTCATCGTTGGTTTCCCTGTCAAACAGTTGTACCCGGTCACTCGGGACTTCCATCTCTACCGGGATCACTGCTTCAGATCCAAAAGTCATAAGAAATGGGCTCTCCCCATTGGCTTCTGTTGGAGTTGTCCTTAGTGCCCACAAAACCTCTGGAAGTTTCTCAGCCCATAAACCCTTTGCGTCCTCCAGCTTCTTCTTCAGAACTTGCTTGATGAGCTTGTTAACGGCTTCAGTTTGTCCATTAGTCTGCGGGTGTGCAGGGGAGGCATATAGGACCTTTGTCCCATTAGAGTGTAAGAATTCCCGGAACTCATCGTTGTCAAACTGCGTCCCGTTATCTGTGATAAACGTCTCCGGGATTCCAAACCGGCAAAAGACATTGTTCCAAAGGAATTTCTTAACATTTGCGGTCGTGATCCGTGCCAGGGGTTGAGCTTCTATCCACTTGGAATTATAGTCCACTGAGACAATGGCATGTTTGAGCTGTCCCGGAGCTGTGGGTAGCGGTCCGATGAAATCGATCCCCCACATGCAAAATGGATATGGAGAAATTATTACTGATAGTGGGACTGATGGTGCACGTGGAAAGCTTGCAAATCGGTGACATTGAAGACAGGAATCTACGACAATTCTGGCATCGTGTTCCAAAGAAGGCCAGTAATATCCCATTCTTAGGGTTTTGAAAGCCAGGTTACGGGCTCCAAAGTGATTTCCACATACCCCGCTATGAAGCGACTGCAAAACCCGGTCTCCTTCCTCGGGTGTAATACACTTCAAATCAGGAAAAGTTTGTCCTCGTCTGTACAGTTTTCCATCATGGATACTATACCGAGCCGCTCGAACCCGTAGTCGTTTGGCCGCTACCGGGTCCTCAGGTAGGGTTCCATGTTGGATGAAGTTGATGAACTCATCCATCCAAGACGGTGGCGGGTTGGCCTCTACCGTGAAAATCTCAGAAAAGGAGAGTGAGATGCTTGGTTTCTCCAATGTCTCGACCAGTAAGCTTTTAAACTCGGTATTGGAATCGTCCCCTGTTGCAATCCTAGCCAGGGTATCTGCTCTCACATTCTGCTGCCTCGGTATCTGAGTAACCTCAAAGCTATCAAATTTCTCCAGCAAGAAAGCCGCTAACTTTTGATAGGACGAAAGATGTGCTTCCTTTGCCTGAAATCCGCCGTTAACCTGCTGCACTACCAGCTGTGAATCACTTAGTATGCGGAGATGCCGGGCGCCCATATCTTTAGCGAGTTGGAGCCCTTTGATTAGAGCTTCGTACTCAGCCGTGTTGTTTGATGCTTTGAAGTTAAAGCGTAAGGCATAGTCAAACATATTACCCTCCGGGTCTACCAACGTAATGCCTGCTCCACATTGTCTCTGATTGACTGATCCATCTACAAATATTTGCCAACTCTCCGGTTCAGCTTGTGTAGGAAGAGTTTCAGCAAATGTTGAATCTGCTGGGATTAACTCGGCAATGAAGTCTGCTGCTGCTTGCCCTTTGATTGCCGTTCGCGGTTTAAAGTGCAAATCATGCTCCCCCAACTCAATTGCCCATTTGACCAGTCTGCCCGAAGTTGCCGGGTTTTGCAGAACCTGCCGTAGCGGTTGGTTGGTGAGTACATGGATGGAATGTGCTTGAAAATAGGGTCTTAACTTCCTTGCTGCTACAACCAAGGCCAGGGCCAGTTTTTCAATATCTGGATAACGAGTTTCAGGATCATTGAATCCTTTCCCAGTATAGTAGACCGGCAGTTCTTCAGAGTCTGGCTGTCTTATCAAGGCACAACTGACAGCTGTTTGAGACACCGCCAGGTACAGATAGAGTATATCCCCAGGGTTTGGTCTGGATAAAGAAGGGACTGACGCCAAGTATTCCTTCAACTTTTCAAAAGCTTGATTGTGCTCTTCCTGCCATGTAATCCGTTCGCGGTGTTGACTCTTGAGAATTTTGAAGAAGGGGGCACATTTATCTGTTAACCTGGATATAAACCGGGATAAGGCTACCAGCCTGCCAGTAAGTTGCTGAACTTCATTCCTGGTTTTCGGCGGTTGCATGGCCAGGACGGCTTGAATTTTGTCGGGGTTTGCCTCAATTCCCCGAGCGCTGACCATGAACCCGAGAAACTTTCCTCCTGAAACACCGAACACACACTTCTCCGGGTTTAACCTCATCCCCTTGCTCAAGGCAATGTCGATGACGGTCTCCAAGTCATCCGGGTGTTTGCTTGTTTCCCGGCTTTTGACCAGCATATCGTCTATATAAACCTCCATAGTATCCCCGAGTTGGTTTGCAAACATGCCCACTACGAGGCGCTGGAACGTGGCTCCTGCATTCCGGAGTCCAAAAGGCATCACTCTGTAATAATACATCCCCTTGTCTGTTGTAAAAGATGTGTGCTGTTGATCCGCGGGATTCATCGGAACTTGGTTAAATCCCGAGTATGCATCTATAAAGCTCAACTGGGGGTGGCCCGCGGTTGAATCCACCAGTTGATCAATCTTTGGAAGGGGAAAACTATCCTTCGGGCAAGCCTTATTCAGATCTGTGTAGTCGACGCACATCCTCCACTTTCCGTTTGCCTTTTTGACCATCACCACATTGGCCAACCAATCCGGGTATGTTGCATCTCCAATGAACCCGATGTCTTTAAGACGTTTAACTTCTGCTTGAATGGCCTTGTACTTCTCTGCGCAAAATGCACGACGCTTCTGTCTTACCGGTTTAACACCCGGGATAATATTGAGGGAATGTGTCATAACGTCTGGAGAAATCCCGGGCATGTCTGCATATGACCATGCGAACACCTTCTGTTTCCGGGTTAGCAGCTCAACCATTCGGTTTCTGACCTCGGGGTCAAGGCCTGTGCCAATGCAAATCTTCCTCTCCGGGTATTCTTCTGAAATATGAATCCATTCTGTTGCTTCAATTGGGGCTGGCCGGGGGAACTTGGCAGGATACTTCTGGCTCTTCTTTTGTGCCGTCTTGCTGATGGGCAAAGAATCCGGGTCATCCCTGGGGTCATCGGGTTTGTCAAATGGAGACAAGGAAAAACCGGCCGAAAACATCTCATGCTGGGACTGAGTTGCTATCGCGTTGCATCTGACAGCGGCTTCTTGGTCTCCGCGAATTGTAACCCAACCCCCGGGTGTAGGCACTTTCATAAGCAGCATGTGACCCGCTATAAAACTTTGTAGGCCCCAGAGTGCATCTCTCCCGAGTATGGCATTGTAGGAGGATGGGCAGTCCACAATTATGAAGGGAACTACAATTCTTGTGGACTGGTGGCCGGTTCCAACTGTAACCGTTAGTTGATCAGACCCCAACGGTTGAGTCGTCTCTCCTGAAAAACTGATCAATGGCTCGTGGTTCCTATAGAGCTTATCTCGTCCTCGTTTAAACCCCTTATAGCAACTGCTGAACATGACGCTGACAGCGGCTCCCGTGTCTATTAGAACCCTCCGAGTTCTCCAGTGGTCAATCTGAAGAGTGATTATGAAAGGATCATTGTGATGCACTTTCAGCGTGTCTTCAGACTGAGAAAATGACACGGTATCCCAAGGAACCAGCTCCTTGCGGCATTCTTGACGAAGCTGCATTATCTCAAACTCCGGGCCTCTTGGGCAGAGTCTTTTGGCCCGGTGACCGGACACCCCTTGGGTGCCACCCCCGTGAATTGTCATTATCTCCCCATATACTTCAATGAGGTTGACACCTGTGGCGGGTGATTTATACTGCTGTAGTTTGCCGTTCTGGATCATGTACTCAATGGCGTTCCGAAGAGAAAAGCACCGGTCGGTCGTGTGGCCAGACTCGTTGTGATAGGCACAATGTTGTCCGTTGTCCGGCCCTGTCCTTTTGGGAAACTTTCTTTTTGGAGCCGGGGGAACTTCATTCCTATGGCGGTTCCAAATTTCTTCATAGGAGGCAGTCAAGTTGGTTAACACTTCATATCGAGGGATGTAAGTGTTCTTTTCCTCCCGGGTTGGATGACGAAGGTATGGAGCCTCTCTTGGTTTCTCCCTTGGTCTGTTTGAACTTTTGTCGTAGTATCTCTGGCCACTCTTATGCTGCCCTTCCTTTTTCCATCCATCAGCTCGCTGGCTTGTGAACCCGGTGTTCGTCTGGCGTTCCCCGAAGGTGTCGTACTCGGCTTGAGCTTGCCGAGTTACTTCATTAATTAGATCGTCGTAGCACCTGAACCGCTGCTTCCTGAGCTCTACCACAAAGCGGGTTGGTTTGAGCGCCTGTAAGAACGCCTCTGATGCTACTGACTCGTCCAGGTGCCCACACTTGGAAGTCGTGGACAGCCAACGGGTTACAAAAATTTTCAAGCTTTCATCATCCCTTTGTTGGACTTTGAATAACGAAGTGGTGCTTCGATTGGCACTTGACAGCAGGATAAACCGGGACAGGAACCTCTGTGTCAACTGACCATAGGTCTCTATTGACAAAGCCGGTAACTTGAGGAACCAACTCAACGCCTCCTCACTGAGTGTTTCCTGGAAAGCATGGCATGCTTGGGCGTCTGTGAACCGGGTTGAATCTAACTGAGACTGGAACAACTCAAGGTGTGCATACGGGCACCCCATTCCGGCATATCTCTTAATCTTAAATGGCTTTGCTTCTGGTGGCTTTTTGTCTGCTTGAACCCGTGCGGAGAATGGGCTCGCACGGGTAATAAAGGGTTGATATTGTTGTGGTCCCGTTCCCGAGTTTAGCCGCTGCTCAAGTTGGGTCACAGTTTGTGTCAACTGTAACAGCAGCTGGGTCTGGGCATCTGCTGGGGGAAGGGGTTGATTTAACAACGGCTCTGGGGGTGGAGGAGGTCCTGTAAGATTGTGATTAAACAAAGGATTGGAGAGATGGATCATTTGTGGATTTGGGTTAGGGTGGGCAGTGGTTGGGAGAATAGCGGGTGGTATGTATGCACCGTCAAAAGTTCGCGGGTTTCCACAACCCGGAGGATTCCCTTCTGGGGTGATGATATCAGCAAGTCTGGCTGACGCCCCCATGGCATTCGCTCTTTGAGTTAAGGTTGCTTGAAGAAGCCCATGCTCGGCCTGGATAGTCGCTAACTGCTCCCTTACCGTTATCAACTCAGCATGTTCTCGAGTAGATTGCTCCTTTTGAGCGAGAAAGTCCTTTTTCAAGAGCTCGAACGCTGCTGCTAAATCTGTTTGGCCAAACTGGGTCCCGGAGGTCCCTGGGTTATCATCCCCTGAGAAATTAAGCCTTCCAGTTGGATCTTGTTCTCCTGCCATTTCCATCGTTCTTCGAAATACGTGTTTGGGAGGCCTTGAGTTCGGCTCTCAACGAGAGCACCAATTGTTTCCGGGGATGCTCGTGGTCCCTTTAACGGGTTGCACGGTTCCAGAAATAGCGAACTTCCTTGTACTCCCGAGTTTTCCTGTGTAAAGAACAAACACGTCAAAGGGCGTCCCCGGGTTTACCGAGGGAAGCCACTCCGATGCTTAAGTCAGACACTGTCAGATAAGCAGAAAACTCAAGAGTAGTTAAGGTATTGTCCGTCCTCTTACCGGGAGGTCCTCACCGGTATTTATAGTAGCATTAAAGGCTGCACTTTGTCTTTTTCCAATGTGGGAATGAACTCCCTTGCTTTGCCTCAAACTTACAATGAACTGGGCCCTGACAAAGGACCCAGAGTGGCTTCTCCAGTCTGACTGGCCTTTGGCCCTGTAAACAGTAGTTCAAGCATAATAAACGATGCATATTTAATAATTGACCATACTTGGTGTTATTTCTTGAATTGTAACCCGGTAAAGGAGAAATATTAGGTTCCACATATAAACACAGTGCTTTGCAGAAAATGAGAAACTTGGAGGCCTCACTTTCCAAAGCCAACCGTGCTTTCCCAGACTGCTCTGCCACAACCACAAAACTACGTTCAATGACTCACAGTGCTGAAGAGCAAGTTGGGTTGCAGAGGAAGCAAGTCTCATATCTTTATCACCTTGCTGGAAGCACGACCCCGAAAGGTCTTCATTGCCTTTCTATGCAGTTGACTGCAGAGTACTTTGCTTTGGAGTCGAAGCAGAGGCAATTTCCTAACCAACACAAGTTGCATGATCCACAACTCTATCATTATGCTGTCTTCTCTGACAATGTTCTGGCATGCGCAGTGGTCGTGAACTCTACTGTTTCCACGGCCCTGGTATTCTCAACCAGCCTTCTTAGTGATAAGTTATAACTTTGTTGTGTAATTCCCAGAATACATTTTACAAAAATCAGTATTTTTAAGCATGATTCTTTCGAGCCTAAGCCATAATCAACATCATTCCACTTGATCCCATCCAAATAGTTGCATTTTCTAGGATGTTACAAATCCACACAGATTCATTGTACACTCGATCCTAAGTAGTGGCTTGAAAGCTTGATGACTTACTTCTGGCATAATGTTATGCAGGTACCAGAGAAGATTGTTTTCCATGTGGTGACTGGTTCACTCAATTTTCCAGGCTTGTCCAGAGCATAGAGAGTTTTGAATGGTTGTCTACCAAGCATAAAAGACCATTAATTCAGAAGTCCAATGACCCTAGATATACATCTGAACTCAACCACCTCCGTTTCTATCTGCCTGACATCTTCCCTGCACTGAATAAGATTGTGCTATTTGATCATGATGTCGTAGTTCAAAGGGATCTATCTAGACTGTGGAGTGTTGATATGAAGGGAAAAGTCAATGGCGCAGTTGATAATGAACCATCATTTTTAGATATGGATACATTTATTAACTTCTCAGATCCATACGTGGCAAATAGGTTTGATGCTAAGGCGTGCACATGGGCATTTGGCATGAACTTGTTCGATCTTCATAATTGGAGGAAGCATAAGCTAACAACTCTATCCCATAAATACATGCAATTGGTAATGAATCTTCATACCTTAGTCCTAATGCATTTGCTTGGTTGTAAAATATGAAGGTCATTCTGCAATCTATAGTAATGTTTGTTTGTTGGGCGTTGATTGCAGGGTTTGAAAAGGCCATTGTGGGTGGCCGGGAGTTTGCCTTTAGGTTGGATCACTTTCTATAACCAGACATTGGCATTGGACAGACGATGGCATGCTCTCGGGCTGGGTTATGAATCGGGAGTGGTTCAGGGTGATGTGGAGCGAGCAGCAGTGATACACTGATGGAATTATGAAGCCGTGGTTAGATATTTCAATTGGGAGGTACAAGGGGTATTGGAGCAAATATCTCAACTATGATCACTCTCATCTGCAGCGGTGCAACATTCATGCCTAGTCATCTATTGTGGTGTGATTAGCTGATCTGTACCACATGATTTGGATGATGGAACTGCAGTGGTTCACTTAATTCATTCTTTTAACGATTCTTCGATGTAAAGTTCCTCGCTATTCCTGCCCCAAATTTTCCTGAAAATTTGGAACATCTGCTCCATGTAAATTTTGCAGCAACATGATGATTTCTCGTTAGTCTTCCTTGAGTAGCAGCTTAGACTGTTCAACAGTTTATGTGACAGGTGGAGATAGGCGATTGGAAGTTTGCTGATAGGAGGGGTAGACAGATGCTAATCTATCCAACTTGAGTGGTGCACGCACACTTTAGCCCAATCATATTAATCTGTAAATACTGGCAATCCATATGAAGTAATAAGCTAGACTGCAACTTCTGTCCTAGACTCAGTTTCACTGCAGGGCATTGAAGATAATGGCCTTATTCACAGCTAGCGCTCCCACCTCATCTGTCACCAGGGTAGCCCTTGTGCACAAGCCATCTGTTGGGTTTCCATCCTCAACTATTCTAGGTAAGATTCTTCTGTTCCTCAGTCTCGCCTTAAAATTGCACTAGTGTGGTATGTTATGTTGTTGAATTGTCATATGGGATTACAACTACATACCATAAACTAAGCATAAATTACGCATAATTTAGATTTCTTACATAAATTATGTACTAAGATTAAGCATATGGTTACAGCTTTGCAATCAATTGGAAACAAGGGAAAGGTGAGATGTTCCATGGAGGCAATGAAGGAGAGCAACTCAAACCTTGGGATGAGTGCATCTCTGGTAGCTGCAGCTTTGGCGGCAACCATGTCAAGCCCAGCAGCCATGGCATTGGTGGATGAGAGATTGAGCACTGAAGGAACAGGGCTTCCCTTTGGTTTGAGCAACAATCTTCTCGGATGGATCCTTCTTGGTGTGTTCGGTCTCATCTGGATTTTCTACTTCACCTACACTTCAGGTCTTGATGAGGATGAGGACTCAGGTCTATCCCTCTAGTTCGCTTAAGCCAAAAACCGCATTATTCCTCATGAAGGAATGTAACAAAAATCTAGTACAAGGAGTAGCTGTTAAAGTTCATGCTATTTCTAGTACTTACAAGCTTCCTTCTTTGGATGGATCCAACTTGTGTACTTGATTATCAACTATTTAGATTGCTCTATCAGTTTGTTCTTGTTCTTTCTAACTTCTTTGCTGTACTTAATTTGTGGTTTTTGCCTTCTGAGAGATACCTTCAGTTTCCACCAAATGGACAAGGGACCTCAGAAGTTGTACACCTTCCTCTTACCTACACCAAAAGTAAACTTCACCATACATATCCATATCCATATCCATATCACATCCTGTCCACTGAGCTACATCAATAGCAACAGAGCCCAATAATTCTGCAACTGTAAAAATGCTTCTGATTTCTTCTATAGAAAAGTAAGAATGTAGATTATGACGAATAATTTTCTTCTATTGCATATGGGGCATATATACAAGGTAGCTTTTATTCATATCTCTAAAAATACTAGTTGGACCTCCTTACTTAATGAACCTCCAATTTATTTTTAAAAGAACTAAAATGTAATTTACACCTCCGTATATTTTCCAAAACACCCTTAGTCAAATAAAATCAATAAAAACCTTTTTTTATATAAATGTTCTTTTATAAATGTATTATTATCATGCTCATCTTTATATTATAAATTGTTTGGGTTTATGCCACTCGATATACATTTAGTTCTACATATATGACTATATGAGCAACTTAACAATGCATTTCTCATAATAATTTAGCAAAAAAATAAGTTTGGTTCTTGTTGAAACCATCGCAATAATACGTATGTGATGATGATAATAATAATAATAACACAAACTCATATATGAGTATATGAGCAACTTAACAGTGCATTCCTTATAATAATTTAGCCGAAAATAAGTTTCGTTCTTGTTGAAACTATCACAATAATACATATGTGATGATGATAATAATAATAATAATAAGAGAAAATTAGAGAAAACCCCAAATTACTATACCTCTTTTAAGATAAACTCATACATATTTTTATTTCATTTTACACCCACTCCATATAAACAAACTTCACATATATAACATATATCTATAATTAATAGTTTTCTTTATTTTTCGGTTTCTTTGATTTGCCCTTCAGACTGTAGGAAGCTAAATTTAGTATCTTTATCAATTTTAGGGTTTAGGGTATAGGCTAGGGTTTAGGGTATAAGGCATAGGATTTAGAATTTCTTCATTTTACTTTAATAATCAGATATCTTACTTATATTATATTCTAGCTTATGTATAGATCACATAAAGAATAACTGCATCCTTTTACCTAGATGATAATTTTTCCTAAAAATAAAGAAAATTGCATAATTCTTGCAAATTGATTGAAAAATGTTAGTGTCAGAAAAAAAATTATAATCAACTTATTTAAAACAACATCAATTGAGTGTTTATATGTTATCACTACCAGGATCAGCACTTTAGCCGACAAAAATTTTTCGTCGGCCTGTTCATCAAATTCGTCGGCTAAGAAGTCGTCGGCAAAGGCTCGTCGGTTATGACTTTAGCAGACGAAATAAAAGCCGTCGTCAGCTATAGTGGCACACTTAGCCGACGACATATTTTCCAATTATTCGTTGGATAAAGTAAGAGTTTGGCCGACGAAATACATTGTCGTCGGTTTAAACCTAAGACTTTGGCAGACGAAATATAAATATTTCGTCGGCCAACTTAAAAAACTTTAGTCGACGAAATGTAGTATAAATCGTCGGCTAAATATTTTAAAAAATTAAAAATTAAAAGGAGTAAAGCCGACGAAATATAGTACATTTCGTCGGGTTAAATACAACTATAACCGACGAAATTTACCATATTTCGTCGGCTAAACGTTGAAAATAAAAAAAAAAATACTATAGCCGACGAATTATGGTAAATTTCGTCGGCTATAGTACTTTTTATACTAAAAAAAACTAAAAAATTTCTAAATTACCATCCAAGCAAGCTGCAAATTACACAAACAATTTGATATAACCAACAACAAACACCATCAAAAGTAGTCTACATGCTTTGCATTAAATTATTAATTTATAAATTGTTCATAAACCTAAAAAACTAAATAAAATCTATATCATCTAAATCTATATCTTCGCCAGGAGGAGGTTGCTAGGGAGGTTGCGACGGATGAGGTAAGAGAATAGGCGTAGGCATGGGCGGAGGCGGAAGTCTCTGAAGCTGGGCAGCTGAAAAATCTTGCAAGTACTGGAACATTTGCTGCTGCTGTGTCTGGTTGGTGACATATACTGCCGCATTATACTCCTGTAAAGCGACAGTATATGCTGTCTGGGCAGCTTGCTGTTCCCGTAACATCTGAACTTCCACCTCTAGTTGAGTCGTTCTGCTGTTGGTCGAGGCTGCCTTTTTCTGAAATCCGGGAGTGGTCTTCAGTACCCCTTCTCCCTTCTTTCCTAGACCCCGGCAGTAGAAGTTATTTCTTCGCGGTGGGAATGCTGTGTCCATGATCCTCGCCCGAACCCTGAGATCCGAAGTGTCGATCCGGGACATGGCTTCGGACATATCTTCCTCTTGCGTGTCAGGCCATGTCTCCCTCACTATAGCAGTCATCACCTCGTCACTAACCTGCCTCACCCTCGCCTAATTGGATAGAAAAAAATAATTAATTAACATTTTAATATATATATATATATATAATTCACAAAATTTTAAAACGTAAAACGATTTACAATATCCTCTTGGACGTCAGGATATATCTTCTCGTATGTATAGACGTACCGGTTGACTTCTGGATGTTCCCTGGCCGCCTCATCCATCAACGATGTGAACGGTCTATAACTGGCATGATGGTTCCTTGTGTTGCGTTGCCGGTTCTGAGCGTTCGCCCGAGAAACGGCCTACAAAGGAAAAAAAATTAGTAAAATATTTTAAAATGTACTAATTATAATTAAATATAATAAATTATTATTTTTAATTACCTGTTTATGTGGGTTGTTGAATTCAGATATCAGAAGCCAACGTCACTCGTATTCCCTGAACTGGAACTCAAGGGGGGTACCAGAACGTTCGTTCTCATGCGTAGTCTAGTGGGTCCGTAACTCGTTCTTCCACTCCTTGTACCTGTAATACGACAAAAAATTATAAATATTATTAATTATACATAATTTTTTTTGTCATTAACTTTGCAACGTACCTTCCCCCATGCACAACGTCCGCCCAGGTGTTCCTCAGGTGCTAGGGAACGTCAAACCACACCTGCATTAAAACGTTTATTAGTTTAGTATTTCATAAATCTACAATGTAATAAATAATGTTAAATGTGAATTTTTTATACTTACCGACATTGCGTTGTGGACCATGTCCTTAACCACCTGTGGGACCTCGCCCCAGTCTGACCACAACATAGGGACTCTATCCCTAATAAGCGCTCCCACGCGGCCGGAGTACATCCTCGTCTTCCCGCCTGATACTATGTTCTCATCCCCGTCAGTATCAATGACGATCCTTCCCGAGGTACTTACTGTCTTCTCGAGAGCCTTCCCTGTGACGGGACCTCTCTTCTTCATTGTCGGCTTGGCTCCGACGGTGCCTATCATAAATTGATTATTAATAGATTATTTTTATTATGACATTATAAGATAACAAATTATTTATATATCATTACCTGAGGGCGTTGGGGCGGACGCGACGGATTCCGACTCTGTCACCGATGATGATACCCTCGTAGAAATTAAATCCGTACCAAAAGGCAAGAACATGTACGCCGCTGATAGGGTCACCTGCGGGGGTAGTGGATAAATCGGCGCCCCTGAGTCATCGACTGCAGGTAATGCCGGTATCAACCGCGGAAGGTAGAGAAGAGGCGGCGGCGGCATCTGTACCCTAGAAGACCCACCCTCCGAAACAGTAGGGTCCGGAGTCGGTGCCTTGTGTGTCTCAGGCATACGTGGTGCAGACACCTCCGTCTGAGTCGGAGGCCACAGCTGCCTCGAGGAGTGAGGGACGTTCGGCTGCCTCGAGCGAGGGGCGTCCGGTTGCCTGGAGGAATGTGTGGCCCCCGGCTGTCTCTGTGTCGACTCTAGAAGAGATGCACGTCGGGCTGTCATTGGGCCCTGAAACGACGCCCGAGGGTTGCTACACGTTCCCTCAGACGATTCAGACCTTTGGCCCTTTGAACTCTTTGATTTACTAAACAAGTCTTTCATCCTGTTTATTAAATAATTAACAACATTATCACAAATAATTAACAACATTATCACAAATATAATTAATATTTTAATATACCAAATTAATAACAATTAATATTTTTATACTGAAATATACAAAATTAAAAGAAATTAACAACATTATCACTAATATATTAAATATACCAAATTTATTAAATATACAGAATCATAAAAAATTAACAACATTATCACAAATACATTAAATATACCAATTAATATTTTAATATACCCAATTTATTAAATATACCAAATTATAAAAAATTAACAACATTATCACAAATATATTAAATATACCCACCAATTAATATTTTAATATACCCAATTTATTAAATATACCAAATTATAAAAAATTAAAAACATTATCACAAATATATTAAATATACCCACCAATGGATATTTTAATATACCCAATTTATTAAATATACCAAATTATAAAAAATTAACAACATTATCACAAATATATTAAATATACCAATTAATATTTTAATATACCCAATTTATTAAATATACCAAATTATAAAAAATTAACAACATTTATGCAATATTCACAATTTCAATAACAGATATACCAAATTAACCAAAATTTCATATAATTCAATATATACATCAATAATTGAAAATAGTTATATAATTCAATATAGACATGAAATTGCATACCTTAATTATTTGGGAGAGGACAGTGGCTGTGGGAGGCGGAGTGGAGGCCGGAAGGAGACGAAAAAATGCAAAGAAAGTCGAGAGGAGAGGAAAAACACGGAGTGCGGCCGAGAAGGAGAGGAGAAAGGAGGAGAAACTTTAGTATACTCCAAATCCAAGTATACTAAGCACAACATACTCCAAATCCAAGTATACTAACCTCAACATATTCCAAATCTAAGTACTCACAGAAAGATCTCCACTGCCATTGTCTCAACTTTATATATAACTCCTCGCGACTTTACACTCATGTAATGCCAAATTTTCTGATATATCTGCAATTATGGGGTTTTTTAATGATGAGGAAAGGGATGGATGAGAGAGGTGCCTTCTGGTGAATCCATTTGAAAAAAATACACATGCAGTTGCGTCCAATTAGTCCAAAGTTGCTTGCTTGCTTCTGGATTTGAGATCGTGAAAACTTTAAGCTGCTAGAAGATGTCGATACATAACACACAAAAGGAAGAAGAACTGACCCAATAGAACACGTCCACTCTGCTAGATGATGAGGTTTATCTCGAGGAAGTCAACTGTGTTGTGCTCGATGATGAGGACCAGGCCGGCGACATGCACTTGGAATAACTTGACGACGCCGACTGCGCAAGGAGTCCATATCTGACGTCGATATCAGATCTTCTCCTCGAGGCTCAAAGGTAGCTCTCTGGCGACGACGTGAAGCTTGTCAAAGCCTTATCGTTGTTTCCGACGCTGTCGTCGGATGTCGCTGGTGACGATTGAATCTGAGGGAAGAGAGAGACCTCATCGGAGGGAAGAGAGGAAAGAGAAGAGAGATTGACCGGATTCACGGGAATGAGATGTTTAAATAGAATTATTAGGGATGGGTATATCTGTCATTTAACTAAGAATAATTGGAATGAGTCTTTGACTTTTTATTTCATTGAAGTGGGGTCTGACCTTTCTCATTTTATGCAAATGGGCATTTTTACTAAATTAAATGCAGAAATCTTAAAAATGGAAGAGTTGTTAGATTAATCAGGTTGTTGATGTGCTATATATTTAAATTTGGAGTGGATGCTGAAATTGGAGTGCATGCTATGGAGCAACCAAGTTACTTCCCTTTTGTTGGATGACTTGTGTGAAAGTTCTAGATTTATTGATGTAGTTATTAATTTGGAGTTTGTTCTTTAAAAAATGGGAGTCATTCTAATGAGGACCTCTAAGTTAAGGACTAGTTAAGGACTTTTCAATTAATTACTTATTAGACCAACTTTTTGATCAAAATTTGACATCTTAACCGTTGAAGTTGTAGATTTATATAAGTAGATCAATCATACAAAATTTTAGCCAAATTGGTGATCGTTAAGTACTAGTTTTAGATCAAATCAATGGACGAACCAAATCTGTTAAACATGAACCGTTCAAGTTCATAATTGGTAAATCACATTTATGAATGTCTTAACGATTTTCAATTTAGTTGAAAATTTGCAGAAATGTTCTACTCATAAATATTTATAAAATGAACGGTTAAGATGTGGATATAAGATCGAAAAGCGGGATAAACCGAAAAGTCTTCAACTTAGAGGTCCTCACTAGAAGGGCTCCCTTAAAAATTAATAATTAAAAAATTAAAAAAACCTGTAAATATTAGAAAAATAGTTTCATTTATTTCAGTCCAAACGACGTCGTGTAACTCCGGCAACCCAACGCAATAGGTGCTCTTTTCTCTTATTTGTTTCTTTTGAAAGCTTTGCTCTCTACTTCTCTGCCGTTTCGCGCCGCCAAAGCCGAAGAGCCCATCAGCCCGACTCCGCTGTCGTCGCCAATCAGCTAGTCCTTTAGTTCCTTCAAGAGTCTCCGTTCAGCTTTTTGGAGAAGAGACGCCGCCTCCGGTAATTCTCCGCTCTTAATAATTTCAAGGGTTTAGAGGCTATCAAACTCTAAGTTCTTTTATTTGCTTGCTTAGGTTGGATTCGATTCGATTCTCGTGTCTACCAATTTTAACCAATGCAGTTTGTTTGTTTGTTTGTTTTTAGGTTGGGTTTTTAATCACACAACCCAACTGCTCAATTTGTCTTGTACAGTTCTACTCATTGATGTGTTGTGTTAAATTGATTACTAGGTTAGTTATAGAGTTCAAGGGTTCTTGTTAGAGTTTAGTAGTGTTGGAGTTGTTAACTTGTTATAGTTCATCAAGATGTCGTTTTGTAGTTGATTAATCCAAGAAATTCATTAGCTGTGTGTCTTGTTGTCGCCTTAAGTTAAGTTTTGATTTGGTTGTGCAGAAACTGAGGCGTTGTTGTAGTGTGAAAGATGAGTTTGATATCACAGAATATCCCCTCAGGTTTTAAATCGAGCAGGACCAAAAGGGAGGTTCCTGATGAGCCTGCGTTTATGCAAGCGAATGGTGAAAATGGAGATGGGAAAGAATTGAGTTTGGAGGTTATGAGGGTGAACAAGAGAAAGAAACTGCGCAATGAGGTTGGGGAGAAAGACGCGGTGGAGCAAGAAAAGGAGATGAAGAAGCTGGAGAGCTTTTTGTTTGGAAACATTTATGTGCCGGTGGAGTTTGGGAAGGAGGGTGGGGAGGGAGATGTAGTGGATAATGGCTCATCTTTGTTCTTTGTGGATCGTTCTGCAAATAATGTGCTTTCTGTTGATGAAGATGATGGAGAAGTATTGGTGGAGGAAACTACGCAAAGGAAAGCTGTCTGGGAGGATGATGAAGAGGCAAGGGCCAATGTGAATATTGCCAAAGTTAATAGATTAAGGAAGCTGAGGAAGGAGGAGGATGAGAGTTTGATTTCTGGTTCTGAGTATGTTTCAAGATTGAGGGCGCAACATGTTAAGCTGAACCCAGGCACGGAGTGGGCTAAACTCGATTCAGAGCCAAGGAACAATAGATATTCTGACAATGAATCATCAGATGATGAAGATAGGGCAGTAGTGGCCCGTGGCTACAAGGATGTTGGAGCTGATGATGATCTTCTTCGAACAAATGAGGATTTTGTTGTGAAGAGCAGTTCAAAGTTGTTGCCTGGGCTTCTTGAATACTCAATACTGACAGATGCTAACGCAGAGGAACCTTCTAGCGGTCCTATAAATTCAGTGCAGTTTCATAGAAATGCTCAGTTGCTTCTGACTGCTGGATTGGATCGAAGGCTCAGGTTTTTCCAGATTGATGGAAAACGGAATGCTAAAATTGAAAGCATCTTCATTGATGACTGTCCGATTCGGAAGGCAGCCTTCTTGCCTGATGGCTCTCAGGTTATTATAGCGGGAAGGAGGAAATTCTTTTACAGTTTTGATTTAGTGAAGGCCAAAGTTGATAGAATAGGACCCCTTGTTGGTAGAGAGGAGAAAAGCTTGGAAGTTTTTGAGGTTTCCCCTGATTCTAGTACAATTGCCTTTGTGGGCAATGAAGGATATATCTTGTTGGTTTCCACTAAAACAAAGGAATTGATTGGGACACTGAAGATGAATGGAACTGCACGTTCTTTAGCTTTTACTGAAGATGGGAAGCAGTTATTGAGTTCTGGCGGAGATGGACAGATTTACCACTGGGATTTGAGAACAGGGGCTTGCTTCCATAAGGCTGTTGATGAAGGTTGTATAAATGGCACATCTCTGTGTACATCTCCAAATGGAAAACTGTTTGCTGCTGGTTCAGACAGCGGGATTGTCAACATCTACAACAGAGAAGAGTTTTTAGGGGGCAAGAGAAAACCCATCAAGACAGTCGAGAATCTCACAACCAAAGTAGATTTTCTCAAGTTCAATACCGATTCTCAAATACTGGCTATTTGTTCAAGCATGAAGAAGAACAGCTTGAAGTTGGTACATGTTCCATCATTGACTGTGTTCTCTAACTGGCCTCCACAAAAGAAGACCCTGCACTATCCCCGTTGTTTGGATTTCAGTCCTGGTGGTGGTTTCATGGCCATGGGAAATGCTGCTGGAAAAGTGCTGCTGTACAAGTTGCACCACTACCATGATGCATGATGCTTTGAAAGGTTCCTTACAAGATTCAGCTGTACTTTCCTTTGTATTATTGTAGTCTTGCTTGCTTGTTGCGGTTTTCTTTGTTACATGAAAACACTTGAATGCTTCTCTTCTTTTTAACTTAATGCTGCGCGGCTGTACCAATTTTGAATTAAGGTTTTGGGATTAGTTTATCCCCATCACCTCACCTCATCACTTATTGGCAAGGTTTCCAGCAGGTTTTATTAAAATTTTGTGAGGGATAGTTGCATTTGTGATCACTGTTTGCTACCCTTTTAATTGGATGGATAATGTGTTCTTGTTTTCAACCTCAAAATGGCATAATCATGAGAACAGCGAAAAGTGATGAGATGGTACATGCTATTTGAAGATATGAAGTCACAGATCGAGCTGGTTTAGAGATGATGATGATCTTCCTAAATCCTATTACCAACCCTGCATGATTTCACTACTGCAATCTCCAAATGGTGCGTTGCTCTTTGTACATCTCTAATGGAACATAATTTGCTGCTGGTTCAGAAAGTGTGATTGTCTCCATTGACAACATAGAAGTTCTTATGGTGCAAGAGAAAACCGATCATGACACAGATGATACTCTAGACTCAACCAAATTAGGTTTTCTCAAGTTCACTACTGTTTAGATACTGGCTCCTTGTTTGAGCATGCCTAAGGAACAGCATGGAGTTGGTATATGCATGTTCAGTAGTTTGCAGCACACTTGACCTCTGGAAAAGAAAACCCCAGTGCTTGGATTTCTTCCCCGGTGGAGATTTCGCAGATAATTATTGCTCTACAAGTAGCTTCACTACCTCTAAATGCAGTTTATTTTTTTTATTTTTTTACAAAACGCAAAGTTTGTTACTAAATATATTTCGGATCGAATGGTTGATGAGAGCATAATGTCACGAGCTTACTTCTTTCACTTGAGATACTCGTGCGGCCTTAGCAGTCCGCTATGCTAAGTCAACCTTACTTCACGCAACTCGTCGGCTAGAACAATCGAAAGAACACAAGAACTCTTGAAAGCAAGAGAACTTGTATTGAGATTTGAATGAAGCTTTACAAGGCAAGTGTGTTGATTTGCTTTTTATGTCCCAAATGAGAGGGGTGTCTCCCTATTTATAGGCATCCTTCCTCCTTAGCTAAGTTTCTAAAAGATTCTAGCTATATACAAGGTGTAGAACATTCTAGAAAACACTATACTACTCTAAGTTATACCTTGAGTGTTCTAGATAGTTCTTGAGGGTTCTAGGCATTTGAGCCTCCTCTGGGACTCTAGAGACTTCCCAACCTTTCTAGATCCTTCCGGAGACTTCCGAGGCTTTCCGTAACGTTCTGGAAACTTCTTGAACACTTTAGTATATTCCAAAATCTTCCTTGGGCAATGCTTGCTTCAAAAATGCTCAGGAACTTGACAGGTTGTGACACTCTCCCCCGCCTAAGTCTGCGACGCCCTCGTTGCGTCTTCTTCGTGGTAGCGCTGGATATTGTCTTTAAAATGCCAAAGCGTGTCCTCAGACTCCCAGCTTGCTTCATTGTCTAGCAAACCTCTCCACTTGATGAGGTACTCCTTATAACTTGGTACGCCTCGACGTCGAATGACGCGGTCCGCGAGTACCTCATCCACTTCCTTGTCAAAAGAAGTGATGACCGCTGTTGGTGCCCGATGTGAAACTCCCCTTGATGGGTCTTCCTCGTCCTCATGATAAGGCTTTAACATGCTCACGTGGAAGACTGGATGGACCTTTAGTTTGGGCGGGAGGTGAAGCTTGTATGAAACCTTCCCGATGCGTTTGATGACTTCAAACGGCCCTTCATACTTACGTATCAAGCTCTTGTGCACCTTTCTAAAGGACTTGAATTGTTGTGGCAAGAGTTTCACGAGTACAAGGTCCCCTTTCTTGAACTTCACGTGCCTCCTCTTTTTATCCGCCCATTTCTTCATCCATCAGGCAGCCTTGTGCAACGCCGCTCGAGCTAACTCCGTTTGCTCATGCCATGACTTGGCAAACTTGAACGCGGCAGGACTCTTCCCTTCGTAGCGGGCGGCAAGGGATAGAGAGGTAGTCGGCTGCTGTCCCAACACAATCTCAAAATGACTCTTGTTGGTGGCCTCACTTTGTTGCAAGTTGTAAGAAAATTACGCCACATCAAGGAGTTTGGCCCAATCCTTTTGGTTGGCACTCACGTAGTGCCGCAAGTATAACTCTAAAAGAGCATTGACGCACTCCGTTTGAAAGCTTGTTGAAAAGTTCAAGTCTGACCCCAACATCTTGAACAGCTCCGTCCAAAATCGCCCAGTGAAGCGCGGGTCTCGATCACTGACAATGTTCTTTGGCACTCCCCAGAGCTTAACAACGTTGCGAAGGAATAGCCTTGCTATTTCCACTGCAGTGCAATCAGTGATGCGGCCATGAAGGTTACATACTTGCTAATTCGGTCCACCACGACTATGATGCTTCCGAACCCTTCGGACTTCGGCAGACATGTGATGAAGTTCATAGAGATGCTCTCCCCCGGTCTCTCAGGAATAAGTAAGGGGCTAAGCAAGCCCCCCGGCTGTTGTCTTGTTGACATACAAGACATGTCATCACGTACTCCTCAACCCCATCTCGCATCCTCGGCCAATAATAGATGAACTTTAAAAGTGCAAGTGTGCGCCTCATACCTAGATGGCCGGCCCATAAGGAATCATGACATTCCTTAATTAGATCTCTTCTTAAGTTGCCCCACTTCGGTACATAGATGCGGCGACCTTTGGTGTAGAGAAGCTCTTCATCTAATCAAAACCTCTGCGTCTTGCCTTCCTTTATCAAGGACATGATGTTTTGGGCTTGTGGATCCGCGTTGAGTCCCTCCTTGATCTTGCTCAAAAGTGGGCTAGTGACTTGAGAGATGCTTGCAAACTCTGCCTTGCGGCTTAGGGCATCGGCAACGACGTTCACTCTTCCTGGCTTGTACTCCATGACATAGTCAAACTCGGCCAAGAAGTCTTGCCATCGAGCTTGCTTTGGACTTGGTTTCTTTTGGGTTTGGAAGTAGCTTGTTACTATGTTGTAGGTCATGATCACAAACCTTGTCCCAAGCAAGTAATGTCGCCACACTCTAAGGCAATGGATGATGACAGTCATCTCTTTTTCTTGCACCGTGTAGCGTTGCTCCGTCTCATTGAGCTTCCGACTCTCATAAGCTATTGGATGTCCCTCTTGCATGAGCACCACCAATGGCAAAGTCAGATGCATCGGTGTGTACCTCGAATGGCTTGGTGTGGTCGGGCAGGCTCAATACGGGCTCCTCACATATCGTCTTCTTCAAGTCTTCAAAGGCTTCTTGACATTTCTTCGTCCAATCCCACGCCTTGTTTTTCTTGAGAAAATCAGTTAATGGTGCGGCCTTCGCCGAATATCTCTTGATGAAGTGGCGATAGTAGTTCACCAACCCAAGGAAGATCTCAACTCATGTACCTTGGTGGGCGGTTCCCACGCTTAGATGACATGCACCTTGCAATTCTCCATCATTAGCTTGTCATCCTTGATCTTGTGCCCCAAAAATAACACTTCGGCTTGGCAAAGGAGCACTTCTCCTTGATGTATAGCTCATTTTCCCTTAGCACCTTGAACACTTCCCTCAAGTGCTCTACATGCTCCTCCAAGGTTTGGCTATACACCACGATGTCATCCAAGTAGACGACCACAAACCGATCAAGATAGGGGTGGAATATCTTGTTCATTAAGGTGTAAAACGTCGTTGGTGCATTAGTTAGACCAAAGGGCATAACCAAGAACTCATAAGAACCATACCTTATGATGCACGCGGTCTTTGGTTCATCTCCTTCGGCTATACGGACTTGATAATATCCCGAACGAAGGTCCAACTTTGTAAAGTAGCGTGCATGTCCCAATTGATCAAATAGATCGGCAATAAGAGGAATATGGTACTTGTTCTTTACCGTGACCTTGTTGAGTGCCCTATAGTCGATGCACATGCGAAGAGAGCCATCTTTCTTCTTTTGGAACAACACCGGAGCACCAAATGGGGTTTTGAAGGTCTAATGAATCCGCATCCAAAAGCTCCTTCAATTGCCTTCTTAACTCTGCTAGCTCGGGTGGCGCCATGCGATATGCACACATGGCGGGTGGCTTAGTTCCCGGCTCCAACTCTATTGCATGGTCGACTTCCCTTCTTGGTGGTAGCTTCTTAGGCAACTCGAATGGTGAAACATCTTTGAACTCTTGAAGTACTGTGGCTACCTCCTTGGGCATGTCATCTTGAGGTCTTGGCTCCTCATCATCGAATTCTTTGAGGATTGCTAAGTAGCTCTCATCTTCCCTCTTGATGCCTTTCTTGAATTGTAATGCTGACAACACCTTTCCATCTTGCTTGGCGCTCCTAGTTGTCGGTACCAAGCACGCCTTGTCGCCATCCATAATGCACATGCTATTGGCAAATGGCACCGGTATTGCTTTGACTTGATCATGAAACTCCAACCCTAGGACGACCTTGAAGTCATCCATCGGAACTATTGAGAAGTCCAAACTCCCACACCATGCCCCCCACGGTGGTCTTGACTCCTTGAGCTACGCCCTGAATGGGTCGAGCGTGTGAATTAACTGCTTTAATGGAGCCTCCTCCATTTCCCTTGAGTCCTAACCTTCGGTTCTCCTCAATGGAGATGAAGTTGTGGGTTGCCCCGTGTCGAGCATTGCCGACGTTGGCTTTCCATTTACAACCACATCGACAAAGAGTATGTCTTTGGCTTGGACCTTGGGTGTCGATTGAATCACATTGAGTAATTGCATCGACCTCATGTGTGCACCACCATCGCCCCCTTCGGCTTCTCCTTCGCTTCGATGACTTCCCAAGAGTACCCTTAGCGCTCTCCTTCGTGGGCAATCTCTAGCCTAATGTGGACCATCACAAAGGATGCATCGGTTGTTGTTGGGCTTGTTAAAACTCCTTGTATCCTTTTGCTTGCCATTGTCTTTGCTCCTTGCAAAGTAATTGACTGACGAGACTCATCTTTGTGTTGGCCTTTGTCTCCCCCACCTTTGGCATAGCCACTTCTCTTCTCCTTTGACTTGACGGTGGACTCCCTTGGACTAGTATAGTCAATTATGCTTTCGGTCGTAGCTATGGCGGTAGCAAGGTCTTGCACCCCACGACGCCTTAACTCGGTCTTGGCCCATGGTTGGAGACCATCCATGAAATTGAAGAGTGCATCCTTGTCGGACAGATCGGGAATCTCAAGCACTAAGTTGGTGAAGTCCTTAACATAGTCACGAATAAACCTCATGTGCTTGAGTCTTCGCAAGCGAGCTCTCGCCTCGTCCTCGGCATTCTCTGGATAAAATTGACGTTTAAGCTCTCTTGTAAAGTCATCAAAGGTAGTTATGGTGCACGTACCTTTCTCAATATCTCCTCGCCTTCTCCTCCACCATAACATGGCGGTGTCGGTGAGATAAAGAGTCGCGGTGCGAATCTTGGTATCCTCGTCGGTGATGCCTACGGCTCTAAAGTATTGGTCTAGTCCCCATAAGAAGTTATCCACTTCACGAGCATTGCGCGAACCCCCAAAACTCTTAGGTTTTGGCACATCAATGCGCTTGGTTTCCACGGCACCACTAGGGCTGGCTCCCGACGCCATTGCGCGCTTGCATAGGACCAAGTCCCCATGCATCTCCTCCATGTGTGCAAGCATGCTATTTAACTCTTTCTCGTGGACTTGACACATTTTGGTGAGTTCTCCCATGAACTCCTCGCGAATCTTGTCCATCTCGCCCCGCAAGGAATCCTCTAACTGGAGCAACATCCCCTTAAACGCAGTGTGGATAGCGGCATCCTCCGCCTCTAGGCCCTCTACCCGTTGGCCTAGTTCTTCCAACTAGGCACCCATGCCACTCACGGCCTCTTCCATTTGAGATAAACGTGAGTCGAAAGATGAAATGGTCTCCTTAGAGCAGTGATGGGCTCGTAATGCTCTTCACGACCTCTTCCTTGCGTCGTCTCCTCGGAAAGGCTTGATCCGGCTACACCTCTGCCTGTGCCTGGCTTTACCATTGTTTTGAGCGAGTCTTTGATCGAACTTTCGCTCTAATACCACCTGTCACGAGCTTACTTCTTTCACTTAAGATACTCGTACGGCCTTACTTCTTTCACGCAACTCGTCGGCTAGAACAATCAAAAGAACATAAGAAGAACTCTTGAAAGCAAGAGAACTTGTATTGAGCTTTGAATGAAGCTTTACAAGGCAAGTGTGTTGATTTGCTTCCTATGTCCCAAATGAGAGGGGTGTCTACCTATTTATAGGCAACCTTCCTCCTTAGCTAAGTTTCTAGAAGATTCTAGCTATATACAAAGTGTAGAACATTCTAGAGAACACTACACTACTCTAAGTTATACCTTGAGTGTTCTAGATAGTTCTTGAGGGTTCTAGGCATTTGAGCCTCCTCTGGGACTCTAGAGAATTCTAGAGTTGCCTAGAGACTTCTCAACCTTTCTAGATCATTCCGAAGACTTCCGAGGCTTTCCGTAACGTTCTGGAAACTTCTAGAACACTTTAATGTATTCCAAAATCTTCCTTAGACAATGCTTGCTTTAAAAATGCTTAAGTAACTTGACAGGTTGTGACAATAAGCACTCTAGGTAGGCATTTGAATCATAACCATGTGCCATGAGTCTTATGACTGCTATCGTACTTGCTTGCCTTGGAAGACTGAATATCAATATCCAATCATCCATATAACCCCCAAAGGGAGAAAGATCACTAGCTCTTGCACTGCCACCAGGCTATCACTCAACAATAGCGTTATTGACGCCCAAAGGAATGCAACAAATTGAACCATATCTCATGGCCTCCAGTGAAATGGGGAATCAAGCAACAAACTGACCTTGATTGTTCCGGAGGACACATCCACTCCACCAAGATGTGCCGAGTGAAGAAAGCATCCATCCACTTTGAGCTTAAGAGACTCCTGGAGTTGTGCAAGCCTCCGATTCGAACGAGCTGAACCAGCTTTCTTAGTCGAAGATGTAGCTTGTAAGAAGTTGGAACTCATCATACCACGCCATAGCACTTGCTAGTTACTATAAACTGTGTATGCTTCTTGCTTATTCTATCATTCCTACTCCTCCAGATGCTCCGTAAAAAGAAGAATCAAAATCTTATCAAAGAACTCTGGAGCAAGTGGTTGCCTGCTTTAAAATTCGGTCTTCCATTCCTTGCACACGTTCAACATTGTGAAAAGGGTCCTCGGAAGATACTGATGAACATTCATCAGATGGAGATTAAAAAAAAGGATGAACATGGAGGACCCAAATTGCAAAGATAAAAGATTGTGGAACTAATATTGCACTTCATCTTCGGGTTGAGTCCTAGTCTCCCCAAGCCTTCCGTTCTAAGGGACATGATCATACAATTTCATTTTATCCCCCATATTTCCAATAAACCATTCAACAGCCAACTTGTGTTACCGTGGCCTATTCATTTAATCTTACTTTTGTGTTAAAAGTTCGTAAGCAGACATGAAGAAATCGTTACAACTCTTCTGGGAGGTAAATGGCTGACCAGGGTAACAGAGAAACATCATACTTGAAATATAATAAGAACATTCTACACATTTCTTTGTATGATATTCTCTTATAGGTGTATATATTGTACAGAGAAAAATGGAAAAACCAAGCAACAGTGAAGAGAAGGGTTATAGTCAATACTAATGCAAAGTCAAACTTCTAGCAAAGGAGCTGGATCATAGCTCGTACTAACCAAAGATCTCTCTACCACAGTATAGTAATGCTTTCGGATATGTTCAAGTCCATCGCTGGCGGCAGAGGAAACATGCATCGTCAACAGCTACTGAGAACCTATCAGCCGCTCTCTGTTCAAAAAGGCTTCATGTACAAATTTTGGGAGTGACAACCTGCTCAATAACATTTTCATAAACTAGTCAGAGAGCTATTTATATCCATTATTACTAGTATTAGGCATTAGCAATACAATTTCATCGTCTTGCCCAAAAAAAACATAATATAGTTTTTAGGAACTCACAAGACCGTTCACACCTTGAAGCTGTGTCTTGCAGAAAATTTATTGACCATGATTAAAGACCAGCAGCAGCTTTCACATCAGCATCTGTTTTCTCCTGGTCAAGTTTTTGTTCAATATATCAGCATAATAAGAAATCCACAAACCACTATAGTAGCAAACATTTAAAAAGTGAAACATTCAAATTCAAAACATCTACTACATTTTAAAAGGTTTGTGTACTGCTTAAGCAGTAAAAGAGGTCAGCCATGTTCTACCTGCGAACAAGTATGGACACTTTATGAAACATGGTGAAATAACAGTTGGTAATTAAGGTGGAACATGACACACCTGAGATGGAGGATTTTTTATAATCTTCCGAGTAGGAGTCCTCATTGTGACAAGCTCCTCAGCGGCTGTCGGGTGAATACCTATCGTGGCATCCAAGTCAGCCTTCGTCAAGCCAGCTTTAACAGCAACTGCAAAGCCCTGGAATTTAACAGTACACAGTTGCAGTACTGCTTAAGTTTCAGAAGTTCAATTTCTGATTTCACCGAAATGACAAATAAAGGGCAATTGCATTAACCTGAACAATTTCAGGTGAATCATCTCCACACATGTGCAGGCCCAGAATTTTGTTTGTCTTTGCACACACTATAAGTTTCATGAAGACTCGATCTGGCAACCCTGAGAGAGTGGCCTTCATGGGCTTGAAGTTCGATGTGTAGATATCAACATCACCATATTGTTCTGTAGCCTGCAAAAATAACTGAAAATTTAAGAGAAACGGCCCATTTTCAGCAATGGGAGATATATGCCAAATAATGTCTGTCACCTGTTCTTCAGAAAGCCCAACTTGCCCAATGGGTGGCTGGGAAAACACAGCAGAAGGAATATCCCTATTCAAGATAAAGAAAATCTTAGAATCAACAACTTCAACATAGTGCACTCAATAATACGCCCTAATTCCTCTATTGATATCCCCGCACAGGTTATTGTCACCTTACTATGTAAATATCCTTGTAACATATACACTGGTACTTCAGGAGTTCCAGATCAATTATTATGCAATTGCTAAGTACCTCACATATAGGAAAAGAGATAGAAAGACTATAATGTAACAGAAATTAGCTACATAATGCTTAATCCATTTCATGTATTCTACTAGCATAGTGTTTATGGAGTACCTAGCCTAAACTATTAAGTATTATCAGCTGAGCAACCAGTTAGTAGGTTACCTGTAATCAGGCTTTGTGGGCTCATTCAGAAAAAGTGTTTTTGCTAAAGCGCCTCCTTCCATCAAAGCCACTGGAGTCAGATTTACTCTGTCTGTAACATCTCCCACAGCCCAAATTGAGGGAACTGATGTACGAGAGAATTCATCAACCTGAGAAAAATTAAAGAATAAAAGGATCTCAGAAAACATAACTCACATCTTTAACCGAAGGCATCTAATAATAAAAAAATCAAAATAAACTTATGAAATAGCAAGGAACACACCTCTATTGCTCCACTCTTGGCCATTTTCACCCCTAACGCCTCCAATCCTAAATTCTGCAATGAAGAAGTTCAATTTACTTCCATCTATAATGAACCCTTTACATTGCAGTTGTAAAATTCACATTAGTTCAAAGATTACATATGACATCTTCAGTTTTGCCAATTTGAGCCCCATCAAGACTGGAAAGTCCCAATCAAAAATTTCAAAGAATTTCATTAAACGGATGGTTGACCCTGCCTTGATAGGACACTCTTTGGTTTGTGGCAGTAAACCTGAAGACAAGCGGCAATCTAACAGAAAAATAAAAAGTACCAAGTTTTAACCTTTGTATTAGGTCTACGCCCTGTTGCGAACATAACATGAGAGAAGCCTTCAACAGTTCCTTTATTAGTTTTCAGGGAAAATGAACCGTCAGCTGATCTTAAGATAGCCTGGGGAGACTCCTCTGGATGGAACTCGATTCCTCTCAGAGACATTTGTTCAGAAAGAAAGCCTCTAATCTGCAGGAATACAAAAACACACATTACATCACTCAAGAGATACTTCTATCATGGTTATTAACCAAGACTAGCCTGAAAAATGGTCTCGTACCTCGTCATCGAAACCCCTCAAAATTTTCTTTTGCCGTATAAACACATGCACGTCACTCTTCAAACCATTGAAGATACCAGCAAACTCCAAGGCAATGTATCCACCACCAACTATTGCTATCTTCCCCGGCCTCTCAGGCAAATCAAGAGCAGCATCAGAATCTATTGCGTACTCACTCCCCGGAATATCAGGGATGAAGGGTCGCCCCCCAACTGAAATCAGTATATGTCTAGCAGAATACAGCTTCCCATCCACATCAACTGTGTGCGGATCCACTACCTAATTCATCCAACCAAAACACCACATTCAACAATCAAACCACCCACACATTTGCATCTATCACATTACAAATGAAAAGAGTTTAGTTTCAGTTTTCTGGTACCTTGCCACGACCTTCGAGCAGACTGACATTAACATTCTTGAGCACATTCTTGTAGATACCGGTGAGGCGCTGCAGCTCAGCATTCTTGTTGGCCATCAATGTGCTCCAGTCATGCTTTGGCTCAGTCTCATATTTCCATCCATATCCAATGCTGTCCTCAAATTCATGAGTATATTTCGAGGCGTAAACCATTAGCTTCTTGGGCACACATCCACGAAGCACACACCTTTAAACACAAAATCACTCACAATCAATCATCACATTTCACAATGCTGAAAATTTCAACATCATTCAAAACAAAACCAATTTTTTTTATGATTCTCAAATTGACAGTTGAAGTAGTAGGGTAGGAAATATTACGTGCCGCCAACGCCACCGGCGGTGTCGGAGGAAATGGCGGCGAAGGGGAGCTCGCAGACGGCGACCTTGGCGCCAAAATTGGCGGCGAAGCGGGAAGCACGGACGCCGCCGCTGCCTGCGCCGATGGTGAAGAGGTCAAAATCGTAGTGGCGGGAGGGGTCCCCGGCGCCGTTGTCGGATTGAGCGCGTGTGGAGAACGCGCGGCGGGAGGAGCGGAGGAGGTGGGGGGAGGTTAGGGTTTGGGGAAGGGAGAGGAAAGATGGGAGCTTTTTGGAGAAGAGGAGGGTTTGGAGTGTTGGGTAGGATGAGATGGAGGTGAGCTTTGGGGTGGTGGAGAGAGAGCAGCTCGCCATTTTTGCTCCGTTTCTGATTTTCGAGTGAGAGCCTCCGCTTCTGCACCAAGTGTATAAAAGGTTGACTTTAGTTGGGTCTAGTGGTCAACGGTCAGAGATTGAGTTCATTTCTTATTGTACCTCTTGATCAAGGTGAAGAAATTTACGAGTGCTAGTATATTGACGGGTTTATTGTTATCGAAAATTCTCAAGTGAGGTTTCTTTGATGGTGATGTATGTGGTTATCAAGTTGGAAAAAACTTGTCTGCGATCTAAGTGAAATGTAGTCGTCCGGATTGTTCTACGTGACTCAATCTTATTCTGTCATATATTATTTTGTTTTGATTTTATTTTTTTTGTGTTTTTCTATTCCATAATAATACTTATGTGAGGATTCTTTTTTAACAGTTAAATTTATAATATAAATGTAAAACAAAAGAATAAAAAACTAGAAGCCTACCAAATGACCAATACTTTAATTGCAAGTATATATCATTCAAGAGTTTTTTTTTATCAAGGGACGTCAAGCCTTATATTTCATCGAAAATGTAAGGAAATAACATGAACATAGTCCATCCTCACGGGCCACGGAATAATCGAATCATGCAAAATTATCTAACAGAAACTAGACAACTTTTATGCTACAAACCATAAATAATAACCACCAAAGTCACAAGTAACCTATTAGGAAACTTATTCTATAAGCCGGAACCACCTTACGCGGAAAAGGTCTCCCCGGACGAAGAAGCAGTAGCCAAAGCCTCAACAGATGTGTCACACACCTGCTCATCACCACCAAGCAGCTGAGCTGCTACCACAGCCGACTCAGAAACACAAGTCGGATCCTTCCCAAGAGCCAAGACCCTCTTAGTTCCAAACTTTCTTTTCCTTGCTTTTTTAGGACCTCCAGACTTCAGACCCTTCGAAACTCTAATAGCCACCTTCTTTTTGTTTTTGGAACATGCAGACTTTGAAATGAATACTTAGTGAGAACGATAAGATGAACTCGAAATTCAGAACAATAGCCCATTTTTTCTGAAGCAGCATTGAAAACTTCAATTTTACTCATTAGTTAAATTGTGATTTAACTCTAAATGGTAAGGGTGAAACATGAAGTTTGATGAAAAACAATAATATGTGAGGTACAAATAACAAATTCGGAGGTGCAACTAGAACCTCCCTCAATAAAATTGTTTGCTTGGAACAAAAAAAGGAGGTAGTAAGGTGGTGTTCGGTAACGTTTTCAAATGTACATTTTAATTTTTGAAAATGAAAATGAGATGGAAATGTGTTCGGTGAAATATTTTCAAAAATGTTTAAAATGATAAATGAAATTATTTTCAACTTTTACAAAGAAAAACTGAAAAAATGACAAATTGACGTTTTCACATTTTCATTTTCCTCGTTTAGAAAATTCTGAAAATATTTTCATAATAATTATCGAATACATTTCCAAAGTGGAAAATACAATCTCATTTTCACATTTTTATTTTTAAAAATTATTTTTGAAAATCATTTTCAAAAACGTTACCGGACATGCAGACCCTTAAGAAACATGATTATCCATGTTAATCCCATAGGCTGATAGTATTGTGTCACCAACACATTTGAAATTTCTTACTTAGCAATGAAATTTCTTAATTCTATTATTAACGGCAAAAAAATCAGTTTATAACTTCTTAATATATTATTAACTAAAATTTATAAAGATTTTCATATCTGATTACAAAGGAAGAAAGAGCGTTGAAAAACAGTAGGGTTCTAGAGTTGTGGCGATATTCATAATTTTAATTGGGAAATAAGATATTTTAGATTTACGTTTATATTCTTATTTGTTTAAATCTTTTTAAAAGTAAATTGTGTGTATCAGGTATCTTTTTGAGACAAACATTCTAAGTAGACAAACATATGCAAAATGCGAAAACTATGCTACAATGTGGCATGTGCAACCAAGCTTTCTTCAAAAAAAAGTGGAACCAAGCATATACAATTAAACCAACCTGTTACTTTGATATGATCCTCTGTCTATATTACATATACCATTGAATGACTTTGAATCTGTTCATTCAGACAAAAAACCACTATCTGCCAATGAGGAACAAAATGATGCTAAACGGAGCTATATTTGCTTCTTCGCCAAAACGAAGCTGAAGGTTTACTAGACCATCTAACAACCTCACTCGGAATGTTGGTCGCAGTAAGACGAGTGGCAGACCTAAAACTATTCATATCTAGGTGTCCCCGACGCGGAGTTGAATGCTAATGCTGGATATTACATAACTTTAATTTCAGGAGGTGCCTGAGTCTGCGCTTGTAAATGGAGGTATACCTCAATCATCCACTAGTTTACAGTGTTTACTCTTGGCCTCTGGAAAAGAAGACCCTGCATAAAGCCCGGTGCTTGGATTTCTTCCCCGATGGAAGTTTTGCAGATAATTGTTGCTTTACAAGGTTCTTCACCACCTTGATGCACACAGTCAATGTTTTTGTGCTGAAATAAAGATTGAAATCGTACATGGAAACACAACCACTCTTGATGGACATTTGAATCATAACCATAACATGCTAATCTATTGCTACCACATTTGCTTGCCTTGGAGCATACTCGAGACAAATTCCAAGGGACACAGAATATCCATAACAATAGCACCCAAGGGAGAAGGATCACTAGCTCGAGAGTGATGGCTTGCACTGCCACAATGCAGTTGCTCTCAATAATAGCGTTATTGACTCCCAAGGAATGCAACAAATCGATACCATATCTCTTGGCCTCCTGTTCAGAGTGTAATCGGGAACTAATAGTCCCATCAATGAGCAAAACAAGCAACAACCTGACCTTCTCATTATATATTTACTTTCATCAATTTACTAAAATACTTACTTATCACTGTAATACTTATCCTTTTTTCGTTTGTGTTAGGTTAATCCAAAGGCTTTTTATGTTTAAGACTTCATCGTTCGGCGTAAGTGAAATGCAACCACTTATGTTTTGCAATAAAGAGTCTGACCGCTTTGACAGCTTCGATGAATCGAACCCGGATTAGGGGATTACTATGATAAAGTTAATTAATGAGCATAAACATTTACACCTACCTTACAATCTTACTCGATTCTTGATCCTATTGTTAACAACGAAGTCAACATTGTTAATTAGCCGTCTATTTGTATCATTATATTCTAAACTTTACCAAACATATTAAACTGTTTTTTATAAGGTATCAATTTCAAAAACACATTTTCTAAAGGAAAATGATTTGGGGCCTCAATGAGGCACCACATTTACAGGTCATGTCAGCAAGACACTGTCATTCAAAAATATCATGTCAAGTCATTATTCAGAAAAAATACAATTATGTCCCTCTAAAATCCAATGACTCTAATTTTTTTGTCTCCTTTCTATTAACAATAATACTTTAAAACTTTTTTTCTTTCTTACAAATCATTATTGGATATAAAAAAATATAAGAAAATATATCTTTGAGTGCACACACATTAGAACGTATATGTAATTTATCAAATAAAGGTTTCGATTTTTTTTCTTTAATCCAAAAATGTTAAGTTGTAACTATTATTCTATTTTCTAACGGAATTTTTTTTCGTTTTTAATAATCAATACTGTAATTATATTAAAAATTCCTAAAACAAAATCTGATCAAAATATGGTATAACTAGTATATAGTAAAGTTATTTTTAAATATTTAGGATTGTAACATGTTTTAAAAGTTAGAATGATTAATTAAAGCCATAATATGCAAAAATATTTAGGGATGAGAATTCTGCACCGAAAATACGGTTACCGACTCGAACTGCACCGAAAAAGATGATTCGGTAACCATACCGAACTAAAACGGTGTCGGTTTATGGTCACACCGCACCGAACCGAATTCAATTTTTCTATTTTTTTTTTAATTTTTTTCATTGATAGAATTTGGTTTGCAATATATAAAATATTAATTTATTTTCAAGTTTGTAATTTGTAAGTTGGTGTGTTTGCCATGTTTGCATGATAGTTAATATTTGTTGATTTATTAAGTGATAAAATATAATATTTATGCTAATTAAATGCATTCAAAATTTGTTCATGCCTTATGAAAATTGTTAGATTAAATTTTGACATAATTTTCTTGTTTTAATAAATCAATAGGTTTAAAACCGAAACCAACCCGCACCGCCCCGAAAAACTATGTAACCGAAATATATAAATACCGAATAAAGTGATTTATTTACGGTTTGAAATACTATAAAACCGAAATGACGATGTAGATTTGGAGATTTTCCCATCATGCATGTCTTCCACGTCTCAAATAGCCATATAAATGACGATGTAGTCTCATCACAGAGCAATCCACAACCTAATAACAAAGATTGATCATGATGATTAACTCCAACAAATGGAGAAAATGACATATCATATTTGTTAGTCAAGCATGTCGTATCAAATGAGATAACATTTCCAAAATCTTCATAGGCTGCTCTACTCCTAGCATCAGCCCAAAAGACATTTCTTAGTCGACCTACTTCATCAACTTTCATAGAAAAAGAAAAGTTTGAATTATTCTGTTGCATCATCAGGAAATATCTGTAAAGGGCATCTGCATCACCACTTTGAAGTTTCAATCTTGTCATCTTATTAATGAAGTTTCGTGCATCTCTCTCGTTATATCCCAAATTTGCGTATCCATCTTTTTCAGTAAGTATAGCTTGAAAACTTTTGGAAGGTCGAACACCAGCATCTTGATTCAAAGAAAGCCTATGTTTTGAATGCTAATCAATCTCCTTTTGTTGTGTGATGCATTTTGCTGTTTCTGGGCATAACTGGTGGTTGTGTTGTAGACATATTGTGGTCAACATATACTCTCCATCTGGATTAAGTACTGCTCGAATACGTGCTGAACACCCAGTTATCTGTGAAGATTTCGGCTCTTTTTGTTTAGAGGATTTTCCTTTCTTCGCCCTTGAACACACAAGTTGGATATATTTAATTACTCCATCTTATTTCTCATTAGGTCTTTTTCTAATTGCCCACCCTGTCTTCATAGCATAACGATCACATTATTCATACACATCATCATAACAACTAAATAACATTCCTTCTTTTGGAACATCTCCATCACCGAATTCATCTTCACTAAGTTCAATCACTTCATCATCTTCCTCCTCATAGTATACTTTTGAGGCATCATTTGCATCCATTACTTCGTGTTCAAAGTGAAAATAAAAAACATAATATATATTATGAAAAAAATACTACCAATAATGACATAAAACAAATTTATATTTCATCGATTAAAAAAAGAGTAAACCATGAACAAATATATTATCATTGAAGAAAACAAACTTACCATTGATGTAAAAATACAAAATATGACATACCTTTTTTTCGTCGTTGTTAGCTAGGCTCTACTACTCTACAGTTCGTTTGTTTTTTATTTTTGTCTGCATGTGCTCTTAGGTATCTCTAGTTCGATGAAAATGTTAAAGTTTTGTCTGTTATATACTATCAAAGATAAAAAAAGGTTGCATCACTATTAGGATAGTTCTTAAAAAGAAATTAAAATCAAAATCAAAACTCAATCAAGGTGAGTCATTAATGTTAGTCCTTTCCTCTTCAATCACTTAAGTTATAAGACATGATTACAATTTAAACGAGTATAGAATAATGAGTTACCTAAATCATTATCATTAGATCTCATGATGTCCATAATATATTCTCCTTCCAATTGAGTTTAGAAAAACAATTACCATTTATTTTGAAAACGACTATTACCTTATATTAACTATATCAACTTTATTTATTAGTCAAAATTTCAATTTTTTCCAAATTTTATTCAAGATTTCAATCAACAACTTTTCTTGAAATAGATCGTGTGTATAAACACCATCTTCTTTGAATTTATTTACACGAATATCCAAAACTAAAATTAATAATAATTAGAAATTCTATAAAATTGAGTTTTTTCTTAGACCGATATATATATATATATACATATATTCATATGTGTTCACATTTTCTTACATAATTCAAATTAATTAGTGAGTAGCTTCTTACATTTCTAATTACATGATTTTATGGGATACTTAATAATTGTGTTATTATTTTATGGATCTGATTAAACCTTTGACTTTTTGATGAAATTATTGTTTAGGATCAATTATCTTTCATTGATCACATATACTTCCTTAATTGTATCAAGTTACCAATATTTTTACATATTATGGCTCTAATTAATTATTATAACTTTTAAAACATTTTAACATCATAAATATTTAAAAATAACTTCACGATATGCTAGTTATACCATATTTTGATCAGATTTATTTTTAGGAATTTTTTAATAATTTTTTTTTGACCTTTCTGAATTATAATTACAGTTTTGATGATTAAAAACAAAAAGAAATTCTGTTAGTAAATAGAGTAATAATTACAATATCTTAATATTTTTGGATTAAAGAAAAAAATCTAAACATTTATTTGATAAATTGTATATATATATATATACATTCTCATTTGTACAAATACAATGTATATATCTCAATATAAGAATATAAGAAAATAATATAAATTTTTGAACGTTAATATATATATATATATATATTAACGTTAGAAAATTTATATTTAAACAAAGATATATTTTCTTATGTTTTTTTATATCCATTAATGATTTGTAAGAAAAGAAGTTCTAAAATATTATTGTTAATAGAGGGGAGACAAAAATTTAGAGTCGTTGGATTATAGAGAGACATGATTGTATTTTTTCTTATTAATGACTTTACATGATATTTTTAAATGATGATGTGTCTTGCTGACATGACACGTAAGATTGAGACACAAGAATTGATGTCTCATTGAGGCTCCATATCACTCCTCTTTTCTAAACAGTTAATAGAGTTTAGTTACGGTTGATTATTCACACATCGACACCATACTTAACACCAAACGTACATCATGTAAAGATTGAAGATATTTACATCTTATTTCTAATAACATAGGCTTGGCACAAATTTGTCCTGATTTCCAAGCTCAATGGGTTACTACTTAATTTATATTCCAACATCTTAGACAAACGAAATGAAGCTTAATTATTTTACTCCATGGGAGGCAGCATTCGAAGCTCTGACCTGTTCTAACATATGAATACCAAAAAAGGTAGAGGTTAATTTTATAGTAACAAATCATATCAAGTCAATCAAAGACCTGTAATCTTAAAGAAAGAAAGAAAGGAATTGGTCGAGCATGACTTTGATGATCACATTATATGTTTCGACTTTCGTTCATAGTTTTGGTGTTTCCTAACCAACTCAATCACATCACACTGTTTACATTATTTACAATTTTGTATACATTACTTAAAACAAACTTTCAGGCCGTAAGTTGACAATCTTATAGAGGTTTGGGAAGCGATTCACAAACGAGTGCAGAGCCTATGCACATTCGGGTCTTTGTCTCATTTGCAATTGATATCTAGCTTTGGTCTCCAAAAAATCGAGTTTTTATATTTTGCTGATCACATTCCATCAGTTGAATTTGAGCAACTCAGGAACATGCATGTTTACGACATCTCAAATTATTACTTAGAACAAAGAAGAGATTAAGAACATGATCACAAGTAATCAGTTCAATCGTATAGTTATGCAAGGAAAACAAATAAATTAAAACCTCGATAGAGAAGAAAGTTGCGTCCCTGAAGTAGCTGCATGTTAATCTCAAAGCTGCTGATATATAGTCTTGCCTCACGCTCACGGCCTCACCAGAACATTTGAATGATCAACGTGCTCTCGCTTCTTTGTCCTGGCTAATTTATACCTGGCAGCAACAACCCTAATCAATTTCCGTCATTCTGAGTTTCCGACTGACAGACCAGTTATAACTTACAAGAAACTGTAGAAGTCCTATCGAAATAATTAGGCCTAGCTATATTTGTACGTATATAACAGATCAGCTACGTATAGTTACCATCATTGATTGATCGAAACCATAAATATCCCATCACTCATCATTGTTCTAGATAGTAACATACATAATTTACACAACGTACTACGTACAAGTTAAGAACCTACATAGACCACTGTTTCCGATCGGATTGATCTTCATCGGAAACAAGTCCTAATTGTTTGAGATGATGGTGAATGTCTTCGGGATGATCGTCGAGTTTCGGCCTCTCCAGTTGCATCCAACGCCCGTCCTTGCACCTCACCATGCCCTTGTTCTCGTCTTGTCTCCAGAAAGGCGGTACCAAGTAATGATCCTTCAAGAAATCAGACGCCTTGTTCACTAGTGCAGGGTCTCTTCCGCTTGCCAGCACAAATCTATGGCCTTTTCCATGGTACCTGTGTATATGTATATGGAATCAAAACATTAGTAGTATTCATGGCTTTGTGACTCTTTATCTCGTGCCCTAAGTAGATGCATAAAGGTGGATGAAGACAGTAACACAGAGTCTGTAATGAAGCAGCTTTATTCTTTCTTCAGCTTTATGTACCACAATATCACATGGTAGAATCATATCGTCTAGCTACCAGCTCCTCCCTCTGTTTTAGATCGATTTCTGCAGCAGCGAAGTGCCCTTGTAATAGATTGTGAAAATTGTGTGGTTTTCTTCGAAAGTTATGCCAATGAAGAACCCTAGTCTCTAAACACGAAGTAAACTCCATGGATGTTGCTTTCGGACTTAATAAGCTTGAATCGTATCATTTTGTCCAAACTTCGAAAAAAAATTGTTTGATAAACAAAATAAGAAAACTTACAAACAAAAACCTCTATTACAGCCATCCAAACATGAACATTGTTCTTCAAAAATTATTTACGACTTGAAGTACAAATCATTATGAGTTTTTAGCAACGTCATTACCTAAATTCTTGTGACGCAGTCAAAGTAGTACCTATACTTACAAAACTACCAATGCGGTACATAACCTTCATTTTTGCTACCAACAAAAGGCATGAGATTATTTTCTGTCACGACGTTGTTTGTTTGATGATGTGTCTCGTATGAGACCCACCAAAAATATTTCTTATCAGTAGATAATTAACCACATCAGTAGTCCATAAACTCTTATGAAATGATTAATGTGATACCCAAAATGAAAACCCAAGTTTTGAGGTTCAAACTAGGAGGAAAAATGAATTCTCAAAATTTAATTTTGAAGATTTTGAAAGGAAATGAGATCTATGATAGACAAAAGATTATTTTCGTCGAGAGTTTAGGGTTTAGATAATTTTCAGACTTTTCATGTATCTCATTTCCTTGAAGGGATTAGGGTTTAGAGATTTTTCGTTAAAGATTCAGGGTTTAGATGACATTTAAATTTTTTATATATCTCATTTCCTTCTAAAATTTCTAAAATTATATCTTGCGGATCCATTTTCTTCTCTAATTTGAACATGAAAAATCTGAATTTTCATTATGGGTATCACATTCATTATTTCAAAAGAATTCGGGGACTATTGATAAGAAATATTTTTTGTGAGTTTCATATGAGACACGTCATCAAATAAACGGCGCTGTGACGAAAAATTGTCTCAATCCTTTAGTTGGTACCAAAATTAAAATTTAAGTATCACATTAATAATTTTATAAATTTAAATATCACTTTAATTATAACATCAAAATTTAGATAGCAACCGACGGTGAAATTTACTCAATCATTAGCGAATGAGCAGGGACAGTCAAATCACGTATACTTGACTCACCAGTTAATCTCTCCTCTTCCATCCTTTTCCTTATTATTGTACTCACAAATTTGACACTACCTACTTTGTACAGTGATGTGCTACATATGTTTAAAGAAAAAAATGAACAGGACATACTTTACGCAAATTAACAATAATAATGGATATATATCCCACATGATGTTTTTCATTATTGTAAGCCCTTCCAACCAAGTTGTATCGAAACACGTAGACATATCTCTAATTTTTCCATTACACATTCATACTCTAAGAGTCTAAGGTTCATTTTTCTACAAGTTTATTGTTATTGACCGTCATTAAACTTATATTTATCGATCACATTCATACTGATTTAGTTTCGATTTGGTTTACAACGGAGAAGAAAGTTAAAGAAAGACTAACCCGTCAAGCAAATGCAAGTGAGCTTCCAAGTTATGAGAACATCCCGGATCATTAGTCTGCTTCAAAAACGGCGAATTCTTATGATCCAACTCGAGCTCAACTCCGACGTGAGAGTAACTCCACGGCAAATTCTGCGTCAGCTTAAGCATCATCGCTGGCACGTGCTCATTAATCAGAAACCCTGGACTCTTAGGCACCAGGTCATGCACGTTCACCACCCTCAACACCTTCACACCCAACGCCTCTAGCCTCTCTTTAAAATGAACATTCCCGACCCGAGGACCCGAAAACGAAAAAACCGACACCGGCACGACCCGACCGTCCGCCTTCACGTTCAGACCAGTCTCGGCTATATCATACGCGCTCAAAATCGCCAACGCGCTGCCGAGGCTGTGCCCGGTGATGGTAATGCTCAGCTCCTCGTTATGGTACTTCTCCACCAGCCGTTTGATCTCCGTCAGAATCTGCTCTCTGGCAGAAAAAGTACAGAACCTACACGTCTTGTCCTTGTCGGTGTAAAGATCCAGGAACCCGGATTCGGCTTTGACATTCGAATCGGGGCAGGGGATCTTGTTATTGGAGAGTGGTTTTAGAAAGTCCATAAGGTCGACGATCCACTCCAACCTTGTCACTGTTCCTCTCCAGGCGATGCTGATGTCTCTTCTCCCTAAACGCGCCGTTGTCTCGTCGTCGGAAACGGCGACGTACCCGATCCAGTTGGCGTTTTTGCTCCAGACTTTGGGCCACCGCGACTTCTTGAAGAAGTTGGGGAGGTTGATGTTGGAGGTGGCGAAGAGGTAGCGGGAGACGTGGTAGCCGTGATGTGTCATTCCAAGGGAGTTGAAGAAGTTTTCGCGCGTGAATCGGCAGCTGCCGCAGTATTTTGAGAAAGGGTCGAAGTCGAAGGCGTCGTAGCAGGCTTGGGCCATCTCGCCGTAGCGGATGAGTTCCGAGCGGAGGAGAGGGTCCATAGGGTCGAGGAGACCAACCCAGTCGTCCTCGCCGCGGAGCTCCCGCCACGCTTCGGACAGACGACGCTGCTCCGTAGCGTCGTTGTGGTTCACTCTGTCATCGATTTCGTCATCGAGATAGATTTCGTCTCTGTCATGAGTGTCGTCGACTCTGGCTCGTTCTTTTTCGAGCTCGGTGATTATGGAGGTTAGGGAGTCGCTGGTTTTGGAGACCACCTTGCATAGAGTGGTGGTGGTGGTGGTGATGGGGAGGGTGAGGTTTGATCCAAAGGGGTGAGACTTAAGGGTTGAGAAAGCGAGCTTTTTGAAGGGGAGGACTGTGTGGGATAAGGAAATGGCCATTGGAGATGAAGAAAAATGGTTGTGATCGAGGGAAGATCACTGGTGAGGATAAATGAGGAAGATTAAAGGTGGAGTTATATAATGTTATGTGGGTTTCTGACGTCTCTGTGTAGATTGCGAAAGTAGGTTGTTGATGCTAGTTGGTGATATCAGCTATTGTTTCGGACACGCGGGTGGGTTTTCATTGGTCATGGGAGCTCAGTCTTGACTGTTGACTAGTATTTATAGTTGGAAAATACTTAGGTTCCATCTAGTCTTATAATTGTTTAGATTTTTTTTATTTACGTACGTTTTTTTAATGTAAATCGTAATTTTAACCGTTTAAAAGTTAAACTAATTAATAAAGATCAACTTTATGAAAGTCAATGTAAACAAAAATCGTTTACTCAATCAAATGAATCGAACATATAGACAGCTCTAGTGAAAGTTAGCATCCTTATAATCAGTTGTTCATTTATTCTATGTATTTGATTGAGCAAACGATTTTTGTTTACATTGATTTTTCGTAAAAGGTGATCTTTATTGGTTAGTTTAACTTTTGAATGGTTAAAATTAAGATTTAAATTAAAAAACGTATGCAAATAAGAAAGAGTCCGAACGAGTGCGTCCAGATTAGATCAGATGCAAGTATTTTCCTTTACAGTTTCCGAGAAAGATTAGTAATAATCACTAATAGGTAGTACGGGCACCTTCTCTGCGAGATGCGATGAGAAAAAAGCAAGAAAAAAAACCTTTTTAGGGGTATTTGCCATTTCATATAAATTGAAAAAAAAAGTGATCACTCTGACTAAAACAGTTTTTCATTGCCCATTTCAACTGTTACTTTAAAAATTACATATATACCCCCTCCACCCTTTAACTTCTCATCTCCTCTCTTTTCGATCAGATTTGTTTCACCCTAAAAAAATTAGATTTTGTTCTCTCTCTTCGTCTCCAACTCCAGCTCTGGTCTCTGACTCCAACCACCACATCTTTGATCTTCGCCTCTGTATCCAAGTCCGAGCACGTCACCTACTGCCTATCGCCGGAGTTCTTCCACGACAGTGTTAAAAAAAGCTCCAACTTCGGCCTTTGCCTCCAAGCGCTACATCTCTGGTCTTCGCCTCCGCATCCAACTCCGCCTCCTAACACGACACCTACAGCCTCTTGCACCTCGCCAAAGTTCTTCGTCGACTGCCTTAAGAAAAATAGGTGGAAGATGAGGATGAAGAAAAGAACATGGTCAATATAAATTGTTAGGGTTTTCCTCTCCAACTGAATTCTACCTTTATGTCTCTTTTTTTCTCTCTCACAGGGAGTTTATTAGGGGAAGTAAGTTGGTTGTGACCATAGGAATGCAGTTTAGGGGTTCAGTGTGAATTTATTAGGGTGTAGTAGAATTGGTTGTGTAATATGAATACGGTTTAGGGGTTTCAGTGAGAGTTTATTAAGGGGTCGTAAAGTTGGACATGCAATAGAAATGCAGTTTAGGTGTTCAGTGAGAGTTTATTAGGAGATAGTAAAGTTGGTTGTGCAATACAAATGCAATGTATAGGTTCAGTGGGAGTTTTACATAACTATCCTGTTGGAGTGGTAAATTACTGCAAAACTAGCTAAATTTGTAACTTTTTATTAAGATAGCTAGTATGTTGGAGATGCCTAAGGAATCAGTGAATTTTTGTTTAGGGGTGGGCGCGGGCTGGGCAAAAAATTGTCAGAGACCGAGCCCGAACACCAAATAATGGGGCCGGTCTGGGCTCGGGATTTCAAAAATCATAACCCAAGTAAAATGTGACTCGGGCCAGGCTTCTGGCTTTTCGAGCCCCAAAACTTCATATTCACATATACCATCTGTTTTCCTAAATTTCCTTCTTGTGTTCAATATGTATAAGTTCTAAGAGAGTTAAATAATACACAAGTTTGATACAAATCAATACACAACATAAATTGTTCAATCCGTGATTATCAATACAGAAAAACATTCAAATAGTTCAATGACTTCAGTCCAACAAACTCACAGATAAAAAAGGCAAATGTAAGTAGTTATTACATTACTTGATAACAACAATTGAAAAGCTGCAATTCAATAACCACCATCACTGAAAACAAGCTGCAATATGTAGTTTTGCACAATATCATATTGCAACAATCTGCAGTTATGTACAATCAAACACCAATGACCTTCTTGCTGGTTTTTTATTTTCAACATCATCTTCTGCATTTCTAATGTCCCCAACATCTTGTTTCTTCACAAGGCGTTTCCTCTTCATATTATTCTGCACTTGAAGTGAGGTTGAAGCATTTGTTGGAACTGTGGCAATGACTTTTGAACCGGAACTGTGAGAGCTTTGAGAATTGGTTGAATTGGAATCACCACCAAAAATGTGACATGAATTGGAGTTCGATGAAGCCATGATTCGAATTTTTGCAAATAGAAAAAGAAAAACTGTAAGTGAACTGTCAAACACTCAAACATACTAGTAACCAGTTAAGTCTATCAAATCAACGTCTATAATGTCTACAATATTGGGGTAAACTAGAAAAGTAGCAGAACTCTGCTTAGTTTCAAAAAAAACATAACATTAGGATTATGATGATGTTTTTCGTTGAGAAATATGATGATGTTGGGTATTGGATATCATCTTTTCATACTTAGTGTAGAGACATATCACATAGTTGTTAACTTTGAAACAAATTGTATTGCTACTGGAAATTGGGCACTGATTGAAGATTATATATATGAGAAATTGAAAATGGACTTACAGGGGTTACAACAACGGCAGTAACTTGGTTGCCTGGGCACCCAAGTGATCACTCTCTACAAATCAATCAATCTTTCTATGAAACAAGTTTCTGCAAACCACTAGTGCTTGAAATCTTACTGTCTGGAGAGAGAGTGAGAGACTGAGATTTTGAGAGAGTGAAACTAAAGAGAAAACTCATAAAAGAGAGAATGGAGGTGAGTTAACTAGGTTTCATCTATTTGATTTCTATTTTTCATAATTTTTATCTATTTTTAATGTATTATACCACCAATAAAATGCAGACATGTGGTAGTTGTAACATAAACTAGCCGGGTCTGGCTTTCGGGCATTTTAAATTGTGATCCCGAACGCGAACCGATTTTGAAGTATTCAGACCGGATTTTGGTCCGAACCGTTTTTACAAATACAAGGGCTCAAAACGAGTCGGGCTTTTTCGGACCGTATTTTCAGTCCTTTGGGTCCGAACGCCCACCCTTACTTTTGTTGCATGTCTAGAGAATGATGTGATTCATCATTCATGTGAAGGAGCACGATATCCTTCATTCTAGAAATTGCAATGGATTTGTGTAAATGTAGCATTTTCATTTTTTTTAGTTTTATTCTCAATAATTTAGTTTTTTTTAAAGTACTAACAACGACATCTTAAATGTATTTTGAGCCTAAAAACTAATTACGCCGAGAAATTATATTTATTGGGACAAATAATAAATTGAGTCTATTCTCAATACTTAAGTGCGCCACGGATGTGGTACCAAGAAAAGTCGGTGCTACCCCCCACCCCAAAAAAGACTTGGGACATTATTCTTTCTTCTTAAGTCTGTCTTCTTATATATTCGAGTAAATAAGAGAATAGCTTTCTGCGTTGGTTGCGTCTTGTAACTGGTAATTACACACTGGTTCTTGATGTTGGTGGATGTACTGGCTGTACAGCGCATGCATTCTTGTCATTTTAATTTCTTAGATTACATACATATTTTCATTTGATTAAGTTACTAAATCTTGGATGTACCAACGAAATCAGTGTCTCTAATTGTTTATACGATTCGTAGAGATATATTCTGTTTTTTTATGCCTGCAAAATTCATACATTGCCAGTATCTAATTCTGCAGAACTTGATCTAACGATATCGAAAAGGTAATCTTTAAGTTATTCCAAACTTTTTCATCACACATAAAAGAGATCTCGATTATTAAGTTTACTTTCATTTCTCCCGTTCAAATGCAATTTTTAAGTTTTTGTCAGAATAGTTTACTAGCAAATTTGCTTTTGGCATGCTTAGGAATTTGAGAATTTCTGGTGTGACTTTCCAATATAACGTCGAAAATGACGTATGACGCATGATGCAAATATGTGGAAGATGAGTTATGGTTGGTCCTCGGAGCATCTTTTTCTCGTCCATGACGGTTGGCCAAGTAAGAAAAAATAATATTACTAAAATGTGAGTAACAAGGACGATTACCGTAGTTCTTTTATTATGAAAGTGATTGCTCACCTTTTCGAATTAATGACTAAATTATTGATAATTGTAAAAAAATTTAATATTTTAAAAAATAAACATATTGATAGATATATTAAGAAATTATCGAATATTAATATAATTTTTTAAAAATTTATATAAAAATTATATATTTGACTAAAAATAGACTAAATATAAAATATTAAAAAAGATATGAAAATTAATATCGGTGCTTATAAAAATAAAAATTTAAAGAAATATCGAGAATATTTTAGATATTTAAAACCTTGTTGCAGACAGTTTTAAAAGCATTGTATTTGCCTACGTCTTCAGACATGTCAACTTCTTAGCTGATACTTCTCTCTAATTCCAAGTTGCGGCTAACTATGCTCTTTTGTTCTTGTTTAACTGCTTATCGGTTGGATTCTATTAATTTAAGATACTTAAGAGACGATTCGTTGTAATTTTTATTTATTTGCTGCTAAAAAGGATGATAACCAAGTTCTTTAAAAAACCCTTGTCGTCATGATCGGAGATTCATCGATCAGCGCCAAAAGGTGTCGTTTTTACTTCTATGTCAACATAATCCGGCGATCAATGTGGCTATTGTCAGTGTGCATGGAAGGAAGATGACTCTTGCTCTAGATTCATACTTGCAATCAATTATCAAATCACTGTGGTACGTTGTGCATGTCGTTGTATGGTTTGGGTTGCTTGAACTTCAATATATTCACTTGACATTTTTAATTTGTTATCCACATACTTTTTAGGAATTAAGATGCCATTTTCAACCCATTCAAACAAATAAGATGTCATTTTCGATGATCAAAATTTCATTTTCTGGGTTTTAGGAAATTAAGCATCAGATCTTCAATAATAGAATCCGATTATATCTAAAGACTTGGCAAGTAATCTCAATAGCTATCTTGTGGTAGATGAGATCCGGCCAATAGTGTTACTTGTTTTTGTTTGGCGACAAATTACAAATTCGTAATTACGTACGCAACTGCATTCCGGCCACAGAAGAATAAAGCAAGAACAGCTGGAATTAGTTTCAGCAACACACTTATATTAATGGATTTATTATTGCAGCGTCGACTAACTTGTGGACTTGTGGGTGGAGACTGGAGAATGAAGATGAAGTATACGTATATGGTCCTGTAATTCGTGGGGTGGACCATTAGAGACCATATATAACTGGGGTTGATGCGTTATGATTGAACTTAATTATACATGACTGGAAGGAATCATGCACCAACCCATGCCACCGCGTCATATGATTCGTATCCCCAACTAGGTTAAACACCAATCGATCTCTTTAGCTGTTTATTTTCGTTTGTGACAAGATACAAATGTACATTAAAGATGATTTGAAGCTTTCATCTTAAACATCGCTCGCCTAATTTTGGATTTGACGTGTTGTTAAACGGTGACAAGCGTGACTCGTAGATCATCTTTGTACCGATATTGTCCAAACTTAACCATCTTTAAGATGTTGGGTTTTAATCACAAAAGAACTCAGTACAATTATGAATGATCCACCCACTTATTAGTTATATTTTATTTGTCACTTTTCTGTTGTGTGATCTATTACTCTTCAATACTCTCAACACGTCTCCTCATGTGCAACCTGACTCGATGCTTGCACGTGATGAAATGGGACAGAACAAACCAAGGGATACTTGGTGACAATTCAATCGGAACTTTTCAATGGCGATATAAGCTCATACCGTGCGAAGATAAGGAACTCATATCGGGTCCATAAGAGAACTAGACGAGACAAATAGCCCAAGAGAATCAATGTTTTGTCGACATTCAGATAAAAATGTGGTATTGCATCATAAAGTTCTTAATGGTCTTTGGTAGCTACCATTTGTAAATTTTCTTAGATGATCATATATGATTTACAGATCTCACACATTCTTACCGCGTCAGTTTTTATTTTTATAGTTTTACTGAGAGGTAAAAGTTACCAAATTACCCCTGATAAATTTACTAATTACATTTATTGTTGGCTTTTACTATTCACCGAGCTTTGAAGATGTAGCTCTAGTTGAGGTTTTAACAGAGCTTTGTATGGCTGGGCACTGGAAGGCTGACAATGGATTCAAGTCAAGATATTTGGAGCAACTAGAAAAAATTATAGAGCGAATGTTACCAAATTGTGGAATTAAAGCAGACCCCCACATTGCATCTCATGTGAAAACACTAAAGAAACAAACACTAGTCATCTCAGACATGATAACTAACTCAAGTGCCTTCTCTTGGGACCATGAAAAGAAGATGGTTGTATGCGAGAAGCAAGTATTTGACGATTGGGTTAAGGTGTGCTGTTTTAAATTTAAATGCAAGTTCTTAAGTTTGAAATTTATGGTTTCTACTTCTGTAGCTTTAGTCATGTCTTTTATGTGTATACTTGTTGAATTGGTTATGAATTCCAAGTTCTTTAATTTGGTTTGATTATTTTCCAGCCTTTTTAGTTAGGCACGTGTGTTGCAAGGCAAGATCAAAAACCTGCAAATTTGAAAACAGCCAAATTATATTTTTCTTTTCTAGCCAGTTTTTCTTCTTTTCTCTTCCATACCATTCACACCTCCTACTCAGAATTTTATTTTTGCTTCCGGGTCGGGGTGTGACAATTAAAGACTAGTACGGTTTCATTGTAGCAATTGAAGGCCATATATGGTTTTTTAATTCTATTTATGTTGAATATGACAGGTTCACCAAGATGCAAAGGGACTAAGACTTAAACCATTCATTCATTACGATAGTTTGGTGGAAGCATTTGGAAAAGATCGAGCCAATGGGTTAGGAGCTGAAGCTGAAGCTGAAGTGGATGAAGATTTGAATAACAGTAATGAATATGTTGATCTCGCAGGAGATGGTATGTGTGAAAATGTTGTTCCTAGTTCAACTCCCTCTGCTCCTAGTTCATCTCGGACTAGAAAGAGACCTAGAGATGTTTATACTCAATGCTTGGGAGAGATGGCTGGCAGACTACGTTCCTTTGTGGACGTGACCAAGACCCACTTGGAGACTATGAAAGAAGTGCTTTTGAATGAACATGCAACATCTGCAAAAAACGTAAACTTGTTGATGAGAATATGAAAGTTGAAGGTATTAACGATTATGATGTGCTTGATGCTGCTGCAAAAATTATTGGTGATGACTCTAAAATTGAGCTCTTATTTAGCTTGCCTAAGAATTTAAAGAGTCAATGGATTTTTACAAAGATCCTTAACCGGTAGGAAAATAGATGCTAAAGACTAGTGTTGGCCTTAAAGCTGCTTTTGTATTTATTTTGGAGTGCAGGGCATAGCCAACCTAATGTATATTTCAGCTTCATTGGCAATGAGCCAATGAATTTGTAAGCTACACCACTAGAGAAATAGGTGCTAAAGCCTAATGTTGGCCTTAAAGTTGCTTTTGTATTTTTTGGAATGCAAGTGATGGCCAACCTAATGTATATTTTGATGACACTTCTTTAGAAATTGTAATGTAATCTATTATGATGTTGTTATATATGAATTTGTTTCATCTTCAGATTTTAAATTAGTCATTGCTTTATCTATTCAGATCAATTTTTGTTGTTGAAGGATTACTGTTGAGAATTGAAAAATAAGAATTGAATAGGGATTTAGGTACTGTTGCTTTGTAGTTCAAGTTTTGATGTTCAATATTTATTTTAGGTACACTGTTATGAGGATATTAATGAAAAATTGATGAGATTATGTTTCCTTTCTTTACGGGTACCAAACACTTGATTGGAAACTAAAACAAAAATTTTGAATACATTCCTCGTTGTTTCAAACAAACCTTGGAAAAAGGAAAGCTAGTGGGAGTTTTAATTTCCCTTGAAAAAATGAAATCTAAAGAATTGTTTTCTTTTTCTTTCAATTTTGTGAACCAAACGGGGCCTAATGGTATCTTCGATGTATACCGTTGGTAAAAATTGGTGGCAACCTCCGCAATCCAATATTCCAAAAACAAAACAAACCAAATCCACGATCCACGATCCGTCCACCCTAACCACATCTTCCATCATTTCCAAACTCAACAAATGCAGATTTACACAGTATATTGAGTCCACGATCCGTTGTATAAATCTCAATTCCTAGAACAACATGATATTCCATTCAAAATTACCACAGACATCCTTATTTAGTCATAAATCATTTGTTACCATCTCACCCGATAATGTCATATAAAAAAAGGGCTCGCCGCATCAGCAAAAACACAGGCTCCTCTCTTATTATTTTAATGGTTTAAAAACCCCGCGCGCCAAAAACCTTCTATCATCTCCCGCTTTCTCCCAGTGGACCCCACACCCGCGCCTCTTCTTCTTCTTGGCTTATCTCAGCCTTCACTCAAATCCCTACCCTCCTCTCTATGGAGCCGCGCCACCACCCCCAGCCTCACATCTACACCGCCGGGCCCACCACCCCCTTCGGCTCCACCGCCTCCTACACCCACAAGCGCCCCAAGACGCGCGGCAGTTACACCTGCGGCCGATGCGGCCAGCCAAAGAAGGGCCACGTCTGCCACGTACCCGTCGCCGCCGCCGATTCCCTCTCCGTCGCCCGAACCCCGGGGCTCCCTCCTCCACCGCCGCCACGTCAGCCCTACCCCAACCTCCGCCGAGCTTTGTCCTTCGACGACGTCGAGAGCTCCGGTTACGGAGACTCCGATGCTCCGGATCCGGATTTGGATGAGATCGAGGACACGGAGGTGGATTGGGATATGGGATGGGGCGGGCTTCCGATGAGCTGTCTCTGTGAGATTCTCAGGCGGCTGCCGCCTCCGGGTTTGCTATCGGCGGCGATGGTCTGCAAAGGATGGAGGGAGACGGTGAGGAGGCTGTGGAAGGCGGCGGAGTCCCTGAGACTTAGGGTTCCGGCGAGGGCTCAGGTTCGATTGGTGCTGCACAAATGCCCCAACCTCGTTAGCCTCTCTCTCACAATTGAAAGGTATTATGGCCTTTTGATGAGATTTATCGAACGGATCTGTATATGCGATTGAAATATATGAATCAAACACCAAGAGTTTAAAATTGATCTGAATTTAATTCTAAAAGGAAATGCAGACGATGATGTTATACTGTAGGATTTGATCTATATGCACACAGTATTAATATCACAATCTGCATTTAGTCATTTACAATACTCTGATTATTTTGTTTGTTGCAGTGATGTGGATGCCACGATGCTCGAGTGCATTGCATTTTCATGCCCAAATCTTGAATCTATGGAGATCTATACTTCTGGGAAGGCAATCAATCGGATTTCTGGGTACGGTTTTACGTTCCTCTTGTTCTCAGTTTCTATATTCCAAAGTTTCCTGCCTTTTGATCTATGCAATTTTGATTTAGACCATCGGTATACTCTGTTGTGTGTTTATACTACTGATGTGTGGTGTGTGTGAGATCATTGAGATGATAGTGGTGATTAATACTGTAAAAAACCGGGTATTGACTTATAAATTGGAACCCATTCTGTGATTTTAAAAATGCAGTGATGAAATGAGTCGTTTTGTTGCTGATAGAAGATTATTGAAAAGCCTTAAGATGGAAGGTTGTTCTAATATAGGCGGCTTTGCTCTCTGTTCATCGAGTCTTTTGACACTTTGGCTTTCGGGTCTTCATTCCCTTTCTAAGACGGTGATTGTTCTTCTCTTTTTGTTAGTTTCTCATTTAGTTGCCGATTTCATCAGTTCTTGTTGTTTTGTTTGGAGTGAAGTGAATTCCCTTTTACTAATTCACATCCACTTCCCACAGGTTTTTAACTGCCCTAATTTGAAAGAGATTTCTATTGATTTTTCTCGCCAAGGAAATGATAATACTGATCTCATAACAATGGTTGATGGTCTGGGAAGAAATTGCCCAAGGCTTCAAAACATACACATTGCATCAGTCCGGCTTTCACATGCTGTTGTCCTTGCCCTTACAGCTGCTCAATTAAGGTTTGCTTTCATCTGACTAGACTTCTGCAACTTACAGCATTTTTCACATAATGGTGATAGCTCAAAGAACTCTAGTTGAGCAATATATAACTCTTGACTAATAAGTCTCATTACTGTTCTTTGATTGCTATATGGTTCAGGGATTTACGAATGCTGTCTCTTGTTCTTGGATCTCAAATCACTGATGCATCAGTTGCTGCTGTAGCTTCGTCCTATCCATGTTTAGAATTGCTTGATCTAAGCGGGTATGTGTTAGTCTCATGTTGAAATGAATTGTAGTCCTTGTGTTTTTATGTGTTTACCTAAATGCAATAGTTGAGTGCAGTTCAATCTGAAGAGTAGTCCATGTCATTGGTTATGTAAATCACTAAATCTAGTCTAAGAACGTGTAAGATAAAGAAGCATTTCTAGTATTGCATTCAAGTATAGGACTGCACTTTACTACATGAGTACTGTGAGTCTGTGATACTATAATACTGTTGGACATTATGCTTCTAGGCCCTGACTCCTAAAAGGTCGACCATTCAGCTTAGGATTAAGGGAAAATTAAGCTTATGAAACCTCAATTTAGAGACTGCTCTAAGATAAGTTAATAGGCTGACTAATCAAACTTGCGATGAGTTGCCATGATTTGGGCATGACCTATGATAGTATGATTTTACAGGAATTTAGGTGAGATGTAATGAATTGACATGTAGGCCTTTTCAAAAGAAAGCAGAAATTGAACTTTCTCAAGAGCATGGTTACAGAGATGTAATGCTATAGCTTCTTTATATTATTTAAGATCTAATACTGGACTCCCTTTGATTTCAGATCTAGTATCAGTGACAGTGGCATTCAGATCATTTGCAATGTGTTTCCCGAAACTCTTTCAAGGCTACTTGTTGCTCTTTGTCCCAATATCACTACAAGTAATCACTTCACTTACAAGTTTTAAACTTGTGATTTCCTAGTTTCCCTAAAGCTTTAGTTCACTAACTGGTTGTTGTAATTTTCAGTGGGTATAGTATTTGCCACAACTCAACTCCCTCTTCTTGAGCTGATGGACTGTGGCATGACGATATGCGACCCCAATGCTTCTGATCCTTCCTCCGAAGAAAGCAGCAACTTTGACTTACCAATGACATCAAAAGCCAAAGCACACCTCATTTGCCAGAATCTGATAATCAAACATGCTCGATTGAAAAAACTTAGCTTGTGGGGCTGTTCTGGCTTAGATGTAAGACTAACAATTTTGAATGTGTTCTCATAGTTTCTTTGCTTAGGGATCTAATCGTTTTTGAATCTGAATGCAGGCTCTATCTTTAAGCTGCCCAGAACTCAATGATCTAAACTTAAATTCTTGTAACAATTTGCATCCAGGTATACTATGTGTTCTCTTTGGCAGTTTAAGATGTGTTTTGCAATTTTAAGGTTTCTCTCAAAGTTACTTACCTATTACATGTAATTATCCAGAGAGATTATCACTTCAGTGCCCAAATTTAGAGAAGGTGCATGCATCAGGTTGTCAACGGATGTTGATCGGAGCCATTCACAGTCAGGTAACATTATTTTCCTTGAGATCTCCAAATTATGGCATCAATATGTTAACTAAATATATATAGGTTATATAGGCATTTAGGATAAACACCTAGGAATTTGCCTACTGCTTCGCAACACTGCATGTCTTTCACTGTTCAATTGATCGTTTGATACTAAATGCTCTTCAGCATTTCATTCCAGCTTTTGGACCAATTTACATTGGATATTGTACGCTATCAAAATTCATTCTGTCAAGCTTTCTTGATTAATTGTATAATTGCCATGTTAGTTTCAATTCTGCATTCGTGTTACTTCCAACAAAAGGTTTGTTGCCAAAGCAGAGAGTTCCCTCACAATCTGGCTGCATAATTTTTCACTGAAAAATCTTTTTTAAAAGTTCACATTAAAAATTACTGATGTTGAGCTATCTGATACATATTTGAAATCTTGACATGCTTAACCAGTATTTAAAATTTTAATTTAAAATGAAGCCATCCTTTCTCCTTGGGTGCACACTTGAACCATCATCATATGTTTTCATCTGACTATCTAGGGACTTGAAGGAAGTGACTGAAAAGTCCTTAATATTCAGTTCATACTGTGACATTTTGGTTGTATTTGATTGCAGCTCCACAATACTGTTGCTACTATGGAAAGCCTATTACCATGCAAGCGTCTAGCCAGTGGCTCAAAGAGGATTCGGGTTCCACATTATATGATGGAACAGGTAATTATCAAACCTTTCTTTTGTGGGCTGTTGTTAAATCTCAAATCATGCTTCCTGGTAGAATGAAGGCTTAGACTGAGTAGAGTAGTAGGCTCATACTTTGTGTTTCTCTAATATTTTGATCCTTATGCAGAGTTTGCCGTCATACGAGGATGATAAGAAGCGAAGAAGGGTTGAACAGCGTCCTTGTAATGTGCTTTTCTAGATCATCGCATGCCATCGGGACATTCCTATACCGTTAACATGGTGCACCAGGCCTTGTTTCTCCGTAAGCACAAATTGTCATACCCGATTCTAATCACTCCAGGGAGCTGGTGCATCGAGGAAACTGAACTGTGTTGTAGCTTCAAGCTAGTGTTTCAAATTTAGGTAAACATTAGATATCAGACTTAAAATTTATAAACTCAATTGAAATAAATTGTATCAACTTTTACATTTCAACCCTCAGGATTTCTGAATTGTATGTGATCCGAGTTGTTCCCACCAGTTTCGTAGATGTTTCGAATCATTTTTCCTTTTGTACGGAATCTCTTGAGAAAAAAAGTTAGGATTTTTTAAAGAAATTTCGGAATTTTCTTTTTAACAAACATCATGTTTGTTTACAGTTATATTATCCACATCCTCTTACAGAAATTAGAGTCCTGCCAAAATTCTGACGCAGTAAATTGTAAAAATCAGCGAGATGATTTATATTCCCAGTAACTGATGAAGTCTGATTGACTAGTATTTACGAACAAGTTAGTCCCTCGCGGTGATCAGATCGGATTTTCTTGTAGGTCTGTGAGGAGAAATCAAAAACAGACCTGGGTCGCTTTTCTACTGTCAATTCCAGTCTCTTATTGGTTTTTGATTCGGCAGTAACTCGGCTATGGAGGTCTCTCTGTCTTCAGCAACCTCGAGAAATTATCTATATCATTCTTCACCAGGTCTTTCCTTCATTCTCTTTTCCATGAATTGTGTTTACTGGCATGATTCTAAATTTCTAATGGTGTGTGAATCTTAACGAGTTGGAACTCAATCGCTCTTCTTTCCCAAGGTCTGTTATGAATGTCTGCAAACTTCGACTTAATTTCAAAATTTAGGTGTAAAAATTGAAATTTCATTCAGGAACTGTGGTTGCAAAAGCAAATTCAATCGTTATTGACCTCTAATGAGCCAAGATTGCATTTTTGATTTGCAGAACCGTTGCTTCTCAAAAGATTAAAAATTCGTAATTGGGGTTCTTCTTCACCTTCCACCAGAAGAGTTGGCCAACCCTTGGTTGCTAGAAACGGAGCTCCCCTTGCCAAGAATAACTCTATGAAGGTTTGCTAATGGCTCTTTGTGTTTTAGATCATAATGATATAACGTTTCCGATTTCCATGTGATGCGTTATTCGTGTTAATACCTTGTATTCCCTCAATAGGTTTTATGTTCTCAAAAGAGGGAAGCTCCAGTAGTAGAGGGCAGGTATGTCTCAGTCTTCTTTTATGTCTTTTGGAATGGCTATTGTTCATGATGGTTGAACTGAATTGTGTCTTTATTGTTCGACGCTTTTCTTCTGTTTCCTCTAAGGTGTATAGAAGAAGTATATGATGCTTTGGCTGAACGCCTTGTTCCTACAGCAGCAGCAATGTCAAATCCAAATTTGAAGTAAGTAATCACTTTCACTAGGGTAAAGAAAGTTCGGAATGCATCTGTTTTCAGATGTTGCTTAATTGGGGTTCTTGTCTTTCGTATGCAAATATGCAATACGATAATCTTTATAACCGGGACCATGAACTGCACAAGTGTACTATTATAATCCCTTTCTTTGGTTACCTGCATGATATTGGTATGAGTTATACCATTTTGGATTGGAGTTGTTGTTAACAGTTCTGTAATGTCAATCTATTGTCCATTTGAATTTGTATTCGATTGTCATGTGGGTTTGTATTGTTACTCTTCAAAGTTATCTGCTGAGGTACTGTAGGCATATTGTGGGTTTGGCTGGTCCTCCTGGAGCTGGAAAGAGTACTCTTGCATTTGAAGTAGTACGGCGTGTAAACAAGTTATGGCCTCAGAAAGCTTCCGCAATGGATTCCCAAGTTACGCCTCAAGAGGTGGCTGCAGTTCTTCCCATGGATGGGTACCATCTTTACCGTTCTCAGCTGGTTGCAATGGAGGTTAGCCCTCCTTATGATATTATTAATTTTGTTTTTTCATCCGCATTGCTCAGGGTTTGCAGGTGGTAGTCCTAGCATTGTCATATATATATATATTGGAAATATCTTCAAGCTGATAATATACATGCAGTTCAAAACTTTTTTGTTTTTGTTTTTGTTTTCTCTGAATACGTTCATAACATTTTCTCTGCCACACAACATGATTTTGATCAATATAAAGTAATGACTTTTTGATTAACCTGTCATCATAGAAATTACCAAATTTATAGAGCTCCAAGTCTTATTATTGTAGCAGTCATCCTTGATCGCTTGAAGCTGAGATGCTCAACTGTTGCTATACTGTAATGTATGCATTTGAGAAGTTTTACATGGCATGCTGCTTTTTTTTCTTGGGTGATGTACTAGCAAGTTAGAAAGTCAAATTTGTTTGAAGCAACATTTATTTTCTTAAGGACATGATTAGCAATTTGGCACTGATCTCAACAAATAATGCTGCATGTGAATTTGTTAAGTGAACATTTATGTTGATGAATTTCTTTGGGGTGATCTAACTTGCTATAATTTTTGCGTATTAGAATCCTGAGGAAGCTCATGCAAGAAGGGGAGGTGAGGTTTATTTTGTGAGCGATAGTTTAAACTTTTGTATGCATTAAGAACCTTTGATGTTATGAATTGGTGAATCAGCTCCATGGACCTTCAACCCTGAGCTACTACTCAACTCTTTGAAGACTCTAAGAAGTCAGGTGATTATTTGATGCTCACTAATGATTACTTGTCTCTGTCAATTTTAAGGATTAATTTAGTGATATGTGATACATAATAAACAATGTTTGTTTCAGGGATCAGTATATGCACCTTCATTTGATCATGGTGTTGGAGATCCAGTAGAAGATGATATCTTTGTGAGCATTCAGTGAGTAATCTGCCATTTTCAGTGAGTAATCTGGCATGTTTCACGGGTGGAGGTAACTCTCTAATATCTTTGCAGGAATAAAGTGGTCATAGTAGAAGGAAATTATTTGTTCTTGGATGATGGGGTGTGGAAGGAAATATCGTCTATGTTTGATGAGAAGTGGTAAGTTATGTTCTCCTTGGATATTTGTATGCAAAATTCATGTCAGTGTAATGGAATTGTCTGATATGCTATATCCGTTTAATAATTGGTGCCTGTGGAGCAGATGTCAATATTGAGAAAACATGCCATGCTTTGAATTTTACTGAGATTATGTACTTCCTGATATGGTCAGTTTATTGGGATAGATTTGATTTCTCCGATAAGGCTGACTTGGTAGCACTTACATGGCATAGTGTACAAAGTTCAAACATGGTAATTGAATTGCTTGTACAAAGTTAACCTGGCTTTTTTTCTGAGATGTAGGACTAGATTCTGTTTGAGAATAGGATCTTTCATGGAATAAAAGTATGAAAATCTTATAGCAAAGACTAAACAGAAAAAAGGCTTCGAGGTTCCAACTAGTAGATTCCTGAAAAAAAGTGATGCCTCTCGGAATATGGTGATTGTTTGTCTTTTGATATGTGACTAGTCTAAGTGTGAGAGGCATACCAAATTGCTCATTTATTCTTCTGATGTTTTGAAATTTCGATCGTGGGAGGTGTCACTTGATGCTATTTCATGAATTTCTTTTTTGTTAAAACTTAAAGGTTCATAGAGGTCGATATTGACAAATCCATGCAACGAGTTCTCAAGAGACATATTGCAACTGGTATGCCATCTTTGAGTTTGAAGTTTCAATCAGCTTCTTGTGAAATATAAGATATAAAGATATGCGTGTTTAATTGTATTTTTCATTTCTGAAATGTAGGGAAGCCACCAGATGTTGCTAAATGGCGAGTAAGCTTCATTCCTGTTCTGATCTCCTAATTCTCTTATTGTGTGGGTAGTAGTAAGTTGAGTTCTGACCTGAACTCCATCCTGCAGATTGAGCACAACGACCGGCCTAATGCAGAGACAATAATCAAATCAAAGAAGAATGCTGATTTGATAATCAAGTCAATCGACTTCTGAAGGTGACCCTGCTGGAAACGAAGGCCTCGCTTAAGTTTTGCTGTATATATGTAGTTACTGCAAAAACTCAATTTTGCTTGGCGGTTATGAAGAAGCAGAAAAATTGAGGATTACTGGCTGCAAAGACTTCAGCTTTTCCTCAATGAGTTTGCTGTAATTATCTCTTTGGTTCATATATTTTCATTAATTTTGTTTTCTTTCACATAGTTTTATCAATTCAGCTAGACAACAGCAATCATTTTCTACAAGGCTGGAATGATAAATCCAGCAATTTCAGGAAAAAATTAAAATAAAAGGCCATGCATATATAAATGCTACATTGAAATGCACATGCTCCTGTAGTCTTGTTCCCTCAATCAAACATGTCATGTTGCATTCACCATTAATACTTGGTTTCACTCCCCTCAAACACGCAGAAGCTAACCATAAATTCTGAAGATTCAATCTCTACAAGTTCCATGTGAATCGTGTTTAGACAAAGAAACATACATTACAAAGAAAATGTCTCTTATTCTTTTATTATCCAAAAATTGATAGACTACTACGAAATAAATAAATAAATAAATATATATATATATATATATAAATATATATATATATATATATATATATAGTGCGGATCAGGAGCGGAGGTCCGTTCCTAAGCTTAGGAACAGATTTCATCATTTGACCCACTTCCAGATCGAATTTCCTCAAACTTCCTTCTAGACATATCTATATCAACTTGTGTAGATCATCTCTACAAAATTTCAGCCAATTTGGTGATTATAAAGGCCTTCAAACTTGCGTTACAAAACTGACGGACAGAATTCTGTCCAGTTTGTCCATCTTTTTTGTAACATAAGTTTGAAGGTCTTCCTGATCACCAAATTGACTGAAATTTTGCAGAGATGATCTACACAAGATGATATAGATATGTCTAGAAGAAAGTTTGAGGAAATTCGATCAGAAAGTGGGTCAAAATGATGAAATCCGTTCCTAAGCTTAAGAACGGACCTCCGCTCCTGATCCGGACTATATATATATATATATATATATATATATATATTCAAGAAGACTATTGTTTGTGTACCTAATGATCAAAGACACGAACGGTATATATGCGCAAATGTTCACCTGGTGAGTCATCTAACTAACCAAATCGATCATGCTCAATCACTTTTAGATTTACATCCCGGTGAATATTATTGTATATGTGTATGAGAAGAAATAATTTCAGTTTAAAATAAAAAAACACATTAAATACAACAAATTATTAATTGGTTCATACATTATTGTGCTTATTAAGCAAGCCATTAGCACTGAACAAAAGCACGACCAAACCGTCCTCAAACATACTTAAGTTGCAAATATGTCCATGATAAAAGCTAAGAACTCAAAAGTATCTCACTTTAATTACTTGCATATTTCAAACCATGAAAACAAATATTACATGGAAAATAATCAAACATGCATCCAAACAACCTGCTCAATCCATCTGCGCGTGACGATAGATCCACCGCGACAAGATCAAAGGAGCAGGCTGTGGAGATTCCTTGTGCTATTTCTTCAGCTCCTGTTCTTGCATTTCTCCATGGCTCTTGGTGCTGCAATTGTTACATTTTACAGTTAGAAACTAGAAGATTATCACTTAAGTAATTGTAGTACTAATTATCTGAGATGCTCACCAAGTCCAACAGCCTCTTTTCCCTTCATTATGCGCAGTCTCTTGCATGATTCAACAAACATCCTGGAAATTTCATGAGAATAATAATTAGAAAACAAAAATAAAATAGAAACATATTATTAGTATTTATTGAAAATAATGGATGAAGTACTTACTCCCATGGGACATCACCAACAAGCATCCAGTCACCGTCCTTGTCTTCATAAGTTGAGATGTAATCAGAATCATTCAGAAGATCCATCAGTTTCCTCTCATTCATGAAATCAATCGTGCCTTGGGATCCACAGTTACCTTAAGGAATTCAATTCGATATGATTAATTTCCATCCCTCGCAGATCAGATAGCTAGAGTTATTAACACTGCAGTACATACTAGCTAGGTTTTTATAAAGTTACCAATGGTGAAGGAGCTGAACATTTTGGCTAGGGCGTCAGAGAGCTGAGGGTAAGTCTTGTACATGTTCAGGTCGACTTTTCGGAGGTATGGCGCACCGTCCATGCTCACCTTCACCAAAGCTGCATTCCCTCCAGCCTTGCTTTCATCAGTAGTACTGCTCTTCTGTGCACTCAACATGTTCTTCCGGAAGGATCTCACCGGCGGCCAACCCACTACTTGTGCCCTAATATTGTGTAAACAATGATGATTATTCCTCAAAAATTATGACAAGTAATTTGGAAATAGTAATCTGTTGCATGATGAAGAAATAGCTTCATACTAATTCAGTTTTCTGCAAGTTCTAATTAATTTCTGAAGTTTCATACAAAGTTGATCCGGCGTTGCTGCCTATTACGTGCTTCAGAAAAATAAGCTGAACTTACATATATGAAGCCAAATCTGAAAGACTAGTGTTCTTGTTGCTTTTGTTTTCTCAATCATAAAGTTTATATACAGATGCATACTGAAAGGTAAGGATTTTTATCTTTGGCCTCTAAGATTTATAGTCAGACTCACTCAGACATGAGAAAAAATTGTCTATGCAAGTAGGAATATAGCCAATTAAGAGGTGGTTTGAGCCAAAAGGTTATATTCTGGAACACTAATTATTAACCAGAGATGAAGCTAAAGCCTATAATATGACAACATGTTATGCAAGGCATCAATTATATATCTCATATTCATGTGCTCAATAATTCACAGACTTATTATTAATTCCAGAAATATCTATACGGCCACACACCCACACATGCACTCGTATATACAAACAAAAATGATATATTTATCTCGATCAAGATCATCAACTTACTTGGCCGGAGGCTTTGCCGGATCGGCGGGGAGATCCACCACGTACTTCTCCTTGTTCTTGTTCATCATCAAGCTCTTGGACTTTTCAGCTGTGCTACCATCCTTGGAAGAAAGATTGAGCTTCAAATCCACACAAGCGCTGCTTTCATCATCAGTAGTGATCTCACTCTCGGTTTCAGAGAAGCCTCTCTTCCTCATCATCACCACCACCTGATCTTCACCACCTCCTCCGGGCAACCCTAGCCTGAGCTCTGTCTCCATCTCTATGCTTTCTCCCTCTAAAACTCTCTATGTTCCTTCTCTCTAAAACTCTCTTTGTTTGTGGTCTCTCTAGATTGCAAGGTAGCCTTGAGGAGTGCAATAATAATAGTGGGATGAGGATATGGACACGACGTTAGGGGAAGGAAGGAGGGTTATAATGTAGAATTGGGAGGGTATTAATATGCGAATGGGTGCATGCACTCTACTGTAGGAAGGGCAGTTAGAAGGTGACGCGTGGCCTGACTGAATGGGCTGGCATGGTACAGCCTTGCTGGGGTTTGTGACGACAGGGTGATGTTATCTATCCTATGATTGTTGTGTGGAGTAGCTTAGGGAGTGGGAATAAGTTTGCGGACACCTCCTCCCTTTAGTTTGTTCAATTGGCTTCTCACTAATTCCCATGTTCACTACTACATTTCATTTTGCGACCCTAGTCCCCTACACATCTTCTTCTCTTGCTTCGTCTAAAACTCGAAATGTAAGAGTTGGCTATAGCTCACATAGATGGTTGCTCGAGTCATGGTTCATGACTAGATCGGTACATTTTCGGATTCATTGGATTGTATCAGTACAAAGTATTTTCGATATGATCATCATTGAACAATCGGACATTTGATCGACTTAGCATTTTACGGAATCATAATTCATATTCGCTAGATTTGAATAAACTTAAAAATCGATCAATTTTATCGATCTCATCGAATGATTTATCTTTTATGTTATTGGTCTGAAGAATGGATTAATCCTACAAATATTTATGGAAACTAAGCTGATGAGTGACTGATAATTCATGAGCTATGTAGAGGGTGGCTTCACCCAAGATTGATATTGGTGATCAACTATCTAGTGTGTATAAAGTCCATGGTCCGTGCAATAAGTAGTGCAAGAGCATCGGATCGGTAAGTTTCAGAGCTCAAGAAATTCACTTTTCACCACTTTTTATATATATAAATCGAATTCCTCTCTTTATCGGGAGGGGAGATCAAGCCAACTGGGTTTCACCAATTGTTACGGATAAACTACTAAAACTAGCTAGCTCGAAAGAATTATCTAACCCTAAACGTTTCTTTAGCCCAACATTTGAGGACTTGACACTAACTTTGTTGATGACCTTTTGGAATCACATTTCAATCAAATACTAGTTTGAGAAAAACTTCAGACTCATGCGCACTCTCTCTCTCTAACTTTCTCCACGAGTGCGCATTACTCTTTCTTGGGATACAAGAATATTCTAGTGAAAAAGATCGACGTGTGTTATATATTACAGGTTTCAGATTCATCTCGATCGATCATACTCATCAAATTTTGTGTTTATTTACTCAGATATTCCTAACAAAATTCTATATCTAATTAAACCCACATTTATAAGTGACAACTCCATCTATATATGTCTTGATTAGCAAAGGATGTATGTTTTGATCTCTAACCATATTGTTCCTAAATTCATTAATGTTCATTCGCGGTCCCTAGCTCATGGGAACAATGAAAGAAAGAGATCAATTCTACCATTCTAGCCAGAAGAATGCTTATCAAATTAAATGTACGTGTGGTAGCTATGAATTATGTAGACGTCTAACTTATTCAGCACCAACAATACAGTCAATTTTATGTTTAAATTGGCACAAAATCATACTTCAATGTGATCGATCGAGCAGCATGAGTGATCAATTTTGGAATAGAAAATGCTTAATTTTCTGTCAAAATTAATCAAATTTTGAGGCATATATGTGTATATGTACACACACCACCATCATCACCAGTTCACCAACACAACCACCACTTCCACCATCCACCATGCGCTGGTGTTAGTTTGTTTCCTATATATGGTTGACCATTGTGGTAGCTAGTGAAACATGCTAAAAGTAAATGTTGGGTTGTACCCTTTTGTGGTGTGTGTGACTATGATGAGTATACATATCACTTCACCAAACGAAATGTTGGAAGAGCTAGAAAAGGCAATAAAACTTGTACAATTATTTGACAGGCACAGTTAACTGTTTGTTGTTATAGGCTTGGTCACCATATCTCTTGTCTTTCTGGTGTTGATCTGTCTGATGTTACTCCAAATTTGTATGAACACAATGCTGGCCACAATTTAGTTTTCTCTTTCGTCCTTCTCTTTCTGCTTCTTAATTAAGTACATATGATCTCGAAAATGAAAGAAAAAATAGACACCACTTTTAAGGTTGGAACAATGAGATTCATATATATATATTTGTTGATATTATCTGTAATATGAATCTAAATTGACGGTGCAATTAGTGATGAACGTATGAAATTGCGTAATCTTCACTAGTTTACTTTGTAGATAAGTGCATTACATCTCACGTTACATTACTCACTTTCTTACCATTCATACGATTTGTCTGAGAATGATTTTTCAAGCGTACTTCATAAGCTTCATAACAGTAATCTATGTCGTAAGGGAGTCGGATGAACTATATTACAGTGGTCAATATAGCTGAGAAAATCAGTAGAAACTTTGTGGATATTCTGACTTGAGCATATTGAATGAGAATGAAAACGAAGTCGAGCATGATCAAACCCCACGAAGACTAGCTAGCTAGGGTTTTGCTCGGCCTTCCTTTTGGTCTGGTTAGTTCAGTCTGGGACTTAGAGAAAGAAGCAGAAGGGGATCGAATCAGAGAGGGAGATCGAGAATCTGGGACCGGGGCAGTGCATGATGTAGTGAGATAGATTGATAGCTATAGGGTGGCTCGTGCATTTGATATTGGAAGCGCTGGCCACCAAAGAAGCCACCATGTGAAGGTGTTGGGTGGTGTCGCCCTAAGCGTCAAACCCGATCCCATGTGCGGCGCTGCAGGGCATCCCACTCACCCCGCGAGCCTTGACCTTTCTTCCCTTCAATCATTCAATTCCGATTACAAGTTTTAGAACCCTAAAATGGTTCGTCTGATAAAATTTGACCATGCATATATATATATATATATATATATATATATATATCAACCTCCTGCTCCTTCTTCACCAGGCTAGCTCCATCAGAGAGAAGAGAACCTTCACCAAGATCTGGGTTTCTGCAGAATATGATTTCTGAGTTTATTGAGCCCCATCTGCCAAAATGCTCAGGGTTAATCATTATAGGCCAATCATCGATCGGATTTCTTTTTCTTTAGACTGGTCAAGTGTGTGATTGTTTCAATGATTATGATCATAGATACAGTTCTAGTTTATTCCATCGTTTTTTTAAAATTTTTTTAGAAGATTCAGAACTAGTTGCTCGGCACATTATTGGACGGTGATGTTCTGTTAGGGGATTAATATAACAAGAGAAGTCAAATAATGTTGGGATTATGGTTTAAATTTGAAGCAACAAGAAGAGCAGCCAGTGCATGGTCAACAACAAGCTCGACACAACGTAAACAAATCCCACTTTTTGCTTAGGTATATATCTAGAGGAGCCTGCTAGACCTTTTGTGGATATGATCAAAGCAATTGTTTAACATACCAAAATATAAGATTTGCAAATCGATCACTTGTATATTTGGTTGCAAAATGCCTCGTCCTAGCAAATTTCTGATAAGAAAATGGATATATAGGTGGATATACATACAGAATTAAGCTCTTTCATACGAGTACAAATAGATGGGGAAGTATATATAGAAGCATCCGTAGACAACACCGATCGATCTTAGATAAACTTCAAGTTCTATGTGTGGATAATTGGTTAAAAAGCCGAAATTTTGATATGAAAGTATTTTGATTGAACAGATGTACGAAGAGCTAGCAGACATAAGTGAAGGTTCCGACTATATACTAGCACAGTATGACGAAAATTTCAAAACTTGAATCTGTTGTTGGATTCAAAATGTGAAGACCTTTAACAATATTGTAATGTACAACATATATGCTTCAATTTAATAAAGTGGTATGAGGTTCAACTCCAAAACCAATTGGCGATAGAGAAAGTAACTCAAACCCTTATAATCCCACAGACAAAGTCTCATTATTTTGATGTGGGATATATATCTTAACACACTTCCGCACGTGTGGCGAATCTTCAAGTCTAACACTTGGACAACATATGAGGGGACGTGAAGTACGTGTGGCATTTGCGCTTCACAAGTATATGTGGGTAACCCGCTCTAATACTATGATAACATTTATGACATGAATTATTGATCTAAATGCAGAAATAAGAAGGCAGTAAAAGGAATAACGTTTAGACTGTAATGGACTATATTTTGAATTTCTTGATTGTCTAAATAGTATAAAACTGATAGTATATATAGGATAGAAATAATAGAGAAAATACCCAACTACCCTTATACACTTGCACAATTGGCATTCAATACATTGTCTAAGTGTGCGCGGCCCTATACATAGACATATTGAATGATGATATAGAAATATGTATATATATGTAGATAATAATGTAGTGTAATATACGTAGATTGTAGGAGATTTACAACTATACATCGATCGTATGTTGGGCATGAGAAGGATGAGCATGCATGATTGTGTGGGGAGTTGGGATGTAGCTGTCAGGAGGAGTAGAGAGGTACTGTATAAGTACCGGGCAGGTTAAGTTCGAGACAACTCTTGTGCTTAATGGGCCGTCTAGATCCAAAAGTCCAAAACTAATTCCCCGACTTTTAATTGCACCCACGTGCATGTTGCCCCAGGCCCACATCTCCACATCACTAGCTGTTATTGTCACAGACTCGCACGTGTGTCCACATTCGCCGATCGGCATCAGTCCCATCCAATGCATCCTGCCATGCCTGTAGCCTTCTGAGGTGGGCCACGTGGCCGGACTGTTTCTTCTTCTTCTTCTTCTTCTTCTTCTTCTTTATTTTGGATACAAACAGAAGGTGGCCGGAGTGGTGTATAAGGATGATGTTCTACTTGGTTGGCTTAAAACAGTAGTTCATATTTCATCGTCGGTTATAAGAAGAAAAGTCGAGCTTGAGCTTTCTTATATATGCTTGATCGGGATGAACAAGGGCATAGACATTTGACAGAGGCATACATAGTAGCATAGATATGAATGTCCCGAGTCCATGAAGATGAATATATAATGGAAGGTGGTAGACCCTTGATTTTTATGTTCATGTCAGTGGTCCTTGAAAAATTATTAAGCAAGGCCGATGGAGCTAGCTAGCTTCCGAGCTGGGGCGGCATGATTCACTGTTCATAGAACAATGCATCCATGCACATCCATGACCCTCAGTGTCATGGTTTTATTGCAAGAAGTTATATAATTCATTTGAGTGTGGCACCCTCGATGACCCGATCGATCGTACTGCATGTGACACTTCTCCTTGTCTGCTGCTGGGCTATCTTACTTAGTTTAGGTTTAGCTTCTTCCTTTCGCTGTTTCGCAAGCTGTACTTCAAAACGCAGAGCTTATTTGACTGGCCAAATTTGAAAAGTTTCTCTGATATTAAGCAAGACAAGCTTAGCTAGCTGGGTTTTCGACGTTGGTGTCTGTAGGGTTCTCTGTATATCTGTATGTTTAGCCTCACGGACAAACTGCGCTGTTCTCTAAAGCCCCTGCAGCTGAATACATAAAGATTAAATCTACAGTAAACCAAGCATTATCATGGACGACGTCCAACTCTTGTGCCGTATATCATATAATAATTGGAGTATTGTATTTAAGATCGTATGAACGTAGCTAGCTGCTATATACCTAGAGTTTGGAGCTAAATGTCAACTTGCAGATTTTGAAAACTCAAAGAATAATTAACATCGGATCCATGCATGAAAATGTTTCTTCAAATACACGACAAAGTTCTACTTTCTAATTTCTTAGTAATCAAAATTTAATTTAGTAAATTGTTTGAATATATTGAAGAAGAATATCAAAAACTGGAAAAGCTAAATTAGCTTAATTACTTCGAGTTCTTAATTCACAGCTAACCGTCTCTTTATATTAGCAGACTAAACAGATCCAATTTGCATAGTGATGCTGTTCATCGTATGCTTGCAGCTAACAATGTAAAGTCAATCAGCCTTCCATGTGATATGACCATAGAGATTCTTTTAAGTCAATGATACTATTCTCTTAGACAACCGACGACAAAACTGTTACATGTAATTTAGAAATCGAGAATTAATAGACAAATACGATATAATCGATATAACTTGTTCATTATTATTTAACTTTAACCAACTCTGATGACCGACCAAGTCTACGAGATTCTGCAAATCAGTCGAACAAATTGTTTCTTTACTAACTTCCGATTACTTCGAACCTAAATAAGTGTTTAGTATCTGCTATGATCTATTTTATGAACAATTAGGGTTTTGGGAGGGAATGGTAAGCTGACCATACCCACATGAAGTCCACATGGCATGTATCCACAGGCCAATGGAATCAGCTCCCACTCTATCCCCCACCCACATGGCCATGCCAACCCCAATCAATGGCATCCACGTGGGACCGTCCCGTCACATGGACTGTTTCCGTTCCCCTCGAGATCCAACGCTCCTGGATTCACTATTCGCAACCGAAAGGCTCATCTTTACCGTTCAATATCGGTCCACGGTCTTTCAATACCATGGGATTATTTTGCTGTCCCCTGGTTTGTCCCCCTCCCGTTGGGCACCAGACTGCACGGTGTTCCTCCGTATCTTCAGCTGTCCCAGCTCCAGATCAGGAATTATATTAGAAAAAAGAGACAACCCTAATCAGATGACAAGGTGATAAGCCATATCTAAATCATAATATTCAGTATCAAAACTATTGATTTTATATTAAGTGAGTATCAGATATTTTGTTATGAAATGTGATACACAAGTTCGGCATAAAATATCCAATTCCAAACTAATTAGCTGCAAACGATGATAACACTCATTATATAAACTGCGACAGTTAATGTTTTAAGTTACATAGTTGCATATGAGTAAATTAGACGATAAATATTACTATCAAGTGACACGAACCACCAGCTAGCTTTTTGTTTACTAGCATTTCATTACTCGCTAAACATCAACTTAATTATCAGACTCTAACTCAACGATAAAATGGTTTAAAATTGTACCGTCGTTTTTTTGTTATTGACCGAAGTATAACTTGATGTGAAATATGATTTATTTCTAGGCAAATGAGGTGCTAAATATCTCTTTAAACCACTTAGTTTGATAGTATATTCTTCTACAAGATTGAATAAAGCAATTTTGAGTGAAATTTCAGGTTTCCGAAATGAGAAAAAGGAACAAATCATTTTTCATAAGCGTGGAGTAGGACCCGGCTTGAAATTCTTCTCTGGCCGAATTGTCCACCTCTGGCTGGTCATCGAAGTAACGCGTGGGAGACAAGATGTGGTGTTAGGATTTCTAATGAGTGAATCTCATGTTGCCATGCACCTTTGCAAATAAAACCCTGTACCTAAAATATTGTTCCCTCAAAATATTCATAACCTCCATCCTATAAAACTTTGAGCGCCATCACCTCTTTCCTCACAAACAACCTCAATCAAAACTTCACCTCCACAACATACAAACACACAAGAACTCAACTCTCAATCCTCTCAATCGTAATTATTCTCCTAGTGCTATTTGGTAAACAAAGAGTTTGTTTAACATGGAAGGGTCAGTGAGCTATGAAAACCATGACGAGCAGCTCAACTTCAAGGCAACTGAGCTCAGATTGGGACTGCCCGGAAGCGGGATTGAAGAACCAGCTGCATCACCTCCTCCTAGTACTAAGAAGAGGGCTTCACCGGAGCAAGATTCGACCGAGGAGGAGTGCAGGTCGTCTACTACCGACGATGAGACACTAGAATTGTCTTCCCGTCCATCCAAGTAAGCCCCCTATCTTATTTCTTGTGACGCATGGCTTTAGCGTTCGTAATCTGAGATGCTATATATACCAATGCTCCGGAAGTAGACGACTAATTCTCTTATGTCGATGTTATGCAGGACACAAGTTGTTGGATGGCCTCCGATCAGATCTTATCGGAAAAACGCTATGCAAGCGTATGTGAAAGTAAGCTTAGACGGAGCTCCTTACCTGAGGAAGATTGATATTAAAGTTTACAAGAACTACCCGGAACTCCTCAGGGCATTAGAGGAAATGTTCAATCTGACTATTGGTAGCTACTCCGAGAGAGAAGGCTACAATGGATCTGAGTTTGCTCCTACTTATCAAGACAAAGATGGTGACTGGATGCTAGTTGGAGATGTGCCGTGGAGTATGTTTTCTTCTTCCTGCAAAAGGCTAAGAATCATGAAAGGATCTGAAGCCAGAGGATTGGCTTGTCTCTGAAAGTACAAAACCAGTAAACCACCAAAGAACAAACACATCAAGGACGCTCAAGACTCCTTTGTTTGGCTCGCTCCACCAAGTTAATTTGCTGAGAACTCGAATTTACGACACGAAAACAAAGACACAGATATTTAGTTCAGAATACAGTTTCATTTTTCCGTTCCAAAATCAATTTATGTTTGAAAAAATACAAAAAAGCAAAACATATATAATTGAGATCCAATCGTACAGAGGATTTTATTTGTATGCTCTTTTCCCAAGTTTTTGTATGTATGGTATGAATAATATATATACACATCAATTTTGGTGTAAATTCCAAATACATACCAACGTTTGGGCATTTCCGACCCTTGGTCTAAAATCTATAGTATGTTTGGGTTTTTGAAAAGAGTTTCTAGCAGTACTGGTATTTAAATTATTGTGACACGGTTAAAGTGATACAAAAACTTACAAAACTACTAATGTGGTATCCAAACTTCATTTTTGATACTAACGAAAGGTCTGAAGCTATTTTCCGTCACAGCGCCGTTTGTTTGATGACGTGTCTCGTATGAGATCTATCAAAAATATTTCTTTTCAGTAGATAACTACATTAGTAATTCTCAAACTCTTTTGAAAGGATTAATGTGATACCCAGAATAAAAACTCAGGTTTTTCATATTCAAACCCAAGTTTAAATGTCATATAAACCATAAATCCTCAATAAAAAATCTTTAAACTCTAAACCCTTAAAGGAAATGTGATCTAGAAAAGTCATTTAAACCCTAACACTAAACCATCGACAAAAAGTTTCTAAACTCTTGACTAAAATAACCTTTTATCTTTTATATATATCTCATTTCCTTCTAAAATCTTTAAAATTAAATCTTGTGGATCCATTTTTCCTCACAATTTGAACATAAAAAACTTGGGTTTTCATTCTGGATATCACATTGATCATTCTGAAAAAGTTCTGGTACTACTGATGTGGTTATCTACTGACAAGAAATATTTTTGGTGGGTCTCATATGAGACACGTCATCAAACAAACGGCGTCGTGACAGACAATTGTCTCAGGCCTTTCGTTGGTATCAAAAATTAAGTTTGAGTACCACATTGGTAGTTTTGTAAGTCTAGGTATCACTTTGACCGTGCCACAAGAGTTTGGGTACCGGCACTGAAATTTACTCTTATGAAAATATAGTCTCCACCATTTCTCTAACTTGACCTAAAATATGATTTACCTAAAAAAGTTCTATTTTGACTCAAATAGTAGTTAGGAAAAATCATATTTTTGGAGAGCTTAGTGGAGTATATATATAGGTCTCACTCTCCCACTATGTATCAATTATGTATAAGATATAACTCATGTTGTAATTAAATTCTAATATAAGGATGATTAACTATCAAAATAAGTTTGAGTTTATGTTTTATGGGTTAAAGATTTAAAAACTATTTAAACAATAAGAGGTTTGACTTATCTATAATTTGAATTTAGGTTTAGATTTTAGACCAATTGTTAAAGATGTTCTTGGTTGTTGTCCAGACTTTCCCTTGATGCCAGTTCACCACCATTGACAATAGAGAAGATCGAGCCCCTAAAATCTCTAATTTCTCAATGACAAATTGTACTGACTCCAATATGATATTATTATGCATGAATCAGAGTTCAAAATGCATCAAACCCTTCAACAAATTGCAGTTCTAGGTCCTTGTTTATCATAGGCTAATATTTAACAAAGTATGAATACTTGTCAGAGGTAGAAAGATCAAATGTTCGGCAATGAAGATTAGCATAAGAACCACAATACTTGGAAACGATCTGGAACCTCACCCCAAGTGAAGCCCGCCCCAAACTTTCAATTAGTACAACAGAACCAATTACCAGAACATGGAGTAATTGGAAAGTCTACATGCTATAGAAACAAAGCCAAAATTTTCAGTATCTTGAACTAAAAGTGATAATATACAACAATCATCCCCCTTCATAACTGTTTCCTACAGCCAGCTCTTCCAGCACTAAAAAAAATTATCATCAGTAAATAGGTTTGAATGTGTCTTGTTGTCTTGATCATTAGAGGTCCCCATTCTTGTATCTAATATAGCAAGCTGAGACTTCACCCATGGTGGATTGTTCCGGCCTTCAATCCACAAGGCTTCTCCAGTGTCTTTGTGCTTGAAATCTGGATATTTTGAATTCCTCTGGATGTCATATTTGAATAACCATGGGTAAGTTCATATATTCTTTAAAATCTGAACTAACAGCAGGCCATATGAATTAAATAAGTTTTACATGTGCAACTTTGCATACTGCTGCTAGAATTATGGTATACACAGTATTTTCAGTCAAATAACCTCTATTTTATCATTCAAACCGCACTGTATATATGAGATATTCCTAGAATGAAAACCCGTAGATGATATTATTCTCTTGGAACATTTCTCAGGGATCACCCCACTAAACTAAATGAGAGACACATATAACAGGCAGATGCAAGTGGTACCATTTCTTTTGTCCAAAACGTATAAAAATATGGCAGATACATAGCAGAACCAGATGCAATTGGTAATGTTTATTTTGTCCGTAACTTACAGGAAACTACATGTACATGATACATCATGGTTTATACACATGTTGTACGGTATCTAGGAAAACTGCCTAACTCTGCAATACAGAAGTGTCGTTCTAGGTTTTAGGCATTGAAATTTTCACACTTGCATTGCTAAATTTGATGAGTTAGGCAGTAAAAGATACTAGATGTGATTGAATGAAGTACCTTGGTCTTCCTATTATCCCACCACTCTCCTGGATTAGCAAAGAATGCTTGCCACAATTCTTGTGTGGTTTCGGTGTGCTTTGTAAAGCTGTGGCTAGAACTTCTGTCTGCAACAACACATAATTAAAACATGCTCCCCTGCTCTTAACTGAGACTCACATTACAGAAAACACGACGTGCCTGGTGTAAATGAATCCGAGTCCTGACCATTCACCGACAGGGAGCTCTTCTCTACAAAATTCAGCTGCTGAACAACAACCTGCACAAAGATTCCAAAGCATCATCATTTCTACGCGATTACGTAACAAATACACATCACAAAAAAAAACACTTTAGAAGCAAAGAAAAAACCTTATAGTAGGTCTGCTGTTTCCCCTCACTGTTTTCGACAGAATCCGAAATCAGTCTTCCGGAAACATATATCTGATTGCCTTTCTCTAAATGCTGAAACGCAACATGAGCTAGATCATCCCAAAATGTCAAATTAATCCTGCAAAAACAAATTCCCCAAATTCACACAACTCAATCAACTCTATTTTAACACAAACTAGTATCAAATTTTCAGCGTTAAGCTAAATGCTTCATACTCGTAATTAAGGAAAGTTACCAAGTGGTGTCAGTGGCAGATTTCTTGACGGCGAGGCGGGTCCAGGCAAGGACTTTACCGGAGGGGAGGTGCTTAATCTCGACGGGAAGCCCCACGACGCCGATGAGCTGGGCCGAGTTACAGAGCTCCTTCTTCCACTGGACCTCGGAGGGTCTAGGATGGGCCACCGGGACTTGGAGGCTGCTGCTGTAGTGGTCAAGGCTGTACTCGACGGCGCATTTGAAAGTGAAACGACGTCGCACGAAGGACAAGTGGTTTTGGGTGGTGGTTGGGGAGAGAGAGGGGAGTTGAGTGAGGAAGTTGGTGGCGGTTGGTGGTTGAAGAGTGAGGTCTAACGCCATGGCTTTGTTTCGCCAAACTCAATCGTGGTTCTAGGCTTATCTATCTCTGTTCTACGATTTTTGAGAAATTTTGATAAATGACTAATTTTATGCGTTTGAATTGATTTTTAACCACGTTTTTATAGTGTTGAAAAATGACCCTATTTAAGAGCCAAATGTCTTGATTGCCCTTATTTGAATTTTTTTTTCTTTCTGATCTCTACACGATTTGTGCAAGCTACCACTATTGTAAAATTCTAAACCCTACACAAGGGAAGCTGCTATACTCCAAAACTCATTTGTCATGGCCCTCAAGTCTCACCGCTCAATGTCAATCTCCATACACCTTTCAATTTTTCACACATGGAAGCAAATATACTCTCTGATCCTCTCACTCACCAAAACCTCAAAGTTTGCTAGTTTGCTCTAAGCCGAGAAATGGAGGCAATCGATAAGATCAACATGACTAAGTCAGACTAACCCAATTGTCGAAATGGCTATTGTTCATATTCCTCTGCTTGACTGCTTCTTTTAACTGAGAAAACAAAATGGTATGGTCAATATGATGCAACTGATCAAAGAAACATACCTCAATTTGAGCCAGTGTTCTTCAAGCCTAGTTTCCGATCGAGACAAACCCAGTAAATATGTTGTACAAAACTGATGCTAGCTAATTTTGTTAAGAATGTCATACGAAGTTGATTGAAGTTTGTATCTTTGGGTTCATCAGTTCGTTATCTATATACACTTTTGATCACTTTAGGTCGTACACATAGGCTAATTTGAGGGTATGTTTCAGTTTTACAATTTTACTTATCACTGATATGACGTCTTGGATGATGTACACAATGTTTTAAATATTGAGATATATGTTTCGGTTTTACAATTTTACTTATCACTGATATGACGTCTTGGATGATGTACACAATGTTTTAAATATCGAGATATATCGCCGATATATCGGTGATATTTAGAATCCGAGAGGATAAATGGCATGTCGGCTAAATTTATCGGTCAACGACATATATCAGGTCAACTCCCGATATATCGGGTCAAACTCGGTTTGATCCGATATATCGATGAGTTTTTTTTAATTGGGCTTAGTTTTTTTTAATTGATACGTTTAGGGTTCATCTTCACCCCCGATTGCTTCAGTTCCTCTTTTTCATTCTTCTGTTTTCGTTGATCTCTCTCTTCTGGTTTTGTTGATTCAAATGATCAATCCAAAACGCCTATAATTTAAACCCTTTCAGGTATGGGTGGTTGAATCAAAGGAGGACAGAGGTATTGCCCACGGTTATTGAACAACCTACCTCTTAGTCTCCTGTTTAAGATCCCTCCAAAACGAATACAAAAATCCTTAAACTACAATTCTCATTATCCGAAGTGGGTAGTGAAATACCACCCTTGAGTGAAATCCGAGAGGTAAGAGAGCTTATGAAGATGATTTTGTCTCGGAAGATGAGGATGAAGATAATGGGGATGATGAGTTTGAGTTTGAATCCGATGATGATAGAGTTTATGATTCATGATCATCTCAATCTATCTTGTAAGCACATATTTTTATTAGTTTGTATTTAGTAGTTAATATTATTTATATATTTTCATTGTCAAAACAATCAAATGTTTTTCTTTTTTAATTGGTACATTTTGAAATATAAGTTTTACTTTCTCAAGCATTTTGAAGTATATGTTTATAAATATATTAAATTTAATTAAAAATTAGCAAATCTGATATAATTCGATATATCTCGATATAACCCCGATATATCCTTATTTTACAAAACCGATACGATATCGATAACCGTTATTTAGACCATTAGATGTACACACACGAGGCGGATAGAATGAAGATGGGGTAAAATGTCATTTCATCAGACCAAACGGTTAGTTTTCAACTATTTCTTAAACGTTGGTCAAATATCATTTTGAACAATTAAAATTGGTTATTTGTTAAAATTTCTCACGATTTTTTCAGTTGAAACTTGGAGTGAAAGGTTATTAGACTATTTAAACTTAGAATAATTTTTATTTTAAAAAATATATATATAATTTTTAACTCTAATAGCTTAGGTAAAGAATCTTTTATAATACAAAAATTTAGAATTTAGAGAAATATATTCTCTAAATCTATAGAATTTTTACAAATTTGTATTTACATGTAAACTTTATTGCTTACCTTTTTAATTTATTTTATTTTCTAAAGAAGGAACAAAACGTCATAAAATTAAAATAATTAACGAGATAATTATGGTTTGATTTGAATTAATTTATATATTTTTATAAATTTATTAAATTATACATGAAACATTTAATTTTGTATATAAAATAGAAGAGCTGTTAGAGTTTAGCTCATTTATTTATAGAGATTTTGTGATTTTCTCCTCTATAATAGAGAATTAATACAAGAGCTGTTGGAGATGCTCTAAAAATCTCCAACCGATTAATCCCTGTATATTTAAGTTAGTCAGTGCTTTATTATTTTGATTATGGTCAGCCTAAGGAGTTAGAAAACAGATTAATCCTTTATGCGTTAATCACTGGCTGACAACTCGATTAGGGCCTAGTAAGGGTGGGTGCGGGTTGGTGTGGTGCAGGTTAGGGCTCAACCCTAATTCAATCTACTTTAAATGGTTTGGTAATTCTTCAAACCATATCCACATTCTGTAAAGGTCAATCCACATATCTGGGTGACCTGCTTTTCAGATTGGATTCTGATTGGTTTTAGATTGAACCCATATTTTATTTGACCGAATAATTAAGCCCAAAAATAAAATAAATACCATCGAAATCTTAACTTGCTGACATACGATAATAAACAAAAACATTAAAACTTAACAAGGTAGTTAGAAACACTGAAATAACAAGCTAGTTAGGCTTTGAATCACATATATGTATTACAAATAATAAAATTAATTAATCAATGAAATAAGTTAAACCGGCGCGGATTGGTTTAAATCGGATTGGAGATATCTCAACCCTAATCCACTCCGCCTTCATGCATGTTGGAGTTTTCTCAATCATATTCTGATCCACTACAAATGGTGCGGTTTGCATTACGGTTTGAACCAGTACAATATGATGATGTATTGTATTTTCCGGTGTAAAATGCACATCCCTAACCCCTAGTGTTTTTAGAACGTTAGTTTTTTGTCACAAGACAAGAGGATCTTTGAGTATTGGTCCACCATTTCGACTTGAATCCCAAGGAGTTTTCGAGGGACTACAAGAGACAACTGAGTATGAGCAGTGAAATAATTGCATAGCTTTTTAATTTGGACCGTGGAAATGAAGTTAACCTTAAACCTGTAAATTCAGTTTCATTTTGAAATTCCGTAAAGTTGTGTTCATGATATTGTTAGAACGATTTTCAGTCATTAACTCATCGTGTCGTTGTTGTTTCTAATATTTATCTCTAGGGAATAGTTTCATTCAGAAATTTTAGAGGTTTTTCCTATACATGTTTTTCAGTTTATTTAGATATATTTGACTAATTTCACTGTTTCGGAAGTTCCATTATGGTTGTGTCGAACCAATACCTCCAACAAATTACAATCCAAAAAACCCTTCATTCCAAACTAAAAAAATCTTTGAATTCGTTGAAACGATACTTTTGAGGAAACTGAATTTGTTGTAATGACTCATTAATCACGAATATGAAAAAATATGAGAGTAAATTTCTCATATGGTATCTGAGGTATGACTACTTAGATAATTTGATAACTCATGTATAAAAGAGGACAATTTGATACCTCAAGTATCACTTAGCTTGTTAACTTTTACGTTGAATATGGACATGTGACTTGCACATGTAGTTACTTTACGAGTTTTTTTGTCATTCTAGTCATAACTTTCATTTTATTTATTTTTTTAACTTTTCATTTATTTTTTAAATTAAGTTTCACTTAAAAATTGAATATTTTCATATATTATAAAGAATAAAAAAATCATGCACCATACATGGCTTGACCATCGAAAATAACACATTTAATTGGATTTTTATTGTGTATCTTCATCTTAATATGTTTTTCTTATATATATATATATATAATTCAAACAATGTATAGTAGATGTTTTTAATTTTATGTCAAATATGTATAATAGATGATTAAGAATAATATTAAATTTTGAAATGAAATATTATATATATATATATTAATGTCTTATTTGGAAAGTTATTATTAGAATGATAAAAATAACCCTTAAAGTAAACACATGTGCAAGTCACATGTCCATATTTAACAAAAAAGTTGACGGAAGTTTTATATGGGAATACTAAGTAGTACTTAGGGTATCAAATTGTCCTATTTTATACATAAGGTATCAAATTGTCCAACTAGTCATACTTTAAGTACCACAAGAGGAATTTACTCAAAATGTGGATATGGCTGAGGAACACATGCATCAGAATAAATACCCTTGCCCTAGCTAGCATCCTCCATCCTCTAGCATCAATCAACATTGTAAACAATTCAAAAACATTTTTGTTTGTGCATATGCTGATACTTTGGTATCTATGCGTATTATGTATGTAGCGGGATAGAGACAATGGATGCAAGACTTATAGTGGTTCACCTCGTCATCTATGGACACATGGCTACATCCACTTAACATGTACTATGAGTTGAAGCGCCTTGTCGGCACCTCAGAGTATTACAAGTAACTATCTAGCATCTAGTTATCTGATCAACATGCCTAATAAGGAGGATGAAGTCTCCTATTTATAAGAAGAGGAGACTCCATCATTTTATACATTTTCGATGTGGGACAGGATGTCAAAACATGTTCTGTGAGAGCATGTTGGTAAGGCCGACAATGTGGCTTCCCGATGTCGGGTCAATGACTTTCAAGTGTCGTTGCGTAGCTTGTATGACAGGCTTCATGATGCATGTCGTGGTCTGGTCTCATCATGGTTCGTGGGTCCACATAAAGAATGTTACTTATGCTTGAAGGAGTAGGCATACTAGTGGCTATCCCAACAAGTCCCTGAAGTCCTCAAACAAGAGCACCTTCTTGGTTGGGGAGTTAAACCAAGTCACCAAGCATAAATGACACTAATGTGGTGCCCAGCCTTACTAGTCTCCGAGTTCCTCAATCAAGAAAGGGTTCTTTCATATGTTTATGAGCTTTATCCTTGTGGCAGAATTGGATTGTTGCCGAATTGAGAAGTCCCCGACTCCCCTGCTTTAAGAGCGGGTTGCTGTTTGAAGGCGAAGGGCGATGCCTGAAGACGGAAGGCGCTCTGAAGTCTAATGACACTTGTGGGACTTTGCTTGAGAGCGGAACGACGCTTGATGATGAAATGCTGCTTGAGGCGAAATGTTTGGAGCAGTTGAATGCTTGAAATATCAGGTTGTTTGTCGCTATATGAATTATTCTTGCTTGATGGGTGCTTGCCATTATTTGAATGAGTGCTGGACGCTACATTTTCCTTGCTTGATCACGCTTTCCGCTATATAAATGAGAGTTGTGTGCTTCCTTCATCTTGGCTGATGAATGAGCCTTGTTCTCTTAATAAGCGCTGCTATGTGGCGCGTTGAGCGCTGGAAGTCCCCAAGATTCTTGCTAAGAAAACCACATGTTTGTGAGAAGCAGTCGCATTTTCGTTGCGAAATGAAATCGCTATAGGATTATCTTTATTCTTGGCGCTGACCCAAGTGCTTAGGATAATCCTGTTTCATTTTTAACGTTTTTAGCTATACAAAAGAAAATATGTTGAGCGGATCCATATATGTATGTCGGGTTATCCCTAGGCTTTAAACTTTGGTGGAGCGGATCGACGCTTAAATGTTAGTGTATGCAAATGACAATATATATGCATGCATATCTATTGTAGTGTTTTCCACTATTAATATGAAGCATAGTGAGGTAATGGTCTATGCTTTATCTAGACTATGATAGAGATGTGTTGTAAATTAGGTGTTATGAGCGTGTAGGCGTCATGTCTCTTGTGGGACATTGTCCCGATCAAGCAAGTAGCCATACTCGTAACTGTTTACAATTTCTATCCATCATATTTTAACTAGTCTTATTGTCCCAATATCTCAAAGCTTGTAATCATAGCAGAATGACTACGTTCAGCAAATCTAACAAATTATGCTTAGAAAGCATTATAGCAAGTGACATGGTATCAAAATACTTATCTTATGTTGCCTCGAAGTGACGATTTTCTCAAGTCCCCGAGTCACGTTGGAGTTGTCTAGAAGGTCGCTTGGACAGAAGGCACTTTGCTGAATAGGATTGTTAGAATGCGCTCTGAGAGTGGAATGCGTTGCTTGGCGCTTATAGAGTGGGATGCGCTGCTTGGCGCTCAGAGATCAGAATGCGTTGTTTGGCTCTGTTTGGCGCTCAGAGAGCGGAATGTGCTGTTTGGAGCTCAGAGAGCTGAATGTGTGCTGCTTGGAGCTCTGAGAGCAGAATGTGTTGTTTGACACTCAGAGAATGGAATGAGCTGCTTGGCGCTCAGAGAGCGGAATGCGTTGCTTGGCGCTCAGCGAGCGGAATGCCTTACTTGACACTCAGCGAGCGGAATGAGCTGTTTGGTGCTCAGAGAGTGGAATATGCTGCTTGGCGCTCAGAGAGCGGAATGAGCTGCTTGGCGCTCTGAGAGCGAAATGAGCTGCTTGGCGCTCTGAGAGCGAAATGTGCTGCTCGAGGCTGGGTGTCTTGAGTAAATTGGTGGCGGCTTTCTCCTTTTTGTTGTTGTTGTTGTTTTTTTTGCAACAACCGCTGCTTGAAGTGAGTTGAGAGTTGAGCACGAAGGAGAGGCGAGAGGTTGGGTTGTATCGTTGACCGAGTATGTAGTCCACTTCAAATGTAATTAGGAGTTGATAAGAATATGGTCTTCCATATATATGAGAATAGTGATTTGCTACTTGGAACAGTGATTCCGCTACTTGAATTTTAGGCACAAGTTGTCGTTTAAAAAAATTGAATGATATTTAAGTAATTTGTTTGAGAGGACTTAGCTCATTACATGTGTGACAAAGTCTTTTGAAGTGACTTCCCACAGACAGCGTCAATATTTGTGCATATGTTGATACATTGGTATCCATGAGTATTATGTATGTATGTAACGAGATAGAGACAATGGACGCAAGACTTATAGCGGTTCATCCCGTTATCTATAGGTAAAAGACTATATCCACTTAACATGTACTACGAGTTAAGACACCTTGACGGCACCTCAGAGTTTTACAAGTAGCTATCTAGCATGTAACTATCTGATCAACATGCCTAATAAGGAGGAGGGAGTATCCTATTTATAAGAAGTGGAGACTCAATTCTTTTATACATTTCTGGTGTGGGGCAGGATACCCAAGCGTGTTCCGTAAGAGCATGTTGGTGAGACCGACAATGTGACTTTCTGATGTCAGATCGTGACTTTCGAGTGTCATTACGTAATTTGTATAACAGACTTCATGATGTATATCGTGGTCGGGTCTCTTCATAGCTTATAGACCCACATAAAAGATGTTACATATGGTTTGAGAGTAGGCACACCAGTTGTTACCCAACAATTTTCACAGTCGTCTATCGCATCTGTATATATCTTTCCAAAATTTTTCTTTTCTCTAGTCTAAATCGAAGTTGAAAACCCTGTGAGCTCGCCGGAGCCCTCGAGCTCGATGTCAAAGATCGATAGTCATGGTAGCCTCCATCGCAGCCTGAATACAGTTCGGTTGGGCGCTTCAGCTGTCATTACTGACCCCCCTACGTCCAGCAACTGGGGTCCCACACAAGTGGGCCGCCGTCGTCTGGCTCTGCGGCCCTATCTCTGGCTTACTAGTGCAACCCATCGTCGGTTACTACAGCGACCGCAACACTTCCCGTTTCGGACGTCGTCGCCCTTTCATTGCAGCCGGAGCAGGGCTTGTTGCCATCGCCGTTTTCTTGATCGGTTACGCCGCCGACATAGGTGTCCGGGCCGGAGACTCGTGGGAGAAATCTACGAAGGCCAAGAGCTGTGGCTGTATTTGTTGTAGGGTTTTGGATTCTATATGTGGCTAATAACATGCTGCAAGGGCCATGCAAGGCTCTTTTGGCAGACATATCGTGCTCTGATACCAAGAAAATGAGAACGGCAAATGCACTCTACTCGTTCTTCATGGCCGTCGACAACGTCCTCGGCTACGTTCTTGGATCGCTGAGAGGCCTTCACAAGATCGTTCCCTACACTACGACCAAGGCATCCGACGTTTATTGCGCCAACCTCAAGAGTTGCTTCTTCATATCGATTTGTTTGCTTCTGGTTCTCACTCTTATCCCTAACTGCAGTAAAGGAAAAACCTTACGACAAAAATGCTACGGGAACAGGAGCAGGAGCAGAAGGAGGAGCGATGTTCGGCGAGATTTTCCGTTCTTTTCAAATGTTGAAGAAGCCGATGTGGATCCTTATTTTGGTGAAATGCTTGATCCGGGTGGCGTGCTTCGGGTTATTGTTTGATACTGACTGTTAGGAAGGAAGTCTACAGCGGTGTTGTCGGCAAGGGACGTCTTTATGAGATGGGAGTCCGGGCAGGATCGCTAGGACTTATGCTGAATGCTTTCGTTTTAGGTGCAATGTCACTCGCAATTGTTGACTTCTCTAGAGGAGTTAATGGACCGAAAAGGATTTGGGGAGTGCGGAGTAGCCAACTTTTTCCTAGCCATCTGCCTCTTGATGACGATAGTGTTGACGAAAATGGCCGAGAACTATAGACGGGCCAACCCCGCAGTTGGAGGAGCGGAGCCGCCGCCGCCACCGGCAGGAGTTAAAGCCGATGCGTTGCTGATATTCGCCTTTTGCAGCAATTCCGGTGCTGGGCAAGGTATATATATATATATATATATATTCTATGTGATTGAGTTCCTTCGTTTCAAAATAAATCACGTAACATTATTAGCTATACAAAATTGGTTTTCACAGGGCTTTCTGTGGGTGTGTTGAATATCGCCATTGTCGTACACAGGTAACCTAATATATTTCAGTCTATGCCTCTGGATAACTAATTGCAGTGGAATTATGAATTGATTAGTTTATGAATTAATGAATGAATTAACATATTTTAGATGTTTGTATCCGTTATAAGTGGACCGCTGGATGCTTCTTTTGGTGGAGGGAACTTACCGGCTTTTGTTCTCGGAGCCGTTGCCGCGGTAATTAGTGGAATCCTTGCTTTGGTTGTTCTGCCATCCCCTCCGCCAGATCATGATACTCCAACTGCTGTACCTGCTGGGTTTCACTAGTCCATTCTCTCGTTAATTATTGTTCTTTTTCTTTTCTTTTGTGGAGCTCATCATACTTCTAGAACAATTAACTGTGTTCTCACAAATTGGCTAGTACTATAGCTAATGAAACTTTGATGAATGTTATTCCGCAGTGATGCTCCAACTATTATAATGGATGCACTCATATTTGATTGTAACGATCTATCTTAATCGATACAAATCTTCTGTTACTCCAAAGAAAAATAACCTAACAGTTGTTTGAGGGATTGAAGTTTGAAAGAGAATACGAAAATAAGTAACTTTATTCAAAAAAGCTTCTTTCTAGGCTTTTTTGAAATTTTGATGGGTTTCTCCTTGTTCAGTGGTGGTTCTGCTTGCATTTGGTCTTCGGTTTTGTCGACTTATTTCTTACATTTTTTAGTTGTCTAGCAATTGTAGTCTGTAGCGACTAATCTACTGTCAAATAGAGTTACGTTGTAAGGGTATTAATCCTTTTTGTTTTATGCTCGAATACGTGAGCTAATTTAAATGCAATGAGGGTTATATATACCTATTAGTTTACGTAGCTTCAAGTCATATTTCTGGCACAAGACTTCGTGTTCATGGATAAAGTAATGAAGTTATCTATAATTAAAAACAAAGTCGCGTGACACATGCACATGTCGAATAATTCTTTCGTATGCGTATGACGGTGAAATAACATTATCAGACCGACTTTTCACCGATCAAAGGATGTTATGTCAACCACTATTTGCTGGAAAATAGGCAAAGTGACGAACTCGTCCATTGTTAAACTATTCATGTATTTTTTTTAAGAGGATCAAAGGGTTCATGTATTGAACAACATGTAAAGCAACCCTAACCTTTGCTTTTAGGGTGGATGTAACGCGCCTCACGCGCCCCCTTTTGGAGGTCTGCCCAGAAGGCTGGATCTGCAAATCCCGCTCCGATCTGCAAGTCTGACAATCTTATAGCCCGTGCTTTCGTTGCTCCGGTGACATGGGTGACATGGATCATCCTTTGGAGAGCAAACTGGCCTAAATTTGAAAAATCTCTTTCCTGTTTTGATATGATTTCTGCTTTCTTGCCAAGAACAATCTCTGATTCGAAGACCTTGCCTAGGTGTAGAGTCGATGGCTGCAATCATAAGCTCTACAAAGCTGCCTTTTCTCTCATTGAGGGGATTTCCAGATAAGTTGCTTTTTGCCTCATTTTATTTTTTATTCTGTGCTTTTATGATGGTGTCTTTCAAGCTGCTACTCCTTCTCTTCTCTCCTTTGGTTGTTTTGGGTGGTTTTTGTTAAGTTCCGAGAAATCTTTGCGTGATTGGTTTTTATTGCGTCTCGTAATTGTCTTTGCGTTGCATGCGTCTGTTATCGTTTGCTCTTCCGAGATGTTTTACATCAAAGGAAGGGATTCTTTGAACCTTGCGGTGTTGATAGAGTGAAGCAGTACCAGTATTTATACTGGACGTGGAGAGCTAATGCCTCACTTCACTCACTGCTTTTCCTTCAAGCTTAACTCTGTGCTACCAATGGCTTTCAGTCCCAATTCTCAAGCTCATGTCTCTGTCCCCCGAAGATCACCTTTTGTCCCTTATACCTTGTTTCCTAGGTACCCTGTTGGTGGTGGTTCTTTTCTTGTCAACGATCTGAAGTATGTGCTGAGCAAGCGACCATGGTTCATCCATAGCCGTCTTCATACTGTAAAGGTGGATCCAAGATTTCCATGTAGCCACTGCCCGGATCAACAATCTCGTGGTGTGGGTTTGTTTGCCTAATCTCCCCTTGCCTTACTGGGAGGAAGATTATCTCAAAGCTATGGCTAAGCCTATTGGAAGGTACATTGATTGTGATGAGAACACTGCTTCTGGGGCTAAGTCTATGTTTGCTAGGATTCTGGTGGAATTAGATCTACGTTCTCCCCTTAAACGAATTGTTTTGATTCCTACTAGCTCTGGGAACCCTGTCCCAATTTTAGTATCGTATGAGGTCATTTATGAAGTCTGTTTTAGCTGTGGCCAACATATTGTGAGGCATGAGAGACACTTCTGCCCTCTTCACATCCTCAATGATAACTATTTTGCTGTGGAACTCTTTGCGAATGAGCTACATGTTTTTCGGCCAGAAATGGCAAATTTCGACTGTGTCAAGGCTATGTTCGAGGAGAACTTTGCTCTGGTGTTCCCTCAACCTATCATGGCCCGTATTGGTGGTAATTCTCAACCTGACAGTCAAGAAACTCATGATGGTTATCCCAAATAGAAAACCCTTTCTCGCAATGGTAAGGGAAAGGGTAAGTTCTATCAGAAACATGATGCTATTAATGTTTCTAAAGCTTTAGTTATCCCTAGAAATACCTTCAAGGATGCTACTGTAAACTCTGAGACTGGTCTCAATCGTGTGCCTGCTGGCATGATGAGGAAGAACCCTGGTGGTATATGTCCCTCTGGTGTGCAAAAAGGGAAAGATAAGGTGGTTGTGGAGATCCCGGAGGATTCTTCTCAGGAGGTGGATCAATTTCTGGATGCTCGTGAGACAACTCAATCTGAACTTGAGGCTATTTTGGGCCAAGATTCTGGTTTCAATGCTTTGAACCCAATGACAGCCTTCAGGGCTGATCCTAGCCCCAAAAAAGGACTCATGCTATGATTGAGCGTATGGAGGTTTTTGAGAATAAGGCTATGGATGTTGTTGTTGTTTCTGGTTTTAATGCGTTGCTAATATGGAATAGCCAGGGTAGTTCCTGGTGTGGGTTTCTAGCTCAGGTGAAGTATTATATTACTTCCTTGAGGCTCGATATTTTATGTATCCTAGATACTAGGATCCTTGATTTCGATCAAGCTAATAAAATTGCATCTTTTGTTTCGTATTACTTTGATAAGTTTGATTTTGTGAATTCTATTAGACAATGTGGTGGTATGTTACTTTGTTGGAATTCTTCCACTGTTAGCTTGGATGTTATTCAAAAACATAAGAGATTTATGCATTGTTCTATAACACATTACCAAGCAAACGACCTGGTATAACACTTTCGTTTAGGGGTGGGTATTTGGACCCGAAATCCTGATCCCGAACCCGTCCATCCCGTACCGATACCGAACGGGACGGGACAGAAAGTTCAGATACGACGTCCCGATACCGAACCTGATCCCGAATTTCTTAAATGGGCCGGGATCGGTATAGGCTCTATCCGTCCCGTACCGAATAGCCCAGTCCAACACTCCAAGTCTCCAACAGCCCAGTCCAACACTCCAAGTCTCCAACAGCCCAGTCCAACACTCAAAACCTAAAGGCAGAAACCAGAAAGCCAGAAAGGGCAGAAAGTCAGAAACGAAGAAACCCCAAGCCGAGTCTTCTCTTCTCGCCGAGCCTCCTCTCCTCTCGCCGAGCCTCCTCTCCTCTCCCCTCGCCGAGCTTTCTCAGTTCGTCGTCGCTCTCCTTCAATGAGAAAACTAGGAGTAAGTCTGTTCTTTTCAGTGTGTTCTGTTCTATTCTTTTGAAGTTCTGTTGATCTGTTCTGTGTGTTCTGTCAATTTAATGAATTTAATTTACAATCTGAATTCTAAAGTTTAATCCTCAATCTGAAGTTTACAATCTGAAGTTTAATCACAAGGTTTTGAAGTTTAATTACTGTCAGTATAGCTAAGAGTACTTGAGTTGTGAAGATCTAACTCTTTGGCTATGTTTAAAGCTAGTCTTCTTTCTTAGGTTTAGTGCAGTACTCCAGTTAGGCTTTTTAGCTGTTGCAGTGTTTGTGTTTGCACAAAAACATGAAAGCCAGATCTCTCCCTCTCTCTGGACCTGTGTTATTTGAATGAGTCTTTATCAAAGTAAATAAATGTGTACGGTCTGTGATAGGCAAGGTCTTCATTGTTTTGAGGTTTTGCAGAGGCTGAGATAGGCAAGGTCTGTGAGCTGAGACTAGAAATTAAGCAGATGCAAGTTTTGGCCGTTTTGCTTTTGGTTCTGTCCCGATTGGTCCCGAACCCGTCCCGAACTATTCGGTATCGAAACGGTTCGGTACCAAATCTTAAAAAATCCAATCTCGTCCCGTACCAATCCTGAAAAAAAATATAGAGATCGGTTTCGGGATGGGGTGAATCCCGAACCGTCCCATCCCGATCCCACCCCTACTTTCGTTTATGCCTACCCCCACAAAAGCTTTAATTGAATTTGTGGAATTTACTTGAGCAGTACAGACCTCTAAATGATGCTGCTTGGACCTTAATGGAGGATTTTAATAGTGTGACTTGTGCTGATGAGAAATTAGGTGGTGTTAACCCTAATAATGCTTATTTGCATAACTTTGTGAATTTTTTGAATAATATAAATGTGACTACTATCCCTTCTGAAGGCATGCCTTTTACTTGGACCAACAAGCACCAGGATCATACTGTGATTTATGAAAAATTGGACAGAACTGTGGCTAACCCTGCTTGGCTTACTATGTTCTCAAATGTTTCGGTTGACATTCTCCCCATGACGGGTTCAGATCATTGTCCAATGATGGTGACTACATTGCCATCTAAAGTAGTCAATTTTCATAATTTTAAGATTGAATCCTTTTGGTTTGGAAATAAGGATTTTGAGGATATCACTGCCTCTTGTTGGTATAGACAATTAGAACATGATCCTTATAAGCATTTTGTTATGATTTCTAATGCCTTTATGTGTAAAGCTTCTAGTTGGAGTAGAGATTGTTTTGGAAACTTTTTTCATAAGTGCTCTAGTTTACAACACGATATGACTTTATATCAATCTCAGTTGATGGATAATCCGGACTCGGTTTTCCTAAACCAAAAAGTGCTTGAGCTTTCTAAATAATTAAGTGACTTTTATCAACAAAAAGGCATTTATTGGGCCCAAAGGGCCAGGGAAAATTGGTTATCTCTTGGAGATAAAAATACCAAATTCGTTCACTCACATGCTACTGTTAGAAGGAAAAGGAATAAGATCACAGGTATTAGAAACGAGCTGAACATTTGGGTTACTGACCATTATGATATTGCTGATGTTTTAGTGCAGAGCTTTAAAAAGCGATTTACTGTTAGGTGTCATGGAATTGGTGGTGATTCTAATTTTTGTAGTATCTCCCAAAGACTATCACTCAAGAAGACAACTGTAGGTTGTTGGCTCCGGTTTCTTTGGAGGAGGTGAAACAGGCTGTCTTCTCCATTGGAGGCCTTAAAGCTCCAGGGTCTGATGGTATAAATGTTTTGTTTCTTCAAAAATACTGGGATCATGTTAAGGGAAATGTCTCAACTTTAGTTAATTCTTTTTTTAATCATGATACTTCTTGCCTAAATTTGATTAATCATACCAATATTGTTTTAATTTCTAAGACTGACAACCCTGAGCTTGTTACTCACTTCAAACCAATTAGCCTTTGTAATGTTATCTATAAAGTTATCTCTAAGATTATTGTGTTTAGACTTGAGTCATTGCTAGAAAAATGTATTTCTAAGAATCAGGGAGCCTTTGCTCTAGGAAGATCTATAGTTAATAACATTCTGATTGCTCATGAGATCTTTTCATGTTTCAATAAGACCAAAGCCAAGAGTGGCTCTATGGCCGTTAAAATATATTTTGAAAAAGTCTATGATCTTCTGAATTGGAATTATATTAGAACAACCCTCTCTAATTTTGGTTTTGATGTGAGTTGGATTAATCTCATTATGAGTTGTATTGAATCTGCATCCTTTTTTGTTCTTGTGAATGGTAAGCTTGAGGGGTACTTTAAACCCTCTAGAGGGTTAAGACAAGGAGATCCTATTTTCCCGTATATTTTTATCTTGTGTATGGAGCCGTTGATAAGACAGTTGAATCTTGTCACTGAAAGACTGAAAAACCATGTGGGAATTCTGTCTTCTCCCAATGGATTTAGAATTTCAAACTTACTATTTGCTGATGATTGTTTGATATTTGGCAGGGCTACTCCTAAGGCTGCTAGGAATATTTCAACAATTCCGTAGGATTTTGCTGGTACTTCGGGGCAGCAGATAAATTCAGATAAGTCTATTGTTTTCTTCTCTCCCAAAGTAGATGCTTCTATGAAATTGTCTATCTCTAATATCCTAGGAATTCAGAGAAGAAACTCTATTGGGAGGTATTTAGGTATCCATAATATTGTTTTTTGGAAAGACCCGCAAAATGCTAAAGAACTTTTAATTAAAGTCTCTAAGAGACTGAGTGGCTGGAAAAGTGCTACTCTTTCGAGAGCAGAAAAAGTTGTTTTATTTAAGACCAATGTTTCTGCGATCCCTAATCATGCCCTTTCTTGTTTTAAATGCCCTTCTAAAATTAGTAAGGCCATTGAAAAAGAAATGAGAAATTTCTTTTGGAGGAAGGGTGCTAACTCCCCTCCTGTTGCTTGGAATCATATATGTCTTCCCATAAGTTGGGGTGGTCTTGGTTTGAGACCAGTTGCCTTTATAACAATGCAGCTCTCGCTAAGTTAAGCTGGAGGGTTCTCATTGATAAGAATGGCTGGTGGGTTGATATTGTTACTAGAAAATATTTGAGAAAACATATTTTTTTCAGTCTCAAACCACATACAAATCATTCTTTGGCCTAGAAATGAGTGTTGGGTTCTAAACAACTTATCCTTAAAGGTCTTCGTTGGATTATAGGTAATGGCAAAAGTGTGAAGTTCTGAACCTTTAATTGAGTTGTTGACCACCCGTTATTGGATACTCTTAATGAGATTGATAAACCTACAACTGATTTGAATGTTGTGGTGGAAGACTTTATTGACAATGGAAACTGGAACATTCAAAAGTTAAAAGAACTTCTTAATGATTACTTTGTGAATCTGATATGTGCTGTTAATATCCCTGTTGATGACTTTGAGGATGAATTTGTCTAGGGTCCTGCCCTAAATGGTAGATTTTTTGTGAAATCAACAACTTGGCTATAGTGCATTGTGCCTAAACACTCTAAGGCACAAATACTGAACAAGGTTTGGAATTTGAAGGTTTCCCTAAAGCACGAATCTTTGCTTGGTTGTTTTTACGGGGCAGACTTAAAACTAAAGACTTCCTTGCTAGATATATGCATGGGATTGATACCTCATGCACCTTATGTGGTCACCATACTGAGAATATGAAGCATCTCTTCTATGGGTGTTCTTTTGTCAAGTCTATTTGGAATAGTGCAGGTCACTTGCCTTCCCCATCTTCCTCTTTGGATGTATAGATTGATCAGCTAATGAGAAATGAACTTTATTCTACTATTTAGGACTGCTTGGTGGTTTGCTATCATGTGTGGAAGGCTCAAAACAACTCTATCTTCCGCTCTGCCCAGCCCTCCCCTAACTCAGTTCTCTTTGAGGCTGCCTCATCTAGTGCTGCTTATCGTGCTTGTATCAATTCTACTGGTTATAGTCTTGCCCAAGCTTCTCTGCCAATTGAAGTACTCCGGTGGATCCGTCCTGTGCCCAACTGGGTCAAGTTAAATTTTGATGCTTCCGTAAATGACTCTTCTGCTGCTGCCGGTTTTGTCATCAGGAATGAGATGAGACATCCGTTGGTGGCTGGAGCTCGTCGTCTTGTTTCCAACAATGTCCCCTTTGCTGAAAGTTTTGTTCTTAGAGACGGTCTTCTTGCTGCGAAAAGATTCAACTACCATTCTGTTATGGTGGAAGACGACTCTCTCATCACGATCAATTGTATCAAGAAAGCTTGAGAGACACCTTGGCGCCTTAAGTCTATTATCCGGGACATTTGGAGTATTGCTAATAGTTTTGCCAACATCTAGTTCGATCATATGTTTCAGGAAGCAAATTTTCTTACTGATGCTGTTGCGGATTTGGGCCATTCTCTTCACTCCCTCAGATTGTGGGTTGGTGCTTTATCTCCACAAGCTTCTCAGGCTCTTTTGCTAGATTCTTCAAGTTTGGGATGCCTCAGAAGCTCATCTCTCTAGTGTGTTTGTATTTTTCTCTTCAAAAAAAAGGATTCATGTATTCACTACCAGGGGCGTAGGGAGAGGGTGGCGAGAGGGGTCAATTGACCATTCTCATAATTGTTCACTTAATTACTTTTTGAATGATAATTATATTATTATACCCTATTGACCCTCCTAATCAATGGTAACAATTAATAATAATGTTTTTTTACCTTTAATTGGTTCAATTAAATACGTGATTTTCATCTCTATTGTTTATGTTTTCTCTAATAAATCAATCTCATAAAGTCTTAGAACACTGGTCTAACTTCAAAGTCAAACTAATTGAATATTTTACATAGAGCAATTATGTTATTATCTTACTTTTCTTTTTAAAAAATAGTGAAACTTTATTCAAATAAAAAGCGGGAGAGCCAAAAATGACAATCCAAAATCTAATATGAAAGTTACGAAATGAAAACGTGTATGCGTCACTCATAACTTTTATGAAATTACATACTTATAACAAAAAAGTATATGAAAATTCTAAATCGCGAGATGAGTATATAAATTAAGTGATCTTGTTAAAATATTATTTGGATAAAAGTCATAAAACTCTATATGACAAAATTGTGAGCCAATTAAGGTAAAGGACTAAAAGTATCGATCACTGACTTAAACTGCAATGAATTGTTTGCAACCTAAACCAACTTATCAACATGCAAAATTAAAGACTAAAATGGACTAAGATTTTTGTGTTGGATATATAAATGAGCAATTATGTTATCAAAATGTCTCAACTACTTGAAATTACTTGCATATTCAATCTACTAGCATATTGACCAAATCATGATGTGGTTAGGATTGGGTTTTGTTATGCTTGCTTCTTGCACATTGTCTAAGATTCGATACAGGGAAAATTTGGTTTTGTACTGGCGAAGCTCCCCACCTCACACTTCCACATTACTCATTCCTTTTACAACCTGATCAAGACATTAAATAGCCAAACAATTTCTGCACTATCCAAACTCAGACCAAATAGATAGACTAAACAATATTACAAATGATGAATGGAGGAGCACCATGAAGATAGGTATTGAGCATATTCAACATGATTAAAGAATGGTGGAATCAAGTTGATGTTTAACTTCGGAATATGAGAGGATATTATTACTATTAAACAGTTCTTGGTATCTTGTTAATCAAGCTTTAAACCTAGGCAAGTCCATCACTTTAGAAACTAGTCAGATCAGACTACCCACTATCTCCCTCCTAATGAATTATCCTCCAATAAATGATTCAGGAGAACAGAAAAGAAGACCAATTTCCCTTTAACACTCACGAATCACCCTAAACCAAAAAGTAGCATTATCAATTTTGCTGGTGATACAGAATGAGAAAGGGTCAATTTCAGATGGAAATTGAAGAACCGTTTGATCGTGATAAATTTTAATCTGATATGCTGTAGATTTGATGTTCGGTGTCCGATTAACTATTTTAATATCTTTCTAGAACCGAAATGACCCTCCGAATCAAGCACGTTGCTTCGCCATGACCATCCAAATCCGTTCAGGGTCTCTAAAGACTAATTTACTTATTTTTAGACTTTATTTTTATTAGTTTGTTTTGAACTTTATTTTCTTTGTAACTCATGAACTTTAAGCTTTGTTGTTATTTTTGTTAGAGTTTCATACTAATATATAAGGAGTTTTAATTGATGTATTTCAATATCTTATCTTTTATAAAACAAAACCTTAGAGTTTAACTCAATTTCTTTGTTGATTCAAAAACCTTTCGAGATCAACTTGTAGATTTAGATCAAAACCAATTTGTGAATTCCAATCTATCTATTCTTTATATATAGTTCTAGCTGATTCTTTATATATAGTTCTGCTGCATCAGCTAGGCTTATGGTACACCCAGCATTTTCAAACTAGCAATAATAATTCTCTACGTTACGATCTTCTAAGATACATTGAAGGATATATTATATATACTGCTCTAATCCTTTTCAGGTCCCATAACCCACTAGCAAAAATGAGTCCCACTACAAAAGGGCTACCATCATTTTCCACTACCCCACCATTTGTACAAAGAGAAGAGCATATCAAGTGAGCTTTTGACAATTCCTCTCCTGTACTTTAAGCTGCAAGACATGGAGGACCTGCTCGTATTTTTTAGAGCCTTGACATCGAATCCTGTCTTGACAAAAGTTGAAAGAAAAGGCAAAAGCAAGACGCTATGGCATCTGACTTTGAATGCAATTTGAAGCTGAGCATACCGACTAAAGATAGGGGTGGGAACGAGACAAGCAAGGCATGGGACCCCAAGAGCATCTAGTGAGTTTTCCACGGGGCAGTGGGAAGGCATATCTTTTTTTTTCTTGACGTCTATGAAGGAGGATTCATTTCAGGCTTGACAACGCTGGAGGTGTCTGGTGGTTGTGTGTGATAAATTGCTGAGGCTAGTGAGACAGGCATGATGCAAAGAGCCTTCGATTGAAGGAACTGCATTGCTGCTCCAACATTTTCTTCCATAAGCTTAGCGACTTGTCGTTCTGTGCCATCATTAGACCATTTATCCCATGCCGGTTGGTTTCTACCACCTTCGCCACCTTCTTCCTGAGATCAGGACAGAGCCATGGTTGTTGATAATGAAAAAGAAACAAAGAGAATATATCAAACCTAAACCGTTTCAATTAATACCTCAACCGAAGATAGTGGGATGTCCGTTACAAGTGGTGCCACAGCACCAGCTCCTCCCAATCTACTCATACTCAAAACCTGTAAAGCATATGAATCGAGCGTATTAAGAAAATAAGAAATTAAAGCATATGAATCGAGTGTATTAAAAAAATAAGAAACACTGTCACTTTCTTCATCATCATAAGAAGACCAACTCCACTCCACTCCACTCCACACAAATCCCAAAACCTAACAAATCAGTCAAAAATAAACGAAAGTATCTACCATTTGTAATGATTTGACCAATACACTAAACCAACACAAGTTTCAAATTCATATATTATACAAAGACTGAGAAGTCCAAATCTGCCCACACTGGAAGGAACCAACTTATATCAGGAACAGGGTTCCAACTATCGTTCCTCATCTTTATCAGCAACAAAACACCCAAAGACATTGTTTCAATTTTTTTTAATTTATGGATAAGTTCGAAATGCAAAGACCTTTGACCAAGTTTAAGCTTGTAAGTGCAGACACTATCAGTATATGCTATGATGATGAAAAATTGAAAATGATTTTTTTGACACTAATGTAATAGGAGAGAATTAGCCAATTTGTGGACTCAAAGAAGTGTAACAGTAATTAGAATATGCATATCCAAAGGAAGATTGGATACAGTTTATGGTAGAGACACACAACTTGAACTGAGAATATTGATATCACAGGAAATAAAGCTTGTTTTGCAAAACTATATAACACAAAGAGGAGGGAGGAATGAGAGTTAAAAAACTGCATTTATGTTTACTATACCTTTACTTGGAGCTTCAGGAACTTCACATAATCCATTATTTCGTCAAGCATAGCAGCTCTGTCTGTCTGCAGAAACAAAAGTAGATATGTGTTCAAGGACGGAGATAAGAAGAGAATGTTGAATGCTAGCTTGTTTGAGTTGACATCTGAAGGAACATCAATAATAAGTAAAATATTCCTTAACATACCAGCATTGAAACAATTTCAATTACAAATGTAATCTTTACCAGCTGTTCGAATGCACCATCACCATGCATCATGTAACTTGATAGAAATGGTTATATAGGCATGCACTATCATGAAAAAACAAATCACTCAAGTGTTACAATAAAATCCCCAGTGAACTTGAAGTTTCACACTGTAACTCTCTTCAGCAAATAGTACCAGCCAATCCAAAAACCCAGAATTTTTCTTTTCAAGAGGTGGACCTTAGAACAACAAGCCAGCTAAAGTGTATTTGAAAGGATGTACAGCCTATATTATTATACTTATTATGGTATTAAAAGTTTGAAAAAAGTTTCATTCAATTGTGCCCTCTTGGCCTTGCAACATTAGAATACACAACATTAATCCTATCTGAGGTATAACAGATCCATAGTTACTGTAAAGTAGCCTAAATTAGAGTTAGAAATACTCACTTATCCATGTTGGTAGGAAAAAAATTATGATATTGTAACACCATTAGTTTAAAGAAGACAGGAATCTATCCTCCTCATCATACACAAACTTTTAAGATTGTAGTTCCTAGCGAGCATGAAGAAATATGGCACTGACCTTGTTCACACTGGGAACTAGTTCCTGCAACGCTCTAATTCTTTCTGCTATTCGTTCGCGGCGTAACTGTACAGAAAATATGCAACTAAGAATGATTCTAACATATATATATATATATATATATATATATATATAATTTTCATAAGAGTTCCAAGTTAACGTAGATCACAAAGTAGCATGCACTTCCTTAAAGAATCCAAAGAGAGTCTTCATTTATGACTAAATTGTAGTTACTCACCCGCTCAGCAATGCTATGTGGATCCGTAGCTTGTCCTCTTCTAGCCCTTACCCTTGGTCGCATAGCCGGTGGATGAGGTGCTGCAGCAACTGTACTGGAAATTGGTTGCCCATGGAAAACCTGCTAAATGCCACAATTTATATGACCAAGGACAGTATTTCACAGAGTAATGGTATTCCTTACTACCTATACAAAGGAAAACCACATTGGATCCTAAAATGTAAACACTGAGAATAAATTGAAAAAAGGCATATATACTAACTGAATTGCTTTCTACCTTTTCAACACCTACCTAATAATACTCAAATGAGTAAATGCATGTGTAAAAATCATTGTTATAATTACCTTAATCCCCAGAAATAAAAAGTTTGGCTCTAAACCCACATGCACATCCCTAACTTTTCACATGCTTGCTCCTTTTCACCCACCCGGTTTTCCAGAATGCTAATAGATATTTGGTTTTCATGACTTAAAAAGTGTATGTCTTCTGCTTTCTGTTTGATCCTGGCTAGACATTTCTCAAATCCCTTGTATTTTACTTCTTGTCATATAAGAGTACTTGAATCTCACACAATTAATTAAAAAAACCCAAATTATCATCCTTGTCTTATTTCACTTGTCTTCTTGGTTATTAAACAAACAACTAACAAAATTAATAAATACTTAATCCTACTTAAGTAAACACCAAGACCAAGCAATAAGCATTCTAAACTCATCACTAAACCACTTGAAAATCCATTAAAAGATTCGAACTTTTGAGTGATCAAAAGTTAAGTAATCTTACATTTTTTACATTAGAAGCTCTACTATCAACGACGTCGTCTGGAAACCGCTTCCCGCTCCCGGAGGCCTCCTCAGGCTTCAAGAACCCGACCTTCCCCTGTTCCAAGCTCAGCCCCAACGGGAACACTCCGCCGTGGAAGCCGCCGCCGGTCATGTGGCCGGAGTCGTCACCGGAGCTAAGCTGCAGCATCATCGCGGAGGGATTTCCGACCATGGCTCCGTCGGCGCCGGTCAGATTAGCATCGGCGGAGGCGAAAGTGGGGAGGCCGAGGATTTGCTCGAGGAAATCGTCGGCCTGGGGTTCGGAGGGGTTGTTGGCCATGGGGAGGGATCGGAGATGAGTTAGGGTTTTCAGAGAGCATCTACATGCAAAGAGAGTGAAGGGTTTGCTTTGTGCTCTGAAGACGAAAAGTGCTTAAAATGTTACTATTTCTGTAAAAGGGCCCGGAATTCTCTCTTATTACTCTCATTGCCATTTAAATTTGGCGCTTTAGCAGGGCAATCCAGTAAAATTACTTTACTAGAGGCCAAGTCCCGCTGCCCAGTTTGAAGTATTACTTTCTCGATACTCCGCGTGAGATTAACGGAGCACTCGAAAGTCTTCAGTACACAACCAACTCCAAGCAATCAGTTTCCACAACCAAAGGTACCAACTGATACGACCAGGCCTCATCATGGCCGGATTAGGGTCGGTCTGATCTTAAATTTTAAGGTTTAGTATAAAGTAGGATAGAGCTCGGTCAAAATCAACAAAATTTAGGACCGGATATATAGGATAGGGTCGAGGCTTGAGTATGTAAGCCATAACCCGCCTTAGCGGCCCATTTTGTTAGGGCTAATAGGGTCGAGTAGGGATGACCCTTTAAATAGGGCTAAACAGGGTTGAGACGGTCTTGTTATTTTTTTCTCACAATTTAGCTTTAAAATTATATGTAATGAACCTTATTTTTTGGTTATATTTAACATGCATGCATGCATATTATACTTAATTTAAGACATCTATCTATAAACTAAGTGGTTGTACTCATATATCTCACGAACTAATTCTTTAAATCATCAAAATACAATCGTTAATCAACAAAACAATAGGAAATCAAAGCTAGCAAATTAACTACAAAAAGAAGATTAGTTGTATTGTATCTAAAAAATAAGAAACATATTAAAACAACAAGAAATTACTAGGGCCTAAAGGACGGGCTTTTATGGTCGGGCCGGGTTCGGCCCTAAAGGGCTCATTAGGGTAGGGTCGTAGGGTAGGGTAGGGTAGGGCCGGGTTTCATTTGCTCAACCCTTACCGTACCATACTCGAGAAGGGCAAGGGTCATCCCGCCCTAATGGAGGGCAGAGTAGGGCTCCGGCCCTAGAGGGTAGGGCGGGCTAGGGTTGAAGTGTAACATCCCGTTCTGAAAGTTACATTTTTACCGGAATTAGATGAGTTACAGAGGGTGGTAACCGCGCTGTTGATTTTCCCCGAATTAATATTCGAGTTTAATATCGAAATATTTTTGATTCTGGGGGAATATGGAATTAATGACCCGAGGTAGTAGATTATGTTAATACGAGTCCACCGGTATGTCTGAAATATTTTTCGGAGCTACGGGCTGTTATTTATGGATTTATTTAGTTTACAGAAGTTATGAAAGTTATTTACTCTATCGTAAAAATGTGACCTTACGATAAGTCGAGAATTTGAGGAAATTTCTTTCGGGAAAGTTGTAGAGGACGTTAATACGAACTCATGGGTATGTCCTACGCTTTAATCAGAGTTCGTATGCGAAAGTTATGCGGGTTTATGTGTTGTTACTGTGGGTAAATAGTAAATGATAAAATATCTAATTACTATTCATAGTAACTTTTTCATAGTTGATCTGGGCCGTTGATGGTGGAGATCAAATCTGAGCCCTTGGTTTTTAAATATATATATATATATATATATATATATATATATATATATATATATAATCGGATATGGGGGAGGGGGGACCTTCTCTCTCTACTCGACGGAGACTGTCTCGGTCTCGTCGCGCCGACGCGCGTCACCTTTACCGCCACCACCCTTCGACTCACCAACCACCAGAACAACCAAGCAGGCGCTAAGGAGCAGCTCCACTGAGGGGGCAGAGAGACGCGCTAGAGCTCCGACGAGCTCAGGCCAGCCGGATAGGCGTAGCAGACGACCAGAGAAGAAGCCAGAAGTTCTTGGAGGAGATGCGAAGCTCGTAGGAGGAGGAGAGAAGCTTGAAACAGCCGTCGTCGGAGAGGATTCATCAGGGAGATCTGCTGCATATTCATCGAGGTATAAAAACCTCCACGTTCCTCTCGATTTTTATATTGTTAATATGCTGGGATGTTGTAGAACGTAGGATTGCAGATGTTAGGAGTTTGTTTGGCCGGAAAAACCTGGTTTTCTGGTGAACCAGCGATCAGAGAATCAGAGGGGTAAAAACCCTGGTAGATTGGGATTTTTACTAAATTACTATGGATATAAAATGTCATAACTGTCCTTGGTAGTTTATGATAATTACAAGGGTGCCACCCGGGTTGAAATCTTGAAAATACCCCTGGTAATTTTGTATATTTATAGGGGCTGCCATTAAGGTTGAATTTCCTAAAATACCCCTGGTAGTTTGAGATAATTACCGGACTGTCACTGTGACTGAAATCCCATAAATGCCCTTGATAGTTTTGCATATTTACAAAACCGCATCTGAGGTGAAAATGACATAACTACCCCTGGAAATTTGAGTTAATTACAGGAATGCCATTAGGGCTGAAATCCCTTAAATGCCCCTGGTAATTCCAGTTATTTACAACGATCTCATTTAGGAGAAAATATCATAAATGTCAATGACTGTTTGGTTTATTTACGTGGATGCCATTATAGCATATATTTGTGTGGGTATGTTATTTATAATTATTGTGGTTGGTTTTATAACCTGTTGTAATTATTTGATTGTTGTTTTTTTTATAATGGTGTTGGTATGTTCGGGTTAATTCCGGTAGATAGTTCATTGGAAGATACCTCAGCGGATAGTGTAAGCTCCGGATAGGCATTAGGCGTGACCATCCGTACTATTAAATCGACCGTTTTGTAGTAAAGCGGGATTTTTCCAGTTAGGACGTTTTTATACAAGAGCTATGTGTGGCTTGATCCCTGAAGACAGGGTACGTAGGCAGCCTGACCGGGATTCAGGTGCAGTCACAAATAATATTAGAACCCTAGGTCCTCTAAAATGTTTGGTTTGAGATCCAAATGCAGGATTCGGGATAACCTCCTGCTGTGAGGTCTATTCCGGTTTCGTTTGGATCGTTTAAAATTGGTTTGGGAATTAGGGTTATCCTTTTTCTCTAGAGGGATTTCGAGTAAATCTCTCTTGGGATGAGTCTTGGTTCTAACCTAGGTTTAGGAAGGTAAACTTGAGTTGGGGCTTGACACGAAAAGCCAAATGATAAGGCCTAGATTCGACAAAGCGCACTTCTCCTATACTTGTTAGAGCTCGAAAACTCCATGGTTCAAATGTTTCCATAGCTGAATTAATGTACAACCCTCAAGGGCTATCATTCTAGCTACGAAGAATGCTATTGTCAGATTCTGTGTTGTCCAGGTGGTTCTTGCCTTGTCGAGGTGTTTTTTTATATATATATATTTTTTGTTATCAACATGATATGTTTTTTTATATATCTTTTTAAAGAATTTATGGTCAGTCACCGTTGAATTTAAATCTAAAGATAAAATACAAAACAAACTTACTTAAAAGTAATTCTCTTAACTATTAGATTTAGATCTAACCGTGACTAACCATTATTTTCTTAGTCAGTCATTGACTAGATGAACACTACTCGTCTATTGTGAGTCAAACTCACGATCTTTTAAGACTTAGAAAAAAAATATAACTAATTATGCTAACACAAATAGCTGTTAAACATTACCTTATATTGATTTACAAGAATGAGAAAAAGTTACCCCAAAAGCCGGAATGTAAACTGAAAAAGAATTACCAAAAATGTAAGCGGTTTCCACTATCAGAATTACCAACCAAAAAGAAAATTTATCCTGGAATGTAACGGCCGAGAATTTATAACATATGAGTAGTACTGACCTGAACTAAAACCCAGTGAAACCCTACAAAAGCCGCGCATTTGTTTATACTCAACTTAAATGGCTTCTTCTCTTAAATCTGGTTTTCTTCACCACCTGAAGAACCCTCAAAGCCCATTGCTTGTTCGTTCCCCACATCAAAAGGCGACCCTTTCTTTCAAGAAGTTTACTCCAATGGCTTCTCTGACCAACACCAACGCCACCGTCGGCCTCTCCCAAACTTTCATCAAACTCAAGGAGCAAGGCAAGGTATGCAATTTATAGGATTGCATTTGTAAAGATTTGATCTTTTGATGATTTTGGTGTGCCATGACTTGCATGTGCTTGATGTTGAGAAATTCGCAGACCCATCAAGGCCTTGGCTTTTATTTGTTCTCAATCATTTTGGCAAATGAGCATATTGTTTTGACATTTCCCTGCTGGCTTCTGTATTGGGTCTATTGCATAATTGGGTTTGGGGAAGAAGGTTCTGATTGATTAGAACTTTGAATGAAGTAAATAGTGGGCGAATCAAGAGTTCAGAATTGTAGTAAATTTAGTGGATTTAGTTGGTCAGAAGGTATGATTTGAATAGTTTTGAGCAAATTTTACTTGATTTGCACTATTTTGATCAGTTAAATATTAGAGTAATTCGGTTTATTAGATAAATATTTCTGAGGATCAGGATTTGTGGTTGATTTTAGATGGGATTGTTTATTTATGTGGATTATGTTGTTTTGATCAAGATGTGTTTCTGTGCAGGTTGCATTAATCCCTTACATAACTGCTGGTGATCCTGATCTATCAGTCACCGCAGAGGCATTGAAGGTGCTGGATTCATGTGGATCGGACATTATTGAACTAGGTGTACCGTACTCGGATCCGTTAGCAGATGGGCCTGTTATTCAGGTTGATAGTCTTTTATCTTGTCATTCTGTATGTTCTCTTTGACAATCGATGTTCAATCGGTTCTTGTTCTTATAAGTTTTAATCTCTTGTGGCATTTTATAGGCCGCGGCCACTCGTGCCTTGGCAAGAGGGACGAATTTGAATAAAATCCTGGCAATGTTGAAGGAGGTATCTTCCATGCAATCTTTGTATTATCTGATAGTTGTTAACTTGCTGCTAGAATAAATTACCAATTTCTTGTAATTTTATTTCCAGAATTTGCATATAAGAAAACTTCTGTAATAATATCATATTTGTTTACAAGTGAAAAACATGTTGAACATTACTATTGTTGTGACTAAAAATAAAATCTGCTGTGGTTTATGCAACATATGAAATATGGATCCAGGCATCTAATTTATTCTTATATTAACATACTTCATATCTCTATCTGATGCACATAAGAATTGTTATCATATTTCTTCATTAAGTGATGCATGATGTGCATACATTGTGAAGTGGTCAGCAGAGAAAGTATGACAACTTCATTTACAAATTTTTGAGTCACCCCTCTCTCACTCTCAATTAAAATGATCTTATTATGCACATATTGTTGAATGTGTTCAGGTGATTCCTAAGGTATCTTGCCCGATTGCACTTTTTACATATTATAATCCGATTATGAAGCGTGGAGTTGGAGAGTTTATGTCCACCATTAAAGACGTTGGTGTACATGGTATGTATATATTAACTGTTATTGAATCTTATGAAATCTTCAAAAATAATAACATCCAGAAACTTATTCAACTACTGGTCAATGTGATACTTAAACTTGTTGTTATAGAGTTTAGCTGTACATGTTATTTAGGACATTGCAACTAATGATATGCTTCTTCCCTGATCGTACTAGTACCCACTAGTGTAAATACATAAATTTTTATAGTTAGTGTGTACCACCAACTTTTTATTGCCACTTTCCCAAGGCTGTTCATTGTTATGTTATCACCTTATAATAAGTTGTAAGGTGTTGGTGGTGTCTAAATACTCATTTGCATTTCATTGAGTTTGTACATTATAATATTCTTGGCACAATTTTTTTTATATACAGATGTACATATCGTAAGAGATGTGACTAGATTACTGATTCCATATCTGTTTGTAGGACTTGTGGTTCCAGATGTCCCGTTGGAAGAGACAGAAATTCTGAGAAGGGAAGCCTCGAAAAATAATATTGAATTGGTTTGTTTCTCAATAAATTTTCCAATGCATTCTCTTCAAATTGTGGACAGTACTTTAGACGATTTTGTGATCACTTTTGGATGTGATTGTAATACTTTAGCACTGCTTGTATGATTTATAGGTTTTACTAACTACTCCCACCACTCCAATGGAGCGAATGAAGGCTATTGCAGAAGCTTCCGAAGGGTTTTTGTATCTGGTAAGACTCCTATCCTTCTGTCCTCTAATTTATTTTGAAATTTTGTCCTTATGTCATAAATCATAATATCACAAGTATTCCATTTAATATGCTCTAAGTAGACTTAAGAAGGCTGTTGTTCTATGAGAAAGATTCATCATTCAGCTTGAATAAAGAGTGAAGCTATTGTGTAGTAGCTATTACTTGATACCATGGAAGTAATTACTGAATTTAGGTTTTGCAAAGTGCACGTTTTTTTATTTGAAGGTTTCTCCATGAACATATACCTTTTATTTATCAAGATTCTGATGCCAATATATCATTGTTAAGTATATGCATTATTTTGAATTGTAGGTGAGTTCAATTGGAGTTACGGGGGCTCGAGCATCTGTGAATGAGCGAGTTCCTGCTCTTTTAAAGGAAATTAAGGAGGTTTGTTTTCTCAGTCACTTAATGGTGTAGGATTTGATAGAAGTATCTGTTGGTGGAGAATTCAATTCTTTTGTCAGTTTTCCACGTCAGGACCTAATGACTACAATGTCTTTTGATGGAATGGCTTTTGATTATTTGCATAGGGAAAATATATGATATGCTTGTTTGCTGAGCAAGTGCTTTATTTTATTTGGTGCCTAGTGCAATTGTGCTAGAATTGATAGAAATAATCTCTTTTAGGATATGTTTGTTTGCCCGGATAAGTAGTCGGATAGGACCAAAAAATCTCCAATCTGGTGTTTGGTTGGGTAGATAGTTCTCAGATTGGAAATTTATATCTTGTCAGAGTAGGATATAAATTCATGTTAGAGAGGTGTTATATAAAAAATCCATCTAAGATTTCACGATCAGCCTTTGATCATGATCTATGAACAGCCCTCCTATTCTCTGTCCCATATCTCAATTTCTCTCTCTATCTCAATGAGGCCTCCACGATTCTATCCTGCATCGGCCTCTCTGGCCTCGCCGTCATGGGCTGACCTCCAATTGACGAGACCTTCGATGGCGCTGTCATCATTCCGTCAAGATCGGCGCTCCTGTTGATCCGATCTGAATGGAGAAGCGAGGGAGTTCTAGAAGCGAGGGCCGCTGGTGAAGAAGAATGGAGAAGCTTCATTTGGTTGTGGCCCTGACCTGGAACAGAGAGCCGCGTTGAGTTGTTGGGCACATAGAATGAAGCTCTGTATTGGCTGGGAAGAGGATGAGATAGAGAAAGAGTGTCGACTGTGAAGGCCAGGAACGTGGGTTGGTTGAGAAGAAGGGGTCTGTTTTGATAAAGGATTTGATCCTGTACTTATCTTATCAAGCTCTAATCCTTTGAACCGAACACATGAAATCATTACATGAAATCTTATGCTTATCCTAATCTAATCTTATACCTATACGCTTCCTATCCATGATACAAAACACCTTCTTAAGATCATGTACAAAACTAACAGTTCTGTGTTTAAGAGAAACAATTAGGATGGAACTGAGCACTGGACTTGATTATGTAAGCAGCCAACTGAAATAACATTAGCAGTTGATATGATTTTTTTGTGTAATATGCTTGTCTTTTATGTGGCAGGCTACATCAAAACCTGTAGCGGTTGGTTTTGGCATTTCGAAGCCTGAACAAGCTAAACTGGTTAGTGTTTTAACATATATTAGAATGCCTCAATCTTCATAATGATTTCCATAATTTAATTTTATACCAGTACTGAATCATACAATGATTTACAGGTTGCGGGGTGGGGAGCTGATGGTATCATTGTCGGTAGTGCGATTGTGAAGATTTTGGGTGAAGCCAAAACTCCCGAGGAAGGACTGAAGGAACTGGAAATCTTCACCAAGTCTTTGAAATCTGCTCTCCTTTAATCACATTTCTCGTTTTCTTTTTCTTTCCAAACCACAGCTGAAGCCTTTGTAATCCAAACGGTCACCTACACAGAGCAAGGGCGCTCAATCTACTATTAATAAAACTAGAACAGAAGTTTGACAAAGTCAAATTGTTAAATTTATCATAAATGCCTTTGGATTAATTGAAATTTAGATGGGTAGAATGGTCAATTCTTTGACAGTTTTTATATTTTTTTAAATCTCAATCTTTTTTTTAGAGAAAAAAACTAGAAGGAATGAGAATAATGTCTTTAATCAATAAACTGAAAATAAAAAAAATAAAAAAGAATCTATTGCAAAGTAACAAATGATAAAAAGTAAATTAAGTGCGAATGAAGGGGGGCGAAAGCCTGCAGTTGTAATTTACGCAACTTTGGTGCAACATTGAATGGAATTCCCAATTTCACATCTAATATTTTATTTACCATCAGCCTAATCAAAACAAAATTAATTCAGTTATGTATATGACTCTTCAGCTTTTCTTAAAGGTTACACAACAACTTCCATCAAATCAAGTGCCAAGTAATAAAAGAAAACTACCACTGTAAATTGTTAATACCGGAACTTAATTAACTCATAGTTAATCAGACCGCACGTGTCGGCCCTCACTTTCATATATCATTTTACTCCGCCGTCACTTCCTCAGGTTCTCCCCGCCCTTACGCTACCCTACGATCCGTACCACACTACCCCGCCAAATTTTATTCAATAAGAAACAAACACATGTCGAATGAACCTCAGTAACGGTATCAGATGCCAAAGTCCAGCTATTACCGTGTTACGCAGAGCAGCGGATCCGGCTCTACTTGTCCGAATTTCTCCGATACATTAAAGGAGAATCAGAGTTGGTGGGCTCTTTTCTCTCGCAAACAATAAGAGACGCGATCACATCCCGGCAAATTAGAAAGCCGCCGACTATGCATTCGGCGTTTCCGGCGGACGAAATCTCCGGCAACTTCTGGACCTCCTCGCCGTCTCTCCCCATGAATCGGAGCCCCTCCGAGTGGGCCTTCGAGCAGTTTCTCGAGGAAGTCGTCTCCCCTCCTCCGCCGCCGCCAACCGCCTCGGATCAACCTACCGTCGCCTCCGCCCACTCCTCCACGTCGAATCGCGAGGAGGTCGATGAGGAGGTCGTCGAGATCAAGAAGCCCGATCGTCTTCAGCAGCACAATTGTCCGCCGTCGGATCCGCCTGCCACGGCGCCGATTAATTCGGATCATTACCGCGAGATTCTCAAAAGCAAGCTCGATCTCGCGTGTGCTGCTGTCGCCCTCACTCGGGTAATTATAATTCTCCATTTTTACAAATTTGATAAGTTAATTTTAATTTTTTAAATTTCTTAAATTGTGTAATGAATGTGATTGCAGGCTTCGTCTTTGAATCGTGTGAATTCTGTAGCGCACGCTCAATCTATAGTGTCACAGCCTTCGCAATTGATTCATAATAAAGGTGTTAGATTTTGATATTGATTTATGATTAATAGTTACAGAAAATGAGTAATGTTAGTGTTTGACTTAGAGGAATTATTTTGATATGGAATGTGCAAGGTGCTGGTTATGGTTTGCCGCAAAGTGAGGCTGATGCTAGCCCGCTTGGCATTCCGGCATTACCTGCTATTCAGAAGAAAGTTCAAACAACTAGTGGATCGTCAAAAGATGACTCAGATGATGATGACCTGGAAGGGGACATTGAAATTACCGAGAATATGGGTCCTGCTGATATCAAGCGCGCAAGGAGGTGAGTCGTTTCATGTTGTTTCTATGTATCTTTGTTTTATGTTATGGAAAAGAGGCGGTATTTAGGGTCATTGAGGTGCGATAGAATTTCTGTGTATGACTATTATGTTACGGACATCAAAAAAATTGAATGTCTGGATGGTTGGTCAAACATGTGGCTCGATTGGATTCAGTTTTGTTTTGAAGCAAAATGAGTAGATTTGGAATGTGGGAATGGTATCTGTTCATGGATTTTCCCCTGATGAAGTTGTTTGACAACAGGTTTGTTGTAAAAATTGTCAACTCTGATATCAGGAATGCAACAGATACTACTCCCCCCATATGCGAGTTAATACCATATTTGGTAAATCTAAAAACATAGCCCTTTATCAATTGACATGTTGATGGTGCTCAGGATGCTGTCGAATCGAGAGTCAGCTAGACGCTCTAGAAGAAGAAAACAAGCACAAATGACTGATCTTGAGACTCAGGTGCTGCTCCTTGTTTTGATTTGTAATAGTAAATCATGCTCTCTTCATCTTTCCAAAAATAGTTATTGTTAGTAGAGACCATTATGGAGTTGTATGTTTGGTTTTGTATAGGCTGGCCAACTAAGACTTGAAAACTCTGCACTCTTAAAGCAACTCACTGATGTGAATCACAAATATGATAATTCCGTTGTTGACAGAAGAATATTAGAAGCCAATATTGAGACATTAAGAGCAAAGGTACAGATATACTTGTGTTGCTTGCTTTTCCCTGGTCAACATATTGTTGATTTTCATTTTTCATACTGGTTAACACTTACATTCTCTGAACTCTGAAATTGTCAGGTGAAAATGGCAGAAGAATCAGTTAAGAGGAAGACAGGGATCAACCCACTTCATCTAGCCATGTCTAATGTAGTACCTAGACCAAGCATGGCATCACTAGGCAATACAATGGACGCATCTGCCAATTCTTCTGTGCCGATGCAATTGACCTCCAATCATCTCTTTCATCCAGTGGCTCCTAATATCAACACTCCACCACATCATCAGAGACTAGATACCACCTTCCCTGGAAACCCCTCAATTCCTCTAGTTGGAAACCAACAGAGTACTGTTGGGCAACCAATTGTGAGGGGAAGCAACACAACTGAAGTGCCTTCAGTTCAGCACACAGCTAGCATAGATCACATTCACCGGCAGCTGCACCAGCAGCAACTCCGGCCAGGAGTGAATCCCTGTGAAGCATTGCCGGGTTGGAACCCTCAGATTCCCCATCAAGTCCCCAAGAATAAGTAGAACTGAATGTAGTATTGTAGTGCTTTTTTATCCCTTCCGATATTACTGCTGGGGATAAAAAGCTTGATTGGATGTTTAAAACATGGGAGCACTTAATGAATTTGAATTTCTACTTTCTTTTGCTAAGTTTTGTGTTTCTCATATGAGATTGAGACTAAAGTGCTGCCCATGTAACCTCCCAAAGCAACTAGTTAGAACCAATCTTCTAGCAATTCAGGCACTGGGATGCAGGTTGTATGCTTGTACAGTAAATACTAAAACCTAGCTTCATTAAAGAATATAATTTCTCTTTAAAAAAAGAATATAATTTCTTTTCTAAATGGTCTAAAAGTCTTACATTTGAAAGAAATAAGAAAACATTATTACATGAGCCGAAAATAATGATACAAATGGCAATATGTTCACTAAATTGACTGCTGTATTTTGGCACCAGCTTGGAGACCTGAATGCACTTTGCTTTGAAAGTGAGATTCCAGCCTGCAAGAAAAGATAAATTGATTGACATTATAATTCATGATAGATAACGATCAAAATGACAGGGGATACAAACACCATGCCTGGTTGCACACTTGTAGTAAATGGTATCGGGAGAATTGTAAGTGCGTGCATTTGCGAACATCCTCTTGGCATCCGCAACAAACATCTCAAATGTTACATAATACTGCTCCGACTCTACCCTCTTTGACATTGTCTTTAGATCTGCACCATATTGAAAATCCAACACGTCACAAAGTTGAGAATAATGCAAAACTTAGTTACCTATGCTAACCATAGCTTAGAAGAGGTGGAAAGTACTTGTTAGTGATTTCCAGTAGCTAGTACTAAGACATAATAGATGGTGAGTAAACATCTAACAAACTTTGTATTAGCACACAAGTTATGGGGACTAGGGTACCATGCCTTTAAATTTGTAATAGCTTTCAACTCAAAATAAAGCCAAAACTATGCCATGACCCAACCCACATTATCAGAGTCAAATAATGTTACAATTTTAATGAAAGCACTTTGAAACAATTCCAGATAGGAAGTAGGAACGAACTAAAGTTGGTGGCCATGATATAAAAACCATTCTGTTGCATAATAGATTGAAACAGAAAAAATCCTTACCCATAGGATCTTTGATGATGTCATAATAATCAGGAACATCACGTGCATCGACTGGCTCCTTGAATGGCCACGCATCAACATGGTCATGCATAGACTGCTTAAATGGAAAGTTATGTGGTCAGAATCTAGATAGTGGTGACAATAGGAAAATGGAAAATTCTCATGTTCGTCTACAGACTTTGAACTCACACAGATGTGTTAAACTTAAGTAATTACAATATTCCAAAACACCTTTGTATTCATTATGGGGGAAAACAATCAAGAAACCTCAAAGCCTGTTATGCATTATATCATATCCTACCCTCTGGTTCCTTTAAGGGATACTAAGATGATAGTCCTATGCATATTTAATTTAAGGACAAGTCGACCAATGATTTGAAATAAATTTTACTTAAGAGGCATGTAAAAAAAGATTTGCAACATCCACGCAGGTCAAAAGAAGAGAGAGAGAGAGAGACACGGGTGCATAATTTCCTTTGAAAAATCTAGCTTTATCATTATTCCTGAGGTTCCAGCAGTGTATTAATAACTTGATATGGGTTGTATAATGTACTACGTCAAATGTATTTATCTAATAAAAGTAAGCGAAACTCAAATTTAAACTTGAGAAAGATGAACTACGAAACTAACCTTTAGAAGTGCACGCATGAAAGCAGTCAAATGCTTTTTTGCATTCTCTGTGGAAGCTGTCAAAGCTCCAAAACGTGAATGTCCCCATTGATCAGGAGTCCATCCGGCCTCCCCTATTATCAGAATGATCATAAACTTACTTAGCACTCCAGAATCAGCAACACAAACACTAGCATCTCAGTTTATGAGCAAAAGAATTCCATTAGGGTATAAAAATGAGATTTCCATGATATTAGTGCTTCTCTCTTGATCAACTATCGGTAGCATATATATACTCCGCCAAAGTGTCATGTATAATTAAATTAAATTCCAAGTCATCTAAATTCCAGAAACTCCAAGTTTACTACAATCTAAAAGTTTCAAGCACCCTACTGTATGAGATACTTAAATTACTCTTGCTTAATAGAAGCTAACTTTCAGGTGGTGCATACTGTGCATTTAGTCCCAACATCATACCAAATGCTTATTTACACTAATGTATAAGCCAAAAACTCATAGTTGGTGTAATATGCTAGACTCCTAAATTATGTCCAGTAGCCTCGTTTATATAATACTACAACTGTTTAAACTGTAATAGTAAAACAAAAATGTCATATTTTCAAACAAATCGTTTTGATGTCAAATATTAAACTTTCAACTAGTTGACATAAATAAAAAATAAATGAAGATATAATTTTCGGAAGTACAACATTTAAATGCATTCAAACAAGGAAAATCAGTCTAAAGGTTGCTATGGAAAAATAAAATAAAATTAGAGGCACCTATAGATCCAAGAAGTACATAATGGAATGCCCTTCATTATGCAAAATTACTTACTTAAGCCAGGGATGTCCTCGACCTTGATGAGTTTTTTAGGAATACCAGCTTCTTTCTGAATAAATAAATAAATTCAAGTTAAGTTTTAAAAAACAAATATAGCACAGCAGAAAAATGCCATGACAGCAGATTCTCAATAGCGACCAGATTCTCATTAGTATGCCCAATATTCAACCGGTTAGTTGTTAACATATGAAAACGTGTCACAAGCGACCAGATTCTCATTAGTATTGATAAGTTTCAGAATATACCTTTTGGAAATCAATGCCAGGATAAACAATATGACAATTCGAGAGCTCTCTTATCTTTTCATCAATTGCCTATCATATGACATAAAACACGCAGAAATATCTAGATTAGAGTAAATCCATGTTGGTGCAATATACATGCTTTGGCATCCACCATTACCATGCAAACACATCTAAACATTGATTATACTTATAAGCAAACAAATTGACTATTACCTGCCTTTGACGACGAATCATAGTTGATAAATCAGTATATGGAAGCTTAGGGTCTATTTTGCATTCCATTAGGATTCCTCCATCATAATCTTTTATATAGCTGCAAATCATGACAAATGCTGACATAGTTATAAAAATATTCTCCGACGCAGAAAGATATAATTATCTAGAAATACACTTCAGATGAAGGACAAGCAGCTTAAAAGATATCTGTTTATCTTATCTTTCCTATTTTTCTCTACATTGGCATGAAAATAGTAATTAAATGTACAGAAAATAAAGCAGCAGTTGTATAAATGCTAAGTCCCTTCCCCAAATGGCGTTTGAGACCACGACAAGTTTGTTTATTTGTTTTATGACTTTATCAGTGACAGCAGGTATAATAACACCCCAAAATCTGAAAACAGAATATGATAGTTTCATACAATTAAGGTGATGTATATAACATACCCATGCCATCTGTCCTTCTCCAAGTAGATCTCCTTCGTAAAACCCTGCAAGTAAATACATAAGATTTAGTGCAACCTCTTCATTTGTTGCAGTCCATCATTAAGGAGCACAGAAAAAAAGAGATCTGAATTAAGTACTTCAAAAGCTGAGACTTCAGACCCAAAATTTCTAAAGCACATATAGTTTTGCCACTCTTAGTTTATGCTGAAGCAATGAGTATAAATCCTGAAAGAAGATTACAAGAGCAGATAATAAGACCTGTTTAATAAAATAGCCAACGGCATTATTGTCAGCATATGTCAGGAAATGGGTTAGCCCATCAACATCCCGTGCATGCTGTTTTAAGTGATTCATAAGTCTGGTGCCATAACCTTTTACTTGTTCATCAGCTGTGATTGCGCAAAAAGCAATCTCTCCAAACCTTTGGCTGTAATCCAAAAGAAGAGTGTTGGTAACAGGGGGACTGTTGTAGCTCGTAGATGAAACAATAACACTAATACATGAACAATCGAAAGTACTATATAGTCTATATATCTATTTGCCTTTCATATACAACGATACACAGGCTATGATAGATCATGATTAAAGAACATTCATTAACACTTCGCACTGGCTTGATGATTTTTTACATGCTCAAACACCTGGGCCTCTAAGACTACCAGCATTAACTGTAAAGAAGTCCTAAGTACCATTCTCTTATCATAAATATCACTAGAAGTTCCTGTAAGTTTCACAGGACGGACAATGAATAGACAGAGTTCAGCAAAGTTCACCACATAGGGGTGAACCAACTTCGAAGAGCCTAATCATTACATGTTCAAACTTTGGGATTTCAGGAATATGAGCCCCAACTATATTCCAAAGTATTTAACTATGTAATAATACAAATATGATCATAAAGTTACTGGAAGTTTCAGAGGCACAAATAATGAACAGTGTCAAAAATTGCTACATATAATTTAGGAAAGATACTAAAGAGATCGCTTGAAACTGTAAATAAACTTACGAAATAACAATAATATAGTTCTATCAACAGTAAAAAACCAGGAAATGTAGTGAATGATTTTACAAAATTGATCTAGTAGCCCTTGTTATATTCACTGAAAATCTTTCATTTGAGTATACAGTGCAAACATTAGAACCTAAAACATAAGTTTAAGGATGTGGAGATCAGGAGACGGAGAAAAGGTATAAACTTTACCTGACATATGGTCGATACGTTATGCCACCAACAACATGATTACGTCTGATAACCATAACCGACTTATGGGTCCTGTGTGATCCGAACATGAAAACCATAAAACAAATTTAGAGGAAACATTAAAATGAACTACAAGTAGTTAGAATGAGCTATTGATTTAATCGTATTACCTATCCATAACCAGTCGAACAATGTACTCCTTGGGCATGTTTGGTAGTTGCCTGGCAAATATGTTCTTCAATCCTACCAACCTGAGATAACCAAAAGCATAGGTAATTAAACTCCACACCAGCACAAAACTTTAAATTAATACTAGTTCGAGCTCCCACAGATTCATAGGACACAAATACCAGATCATATGCTGATCAACACCATCATTCGAAAGCGTCGCAAACTTGAGTCTCCCTGCTTCCTCCTAAAATTGAAATCACATACAACAATACAAACATCATATAACCAAGAAAATTACACACACTAAATCATAATGCTCAATTTCAAAAACACAATGTACCTCTCTTTTCAATAGCTCTTCTCTAGCACTATAAGCTCCACTGGTTTGTATATTCTCTGTGAATATTTTAGTTGCGTCTTCCTTCACCATTATTCCCGGCACCGCCGAAGTAGGTCCCACCGCACTGGTCCCGGCATTCCCGCCGCCGTCCTTAATTTCCGAATTCTCAATCTTAATAGTCAAATTCTCCGTCTTGAGCTTCGAATTGCGCGCCGAGGCAACGGCGGAGCCTCCGCCGGTGTTGTCGAGGCGCGCAGCGGTGAAGTTGCGCATGGAGGAGTCGTGGTCGAAGTCCTCGTCGTCGTCGCCGATGGCATCGGACTCATCGTCTGAGTCGGAGTCGGCGCCGCCGCCGAGGGCGGAGATGCTCTCGAGGTCGTCGTTAGAGGTGAGGGCGCCGTCGCGAGTGTCGGCGGAGAAGGAGGAGGGAGGGAAGGGAGGCGCGTGGTCCTCAGACGCGAGCTTGCGCTTGTGGATGGAAGAGGTGGCGGAAGCGGAGGCCGAGTGGGACGGAGAAGGGGACTGTGAGCTCCGGGAACGGTTGGATACGGCGAGGTGAGAAGAGTGCGTTGTGTCCATTGTGGTTAACTCGGGCCGGGTGAGTTGACTCGGGACCGAGTCAGTCTAGGGATCACAGTGCGAACAGAGCATAAACATGGAAGATGAAGAAAGGGAGGCACGTGGGCGGCAGATGGGACCTTAAAGAGGTTTAAACCCGCCCGTATAAATGTCTCCCCTGACAACCTGGTTGGCCCAATATCCATATCCAATTCCAGTAACCATTTCGTTTTTTGTTTACCTAAATATTTCTCCGCCTTTCCATCATCTTCGAATATAATCAATATATAGTTTTTTTAGAATAAATAACATGTGTTTCGTCTATGCTAGTTACATGAGAGTTATGCTCCTTGAAGTAAAGATAAGGTATCAATACATATTTTCTTCTAATATTATGCAAGTCCTTATATAAAATGACTCATATCAATGAATAAGATGAGGTTCTCTATTCTATTTGATTCAATTATCTATCAGAATAATTTAACCTATAATACGTTATACAACACATATCTCTAGCCAAGAGCAAAATAAGCCGTTTGAAACAGAACAAACTTAAGAAAACCCGAAAGAGTTTTCCGGCATTCCAAGGACCTAACTACTGCCGCCGTTTGTTGTAAGGCCACCGCCGCACACATGAAACCTTTGGCCGTACCTCCTTTGGTTGCCTTCCGCCGTTGTTGCCGCTCAATGTTGCTGCTGCACATCCTAGTCTCGACCACAATCTCTTATTCGATGCTACCGCCGTCACATCATTCTATTTGCTGCCACCATCGTGGTTTCTAGATCTTGTAGGTCTCTTCAACAAATTCAAAGTTGGTTATTGACAGGTATGTTTTTGAAACCCTAGCTTGTTTTAATATTAGATTCTATTAAAGGGTTGTTTGTTCAATCCGCATTGTTTGCATCACTATTAGATATTATTAAATGAGTTGTTTGTATCAATGCGAAGAACAAACCAGTAAAACATTGTTTTGTGACCTCTATAGAGTCTCACAACAACTTGATTTTGTATGCAAGACCAAGGTAACATTCTGCTCATTCGAGTTTTGACATACTCAATGCATAAGGCGACATCTCGCTAGGTATATGTGAAACTTTTCATGGGGGGAAAAGATATATTGCACCACATATTTTGACCCCAAGGTAAAGATGTCGAGATTCAACATCTCTTACGCTCTCACTTTGAGGTTTGAGGCGCCATTGACATGTGCAACCGGGTATGATTATTACCACTTGTTTGACTACCTTGTCAATGATACTTTGTAGTATCCTGATCCATTATCTTTAGCAAATTTAATCATCGTCCGATTTTCTAAGTCCTTCATTGGCTTATAACACCGAGGCTTGAGTTTTGATCAAATTATTACAATCGGAAATTGCATATACGCTAATGAGATCAACATATTAGCCTAAGTCTATAGGACTAACCTCTAGTGTGGGTATGGCAATATGGGTCCCGGCTATAGCAACAGAAGTCGCGTCAATATCTAGAAAAGAGAGGGAGGCATAGCCAGCCATAGTGTAGATCTAAACAATACAATAGTTGTAGATCTCTACATCACCAGTTCATGAATTTTCGAGTTCATTCTTAAAACGTGAATTCATACAATGAATGTACAAAGAGTGGTACGGAAAATCAAATTGAGGACATGAATGTCATCCTCAAAATCGTGAACTTTGAAGTTTCGGATCCAACTTTGAGTTCCTCTGACTTTGACGTCATTGAGGAAATGCATTTGATTTTCTTTTCAAGATATACGTAAATAGATATTGTATCAATGTCATTGGTATTTACAATTTGAGACCTCAATGAAATCGTTGGCACAATGTTGAAATTTTTTTCATATAATGATTGAAAGTATTTTTTTTTCATTGTTTATTATGGTTCGATAAGTGTATTATTGACACTACACTTAGAAATATGACATGATTCTGCCGCTCTTTGTCTCTCCCAAAGATAAAAGACGCACGGCATCGCACCCTCACGAAGGTGTGCCACGTGTTTGTGGTTTAGTCTTCGTCACATAACGGATTATTTATCATCAACTGCTTGATTTTGGATCTCCGTACGTTGTGTCCCAATTGTCGTCTTTCATAGACATTGAAGACTTGTAATGCCCTATCATTGTTGATTAGACACGTTGATTTTGGCCTAGGAATATTCCTACGATGCCACCTTGAAGTTTATAGCTTCGTTATGTCAAATCTATGAAAATTGCAAATTTGTCTTTTTCTGGGTAGAAACTTCGTCTAAGCTTTGTGATCATCTCCAGATGAACTAAAATATTTACCATATATCAATGGAAAGACAATTGAGTCTAGTTTCCAGAACATGTCTCGGTGCATTAATATTCATCATAACGAAGAAGTTATGATTGTTTTAGTGCACAAATATCATGCTGCATGAAAATTTTGTTTTGCACTCGGGATTGCAACTTGTTTGGCTCCCTCATAAATGGTTCAAGATGATCTATTTACCCATATATCCACTCTATTTCAGTGGATATGTCTCATATAGACATTGAGTACTTCACAGATAGTGGATCTACCCACGAGATTCTAAGGAACCGGCACATAATTCAAGATTTTGTGCCTTGAGAATCTTTTGTGACTAAGTTGATTGGATTTTCACCGGTCATTTATGGACGCGGTTAAATTGATTCTTGCTGCTTCATGGCACCATGCTCCAAGTCACATGTACTCTCTTTGTGGTGAGAAGCAATCAAACCTTGATATATTTTGAGAACATACACACCAACGGTTACCATATGAAACTTATTGTGAGAATCATAGAAACTTTTTTGTTTACTTCTTATGAGTACGCTAATGAGAGCGCATCATGGAGAGAAGCATGAGTTAATGTAGTGAGTTGTGTATGCAACTATAATTCAATGATCGAATCCTATGTTGTTGGCAATAAATGGATTTTGAGACATTGACTCAGACAAGTTATGATATTTGGGTCATCTCGGAAGTGATATGAGAGTCAGAATTATGTGAAATTTTTATGGACATCTATTCTTCCACTCAAAACGAAAACATTTGGAATATGGCCTCATCGACAAGGATGGTGATGTTGCCATGGTTGTAAATGGCAACCGCCGGGTGACATTGAGGTCCCTTGTGCATGGTTCCACCGGATCTCACACATCGGTCCTCCCCTAATGCGTCATTGGCTGAATCCCATCTGAAACCAATTTCTAGATCCGCCCCTGACTTTTATCATGCAAACCAATAAAAGAGTGCATCATGGAGAGAAGCATGAGTTAATGTAGTGGGTTGTGTATGCCACTATAATTCAATGATTGAATCCTATGTTGTTGGCAATAAATAGATTTTGGGATATTGACTCAGACAAGCTATGATATTTGAGTCATCCCGAAAGTGATATGAGAGTCAGAATTATGTGAATTTTTTTGGACATCTATTCTTCCACTCAAAACGAAAACATTTGGAATATGGCCTCATCGACAAGGATGGTGATGTTGCCATGGTTGTAAATGGCAACCGCCGGATGACATTGAGGTCCCATGTGCGTGGTTCCACCGGATCTCACACATCGGTCCTCCTCTAATGCGTCATTGGCTGAATCCCATCCGAAACCAATTTCTAGATTCGCCCCTGACTTTTATCATGCAAATCATTCTTATAATTTATACCCATGATGAAAGTCTTTAAGTTTTCTATGTTTAGGTATGTTGTCTGAAGGATAAGTTGAAAATTGTACAATATCATTGATTGTTGATTTGATGCGTTCTTTCTATCTCAGACTGTTAGCAGGGAAATTCAGAAGATTTTGACAGAGAGGGCAGCCAAGTTCAAGTATGTTGGAATTAGCTGAACAACAAGAAAAGTGCTATTATCAGAGCCCAGGTGAGATAGAGACATGCTAATCCTCAAATTTTTTTATGTTGATCTATATTTGGTACAGGTTTATGCACTTTTTGTTGTATTACTTGGTTGGCATCATTTTTGAATAAAGCATGGTTATTTGTTAGCATTGATCCAGTGTCATGGTAAAACTAGTAAAAATAATATACTAATTAAGTAAATGCATGATCAATGAAACAGTGGAATTCTTTCACCTCATCATCAATTTTCAACCCCTTGTTTCATTTGCCTGTTACTTATTAGTTGGCCAAGTGATCGATGGCCACTCCCACAACTTCACCATGTACTTGTAACTGGCTCAATCATTCTATTTTCTTGTTTAACCATTCCTCGCTGTTGTCATCAAAATGTATCATGTTTTCCTAGTTAGGAGTTTAGTCTAGTTTCACTACACCATACATAGCTATTCATAGCGTTGGAAAAATGCTATGGTAGGATATCATAACGTTTTCACATGCTGTGTTAGAATAAATTAGACACATCCCAATCAAAAACAGTCACATAATAAAATTGTAAATTTCCATAGTGGCTTGTTTACCTGTAGAAAACTACTTTGTATAAAGTATTTTTAAGTGTCGCAGAAGCAATCACCAAAGACTACAAAATAGAAAATACCTTTCATTAATCATTTTTGTTTGCTTCTTTTCCAATTTACCAAAACAAACTGAAAAGATACTTCAGAAGTTCAGAATAAATTTTTTTAGCAACCAAGTTCAGAATCAGAATTTCTTTTGGCAACCAAGTATTTGAGAATCACAAAGGATACCCATTTCAACTAAAACCCAATCAGTTTCAGCCAAAACATCTAAGAAAATTTCCAGCATATAAATAAAAAACCACATTCCAATCACAACAGTAAGAGAACTAGTATTTGTCATACCCACATTTCTAGTACAGAAATATCCATCTTAACTTGTAGTTTTTTTACAGAGATAATAGTAACAAAACCCTGAAATCACTTCACATAACTATCTCCAATTCTAGCAATTATAAAGGTATTGAAACGTGCACTGGAGATTGAAAGTCTGTTTCAATCCTCGACAAACAAACAGAAAGTTTAAAACAAGAACACCATAATTTTGACACTGTGTAAAAACCTCAAATTAGAGAAAAAAACATAGAGGGGCACAAGTCCAAAAAATTGAACTTCACTAGATGAATTTGAATAGAGTTTACAAACCACGATTGTAACCAACAACTATTACAAATTTTCAACGATCTAGTTCTTAAATCTTCTCTTCGATCTTCAAGGAACTGACCGCGTATTTGAGAATTCTCAATCACTCTCTACTGGCCTCGAGAGAATGACAATCAATTGCACATAAATTTCACTTTGACAAGGAACAAGTGAACATCAAACCTTCATAAACTTTCGCAACGGACAACACTCTGTTTTCTTTTTCTTCAAGAGAATATGCTTGTAAAGATTGTTTTTAACTTGCTAGAATGAAACATATATACATGAGAGACTCCACCTTGCATCACGCATCTCAAACCCTAATTGATGACCTGATAGGAAATGGATTAATTAGCTATCACCAATTATATCAATTTAAATCTATTTAATATCAATGAGATATTTCCAGCACATGAATTCTAGTTAGAATAAGATTTATTTCTTTCTCATAAGACCTAGCTTTTAAAACAAATCAATTCAATTGATACATTTTCAAAAGCCAATCTAGATCACCAATATTATTTTGTATAGGAAATGCCAACACAAAATAAATACTAATAATCTCCCCTTTTGACATTCCTATATAAAAAACTGATCAACTTACCTGATAACACTTTCTTGCTTGTAATCTGAATCATATACCCTGCAACACTCTTTGAGCAAGCAACCAAGTGAAGAGTAACTGAAATAAATAATCACAATCAACTCTTCCTAAACAAAATTTTCCACCCTTTTTGTCTAGGAATGACAAAATGCTTCTTACCAAAGAGATGAACCATATAGCTTGTCAGTAATGAGTGATCAAGAAACCGTAAACTCCTCCTAAATTTATCCATGTTGTGAATGCAAGTGAAATGCAAATGTACACACACACATACAGAGTTGAGAGACAATCTGTGACTTTTGCAAGGAATAGGCAAAACATTTTAACTAAAGTACAAAACACAACTTTATCTTCATAATATCAACAAATCGACTTTCACGAATGACATATTTGAGACAATATTGTAAACATATGACAAGTTTTGATCTATTATGTGTCTGGTTTGTACAAGGTGAACAATCAATGTTATGGATGAGAAACAACTCGAATGTTTAGAAAATATTAATTCAAAACAAACATTAGAACCCCCTATGTCTCTTGGTGTGGACATTGCACACCCATTTCATAATTGAATTATTGAATTTTTTATCAAGTCATGGTGACCAAACCATTTCTGTTTCTCACCCAGTACCATGTATTATTCATCACAACCAAGACATGTTTACTTTGAAAATAGCTTGATCTATTTTCACATATTCACCAGTGGGCCTAAGTCATTCCCGTATCTCACCCAGTACCTGATATTGTTCGTCACAACCCAGACATGTTTACTTTTAGAATAGCTTGTCTATCCTCAAATATTCTCCAGGATGGCCCAATCATTCATGTTTCTCACCCAATGCCTTATATTGTCATCACAACTCAAGCATGTTTACTTTGAGAATAATTGGTCTAGCTTCATATACTCACCACATTTACTCTTTTTATGGAGCTAAGAGTTACATATATTGGAACATTAAGTTAGTCTCATACCATCACAACAAGGTTGTGTGTAAAAGTGAGTCCAAGACGATCATGATAAATCAAATATGCACATACTCACAAAACCATCAAAACAAGTGACAAACCTGTTTGCAATTTATCAACTTTATGCAGAGAAAGTCATGACAAGTACTGAGGTAATCTTAGTTCAAATTATTCTTGCAAAAGCCTCGGGATTGAAACCAGCATGCAATCCTCAAATAACCTAGAAATATACTAAACAATAAAACATGGAGAAAACTGAAAACATCGACAATATCATGAATATATATATATATATATATATATATATATATATATATATATATATATAATGAATACATGTCGAATGATTACTGAGAGAACTTCAGTTCTTAGAACACACGTCATTGACACATCTAAGTGATTCATCAATTTGATATGAATTATAATTATTCAACAAACAAGTAGCATTCACAGATTTTGAAGAATCAAGATTCTCAACACTACCAGACAGATGATTAGTTATTCTCTTTTTCATCCAGATTTGCTTCTTCTTCAAATTCAGACCTTCTGGGATTGAAACGAGCTTTTCAATCGTGCTCATCAAAACCATATGCTCTTTTAATTCAACATGTAATGATTTAGTAGCACTTAACCTAGCCTTATTATGCTGCTTTTCAATGTTTTTACGAAGAAGATTGCATCTTGGTCTAATATGACCAATTTTTTCACAAAAATGACAAGTACGAATGAAAGATTTTGATTGATGGCCATACCTGAGCTGATGGCATTCAGTATGCACATCATTACTCACTTGTGTAGCTTTTAGATGTGGTTGAACAAAATTTAGTGGCACAACTTCAATTTCTAAGTTGTTACTCTCAACTTTCTTAACCAGGATTGATAACGCATTTCTATCCTGCTCGCAACTTCCTTTTAAAAACTGGGTTGATTTGCTTGTTTGTCTACCGAACCCAAATCCTTCTCTGTTTCCATAGTGCTTACCAAACCCAATCATTTTTATCACTTTCTCTGAGCTAACCTCTTGCGAGACCTCGCCCCAGTCTGACCACAACATAGAGACTCTACCCCTAATGAGCGCTCTCACGCGGTCGGAGTACGTCCTCGTCTTCCCGCCCGATACTATGTGGTCATTCCAGTCAATATTGATGATGATCCTCCCTGAGGTACTGACGGTCTTCTCGAGATACTTCCTTATGATGGGGTCTCTCTTCTTCCTTGTCGGCTTGGCTCTGACAGTGCCTATCACATGATAAACCAAATTGATTATTAAAATCGAAGAACCTTTATTATGACATTATAAGAAAACAAAGTATTCATCTTTCATTACCTGAGGGCGATGCGGCGGACGCGACAGATTTCGTCTTTATCGTCAATGATGATACCTTCGTGAAATAAGATTCGTACCAAAAGGCACGAACAGGTACGCCGCTCATGGAGCCACTGGCGGGGGAAGTGGATAAATCGGTGTCCTCGAGTCATCGATTGTAGGTAAGGCCGATATCATCCGTGGAAGGAATAGAAGAGACGACGTCATTTGTACCCCAGATGACCCACCCTCTGAAATAGTAGGACCTGGAGTCCCCACCCTGTGTATCACAAGCATATGGGGTGCAGACACCTTCGTCTGAATCTGAGACCACAGCTGCCTCGAGAATTGAGGGACGCCCGGCTGCCTCGAGGAATGAGAAACACTCGACTGCCTCTATGCCGTCTCCAGAAGGGTTGCAAGTCTGGATGTCTGGGGCCCTGAAACGACGTTTGATGGTTGCTAGAGGTTCCCTCAGACGATTTGGACCTTTGGCCATTCGAACCCTTAGTGGATCTAAAATTACCGCTCACCCTGTTTAAAATATTAATTTGAATCAAATTAATATTAATGTCATTAATATTTTAATAACTTATTTGAACATGTAATTTTTAATTTTAATTTTTAAATTATTTGAATTTTTAATTTTTAACTTATTTTTAATTTTTAATAAATGTTGTTAATATTTGTTAATTAACCTGTTCATTTTACTATATTTTAATTAACATTTTAATATATTAAAATATTTATCAATATATTTTACAATCTTTACCTCTCTAATAATAATGCTCTATATTAACTCTCTAATAATAATGCTTAAGAGCATCATACACAATGAACTAAAAGTTAAGCAAGACCGCAATCAATAAATACATGGTGAGTGTTTCCCTCAATATATCTACAACAAATGTACGCAGAGAGACGGTGCATTGAAGAACTCTTCCACAATCATTATGTATCACTTGCATGAACATTTGCAACTATTGGTTATCATATATAGCTCAAAATCAGAAACACACGATTGAATAAACCAAATGGTGACCAGGACTAGTCCAATGTCAATTCTTTGTAAAATACTAGCTATCATCCGCAACAGTACATAAATTTCTTCCTACATATCACATCAGCACCAGAAAAAAAGAACGACAAGAATCAAACTCAACACATGTAGCCAAATAATTATCTTTTCTCACTTTGTCCCCAACTCAGTAAATTGTTTTTTCAATTAAATTGTTAGTTGAATGTAGTTTGTACAAATTAGTAAAAAATGGCTTCTTTTGACCTATGTAGTATTTATAATCTTACTCTAAATTAAGTGCTAGAAAACTAAACCAGCTCAAGAGATTTGGCTGATGCTAATAAACTCGGATCCCTTATGAAATTTTATTTCCTTACCAATCTTCTCTCTTATTTTTTTTTTTCATCAATCTCCATAATATTTGGCCTCTGGTTTTTGAATTTTGGTTGTGAATTCCCATCCTGAGGCATAGTTGGTTCTGCAGAATGTTGCGGTTTGGTGCTGTACATGTTGTTTCAATATATTGTCAGCTAATGTGTTTTTTTTCATATTTCTAAGCCACATACCTATACGTACACTCTTTAAAGCCTCAGAATTAAGGTTCTGAAAATTGACTCACATGCCTTCTCTACTATGTCAATGCATATGCAAGAATGATTAGTATCCAATTTTAACTAAGATTTATTTTGGTTCGTCGCATTAAAAATTACTGTTCATATTCTTCCTTCTCTATAGTTTACTACTTCACTCGTCTGATTTGAACACCAATATGAACAATATCTTGCATTGCTAATGAACAAGATCTCAGCTAAATCAACATGCATCAAATAAACTAAAGCACACTGTCCCAATCGGAGCATAGCAGAGAAATCCCAAATCAAGATTGAAAGACTAAACAGAAACAATGAATGGATGTGATACTTGGGCTCTAACATTAATTGAAAATCAGGAGAGTGACAAAAGAGAGAGACGAGGAGGATGTGGAGGCTATGGAGATAGAGGAGCAGAGGTGGAGGCGAGCGAAGGAGGCTGTGGAGGCGAGTGAAGGACGCTGTGGAGGCGAGTGAAGGACGCTGTGGAGGCGAGCAAAGGAGCAGAGAATTTTTTTTTCGATTTAGGTTTTGTGATTTCAGGCAAGACTGGATTTTTTATATAGCCTTAAAGTATAGCCGACGACATAAAAACTCGTCGGTTATAGTACTGATTTTCGTCGGCTATAATCATGCATGCAACTCGTCGGCTATAGTAATGAATTCGTCGGCTATATTTTAATTTTTATTTCATTTATTTAACTATAGCCGAAGAATTTTCAATAATATCGTCGGCTATAATCATTTTTATTTTTATTTATTTTATTTTCACTTTATTTATTAAATTATAGCCGACAAATTTCCAATAAGATCGTCGGCTATAGCCCATTTTATACATGAGTTGCTTTGTGATTCTGATAATCAAACTTGAGAAACAAAATCCGACCGTCAGATCTGACCATTATGATAAAATACACGTATGAGTAAAAATTCAACTTGATCCGATAACGATAAGGACTTGATTCGGACGGTCAATCCCCTAAACACACGGAAACAGTCATTTGACCGTCTAAATTACATATTTTGGTAGGACCGTCAACTGAAAATATTTTCAAATCGATGAGACGCAACCAGTCATATAAAAATTTTACGGAAAATAACCAAAGAAGATAGGGCTACCCATAGAGAGAAATAATATCACAATTACATTGACCGCAACTATCGGCACAGAGACTTTACCGGAGTACCGTGATTTTTCAACCGTAGACGTTTTTCATCATTTTGGTCATATCTTATTTCACAACTTTTTTGCGTTTGAAGGTTCTACATATAGTTTGTTTTTGAAACGAGACATTTATTTAACACTTGGTAAACAAGTTATACAACATTAGTATGTATGTTGTGATTCCGATGATCAAAATTCACAAACAAAAATCCGACTGTCAGATATAATCATTATATCGAAATATGTTTATGAAAAAAAATTCATATAGATCCGAAAACATTACGGGCTCGATCCGGACAGTCAATCTGCAAGTCAAACACATAAACGCACAGAAATGGTTATTTAACTGTCTAAATTACGTATTTTGGCCAGACCGTCAACTGATAAAAGTTTCAAATCGACAAGACGTAACCAGTCGTATAAAATTTTTATTTTATATATTACATCATAGCCGACGAAATATTAGGGTATTTGTTGGCTAAAGTTTAAGGTTTAGTCGACGAAACATTAGGGTATTCGTCGGCTAAGATGGTTTTAGCCGACAAAATATAGTTTATTTCGTCGGCTAAGATGGTTTTAGCCGACGAATTGTGACACAATTCGTCATCTAATGTCTAAAAAATATATAAAAAACAGACTGTTTAATATAAACTATACCAATTTCCTATTCATATAAAATAACATTAAAAAAGGTAAAATGCACCAAAGGTGTTTAGACTCTTAGGGGGCTGACCAAATGATACCTGAACTTGTAAAGTTATCAGAGTAATACCTAAACTTTTAATTTGTTATTAATAAGAAATCTGCAAGGAATATTCATTTAAAAATATTATGCTATTATTAGAAAATTACCATTTTAACCTTATTTTGTGTATTATATTGTTTTCTTTTAAATTTGACGGAGTATGATGGGCCTAAATCTATGAATTTGTTTATCTAGCATACTGCAAATATAAACTCATCCTCTTACTCGAAGGTAAACAATTATTTTTCATTACCAATAGTAAACTTAATAGCTACCCGGCTTGATTTATTAGCTTATGCTAAGATTTCTCACAAAGAATTGCAAGACGGAAAAAAAACTAAGAATATTAAAAAAGTATAGAGATAATATTCCTAGAAAAATAAAACATTACTGAGATATTATCCTCAGAGTTCAATATAGAATCAAACATACTGAAGAACAAATTGAAATTCTACATGAAATTTTTGAATACGATCAGAGTCCTCTGAACGTTTTGAGCATCGGTTAGATCCACCATAGCTGGTATCAGAGTCTACTTGGCTCAAATGCAGGTTATTATGTCATAAAGTTGGCTTCTCTTGACTAATAATAGAGAATCCAAACTAAAAAATTACCAGTCCTTATGTTTTACAAACGATACTGATAAGTGGCAAAAGTGTTTTCATTCAAGGCATATTTAAGAAGATCAATACTCGATAGAGTACATCTGTAGAGCATTAAACACACTTTTATGACAATCTTGTCTACCTCCAGAGAGAAGTCGGAGTTGAAGAGCTTGATCCTTCCAGACCAAGCTTAATTGAATATCTAGATCATCTATTTAGGAACAGACCTCATACAAGATAGCAGTACAACTTGAGAGATTTCATCTCAAGTTCAACTAGCTTTAAGAGATAAGTTTAATACTTGACAAGCTTGAAGTCAAGATTGATTATCTCAAAGAAAAACAATATCTATTGGATATTGAAAAGAAGTTAGTTCGCACTGAGCATCTCACCGACAACATTTGTCAGCGAGCAATTGAGCTAAAATCTTCTCAAGAATCGCTGAAAAGCTTTTAGAAACTCTGATTTCCCGTTTAGGATGAATCACATGATCTGATTTCCCGATCAACAATTTCGACAACATCCAAACTTTTTCTCCCGTTTTTTTCTTCAAATGAGCCGCTGTCAACATCTGCAAATATAAAGCACTTTAGCTAACGAAATTATATATTTCGCCGGCTAAACTTTTAAAATTTTGTCGGCTAAAGTTTATAGACTAGCCGAAGAAACAAATTAATTTAGCCGACAAAAATTTAATTTCGTCGGCTAAAGTTGACCATAGCTGACAAATATTTTAATTAGTCGACAAAAAATAAATTCGTCAGCCTACTTTTTTTTCATCAGCTAAAACCCTTCTTTTGGTAATTGTATATGTATACGTACGCATACTTATTGATTTTTTTATCAAAGAAAATTTTATTCCAAAAGGAAGAAGTATAAATATAGGAGTTTGTCCGTGGCCTCATTAAACCCAATGAACATTCGGAAGAGTACCACACTCCACCAACAATAGCTATCAAATAGCACTCAATCAAGAACTCCACACTGACTTAATCAACGAAAACCCAACTCAGTTTAAAGACTCTGCAACAATTATAGAAACTAACCACTGGTGTTAATTGCCACCAATACATTAGGAAGGGAAGGTGAAGAGCTTCCGTAGCAATCTTGTGTGCAGCTTTGTTACCTTCTCTAGGAATAAAACCCCAGCTACAAAACTGGAAAGTGCTTATAAAGACTTTAGCTTCATCCAGAAGAACACCCTCCTCGCTGAGATCTTCCACCGCAACATCTAACCTTGAAAAGACACTCATTGCATCTCATTCAATTTCAACATGTGCAAACCCAACTCTAGAGCAAAAGTGCAGACCACTAACCAAAAGCCATTAGTTCTACAACAAGAAGACTGATCTTTCCAACACCTGGCACCGCAAGAACTCCCAAACATACTCCCTAAGCATCCCTACATATTGCACCCGTGCCAAATATCCCTTCATGAGAATTAAGTGACCCATCAATATTTAATTTGACCCGACCAACCATAGGTTTTTTTCCAGTGAATTGTGCTCATGTCCACCGGAATAGAAGCTTGTAGCACACCTCTATCTTGCCCACAGACTTCCTCTAAACTTGAACTTTCAAACAATTCCCACCACGCTACAATTTTTCCCAATAGGACCTCAGCAGTCCCTACCTCTTTTCCATGGCTTATATTATTTCTCTCAAACCATAAGTGCCAAGCTACCACACAAAACCACTCTAGCTCCTTTTCAACACTCACATCTGCCACATGAAGAAAAAGGCCAAACATATCTTTTTCTTACCAAACTTTGCAAACCTCACGTAAGAAAGTCTGCTTCCAAATCTTTCTTGCCCACTTGCATTCCCATAGAATATGAAGGGTCAACTCCACACCACCACCGCACTCTAAGCATCTCCATTGTGTGCCAATTTTCCGCTTCATTAGTTCTGCACCGCTTGGAATAAAATTGTTGCAAGCTCGTCACATAAATACCTTTATTTTCTCTGGCAATTTCAAACCCCATAATTTCTTCCAGCCTTCCTGAACTATATTGTCTGATCTCATTCTACTCACAGCTTCCATTCCCCCTTCCATCCTCATTCTCTCTTGTTCTGGTACCCAATATTCTGATTTTTGTTGTAATGTCAAATCAACTTATCATTACATTCCCTTTTAGAGAAAGGGATAGAAAGAATCAGGTGGGCTTCATGCTCCATAAAACTAACTCTTACCAAGTCAACATTCCAACCAACCTAGGACTCATAAAATAAGCAACCTTCAGGTTCTATAACACTGGATTTGGCGTCATAACTTTGAATGTAAGAGGTTGTGGAAGCCATTTATCGAATTTAACCTTGATCAACTGTCCGTTGCCGACGCGCCATCTCATTCCCAACTCTAGAATCTCTTTTCCCCATACTAAACTTCGCCAAATTAGCGAAGGCTTCCTTCCTACTCTAGCTGACATCCATTCCGAATTAGGAAAGTATTTTGCTTGTAGAACTCTGCCAACCAGAGAGTGCCCAGAATTCATAATCCTCTAGAAGGTTTTCGCAAGAAGAGCCTTATTAAAATTATCCAAGTCTCTGAATCCTACTCCCCATCCCTTTTGCTACGACACAACTTGCTCCATTTGGACCAGTGAATTCCTTTTCTTCCCCCTTCCTTACCCCACCAAAACTTGGCAATTTTTGATTAGAACATCTTCAGAACACCTTTCGGCAACTTGAAAGCACTCATAGTATAGTTGGGAATAGCTTGAGCGACTGACTGATGAGCGTCATTTTACCCGCTTTAGACAACAGTTTACTATTCCAACAATAAAGCTGAGCATCCAACCTCCCCTGCATTGCCCTATACATTTCTTTTTTACTCTTCCCGGCCACTGTTGGCAAACCGAGGTAACGCTCATGAAAGGGAACCACCTTCACTCCCAGGATATGTAGTATCTCATTCTTCATGTCATCCTTAACCCTTGGACCAAACACAATTGCCGATTTTTCAAAATTTATTTTTTGCCATGCAGCTGCCTCATAAAGGAGTAAAATCTGCTTTAAATTAAAGACCTCCTGAAGGTCCGCCCTTGCAAAAATCAAGCTGTCATCCGCAAACAACAGATGTGAAGCTGAAGGAGCACCACTACTGGCTGCACTCCATGGATAAATCCCAAAATGTCTGCATGGGAAAATAAGCTCCACAATCTCTCAGAGCACAACAGGAAGAGATACATGGAGAGAGGATCTCCCTGACGTAACCCTTGACTTGGTTTGAAAAAACCAGTAGGTTGTCCTTCCCATAAAATAGAGAAGGACGTGGAGCACACACTGCATAATCGACTTCACCCAGCTCTCTACAAACCCCATCTTGAGCATAATCTTCTCCAGAAACTCTCATTCGACTCTATCATATGTCTTACTAATATCCAACTTATGAACAATATTCGAAACATTACGGCTAGAGTTCTGTCAGATAGAATGAACAACTTCAAACGCAGTAATCACATTATCATGAATATGCCTCCCCGGCACAAAAGCACTTTGAGATTGTGAAATTACCCTGTCCAACATACCTTTCATCCGATTCACCACTACTTTTGAGATGAGTTTATAAACAACTGTACAGAGGCTAATCGGATAGAAGTCACTTGTCCTTTGAGGATCCAGAATCTTCAGGATAAGGGCAATTAGCGTATGATTGGTTTCCCCCAAGTCTCTTCCATCATTCAGAACCTCAAGACAAAACTTGGATACATCATCACCCACTACATCCTAATATTCTTTGGAAAATGCTGCTAAAAATCCATCATGTCCTGGAGACTTGGACGCACCCATTTGCTTCAAGGCATCTTTAATATCTTGTTTACAAAATGGAGCTCTCAACTTTCTGTTCATCTATTTTGTTACTCTTCTCTCAACCTTCTCGAGAATAAGCTCTTGGTGGTTGCAAATCCCAGAAGAAAACAACTGTTCAAAATAATCAACAAACAAACTTTTGATATGCTCCCTATCTTGAACCCAATTATCCTCCACATCAAACAACCCATCAACTAGATTTCTACTGCCCTTACTCTTAGCGAAATTGTGAAAGAATTTCGTGTTCTTGTCACCCTCTTTCAGCCAACTAATCAGAGCCCTCTGCCTCCACAACTCCTCCTCATGCCTTTCAAATCTATCCAATTCTGTAGCTACCTTCCTGCGTCTTTCTTGAGTCCCCAAGGCTGTGGAATCAAAAGACAGCTCCTCTAACTCCTTTCTCAAACTAAGAATTCTCTTCGGAATGTTCCCCATCGAATATCGAATTCGATTTCCACCAACTTACTTTGAGACACTGCCTCATCGAATCTTCGCATCTGAGCCTTCGACCTATCACCTCCTCCAAATTAATCTCCATCATTTCAGATTTCATTAAAGTCACCTATCACCACCAGAGGCCCATTTACTGAATCTGCAACTCGTGTGAGGAGCTCCCAAGAAAACTTTCTTTGCTGCCCAGTCAGGTTCCCATAGAAGCTCAATAAGTGTATCCTTTGCCCTTGATGAGTCAGAAAAACATCTATATGGCCTTGTGAGAAGCCCACTACATCTAATTGTATATTGCTTTTCCAGGCTAGGGCAAGCCCACCGCTCCACTTTCTCTGTCTTTCTACAACATAACAGTTCGGAAAGCCAAACGCATTACAAGTCTGCATCATGTCCATCTCCTTTTTCTGTCTCCATAATGAATTTCACATCGGGGTTATGGGTTCTAAGCAGTCTTCTTAGAGCATGGAACTTGTGCGAGTCCCCCAATCCTCGCACGTTCCACCTCAAAATGATCATTTCTCGTGATGTGCCTTAGTACCGGAGCCCATCATGGTTTTTCTTGACACACCAGCACGGAAACCCGAGAGTTTACTTGTTAGCTCTGATTTAGGCGCCAGTTTAGCTCTTCCCACCACAAATCCTTTCTTTTTTGACATAGGCTGATGAGTGATCTGCTCACTTACTCCTCTAGGATCGCATTGAGAAAAGCCCACTTACTTCTTTTTAATCCCCATCCCAATAAGGTCCATTGGGACAACCATATCCTCCCTACCTAGTCCAAAAATTGGCACTTCCACTAGATCCGAATTACCAGAAATTTCCTTCCCTTTTGATGTTGAGGAGATCCCGCTCTTTTCCCTCTTAATCTTCAAATTAGTATCTTCTCGAATTGAGAATGAAATCAACTGGTTGTCAATCAAACCTTGATCAAGATTTGATTCTTTCTGCAACAGTGTTGATTGATCCAGCTGGACATCTTTCCTTCCTGATTCTACTCCCTCTATTAATGCTAGATTTTTCGGATCCGGAACTTCCATATCCATATCCAACTCTCCGATCACCTTTTTTGAAGTCTTCAACAATCGCCGACGCTTCCTAACCGTCTCCTCCTCTGCCACTAGTAGATCTTCATCCTCCCCTCATCCTTGTCACGATCTAATGACTCCAGTGGATTCATTTTTCGGAATTACACATCTCCAGCCAGGTTTTTTTGGTTTTCCAGTAAATCCATAAGATTTCCTTTTGATTTTTCCGTCTGCTCGGATGTTCACAACATCACGGATTATTGTACGCCATCTCCCGTATAGCAACTCCATACTAGAATTAGAAGATCTCTCATGACAATTAGAGGTACCATGAGTGAGTAACCCACACCGGAAACAGAAGTGTGGTAATCTCTTGTATTCCCTATCAACCTGCTTCACCTTCCCATATCCAATCTTAATCTGAAGCCACCGTGGGAGAGGAACATCCACCTTCATTCTGACTCTCACCATCAGACATTCTCCAATCAATTCACCTAAGTAGTTCACCTCCGCCCAAACATGCTTTCCAATGCAATTACCAATATGCTTTCCCATCTCCTTATTCACGTAACGAGGAGGCAGGTCTCTAACATGAACCCAGATTTCGAATTCATTTAGAGGAACCTCCCTCAGATCTGATCTCCCGTCTGTTTGCTCTAGAACAATAAGAGCATTGTCGAAGTTCGATGGTGACCCGTCAATCACCATGTTCCTATCTGCCTCCGAAAGAAAGCTTACCAGGAATCTGTCTAATCCTTCAACTTGACAGACTCCAAACTTCTACCTTGTATGCCACAGATCCCTTAACTTTTTAAACAGCGCCTGATTGTTCACTGGTTTCGGCGATAACACCTTTCCTACTAAGTAGCTTCTTGAGCTACCTTTTTTCGGTGGAGTTTCGACTCCATCGATCACTATTAACTCTGCCTCTGTTCCCATAGTTTGCTCCAGAAACCGGTAAGTCAATGTTTCGAGTTTACAGACTCTCACCCCCCCCAATAACCACGCCTCCCACACAAACGTTGCTCCCTTGCGACAGATTTGCCAGAGGCCGTGATATATACTTACCGGAGAAATCATACACCTACGACTTCTACCAAAACCCTAACTCCTCACAGAGAGAGAGAGAGAGAGAGAGGGGACTCCCGTTAATAGCCACTGTGTACTTGTTGATTAGATCATGAAAAAAAACAACAATAAACATTAGGACTCGGACAATAAGGCATATCACAATTGCTTTAGAAGTTTGATTCGTTTCCTATAAATTAACTTGGTTGCTTTTGTGTAATCCAAATTTGGGTTTCATGTTGATTGGTGTTTGGTTATATTTTTGAAGATAAATTTTGATGAAGGATGGGATTATTTGATTTGAACTTGAAAATTCAAAGAAAGAGAATTTTATGTTCCAGCGATTTCACGTCTACGTTTTCACCATCGGTGGCATTACTACTTTATTCCTCATCGCCTGAATCTTCTCCTTTATCCCTCATCGCTTCCTTTGCCAAAAATCTAAAGTATCTCCACTTCCTTTCTGTCATTCCTCACCCCCAAAATCACCAGCACCATAATTAATTAGATGGTTAATGATCATGCATTTTCCACTTAAGACTAATTCTTGTCAACTTAAATGAAATTTCTTTAGTTATACCTCCTCTTTGATCTATTGAAGATAGAAGATTAGGGCTGGGATCGGTACGGGACGGGTCGGGATTTGACCTATCCCGATCCCGATCCTGATCCCGAAGTTAATATAGTAATCCCGATACCGATCCTGATCCCGAAATTCGGTACGGGACGGGTCGGGATTCGGGACATGTCGGGACCAATCCCGATCCCGAAAATATGCAATTTTTAGTTCTAAATAGCTACATTTCTACTAAAAATTCGGGACGGGTTCGGGATCGGGACGGATAGAGCCTATACCGATCCCAACCCATTTAAGAAATTCGGGATCGGGTTCGGTATCGGGACGTCGTATCTGAAATTTTTGTCCCGTCCCGTTCGGTATCGGTACGGGATGAACGGGTTCGGGAACGGGATTTCGGGTCCAAATTCCCACCCCTATAGAAGATGATTGATGAACACTGAGTTTGTCATTAAAAAAACTATTGAGTTTTTATTTTAAAGGCAATATTGTAATTTTACACCCCAATAATGAGGTCAAAATAGGAAATACACTAATGTTTACTGTGTGTATATAGTAGTACAAAGAATATATATTTATATATGTATGTACTAGAAATAATTCCCGCGCTTTGCAGCAAGAATTGTTGTTGATGCCCAACAAAATACAAACTCAAATTGATTAACATAACTGCAAGGGAACTAACTCCAAGAAGAATGAAGTATAAAACCAACTAATCGAAATAAATCAAGTCTATGACCAAATTTGACTTATTAGATTTTCTAAACCAAAAATGTATCAGCAATGATCATGTAGTGTTCTACAAATAATGGTAGCCAAACCATTGAATATACAACATATGTAAGTTTAGCTAATTAAGGATAATGTACCCAATTGTTACAGAAGAACTTGAATCAGGATTATATCAGATCATGGACATAGAGTAGCATTAGATGTCATACTCTTCTTAAGCATATTAATTTCTAGAGAGTTCTCTATAAATAAAGGGAGAATTATCAGAGTGAAAACATGTTATACATCTACACACTACAAAATCCATAGACATCCTTTCAAAAAACATTAATCAACCAACTAAAGGAAGATTACAATTAAAATTTTGAAGTCGATTATGAAGAGCAACTGTAAATCCAAAACAAATGACACGTTCACAAAGTTCATGTGTTGAGCTCATCAAGTAATAGATTACAATTAATAGTTCATCACACATATGGATCTCGATTTATCTCCTCAAACTTATAGAAAATTATTGTAACTGGGAAGAATAATTGCATACAAAAAAAACACATTATGACACTAAATATTCACTGTTTATCATCTTCTAGGCTTGAGCATGTGACCTCCTCACAAATAATGCAAACCGATTCTAGGCAGCCGACGTCTGCCAATAAATGTTTAATTTAGAATAAAAGAGTTGGAGGAGAAAAAGATCATTGCTTTGAGGGAAAATTGAAGTGCATAAGAAAGTCCCACCAGTTGTTGACTTGCTGCAAAAGACATTGGAGTATATAATTTAATATGTAAGCCTACCAAATTTCAAAAGACATTGGAGTATATAATTTAATTCAAGTCTTGTGTTATTAAACTTTATATCATTAGAAAAAGAAAATCATTTTTATTTAACATTGTAGATGTACTGATAAAAGAAAATTGGTACGTCTTTTCTTCATGTTTTGTTTGATGGTTTGGTCGAGTTTTAGGCCGTAAATCAGCGTTCAGATACTATTAAGAAGTTTGTGTTTAGTGAAGATATTATCTTACTTTTAACAAAGAAAGTTTACATGATATATATATATATATATATATATATATATATATAGTATTAACCCTGACAAATTAAGGTTTACAACTATACACAAATTCTTAACTTTTAAGAATTACACCGAGACTCCCTACCTTAAGTATGAAAACATTATCTTGTCATATAGTATCATCAATCGTCATGTCCATGGTGGTTAATTGATTAATTGAATTTTGGAAATTATTCAAGTGCTCAGTGACCCTCACGCCATCACTATACTTCATATTGCCAACTTTTTTGATTAGAAAGGCTTTCTTGACAGCGGTCTTCATCTCGAACAATGACTCCAACTTTGTCCACAACTCATGTGTATCAGTCTCATTTGATATGATGAAACATACTATCATCCATCCACTCTCGAATATGACCGATTGTTTAGCGGTTCGTTTTTGTCCAATCTGCATCCGATGTGTCTTCTGGCTTTGCCTCAGCTCCTTCGATAGGCTCATGCAAATCATTGCAATAGAGGACGTCCTCCATTCGGGGTTTCCAAGTGATCCAATTTGTGTGGTTGAGTCGAACTATGGTACTCCTTGAACCTTCCATTTTTCACCCACGCCCTATAAACAGGGGTCTAATACCATTGTTGGGAAAGAATAATACAATGGAAGTGACAACTTAAACACTACAAAGGATAAATATGCAAAGATATAAAAGATAAAGGAAAGTGAACATCAGATATAACGTAGTTCGCCAATGTGCCTACGTCCACGGGGCAGCAACAACAAGAACTTCCACTATCAAATAATGGGTACACAAGAGATACACAACTTCAAGAACACTACTTGAAGTAAACACTCTGCCACACCTATTTTGCTACACTATACTGCACTATCAAATTGGAGTGGACACTCTTCACTCTTTACTTGGATAAAGATGCTTAAGATAGATAAGATGATCGATGTGTTGGAATAAGCAAATGACCTCTCCTTTTATAGGCTTAAGGAGGAACCCTCATTAGTGCTCTCCCACAATGGTGCTCCATATAACCCCCGTAACTCATGACACCATAACTCAAAATAACCATTCATATTCTTGTGTAACTTAAGTCTTAATACCTTGTAACTTAAGAGCTAACTCCTAATTAAGACCACTAACTCATAACTCATGAACTTTTAACATTCCTATCATAAATTAGTAGTGTAACTTATTGTTCTGGATATTATAAAAATTTCCCCCTCCAGACCAACCCGGGGTAATACGACATGAGACTTCTACTTGAAGTTCATTCCAGCGGACTTGTGCAAAAGCTTTGCACCTAAACACTCTCAAGTGGGAACATGAAGCGCTCTTACCGATCCACACACTCTCTGGGGTCTTCAGTGCCAGCGGTACACATGGTGCTCGGTTGATCAGATAACATGCGGTTGTCACAGCTTCGCCCTAAAACCTCTTTGTCAGGTTCGCTGTCTTTAACATACTTCTCACTTTCTCCAGAATGGTACGGTTCATCCTTTCCGCTACACCATTATGTTGTGGTGTTCCAGGTACTGTTTTGAAATGTCTAATGCCATGCTTCGAACAATAACCTCTAAACTCGATCGAAGTGTACTCTCCATCATTATCACTGCGGAGACACTTGAAGGTTCGCCATGTTTCCCTCTCAACCATGACATAAACTCCTTGAAGGTTTGGAACACCTGATCTTTTGATTTTAACAAATAAACTCAAACCATTCGTGATCATCAATGAAAGTCACAAAATACTTGTTATGACCTAATGAGTCAACTTCCATGGGGCCACACACATTTGAGTGTACTAGGTCTAAGATGCTTTCTTTCTTGGCGAATGTATTAGCAAAGCTAATCTTATGTTGCTTACCAAACAGACAATAACCGCAAGAGTCAAGAGAAGTACCTTTGGCAAAAGGAATGAGAGATTTCTTTGCCAGAACCTGAAATCCCTTCTCACTCACGTGGCCTAACATTTTATGCCATAGACTTGGGGAATAATCGTTTACGACATTCAACTTCCATTTGCATATCTTGTCATATGTCTTGTAGAGGGTACAACACAACTTCCCTCTAGCCACCACTAGTGATCCCTTGGTAAGCCTCCACTTTTGATCACCTCCATGATGATGATATCCATCCCGATCAAGCACACCGGTTGACATTAAATTAAGACGTAGACTAGGTACATGTCTAACATCTTTTAACAAAAGCTTGCATCCCAAATTGGTTTCAAAACAAATATCTCTAATTACTTCAATCTTAGCATAACCCTCGTTGCTCATCTTCACAATCCCAAGGTCACCTCCTTTGTATGTAGTGAAGAACTCCATGTGTGAAATGGCATGGAAAGAGGCACCCGAATCAACGATCCATGCAACATCAGAACTGGAAGAATCATCGACATGCAGGCATTCACCTTTAAAACAAAGAACCTCACATTCCTTATGTGATATGGCAGCGGCAGCGGTACCTTTGTCTTACCTCCTTTGATAGGTGTAGCCATCCTCCTTAATCTTATTCTTAAATTTATTGCAGTTTTTCTTCATGTGGCCAAAGATGTCACAATGATGACATTTTTCATTGAATCTTGTTCTCAAACGGCTTGCATTCATTCCATGATTTTTAGGTCCTATACTCTTGCTCCTTCCTCTATTCTCCGCCATAAAGACTTGGCTATTTTTTAGAGTTTGAAGATTTCTTTCTAGTCTCTTCATTCAACATGTTATTGTTAACATTATACATGGTTAATTTACCATCTGAAGCAGAGTTACTTACAGTGACAACAAAAGTCTCTCAATTATCCGGTAGCGACCTCAACAACAGTAGTGCTTGTAATTCATCATCAATCGTCATGCCCATGGTGATTAATTGATTAATTGAACTTTGAAAATTATTCAAGTGCTCAGTGACCCTCACGCCATCACTATACTTCATATTGCCAACTTCTTTGATTAGAAAGACTTTCTTGGTGGCGGTCTTCATCTCGAATAATGACTCCAACTTTGTCCACAACTCATGTGCATCAGTCTCATTTGATATGGTGAAACACACTATCATCCATCCACTCTCGAGTGTGACCGATTGCCTGGCGACTTCTTATACTCTTCCTCCAACGAATTATTCTCTCCTTCCCCAGTCCCTCCAACTCCATCGTCGAGTGCCTGCACAACAAACCCAACTGCAACGATTTCTGAAAATCCATAAAGGAGATGCTCGAAGCTGGAGATAGAGATCATATAGACAACAAAGACGCAAGTCTATCCGAAGGTCGTCGTCATCGATGGAATTGAAGACACAGTCAAGGTCGTCGACGGCGGACCGAGGATGGTAATTGAATCGTCTCTGAGTTACCAGATCTGAGATCAACGACAATGAATGAAGTCTTCCATGACCTAGATCCAAGAGAGAGTTGTCGTCGGCAGCCAGAACTAGAAGTAGACATCGACGACCAGAACAATGTTTTGTCCAGAGAGAGAGGTGAATGTCAGAATAATGGACGATGTGGGAGTGGGAGATATTAGAAGAGGGTAATTTGGTCTAGAAAAAAAAAAGAATAAAAGTTAAAAAATTTGTTAGCAGGAATAGATCTGTAAGACTGTAAGGTTGATGAGAATTTTATAATATGGTTTTGTTAGTGGAAAAAAATTCTTTAAATCTAGGTCTAATGAGAATTTTTTATAGTAAATATATAAAAGTACGGTACCCTAACAATGAGGGCAAAATAGGAAATACATTATTTTTTACTGTTCATAAATAGTAGTACACATAATATATTTATACTAGCAATAATACTTGTGCTTTGCCGCGGTATTTGTTGTTGTCAAACTAAATATATACAAGAAGTTTTCTTATCTAAACCCCTATAATGGGAAGCCAAAATTTTAGAGTCAAAGCTTCACCAAAAATTGAACTTCCAAATTTACCCATAATATTGTTAATGGTTGAAAAACAACTAATTAAAATTATCAAACATGGTTATAAAAAGTAAATATGGTTTATCTAATTTCATTTTACAGATTTGTCTCATTAAATATCTATTTACATTTTACTGAAAAGGCAAATTGACCCGTATAAAAAAACTCAACCAGTTGGAAGTCCAAAAACAAATCTGACTTATTATATTTTCTAAACCAAAAACAGATATGTACACAATTGTCCGGTTTCAAAAAAATATATTGTTAAACCCCAGATCATAGGGCCAACATCAAAGTTCAATTTAAACACGTTCAATATGAATAGCAATACAAAGAATATATATAGAAAAAAAGACAATAACGAAAATATACTTTGGTTTAGGTCTAGGGTTTGGAAATAAACAGAGGCGGAAGCAGTAAGGGGCCCAATAGGTCCCTGGCCTTACTGATGATTTCACACCAAAATTTAGTAGATAAATACTGCATGGGTGCCCCACGGATGAAATCATAAAAATGCTTATATATGTATATTATATTATATATAATGAAACTGAAAGTGGCTATATATTTGGACCATAATGCATTTCAATTTTAATTTCACCCATTAGAATTATTGTAAAAATATAATTCTTTTTACCTTTTTTTCCTATGCCTTTTTAGTAATAGAATATGATGTCCACTACGATTTTTTTTAAAAGAATATTTCAAACACACAGTTGCGACTATATGTGTAGCAAGATTATTTCTTGTTATGAATATTGTAATGACTCGATTACGCAGTCGGATGAGTGACTATTTTATGAATAATTGTTTGATTCATATATCGATAATGATTTTATTATTATTATACTCAATAAGACTATTATGTAACAATTTAAACTCTCGTCAAGAACAATTATCATTGAAATATATATAAATTATTTTTAATTATTATTATTATTATTGTTTGTCCCGCTAACTTAAAATTTTTGTCTCCATCACTAAAAATAAAGTACTCCAACTTGAGGGGAGGGATGCATATGCATATGCATATGCATATGTATACGTATAATTGTTGATTAGATCATGAAAAAACAACAATAAACGTTAGGACTCGGGACAATAAGGCATATCGCAATGGATTTAGAAGTTTGATTCGTTTCTTATCAATTAACTTGTTGCTTTTGTGTCACCAAGCAAAAGTATATGGATTAGGACAATGATCGATCACAGGATTACATAAGCTTAATTAACAATATCAAGTGGCAGTCAATTACATAAGATAAAATATAGATGTAAGATCATTACAAGACAAACCTAAAATATCAAGTGGCATTGTTTATTGAGCTCCTAACAATGTGACGCTAGGGATGCCATTGGTATAAGAATCATAAAAAGCAAGGCAGCAAACCAATTGAGCAACCAAACGCAAATTAAAGCACGATTGAGAATGCCAAGGAATCAACGGTGTCATCTATCATTTCTAGCTAAACTTCAAAGATCTGCTTCCTTTCATCATCTGCACCAACTAACCCAACTGGACCTTGTGCCCTTGTTAATAAACTCCTTATTACACAAGTACCAATTTATATATTAACCTAGCTTCCTCGTCAGTACAAACTTCCAATCCTGCTGGGATTCACAATCCTTCTCCATCGATCTGTCCTGTTGGTAGTGTTTTTATATTGTGACTTGCAGAGTCGACTCTCAGAAACCAAAACGCATCCATTTCTTTTAGTTTCAGTTACGACGTCTTTCAATCGATGGCCACCCTCCACCAAATCCTTACGGAATTCGAAGCAATGCCCTTTGCCATCCCTATTTCTCTTGCCGCTGTGTCTTGGCTCTTCTTGTATTACATCAGAGTTTCCTACTTTACCAACAACAACAAGAGTGCTTATGCCAAGCTCTCTCCAGTTCCAGGTCAAGTCTTGTTTTGCTTTTGGATCATACTATACGATCTCAACTCTACTTTAGTTATTGATTTTGGGATTTATTGAAATAATGCAGTGGTTCCTGGGCTTCCGGTGATCGGGAATTTGCTGCAACTCAAGGAGAAGAAACCGTACAAGACTTTTACGAGGTGGTCTGAGGAGTATGGTCCAATCTATTCCATCAGGACTGGTGCTTGCACCATGGTCGTTCTCAATAGCTCCGAAGTTGCCAAAGAGGTAACTCTCACTACAAGGAGAAGGTGTTCAACCGACGAAATAAAAAAAAACAGGCGGACGAAATTTTTTTTTCGTTGGTTAAAAAGTGGAGTTTAGCCGACGAAAAATTATTTCGTCAGCTAAGTTATATTTTCGTCGGCTAAACTAATTTTTTCTTCTGCTATAGTCTGTGAACTTTAGCCGACGAAATTTGAAAAGTTTAGCCGACGAAATTAGGGTATTTCGTCCGCTAAAGTACCTTTTACTTAAAAAATTACACTACAGATATTTTGGTGAGCGATTGACTATTGTGATACTAATATGGAAGCGAAACGTCCATGCGAGTCAAACTCATGGCTTTGCTATGATATATGGACTTTTTTGGTCATCTGAGTTCGTTTACGGCTTCAAAATACAGTTTTTCTAAACATTTAACACACGAAAATACCACTATCTGCATCTATAAGAGGTATTTTGGTCGAACCTTCAACACAACAAACTCTCACCATGATGAGACGCAACTGTCCGTGTAAAAAGTTATTTTAGATGGGCATGAAAAATAACCACCGGAGATAACCATGAAAAATAACCACCGGAGATATGGTTACATCTAGAGAGAGAATGGAAAATTGCATTGGCCGCAACTATCGGCACCGAGACTTTACCGGAATTATATGATTTTTCAATGTAGACGTATTTCACCATTTCGGTCATATCTTATTTCACGATTTTTTTTTTCGTTTGAAGCTTCTACGTATATGGTTTAGGGTTTTAGCAGACGAAATTAGGATAATTTATCGCAAAAATAAAATAAGTAAATAACTATAGCTGATAAAATTTATTAAAGTTCGTTGGCTAAAGTTAATTAAAAATTCAAAATTTTAGTTGGAAATTTTTAAACTTTAGCCGACGAAATACCCTAATTTTGTCGGCTAAAGTACCCTCAAATTATCAAAATCTCCGACTAAAATTTTGAACCTTAGCCGACGAAATTAAGGTATTTCGTCAGTTAAAGTTCACAATTTTCAAAATCGTCTCTAAAAATTTTAAATTTTTTCTATATCTTTCATTATTCTCCTCCTCCGGCGGCAACTCCTCCTTCTCCTCTTCTCCTTCTCTTCTCCTCCTCCACCACCGGTGGAAAAAACTAAAAAGAAGAAGAAAAATTAATAAAAAATACAAGAAATAAAAAAGAAAAGAAATAAAATAAATAACTATAGCCAACGAAATTTATTAAAATTTATCGGCTAAAGTTAATTAAAAAATAAAATAAATAAAAATAAATAAAATAACTAACTATAGCCGACAAAATTTAATAAAATTCGTCGGCTAAATTTAAATAAATAAAATAAATAACTATAACCAACAAATTTTATTAAAATTCTTCGACTAAAGTTAAATAAATAACTATAACCAACAAAATTTAATAAAATTTCGTCGGCTAAGGTCCAAAAATTCGTCTGCTAAAGTCCATACGAAAAATTTCTTCGTCGGCTAAATAAATGGCTTCAACCGACGATGAACAGTAATTTTTTCGGGTAAATTCTTAGCAGACAGCTTTTTCCCGACGACTTCTTAGCCGACGAAATTTTTTACTTTGCCAATGAAAAATTTTTGTCAGCTAAAGTAGTTGTTCTGGTAGTGTCTTTTCTGTTTTGACTTAGTTTAAAATATTTAAACGTTGCCCATTTTTGTTAAAAGTTGGTTGATCTCACACTGACATATTGTAAAAACAACATATTTTACTTTTTTACCATGAGTAATTATTAGGTGGTCCTGACTAGTGTAGACCAATAAGATTTTCTGAATTATGTGTGGACCAACAAGAGGTGACAAAAAAGAAAGTAAATTAAAATTATTACGTCAATTAGAATTAAAAAAACAAACACATGGACCAATAGAATAAAAATGGAACGCCATAGTGATATGTGTCTGGAACACCTAATAATTTTTCCTTTACCATAATTTTTACCTAGGAGAAGTGGTGAACCACAAATTATAGAATAACACGCATATGCATGAACATTGATACTGTAATTAATCAACGGGAAATTTTTTAAATATTTCATAAGCATATAATAAATTGTCTAATCTTAGCTATTCATATATTAGAACTCTCACTTAAATTTATAAGTTTTAACCATCCATATAGTGTCGTGTATTTCCACGCCGTGCACATAAGACTCCATAACATGGCAGGAGCTAGTCATTATTTGTGTTTGTTTCTCCACTTTCTTGTGTCTACATGATCCTCACATAATTTGGGATTTTATAATTGGTTATGACCACCACAAGAGGAAAATTTTGTTTTACAGATCTGCATAGTATGCAGATATGTCGTGAACCGTTCGATCAGTTGACTTTTTAAATCGGTTGATCGATCTAATGGTTCACGACAGATCTACATAGTATGTAGATCTGTACAGCAGACAAGTCCACCACAAGATTGTGTCACGTCTCAAAAGTCAATCGGACAAGTTGTGAAATATCTATTAATTAATGATTAGAATAACAACTAAGATCATCTCTCGTCATTGTCTAAAAAACCAAATTTAGCCTATAGTTCCACTATAAGCCAAATTACAATTTCAAGATAAAACATTTAGCTTAAGCCATTTTGTAAGTCAAATTTGGCTTATGAAATTGGTATGCTAAAAGTATGTATTATTTTATTCAACTTTATATTTTATTTTTTTTAATTTACACTATCATCTAATTTAAAAGTTGATACCCAACAAAATTTTATAACATCCCGATGAACTTGACTAGATCTTTCTAATGAGTCCCATATCAAATATATTTATATAAACTTTTTTATGGTTAATTATTGAATTAAATAAACATATATCAAAAGAAAAAAATGATTTTAGCTTGTTATTTAGCTTATGGTGGGAGTCAATCTTAATTAAGCCAAATTGGTCTTTTAGCTAAGAATTTAGTTTACCGTGGGAGACTTTGAATTGGTAAGCTAAAAAATTTATATGGAATATTTTTGTTTTTTTGGCTAAATTCGACAAAGGATTTAGCCTACGGTAGAAGATGGTTCTCTTATATTTTGTGGTTAAGGAAGAACTATTGGATTTCATTTTTCTACTGTCACGGATATACCCATGGACATCAAATAGCAGTGTCATGGATGCCAAGTTTAATACCAGTCTCTAAGAATGAACCTTTTCTTGCTGAAATTCGAATATGTTAATGCTTAATAACCAAATGATATGGCTGGTTTAATCCTATAAATGAATGTTTCTGACATGAAGGAAAACATGTTTTATATATATTCCTCAGATCTTCCTACTGTAATGTTTGTTTCAGGCCATGGTGACCAGATATTCATCAATCTCAACCAGAAAGCTATCAAACGCACTAAAGATTCTTACTGCTGATAAATGTATGGTTGCATTAAGTGACTACAACGAATTGCACAAGATGATAAAGCGATACATTCTAGCAAATCTTCTCGGACCTAACGCTCAGGTTGGTTGTCACTAGTAGGATTCGGGACTTATGAGACGAGATCATTTCGTCACATAGGAGTACATATTCGTCGCATAAGAACCTAAACGACGAAAACGTCGTCGCATACTTACCGTCGCACTAGGACCTATGCTACGAAAATGAAGTATTCGTCACTGCAGTCTTAAGAGACGAAATTTCTCAACTTAAGTGACCAAATATTTTGTCGCTTTAGTATTTCAATATTTCAAAAAAAAATCGCCCGCCAAAATTTTTTGAAATTTTTTCATGTCCGTCACCATCACCATCACCACTATAACCACCATCACAACCACAACCACCACCACCACCACTGCCATCACCATGCACCCACAATAACCCGTGCCGGCATCGCCTCCATGCACATCGTTGTCAACCGCTTTAACACCGTCATCCTCCTCGACCAAATCTGCCCCCTCATGATCCTCACTGGCACCCTGGTGCTCTTCCGACCAGTTTCTCCCTGACGACACTCTCCTCCAAACCGGGGTTTGTCCTCGACGGCGACTGAAGGGAAGAAGACGGCACTCTCTTCCAAACTGGGTACGACCTCGACGGCCGCTGAGGGGAAGAAGAAGTGGCCGGGAGAGAGAATAAAAAGAAAAAAAATTGTGCGGGAATTGAAATTTTTCAAATTTTTTTGCGAGAACTTTTTTTTTTAAATTTTTGAAACTTATGAGACGAAATTATACTTTTTGTCGCATAAGTGAAAAACTAAGGTTATAGATTTGTCGCATAGGTGACAAATTAAGCGACAAATTCTTGTTTTCGTCTCATAAGTTATAATTTTTGCGACCAAATTGTTTTCGTGGCATAACTCGAAACTTATGAGACGAAATTGTTTAATTTCGTCGCATAGGTCTCAGATTCTACTAGTGTGTTATGGCTAGTTTTCTGTTGTCATTGCCATATGCATGTTAGTGGGGAGGAGATCTGTGTTGTCCCTGTTAATTCTATCCAGATTCTGATACTATTCCTACATTTATTGTTCATAAGCGACTCCGGAGCAACAAAGATACCTTGAGAGCAAATGTCTTCAGCCAACTAAAATCTCATGTAAAGAACTCACCTCAAGAAGCTGTGAATTTTAGAAGAGTTTTTGAGTCGGAACTTTTTGGACTTGCAGTGAAGCAGTTAACTTGTTCAAAAGCCATACTTTATGTAAATTTATGTTCCTCGGAAAATAGACGTTATGGCTGAGTTTGGGAGAGCTTATACCTCGGAAATATATATATATATATATATATATATATATATATATATATATATCTTTAGATTTTTAACCGTAGATTTTTTGAAAAAAAAAATCCATACCGTAGATTTTTCAATCGTTTTGAGAATTTATTACTTGTTATTACTTTAGAAGTTTAGTTATTTAGACTTTGATATTCAGTTTGTGACTTTTTGTTTGGTAATTTGGTTGAAATTGTATAAGACTATGAATTTGTGTTTTTATTTGTTGTTACTTATTTGGATTTGACCTTTAAATTTTAGGGCCATAAATATGTTGGTAGAAGCCCTTTACCAACCGTATCAATTAGTTGGTATACCAACGTTATTGGTTGATATAAATGGTGAATTCTTCATTTCAATCATATATTAGTTGGTACATGATATTAGAAAATTGAAGTTGGTATACCTACCGATCCAATTCTAGTAAATATATAAAAGTACAAGAATTTTACACCTCAACAATGAGGGAAAAATATGAAATACATTATTGTATTGTTCATGAATAGTAGTACAAAGAATAGATTTATACTATAAATGATACACGCTCATTGCATCGGTATTTGTTGTTGTCCAACTGAAGATATGCAAGAGGTTTTCTTATCTAAACCCCTATAATGTGAAGTCAAAGTTTTGGTGTCAAAGGTTTAATACCAAAAAATTGAACTTCCAAATTTATCTGTGTTGTTCGAAATGGTTGAAAAAAAACTAAATATATCAGATATGATTATAAAAATTAAATATGATTTATCTATTTTCATTTTACAGATTTGTTCCATTAAATATCTATTTACAGATTTACCCAAGTATATACATATTTGTATTTTACTGAAATGCAAATTGACCCATATAAAGCAAACTCAACTTGTTAGATGTCTAAAAACAAATCTGACTTATTGTTAAAGGAAATACGTATTTTGTGTCTTCGTCAAAGTATTGACGAAGAGTTGATTATGCAATTAGCGATTAACAGATGTAATTACTCAATCAGTTATCAATTAGTCATTATTGTCATTATGATTATTGTAATTATCTTTGTAATATCACCTCTATATAAAGCGGATGTGTAATGAGATTAGCAGGCCAATCTTGATTCCTATTTAACTTTTACACGTTATCAACACTTTACTCTAGGCTCATAAGTTTACAAAAGAAAAAAACCGTAGAAAAATTTCCTCCGCTCCCACCTCCGAGAGCTGCACCATAAGGTTATATCTATGCTTCTCTAGGTGATCATGCGTGCGAGAGTGATTGGGAGGATTTGGTTCTATCACTGTTAGCGGTCACGCTCCAGGTCTGATCTCCGCTTCAACCAACATTAGCTTGGCTCTCCACTGCCAGTTTCAAGTTTCGGACAAGATTGAACCTCGCACAGCATGGTACCTGACCGCAAACCCGCACTGGACCTCCAGCTCGGTAACCCTGCTCCGATGACGCTTAACAATTGTTCTCGATCAATCCTAGTACGGCTTACTCTACGCCGCTTGGCAGCCACCTGCGCCGACCCAAAAGTCCGGTGTCGTCTCTGAATTCGCGACAACCCAGATTGGCTCCAACGACAACCCAGATCGGCCCTCCAAAGCCTCGATCCTGCATAGTTGCTACCCCTGCGATGCACCCCTGCCTTCTTTAGCACCGGCAGTGACCCTGTCGTCGACCTCCTGCAGTGACCACGGTATCGATCTCCGACGATCTAGCCTCAGGCACCACCACCTCACACCAGCGAACCTAGTCCCGACCTGGATCGCTAGATCCAACCTGACCCAGTAAAAAGAGGTTTTTACCTTTCTCTGATAAATCAATAGTTTTACAGAGGTACATTCATAAAATTACCATGTGATGAATTTATAATTACTGTTTACTATATACAGATTTACTATTTATTATTTCATGAAATTAAATAGTAAAACAAAAAATTAATTATTGTTTCACTTATTGTATTTTACAATAACACTATTTATTAGTTATTATAAATGATAAAATAATAAATAGTGTATGTGGTTAAATGTTACTAATCATGTAAATCTTATTGTTTTTGCATGTGATATACCGCTATGTGACTATCAACATGACAATTATGATGACATACCAATTACCATACGACAATAAAATGTTAATTGCGAGAGGAACTGCATTATACGACATACACAGTTTATTTGGTAAACCAACAAGTATGTTTTAAATTAAAGTTGTCGTTTTCGTTAAATTTTGCTCATGATATTAAGCATGTTACATATAGAAATTATTTTGCAATTATCGCATGTTACAATGTTATATGATATGCTATGTTTATTTAATTAAATAATTATTTTATTTGCATATCATATAAATTGTGGTGTTATGATAAAGTAAATTTATAGCATCAAAATGACAAAGTTGTGAAAAAACATTTTCACAAAGCAACGAAAAAGTGGTAACCACTATGAATCTTGGTTCTCATATCTAATTCATATCTTTTGGAATATTTACGTGGATGAATTGTGTAGAAAGAAATGATAATGAAATTTCATACGCTTATAAGCAATGCAAATGATTAAACCGAAATTTTCATTGTGATCATGAAAATTCACAATCAAAAAGACGATTATGCATCTTGGTTACAATTATCGTGGATATCTATTTAGACTGCGAATTTAATACATATTCTCATTGCTCTATTTTTACAGATGGCTAAAGCATCATCCTGATTCTGACATAATGAACTCTAAAGAATTTGAGTATTAGTCTCCCCACTTATTGAGCCAACCAAGACTCAAAGAATTAATATTTATAAGGCGTCACATTTATCCTAGCTTGTGCTAGGAGTATTTATAATTGATCAATTGAACAATGAACTGTTGTTTTTCTTGTGATATATTAGAAAAATACAGTACAATATTTATCTCAAAGCATAACAGTTAAGTAGAAAGAAATCTACTTGCTCAACTATAAATCAGTCACTGCCTTCAACTGAAAAAAATGACACTGATATGTATGATTTTGTGAAAAACATATCACAAATAATTGCATGATATGAAAGATGACCCTATTAATCTTACTTACTTCAGCATTTATGCTTCAAATTCGTATATGCTGAAATATGATTAATAAATCAGCAATATGTAAATAGTTGAGTAGCATAATTTAGAAATTATATAATGACAATGTAAGGACAAAGAATTGTTCCAAAAAAAACTTATGCAAAATAACTAACGGTGAAAACAAATCCAAAGCAAATGGTAATTGCCATGTGTAAGAGGGTCTAGGGACATGACATAAGCAGCAACGTATACTGCTATGAATAAACTAATCTTTATATGTTATCAGCCAACAAATGAATTAGTTGTGACTTGCAAGAAGTGCAAAGAATCATAGAAGCATGATATATTGAAAAAGTATCTTCAACATCATGATTGAAAAATGATTATAAATCCACATAAGCTTACCAATGTGAGAAATAGAAATGATGCGAGAAAGTTTCATACTTCGGTTAAATATGCTCTGAGCTTTTCCAATATATTCTTGTTTAATTAGACTGTTTTTCGGTCTTAAAGTTCATATGTATAATGTTTACTGAATTAGATGACCTTGATTGAATTATCGTTGGCTTGTTAAATTTTGAATTATATTATGAAGCATTAATTTTATTCGATTTTATCTATGATTCAAAATAGCACTATAAAAATGCAAAGCAATGCATATAACCAATAAAAGAAAGGTTATAAAATGATAAGTATATCATTTCCTAAATCGATATACTCTAAAGGATAAGAGTTATATTTTTTAAATACTCCCATATATTTTAAGGAACGTATAGAGGAGAACCTAGTGCTTAATTTATAACACCATTGTGACTACGATGATGATACAATCATAGTCACTTTGATGAGACAGTCTTCCCGTCGTCAGGGAGAGATAAGAAAAATGATTTTATAAGGGAACGACAGGAATTGTCGTGATTACCCACTCTGTCTCATCCTGATCCCAGATAATTCATATCTAAAAACGTAATAGTTTCGATGTCTGATGCGTTTAAAGATAACGCCAAAGTGACGAGATCATACATACCAGCTGCAAAAGCCTGCAAGGTAAAAAAATCTTCAATAAAGGGCACGTTGACGTAGATTGAGGCGACGCAACCACATTTAATGGAGGTGTGGTTGAGGCTGTGGCTCCCTATGGGAATAGGAGGAGGCCACATGGTTCGATCAATACTTGACTAAAGGAATTGGACGAGTAAGGCACAACATCATCATTGTAAAGATTGTCTCTCATGATATTGTCTCTGATTACAATTATGTCTATGAATTAATAAGGGAGGACGCTCCGATGTTTTAAAATGATTCTAGAGAAAAAATCTCACGGATTATGAGAGTACATACACATTGATGATGCAGAATGTTGCTCAAGGAATCATAGAGCACGAAGAGATCGAACCAAACTCTCTTGAAACATGTCAACAAGAGCATATTGGTCTACATAAATGCAATCCAGAAAGAGCTAGATTCTCTGACAAAGAGACCGGTATTTGGTTTGGTAGTGCTAACCTTATCAAATATAAAGTTTGTAGGACATAAACAATTCTTTGTTAAAAAACGTAATGAGAAGAAGGAAGCCCTAAAGGATAAGGCTCGCCTTGTGGCGCCAAGGTTTCTCGCAACGCTCTAGATTGACTAAAAGGAGACATGTTTCTAGTAATAGAAATGCAGCTCTTAGATGTGGTTACATATCTTCATGGGGATCTTGATTGAGAGATATATCAAAAGGCGCCTGATGACCTTAAACGATTTAACTCACGTAACTCTAAACCACGGAGTGCGTTTGCAATTAGAATTGAAACTTTCACTTTATAGAAGTGACTACTTGGTTGGGAAGGGATGCAAGATGGTGAACTATGCACATGCGTACTCATAAAGTAAACAAGTTTCGGATTTACAATCTATATTAATGATAAATATAGAAGGTAATCTTGATGAAATCAGAGAAACCTTAAGATACATGAAATCCGAATTGAAATGAATAATCATGAGAAACTCGGTTAACAAAGAGTTTGTGGAATACTAATCCACCAGTCTGCATGTGTCCAAAAGATTCTCAGGCAATTTACGTGGACGAATTGCAGACTGTTACCATTCCCAATGATCGGTCGATGTTTGGATGTAAAGGAAGATTTATTTCGTCAAAAAGGAAGATGATGAAGAAGGGTTAAGAATTGAAAATCCCTCTCTATAGTGCAATAGGCGCAATATTGTACTTAACCCGATAAACCTCGACTCGATATAACATTCTTAAAGAACTTGTAGCTAGACTTAGCTTAATGCCAACGCAGTGTCATTGGAAGGTATACATAGTGTGTCATGATACCTGAATGGAACTATTGCCTTGGGTTCATCTTATCCCTATAGAAAAAGGAAAGGGAATGCATATGGAACTGTAGTACTCTACACAAGTATATCAAACAATGTTTTGGTTGGTTTTGCTGATGCTGGGTACCTCTCTGACCCACATAGAGGACGTTCCCAAACTGGTCATGTATTCACTATTGGAAACACAGCGATATCTTAGAGATCAACCAAACAAACCCTAGTGGCTACCTCATCAAACCACTCTGAGATCATTATCATCCATGAGACGGTCCGTGAGTGTATATGGTTAAGATCCATCATTACACATATTCGAGGAACCAGTGGTTTATATTCTACCATTGAAGAGCCCACATACATTTATGAAGATAATGCGGCCTACATCAAACAGATGAAGCTAGGCTATATCAAGGGTGATAACACAAAACTCATATCGCCATAGTTCTTCTACAGTCAGCAACAACAAACCCTCCTTAAGAATCAAATAAATTTCGAGGAGAATGTGGCAGATTTGTTTACCAAATCATTACCAAAAGCTACATTTGAAAAGCACGTGAAAAGTATTGGAATGAGAAAACTTTCCGAGCTCCCTTGATTTGATATAAGGATGTGTTGAGCTCTTTTTCCCTTTGATCAAGATTTATTTTGTCCCACTGGGTTTTGTTACTTGGCAATGTTTTTAATGAGGCAACACCTCATACACCGATTTAACTTTGACTTGGCACAAGGGGGAGTGTTAAAGGAAATACGTATTATGTGCCTTCGTCAGTTCGTCAAAGTAACTGACGAAGAGTTGATTATGTAATTAGCGATTAACAGATGTAATTACTCAATCAGTTATCAATTAGTTATTATGATTATTGTAATTACCTTTGTAATATCACCTCTATATAAAGAGAAAGTGTAATGAGATTAGCAGACCAATCTTGATTTCTATTTTACTTTTACACTTATTATATTTTCTAAACCAAGAATGGATATGTAGACACAATTGTCCCGTTTCAAAAAAATATCAAGTGGCATTCTTTATTGAGCTCCTATCAAAGTGACGCTAGGGATGCCATTGGTATAAGAATCGTAAAAAGCAAAGCAGCAAACCAATTGAGCAACCATAAGCAAATTAAAGCACGGTCGAGAATGCCAAGGAATCAACGTTGTCATCTATCATTTTTTATTTGAAGAGTGCTAGCCTCACATTCATCATGAGTGAGAATGAGTCACACTCATTCTCAAACCATAAAAAATATAATTTATAATGAGAGAATTAAAAAATATTTTTTTTTGTGATTTTAAGGATGAGTGTGGCTCATCCACACTCATCATAAGTGTGAGGCTATCATGAGTGTGAGGCTACCACTCCATTTTCATTTCTATCTAAACTTCTATGACCTGCTTCCTTTCATCGTCTGCACCAATTAACCCTTAAAACATGTTTTCTGCTTCCAATCGCCACCTCGTTCTCTGTTTCCAAACTTCTCTACCCTCACCATCATCCTCTTTCTTCACCCACAATCAACCTAGTGGTTCACCTGCAGGGCTAGGTCAGAACATTACTATATCTTCCCTTATTTAATTAACGTAATCTTGTATAGTTACCGACTTTTTTTAATTTCAAAATTTATATTTGGTAATTTCATAATTTTCATTCTTCAATTATCATCGTTATCCAAAGGTATTCTTGGAAATGAAGATAACTGGGTTCTTCCCTTAAGATGCAGTGCGGTTTCTAATACTCGAGGTAAGTAATTTTCTGTTTCTGCTATACTATTTTTTTAGCAGATAGACAACTAGTAAAAATAGTTAAACGATCGCGAGTTTCTCATGAGCCAAACTCACAATCTCTCAATAACTAAGGAGATTCAAATTTAATAAATCAATGAGTTAACTTAGGTTGTGTTACATGTGGCGAACTTTTACACATGTAGTGTCACCACCTGACTCAATGCGGTAGGTTAATTTGATCAAATAGCTTGTGAATGAGAGACTACCTTTAAAACAAATGATATTTTGTTTTTTTCTTATACATTTTTTTATAAAAATAAAATTTTGAGGTTACTTTGTTATTCCAACTTTTTACCATTATATATGAAATAAAGTTACATGTTTAATTCTTTGTACAGATTGTGCACCCGTGTTGCATAAGATTGTGGGAGATGATCCACAACAAAAGGAAGAAACTCATCTTACCAAGGTGCTCGATTTTTTTTTTCTGATGCTGAAATTGAAGGTAGAAACTGAGAATTAAAGACGAGTCCACCTCTAAGGCTCTAACTACGTATATATGTTTCAACTTTCCAATCATGAACCCAAACTAATTAATCTAATTGCTTTAACCACCGCAGTTCTGCTGCCATTGAACTCAATTAATTAGAATATCAATTTTTCTTTCCATTCAACCTATACTAGTTCTTGATCTGATAATCAGTTGAAAATTACAGGATGACTACTCTGCATCGACACAGATCATCAAGGAACATGTGGACTCCGTCAAGTCCATGATGTTCTCTATGAAGGATGGAGAGATCGGCATATCAGCGTACGACACAGCATGGGTTGCTTTGGTTGAAGACGTCAATGGAACTGGTTCACCACAATTCCCTTCCAGCCTCGAATGGATTGCCAACAACCAACTCGAGGATGGTTCTTGGGGATACGAGAACATCTACACAGCCCACGATCGACTCATCAGCACTCTCGCCTGCGTCGTTGCGTTAAAGTCATGGAATCTCCACGCTGACAAATGCTGCAAAGGTGAGGCGCAGCTAGATCTCGGTTTAGAATTCATGATGGAAACAATTAGTTTGTTAATTATTTCTTCTATCTGCGAGCAGGAATGCAGTTTTTCAAGGAAAACCTACACAAGCTTGAAGACGAGAACAGTGAGCACATGCCTATAGGGTTTGAAATTACATTTCCTTCTATCCTGGAATCAGCTAGAAGCTTAAACCTTCAAGTGCATGATGACACTCCTGCGTTGCATGAGATCTATGCCCGCAGAAACCTGAAACTCTCAAAGTAAGTTTGATATTTCCATTTTATTTACCTAGAGTCCACCGAAGATTTTCATATACACCCAATTTTAGAGAGTGGTTTTAATTAAAACCTAACATAATATTCATTTTAGATAATATATATATATATATATATATATATTATGTCTTATTTTTTCTAAATTTTACACAATTGTCACCATTCAATTATAACATATAAATACCAAATTGATGTTGTTTTAAATAAGTTGATTATGATTTTTTTAAACACTAAAATTTTTCAATCAATTTGCAAGAATTATGCAATTTTCTTTACTTTTAGGAAAAATATGATCTGGGTGAAAGGATGCAGTTCTTTATTATGTGATCTATACATAAGGTAGAATATAATATAAATAAGATATCTGATAATTAAAGTAAAATTGAGAAATTATAAATCATATACCCTAAACCCTAAAATTGAGAACCCAATACCCTAAGATTGAGAAAGATACCAAATTTAGCTTTCTATAGTCTGAAGGGTAAATCAGAGAAACCAAAAAATAAAGAAAACTATTAATTATAAATATATACTATATATGATAAGTTTGTTTATGTAAAGTAAGTGTAAAATAAAAGAAAAATATGTATAAGTTTATCTTAAAAATAATTTAATAATTTGAGTTTTTCTCTAATTTTTTCTAATTTTTATTTATTTAATGAAATGTATCGTGGTTAAATGAATAATGCGCATATATGTCGGAGTAGGATACCGAGGGACATGATGCACAATGTAGTCACAACACTGCTTTATAGCCTAGAAGGAATGGCAGGTCTTGACTGGGAAAAGCTTCTGAAACTACAGTCGGGAGACGGGTCGTTTATGTGTTCTCCGGCATCGACTGCCTACGCATTGCAGCAGACAAAGGATCAAAACTGCATGTCGTATCTGTTTAGTGTAGTCCAAAATTTCAATGGAGGAGGTATCAGTTCTCAATTCAGTACATATGCATACCAAACATCCAAGCTAGCTTAACTATAAAAAAAATCCTGTTTCTTTTACGGAAATTATGTGCTACCTCAATGTATATGAATGATATACTCGTTTTACATATTCAACAACCACTTCTTTGTTATTGTGATAAATGGAGACATTGTTTAGGTAAGTTTGGTTCTGTTGTAATTACTTTTCATACAACTGTTAAGCAAAAATTTGGAGCCAAAAAACGATATTGTACCAGTTTAATATGAACAAATGATTATCGATGTGGTATCTTGATTCCGTTAGATGTCAATACATACTTTTCTTTCTTTTCAGTCCCTAATGTGTATCCAGTCGACTTGTTCGAACGAATGTGGGCTGTAGATCGGTTGCAGAGGTTAGGATTATCTAGATACTTTGAGACGGAGATTAAGGAGTGTCTTGAATACGTATCAAGGTACGTATGTACGTATATGCACTTAAATTACTTGAACAGAAGTGTGTGTATTGATTAATTTGCAGGTTGTTTCGGTTAATTTATTTTGGCCCGTGATTATGAAGGTATTGGACGGAGAAAGGAATTTCTTTTGTGAGAAACTCGGAGCTTCCAGACATCGACGATACATCAATGGGTTTTAGATTGCTCCGGTTGCATGGACATAAGGTCTCAGGTGGTAAGTTTGTGTATGACTCTGTCACACAAAGATATATTGTATTTAATTATGGGTTAATGTCCACTTGCCCTAAATGTAAGATTTTTCTTCCAACTAACAAAATCATATTTATAAATTCTCACTAACCAACTTACAAAATAAAAAGACAATTATACTCTTCATGCATGCACGGAATCAGGGGTAGGCTAAGGTGTGCTGCAGCCCTACCCAATAAAAGTCTTTTAGATCATGTCATCCATCATACCAGCTTAAAGTGTTAAATATCATAACCACTCATATATTTTCTATGTTCAGAACATCAAATCGATACAATCATACAATATATAGAAATAGTTGTTTTAACTAGCACCTAGGTTTGGCTAGCTTCTATTGTAGGAAAAGTTTTGTTTCCTTCATTTGAAATTTCCAAGGGATAGTTTGGGGTAAAATTATGTTCCCAATGTTCTAACATCAGAGAAGACAAAAGGAGTACATTACGAATTCTATGTTTCAAACCCATTCCAAATTTTATACATTCCATATATCTATTGTTTTTCAAATGCTATAATTTGAGTGTTTTATTACTAATTATACTATAATTTAGGGGAAAAATTGGGATTCGCCCAATACATAAAACACAAAGAAAGTTAGCCTACCCTAGTTTCCAATCCTGGTTCCGTCCATGTCTTCATGAATTAAAAAAACTAAAATAGACCATTATAAGAGTCTATTATAAAATAAAGATTCTATGACCGTACCGAATTTTGACGACCGATGACCGGACTCCGATGATCTGGTTTCGACGACCGGACTGCGGTGACCGTTGACCAGTATGTCGTCTACCACCCCCAATATGTCGTCTACTGCCTCTAATAGGGCGCATACTACCCCTATTAATTAGGTCGCCTACTATACCAATATGTCACCTAATGTCTCCAGTAGGCCGCCTACTACCCTCAGTATGTCTCATACTACCTCCAATATGTCACCTACTATCCCGATAGGTGACATACTGGTCAAATTGGCAATGGACGCCCTATTGAGGGCAATAGATGTCTTACTAGGGCAGTAGACGACCTAATAGAGGCAGTATGACCTAAGTACTTAGTCATAAAGCAAGTTTTAATGGCAGTAGACGAATATAAAGTAACCAAACTTGTCACCAAGCATTGAAGAACATCTTCGTTTCATGCTAAAGCATATAATTAGTAATTAAATTGGATATTGTTTATAGGTGGAACCTAATATTTCTCCTTTACCGGGTTACAATTCAAGAAATAACACTAAGTGTGGTCGACTGTTAAATGTGCATCGTTTATTATGCTTGAAGTACTGTTTACAGGGTCAAAGCCCAGTCAGATTTGAGAAGCCACTCTGGGTCCTTTGTCAGGGCCCAGGTCATTGTAAAGTTGAGGTAAAGTAAGGGAGTTCATTCCCACATTGGAAAAAGACAAAGTGCTGCCTTTAATGCTACTATAAATACCGGTGAGGACCTCCCGGTAAGGGGACGGACAATTTTCTTAACTACTCTTGAGTTTTCTGCTTATCTGACAGTGTCTGACTTAAGCATCGGAGTGGCTTCCCTCGGTAAACCCGGGGACGCCCTTTGACGTGTTTGTTCTTTACACAGGAAAACTCGGAGTACAAGGAAGTTCGCTATTTCTGGAACCGTGCAACCCGCTAAAGGGGCCACGAGTTTCCCCAGAAACAATTGGTGCTCTCGTTGAGAGTCGAACTCAAGACCTCCCGCTTAATATTTTGAAGGACGGTGGAAATGGCAGGAGAACAAGATCCAACTAGGAGGCTTAATTTCTCAGGGGATGATAACTCAGGGACCTCCGGGACCCAGTTTGGTCAAACAGATTTGGCAGCAGCATTCGAGCTCTTGAAAAAGGACTTTCTCGCTCAAAAGGAGCAATCTACTCGAGAACATGCCGAGTTAATGACGGTAAGGGAGCAGTTAGCAACTATCCAGGCCGAGCATGGGCTTCTTCAAGCAACCTTAACTCAAAGGGCGAATGCCATGGGGACGTCAGCCAGACTTGCTGATATCATCACCCCAGAAGGGAATCCTCCGGGTTATGAAAACCCGCGAACTCTTGACAGTGCATACATACCACCCGCTATTCTCCCAACCACTGCCCACCCTAACCCAAACCCACAAATTATCCATCTCTCCAATCCTTTGTTTAATCACAATCTTACAGGACCTCCTTCACCTCCAGAGCCGTTGTTAAATCAACCACTTCCCCCAGCAGATGCCCAGACCCAGCTGCTTTTACAGTTGACACAAACTGTGACCCAACTTGAGCAGCGTCTTAACTCGGGAACGAGACCACAACAATACCAACCCTTTATTACCCGTGCAAGCTCATTCTCCACACGGGTTCAAGCAGACAAAAAGCCACCGGAAGCAAAGCCATTTAAGATTAAGAGATATGCCGGAACGGGGTGCCCGTATGCACACCTTGAGCTGTTCCAGTCTCAGTTGGATTCAACCCGGTTCACAGATGCCCAAGCATGCCATACTTTCCAGGAAACACTCAGTGAGGAGGCATTGAGTTGGTTCCTCAAGTTACCGGCTTTGACAATAGAAACCTATGGTCAGCTGACACAGAGGTTCCTGTCCCGGTTTATCCTGATGTCTAGTGCCAACCGAAGCACCACTTCGTTATTCAAAGTCCAGCAAAGGGATGATGAGAGCTTGAAAATTTTTGTAACCCGTTGGCTGTCCACGACTTCCAAGTGTGGGCACTTGGACGAGTCAGTAGCATCAGAGGCGTTCTTACAAGCGCTCAAACCAACCCGCTTTGTGGTGGAGCTCAGGAAGCAGCGGTTCAGGTGCTACGACGATTTAATTAATGAAGTAACTCGGCAAGCTCAAGCCGAGTACGACACCTTCGGGGAACGCCGGACTAATACCGGGTTCACAAGCCAGCGAGCTGATGGATGGAAAAAGGAAGGGCAGAATAAGAGTGGCCAGGGATACTACGGCAAAAGTTCAAACAGACCAAGGGAGAAACCGAGAGAGGTTCCATACCCAAGACATCCAGCCCGGGAGGAAAAAAACACTTACATCCCTCGATATGAAGTGTTGACCAACTTGACTGCCTCCTATGAAGAAATTTGGAACCGCCATAGGAATGAAGTTCCCCCGGCTCTAAAAAGAAAGTTTCCCAAAAGGGCAGGGCCGGACAACGGGCAACATTGTGCCTATCACAACGAGTCTGGCCACACAACCGACCGGTGCTTTTCCCTTCGAAACACCTTTGAGTACATGATCCAGAACGGCAAGTTACAGCAGTATAAGTCACCCGCAACAGGTGTCAACCTGATTGAAGTATATGGGGAAATAATGACGATTCACGGGGGTGGCACCCAAGGGGTGTCCGGTCACCGGGCCAAAAGACTCTGCCCAAGAGGCCCGGAGTTTGAGATAATGCAGCTTCGTCAGGAATGCCGCAAGGAGCTGGTTCCTTGGGATACCGTGTCATTTTCTCAGTCTGAAGACACGCTGAAAGTGCATCACAATGATCCTTTCATTATCACTCTTCAGATTGACCATTGGAGAACTCGAAGGGTTCTAATAGACACGGAAGCCGCTGTCAGCGTTATGTTCAGTAGTTGCTATAAGGGGTTTAAAAGAGGAAGAGATAAGCTCTATAGAAACCACGAGCCATTGATCAGTTTTTCAGGTGAGACGACTCAACCGTTGGGGTCTGATCAGCTAACGGTTACAGTTGGAACCGGGCACCAGTCCACAAGAATTGTAGTTCCCTTCATAATTGTGGACTGCCCATCATCCTACAATGCCATACTCGGGAGAGATGCACTCTGGGGCCTACAAAGTTTTATAGCGGGTCACATGCTGCTTATGAAGGTACCTACACCCGGGGGTTGGGTTACAATTCGCGGAGACCAAGAAGCCGCAGTCAAATGCAACGCGATAGCAACCCAGTCCCAGCATGAGATGTTTTCGGCCGGTTTTTCCCTGTCCCCATTTGACAAACCCGATGACCCCAGGGATGACCCGGATTCTTTGCCCATCAGCAAGACGGCACAAAAGAAGAGCCAGAAGTATCCTACCAAGTTCCCCCGGCCAGCCCCAATCGAAGCAACAGAATGGATTCAGATTTCAGAAGAATACCCGGAGAGGAAGATTTGCATTGGCACAGGCCTTGACCCCGAGGTCAGAACCCGAATGATTGAGCTGCTAACCCAGAAACAGAAGGTGTTTGCATGGTCATATGCAGATATGCCCGGGATTTCTCCAGAAGTTATGACGCATTCCCTCAATATTATCCCGGGTGTTAAATCGGTAAGACAGAAGCGTCGTGCATTTTGCGCGGAGAAGTACAAGGCCATTCAAGCAGAAGTTAAACGTCTTAAAGACATCAGATTCATTGAAGATGCAACATACCCGGATTGGTTGGCCAATGTGGTGATGGTCAAGAAGGCAAACGGAAAGTGGAGGATGTGCTTCGACTACACAGATCTGAATAAGGCTTGCCCGAAGGATAGTTTTCCCCTTCCAAAGATTGATCAACTGGTGGATTCAACCGCGGGCCATCCTCAGTTGAGCTTTATAGATGCATACTCGGGATTTAACCAAGTTCCGATGAATCCCGCGGATCAACAGCACACATCTTTTACGACAGACAAGGGGATGTATTATTACAAAGTGATGCCTTTTGGACTCCGGAATGCAGGAGCCACGTTCCAGCGCCTCGTAGTGGGCATGTTTGCAAACCAACTCGGGGATACTATGAAGGTTTATATAGATGATATGCTGGTCAAAAGCCGGGAAACAAGCAAACACCCGGATGACTTGGAGACCGTTATCGACATTGCCTTGAGCAAGGGGATGAGGTTAAACCCGGAGAAGTGTGTGTTCGGTGTTTAGGGAGGAAAGTTTCTCTGGTTTATGGTCAGCGCTCGGGGAATTGAGGCAAACCCCGACAAAATTCAAGCCGTCTTGGCCATGCAACCGCCAAAAACCAGGAATGAAGTTCAGCAACTTACTGGCAGGCTGGTAGCCTTATCCCGGTTTATATCCAGGTTAACAGATAAATGTGCCCCCTTCTTCAAAATTCTCAAGAGTCAACACCGCGAGCGGATTACATGGCAGGAGGAGCACAATCAAGCTTTTGAAAAGTTGAAGGAATACTTGGCGTCAGTTCCTTCTTTATCCAGACCTAATCCTGGGGAAATACTCTATCTGTACCTGGCGGTATCTCAAACGGCTGTCAGTTGTGCCTTGATAAGAAAGCCAGAGTCTGAAGAACTGCCGGTCTACTATACTGGAAAAGGATTCAATGATCCTGAAACTCGTTATCCAGATATTGAAAAACTGGCCCTGGCCTTGGTTGTAGCAGCAAGGAAGTTAAGACCCTATTTTCAAGCACATTCTATCCATGTGCTCACCAACCAACCGCTACGGCAGGTTCTGCAAAAGCCGGCGACTTCAGGAAGACTGGTCAAATGGGCAATTGAGTTGGGGGAGCATGATTTGCACTTTAAACCGCGAACGGCAATCAAAGGGCAGGCAGCAGCAGACTTCATTGCCGAGTTAATCCCAGCAGATTCATCAGTTGCTGAAACTTTTCCTACACAAGCTGAACCGGAGAGTTGGCAAATATTTGTAGATGGATCAGTCAATCAGAGGCAATGTGGAGCAGGCATTACATTGGTAGACCCGGAGGGTAATATGTTTGACTATGCTCTACGCTTTAACTTCAAAGCATCAAACAACACGGCTGAGTACGAAGCCCTAATCAAAGGGCTACAACTCGCTAAAGATATGGGCGCCCGGCATCTCCACATACTAAGTGATTCACAACTGGTAGTGCAGCAGGTTAACGGCGGATTTCAGGCAAAGGAAGCACATCTTTCGTCCTATCAAAAGTTAGCGGCTTTCTTGCTGGAGAAATTTGACACCTTTGAGGTTACTCAGATACCGAGGCAGCAGAATGTGAGAGCAGATACTCTGGCTAGGATTGCAACAGGGGACGATTCCAATACCGAGTTTAAAGGCTTACTGGTCGAGACATTGGAGAAACCAAGCATCTCACTCTCCTTTTCTGAGATTTTCGCAGTAGAAGCAAACCGGCCACCATCTTGGATGGATGAGTTCATCAACTTCATCCAACATGGAACCCTACCTGAGGACCCGGTAGCGGCCAAACGACTACGGGTTCGAGCGGTGCGGTATAGTATCCGTGATGGGAAACTGTATCGACGAGGACATACTTTTCCTGATTTGAAGTGTATTACACCCGAGGAAGGAGACCGGGTTTTGCAGTCGCTTCACAGCGGGGTATGTGGAAATCACTTTGGAGCCCGTAACCTGGCTTTCAAAACCCTAAGAACGGGATATTACTGGCCTTCTTTGGAACACGATGCCAGAGTCGTCGTAGATTCCTGTCTCCAATGTCACCGATTTGCAAGCTTTCCCCGTGCCCCATCGGTCCCACTATCAGTAATCATCTCTCCATATCCATTTTGCATGTGGGGGATTGATTTCATCGGGCCTCTACCCACAGCTCCGGGACAGCTCAAACACGACATTGTCTCAGTGGACTATAATTCCAAGTGGATAGAAGCTCAACCCCTGGCACGGATCACAACCGCAAATGTTAAGAAATTCCTTTGGAACAATGTCTTTTGCCGGTTTGGAATCCCAGAGACGTTTATCACAGATAACGGGACGCAGTTTGACAATGATGAGTTCCGGGAATTCTTACATTCCAATGGGACAAAGGTCCTATACGCCTCCCCTGCACACCCGCAGACTAATGGACAAACTGAAGCTGTCAACAAGCTCATCAAGCAAGTTCTGAAAAAGAAGCTGGAGGACGCAAAGGGTTTATGGGCTGAGAAACTTCCAGAGGTTTTGTGGGCACTTAGGACAACTCCAACAGAAGCCAATGGGGAGAGCCCATTTCTTATGACCTTTGGCTCTGAGGCAGTGATCCCGGTAGAGATGGAAGTCCCGAGTGACCGGGTACAACTGTTTGACAGGGAAACCAACAATGAAGGCATCCGCCTTAACCTGGACCTCTTGGAGGAACGCCGGGAGCGTGCACATCTCTGAAATATCAACAAGAAACAAAAAGTGGCTAAACACTACAATTCCCGGGTTATCAAACGCCCACTCAAACTCGGGGATTGGGTAATGAAGGAGGTTATCCCTAAGCCAACGGGGTTCAAAGCTCCATGGGAGGGTCCATATGAAATTATTGAAGTCGTGGGCCCGTCAACATTTTACATCAGGGGTACAGATGGAGTTACGCTTCCACGACCATGGAACGCCCAACATCTACATCTTTTCCCCAAATAGGTACCAAGTTATCTATGAATGTCCAAATTTATTGTTTATGATGTTGTATATAAAGCTTTTCAGGCCCACAATGCATAAAACCCCCTACCGGGTTATGTTTTATTAAACAGTTTGTTGAAGTGAATGCAGCCTTTAGCGGCCCTACTTGTATGCCTTAAGCGGCATTCTCCGATAATCTCCGGTCTACATGACGTGAAATATTGCAAGCCTTAACGGCCTTATTTCACTGTCAAACTCGGCATTCTCCTACATGACGTGAAATATTGCAAGCCTTAACGGCCTTATTTCACTGTCAAACTCGGCATTCTCCGATAATCTCCGATAATCTCTGGTCTACATGACGTGAAATATTGCAAGCCTTAACGGCCTTATTTCACTGTCAAACTCGGCATTCTCCGATAATCTCCGATAATCTCCGGTCTACATGACATGAAATATTGCAAGCCTTAACGGCCTTATTTCACTGTCAAACTTGCCATTCTCCGATAATCTCCGATAATCTCCGGTCTACATGACGTGAAATATTGCAAGCCTTAACGGCCTTATTTCACTGTCAAACTCGGCATTCTCCGATAATCTCCGATAATCTCCGGTCTACATGACGTGAAATATTGCAAGCCTTAACAGCCTTATTTCACTGTCAAACTCGCCATTCTCCGATAATCTCCGATAATCTCCGGTATACATGACATGAAATATTGCAAGCCTTAACGGCCTTATTTCACTGTCAAACTCGCCAATCTCCGATAATCTGGTAATCTCCTTAACTTGAAATATTGCAAGCCTTTCACGGCCTTATTTCAGTCTTTGAAAGTCCTAACGGACACGTACAGCCCTAACGGCACTTTTTATTAAACATGCCAAACCGGCAATATGCGTACATTGTCAACACTTGTATATTATGCATCACAAATACCGGGTTATTCGACAGAAAGCATAATTGACCGGTACGGCCCTACCGGGCCTATTATTATGTTATGAACATAACATACTATATGTAAATTTTATCTACACTTGTGAGATACGCATCAACTCAACTTGTTATTTTACAGGGAACGTCTTATAGAAAGACATTCACCCGTATGGCTGTAGCCGCCCGTGGAAGCCCTAACGGCCCCATATATCATAGCGGCACTATATTTATTCACATGGCAAACCGGCATTATATATAAATTTTTGTACTGATCATCAGGTTACCGTGTTTTGACACAGGAAGAGTTGTGAGAAGGAAAAATTTGATTACTTCAAAAAGATCAATTACAAAAAGTAGCGAACCGCTACAGGTAAACTAATCTATTACAGCAAAAACAAAAAACAGCCTAAGGCTCCGGTTCATGGCGCTGCCGACCCCCTACCCCCGCCAGTGCTGGACCCGCCACGTCCTCCCCGGGGCTGTATGATGAACTGACCCCTACGGAGAGGTGGCCGGTTTCGAGGACCACCCACAATCCCACCACGGGAAGTACCTCTCCCGGCTGCTGAAGAACGAACTGGGGGACTCCGAGCCGGGTTCGCAGGAGCCCTAGGGTTTGCAACCATGGCAGGAGTCGACCGGGAGGTGCCTGCAACCTCGTCGGGTCAGACATGACCTTGATGACCATCATAACCAGCCTTGTCGAGCCGGCCTTGGCGAATCCCAGCGCTCACTATTTCGGCACGAGCCTCGGCCCTTGCCGACCGCAGCTTCAGGTCAAACTCGGGGCTCGCCAGAAACTCGGAGATTGCAGAATCCTTGGCCCGGGAAACTGCCTGGATTAAATCTCCTTTTTGTTGCTCCAAGGAAGTAACCTGTTGCTGCAGCGCCTGGTTTTGCTCGGTCAGCTGGGCTATAGCGGCGTCTTGAGCACACCGGTCCTCCCGGTGACCCTCGATGACTTTCTCCAATTCCGAGTTCTTGGCCACCAAGTCTGCTATGTGTTCTTCTGCCTTGGCCAACTTCGCACTCGACGCAATGGCTGATGCGCTTGCGAATTCCCGGACCCGAGCCAGGTTTTCTTCGCTCGCCGTCACCTGGTCCCGGGCGGCCCGGAGATCGTCCCTGAGGACTCTCTCTCGCTCGGGGATGCCTTCGGTTATGAGCCGATCAGTTGCCAAGTAAGACAACCTGACAGCCTACACAAATCAAATAACGGGTTAGAACAAGGAACCAAAAACAAAAGAAGAACGAGTTAGAGAAGACTAACTTACCCGCATCAGCTTCTCCTGCGCCCTCCGGGCTACAGTCAACGGGTCCTCATGCTCCAGGACATAGGAGTCGGCGGCGCAGTTCTTCAAATCCGCTACCATTCTCTGGATGGTCACGTCCGCCATTCCCGCGCTCGCCAACTCCTCCATTATTTCTGTGGTGTCCCGGTGCTGCTTTCTCTCCCTCCTCTCTTTCCTCTCCTTCCTTCTCTTCCTCCTCTCGGACCTCCCCGAGCTGGATGCCTCACGGGTGCGTTTCCGAGAGGGAACGGGCTCCACTTCTTGAACTTCGTCACTCCCGTCACTCCCCTCCGGGTTCTCACTCCCTATCCCCCTTTCCAACCCTCCAACCTCTTCACCTCTGTTGTCATCCTCTTCAGTAAACTCCTCACCGGGGAGCACAGACGATGGAACCACGCTCATCACCGGTTCTTCAGTCTTTTCGTCGGCCATGGAAGATTCCCTTCCCGGTTCTTCAAATAGCGGGTTGTAATCCGCCTCCGAGGGATTCCCTTCAACTTCCTCTCCCTCCTGGAAAACCTCTGGCCCGAGAACCTCAGCCAAGTACTCGGGGATCTCGCTGTAATGCAGCGTGTCGACATGGAATTGCTGAACATCCCCTTGCTCGGCGTCTGGGCGCAGGAAAGCCGCTTTTGACGTCAGGTCGATGTCATATGCTAGACCCTCCGTCCCTTGCGCCCGGATCCCGGCCCATACAGCTTTGTCCTCGAAGCCGTCGTATATTCCCGGGTTCTTTCGTTTCGTGAACTCCATCGGGAGAAGAGCTGCAACAAAAGACATAACCCGTTAGACCGGAGCATGTAGCAACAAAAATTGTGAAGGACACGAGACAAACCTGGAAGCTCCATCAACCGGCACCGGCTGTACACATACAGCCTACAAAGCCGGTACGAGCTCCGGTCATCTTGACCCCTGAAGGCCCATAGCATCCTCCGGATCCTTTTCTCCATCACCGGCTCCAAAGGAATGTCGGGGACGTCTGCAACACAACGTATGTAAGTACAACTCGGGACGGAGAAAAGACAAACCCTAAGGCAGAGGACTTACTCATCAGTGGCTGGAAGTCACCCGGTACTTGAAGCGCGTGTCCCGGGTCTTGAAAGTTTCTTATCAAGAAACTTTTTTCCCTCCAGGCCCGGCTCACGGAGGTTGGCAGGTCCTCGATGATCTTCTTGAAGACCGCTTTGGACTTCAGTTGGATGGTCCCACTGAAACCCGCCTTCCGGGAGTACTCGGCCCGGTACATGGCGTGTAACTCGTGATAGGTCGGCATCTGCTGCTTCAACACCTTGTACATCACGCACAACCCTAGTAGCTGCCTCCACATATTCGGACCAACTTGCCCGATGGCGAAGTTGCTCGCAGCCAGGAGGTACTGCACCTCCACCTTTAACGGGAGTGACAGACCGCACCGTAGCTGGTACTCGTGGCATAGCGTCCACCCATCCCCGGGAGCGAAGAACTGATCCTCGGGTTCTAAAGTCCGAATTTCCACAGACTCGGGAATCTTCCAGTTACTCCTAAGCTCCACAATCTCCTCCGCGGTCAGTGAGTACCCGGGAGGGTCGAGAGCAGTCCCATCAGTGAAGGTCACTGAGGCAAACTCGGGGACTTGAGCGTCCATTGCAGGGTTTGTCATCTGCAAAACAAGAAACACGGGAACGTCGTCAGAAACCCAGACAACCCGGCGAACACAAGGATAAACTCACACACTAACGCAGAAACCCAGATTGGAACCCAGAAACAGTACACATAATCAATCCAAAACACACAGAAACAACGGAAGAGGAAACAGTACCTTACTTGTGAGGGTTTGAAGGGCTTTTGAGATCGATTTGAGTTTGGGAATCCAACAAGCACAGCGACAACAGAGAATGAGAGAAAAAGCACGAAAAAGTTATCGATTTCGAAGGTGAGACAAAACTGTCACCCTCAACCCCTATTTATACAGTTAGAGACGTACACTGAAGGGACGTTTCGGTTTTTCGAGAAAATCGACACGTGTCGTGCATGCCGCGACCCAAAACCGAAAAACTTTTCAGTTTCCCCCACTTCAAACTGAAAACTTTTCAGTTTCCCCCACTACAACCTGGAGACGTCGTTTTCAATTCTCAAAGCGAACGTGTCTGCGGGGTACCCTTGCGTACCGACTTGGGGGACTGGGTACACCGGGTCTGGATGATACCTTTGTAACCCGGTAAAGAAATGATTTCAAGTCCCCACCCAAGCGTACCCCTTGACTGAGGACTTGGGGGACTTGTTTATAGGTGGAACCTAATATTTCTCCTTTACCGGGTTACAATTCAAGAAATAACACTAAGTGTGGTCGACTGTTAAATGTGCATCGTTTATTATGCTTGAAGTACTGTTTACAGGGTCAAAGCCTAGTCAGATTTGAGAAGCCACTCTGGGTCCTTTGTCAGGGCCCAGGTCATTGTAAAGTTGAGGTAAAGCAAGGGAGTTCATTCCCACATTGGAAAAAGACAAAGTGCTGCCTTTAATGCTACTATAAATACCGGTGAGGACCTCCCGGTAAGGGGACGGACAATTTTCTTAACTACTCTTGAGTTTTCTGCTTATCTGACAGTGTCTGACTTAAGCATCGGAGTGGCTTCCCTCGGTAAACCCGGGGACGCCCTTTGACGTGTTTGTTCTTTACACAGGAAAACTCGGAGTACAAGGAAGTTCGCTATTTCTGGAACCGTGCAACCCGCTAAAGGGGCCACGAGTTTAACCGGAAACAGATATGATTTCATGTCTAAGACAATTATTCAAAACGGCCTCTAAGAAGCATCGATTATGTATATTGATCAGGTTTGCTTTAAAGGGCTCAAATGGTTCGGGAAAAAGAGAACAAAAAAGAAACAAACAAACAACAAGTCTCTTCTATATATTGCTTCAGAAACACCAATTTGCAAGCAAAATCCTTCAACGACTTCTCAAGAGCTAAAAAAAGAAAAAAAAAGTATAAACAATTACATATGTTACGAGTAACAACCTATGGAAAGCTAATGTATGTGGACTTGTGGGCAAGGCCTATTAAGGATAATACGTAAGCCTCATGATAAACGACTATATCTACACGACTACATTTAAATCCAAAAACTCAAACAACAACACACTATTAGAATTCATATCACCCTGCAACATATGTAAAGCAACAAAAATGTATTGATACATGTATCACTTCAAGTCTTCAACATAATATGTATTATACCAGGCATAATCCCTCCGAGAGACTCCTACCCAAGTTGACCTCTCCTCTTAAAATATCGATACAGATACACTGGTGAAAAAGGCTTTTAAAATGCTTCTAATATACTTCAAAATGTTGAAAATGCCAATTCCCTCAATAAAGTGAAGCCAAATAAGTACTATTGGTGCAAAGAGAAACCAAACTTTGTCTGTGCCATATTGTTGCGTCATAAACAAAAGTACCAGTATGATAACAGCAAAAGAGCACAACCATATATTTCTGTAAAACAAAAGTGCACATACAGTTAGATTTGGAGGCATGCATAGATGGAGTCGCAAACAGGACTATGAAACAGAAAATACGTACCCTTACCCTATTGTGAGGTGCATTCATCCCACCGACAGCTGAAAGAACTACAAAGATAGAATGGTTAATCTTAATAACCACATCCACATTATTGAAAACATTATCATTATAGTAACAAAAGCTAGAGGAGGTCTAAGATTCTTTCAAAATGGGCTTGTTCTCAAATGGCTTATTCAGATATTATAGAAGTAACAAAACATACAGGGAAGAACAAATAATCAGCTACTTAAAAACCTCATCAACAAAGCTTGCATGGCTACTGTTAGGACCCAACACGTATATAATCCTCCTTTTGTATTATGGTTAATATGTGTTTGGTTATATATGCTCAACTTGCTTGATCTCCAACAGTGGAAGTGTGCACCAAAAATCTGTTCTGTGTTCTCACTTAAACGCTAAGCTCTAACAGACTAACCTTAGTTTTATTAACCAATAAATGAACCACAATAATCAATTATTCCAAAACAGTCTTCTCACTTTGATTATAATCGATCCCTCACATATAGTATGAATGAATCAATGAATAAATGCGAAATGAAATGTAAGAACAATGAGTGCAAGAACAAGTATCTCTGACGATCAAAATCGGTGCAATTGAAAATTAGATTTAGAGCAGAAAAACAAGACCGAGCTTATGCGAGGTGCATACCATCGTTGTTATCATCCCCAATGATGCCTCTCCAGTCGCCACCACCGCCCGAGCCTAGCCCGATCTCACTGGAAACCAACCCTAGACTTATCGGAAATTACCGAAATCAGCAGAGTGATCTTCCTCCAGACCAAGCCAGGAGGTGCAGTGCCGTTCCAAGGCGAACCAGATTGCTGCGGCTGAGAAACGCACAACGAGCCACCGACTGCGTCGGAGGTGCCGGCGGCGTGATTCTCTGACACTGAAGGCAGAGGGGCGCGATTTTAGGTGGTGGCGGAGGAACGGCACGGTGTTGGTGACGATAGAGAGAGAGAGACGATCTGAAAGAGTGAAGAAACATAGGAGAAGGACTGAAAGAGATAGAGAGGTAGAGAGAGAAGAGGACGGGTAAACTGGTTAGGAAAGACACAAAAATGTTAAAAATTCTGTCAGTAAAAGTCGGTTGATGAGAATTTCATAATCCGTCTTTGTTAGTAGGAAAATATTCTCTATATTTAGGGCTAATGAGAATTTTTCTTTTAATTATTTAGAATTTTTCCTTTCGTGCAGAGGTGTATGAGCATTTTAGGAAGGGGAGTGAGTTCTTCTGCTTTCCTGGACAATCGAACCAAGCTGTGACTGGAATATACAACTTGTACAGGGCAAGTCAGGTGGCATTACCGGGAGAGAAGATCCTTGGGGATGCTAAAGAGTTTGCGACTAAGTTCCTTAGACAGAAACAAGCTTCCAATGAGCTTTCGGACAAATGGATCATAACGAAGGACTTACCTGGAGAGGTATATATGTATGTCTACTATATATATATATAGATGATCCCTCAGCTCATAATTAAAGAAGAACTCTCTCCTCCTGTTCAATCGAATATTGTGATTATATTTATGAGATTCTAAAAAGAGACAGAAGTATTGTAAAACAGGTGGGTTATGCACTGGAGATTCCATGGTATGCGAGCTTACCTCGACTAGAGACTAGATTCTACATTGAACAATATGGTGGTGAAAACGATGTCTGGATTGGCAAGACTCTCTATAGGTATTTTCCTGTTTTAAGTCGCTCATTTCATCAATTTCACATTTGAATCTTTGATCGTCTGTATTTATATTTGTGGAAAACTTCATCGTTCCTAAAAGCTACATTATTTGTTAGCATGCCCCGTGTTAACAATAATGTGTATCTGGAGCTGGCTATACTTGACTACAACAATTGCCAAGCACTGCATCTCAAGGAATGGGACAGCATTCAAAGGTAAGCAATCAAAACCCTAGTATATTTCATCGAATCTGATTACCTGTTGTTTGAAGACTGGACAATCAATAGCCATATGCGATGCGCGCAGGTGGTACAAAGAATGGAAACTCGAAGACTATGGACTGAGTAAAAAGAGTCTCCTCACCGCTTATTTTATTGCGGCAGCGAGCACTTTCGAACCTGAAAGAGCTAATGAGCGACTTGCATGGGTTAAAACGGCATGCCTAGTTGATATGATTGTGTCTTATTTTAAGGAAGAAACTTGTGAGGAAGATAAGAAGGCCTTCGTTGATGAATTCAGAAGCTATGATAATGCTAGGTACAACTACTATATGTTCAAATATGCATTTTTTTTACTCCCGTACGTAAAAGACAAAGAAAATGCAGTATTAATTTGGTTTATCACTTACATTTGCTCTGTGATATAGGAGGTCGCACATAGACAAGATTGCAGGGCAAGGAATTATTCACACTTTGGTGGCAACACTTAGCCAACTCTCATCCGTTACAATGGTGATAAAAGGCCAAGACATTAGTGAATCTCTATATCAAGCTGTGAGTCTAATTCGTATTCTAGTACAACACTAACAATTGAGATATGAAATGATTCAGATGATAATACTATGGTTTTGATTTTTGTTTTATCATCTTTGTTGCATAAATTAATAAATGTAGTGGGAAAAGTGGCTATTGAAGTGGCAACAGAAAAGGGAGAGTTACCAGGATGAAGCTGAGCTACTAGTGGAAACAATAAATAAAACCAATGGGATTTCACTTAGAAAAGAGTTGTTGTCCAGTTATCCAGAGTATGAACAGCTTCTTGGCCTAACTAACAAAGTTTGCAATCAACTTCGTTCTTACCGAAACCAAAAGAACAAGGTTACTTGATTAGTTTCGGCGTCCATTAATGTTTTTTGATGATTTGGCTAGTACTTGATAATTTGTTTCTTTGTATTATCTCAGGTAAATGACAATGGCAACTGCAAAACGAAAATCAACATGACAACCCCAGAAATAGAATCACACATGCAGCAATTGGTGGAAATGGTGTTAGAAAAATCTTCGGACGACTCAGAATTCTTGATTAAGCAAAGCTTTTTCACCGTGACGAGAAGCTTTTACTATTCTGCCTACTGTGACCATGAAGTCATTAGTCACCACATTAACAAAGTACTCTTTCAGCGAGCAATTTGACGTGTGGAAAATTATATATATGGGCTCGTTTAGGTTACCATCTCTCGCTCTGCATCTCTTATGACTAGGTTGTTAATGTTCTTTTGAACCACAGTTTGAATGGTAATAATGTGAAGTTTTTTGTCTAATCCAAATAATTAGTCTTAAATATCCTCAAATAATGATCTGGCCATCTGGGAGACTTATAAACTTGCATAACATACAGTCTGTGCTCGTGCATAATATACAAAGGACATAAGCTAATAAAACATAGACACACAACCAGTGTTCTAAAACTCGGCCTAGTCGGCCGAGTACTCGCTAGTCGGCGTCCTTCCGAGGTGATTTTAAGAAAATCGGAGTACAAAGTCGGCCGGAAGAAAATCGGCCGAGTAGTCGGCCCAACTCGGAAAAAAATCGGCCCAACTCTGAAAAAATCAGCCTAACTCGAAAAAAAATCAGCTAACTCGGAAAAAATCGGCCAAACTCGGCATTTTATTGATTATTTTTATTATTTTGGACATTATAATACATTTTAAAAAATATATATTTAATTATACGTTTTAAAAATAAAAATAAATCAAAAAATTAAAAACCGAGTACTCCCTGACTACTCCTCTACTCGCTAGTCCCCGGCCGGCCGACCGACGGACTAGCGACTGGCGACTTTTAGAACCTTGCACACAACACATAAGGTTGAAGGTTCGGTACCCACCGTACCCTTATCGTTTTGGGGCGTGTTTAATGCAGCTTGACGGAAGTGAACAAGCTAAGGGCCAGTTTGGGAGCGCTTCCAGACATGTTTTTGGAACCAAAAGCGATTTTAAGTCCAACTTGCTGTGTTATTTGGTAAGATCCACAAAACTGATTTTAGAGGAAGTGATTCTCCCAAAATCAGGTTTAGAAGAAGCAGCAAGAGGGTTGCTTTTCGAATTGATTATGCGGGAAACATCTGAAAAACACCGAGCATTTAATGAATTTTCTCATTATTTCAATTTTGTCCGCGTTCTTTCTAAGAATTACACTGCCCAACAACCCTCTCTATCTTCTTTTCATTGCAGATATCTCCTCTCTTCATTCACTCACACAATCATTCCAAGAACCTTTGTTCTGATTCTTTTTCACCTTCTCTAATCTGGCTTGTTCCTATCACTACCCACTTTGATAGAATTGGGAATTTAGATTTCTTTGAATGTTATTTAATATTGATTTGAGTTTTGAAGAAAGACACTAGTAGAGAAAAAGGTTGATGTGACGATTTTATTTCGTCGCATAAGAGGATTTTTTCGTCGCATGAGTACTGAACGACGAAAGATTGGTCGCATTAGTTTGATGCGACGAAAACACAAATTTTTGTCGCATAAGTACCCCTTATGCAAAACCTCACAGAGAAAAAACACAGAGGGGGAGAGAGACCTCCGGCGGCGCGCCCTCGTGGCGTGGTCGTCGGACTGTCTGGAGTGAGCCGAACGGCGTCTTCGATGTCCTTGTGACCAAGAAATAAACCCAATATTAGTGAATGAGGCGTGGTGATTTCACTGCCCAAATCGCGAGGAGAGACCGTCGAACAACTCGACTTATGGGGCTGGCTCCAATTGGTCACTTGACGTGCAGGAGACATGGAGAACAAGGTGTGGCGCCGTTGTGCGGTGGGAAGACCGGATTTGTGTGGTTAAGATCGGATCGACGCAACCCGATCTGGTCCCTGACTACCATTTGGAGCGGTGACTTCAATTGTTGGTGGGCTATGGAGGTCGGAGGGCAGGTGGGACACGTTTGATTGGATTGGTGCAGCAGATTAGACGCCGGTGATCGAAGACATTGTCTCAGCTTTCGGGATGGCAGCTAGGTCACAATTGCAGACTCCACTTTTTGATTGGGCTAAGTAGGTGTTGGGCCTGGGTTTGTGATCTTGGCCCAATTTTCTTTTATTTTATGTTTTATTACTTTTTGTTGTTTTCAGTTGATTATGGTTATATGCCAGTAATAAGTTCTTACATCAGTTTTGTGGGGCTAGTCGAATCATGTCCGTGTGTGCACTCAAAGTCTTGTCTGCTCTAGGTAGGCAGCTAGTTTCTTGTTTGGTCAAATGGTTGTTGCCTCGTAGTGACAGGGTGAAACTTAGTGTTGTTGGACTTATTCTCCAGTGACAACATAGTGGGAAAGCTATGTTAATTGCAATGATGCTTCTTTGTAATAGAGTTATCTTTCTGGTATGTCACCGTAATTGTAAAGCGAATAGAGTAGCTAGTAAAACACTCTTCACTAATTGGTGCTTGTTAGAATATGGGTTTATGGTTGAGTGTCTTGTTATTATTTCAAGAAGTTCTCGCGATGCGCTTTATAATCTGGGGTATAGGCTCTATGTCCCCCCATGCATTCTGCAGTTTCTTTAATCAAGGCTCGAGGGTAGCCACACCGACCCTTATTTCAAAAAAAAGTACCCCTTATGCGATGAAAAAAGGCGTCACATAAACGTATGTGACGAAAATTTTTGTCGCATCAACTTATGCGACGAAAAATATGTCGTCACTTCAGATTTTTTCAATAAATAAAAAAATAAATTAATTTAATTTTCATTTTTGTTATAATTTAAATTAAAAAATTAGGATTTTTTGTATTTTTGTTTTGCCAGATCGAGGAGGAGGTGGTGGTGCGGAGGCGGTGGTGGTACGGTTGTTATGGTGACGGAGGAAGAAGATGAAGAAGAAGAAGATGAGGACGAAGAAGATGAGGAAAAAGAAGAAGAATAAGAGGAAGAGGTAGTAGAGGTGGTGGTACGGTGGTGGTACATTGGAGGTGGTGGTACGGTGGTGGTGGAGGAGGAAGAAGAAGTGGTTAGGTGGTGGTGAATAAGTAGAAGAAAGAAGAAGAAAATGGAGGAAGAAAGAAGAAGACAGGGGGAAGGAGAAAAAGGGGGGAGAAGAAAAATTTTGAATTTTGGCGGAAGGATTCAAAATTCAAAATTTTAATTGATGAAACGAAATAAACAAATTTCGTCACATGAGTGTAAACTGATGCGACGAAATTTTGAATCCTTCGTCGCATGAGTCAACACTAAAGGGAAATGTTGGCAGAATCAACCAAAACTGATGCGACGAAATAAACAATTTTCGTCGCATGAGTGTGAACTGATACAATAAATTTTTTTTTATTTTGTAGCATGCACTACCAGCATAAACAACATAGTCGACGAAAATATAAAAAAATAGGCCAACGAGAAAAAATTTGTCGGCTAAAGCTTTTTTTTTTCAATAGATAAGTTAAATTTTCATCGGCTAAAATAATTTTAGCCGACAAAAAATATTTCGTCGGCTGAACTAATTTTTCCGTGGCTATAGTATGTGAACTTTAGCTGACGAAATTTGAAAAGTTTAGAGGACGAAATTAGAGTATTTCGTCGGCTAAAGTACCTTTTAGTTACAAAATTGCACTATAGATATTTCAGTGTTTGATTGACTATTGTGATACCAATCTAGAAACGGAACGGGCGTACGAGTAAAACTCATTGTTAATTCTATTACATATTGGTTTTTTGGCCATCCAAGTTCGTTTAAGGCTTCAAAATGCAGTTTTTCTAAACACTTAACACACGAAAACGCTTATATCTGCATCTATATGAGGAATTTTGGTGGAACCTTCAACACAACAAACTCTCACCGCAACTCCCATCTAAAAATTTTGAGGCATTTACCCCTCGATGATAGAGCTTCCCATAAGGATAAATAATTGTAAATAGTAGACATGTTGTGATTCCGGTCATCAAAATTCACAAACAAAAATATGACAGTCAAATATCATCAATATGTTGAAATATGTCTATGGTAAAAAATTCAACTTGATCCGATAAATTTAAGGGCTTCATCCGGATGGTCAATCCCTTAAGTCAAACCCCTAAATTGTATTGACCGCAACTATCGGCACCGAGACTTTACCAGAATTACGTGATTTTTCAATCATAGACTTATTTCACCATTCCGGACATATCTTATTTCATGACTTTTTTAAGTTTGAAGTTTCTACGTAGAGTTTGTTTTTGAAACGGAACATTTACTTAAAGCTTAGTAAACAGGTTATACAACAATAGTAGGCATGTTGTGATCCTGATGATCAAAGTTGAGAAACAAAAATTCGACCGTCCGATATGATCATTATGTTGAAATAAGTCTATATATAGGAAAAAATTCAACTTGATCCGACAACGTTAAGGCTCGATCCTTACTGTCAATCTAGTAAGTCAAACCCCTTAACGCACAGAAACGGTTATTTGACCATCTAAATTACCTATTTTGCCCGGACCTTCAACTGAAAATAGTTTCAAATCGATAAGACGTAACCAGTGGTATAAAAATTTTATGAAAAATAACCACCGGAGATAGGGATACCTCTAGGGAGAAAGAATGGAAAATTGCGTTGACCGCAACTATCGACACCGAGACCTTATCAAAATTTTCAAAATCCCCCTGAAAATTTTAATTTTTTCTAGATATTTCATTTTTCTCCTCCTCCTCTTCATGTTTTGTCCTCCTCCTCCTCCTCTTCCTGATCTGACGGCAAAAACTCCTCATCCTTCTCCTCCTCCCCCTCCTCCTAGCCTCCTCCTATTCCTCCTCTTCTTCTCCTCCTCATTCTTTTCTCCTCCTTCTCCTCTTCTCCTCCTCTTTCTCCTCCTCCACCAGTGTAAAAAAAAAGTTAATCAAAACTACAAAAAATAAAAAAGAAAAAAAAAAAAAATTAATAACTAACTATAGCAGACGAAAATTATAAAAATTCGTCGGCAAAAGTTAAATAAATAAAAAATAAAATAAACAACTATAGCCGACGAATTTTAATAAAATTCGTCGGCTAAAATTAAATAAATAAAATAAAGAACTATAGCCGACGAATTTTAATAAAATCGTCGGCTTAAATTAAAAAATAAAAATAACTATAGCCAACGATTTTTATTAAAATAAGTCGGCTAAAGTTAAATAAATAAATAATAAAATAAATAACTATAGCCGACGAATTTTAATAAAATTTCGTCGGATAAAGTCCAGATTTTAAGCGACGAAAAATTTCTTCGTCGGCTAAATAAATGAGTTTAGCCGACGAGAAAAAGTAATTTGTCGGCTAAAGTCTTGGCCGACGAAAAAATTTCGTCAGATGAAGTAGTTGTTCTGGTAGTGATGAGTCAGCACTATGTGACAAAATGTGTTTCGTCGCATCAGTTCACACTCATGCTACAAAAATTGTTTTCGTCGCATCAGTCCAAACCCATGTGACGAAAATAAATGAATTCATCGCATGAGCCTTTTATTTTCTAGTGAGAAAGGGGATGCGACATCGTCTATGGTTGTATGAGAGAGAAACACTGAGGGAGAATATAGGATCGAGTTGGACTTTGCATTTTATCTTGGTTTCCTTCTTTGGATAATCAATCTGGGTTTGGTCTAACCCAAAACAACAATCTGGGTTTTCTTCGTTTTTTTCTTCAACGATTTGCTTTTATAATTCTTCTTCTTCTTCTTAATTAATTGTCAGCAATATTTTGGAGTGAGGTCGAAATGTTTCCTTGAAAAGAAGTTTCTCGGCAAAAACTAGTCCTCTAGATCGATCATACCAAAAAGAAAAATGAAGAAAATGATTCTCTTTAATTTGAGTTGACAAGAGCAGATTATATATATTTTTAAAAATTATATTGAACATTCATGTCTAATTTAGTAATTGTCCAACATCACAGCACTTTTGAAAAACTGTTTACCAAATACCTCTACTGCTTTTACTCACTACTAAATCAAAATCAATTCTGACCACAACAGATTTAAAAACAATTCTACATACAACACAACTATACCAAATTGGACCTAAGATTCATGGATTAAAGACTCAGTAACCCACCAATCACCTTAGTCCCGCGCTTGGTTATAAGCGCTCGCTACAAAAGATGGGTGGAAAACTTGATAGAAAGGTTTGTATAATCTGTTGGAGTTTGGAGGGGACATGGGTATGGGAGAAGTCGAGTGAGGAAGGTGATAAAAAAGATAATAAAAATTAAACCTATGTCAGCAAAGAAAAGTTTTGTCCTGCAGTGTTGTATGGCATGCAGCAGAGACAAATTCCCGGCCCGCCCACCAGCCCCGTGCAAAGCACGTGCTCCCCCTCATCCTATGTAAAAAACCGGTCGGTATCAGATGTACAACAGCCAACCCGTCACCAAAAAGATAAAAACAAACCCTAACTTTTAATTATTGATTTTGGGATTTATTGAAATAATGCAGTGGTTCCTCGGCTGCCGGTGATCGGGAATTTGCTGCAACTCAAGGCGAAGAAACCGTACAAGACTTTCACGAGGTGGGCTGAGGAGTATGGTCCAATCTATTTCATGAGGACCGGTGCTTGCACCATGGTCGTTCTCAATAGCTCCGAAGTTGCCACAGAGGTGACTCTTTCTATTTTGACTTTGTTTGAAATACTTGAACCAGGCCAGTTTGTTGAAAGTCGGTTGATCTAACACTGGTATATTGTAATTTGTAAAACCAACATATGAGAAGTTTTGATTCAGAACATATTTAACTTTTTTTGCTAATGTTTTTTAGGTAGGAGATTGGAGAACACAAATTATAGTTTAGCAAGTCTATGCATGCACATTAATTGGCACTGCAGTGACTACTAATTAATCAGTGGGAAAATTTAAATGACAAAGTATATGAGAATGAACCTTTTCATGATGTTAATATGCTTAATATATATAAGCAAATGATATGGCATGGGGCTGGTTTAATCCAATAAATGAATGTTTCTGACATGAAGGAAATCAGTTCGTGTGTGTATATATATCTGGAAATTTTCACTCAAATTGGTGATCATTAAGGTTTTGAATTAGCTTAAATCAATGGATGGATGAAATCTCTCAAACTTGAACCGTTCATACAAATTGCAGTTTTGAGCAACTTAATGATCACCAATTTGGATGAAAATTTTCAGATATGATCTACTTATATAGACCTATAAAGTAAACGGTGGAGATGAGAAAATATGATCGAAAAGTTGGTGTCACTACTAGAAGAAAGGCTTTAGTCGACGAAAAAAGCAGGCCGACAAAAGTTTTTTTCGTCGACTAAAGTGGACTTTAGCGGACGAAATTAATTTTTTGTCGACTAAATTCAATTTTTTGTCGGCTTTAGTCTGTGAACTTTAGCTGACAAAATTTTGAAGTTTAGCCGACGAAATATATAATTTTGTTGGCTAAAGTGCCTTATATTTTAAAGTTAAGCCGACCAAATCAGCTATATTTCGTCAGCTAAAACCCTAAACCTTAGCCGACGAATACCCTAATATTTCGTCGGCTATGCTATAATAAATAAAATAAAAATTTTATACCACTAGTTGAGTCTCATCGATTTGAAATCTTTTTTAGTTGAAGGTCTGACCAAAATACGTAATTTAGATGTTCAAATGACTGTTTCTATGCGTTTAGAGGTTTGACTTACGTGATTGACCGTAAGGATCGAGCTTTTAACGTTGTCGGATCAAGTTAAATTTTTTACCATAGACATATTTCGACATAAAACCCTCATCTCTCATATAAACCAAAGAAATGGATCCCTTATGAAATCATTTTTAGGCTTATGGACCCCAAACATAAAAATGAATTAATTCAAATGGCATAGTACTTTTATTATGGGAACTAGGAGGATAACTACCACGGTGACTTTTGGCCAAAACACAAGTTTCACAATGCAAACTCGACTCGTTGATGCCCAAAAATTAAGGATGGCATCGTTTTTTCATGACACTGAAAGCAAGATGACCTAGACGTCGATGCCACAACCATAACTCATTCAGTCTATCAGAACTCAAAGTCAGAGCGTGTCGGCCTGTCGATGCTGTCTTCTCCCCGGCGTACTTGCAGTCTAGATGAAATAACCTCCCCCTCAGGTCTCTCTTGCCAATAGTCTCCTTTGTGAGAAGATCCTGGAAAACAACATACATGGAAAAAAAGGTTACAGAACACTTGTTCTGAAAATTTAACTGGGAAACCGACATGAGAAGGTGAGACAAGTCAGGAACATATAAGACATTGTGAAGAGTAATAGTGGGTGTGACAATAACTGACCCAGTTCCCAAAACAGGGAATGACTCACCATTTGCATTAGTAACATGAGGGATAGGTGATGGTGACATTTTAGTAAACAAGCTAGAATTGAAGGTCATATGGTCAGACGCACCAGAATCAATTATCCATGTATTACTACCAGTAAAGTCAGAAACATGTAAGGCAACACCAATTTTACCTGTACCACCAGTGTGGTCCTGACCTGCAACACCATAAAAGTCTGGTTCATGCACCAATTGGACAGCCGCCTTGCTCTTGTGATTAGAATGACCAGGTTTCCAAGAGGGTTTGTTGGAGTTGCCGCCCTTCCAAGATGAGGGGTAACCAATTAGTTTGAAACAGCGCTCCTTGACATGTCCAACCTCCTTGCAATAAGCACACTTTAGGTTATCCGTAAAGCCAGGTGGAGGTTTCCTATAGGCTGGAAAAGGCATTGGAGAAGCAGTGCCTTGATGGGATGGTGTAAAAGGCACCAGTTTGGAGTTGACGGTCAAGCTTGACACTTCAGTATGGATACTCTTCATGGCTGTCTGGTTCGCCTCATCCTTGCGAACATAGGCAAAGGCTTGTTCAAGTGTGGGTGGCTGTATCAATCGGAGAAGCTCCCTCTTTGCACCATCTAGAGAGGAATCTAGTCCATTTAGGAAAACATGAACTCGTATCTTGTCTTTCTCCAGACGATAGGTGTTAATATCGGCAGCACAGGTCATAGGATTGGGCTGCCTTTGATCCAGTTCCTGCCAAACAGTTTTCAAGCTAGCAAAATAATTGGCAATTGATTGCCCCTTTTGTGACATCTGAAAAGCTTTGACATGAATCTCATGTATGCGAGCAAAATTAGATCCATCATAATAAGTGGCAGCAACAGAGCCCCATATTTCTTTGACAGTATCAAAATAAGCAAATAATTGCATTACCTCGGATGTCATGGATTTAAGTAGAATCCCCATGACATTGGCATTGGCAGTATCCCAAGTAGCAAATTAGGTACTATTTGGTGGAGGTCTTGCAGCAGCACCAGTAACATAACCCCACTTACCAACCCCACTGATGTGAACTTTCATAAGCTTGTGCCACAATTGATAGTTTGAGCCATCCAACTTGACTCCAAAATTAGCAGCGGAATTATCATTGACATTCTGAACAATCACAACCTCTTGAGGTGATGAAGGACCCTCAATAGTCTTTTGTGTAGAGCTAGAATTGGAAATCACCGGTTCACCCATGGATTGCAGTGAGAAGATTCACAAAAGAACGCAGGAAATAAGCTTGCTGATGTTCAGACGATCGGACGGCAGACGGAATCCCAATTTGAACGAGAAAAAATCTCTATGATTTCGGAACCCTAAAAAATTTCCGAAAAAGAGCACAACACAAAAGAGAGAAAGAACACAACAACAAACACTGCAAATTAGCAGAAAGAAAGTGAACAATTTGTTCACAAGCAAATAAGAAGACTGAGTCCCACTGATCGGAGCTGGAGGCTCTGATACCAACTCAAACCAGACAATATTGCTGAGAATATCTTGATTCTATTCTTCTCCATATGGAGGCTTATATATACAAGGCCATAACGACCATACAAGGAAACACGACCATACAAGGAAAAAATAAACTCCTACCAACTACAGAATATCACACATTAATTACAATTATAAAACGGGTAAGTCAACTCCGTGACTCACGCTAACACTTCCCCTCAAGTTGGGGTATACAAATCCTTGAGACCCAACTTGAAAAGTGAGTCACTGAATGTTTTACTTGAAACTGCTTTGGTAAGGATGTCAGCCAACTGTTCGTCTGTTTTCACAAATGGGAAAGAAATAATCTGAGTGTCTAACTTCTCCTTAATAAAGTGTCTGTCCACTTCCACATGCTTAGTCCTGTCATGTTGGACTGGATTATGTGCAATAGCAATGACAGCTTTACTATCACAATGAAGATCCATAGCCTCCTTCTGACGAAAGCCCAAATCTCTAAGCAAGTTCCTCAACCACAACAATTCACAAACACCACGTGTCATTCCTCGGTACTCAGCTTCTGCACTTGATCTTGCCACCACTTTTTGTTTCTTACTCTTCCATGTAACTAAATTCCCTCCAACAAAGGTGAAATAGCCCGAGGTAGATCTCCTATCTGTGATACAACCTGCCCAATCTGCATCTGTATAGCCACTCACACGTCCATGCCCATTTTTAGAAAATACAAAGACCTTTTCCCGGTGCAGACTTTAAATACCTTAGGATACGTATAACTGCATCCATATGAGCCTCACTGGGACTATGCATAAACTGACTTACAACACTCACAACATATGCAATATCAGGCCTGGTATGTGACAAGTATATTAATCTTCCAACCAATCTCTGATATCGTACCTTATCTGTTGGAACCTGATCAGGATTCAAAACAAGTCTATGATTCTGTTCTATGGGTGTGTCAGCTGGTCTACTATCAAACATACTAGTTTCAGCTAATAGATCAAGCACGTACTTCCTCTGACACAACATAATACAATCACTCCCCCTGGCAACCTCAATCCCCAGAAAATACTTCAGTTTTTCCAAATCTTTCATTTCAAACTCAGAACTCAACTGCATCTGCAACCTTTTAATCTCCTCTACGTCATCACCAGTAACCACCATATCATCTACATAAATAATTAGGGCAGTGAGCTTACCTCATTGACGCTTCAGGAACAGGGTGTGATCAGAATTGCTTTGTCTATAACCAATCTTTCTCATGAATAAAGTGAATCTCCCAAACCATGCTCTTGGGGACTGTTTGAGCCCATATAAAGACTTCCATAACCTACAAACCACTCTTGTGCCGTTAGTAGTGCCATAACTTGGAGGGAGGTCCATGTATACCTCTTCATTTAGATCACCATGTAAGAAAGCATTCTTAACATCAAATTGTTGTAATGGCCAATCAAAATTGGCTGCAAGAGAGATCAACACACGGATGGTGTTGATCTTAGCAACTGGAGCAAAAGTTTCTTCATAATCTACCCCATATTTTTGGGTAAACCCCTTCGCCACCAATCGAGCTTTGTATCGCTCAATAGATCCATCTGGATGATGCTTGATTGTGTAAATCCACCTGCACCCTACTGTCTTCTTACCATGAGGTAATGGTACCACCTCCCACGTATGATTCTTCTCAAGGGCTTCCATCTCTGTTTTCATTGCCTTTGACCACTTTGGATCCTTCAGAGCATTCTGCACTTTACTAGGAATAGATACAGAAGATAATTGATTCACAAAACTCTTATGGGATGTTGACAACCTATGGGTAGACACAAAGTTGGCAACTTGATATTTAGCTTTAGCTGTTAAACTCGGTTCATACATTTTTGCTGGTTTGGCACGAGTTGAACGCTCAGGTAACACTTTTGTTTTTGTGACTTCTGTCCTAGACTCTTCTAATGGTAAATTCCCAATATCATGTGAAGGATTAGTACGTACCTCAGGAGAGCACTGGAGAGGAGAGACCACTGAGTGAGGGGGAGATATAGGAGCAGGAGATGCATGTACATTTGTAGAACCAAGAACAGCCTCTGAATTTTCCTCACCGGTGTCCTCTCCGTCCGGACAAATCTCGGGTGTCCGGACGGCTGGGAGATCAGAGCCTTCTGATATGCTACTGACCCTTGATCCGTCCGGACAAACATGCGGCGTCCGGACGTCTGGGACCTGATTTTCAATTTCAACTGCAATATTTCCACTGAACTGCTCTTCAAAATAAGTATGGCCACTCTCCCCCTGAAGAGGAGCTTCAATGGAGGCAAAATGACAGGCATCCTCAAAAAATGACACATCCATGGTAACAAAGAATTTTTGTGTGGGAGGGTGATAACATTTATACCCCTTCTGGTGAGTACCATAACCAACAAAGACATATTTAATAGCACGAGCATCAAGTTTAGAGCGCTGGTTCTTAGGGAGGTGGACAAAGACAACACAACTAAAGACACGGGCAAGTAAAGTGTTGAGAAAAGAAATAGACACATGAGTAGAAAGTATCTCAAAAGGAATCTTACCAAGAAGAGTGGTGGAGGGTAGACGATTGATAAGATGAGAAGCAGTAAGAACAGCTTCACCCCATAGATATTTAGGCATATGAGAACTGATACGAGCCATGTCCAAGAGGTGGCGATTCTGATATATATATATATATATATATATATATATTGTTGGCTAAATGGATCCCTTATATATATATATCTGCAAAATTTCATCCAAATCGGTGATCGTTAAGATGTTCAAAACTGCGAATTAAAATTATAGGCATTAGCGGTTCAAATTTGACAGATTTGATCCGTTAAATAATTTCAGTTATTTCAAAGCCTTAACAATCACCAAATTTGATGAAAATTTACAGAAATGATCTATATATATATATGCATCTACGTATTGAACGGTGGAGATGTTGTTATGTGTTGGAAAAGTTTGTCGAATGCCTATCCCTATAAATAAACCAAAAATAAGAATCTCTCAATAGAAGAGCCATATATATATATATGACTCTTCCAATGAGGGATCTTTTTTTTCAACATATATGAGGGATTGAAGATTACACCAACTTTTTGATCACATATCAACATCTTCACCGTTCAATATTTTTATATGCATATATGTAGATCATCTCTACAAAATTTCATCTAATTTGGTAATCGTTAAGGCTTTGAATAATTGAAATCAATAGACGGATCAAATCTGCCAAACTTGAACCGTTCATGCTTTAACTTTTAATTTCCAGTTTTGAGCACCTTAACGATTACCAATTTGGATAAAATTTTACAAAAGTGATCTACTCATATAGAACTACATATTGAACGGCGAATATGTGATTTTGTGATAAAAAAGTTGGTGTAAACCCGATCCCTCATATATGTCAAAAAAGGGATCCCTCATTATATATATACAGGAATTCTCAGGTGCGGACGTCCACACCAAAGGGTTCCTGAATTGTTTAACCAGAACCGTTAGTTTTCTTTATGGTAAATCACAGATTTAAATGTCTTAACAATCACCAAATGAGATGAAATTTTACAGAGATGATCTATACATATATACCTAGATATTGAACGGTTAAGATCTGAAACTAAGATAAAAAAGTGGAGCAAAATCACACATCCGCACCAAACCCTTTGGTGCGGACGTCCTTAGCCAAGCCGGCCTATATATATAATGTTTGTTTAAGGCCATGGTGACCAGATATTCATCTATCTCAAATAGAAAGCTGTCAAACGCACTAAGAATTTTGTGTGCCAAGTGTACGGTTATATTAAGTGACTACAACGATTTTCACAAGATGGTAAAGCGATACATTCGGAAAGGACATAGAAAAGCCCGTTTATGTGGAGGAACTTGATGCCACTGTTAAGACATGAGATCTTTAAGGTTCTAGTGCGTGAAATATTGAAGGGTGGAATTGAGGTTGATTGGAGAGATTTCTTCCCTTACCTGAGATGGATTCCTAATAAGACCATGGAAACCAAAATTCAGCAACTTCAATCTCGTTGGAAAGCAGTGATGACTGCCCTCAGGAGAGGTACCGGTGTCGATTCTTTTATGTTTCTCTTCAGTTGATGCTTACTCTATATTCTTGAACCGTTAATTGCATTAGTTGTTCCTCTAACATGACCGTGTATATGAAACAGGAAATCAACTGTTATCTCGACTTCTTGCTTTCAGAGGGGAAATCACTGACAATGGACCAAATAACTATGTTACTTTGGGAGACTGTTATTGAAACAACAGATACTATAATGGTAACAACAGAATGGGCTATGTATGAAATTGCTAAAAATCCGAAGCAACAGGTTTACTTCAGTTCACTGATTTACTGGTATGAAAATTAGTGACTTCGTAACTAATATGATTGCATGCCTCTACGTATCTGTATCAATCAGGATCGTCTCTATCAGGAAATCCAAAAGGTATGCGGGTCGGAGATGGTGACTGAGGAAAACTGGTCCCAGCTGCCGTACCTGAATGCAGTTTTCCATGAGGCACTAAGGAAAGCATAGTCCGGCTGCGTTAGTTTCTTTACGGTATGCATATGAAGATACACAACTAGGAGGTTACTACATTCCAGCTGGAACTGAGCTTTGTAAGTTGTAACTATTTCCATTAAGTTACATTATTTCCGGTCCTTTTCATGTAATTTGTATGCTGTGCTGCCTGTGCAGATTGCGATAAACATATACGGTTGTAACTGATGAACAGACGAGTAATCACAGGCAGCAATCTCTCTGTAAATTGATGTCTGATATGCAACAATCTCTTTATGATCCAAAATCAATGCAGCAATCTCTTTGTGATCCTAAATCAAAGAGAGTCAATGAATAATTCACAATGTGTTTTCTATATAGATCACAGCTCTTCTGTATATAACCAATGCTAGTGTAATGTAAAGTTTATGGAATAGAACGGTACCTTCCTCCATTCTTTCCTCTGTTCTTTATGGTACCAGAGCCTAAAAGATCCAATCTTTTTCTTCAATAGTGTTCTTCCTTTTTTTTCCACTCCCTCCCACCAGTTTTCCGATGGCATCATCCTCCTCCACCACCATTGAGAATTCCCCATCTGTAACCAACTTTCTCACGATCAAGCTTGATCAAACCAATTACCCACTATGGCTTGCCCAAATAACCCCAATCTTGAAGAGTCGAAAACTCTGGGGCTTTGTTGACGGCACGAACAAGTGCCCTCCGTCATTTGTCACCGATAAGAATGGTAAACTCACTGATGAGATTAACCCAGATTTTGAACCCTGGCTTTTGCAAGACCAGATGGTTCTAAGCTGAAGGTCCTCTCTACAGTCGCTCGCTCCACCTCATCTCATACCACATGGTCTGCCTTGGCCACTCGTTATGCCTCTCAATCCCAGCACCGTGTTCTTCAACTGAGATATGAACTTCTTCGAACTACTAGAGGCACGATGTCCATATCTGATTATTTGGACAAACTGAATTCGATTGCAGACAACTTGGCTCTTGCCGGGTCCCCTGTTTCTGATGAAGATCTAGTTAACATAGTCATGAGCAACGTTGGCCCCCTCTATGAAACAACAATCAGCTCTGCCCAGGCTCGTGACTCGCCAATCTCGTATGAGGCTCTAGAAGCACTTCTTCTTAGTGCAGAGCGTCGAGCTTCTGAATATGTTGTCCCTGCTGCCGATGACGGACTCCATGCTCTTCATGCCAATAGAGGTCGAGGCTCGAACCGAGGTCGAGGTTCCTTCTCTGGCCGAGGTCATTTCAATCGGGGAGGATCCACTTCAGACAATTTTTCATCAGGCTCTAATAATTCCGGATTTTCCTCAAGAGGGCGAGGTGGTTTTTCTCCATTCCGTGGCACATTCTCTTCCACAGGATCTCGTGGGTCTTCCATTTTGGGTCTTGCACCAAACCCAAATAATGGTCAGTCCTTTTTCAATAATAGCCGAATCCAATGTCAAATTTGCTCAAGAACTGGTCATTCTGCTATTGATTGCTTCAATCGGATGAACTTATCATTTGAGGGTCGTGTTCCTTCCTCTCGGCTCAACGCCATGACTGCTCAACAATCTCCCTCCTCTGAGACTTGGCTGACTGACACAGGGGCAAATTCTCATGTCACCCCCAATCTAGGTAATATTGACTCTCATAAACAGTACAAAGGTCTTGATAATCTTGGTGGTATTAATAATGATTCTGGATTGTCAATTAAAAATATTGGCTCATCTCATCTTCAATTTTCCACCTCCTCTTTTCATCTTAAAAATATTCTTCATTGTCCCTCCGCCTCAACAAATCTTCTTTGTGTTAACAAGTTTACCATTGATAATCAATGTTATTTTATGTCACATCCCGATCCTAGAATTATTTTACGGTTGGTTACTTTGGTCTTTTACCATTTAAAGTGACCGTTTAACCGTACAATGATCGTAAAGTTGACTTTTTGTTAAGTCAAGAATTTGGGAAAACTTCCTTCTTGAAAGTTGTAGAGGGCGTCGTTACGAGTTCATGGACACGTAGCACGCTCAAATCGGAGTTCGTATGGGAAAGTTATAAACAAAAGTATAAAGTTACTGTGCGGTAAAACGGCTATATATAGGAGTTACCGGGGTGAAAAATCAGATTTTTCACCCCAGCCTCTCTTTCTCTCTCCCCGCGTGTTTCTCCTTCTGATCGGGCAAAACTGTGCCGGAGCTTCCGGCCGCCACAGCGCCGCCGTCCGGCCACCTCAGGCCACCACACCGGTCCCAAAAGTTCGGCCTCCGAGTCTACTTCATTCCTAGGTAAGCTTTTCGACCTAACTCGCCGTAAATCGGGAGAAATTCCGATTTGTTCTTCATATGTACAGTAGAATTTCGAGATCAAATTTCTCCCTCCCTAGATCACCATTTGTTGAGTTCTTTATATGTTTAGGATGGGTTTTAGGTGTACTACAATCCCCTAGAATTTGGTAGCTTGATTGAAGTGTGTAGGAAGAATTGAGGATTTGAAGTTTTGAAGTGTAAATTTTCGGGGTCTACTGTTCATCGAGTTTTTGACCTAGTTAGAGACCGAATTGGTCTTCGAGTTGAACTAGAAAGTTGTCCCAAATGATGAGACGAAGCTACTGGTAAAATTTGGTGGCGATCCGAGGTCGCCGGAATTTCTGCCGGCGGCCGCCGTCGGCGGCGGTGCCGCCACTTTTTGGGCAGTTTTTCATGCTCATTAATTAGTACATATTGTGAGGAGTCTATGGTTAAAATTTGGTAATTTTTGGAGGAGTTTTGGTTAGGTTTTGGAATTGTTCTAGTTTAGTATTATTGGCGGATAATTAAATATTATTCCGACCATCGATTATTGCCGGTTAAGGTTTAAGGATTATTTTAAGGACTCCTAAGGTATTTGTGAAATGGTTGAATGGGTGTCCATAGTAATTCAACGAATTAATACGTGACACCCTAACGTCAAGTTAAGTGATAAAGGAAAGTTCGGAAGCTGAGTCGGACTTCCGGTAAATTGAGTTAAGAGTCGATAACCGGGAAAGAAAGTCAAAAAGGTTAAAGTACTTTAAGAAAGGAACTTGGTCAACATGTGGTCAAATAGGATTTCCTGGTCAAACTAGGAAAAGACCAAGTCGACTGTGAAATGACTAATATAATGGTTTGTTTGTATAGTCTCCGATTGAACGTGAGACGGACTCGACTACGCGGTTAGTTCGAGGGTTTCGCTTGAGGAGCTTTCCGAGCAGGAAGAAGGTCGCGATGAGTACTGTGAGTGGACTTTGTTTTAAATTAAATTGCATGCTTTATACTTTAATTGGTTTCTCCTGCATATATGGTTTCCTCTATTTATTTGTTTTACGGTGATTTGGGAAAAGGGGATTTAAGGATTTTAAAGGCAAACAAACCGGGAAAGAGGTTCATACCCATCCCGTGATTTTAAAGGATTTTTCCCGGGGTATGGTTTTATTGAATATCACCGTTTTGGGTTTATGGAGGGGGATGTTTTTAAAGGAGAAATTTGGCTCATGGATTTTAAAGGGGGTTTTTCGATTTATTGTTTCCACGAGGTTTTACGAGGTCTTACAGGTTTTACAGGTTTTAAAGGGATTTTGAAAAAGGGAAAAGGGAAAAGGATATAAGGATTGTTTGCTAGCATGGACCCTCTCCAGTTAGAGCGGGTACCATCTTCTGGATAGAGCAGGTCAGGGACCTTCTCCGGTAGAGCTGGTCATTTGACCCTCCCGGATAGAGCAGGTCGGGGACCCTCTTCGGTGGTAGCTGGTCATTAGACCCTCCCGAATAGAGCAGGTCGGGTTTTCTCGTGGATGAGGTTAATACCCCACATAATTGTTTATATTTTGAGCCAAGGCATTGTTTATGTTTTACCTGCATGCGGATTTGCTTAGAAAAACGTAGAGGGAGAGCATTAAAGGAATTAGAGCTTTTATATTTATTTTTGTCCACTCACCCTGACAGTTTTTCAATGTTTCTCCCCTGGGCCCTTCGTTTTCAAATGCCCAGTGGTGCAGGGTTCTCGAGCGGAGGTCGTGCGCGTACAAGAGTCGAGGCATAGTCGATCAATCCGTTGCCGTTGAAATTCTTTAGGGTAATCATCTTAGTAGACTGCTCTGACTAACCCAGTATAGCTAATTAAGTAGGTTAGGGAGCAGGATGCCTTCATGAGTTAGGGTTTGTTGTAGATACTTATGGAAGTGCTGAGTTGGATTGTAGGAAGGGTTGGCCATTTCAAGGGGGTTTCGGTAAGAAGTTCTCTTGGGGTGGTCCCCGCAGGATTTACTTCGAGTTAAAGGGATTTAACTCGGGGTGGGTCCTGACAATTGGTATCAGAGCATTAGGTTATCATTTCCTGTTACTACCTCATGTACTTGGTATCACTTAGCGTCTATAGAGTGATGGTCCGACCGCGGCGGATCCATCGGCATTTTATGCTTTGGACGCTTAGTGTTTATTAAGGACATGAGTTAGTACTTTCTGGTTGAGATATGGACCGAGTGGTTCTATAAACATTGGAATCTTCAAGACTATGCCTCAGTACGCCGACCTCAAAGAGAGCTCCTATAAGGAACAAGGTAAGCTCGTTACGTATTTACTTTTATGAGTTTCCCAATGAGTATTTGAGATTTGAGTTGGAGATAGAGCGGGAAACTCACGTCGTTTAACGTTGGTTGAGCATTTGGTGTGAGTGCTCGGTGGTGAAACAGTAACTTCATACCTAGAAGGCGGCCATGTTTGTTTGCAGGAATGTTGTAGAAACCTAAGGCGAGGCCCGGATGTTCGAGGGATGAGATTCTTAGAAGTGAAGAGTCGTAAGAGTTGATGAAAAAGGTTGTATCCTGCGAAGGAAAAAGGAGCTGAAATCGCCTAGCGCAATTATTCAGAGAAGATGAATATTAAGATTTGAGGATTGCCAAGATTTCGTCGATGGTCGTCTTTAGTGTGGTTCCAGAGGAACTGGCAAATGTGTCGAAGTAGAATGACTCAGGGATTTAAGTGTAGTCACTTTAGGATCAATGGACTTGTTTCTGGTGACGAGTCAATGATGTGACACTACTGGAGAATGTTAAGGAAGTGAAGGCTGGTTCGGTCACTTGATGTAGTTGGGACAGCCACAAAGACTAATAGTTGAGACTACCCCAGATGCTTGCATTGTTGCTGGCTACGAGTGGATTCTTAACGCTCCAGCCACCCATGATTGGGGTACAAGCAAGATTTGAATCGTTAGTTAGTCTAAGCATGATTTGATTTTTTTTGGTGACAATGGTCATTGGGCCGTATCTCGTGAAGGTAGGAATTAAATCATGTCACCAGATCTTGGGGCTCATGTCAACCATAAGGTGAGTTATCCACCTGTGGTCAAAGTATTTTAATTAGTACACCTGCGGAGGGGTCTTTAGGTTGGCTGTGTTGAAGTTCGGTGACAGATCAAGTGAGCGTTTTGAATTGTAGCTAAAGGTTTATGGTTACGAAATTTAAGGAGATGATAGAAGTGGCAACAAGCTACCGGGTCATGGACTAAGAATGCTCGGGGTACCGGAGATAGTGATACGAGTCTTGACTGACTTTGTAATATTGTGGTGGAGGAACCGGTCGTTGTGCAAAAGGCACTGTGTTGACAGCTGAAGATGTACATGGGTATACCCCACATGAGCACGTGTACCCTCCTGTGTAGGGAAGTGGTATTGAAATTTGGGTAGCACATGCTGGCAAGGCGTAATTATTGTGTGCAGTGGTGTGTGGTCAAATTGACACCAGGTAAGTGACTAAGGCTGATGATGACATCATTTTAAGAATTTGTCATGAGAGTTCCATTTAGTGAGAACGGAGATTAAGGACGTTTGGTTGGAAGTTTCTGTACAAACGTCCAGTAGATGGCCTAACCGTTTATGTATATGTCGGAGGTGGGTTATTGTTAGTCGCTCCGACTTTTATGCTGGTTAGCGAGATTATTAAGTGTCGTTAGTAGATGGTCAGATGTTTTCTGAGATAAATGCACGGAAAAGGTGAAGTGACAGCAGTGGGGCAAGGTCTACTGAATCCTTGAATTTGAGTGAGAATGTTTGTAGTTGCTTAAGCTTCAACCTGCAACCAAAGTCGTCCGTTATGACACTTGGTTTCTTCAAGGGTGATTAACTGAGCTTGATAACATGGGAATTTGTGCACCCACTGGCTGTGGTCTAATCAAATATTGTAACCGAAGGTGTACTTAGTTGTGTTTGGGGTCTTAAGTTACATCCACTGTAGTGACAGGAAATATTCTCTATTTGATCTGTGGAATGAGGATTAGATCTGGGAAATTGAATTTTGGTGTATTTAATGAAATCTTGAGTGGATTAAGGAATAGTTGGCATTGCTATGGTCATTGGTCATTTGAGTAGTGACCCTACTTGTTAGGAATTATTGACCTAGCGGCAATTCTTGGCGCCACGAGTGTAGTGTGGTAGCAAGAAAGATCATTGGAGGTGACTCTCGAAATTGTCAGCATTTCGGTGAGTATGAAATGCTGTGAAACTGAGGAAAGGGTTTTCTTTGATGACTCAAAAGTAATAGGAGTCAAGGTTTTGGAAACCAATTTATTACAAGAGTGGTAAGGTATGTTGCTAAGTTGAGCAACACTCCATTGGAAATCGTGGAGTGATTAAGCCACGTTCAGATTAAGTTATGATCTGAGGGGATGTTAACGTGTGGCGTTGGATCTTGTAATCTAGGATCTGAAGTGGTAGTTTGATTCCTTGTGCACGTAAGTAGTCGTTCATTTTGAATCTTACCGAATAGAAGATGCGGTGGATGGTAAACTTGCAGAGCATGGGGGACAGTTTTGTTAGAAACTGTCTAGTTGTGCGAATTGACTCTGTGAAGTTTACGCGCCAGTGCAGTGATGGCATTCGTTGAATTTTGCCTGGATAACTGGATGCTCGGTGATCAAGGTGGTTAAGTTTGGTGAAATTAATTCCCGATGCTTCGATCGAGGGTTACTTTTGGTGTGCACCAGTGGCACTAAATTTTATGTAGATGTCTGATCTAGTTAAATGTCCAATTTGTCGGTTATTACCAGACGATTTGGTAATGGACGCATCTATGAAGGAAATATCCTTGTTGAGCGGGTAAGGCTCTGGAAATTCTTTTAATGGGAAGTCTATCCCTGATTGCGATGTGGATAATGTTTATTAGACGCACAGTGTTGGTTGAAGTGCAAGTTCTGCACTATACGTCATTCCAAGCTAATGTAAGAGATAGGGAGGTCAGTGTCACCTCGCCAATGAGTTAGTACGGAGATGTTTTACCCGTGGTAAAGTACGCTGTAACCCCACAAAGTGATAATTGAGTTGGCGACTCTAATGTTCGGCTTGTGAGAAAAAGCCAGGATTTGTGTTGTCAGAATAGTTACGTGTGCGGTACGTAGCCTGATAATTTGCCTCCATGCGAGGAGTAAGTATTGTTGGATCTCGATGTCCGGAGACTCGTTTCTCCCTGATTTAAGGTTATGGTTTTGGTTTTACGCTAAAAAAAAAAAATTCATGGCAACTCATGTCCTGTGTGTGCAGGTGGTTTGAGTAATGATAGAGTAAGGAAAGACAATTACTCTACAACAGGACAACTTGATAGAATGGTTTCTAGAAAGCGTAAACCAGATCAGGGAGCCTGGTTTAAACGAAGTGATGGGTTGTGTAAAACAAGGCGTCATGGTTTTCTTGTGGACTTGATGTCATTGGTGTTGACTCCACGTGTATTGTGTTACCAGAGGATTTAAATCCATTAGTGACATCGGACCCTACTCCTCGGGCGTGATAATCATTTCCTGCATGGGGAATGTGGGAGCTGATATCTAAGTTCAATGAAAGATTACGAGTAATCTTGAAGAAATTTTACTCGCGACAAGCGAGGTGTTATTGAATCAGAATGTTTATTAGCGGTATTGTGACGACGTCACATGCGGTTCGTAAGGACAAATGTTGGTGTTTGTTTGGCTAAACGAGAAGGGATATGAGGTTAGTTACTGGTCGAAGTTGTTGTGTTGTGCAGTTGGATTTTCAAGGATATGGTCAAAATCCGGTTTAGGCAACAGGGAATTGTTGCCAAAGGATGTTTTCAGCGCATGACAGAATTTGTCATCTTTTGGTGAAAAACAATAGTGATTTTCGCGAGGATTACAGATGGGGGATCAATGTTAGGCAGTGTCATATTCCACCTCATAAATGAGATGGAGTACAGTAAGAATACGGGGATTCAGTTAATCAACGATTCAAGAGAAAATCATTGCGATTCATGGTAAGACTTCAGATGCTTTAGTTTTGACCAGAGAAGAGTGGTCGGGTGTTAGAACATAAGGGAGTATTGGAGGTTATCATCCACGTAGGAAAGTGTGCTACGTTGGTTAAATGTGACATGTGACAAGGTTACATGAGTTTGAGGAAATGTTGGGTATCCTTAGAGTTAATGGATGCCTAGTGTCACGTATGTCCATGTTACGCAAATAAGTTTACAACCTTACACCCTATATGAATAGCCTTCTGGCTAGTACTGGAAATTGGCTTATAAGGAGGATCAGTAAGGATGTTGACCGTAAAGGGCATGTGTTGAGGGTTTTGACAATGCTTTTCGTGAGGCGTCTCAGAAGAGTTCTCTGAAAGAAGTTGTTATTGGATAACAATATTATTATTTTAAGTGGTACTATCCCCCACTGTGTTGGACTTGAGTATGGAAATTTCGAGGACGAAATTTTTATAAGGTGGGGAGAATTGTCACATCCCGATCCTAGAATTATTTTACGGTTGGTTACTTTGGTCTTTTACCATTTAAAGTGACCGTTTAACCGTACAATGATCGTAAAGTTGACTTTTTGTTAAGTCAAGAATTTGGGAAAACTTCCTTCTTGAAAGTTGTAGAGGGCGTCGTTACGAGTTCATGGACACGTAGCACGCTCAAATCGGAGTTCGTATGGGAAAGTTATAAACAAAAGTATAAAGTTACTGTGCGGTAAAACGGCTATATATAGGAGTTACCGGGGTGAAAAATCAGATTTTTCACCCCAGCCTCTCTTTCTCTCTCCCCGCGTGTTTCTCCTTCTGATCGGGCAAAACTGTGCCGGAGCTTCCGGCCGCCACAGCGCCGCCGTCCGGCCACCTCAGGCCACCACACGGGTCCCAAAAGTTCGGCTTCCGAGTCTACTTCATTCCTAGGTAAGCTTTTCGACCTAACTCGCCGTAAATCGGGAGAAATTCCGATTTGTTCTTCATGTGTACAGTAGAATTTCGGGATCGAATTTCTCCCTCCCTAGATCACCATTTGTTGAGTTCTTTATATGTTTAGGATGGGTTTTAGGTGTACTACAATCCCCTAGAATTTGGTAGCTTGATTCGAAGTGTGTAGGAAGAATTGAGGATTTGAAGTTTTGAAGTGTAAATTTTCGGGGTCTACTGTTCATCGAGTTTTTGACCTAGTTAGAGGCCGAATTGGCCTTCCAGTTGAACTAGAAAGTTGTCCCAAATGATGAGACGAAGCTACTGGTAAAATTTGGTGGCGATCCGAGGTCGCCGGAATTTTAGCCGGAATTTCTGCCGGCGGCCGCCGTCGGCGGCGGTGCCGCCACTTTTTGGGCAGTTTTTCATGCTCATTAATTAGTACATATTGTGAGGAGTCTATGGTTAAAATTTGGTAATTTTTGAAGGAGTTTTGGTTAGGTTTTGGAATTGTTCTAGTTTAGTATTATTGGCGGATAATTAAATATTATTCTGACCATCGATTATTGCCGGTTAAGGTTTAAGGATTATTTTAAGGACTCCTAAGGTATTTGCGAAATGGTTGAATGGGTGTCCATAGTAATTCAACGAATTAATACGTGACACCCTAACGTCAAGTTAAGTGATAAAGGAAAGTTCGGAAGCTGAGTCGAACTTCCGGTAAATTGAGTTAAGAGTCGATAACCGGGAAAGAAAGTCAAAAAGGTTAAAGTGCTTTAAGAAAGGAACTTGGTCAACATGTGGTCAAATAGGATTTCCTGGTCAAACTAGGAAAAGACCAAGTCGACTGTGAAATGACTAATATAATGGTTTGTTTGTACAGTCTCCGATTGAACGTGAGACAGACTCGACTACGCGGTTAGTTCGAGGGTTTCGCTTGAGGAGCTTTCCGAGCAAGAAGAAGGTCGCGATGAGTACTGTGAGTGGACTTTGTTTTAAATTAAATTGCATGCTTTATACTTTAATTGGTTTCTCCTGCATATATGGTTTCCTCTATTTATTTGTTTTACGGTGATTTGGAAAAAGGGGATTTAAGGATTTTAAAGGCAAACAAACCGGGAAAGAGGTTCATACCCATCCCGTGATTTTAAAGGATTTTTCCCGGGGTATGGTTTTATTGAATATCACCGTTTTGGGTTTATGGAGGGGGATGTTTTTAAAGGAGAAATTTGGCTCACGGATTTTAAAGGGGGTTTTTCGATTTATTGTTTCCACGAGGTTTTACGAGGTCTTACAGGTTTTACAGGTTTTAAAGGGATTTTGAAAAAGGGAAAAGGGAAAAGGATATAAGGATTGTTTGCTAGCATGGACCCTCTCCAGTTAGAGCGGGTACCATCTTCTGGATAGAGCAGGTCAGGGACCTTCTCCGGTAGAGCTGGTCATTTGACCCTCCCGGATAGAGCAGGTCGGGGACCCTCTTCGGTGGTAGCTGGTCATTAGACCCTCCCGAATAGAGCAGGTCGGGTTTTCTCGTGGATGAGGTTAATACCCCACATAATTGTTTATATTTTGAGCCAAGGCATTGTTTATGTTTTACCTGCATGCGTATTTGCTTAGAAAAACGTAGAGGGAGAGCATTAAAGGAATTAGAGCTTTTATATTTATTTTTGTCCACTCACCCTGACAGTTTTTCAATGTTTCTCCCCTGGGCCCTTCGTTTTCAAATGCCCAGTGGTGCAGGGTTCTCGAGCGGAGGTCGTGCGCGTACAAGAGTCGAGGCATAGTCGATCAATCCGTTGCCGTTGAAATTCTTTAGGGTAATCATCTTAGTAGACTGCTCTGACTAACCCAGTATAGCTAATTAAGTAGGTTAGGGAGCAGGATGCCTTCATGAGTTAGGGTTTGTTGTAGATACTCATGGAAGTGCTGAGTTGGATTGTAGGAAGGGTTGGCCATTTCAAGGGGGTTTCGGTAAGAAGTTCCCTTGGGGTGGTCCCCGCAGGATTTACTTCGAGTTAAAGGGATTTAACTCGGGGTGGGTCCTGACATTTTATCTTCTATCCTAACTATTTCTGTGTTAAGGATCTGAAGACTGAGAAGATGCTCTACCTCGGGAAGAGTGAGAATGGTCTTTATCCATTACGGTTCCCTTCACCAAACTCCAAGACTTCTAGTTCGTTAGCTTTTGTCGGTGTTCGTGTCTCAGCAGCAACTTGGCATTCTCGCCTTGGTCATGCTTCCTCTCCAGTTGTTTCCAAAGTTCTCTCCAATAAAGCTGTACCTGTCCTAGGATCCAGCAAATTTCCTTTTTGTCACTCATGTCCATTAGGGAAGAGTACGAAACTCCCTTTTCAATTATCAAATTCTGTCTCCAACTTTCCATTAGAAATAATACATTCGGATGTTTGGTGTTCACCTGTTATTTCTCATCAAGGTTTTAAATATTACGTACTCTTTGTGGATGATTTTTCACGGTATTCATGGATATATCCAATGAAACAAAAGAGTGAAGTCTACCAACTATTCATCACATTTCGTACTCATGTCGAAAAATTATTTACCTGTTCTATCAAAATACTTCAATGTGATGAAGGTGGTGAATACAAAAATCGTGTTTTTCAATCTTATTTGTCCACTAATGGAATTTTTCAAAGATTTTCTTGTCCAAAACATCCAGAACAAAATGGTTTGGCCGAACGTAAACACCGACATATTGTTGAAACTGGACTCACTCTTATGGCTCATGCCCAAATGCCAACAACCTATTGGGTTGATTCTTTCAATACTGCAGTATACATCATCAATCGTCTCCCCTCTCGACTTCATAACTATGTTTCTCCTTATGAAAAACATTTCCATCGTGTTCCTCAATATCATTCTTTAAAAGTTTTTGGGTGTGCATGTTTTCCATATCTTCGTTCAAATAACTCTTCAAAATTACAACTTCGTTCTAAACGTTGTATTTTTTTGGGATATTCCTTGAATCACCAAGGTTATCGTTGTTTTGATCCTTCTTCCGGACGTGTTTTACTGTCTCGTCACGTGATTTTCGATGAATCTAGTTTTCCCTTTTCTGATCTACCTCCCAATATGATCACACCCCCAAATCAATCCTCAGATTGTTCTTTATTATTTTTTGGGGCAATGCCATCATGCTCATCACCTCCTATACCGTCCACCTCTCCAGGACCATCTCCTTTAATCAACTCATCTTCTTCACCTGTTCAACCATCTCCTTCTCCAATTCTGAACACTATTCATACTCCCACTCCTGCACTTAATCTATCCCCAAATTCTTCTTCCACACAGACCTCTCCTCCAACTTCTCCCCCAATTCCAACTGCGTCAGATTCCTCTTCTTCTCCTTCCACTATGAATCAACCCACAGACTCAACTAACATTAATCCACCACTATTATCCTTACCTTTGTCATCGCAGGTTCATGATCAGGGCGGTATTGTTACTCGGAGCAAACATGGAATTAGCAAGCCCAATCCTCGGTATGCTATGCACTCTACTGTTCTTGCTCTGCCTATTGAGCCAACTTCTTATTCTCAAGCAGCAAAATATCAAGAATGGCGTGACGCCATGGGCAGTGAGTTCAATGCGTTATTACAGGCAGGTACTTGGACATTAGTTCCTCCATCTTCCTCCATGAATATCCTCCCGAATAAATGGGTATTTCGAATCAAGAAACGTTCTGATGGCCGTATTGAGAGATATAAGGCTAGACTTGTAGCTAATGGTTTTCATCAACAGGAAGGCCTTGATTATACAGAGACCTTCAGTCCAGTCGTCAAGCACTCAACCATTCGTTTGGTTCTTGCTCTTGCAGTTAGTCATCGCTGGCCTATCAGACAATTGGATGTCCAAAATGCGTTTCAACATGGGTATCTTACTGAGGATGTCTTTATGAAGCAGCCTATTGGGTTTGTTGATCCCAAATTTCCGAAGTATGTTTGCAAGCTAAATCGCACATTATACGGCCTAAAACAGGCTCCTCGTGCTTGGTTTCAGTGCTTCTCTGATTACTTAGAAGAACTTGGCTTCATGGAATCAAGGGCAGATTACTTAATGTTCACTTTCAATGACAAAGGTGTATATCTCATTCTGCTGATATATGTGGACGACATTCTTATTACGGGTAACAGCTCTTCTCACATATCTCAGCTTATTCATAATCTCAGCTCTTTATTTTCTATGAAAGACTTGGGTCATATTCATTACTTTCTTGGCATTGAGGCTGCCTATAATGGAGATCATTTGCATCTGACACAACACAAGTATATTGTGGATTTGTTGAAAAAGACTAAGTTACATGATTCCAAACCATATTATACTCCAGTTTTACCAGGTAAAAAGCTCAGTGTTCATTGTGGTACAAAGTTACAAGATCCTACAGAATATCGTAGTATTGTTGGGCTTTACAGTATCTCACTCTTACACGTCCTGATATTAGCTATGCTGTGAATCAAGTATGTCAATTCATGCACTCCCCTACTGATATTCATTGGGTAGCAGTAAAAAGGATCCTCAGATACTTGAAGTTTACTATAGATCATGGGTTGATTTATAAGCCAGGTACTCTAAAGTTAGTTGCTTATTCTGATGCTGATTATGCTAGCGATCCGGACAATCGTCACTCCACAGGAGGATTCTGTGTGTATCTTGGTGCAAATTTAATTTCCTGGAGTTCCAAGAAACATAAAACAGTCTCAAGGTCCAGTGCTGAAGCCGAATACTGGAAGCTTGCTTACACTGCAGCTGAAATTTCATGGCTTCGGTCCATCTTTTGTGATCTCAACATATTTCTTTCTTGTCCACGAATATGGTGCGACAATATCAGCTCCATATCCTTGGCATCAAATCCCGTATTCCATTCTAGAACAAAGCATATTGAAGTTGATTACCATTATGTACGAGAGAAAGTTGTTCGACAGGAATTGGTTATATCTTATGTTTCAACTTTTGATCAAACAACAGACATCTTCACTAAAGGTTTGTCTACTCAACGCTTTCGGTTCCTTGCATCCAAGCTTCCAGTCCGTGCCTGTCCTCTCAGCTTGCGGGGGAATGATGAACAGACGAGTAATCACATGCAGCAATCTCTCTGTAAATTGATGTCTGATATGCAACAATCTCTTTATGATCCAAAATCAATGCAGCAATCTCTTTGTGATCCTAAATCAAAGAGAGTCGATGAATAATTCACAATGTGTTTTCATATAGATCACAGCTCTTCTGTATATAACCAATGCTAGTGTAATGTAAAGTTTATGGAATAGAACGGTACCTTCCTCCATTCTTTCCTCTGTTCTTTAGTAACATGAACAAGAATCAGTGGGAAAGCCCAGGAATGGAAGCCGGAAAGATTTATGGACCCGAAATATGATCCAATTGACTTGTACAAGACCATGGCTTTCGGGGCAGGAAAAAGGGTCTGTGCTGGTTCTCTTCAGGGAATGTTAATAGCATGCACGACGATTGGTAGGCTGGTCCAGGAGTTTGAGTGGAAGCTGAGAGCTGGAGAAGAAGAGAATGTAGATGTTCTTGGGTTCACCACTCACAAACGCGATCCCATGCACGCAATCCTGAAGCCAAGAAGTTAGTTAATTACTGATGTAGGAAATTAAGCTGCAGACATTGATTCTGTACTCATCATCCGCATAAGGGTTGTGTTTTTGTACAACCTTAGAAAAAACTGGTTTTTGGCTTTTTGCTTATTATGAGAATAAGTGGTTGTGCCACACTGCGTCACTGCCACTTGTGTGTGGCAAACTAAAAATGCTTTGAGTTTGTATAAAAAGCCTAATTTGTACGTAAAAAAGTTTGAGTCACTATTTTTTTTGCGTACGTCAATGGAACTGGTTCACCTCAGTTCGCTAACAACAGAGTTACTATGTTAGTTTGGGAGACTGTTCTTGAAACATCAGATACTATAATGCTAACAACAGAATGGGCTATGTATGAAATTGCTAAAAATCCGAAGCAACAGGTTTATTTCAGTTCACTTTCTAGACACATAAGATTCAAAAAAAATAAAATCGTTGAATACTCAACCTCATGTGGGCCTGATAAAATCATGTACGTGGTATGTGAGTCAACAAAGTCAAAAAGACTCCGGAAGTACACATGGTGACGTGTGATTGGTCGGTCAACAACAGATCCGTCAAATCCCGACTAAAGCAAATATTAAATATCGCCCGTCAATCAATTGTCAACCGCATTAAATTGATTGTCGGAATTAAAATCAGATATTTAATCAAATAAATCATGTCTTAACGGAAATAATTAAATCAATTAATTAAATTTATTTGATGTAATTATTAAAATTGATTGATTCAATTATTATCGATAAGGAAAGAAATTCATTGGGCGCCATCATTACATGCCATATGTAGGGAAGCGTCGTAGATATAAATACTCATTCTCATATCAAGAGGAGGACTTCCGACCAGAGAGAAAAAATTACTCCCGAGAGTTTAGAAGTCTCAAAACCCTTCCGAAGAACAACCAAGCTTCTAAATAGTATGTTCTTCACCAAACCCAAACACAAATCCAAACACTCGTCACGTGATCAATTCTCGTGACTACTTTTCCACCTCAAGAACAAGTGTCTCGTCACCCTTGAGTCAAATTCAAATTCGGAGATAGAATCAGAAGAGTTCACAAAGATTTGTAACCCGCAAATTCATCAATAAAATTATATTATTTTGTATACGTGTTGTTTTGTCATTTGCGCAAATAAATCCCTGTTTAAAAAATTGGCACGCCGAGTGGAACATCTTTGCCTCTCATCTCCTTCTCCGAATAAAAAAATCCAAATCCGTTCGAGCGATGGCCTCCAAGAACACCGAAGTCATCTCAACGATGAAATCCAAATCAATGAACTCAAAGTCAAGCAGCGAATCCTCAGGTCATGTTACTCGTAGCATGGCAATGACTCATCCGATAACGTTCGTGACTTTGCCTTCGAAGCCTCGCCAACCAATCCTCACCGTGGAGAGCCTAGGCGAACATGTTTCCCGAAGTGAGGAGAGAGAAACTCCAATAAAGCCAAGGGAACGATCGTCGTCACTCGTCTCCGATGACGAGTTAAGCACGGCCTCATACCATGGAAGTCCCAATGGGGATGAGAACAACACTTATAACATGCCATCAAGTTTCTCACCCTGTCCTCATGCAGGTTATGATGGCCGGAGCATCCACCGTTGGAGAACAAATAAGCCAACTGCTGGGAGCAGTCGAGAAGCTCACTAAAACAGTGGAGGAGAAAGACATGCAGATTGCTGACCTTTTGAGTAGACTTCAAGAGCAAGATGAAGAAAATTCCTCTAAAAGAGCGCAAAAGGAGAAGAAGGATCAAGATGGTGAAAGTTCCAAAAATAAAGACAAAGACGAGGGTGGCTCACTTGGATCCATGTCCCTCTAACAATTGCAGGACTTCATCACCAACTCTATCAGAGCCTAATATGGAGGTTCTTCTCATGATTCTCTCACCTACTTCAAACCCTACACCAAAAGGATTAACAACCTAAGGATGTCGTTCGGATACTAACCACTAAAGTTCCAACAATTCGAGGGGAAGGGCAATCTGACGCAGCATGTGGCTTATTTTGTTGAGACTTGCAACAATGTCGGGACAGAAGGCGATCACCTTGCCAAGCAGTTCGTTTGCTCTCTGAAAGGCAACGCCTTCGAGTGGTACACTGATTTAGAACCCGAGTCTATCGACAGTTGGCACCAGATGGAGCGCGATTTTCTTAATCGTTTTTATAGTACAAGGCATACTGTAAGCATGATGGAACTTACAAACACGAAGCAATGGAGAGATGAGCCGGTAGTTGTCTTCATCAATAGGTGGCGCTCACTTAGTCTCGATTGTAAGGATCGCTTGTCTGAAGTGTCTGCGGTCGAGATGTGTATTCAAGACATGCACTTTGATTTGCTATACATCCTACAAGGAATCAAGCCTCAAACATTTGAAAAGTTGGCTACGTGAGCGTATGACATGGAGCTGAGCCTAGCTAGCCATAAAGGAAAGGATCCTGTCATAGATCAACAAAAAGATAAGGTCTTTGGAGGCAAAGTTGACAAGGCTATGAAGCGACCAACGAAGGAGGCGATGACCGTGAATGTTGCTCCAGTTCGAATCACTACACGAGATAAGAAAGAAATCAGGAAAACAGAGTCAACTCAAGTCTACGATAGGAGGAAGCCCTCATTGAAAGAGTTGGAGCGAAAGACTTATCTGTTCCAAGATTTCAATGTAGCAGATATATTGGAAGATTTGTTCAAAAACAAAGTGATAGAACTTCCAGAGTGCAAACGTCCAGAAGAGATGAATCGAGTCAACGACCCGAAGTATTGCAAGTATCATCGCATTATCAGCCACCCAATTGAGAAATGCTTTGTTCTAAAAGACTTGATAATGAACCTCTCTAGGCAAGGGAGAATTGAGCTAGATATTGATGAAGTTGCTCAGGTCAATTGCACCACCATATCATTTGGGTTGTTTGAACCATTTGAGGCATCGTCTACACCAAGGAAAGCGCAATTTCATTTCACAAAGGAGCTTTGCAAGAGAAACGAGTTGAAGGAGGTCAAGCTAGTCCAAGACGCAAACCTAGTTCTCAAGGCTACATATGAAGTCAACTCATGCGGCAATGATGAGGGATGGATACTGGTGAACAGGATAAAGTCGTGCAAGAATATGTTGTCAAGTCCACCAGTAATTCGGCCAAACCGTGAAGAGCCACATGAGATTCGTCAATGGCTTGTGAGGAATGAGGCGAAGAGTGTGAAATGGATCACTTCTTGTGCGCAGAAGCCTCTCAATCAAAACCTATCGACCAAGTTCATGTCTAAGAAGCGAACGAGTATGAGAGTGAGTTTGATGGCGACAAGTTATGAAAAAGGAGCCCATGATTCTGAGAAGGTTGAAACAAGTGCGGTCAAAATAAATTAAGGGTTAGAAGAAAACGAGGTGTTGAAGCAGTTGGAAGACTAACTTTTAAAACTTAGCCTCTCTGACTTGTTGCAGCTACCCAAGTTAGTGAGATGTGCATTGTCGCAGTTGTTACTTGATGTGGGAAAACATACCACATACATCAAAGAATGTGTGACATGTGTGGCGTGTTGCGATGCCATTCACTTCACAGATGAAGATTTACAGTTGGGCTCCAAGCCGCACAATATACCTCTCTTTGTAACAGGGTATGTTTCCGGGGATGCTCGTGGCCCCTTTAACGGGTTGCACGGTTCCAGAAATAGCGAACTTCCTTGTACTCCCGAGTTTTCCTGTGTAAAGAACAAACACGTCAAAGGGCGTCCCCGGGTTTACCGAGGGAAGCCACTCCGATGCTTAAGTCAGACACTGTCAGATAAGCAGAAAACTTGAGTAGTTAAGGTATTGTCCGTCCCCTTACCGGGAGGTCCTCACCGGTATTTATAGTAGCATTAAAGGCTGCACTTTGTCTTTTTCCAATGTGGGAATGAACTCCCTTGCTTTGCCTCAAACTTACAATGAACTGGGCCCTGACAAAGGACCCAGAGTGGCTTCTCCAGTCTGGCTGGCCTTTGGCCCTGTAAACAGTAGTTCAAGCATAATAAACGATGCATATTTAATAATTGACCATACTTGGTGTTATTTCTTGAATTGTAACCCGGTAAAGGAGAAATATTAGGTTCCACATATAAACAAGTCCCCCAAGTCCTCAGTCAAGGGGTACGCTTGGGTGGGGACTTGAAACCATTTCTTTACCGGGTTACAAGGGTATCATCCAGACCCGGTGTACCCAGTCCCCCAAGTCCGTACGCAAGGGTGCCCCGCAGACACGTTGACTATGGGAACTGAAAATGACATCTCCGTATTGTAGTGGGGGAATATGAAAAGTTTTCGGTTTGAAGTGGAGGAAAACGAAAAGTTTTTCGGTTTTGGGACGCGGCATGCGCGACACGTGTCGATTTTCTCGAAAAACCGAAATGTCCTTTCTGTGTACGTCTCTCAAACGTCGCTTCAGTGTACGTCTCTTAACAGTATAAATAGGGGTTGAGGGTGACAGTTTTGTCGTACCTTCGAAATCGAAAACTTTTTCGTGCCTTTGCTCTCGTCCTCTGTTGTCGCTGTGCTTGTTGGATTTCCAAACGCAAATCGACATCCAAATCCTTTGAAACCCTTACAAGTAAGGTACTGTTCTCTGTGACGATGTTTTTGAATGTTTTGGGTCGATATTGTGTACTGTTTTCTGGGATCCAAACTGGGTTGCTGCGTTAGTGTGTGCGTTCATCGTTGTGGTCGCCGGGTTTATCTGGGGTTTTGACGATGTCCCCGTGTTTCTTGTTTTGCAGATGACAAACCCCGCAATGGATGCTCACGTCCCCGAGTTTGCCTCAGTTACCTTCACTGATGGTACCGCTCTTGACCCTCCCGGGTACTCGCTGACCGCGGAGGAGATTGTGGAGCTAAGGAGCAACTGGAAGATTCCCGAGTCTGTTGAAATTCGGACTTTAGAACCCGAGGATCAGTTCTTCGCTCCCGAGGATGGGTGGACGCTATGCCACGAGTATCAGCTACGTTGTGGTCTGTCACTCCCGCTAAAGGTGGAGGTGCAGTATCTCCTGGCTGCGAGCAACTTCGCCATCGGGCAAGTTGGCCCGAATATGTGGAGGCAGCTGCTGGGATTGTGCGTGATGTACAAAGTGTTGAAGCAGCAGATGCCGAGTTACCACGAGTTACACGCCATGTACCGGGCCGAGTACTCCCGGAAAGCGGGTTTCAGTGGGACCATCCAACTGAAGTCCAAAGGGGTCTTCAAGAAGATCGTGGAGGACCTGCCTACCTCTGTGAGCCGGACCTGGAGGGAAAAGAGTTTCTTGATAAGAAACTTTCAAGACCCGGGACACGCGTTTCAAGTACCGGGTGACTTCCAGCCACTGATGAGTAAGTCCTTTCTCTCCGGATTTTTCTTTCCTTTATCTTTCCCGGGTTATAATTATATTGTACGTGTTGCAGATGTTCCCGACATTCCTCTGGAGCCGGTGATGGAGAAGAGGATCCGGAGGATGCTATGGGCCTTCAGAGGTCAAGATGACCGGAGCTCGTACCGGCTTTGCAGGCTGTATGTGTACAGCCGTTGCCGATTGATGGAGCTTCCAGGTTTGTCTCGTTTCCTTTACAATTTTTGTTTACATGCCCCGGTCTAACAGGTTAGATCTTTTGTTGCAGCTCTTCTCCCGATGGAGTTCACGAAGCGAAAGAACCCGGGAATATACGACGGGTTCGAGGACAAGGCTGTATGGGCCGGGATCCGGGCGCAAGGCACGGAGGGGCTGGCGTACGATATCGACCTGACATCGAAGGCGGCTTTTCTGCGCCCAGACGCCGAGCAAGGGGAAACTCGGCAGTTCCACGTTGACGTCTCCTACTACAACGAGGTTCCCGCGTACTTGGCTGAGATTCTCGGGCCGGAAGCCTACCCAGAAGGAGAGGAGGTTGAAGGGAGTCCCTCGGAGGCGGACGACAACCCGGTATTTAAAGAACCGTTTGCCGATGAGACTGAAGAACCGGTGATGAGCGCGGTTCCCTCGTCTGTGTTCCCGGGCGAGGAGGAATTTACCGAGGAGGATGACGAAGGGGGTGAAGAGGTCGGAGGGTTGGAAAGGGAAATAGCTAGTGAGAACCCGGAGGGGAGTGAGGGGAGTGACGAGGTTCTTGAAGTGGAGCCCGTGCCTTCTCGCAAGCGTACCCGGGAGGCATCCAGCTCGGGGAGGTCCGAAAGGAGGAAGAGAAGGAAGGAGAGGAAGGAGAGGAGGGAGAGAAAGCAGCAGCGGGACACTACTGAGATAATGGAGGAGTTGGCGAGTGCAGGAATGGCGGACGCGGCCATCCAAAGGATGGTAGCGGATTTGAAGAATTGCGCCGCTGACTCCTATGTCCTGGAGCACGAGGACCCGTTGACTGTAGCCCGGAGGGCGCAGGAGAAGCTGATGCGGGTAAGTTAGTCTTCTGCTGTAACTCGTTATCTTTTTGTTTTTGGTTCCTTGTACTAACCCGTTGTTTTATTTGTGTAGGCTGTCAGGTTGTCGTACCTGGCGACTGACCGGCTCATAGCCGAAGGCATCCCCGAGCGAGAGAGAGTCCTCAGGGATGATCTCCGGGCCGCCCGGGACCAGGTGACGGCAAGCGAAGAAAACCTGGCTCGGGTCCGGGAATTCGCAAGCGCATCAGCGATCGCGTCGAGTGCGAAGTTGGCCGAGGCGGAAGAACACATAGCAGACCTGGTGGCCAAGAACTCTGAACTGGAGAATGTTATCGAAGGTCACCGGGAGGACCGGTGTGCTCAAGACGCCGCGATAGCCCAGCTGACCGAGCAAAACCAGGGGCTGCAGCAACAGGTCACCTCCCTGGAGCAACAAAAAGGAGACTTGCTCCAGGCAGTTTCCCGGGCCAAGGACTTAGCGGTCTCCGAGTTTCTGGCGAGCGCAGAGTTTGACCTGAAGCTGCGGTCGGCCAGGGCCGAGGCTCGTGCCGAAATAGTTAGCGCTGGTATTCGCCAAGGCTGGCTGGACAAGGCGGGTTATGACGGTCATCAAGGTCATGTTAGACCCGACGAGGCTGCAGGCACCTCCCGGTCGACTCCTGCCGTGGCTGCGAACCCTAGGGCTCCTGCGAACCCGGCTCGGAGTCCCCCAGTTCGTTCTTCAGCAGCCGGGAGAGGTGCTTCCCGTGGTGGGATTGTGGGTGGTCCTAGGAATCGGCCACCTCTGCGTAGGGGTCAGTTCATCATACAACCCCGGGGAGGTCGTGGCGGTTCTAGCATTGGCCGGGGTAGGGGGTCGTCAACGGAGCCTTAGGATATTTTTCATTTCTATAAGATTAGTCTACCTGTAGCGGTTTGCTACTTTTTTGTAATCGATATTTTTGAAGTAATAAAATTTTTCCTTCTCGCAATCCTTCCTGTGCCAAAACACGGTAACCTGATAAGTACAAAAATGTACATATAACGCCGGTTTTCTGTGTGAATAAAGATAGTGTCGCTAAGGCTTTAAAGGTCTAGGGCTTTATGGATCCGTTAGGAATTCCAACCCGATGCATAACCTGCAAGTGTTGATAAAATTCACACATATAATGCCGGTTTGTGGGAAATAAAAATAGTCCCGCTAGGGCTTTACGGGTTCATAAGGACTTTCAAGGGCGTCTTTGCCAAACAACACGGTAATCTGATGCAAAATATGCAAGTGTGATAATTTACACATATAATGCCGGTTTAGCATGTAAGTAAAAATAATGCCGCTAGGGCTGTATGGGTTCGTTAAGACTTTCAAAGACTGAAACAAGGCCGTGATAGGCTTGCAATATTTCAAGTTATGGAGATTACCAGAGATTATTAGAGATCCATCGGAGCTTGCCGAGTTTTGATCATGAAATAAGGCCGTGAAAGGCTTGCAATATTTCATGTCATGGAGATTATCGGAGATTATCGGAGCTTGGCGAGTTTTGACCATGAAATAAGGCCGTGAAAGGCTTGCAATATTTCATGTCATGGAGATTTCGGAGATTATCGGAGCTTGGCGAGTTTTGACCATGAAATAAGGCCGTGAAAGGCTTGCAATATTTCATGTCATGGAGATTATCGGAGATTATCGGAGCTTGGCGAGTTTTGACCATGAAATAAGGCCGTGAAAGGCTTGCAATATTTCATGTCATGGAGATTATCGGAGATTATCGGAGCTTGGCGAGTTTTGACCATGAAATAAGGCCGTGAAAGGCTTGCAATATTTCATGTCATGGAGATTATCGGAGATTATCGGAGCTTGGCGATTAAGGCACACAAGTAGGGCCGCTAAAGGCTGCATTCACTTCAACAAACTTTTTAATAAAACATAACCCGGTAGGGTAATTCATGCATTGTGGGCCTGAAAGGCTTTATATACAACATCATAAACAATAAAATTGGACATTCATAGATAACTCGGTACCTATTTGGGGAAGAGATGCAGATGTTGGGCGTTCCATGGTCGCGGAAGCGTAACTCCATCTGTACCCCGGATGTAAAACGTTGCCGGGCCCACGACTTCAACGATTTCATATGGACCCTCCCATGGAGCTTTAAACCCCGTTGGCTTAGGGATAACCTCCTTCATTACCCAATCCCCGAGTTTGAGTGGGCGGTTGATAACCCGGGAATTGTAGTGTTTAGCCACCTTTTGCTTCTTGTTGATATTTCGGAGATGTGCACGCTCCCGGCGTTCCTCCAGGAGGTCCATGTTAAGGCGGATGCCTTCATCGTTGGTTTCCCTGTCAAACAGTTGTACCCGGTCACTCGGGACTTCCATCTCTACCGGGATCACTGCTTCAGATCCAAAAGTCATAAGAAATGGGCTCTCCCCATTGGCTTCTGTTGGAGTTGTCCTTAGTGCCCACAAAACCTCTGGAAGTTTCTCAGCCCATAAACCCTTTGCGTCCTCCAGCTTCTTCTTCAGAACTTGCTTGATGAGCTTGTTAACGGCTTCAGTTTGTCCATTAGTCTGCGGGTGTGCAGGGGAGGCATATAGGACCTTTGTCCCATTAGAGTGTAAGAATTCCCGGAACTCATCGTTGTCAAACTGCGTCCCGTTATCTGTGATAAACGTCTCCGGGATTCCAAACCGGCAAAAGACATTGTTCCAAAGGAATTTCTTAACATTTGCGGTCGTGATCCGTGCCAGGGGTTGAGCTTCTATCCACTTGGAATTATAGTCCACTGAGACAATGGCATGTTTGAGCTGTCCCGGAGCTGTGGGTAGCGGTCCGATGAAATCGATCCCCCACATGCAAAATGGATATGGAGAAATTATTACTGATAGTGGGACTGATGGTGCACGTGGAAAGCTTGCAAATCGGTGACATTGAAGACAGGAATCTACGACAATTCTGGCATCGTGTTCCAAAGAAGGCCAGTAATATCCCATTCTTAGGGTTTTGAAAGCCAGGTTACGGGCTCCAAAGTGATTTCCACATACCCCGCTATGAAGCGACTGCAAAACCCGGTCTCCTTCCTCGGGTGTAATACACTTCAAATCAGGAAAAGTTTGTCCTCGTCTGTACAGTTTCCCATCATGGATACTATACCGAGCCGCTCGAACCCGTAGTCGTTTGGCCGCTACCGGGTCCTCAGGTAGGGTTCCATGTTGGATGAAGTTGATGAACTCATCCATCCAAGACGGTGGCGGGTTTGCCTCTACCGCGAAAATCTCAGAGAAGGAGAGTGAGATGCTTGGTTTCTCCAATGTCTCGACGAGTAAGCTTTTGAACTCGGTATTGGAATCGTCCCCTGTTGCAATCCTAGCCAGGGTATCTGCTCTCTCATTCTGTTGCCTCGGTATCTGAGTAACCTCAAAGCTATCAAATTTCTCCAGCAAGAAAGCCGCTAACTTTTGATAGGACGAAAGATGTGCTTCCTTTGCCTGAAATCCGCCGTTAACCTGCTGCACTACCAGCTGTGAATCACTTAGTATGCGGAGATGCCGGGCGCCCATATCTTTAGCGAGTTGGAGCCCTTTGATTAGAGCTTCGTACTCAGCCGTGTTGTTTGATGCTTTGAAGTTAAAGCGTAAGGCATAGTCAAACATATTACCCTCCGGGTCTACCAACGTAATGCCTGCTCCACATTGTCTCTGATTGACTGATCCATCTACAAATATTTGCCAACTCTCCGGTTCAGCTTGTGTAGAAAGAGTTTCAGCAAATGTTGAATCTGCTGGGATTAACTCGGCAATGAAGTCTGCTGCTGCTTGCCCTTTGATTGCCGTTCGCGGTTTAAAGTGCAAATCATGCTCCCCCAACTCAATTGCCCATTTGACCAGTCTGCCCGAAGTTGCCGGGTTTTGCAGAACCTGCCGTAGCGGTTGGTTGGTGAGTACATGGATGGAATGTGCTTGAAAATAGGGTCTTAACTTCCTTGCTGCTACAACCAAGGCCAGGGCCAGTTTTTCAATATCTGGATAACGAGTTTCAGGATCATTGAATCCTTTCCCAGTATAGTAGACCGGCAGTTCTTCAGAGTCTGGCTTTCTTATCAAGGCACAACTGACAGCTGTTTGAGACACCGCCAGGTACAGATAGAGTATATCCCCAGGGTTTGGTCTGGATAAAGAAGGGACTGACGCCAAGTATTCCTTCAACTTTTCAAAAGCTTGATTGTGCTCTTCCTGCCATGTAATCCGTTCGCGGTGTTGACTCTTGAGAATTTTGAAGAAGGGGGCACATTTATCTGTTAACCTGGATATAAACCGGGATAAGGCTACCAGCCTGCCAGTAAGTTGCTGAACTTCATTCCTGGTTTTCGGCGGTTGCATGGCCAGGACGGCTTGAATTTTGTCGGGGTTTGCCTCAATTCCCCGAGCGCTGACCATGAACCCGAGAAACTTTCCTCCTGAAACACCGAACACACACTTCTCCGGGTTTAACCTCATCCCCTTGCTCAAGGCAATGTCGATGACGGTCTCCAAGTCATCCGGGTGTTTGCTTGTTTCCCGGCTTTTGACCAGCATATCGTCTATATAAACCTCCATAGTATCCCCCAGTTGGTTTGCAAACATGCCCACTACGAGGCGCTGGAACGTGGCTCCTGCATTCCGGAGTCCAAAAGGCATCACTCTGTAATAATACATCCCCTTGTCTGTTGTAAAAGATGTGTGCTGTTGATCCGCGGGATTCATCGGAACTTGGTTAAATCCCGAGTATGCATCTATAAAGCTCAACTGGGGGTGGCCCGCGGTTGAATCCACCAGTTGATCAATCTTTGGAAGGGGAAAACTATCCTTCGGGCAAGCCTTATTCAGATCTGTGTAGTCGACGCACATCCTCCACTTTCCGTTTGCCTTCTTGACCATCACCACATTGGCCAACCAATCCGGGTATGTTGCATCTCCAATGAACCCGATGTCTTTAAGACGTTTAACTTCTGCTTGAATGGCCTTGTACTTCTCTGCGCAAAATGCACGACGCTTCTGTCTTACCGGTTTAACACCCGGGATAATATTGAGGGAATGTGTCATAACGTCTGGAGAAATCCCGGGCATGTCTGCATATGACCATGCGAACACCTTTTGTTTCCGGGTTAGCAGCTCAACCATTCGGTTTCTGACCTCGGGGTCAAGGCCTGTGCCAATGCAAATCTTCCTCTCCGGGTATTCTTCTGAAATATGAATCCATTCTGTTGCTTCAATTGGGGCTGGCCGGGGGAACTTGGCAGGATACTTCTGGCTCTTCTTTTGTGCCGTCTTGCTGATGGGCAAAGAATCCGGGTCATCCCTGGGGTCATCGGGTCAGACCCCAACGGTTGAGTCGTCTCTCCTGAAAAACTGATCAATGGCTCGTGGTTCCTATAGAGCTTATCCCGTCCTCGTTTAAACCCCTTATAGCAACTGCTGAACATGACGCTGACAGCGGCTCCCGTGTCTATTAGAACCCTCCGAGTTCTCCAGTGGTCAATCTGAAGAGTGATTATGAAAGGATCATTGTGATGCACTTTCAGCGTGTCTTCAGACTGAGAAAATGACACGGTATCCCAAGGAACCAGCTCCTTGCGGCATTCTTGACGAAGCTGCATTATCTCAAACTCCGGGCCTCTTGGGCAGAGTCTTTTGGCCCGGTGACCGGACACCCCTTGGGTGCCACCCCCGTGAATTGTCATTATCTCCCCATATACTTCAATGAGGTTGACACCTGTGGCGGGTGATTTATACTGCTGTAGTTTGCCGTTCTGGATCATGTACTCAATGGCGTTCCGAAGAGAAAAGCATCGGTCGGTCGTGTGGCCAGACTCGTTGTGATAGGCACAATGTTGCCCGTTGTCCGGCCCTGTCCTTTTGGGAAACTTTCTTTTTGGAGCCGGGGGAACTTCATTCCTATGGCGGTTCCAAATTTCTTCATAGGAGGCAGTCAAGTTGGTTAACACTTCATATCGAGGGATGTAAGTGTTCTTTTCCTCTCGGGTTGGATGACGAAGGTATGGAGCCTCTCTTGGTTTCTCCCTTGGTCTGTTTGAACTTTTGCCGTAGTATCCCTGGCCACTCTTATGCTGCCCTTCCTTTTTCCATCCATCAGCTCGCTGGCTTGTGAACCCGGAGTTCGTCCGGCGTTCCCCGAAGGTGTCGTACTCGGCTTGAGCTTGCCGAGTTACTTCATTAATTAGATCGTCGTAGCACCTGAACCGCTGCTTCCTGAGCTCTACCACAAAGCGGGTTGGTTTGAGCGCCTGTAAGAACGCCTCTGATGCTACTGACTCGTCCAGGTGCCCACACTTGGAAGTCGTGGACAGCCAACGGGTTACAAAAATTTTCAAGCTTTCATCATCCCTTTGTTGGACTTTGAATAACGAAGTGGTGCTTCGATTGGCACTTGACAGCAGGATAAACCGGGACAGGAACCTCTGTGTCAACTGACCATAGGTCTCTATTGACAAAGCCGGTAACTTGAGGAACCAACTCAACGCCTCCTCACTGAGTGTTTCCTGGAAAGCATGGCATGCTTGGGCGTCTGTGAACCGGGTTGAATCTAACTGAGACTGGAACAACTCAAGGTGTGCATACGGGCACCCCATTCCGGCATATCTCTTAATCTTAAATGGCTTTGCTTTTGGTGGCTTTTTGTCTGCTTGAACCCGTGCGGAGAATGGGCTCGCACGGGTAATAAAGGGTTGATATTGTTGTGGTCCCGTTCCCGAGTTTAGCCGCTGCTCAAGTTGGGTCACAGTTTGTGTCAACTGTAACAGCAGCTGGGTCTGGGTATCTGCTGGGGGAAGGGGTTGATTTAACAACGGCTCTGGGGGTGGAGGAGGTCCTGTAAGATTGTGATTAAACAAAGGATTGGAGAGATGGATCATTTGTGGATTTGGGTTAGGGTGGGCAGTGGTTGGGAGAATAGCGGGTGGTATGTATGCACCGTCAAAAGTTCGCGGGTTTCCACAACCCGGAGGATTCCCTTCTGGGGTGATGATATCAGCAAGTCTGGCTGACGCCCCCATGGCATTCGCTCTTTGAGTTAAGGTTGCTTGAAGAAGCCCATGCTCGGCCTGGATAGTCGCTAACTGCTCCCTTACCGTTATCAACTCAGCATGTTCTCGAGTAGATTGCTCCTTTTGAGCGAGAAAGTCTTTTTTCAAGAGCTCGAACGCTGCTGCTAAATCTGTTTGGCCAAACTGGGTCCCCGAGGTCCCTGGGTTATCATCCCCTGAGAAATTAAGCCTTCCAGTTGGATCTTGTTCTCCTGCCATCTCCATCGTTCTTCGAAATACGTGTTTGGGAGGCCTTGAGTTCGGCTCTCAACGAGAGCACCAATTGTTTCCGGGGATGCTCGTGGCCCCTTTAACGGGTTGCACGGTTCCAGAAATAGCGAACTTCCTTGTACTCCCGAGTTTTCCTGTGTAAAGAACAAACACGTCAAAGGGCGTCCCCGGGTTTACCGAGGGAAGCCACTCCGATGCTTAAGTCAGACACTGTCAGATAAGCAGAAAACTTGAGTAGTTAAGGTATTGTCCGTCCCCTTACCGGGAGGTCCTCACCGGTATTTATAGTAGCATTAAAGGCTACACTTTGTCTTTTTCCAATGTGGGAATGAACTCCCTTGCTTTGCCTCAAACTTACAATGAACTGGGCCCTGACAAAGGACCCAGAGTGGCTTCTCCAGTCTGGCTGGCCTTTGGCCCTGTAAACAGTAGTTCAAGCATAATAAACGATGCATATTTAATAATTGACCATACTTGGTGTTATTTCTTGAATTGTAACCCGGTAAAGGAGAAATATTAGGTTCCACATATAAACAGGGTACATGCGAGAACAAAAGTTAAACCGCATGCTTATAGATGGAGGGTCCGCCGTAAATATTTTGCCAAAATAGACAATGTCCAAGCTTGGTATCAATGCCAATGAGCTGTCTAAAAGTCGTCTCATGATCCAAGGTTTCAACCAAGGAGAACAAAGAGCAATAGGAATGATTCGGCTAGACATGGTTATTGGCGAATTGAAGTCGAACACTTTGTTCCATCTGATTGATGCGAAGACTTCGTACAACCTATTGTTGGGACAACCATGGATTCACGAAAATGGAGTTGTGCCTTTGACGCTACATCAATGCTTCAAATTTTTTCACGGAAGTGTGAAAACAGAAGTAGGTGATTCCAAGCAATTCACTGAAGCGGAGTCATACTTTACCGATGCTAAGTTCTATGCGGATGAGGAGTCGATAGTAGAAGTCCTTCCGGTCGAAGTACCCACTACAGGAAAAGCCACGGAAGTAAAGAAGAAGGAATTTGACACATAAAGTGAGAGAAATGAAGAATCGCATAAGTCCACATTCAAAGCTATAATATCAACTACAAAAGAGAAATCCAATCCAGTTACCCCAGTTCTTCGTTATGTGTCACAGTCAAAGTGCAAGAAGGGAGAATCCCCATTTGTGGGAGGAAAGAAACAATAAAGCCCTCAGAGAGTGGGAGAAGATGACATAAAATTGTTGAAGGAGGCGTCGATACTACCATTGAAGAAATTGAATGATCAAAACTCCTATCAAGCAACCATTGAAGGGGTTTGTCAAACCAGTTCAAGGGAAGCTAGAGCATGGGCCTCTACCTGAGAAAATGACGAATGAAGGGTTCAACCCCAATGCTTACAAATTGTTAGCTAAGGTTGGGTTCAATTTCAGTTCATCAGGCGAAGGAAGTGACCAAGTTGTCGGCGAGAAAGCACATGAGCTTAATGAATCTCAAAAGAAATTAAGAGAGCGAGGAAGTGTCATTGATTCAGCCAGAGCAGGTCTTGGATTTGTCACAAGTAAGCCAATCAAGATCTCGGGTAGAAGAAAAGCTACTCAAGCAAGCACGTAATATATCGGCATTAAGGAAGTAGAAGATGAAGAGCCAGAAGCTCAGTCTGTGTCTCGTACTTCACCATTCGATCGCATATGTCCAAGTTTCCAAAGCGCAACCTCTGAATTAATAGACAGAGTTTTAGTATTTAAACGTTTTGATAGACCAACAAGTCGGAGCTCGGTTTTCAATCGCCTTGATGCCTCACCTAGTTGAACTTTTGTGTTTGAAAGATTCTCGTCGTGCAATGAAGAAAGCAAACAAGCGAAGCCAGGCTCTCAAAAATCTGCACTCGAAAGGATCCAAGTGCCTAAAGAACAACAAAGGAGCAAAAGAAAAGAAAATGATGGACAGTTTGAAAGAAAAGAAATACGAAGTCTCATTCCCTCACGTATGAAAAGGCGTTGTGTGTTGGAGGTGAATTCGACTGACCAACTCAAGGTGAGGCAGCACACCATCATACGCACTGGTCGAAACACAAGAGATGATGCTACTAGCAATGATGAAAGTGACATGGTTGAGTCTGTCTATCATATCATGGTAGCGGAAGCCGACGCTTATAAAGACGAGTGTGAAAGCTCTGATGACGAAGTAAGAGAAGCTCCTCCAGAACTTGAGGATGGAGTGAAGTCTACAGCCGACGAATGACCTGTCAAAAGTTGACCTGTGCAATTAAAAACCCTATCATTGTAGCTTTAGTAAGTAGGGATCGTTCTAACCGGGGCCATTAGGGAAGAATTTATATTCTGCAAAACAAATCGTTAGTACTTTCAAAAGAATACAAGTATAAACATATATACAAAATATTATGGAAAATTTATATAGTGGTTCGAAACATGTAAAGAAAAGAAGCAAAATATTTACATACATTGGTCAATCAATACTCAAGCATAAAACAACATAGCACCGTGAAGAAAGACATGTCACAGATTTCGCAAGTTTAAGAGGTCATATTTGCGTTTTCACAACTTGTAATTAATTCCAACTATTTAGACTTCTCATGTAAACTTAGTGCCTACAATCGCCTGACACTAAGTTTGTATATGTGTCATCCTGTTTAATGCCTACAATCGTCTGACATTAAGACAAAATACACTGATCGAACGAGAGTCATTGGAAACATGGTCCTAGGTATGACGTCACTCATCCTATTCATCATGCAAATCTCTCACCCTATCACCCTTGGTAGTGACTAAGAATCAAGACCTACAATAGCCTGATCTTAACCCTTAGAACGCTACGGCATATGAAACTCCCCCCTAATAGCTAACTTGTTTAGATTCAAGCTAACCTAGAGTTCGATTACGTGCTCAGGTGAGGATTAATCAATTCAAGTTATTAATTACGTGAACACAAACAACTTAATCAAAGTCGTCATCCTAACATGAAGTTCTACACGTTACAATTATAAACACAATCACATGAGAATCACAAAGAAGAACATGTAAACATGTTTATAACGTAAAACTGAAAACCAAAACAAACATATATAATTATAACCATCATCCATACAGTAGATAAATACATAAACCTTGAATGTTTTCATACCTAAACCAACCCTAGAAGTCAGCAAGGAATGAAGATGGAATCGGTGGCAGCAAGGAATGCAGTCGGCGGCGATGGCAACGGTGGAGGCAAGGTTATGCAGTTTCTGTGTAAGGAGGGTTTTTAAGTAGAGCTAGGCTATTCTAAGACTTAGAGCAATTGAGAGACACATTTTCCAGTTGTATTACATGTGTATTTATAGAGACAAAACCCTAAAGAACCTATTGAAAGTCGGCAGCCCATTGTGTCCCAAACCAAGTAGGTTTTCCTCTCCTTGTTGGATTTAGTCTCTCTCTTTAATATGCTGAATAGGACTCCAATTTGGACCTTGAACCTCTTGATTTTGGACTCCCCTACATGTTGATGGATCAATGTAGGCCTCATTGCACAAGTCTTGGGCTTCTAGGCACCTCCCAAACTCGTGTGACAACTTAGGCAGAAACTGCCCAGTTTTGCAGCTTGACCTCCATCCATTGTTTTGATCATAACTCCCTCATATGAACTCCAATTTATGCGATTCCAGTTGATCTGAAAACTAGACACGCACAGATTTCCAACGGTGTATAGCTCGTCCTCAGATTCCTCCTGGATCTCCAGATATAAGCTTCCAAAGTTGATGTAGGGTTTCTGGAACTTTCTGCTCGGATCAAAATGCAATGTTTCAGAGTTTCTTCTTTTCCGTGGCCTCTCTTGTTGTCCTCCATGAGTCCAATCTTCATGATTCGTGATTCAATAAGTTCATTTACATGCCATCTACACATTAAACAAAATCCATCAAAAATGACAATGTAACAATATAACGAACCATAAGAAAATAACCAAGTCTTCGTTCCAAATCGAATTTTCAACACTTAAGCACAATTTTCTGTATAAATGCGTGTTTTAGCCATTGCTCTACAGAAAAACTCTTTTGACTCAAAATAAGTAAAAATGACATTACTAAGGAATAAACCAAGTATAAATGAGGGTAAAAACACATTAAAAACATGGCGTAAAACGCACTTATCAACGAACTTAAGGAGCTTAACCTGGGAACAAAAGAAGACCCAAAACAAATATTTTTGAGTGCGTCATTAAGTTCCCAAGAAGAGAAGGAATATTGTGACCTGTTGCTTGAGTACAAGGATGTCTTTGCTTGGTCGTATAAAGAAATGTCAGGTCTTGACGCAAAAGTAGCAGTTCATCGATTGGCTGTTAAACTTGATGCTCGACCTATCAAGCAAGCACAACGACAGTTTCGGACAGAGTTGCAAACCCAAATTAAAGCAGAAGTGGACAAGTTGATTGTCGCAAGATTTATTAGAGATGTGTAATATCCTAAAATGGATCGCAAACATTGTCCCAGTAGAGAAGAAGAATAAGCACATTTGTATATGTGTAGACTTCCGTGACTTGAATGCCGCATGCCCAAAAGATGACTTCTCTCTGCCCAACATTGAACTCATGGTAGATGCAACCACGGGGCACGAAGCTATATCCTTTATGGATGGGATGTCCGGCTATAACCAAATAAGGTTGGCATTAGAAGACGAAGAGTTAACTACATTTTGCACACCCAAAGGTATTTTCTGTTATAAAGTTATGGCATTTGGACTAAAGAATGTTGGTGCAACATACCAACGTGCTATGCAAAGGATATTCGAAGACATGCTTCACATATATGTTGAATGTTATGTTGACGATCTGGTTGTCAAATTAAAGAGAAAGTGGGATCACTTACAAGACTTACGAAGAGTGTTTGATAGGCTACGCCAGTACCAACTCAAAATGAATCATTTAAAGTGCACTTTTAGTGTGAGTTCTGGAAAGTTTCTTGGATTCATTGTGAAACATCGGTGGATTGAAGTTGACCAATCAAGGATTAAGGCCATTCAAGAAATGCTAGAGCCGAGCAACTTGCACGAGTTGAAAAAGCTACAAGGAAAGCTCGCCTTCATCAAGAGATTCATCTCAAACCTAGCAGGTCGATGTCAACCTTTTAGTCGATTGATGAAGAAGGATGTGCCTTTCGTATGGGATGAAGCATGCCATAACACCTTCGAAGGTATAAAGAAGTACTTGACTAATCCTCCAGTGTTGGGTGCTCTCATCCTTGGGAAACCTCTTATTCTCTACATAGCAGCTCAAGAGAGATCGATCGGAGCACTTCTAGCTCAAGAGAATGAGGAGAAGAAAGAAAAAGCTTTGTACTACTTGAGTCGCACTCTAACGGGAGCGGAGCTAAATTATCCTCCAATAGATAAGACATCTCTCTCATCTTCGCGATCCAAAAGTTGAGGCATTACGTGCAAGCTTACATTGTGCACTTGGTGGCGCGAACTGACCCAGTTAAGTTTGTCATGTCAAAACCGGTTTTGGCTGGACGAATGGCCAAATGGGCATTAACCCTGAACCAATATGGTATTGTCTATATGCTTGCCAAGGCAGTTAAAGGGTAAGTCTTAGCCGATTTTCTAGCTGATCATCCGATTCCGGCATATTAGGAAATTTCAGATGACTTACCGGACGAAGAAGTTTTCCTTACAGAGGTCCTCCCCGCTTGGAAGATGTTCTTCGACGGTTCCTCAAGGGCGGATGGAGCAGGAGCTGGTATTGTCTTCGTCACTCCACAAAATCAAATATTGTCTTACGCATTCACTCTTGGTGAATTGTGCTCCAACAACGTTGCAGAATACCAAGCTTTGATCATGGGATTACAAACAGCATCTGAAATGAGAATCACAAGGTTGGAAGTATATGGAGATTCAAACCTAGTCATCGATCAATTGCTGACTAACTACGAGGTCAAGAAAGAGAACTTAGTCCCTTAATTTCATATTGCTACACAACTCGTGGAGGGTTTCGAGATAGTCATGCTAGCGCATGTCCCAAGAAAGGAGAATCAAATGGCAGACGTCTTGGCTAATCTAGCAGCAACCTTAGCATTGTCAAACAATGAAATAGCGAACTTGCCTATTTGCCAAATATGGGTTGTACCAACTGTAAGCGTTCAATTGTGTGAAAGTTATAATGCAGTGTCTGTCTATGTCATGGATGTCGAAGATTGGAGGCATCCTTTGATTGACTATCTAGAGCATCATAGACTTCCTAATGACCCGAAAGTCCGATCAGATATCAAGCGAAGAGCCCCACGTTTCTTCTATTACAAGGAAACTCTCTACCGACGATCATTCGATGAGTTACTCCTTCGATGTTTGAGGAAAGAAGAAGTAGTTAAGGTCATAGAAGAAGTTCGTTCAGGCGTTTGTGGAGCCCACCAATCTGGTCCTAAATTGCACTTCCAAGTGCGGCAGATGGGTTACTATTGGCCCACAATGGTCAAAGATTGCATGGAGTTTGTACAAAAATGTCAAGCTTCTCAATTCCACGCGAACTTCATCCATCTACCACCCGAGCCATTGCATCCTACAATTTCCTCACACCCGTTTGATGTCTGGGGGATGGACATTGTGGGACCTATAACTCTGAAATCCTCTGCCGGTCATGTGTACTTCCTGACGGCCATATGTAGGGAAGCGTCGACAATATAAATACCCCTTCTCATATCAAAAGGAGGACTTCCGACCAGAGAGAGAAAATTACTCCCGCGAGTTCAGAAGTCTTAAAACTCTTCCGAAGAACAACCAAGCTCCTAAATAGTCTGTTCTTCACCAATCCTAAACAAAAATCCAAACACTCGTCACGTGATCAATTCTCGTGACTACTTTTCCACCTCAAGAGCAAGTGCCTTGTCACCCTTGAGTCAAATTCAAATTTGGAGATAGAATCAGAGGAGTTCACAAAGATTTGTAACCCGCAAATTCATCAATAAAATTATATTATTTTGTACACGTGTTATTTTGTCATTTGCGTAGATAAATCCGTGTTTACACACTCATTTACTGGTTTGAAAATTAGTGACTTCGTAACTAATATGATTACATGCTTCTATGTATCTGTATCAATCAGGATCGTCTCTACCAGGAAATCCGAAAGGTATGCGTGTCGAAGATGGTGAATGAGGAAAATTTGTCCCAGCTGTCGTACCTGAATGCAGTTTTCCATGAGACTCTAAGGAAGCATAGTCCGGCTGCGTTCGTTCCTTTACGATATGCACATGAAGATACACAACTAGGAGGTTACTACGTTCTAGCTGGAACTGAGGTTTGTAACTATTGTTGAGATATATATCCCACATCGGGAATATGAGACCTTGTCTGTGGGTTTATAAGGGTTTGGGTCACTCTCTCTATTGCTAATTGGTTTTGGAGTTGAACCCCATACTACTTTATCATGGTATCAGAGCGGGTTACCCACGTACACCTGTGAAGCCTAAAGGCCACACGAACTCCACGACCACCCATGTTGTTGTCCACATGTTAGGCTTGAAGATTTGCCACACGTGCAGGGGCGTGTTGAGATATATATCCCACATCGGGAATATGAGACCTTGCGTGTGGGTTTATAAGGGTAGTCTGAGGTTCAACTCTAAAACCAATTTGCAATAGAGAGAGTGACTCAAACCCTTATAAACACACAGACAAGGTCTAATATTCCCGATGTGGGATATATATCTCAACACGCCCCCGCACGTGTGGCGAATCTTCAAGCCTAACACGTGGACAACAACTTGGGTAGTCGTGGAGTTCGTGTGGCCTTTGGGCTTCACACGTGTACGTGAGTAACTCGTTCTGATACCATGATAAAGTAGTCTGGGTTCAACTCTAAAACCAATTGACAATGGAGAGAGTAGCCCAAACCCCTATAAACTCACAGGCAATGTCCAAGGTCTCATATTCCCAATGTGAGATAGATATCTCAACAACTATTTCCATGAAGTTATGTTATTACCAGTCCTTTTTCATAAAATTTGTATGTTATGCAGATTGCGATAAACTTATACGGATGTAACATGAACAAGCATCAATGGGAAAGCCCCAAGGAATGGAAGCCGGAGAGATTTATGGACCCGAAATATGATCCAATGGATTTGTACAAGACCAATAGACCATGGCTTTCGGAGCAGGAAAAAGGGTATGTGCTGGTTCCCTTCAGGCAATGTTAATCGCATGCCCAATGATTGGTAGGCTGGTGCAGGAGTTTTAGTGGAAACTGAGAGCTGGAGAAGAAGAAAATGTTGATGTTCTTGGTTCACCACTCACAAACGTGATCCAATGCACGCAATCCTGAAGCCAAGAAGTTAGTTACTGGTGTAGGAAATTAAGGCACAAATATTTGATCTTGTACCCATCATCCGCATCAGTGTTGTGGATGAGTACAGAATAAATGGTTGAAAAGAAAAACACTCATTGTTTGATATACTGAGTTTTTGCAAGTGTTGTGAATGCTAGAAACTCAGGTGTTTGGCAAACTAAAAATGTTGAGTTTGTAAATTGCCAGTTTGGACATGAAATAAGTTTTTTCCATAAACTTTTTTGGTCTTGGATTTTTCATTTCTGTTATTTCATCATGAGTACTAAACTAAGCTTAGAAGCCTCCGGATCGACATGTCGCAACTGTATGAGGCTAGCAGCTAAGACATGAGACACTAGCATTAGGCAAGCACAAGGCAGATCAGACTGTTGGTATAAAATCAAATCAGACATTAAGACAGATCGATTCAATGCTTTCGGCTCCCGTTGAATTGAATTTTGAAGTCCCAGGAAGCAAATCGAAAGGCACCTCGTGTTCAGGAGAAACACAAACATTATCTGAGGATCAGTTGCTACTGAAGTTTTAAGTGAAGCTGCACATCATCAATCACAACACAGCCTCAGCAATGAACGTGTTTCTCTTTTCCATTCTCTTTTTCCTTCATGAATCATTTTAAGTAATACAACACCAATATTAGGTCACTGGATGATTGATTAAAAAATGAATAGAAATACAAATAATTTGGAATTGTTACAGTTAGACTATACGTGCAGCCCCATCATCGTATATGATCTTTCACCTCTCCTTGATTAGGGCGACTTGAGATCTTGAAATTGGCCAGCTTTGTGTACAAATATTGCAAAAGCTCACCCAAGCCTATGATTCCAACACAGGTATCGAAGCCAGTAAACCATCCCATCACTATTACCTTTAATCTGATCTTGCTCGATTCGAGCCACCTTTCTGATTATTGTACAGGGGCAGTAGCCATCCAGAGCCATGTTTTCTTTTCCCATAACACCGCCAATACAGTATAAATACAGCTACTATCACACCAACTGGAATAGCCCATCTGTATTGACGAAAAACAACATAAAACACTTCATTGAAAGTATGTTGCACCTTTTAAAAGGAAGAAGTCATTACCTGTCTAGATCAAGGACCGGGCTGTAAACAAGTGTTTCCCAAGTGGCTACTATTACATGCCAAACTGGGTTGTAATATAGAGACTCTGCTGACCAGAACATCCTTGTGTACGTCTCTAAGAAGATGAAGAGAATCCATGCCCCAATTTCAACCAAAATAAACTTTATGATAAACCTGCCCACCACGACCATGACAAGGGAGAAGGCCACCAACCAATTGAAGAGTCTGTGATTATATTCTTTTATAAAAAGGGAGCGTGACTTTCCCAACATCTGCACATTAAACATTGCGTATCCACATCTGAGCTTGAACTTAACACATTGAAAATACACAGAACCTATGTAAATTGAATGCTCATAAAAAATAGTATCCAAAAACAGAACCTATGTAAGAAAAAAAAAAGGAGTCCCCTTTGTGATTTTCTTATCACACGTACTCTCTTTGTTGCATCCCTCAAAAAGTATTTCAGTACAAAAAGGGAAGAAAATGGAATAGAAAGTAACCATTCTTTGCTCATGTGTCCACCCAAGCATCAAAGTATAGTTAAAAGCAAATATCAAAACCTAATGCAATTGCAATGTAACAGGAAAAAGTCGAAAAACTAAGATACAAGTATGGCTGACCTTATTCATCCGTTGCTCGTAATTTGCTTTTGCAGGTCCAACACATTGTTGCTCAAAACTTTGGTTGCATTGTAGAAAACCTGCATTGAATTTCGCCATGGAAGGAAGCCTGAGAACCTGAAGATTGTCCATTTTGTCATCACAACTTGTATACAATCCCTCACAGAGCTTTGATGATTGATATTCATTGGCCATTACGATATTCCTGTACAACTAGACATATTCCCAGACTTTAAGCGACATATCTTTGTAAAATGGATAGATTCAGCATGATGAGTTAAGGCAGAGAATAAGGATCCGACTTAATAGAAAGTACTCATACCTTGTCTATTTCTTCTTCTAGTTGCTCTACTGATTTCTTTGCATGGTGACGGCCAAAATGCTGTTCTTCAAAAAGCTTCATTGCTTCTTCCATGGAGTTTTCATGGTATTCTACAAGAGATTGCTCTAAGATAGGTAAATGAACTTTTTTCATCCTTTCACTATACAGCTTTAGGCATCGCTCAAGAATCCCTTTGTTGAAAACCTCCACCAGAGAACCTGTTGATGGAATCTCCCCTTTGTTCAGGGCTTCAAGAATCTGAATAATGGAAGATAATAGTAAAAAGAATTAAGGAACACAGCTAAGGAACAAAGCTAACTGTTTCATCTTTAACTTATTTGTAGAGAGAATACCATATAACATCAACAATTCTTAAAATGAGAGTACTAGTCTTGACAAAAGAAATTAACGGCACATAGGGTCATTATAGAACATAGTTGCATTCAAGTAGATTGAAGCATATCGTCACTTTCAACTGACATCAGAAGCCAAGATAGATTATATAGTGATTAAGAGAGATGTAATCTTGAGAGTTATCAAATCTAATCGTACAAAAAGGTAATGAAACCACAATTAGTTAATTTTGAAAAATAAGAGTATTTCCTTGCTGAAATTAAATCCAGTGTTCAGCAATGCTGGTTAGTTTCTAGTGCTGTTTTTCTGGGCTTTTTGCCCCTTTTGGAACCCAAAAAACAAAATAAATAAATCCAGTGTTAATTCAAGCACCAAAGGTGATGCAGAGATCCTCAACTACTTTGGAAACTTGGAGAGTCTCATTATAATAAACTACTATCTCAAATCACAGTAGTTTGATAAACAGGTACCTGCTCCAAAAACAATACAAACTCCTTGCCGTTTAGAGCCCTTCCTTGCACTATCTTTGGATGGATGATACTAGTAACAAGCTGTTTTAGTTGGTCCCTTTTTGTGACATATGCCGGGTCGAGCTCACCATCCTTCATGTCACAGAGTTTTGTTCGTTGAAGGTGAGGCTGTTTAAAAGTTCAACATTATAACAGAAAACAAATATTTAAAATCAGATCACACAACCACCAGATGATCGAAACCATAATAATAGCAACTGATGTCCACGAAAATAAAAGGAAAGACAAGACAGAAGAAAAACTCTTTACTTGTGGCAAACTAAATGCTGTGCTATTATCACCCATGATAGCTAGGGAATCCCGGATCTGGTTAACCTGTAAAGACACATGAAGTATTGGCTTTTAAACCCACACCAGCAATGTCACGGCAGTAAGACTAAGTTGTAATGAGATAGTGAACATACCATATCAATGTTTTTGTTGCCTGCAATGTCCAAAATCACCCACTATTAAAACTAAGTATTTCTTTTTAGAAGGCAAAAATAACTTTATAACTGGAGAGTTTAAGAAAGATGGCTTGGCTTGTCCATATCCATAGGAAAAGAGATAAAGAAAGAAAGATGGAATAACAAAAACTAACCATCGTTATTAGGGACATGAAGGAGAGCTTCGTGTACCATTTCTTGTACCGATTTTCCTTCTGCAATACACACGACAATGTAAATTCAATATAATTTCTATTGCAGACTTTAAATAAAGGTGATTAGGGAATGTTAAATGCTATGAAACGGTCACGCAATGACACAATCGTGAATGTTTTTCTATAAATTCAAATACAAAAATAAAACAAATAGAGAAGAAGACAGGTATCATGTCTCAGGCGTTTCTGAACTTACGTAAAAAGTCACGTTGAATGAGCCACAAAAGCTTTGCAGGTTCAAAAGCAACATCTTGCCCCTGAAAAGAAAACAGAGCTATTCATATTCGTAATTCATTGCAAGATAGTGTATATGAATACACCCTAAAAATAATGATTCAGGGGATGATAATTTACCTTCACTCTATTCTCCATATAAGTTTGCAAGGTGACAAAAAAATGTCAGTGTTGGTAATAGCACAATAAACCAAATACACTCATGTAAACAAATAGAGAAGCAAGTGTAGACCTGCCATAAAATTCTTCAGCAAGCTCAACAGCAAATGACAACCGCGCGATGTCAGCTTCACGTATCTACTCACAATGATACAACAAAAAGATTGCTAATCAGATAAGGACAATGCAGCTTGAAGAAAAATTTGCATAGAACTTACTACATCCTTCTAGTATGTTAAGGTGATAAACTCACCGTCTCAGGCAGGTTATACACGAGCACAGAACTCATGACAGTTGCAAGAGCGAAAATCCTGTGAAAAGCATAAAGAAAGATCCAGCAGAATGAACATAGTTTGAACAACCACAACAAAAAAACTGAAGAATGTATGGTAACTTTGAGATTACCTGTCATCATATACATTCGACTTCCCCACACTTTCAAATCCTTCGGTATCAAGGTAAAACACAGAAGTTCTTACTCCATCAATATCCACTTCTATCGGGGTTCCCCATACCCAAATCCCTGTAAGAGGCAAAAGAGTTATGTAAGATAGTTTTAGGACATGTGGTATACAATGCCATCAAGTTTGTATCATCAACATGTACCTTTTGTTTTTGTGTCACGCATATGACCCACACCAAAACCTGCAGTATTTAGGAACTTGAGGATGTTAGATGAATGCAATACGATAAATGTACTATTCACAACGAAATGGGCAAATGTACAAAGTAAAAAAAAGAGTCAAAACTAGACCTTCATAACAAGAAAGGGAGAGCAGCTGATTGAGCAAGAAGGATTTCCCAGAGCGGTACGGCCCAATAACCTGAGCAGAAAATCATTTTAATAGAGACAAAAGAAGATTTGTATAGCAACGGCAATTTACCAAGAGAAAACAGGACTTGTACACAAAAAAATTATTGGCGGGGAAGATATTATATATTCGTAACCTTTCACCATGTGTGTGCATGTGTATGGACAGAAAAAATTCTGTCTGTATCAGTATGTCAGCTTAGAACAATTTTCTTGAGTTTGGAGACAAGATACTGCAAATGCAATTTTCTCGCCCTTTTTTTTCCTAATCAGTTATCTCTCCATCTCTCTTAACACAAGTCTGAACTGTTACAGAAAGCCTCAAACTTTCTATTGGGACAGGTTCAAATCCAATATATGGCTCCAAGTGATTGACAAAGTTTAATAAAAATAATAATAAAAAAAGAGGTCGTATTATACAATAAAACAAGAAAATAGCAAACTGATAACCAAACAGATGCAAGAGTACTTCTTTCAACCCTTTCTTTGAAAGTAGCTGCTCTCTAGCCAAGGTGAAATAAGTCGGGTGATGGGGTATGGTCTGGAAGTGGAAAACTCCCCCTTTACCTCACCAGGCATAACCCACCAAGTTTATTGCCGCTTTGGAAGTACATTTAAAGGTCCTTTATAATCTTTCGATACTGAGCAACATTGAATTTAGCTAAAATGAAGATAAAATGTGAGTTGCTATTGATGCCATGAAAAGTGAATGTAAGTCTTACTGCAACAGCTGCAATCGGAGTTGTTATTCTTTCAATGGCCTCTAGGCCTTCCTTTGAAAGACGGAGTTTTGTATGACCAGGATCTGGTTCCACAATAGGAAACCTGCACATGCAATATTACAAATAACAAACCAGTCACAATACTGGCAAAACACAGCTGCAATAGAAGGTAGATTTCTGGAGCCAATACCAAAAGCAAATTCTTGCGACTTCAAAAATAGAAACTAATAGGATGTACCACTTCAGTCAGTTATATCTATATATGTATTCAATCATACTCATTGTGACATGCTCTAGAGAACCTCTAAACTTTGTCCTCACATAACAATCACAACATAACAGAAAGTTACGTTCTTGACGGCAACTCCAACTACACTAGAATTCCACCCTACTCAGGAATTATAACCACAACATTCATCACCTACAACCTAAATAACCTTATAGTCATATCTACATCGAATCTCATAACTTCACTGGCATTTTCCTAGTTTTAAGCACAAGCTTCATGCAAGAACAACCTCTGCACTATTCTTTGACTATCTTTAAATTCTTAATTTTCTTCGTAGAGCTAGCAGCAGAGCAAATGTTCTGGAAGATCTGAAACAAAAGCTGCCATATTTATCACCAACATCACTGACCACTACCCAATGGCTAAATCAAAATGCTATTAGTCTAGTACCCCAAACCCAATAAAAGTCGTAGCCTTTACAATATTTGATCCAATTCGCATTCGATTCTTTCACCCAAAAAAACAGATTCAAAAACAGAGAGGCAATCATCGAACACTTACGCTTGGTGAAAGTTGCCAATGGAGGAAGTCCCAGATGCGCAGAAGCTGAAGATCAAGGAAAGAAGCAGAACCCAAGAAGAAGTCTTCATCGTACGAAGAACAGAACAGAGGCTTTGTACGTCTCAATGTGAATGAGTCGGAGGTTTTTGATGAGGAAAAGACAAGGAATTGGGTTTTGGAGACAACGTAGTAGTGAGGAATGGGATGTCAAAGGTAAGTAAAGATTCGTGCATTTTTTAATCGAAGCTAAAATATTGAGAGAATGAATTATTTTCTTCTTATTGATAGAATGAAACTCTTTTATATAGAGAAATATATGGGCCTTTTAAGGCTATTACATGGGTCAATGGGCCTCTTACATGGATATGTGTAAATCTCTATTATAACATTGTTTACTACATAAAGTCTGTATACAAGGCATGGATCAAGACACACATATATATCAAATATCCTAGAATACTCCTCCTTGTGTCGCGTGTCTTCATGCCGGTATGGTGCTTACGGTGTTGCCTCATCAAAACCTTGCCAAGTAACAAAAACCCTGTAGGAAAACTAAACCTTGATCGAAGGAAAAAGAGTATAACGCACCAACTACTCCATTGAGAACTCGTCATGTGATGCTCCCCCTGATGTGTACTTCAATCGGATTTTCCTGATGAATGGTGCATTCTAACATGCTTCTCAAGAGTAGATGTGAGCCAAGACTTAAACGAGTCTGCCATGATCAACCACAAATGGGGATCAATGGTCTTAGCGGGGCATGCAATGTTACCTCATTAAAAACCTTGTCAAGCAAAAACCCAGTGGGACAAAAAGCTGTGACTAAGGGAAAAAGGGTGCAACATGGTTGACACAAACAACCACACCCTTCACATTTGATCATGACATGTATATGCTAGATCAATCATAGGGCGCTTCCGGATCCTTAGTGACCACGGAGCTGTTTTGACAACTTGGCATATGTACGCTCTTTCAACATGTCTCAAATGTGGCATTACTCAGTGCCTAGCAGCTGTATGCACAGCGCTTGGCAGCTGGCGTGCACAGCGCTCAGCAGCTGGCGTGCACAGCGCTCAGCAGCTGGGTGCACAGCGCTCAGCAGCTGGGTGCACAGCGCTCAGCAGCTGGGTGCACAGCGCTCAGCAGCTGGGTGCACAGTGCTTAGCAGCAGGTGCACAGCGCTCGGCCTCTGGTGCACAGTGCTCGGCATCAGGGTGCACAGGTGCACGTATAGTGCCTATCAGTAGTGCACAGGCAGCGCTCAGGCAACGTGCATAGGCAGCTCACAGGCAGCGTGTCATATGTCCGACAACTCGGCCACTAAACCAACCGGTGCCTAGATCATGATTCCGCTTTCGATGCATCTCGATTCATGCATGACTAGCGATGACATAGGCAACAACCTTTCTCTCATGTCATAGGGATTGAATATGCCAGATACTCTTAGAGTATTCAAGTGATGTCCTTTGCCATATCATTGGCATTTGCAGAGCTACTTAGCTTTATAACGAATGGAGGTGAGGTCAAGTCTTTCTTTTGATTAAACGGATCACTCTCTCTTGGAGTAAAGACCTTGACTAATCATGGGAGCATATGAAGGTTCTATTCTTTTTCAGAGGACCTAAGCCGATTGATGGAAATACATCATCAATACACAATCGATCGACTTCAATACGAGATTGTGTCTTTCCCAAGATACTTTCCATTCCAACATCGGATATACAGCATATACTGCGATCATCCGGAATCAATACGCAATGGCATTATTCATCATATCCCATCTAAAATCAAGGAGTCATGTACTATGCGTCCAAAACACTTGGCCAACGCAAGCTCCACTTGATTTGGTTTATGAAGTCTATTTAAGATCTTCATGCATATCTCTGATCCCATAGAGACATCACTATGATCATATTCATAGGGCTGCATATACAGTTATTGGGGAAACTACCAAACTGTCAAGGTAGTGGAGTGCAATAACATCCATTACGAGAGTACTTCTCATCGTAGTCGATCCTAGTGCGTGTTTGTGAAAAACCTTGCGCCATAAGGGAGTCTGAGACTCTTGTTCTCACTACGCTAACTCACAAAGGTTTACTTGATAGGGTTTACACTTGCGGTGTCGGCAACACCTGCCCAAGAACCTATCCCTTTGTCCGGGTCGCATCTTCCCATTTTAAGTCAATACACTTTGTCGGCATATCAACAAACGTGTGGTTCGATAAACTCATCATCCCACGTCCTCATGTACACTAGTGTAGTCATTATAGAGATATCTTTCTATGAATTGGAATTTGACGTTGAGTCGTCCCCCAACGATAATCACAATTCAGACTAACATGAGACACAATGAGTATCACTGATCAAATGACCAGTGGTGCCAAACTCGCTTTCTCTCTCAATGCGAGTGTATATCGAACCCAAAGGCCTCAACCTAACATTCAGGGAGCCACAAGGCCTAGGACACCATGTTGCCACATTATGGCGCCCTCACATCACCACACAAGGTGACGGAGTCAAGATCATCTCAATATGGCCGAGCCATGGCATCAAGACCACCTCAATCTGGTCGAGCCATGTCCTCTTGGTATGACATCATTCCTTACAGACATATGCAGCATTGAACTCGTCACTATAGTTCTATGGGGATCATGTTGAGACTTAGTGGTGACCAACCACGACATTCGCGTCGTTCCCACTTGAACACTGGTGTTCGTATCTCCACCTAATGTCGGGAATACAGTCTCAAAGTGACAATCTGCTGTGTAGCGGTTAAGGAGATCGTCTGTCAAGGAGCTTAAGGTGGAGAGCAATAAAATGACTTCTATCCAACCTTAGAACATATTTATCTCATGCAACACATCATCATTGGGCACTGTGGCAGTCCAATGTGGCACATTATGGAACTCAAGGCTTGGAGATCTGTTACTATCCCGCCGAGTTCAAGGATTACAACTACGTGTCAATCCTAGCACACAGTTACGAGTTGTCGTACATCAATACAATGATGGTAAGTCGTGGACGAATCAATACATGCCTGCATGTCCCTGTTCAGGGATGGGTAGTGAGCCCATAGATACATAAGCAGCATGTGGTAGACGATGGTGTAACACATGACCAGTGTGTTGGCCTTTCAACCAACACCATAAAAGCGTATACGGTATCCATATTTGGTTGCATCGGTCTACATAATCTTTCTTTTGATTTTCAATAAGAATGACATCTTTTGTGGCATAGCATAAGAGGATCTTTCACCTTACTTAGCTAAAGAACAAGCTTTACAAAACGAAACCATGTGTACCGTGCGGCTGCCGAGGACATCATGTCGGCGCACAAACACAGCATACAATCATGGCGTAGTTTGTTGTTGTCAGGGATTGGATGCCCAATAATATCAAACAATTCTGGCTCGCATCTCTCTCCCGTTATGACCAAAATGTCATAGCTTGTCTGAGTCAATTGTCCTAAATATACTTATTGGCGACACCTTAGGACTCATGCTATTCTCCATGATGCTTTCAATTGGCACTCATGAGAAGTATACACAAAAGTCTTAGTCATTCTCATCACGGTAATCGTTGGTGTGTATGTTCATAACACACTTCAATGTTTGATTGTCTCTCTCACAATAAGGAGGGCATTTGTGACTTGGATCATCGAGCCAAACGCATCAAGAATTGATTCAACCATGTTATAAAAGATGGTGAAGATCCAATCAAACTTAGTCACAAAAAGGATTCACAATCTGCGAAGAGTATGCAGTTTTCGTCTAGTATGACCTATACTCACTAAAACGGCCATAACTCTCTCGTCTGGACAGATATAAACGAACCACTTGAACCATTGGAAACTAGATTCACATAGCTTTCCAATGATATAAAGTGCGCGTTCCAGTTCATCCGAAGCTGATCTGGGGGCTCTGACGAAGTTAAGAGACAGTAGGATACAGTCTGCTATGTGGCAGCATGATCTGTACGCACTTAAACTGCCATAACTCTTTCGTTAGGACAGGTATGAATGAGTCGTTTAAACCAATGGAAACTAGGCTCACATAGATTTCCAATGATGTAAAATACGGCTTCTAGTTCATCTGGAGTCATTCAGAAAACTCTGACGAAGTTACGATACAGTAGGTTTAACTTACTGTGTTCGCAGATTTTGACATGATGAAGCTTTCAACTTTAAAATGGCATCGCAGGAGTTATCCTCGACCCAAAAGTAAAGCGTACATATGGCATTACAAGTCTTTAACGTCCATGAAAGACGACATTTGGTAACAGCAACATGGGGGAGATCCAAAATCAAGGGAGTAGGTAACCTTTGCCGAGGTTAACCATGTCATCCGATGATGGACAATCTGCTGTTAGGTGAAGACTAAACCACGAACATCGGCACACCTTCATAAGGATGTGCATGATCATGTCATAGTGTGAATACACTTATCGAACCAAAGATTTCATCGAGGTCTCATTTCATTTGGAGAAAATCAAAGAGCCCTTTATGACCTCAAATGTCAGAGGCATCCATTTGATGTCCCCGTACACCCTTTTGTACGTTTATTTATATGCATTCATTCTTTTGCTCAAGATTGTGTAGGTAGTCCCACCGTCTGCAAGGCACTCAATTTCTTCACATAACATACCTATCGAACAAGGTAGATACGTGAGAAAGAGACATAAACACCGAAGGCAACCTTGTGTATTGCAGAATTCCTGGCAGCATGACATTTGCTCACTCAAACAGTCATAACGCCTTCGTTAGAATGGATATGAATGAACTGTGAAAACCGTTGGAAACTAGACAAATTTCCTCGCTCATGCATACAAAACCAAACTATGAAGACTCGAGAGTGGTCATCTCGCTTTATAGGTTGGAGGTGCAGCGTAAGAAGCAGTGGCTAAATCTCAAGAAAAATCTATGTCATGCTTGGCAGCTGGGTGCTCAGTGGTTGGAAACTAGCACTCGGCAGCTATGCAGCACTGGTCCTCTGTAGCTAGGCACTAGGCGCACTACAGCTGGCAGCTGGGCAGCCTGTGCTCTGCAGCGTGGCGGTGGTGCTCTGTAGCTAGACGCTGGACATCCTACACAGGTAGCTGATTCTCCTACCATATTCTCAACAGGACTTCTACCCGGAGAAATGTGCTAACGTTGATCAAACACAACGCGGGTTCAATGAATGAGATGATTCTCTAATTCCGAACTCTCTTTAATAGCATAACACAAACCAACTTTGGATACCTCACAACATGGAACTAAAACACATCTTCGGTGCATAGTGCATGACAACTAGTGCTTGTCACTCGGCAGCTAGTGTTCGACAGTGCTCGGCAGCTGCCCTAGGCAGCGCTCGGTAGCAATAGACAGTCAGCGCTCGACAGTGCATAGCAATTAGTGTGCAAGGCAAGCTCACTTGTAAGAATGAATGCATACAAGAAACGTATAAAAGGGTGTACGGAACATCAAATGGATGCCTCTGACATTTGACATCATGAAGGGCTCTTTGATTTTCTCCAAACGAAATAAGACCTCGATGAAATTGTAGGTTTGATAATTGTATTCACACTATGACATGATCATGCACAACCTTATGAAGGTGAGCCGATGTTCGTGGTTTAATTTTCACGTACATCAGATTTTCCATCATCGGATGACGTGGTTAACCTCGGCCAAGGTTACCTACTTTCTTGGTTTTGGATCCTCCCATGATGCTGTTACCAAATGTCGTTCTTCATGCACGTTAAAGATTTGTAATGTCATATGAACGCTTTACTTTTGGCCGAGGATAAATCATGCGATGCCACTTTAAAGTTGAAAACTTCATCATGTCAAAATCTGCGAACACAATAAATTGAACATACTGTATTGTAACTTCGTCAGACTTTTCTGAACGGCTCCAGATGAACTAGAAGCCAAATTTTATATCATTGGAAAGCTATGTGAGCCTAGTTTCTAGTGGTTTAAGCGACTCATTCATAACTACCCCAACGAAAGAGTTATGTTAGTTTAAGTGAGTACAGGTCATGATGCCAGATGACAGACTATATCCTATTGTCCCTTAACTTCGTCAGAGCCCCTAGATCAGCTCCGGATGAACTTGAACACACACTTTATATCATTGGAAAGCTATGTGAATTTAGTTTTCAATGGTTCAAGATGTTTGTTCATATTTGTCCAGACGAGAAAGTTATGGCCGTTTTAGTGAGTATAGGTCATACTGCACGAAAACTGCATACTCTTCGTAGATTGTGAATCTTTTTTGTGACTAAGTTTGATCAGATCTTCACCGTCATTTATGGCATGGTTGAATCAATTCTTGATGTCTTTGGCTCGATGATCCAAGTCACAAATGCCCTCCTTATGGTGAGAGAGGCAATCAAACATTGAAGTGTGTTATGAACATACACACCAACGATTACCATGATGAGAATGATTGAGGCTTTTGTGTATAATTCTCATGACTGTCAATTGAAAGCATCATGGAGAAGAGCATGAGTCCTAAGGTGTCGCCAATTGTATATTTGGGACAATTAACTCAGACAAGCTATGACATTTTGGTCATACCGGGTGAGATATGTGAGCCAGAATTGTTTGATATTCTTGGACATCCATTCCCCGATAACAACACTACGCCATGATTGTATGTTGTGTTTGTGCACCGACATGATATCCTCGGTAGTCTCACGGTACTCATGGTTTTCGTTGCGTAAGGCCTGTTCTTTAGCTAAGTAAGGTATGCCACAAAAGATATCATTCTTATTGAAAATTCAAAGAAGGATTATGTAGACTGATGCAACCAACGTATGTATACCGTATACGCTTTTATGGTGTTGGTTGAAGGGCTAACACACTGGTCAATGTGTTGCAACATCGTCTACCACATGTTGCTTATGTATCCATGGGCTCACTACACATCCCTAAAGAGGGACATGCAGACACGTATTAATCCGTCCACGACTTGAACTCGGCTGGATAGTAAAGGATCTCCAAGTCTTGAGTTCCACAATGTGTAAAATTGCACTGCCACAGTGCCCAATGATGATGTGTCGCGTAAGATGAATATGTTCTAAGGTTGGATATGAGTCACTTTAGTGTTCTCCACCTTAAGCTCCTTGATAAACGATCTCCTTAACCGCTACACAGCAGATTGTCACTTTGAGACTGTATTCCCGACATTAGGTGGAGATACGAACACCAGTGTTCAAGTGGGAACGACGCGAATGTCGTGGTTGGTCACCACTAAGTCTCAACATGATCCCAAAAGAAATATAATGACGAGATCAATGCTGCTTATGTCTGTAAGGAATGATGTCATATCAAGAGGACATGGCGCGACCGGATTGAGATGTCCCTGACGCCATCATCATGCCAAGTGTTGGGGCTGATTCCGAGTACTTGCTGACGCTGCCAAGTATCAGCTTCCGAGCACTGTGGGTGGTGATTTGGTGACGCCATAATGTGGCAATATGGTGTCACAGGCCTTGCGGCTCCTCAAGGGTTAGGAAGAGGCCTTTAGGTTCGATAATCACTCACACTAGAGAGAAAACGAGCTTGGCACAACTTGATCCATTGATCAATGACACTCAAATCCGTCTCATTGAGTCTGAATTGTGATTATAGTTGGGGGACGCCTCAATCCAATTCATATAGAGCTTTACAGACATTACACTAGTGTACATGAGGACGTGCAATGATGAGTTTGTCGAACCGCACTTTGTTGACAAAACAGAGTTGATTGGCCTAATGGAAAGATACGACCCAGACAAAGGGATAGGTCCTTTATGGCGTAAACCCTATCAAGTAAACCTTTGTGAGTTAGTGTAGTGAAAACAAGAGTGTCAGACTCCCTTATGGCGCAAGGTTTTTCACAAACACGCACTAGGATCGACTACGATGAGAAGTACACTCGTAATGGATGTTATTGCACTCCACTACCTTGTTAGTTTGGTAGTTCCCCAATAACTGTACATGCAACCCTATGAATATGATCATAGTGATGTCTCTATGGGATCAGAGATATGCATGAAGTTCTTAAATAGACTTCATAAGCCAGATCAAGTGGAGCTTACGTTGACCAAATGTTTTGGACACATATTACATGACTGCTTGATTTTGGATGGGATATGATGAATAATGTCATTGCGTATTGATTCTGGATGATCGCAGTATATGCTGAATATCCGATATTGGAATGAAAAAGTATCTTGGGAAAGACACAATCTCGTATTGAAGTCGATCGATTGTGTACTGATGATGTATTTCTATCAATCGGCTTAGGTCCTCTAAAGAAAAGTGAAACTTTCATATACTCTCATGATTAGTCAAGGTCTTTACTCCAAGAGAGAGTGATCCATTTAATCAAAAGAAAGACTTGACTTCTCCTCCATTCATTGAAAAGCTAAGTAGCTTTGCGCCCATGCAATGCCAATGATATGGCAAATGACATCACTTAAATACTCTAAGAGTATCTGACATATTCAACCCCTATGGCATGAGAGAAAGGTCGTTGCCTATGTCATCTCTAGCCATACATGAATCGAGATGCATCAGAAGCGGAATCATGATCTAGGCACCAGTCAGTTTAGTGGCCGAATTGCCAGACATATTGCACACTGCCTGTGCGCTGCCTGTGCACGCTGCCAGAGCACTGTCTGTGCACAGTCTGAGCGTTGTATGTGCACTGTCTGTGCACACGTGCACAGCTGCCAGACACTATACGTGCACTTGTGCATCAGCTGTCGAGCGCTGTGCACTCAGCTGCTGAGCATCATGCACGCCAACAGCCGAGCGTTGTGCATACAGCTTTTAGACACCGTACACATAGCTGCTGAGCATTGAGTAATGCTACATTTGAGACATATTAAAAAAGAATACATATGCCAGGTTGTCAAGATAGCTCCGTGGTCACTAAGGATCCGGAAGCGCCCTATGATTGATCTTAAGATCAGGAGAAATGCAGATTTGAAAGAAAGTCTAGTATATACATATCATCATCAAATGTGAAAGGTGTGGTTGTTTGCGTCAACCATGTTGCACTATTTTTCTCTTAGTCTAAGCTTTTTGTCCCACTGGATTTTTGCTTGACAAGGTTTATAACGAGGTAACATTGCATGCACCGCAAAGACCATTGATCCCCATTTGTGGTTGATCATGGCAGACTTGTTCAAGTCTTGGCTCATATCTACTCTTGAGATACATGTTGTAATGCACCATTCATCAGGAAAATTCGATTGAAGCACACATCAAGGGGAGCATCACATGGCGAGTTCTCAATGGAGTAGTTGATGATTTGTACTTTTTTCCTTCGACCAAGGTTTAGTTTTCCCACAGGGTTTTTGTTACTTGGCAAAGTTTTTGATGAGCCAACACCGTAAGCACCATACTGGCATGAAGACACGGGACACAAGAGGGAGTGTTATAGGATATTTGATATATATGTGTGTCTTGGTCCATACCTTGTATACGGGTTTTATGTAGTAATCCATGTTGTAATAGAGTTTACACATATTTATGTAATAGCCCAAGAATCTCATGTATTTCTCTATATAAAGGGGTTTCATTCTATCAATAAGAGAATGAGAATTCAGTTCTCCTATAACAATTTAATTATTTTCAGATCACCAAAAATAATAATCATTTAATTATTAAATAATAATCATTTAGTGAATTTGCTCCAAATTTTATGTAGTACTGCAGTAACCCTACAAAGAAGAGGACAAGCGTCACAAGCCTAATATAGGTAGGAGTAGGACTATACGACGAGACATATATAGGAGGCAGTGGATCTGCGGCAACAACCCTAGATCAACGAAGTCCTTCATATGGTTGATCAAAAACGAACCAGGGCGTCAAACTCTCCAGTCCCATCCGACCCAAAAAGAATCAGAACAAGCAGCAGCAGCAAAAGAAGAAGAAGAAAAGTGTCGATAGGTGATGACCAAAGACCAAGGGAGTCAAACTCCCCAGTCCCAATTCAGAGAGGAATAGAAGTCTCGATGCCCGACTGGTCGAATGATCTTCCGCAAGATCTTATTGTCTCTATAGCCAAGTTGGTGGTGGTGGATTCCTTTGAACATTTCAGTGATTTTGGTGCAGTTTGCAGATCATGGAAATCAGCAGCAGACCACTTGAAGAGGAACTACTTACCTAATACTACTGAGGGGTTAGGGGTTCTTACGAACCAAGTTCCTCTCCTTGTGCTTCTGCCTACTGAGGCTCCAGCATGGAACAAGGATGATGATGATGATGATGGCATGGTTAAGTTGTACAGCCTCACAAAAGGTAAGACTTACAAACATGGTGTACCAGGGACTGCCGGAAAGTTGTGCTACTCTTCTTTAGGATGGCTACTGACTCTATCTGAGCATCAGGAGAGGCATAGTTTAGAATGTCATCTCATACATCCATTGAATCGCACCAACATTAAGCTTCCGGATTTACAATATCCCTATACTGATTCCATGACCAAGTTTGTCTTATCTTCAAGTCCTTCTTGGTCATTGAGCTACGTAGTCATGTGCGCTACAACTCTGACTTTGCAGTTCTGTATACCTGGGCTGGGTATAGATTGGACAGATATAAATCCAAGTTCGACACCGCAGTTAGTGCAACAATTTGGTATAAGTGACCTGTTATATTATAAGGGACAGTTTTATGTTGTCGACCTTGAGGGGTGTATTTTGGTATGTGATATTGAAAATCCTACTCAAATACAGACTAGGATGGTTGCTCCAGGTATCCCAAGGGAGCTTCTAGGTCCTTTAAGGGATATTAGAAAGACATATTTGGTGGAATCAGCAGGGGTCCTATTGGTGGTCGTTTGTAGTACCAACGATGAATTGACCTCGAGCTATAGGGTTTTCGAGGTCCCATTAAGTAACGACAAGTCATGGTCAGAATCAGAGGTGAAGAACTTGGGGAGTAGAACAGTCTTCTTGGGTGGACGTAGCTCTTCCTTCTCTATTGGAAACTCGGGTTACACTAGATGCATGCCTAACTGCATATACTTCGGCAGTTCCCGTGATTGTTATGGTCTAGCCTTGGATGCAGGTGTTCTTAACATGGAGGATGGAACAATATATAAAGGCTTGATCAAATCCTTCTGTACTCAATATGAGGAAGGGTGTGAATCCCTTTTGTGGGTTCAACTGAGCTTTTAATATTCAAAATTTCCTTTTCTTTCTTGGAGGGTGTTCCCTTTTGGTGATCAAAACATCTAAGGTTTGAGAAACGTTGTTATTTTAGAGCTTTCAATGGAATACATCGTGAGATAGACACAGAAGTAGACGGGCAGTGTTGCAGTTATGACTTCTGCTATCTGCGTTACTCGGTTACTTATGGGAGTCTGTTCTCTTTATTTGATAATCACTGAATGTACATGCTCATCCATCCTTGAAAAAAAATTCTTGAATGTACATTTTATCTCAGTTAACAACTAGCAAGGTTTGGTTGTTTAATTTTCTGGTACATGCTCATCAATCCCTGAAATTTGCCTTCAAAGTTTAGGAAAGACGGAGAATTCCAAAGGCATGCCATCTGATGAGTCCACTAAGCTGGCTGTTCAAGGCTGACTACATGATCAAGTTTAGCAATATTCCACAGTTATATTATTGCAAAATTGCTTTCTAAGATGATTGTGTCAAATGATACTTTTTTGACAGTCCCGTCGGGGACATCCGATAAAATTGGAAATGATACTTTTTGATAAGTAATATTTCTGCTCTTGATTTATGTTGTGTTATTGTATTTCATCTAAGGATCGGAGATATGCGTAATCATAGAATTGTAACTGATGCAAATCAGTAGGATAGGAATATATCGACAACAATCTCTTATGTGATTGCTGATTTTAGGATCTAAATGATCCTCACTCTTGTATATATAGCTTCCAGAAAACAATTCCATCAAAGCAACATTCTTTCAAGGTATTAGAACCACCGTCTAAAGACATTTGATCCCAAAAAAAGTCTCTACCCACCCATGGCTAATATCCCAGAAACCAGCATATGAAAGTATCAAATAGCTGACTAGATATTTCTGTACATGCGTTGCCTGTTTATTGATTGATAATTACGTAAGCATACTATATTGTACATATAGAAAATATCACATAAATCCCTTTGAGACATTTTTTTCCATCAAGTCCACCCAAATATTTTTATCCACATAAGTCCACTTTTTAGCCTAAATCTGTCATTTTATTTCTTTAATATACCTAATTACCCATCGCTCCTTACAAATATGATTTAGTTCTTTTTGTTTCAAAACTCTCTCTCTCCCTTTCTCTCCCGTCCTAATCTTGCCAGAACCCGAAGCCTTAGGGAATCTGCGCTTCCAGGCCTCTTTGTTGGCTCTCTTCATCTCAGGCACACATTCGCCGTCGAAAGCGACCCCAAACAAAGATGAACATAAACCAGCAATTTCACCGATTTATTGTCCCAATTCAATTTCCGGCAACATTTTTCATCAGATCTCGGGCACACAGTCGCTGTTGAAAGTGACCCTAAACAGAGATGAACATAAACCAGCAATTTCACCGATTTCTCGTCCCAATTCAATTTTCGGCAACATTTTTCATCAGAATCAACTCAAACAGAGACGAGCCATGGCAGATCGGGCTGAATTTTCGAATTCGAGCGGTGAAACCATCGTCGCATCATTCAACTCCTAAGACTTCATGATTCTATCGTGCGAGGTGCAAAGGGTGAAGACGAATCTTCAATTGACGAGATCGAGTGTAATTGAGCCGCAGACTTAGCTTCAATGCCGATTAATCAACAGAGATTGAGCCTGACACCGTTATAAATGATGTCAACTATGGAAATGAAGGTTTTCATTCTTTGTTTGTTTTAGTGTTCGTGAAGGGCTTCAATTGGGAATTATGATTTGGATGTTTGATATGGAAGGGAATAGATGCATCCCAGTTGCGGGTGCTTATGGTTGACTGAGCCTAATTGTATGTGATAGTATAATTTCAAAATTATGATGGTTTATAAACTTAGTACAATTTTGGACAATGTGATAGTATATTTTTGGCTTTGTGTTAGTACATTTAGTAGTGCTTAGTAGTAGTTTTGTGTGGTAGGTTTAATTTCTCCGTAGTAGATTTAGTTTTTCACGGTAGCAACTTTTCTAATTGACATTAGTAGTTTTTATTACGGTAGTAGTAGCTTTTGTGTTGGCTTTAGTAGGTTAAGTTTCTCTGTAGTAGCTTTAGTTTTCCATGGTAACAACTTTCTAATTGGCAATAGTAGCTGTTCTCAACGACGATAGTAGCTTTTCAATATTGTGATAGTGTATTTTTAACATTGTGTTAGTATATTTTCAACAATTGGATAGTATATTTTCAACACATTAAGTATATTTAGTATTATTTGGTATTAGAGATCATCCTTGACGATCGTCTTCCGCCGGTGATTTGAGATCTGTGTCGCTTGGATGTCGCCGTTTCAAACGACTCCGCTTTGAAGACGACGCCTCAGATGGATCCAATCGATGAATGAATAGTAGTTTTTGTTGTTGGTTGTAGTAGTTTTGTAGTCAGTGCTAGTAGCTTTTGTAGCTATGGGTAGTAGCTTTTGTAGCTAGGGGTAGTAGTTTTGTTGCTGGCGATAGTAGCTTTTGGTTCCAGCAGTAGTAGATTTTGGTGTCAGTAGTAGTAGCTTTTAGTCCTTGTAGTAGTAGGCAGTAGCTTTTAGTGTCACTGGTAGTAGATTTTGGTCTTAATTTGTAGCAGTAGTTTTTATTGCTAACGGTAGTAGTTTTTGTTGTTGGTGGTAGTAGTATCTTTAATTTATGTTGGTAGTAACTTTTGACTCTAAATGTAGTAGTTTTTGTTGCCTACGGTAGTATCTTTTGTTGTCAACAGTAATAGCTTTTGTTGCTGGCGGTAATAGCTTTTCATTGTCGTCGGAATCCTCATTGCTGATTGGAGGTCGGCCAAAAAATTCACCAAAGGTCAGCCGGAGACCTCGCCGGAGGTCAGCTAGAGACTTTTCATAGAATGAATGATATTTTTGTAAATATAAGAGAAATAATCTAATTTTTTGGCTTGGATGTCAGTCTGTAATTATGTTGAACTTCAATACCTAGCATACAACTATATTTAAGCTTGGGTCGATTTATGTGAACAAAAATATTTACGTGAACCTCTATGAGATAAAATGTCTCAAATGGGACTTCTATGTAATTAGCCTTTGTGCTTATTAGTTATCGTAGCATGTTGATTTAATCGTACATACATGCAAGGTAATTTCTTGCATGAAAAGTATATATCAATTATTATGTAATACATCATTTACACGTGACGTTTGTTTATTGATAAATCATTTCTTATTGACTCATCGTCATGTAACTGTTCGGTATGAAAATGGATTTTTTCAAACAATCAAGCTTGAGGAATGCCAGTACCTATGGGTCAGGTACAACCTTGATCTTTGATGCTTGTTCGCTTTCTGACTTCTCTTCAAACGACTGTCATACAAGCACTGGTCAAGCATGCACTTAGGTTCTACAGACCTAGCTGAAGAGCAACTAGGATTTTTCTCCTCTTCTCGCGAAGCGGACGTTTCTTACTCGGACCAGTGTCGTTGAGCAGAGCTATAAATAAGGATTGCAGATCGTTCGTCAAAGAGTTGCTTAACAAACCGAGGATATTTGCTAAGGTTATTCATCCTAACAATAGTTTTGCGAGTATTCGCCGACGGATCGATTTTTTATGAAGCGGTGGTGGACTGTTCGCTCACGGATGAAGCTTGGTGATTAGAAGCGGGTAATGTTCACGGATGAGACTTTGGTGAGTAGCAGCGGGTAATGCCGGTGGGTCGGGCTTTGGTGAGTAGCAGCGGGGAATGCCTACGGATAGGGCTTTGGTGAACAAAGAGACTCCATGAATCTTTTTGGTAGAGATGCTCCGGGGGAGACTTGTTTTGTAGTGTGCAAAAGTTGTCTGTTGATTGATTGATTGGAGATGTCCTTCTTCTTGTACCTTAACCCCTTTATATAGTAAATACTATGATTTGTTTTTACTTGCGGATCAAGGCATATCAAACCTTATTCGGATCATTGAAAGAATCTTTAAGTAACTTGCAAATCTTCGCCAAACACGGCCTCAAAAAGAAAGGAAAAATATTAATAATAACGTAGACCATAAGAATCGGTCCAATGAGCTCTTCTACAACGCATTCGTCGAAAGATATTATTTTGGCCCAAACATTGCCCCCAGGCCTTGGGATTGAACCCAAGCCCACTTGTAAAATCCATAAGGGTTAGAAACCCGACCTAGTTTCTTTAAAATAATTGGAGCGCAGCATCGTTCCCCCTTTGTCGTCGTCTACCTTCAGCAAAAAACGCTTAGTTTCAGAGATACATGTTCGATTCTTCTAAATACCCTGACACCAAATCTCATTCCCACCACATCTTTGTACCATGACTGACATTCCAACCAAAGAAATGACCATTGATGGCAAGAGAATCTCTGAAAGGCTAAGAGCCACCGCTGGGCTGGGTCCATTCATGAAGAAGTTCCCAGAAGTCAACCACTACTATCATGAATCCAGAGTGCCAATCTTCCTCTTTCAGAATGTTTCTGCAGATGTCACTACATGACAGAAGCAAAGCGACTGTCCAGCCAGAATTGGAGCCTGGTCATTCCTAAATGATCAAATGATGCAGTGGTATCAAAATCGTAGAGCTCTTGATCTGGATCGATGGAAGCTGGCAGGAATCGCGGATGCCATTGACCTGAGTTTTAATCTGAACAGTCACGGCACTAATCGACCTCCAATGATGGCTGCTACCTGTTTCTAGAATTTCTTCAGTAACACCTTTGATTTCAGGTTTGGTCAAATGAGTATCACTTTACTAGATATTTATGTTATTGCTGGTTTCCCAGTTACTGAGGAAGCATATCAAGAACATCTCTTCGAGGATGTAGCCATCTTTCATACTGACCCAGCAGACTACCCAACACACCTATCCTATAAAATATGGGTTGGACATTTCTGCGCTCGCACAGACGAGCAAAGTGGAATTGCATTCCTCGACTTCTGGCTCCACAAATTTGTAACTTGCACAGCAACTCAAAAGTTAACCAAGGCATGGGCACGCACTGCAACTCTTCTCTTCAACGGGCACCGTCTTGGTCTAGCTCAGCTAGTATTAGGATTCCTATATCGAGCGCTGCATAAGCTTTCACTTCATCAACTGAATTACAGCGACGTATCAGGCCTTCTTTAGATTTTAGACCTCTGGTTGCAGATCTACTTTGTTCAGTTTAGAGATAAGCAAGTTACTGATTTTCCAGAAAACCAAGTGTTAGGAAGAGCATTCGCCAACGCTTCTTCACATCCATCAATTGGATATGCCTAGTCTCTAGAGTACCTGTTCAACCTTGATGCCACAACCCTAGACCCCAGTCTCCTTGTTATCAATCATAAGTATCTTGAAGCTCTGGCAAATGGGTTCATGTGGTCCATAGCGCAAACTCTTGAAGGGTGAAAGCTGTTCAACCAATCTATCTCCCTTATGGATATTCCTCTGCCTAAGCTGGCTGGTTTTGAACTCTATGCACCCAACCATTTCTACCGCCAGCTTGGCTTACATCAGCGTGTGCCTTTTCCCCTTACCGACAGTATCAACTGCTACAGCTCTTGGCGAATAGAGAAAGTACCAAAACAAAAAGTTGGGGATCCTCGCTTCCAATCCAGATTAACTCCTTCAACAGCCAAGGTACACAGTTTTGAACTGTTATTTCCTACCAATGGTGTTTTCCAAGACTATGCATAGTGGTGGAATTCCCTTCATGATCATCACTGGCCTATAGACATCAGCACCTTCTTCAGAATGATCTTCAGACAAGCCAGATTCATCTTCTCTGCTGAAGACAAATTAGTGCTTGATGGAGCTGTTGTCCCAAGGAAATTTGCACAAGTTGGAGGCTCAGTAGCGAATCCACAGGTAATTATACGTCCAATTGATTCTTACTCTTACCAGCTAACAGGAAATCACTAACTGATTGTTTAACTATGCAAATTCATTCTTCAAGTGCACTTCCAGCCCAAGCATCATCTTCACAACCCAAAAAAAAGGCAAGAAAGCAATCATTGAAGATTCTGATGAAGATATCGAACCTCATCCGGTAAGTTTTCAAAGACTTTCAATAATTTCACTGATGTTTATCTATTAAATACTATTCACTGATATTTAAACCTACTGCAGTTAACTCGTAAACAAAGAAATACCACAACTGGTGCCTCCTCTTCTCAGCAAGCTGCAATTCCAAAACCTCCCCTTGAGATTGGGAAGCGGAAAGGCGAATAGCAGTGAACGCTGTGTTGTGTAGTCTATTGCCTTCATCTAACGTTGTTCCCCTGCACATGTTGCGTCCATCAGAGGTTAAAGCTTCTTCCAACCCTGACACCACTGCTAATATTGAAACTGGAAGTCCCCTACTAGAACACTCGAGCAAGTCAAACGAAAATAACAAGATGATCAACCTGGTAGGAGTTGCACATGACGCAACGAACAGCTCTATTTCTACTGCTCCTGATTCTCCATAGATAGTTTCTAATGTTAAACCACTAGATACTCATATTCCACAAGTAAAATGGTTATCCTGAGGCTATTTTAATTAGTTTCTCTAAGAAAACTCATTAACATGTCTCTTTGATATCTCCAAACAGGAATCAGACCTGGAAGAAGTCGCGAATGCATCCTTGACCCTCCAAACCTTACTAGATGAAAGTCAAATCTTCCCTGGAATAGCTGTTGATAATGCAAAGGAAGAAGCAAAACCCTCAAAGACACCAACTGTCCAGGTATAATAGTTTCATTCCTCTTGAAGCATTTATTTCATTTTACAAAACTCATACTTAGTTTTATTTCCAGGAATCAACTCCTTTTCTGGCCGCGAATGTGCCTCAAGTTGATATTCCTGAGCTCTCGACTGCATCTGTGACTTTCAAGAAGCATGAGGATATTCCTCCTTCAACCTCTGTTAATCCACAAGAGATCTCTTCTACTGCTGAGGTTATACACTTCTCATATTTTGATACACCAAGAACTGTAGCCATACTTGAAACCTAACTGCTCAAGTTTTCAATTTTTAGGTGTTAATGACTAGACAAGATCATACTTCAATGGCTAGTGGATCAACAAGTATAACTGCCACAATCATGCCTACTGCAGAGAAGTCCTTAGAAGAAAACCTACAAGTCCTTTTTGAAATCACCACCACTAATTCTAAAGTATTTGAAGCCAAGGAATTCCTGGCGAATCTCGACACTGTTGACATCACCTTGGAGGAGAATGAAAACAAGATCATTGATGCCATTTCGACCCTCAGTGGTTATGTAGATGCTGAAAAACTAGAGCTCCTTGAAAGCTGCATGCAACATCTGCCCTCACAAATTGACAATTGTGAGTCTGATGAAAATAACGCCAAAGCCATCAGCAAATAGAATGATTAGCTACTGAAATCCTTTTCTGAAGCATCCCAACAACTCCAGTCTGAGAAACAAGAGGCTACTGTGACAGTGGACAAGCGCATAACAGAACTGGAAACTCTTCTGAAGTAAGCAAGTGAAGAAAAACAAGTCAAACTCTCTATCATTCAAACATGAATTCCAGAGATAAAGAACCTAAAGGACCAGCTCGCACAAGCAGATAATTCTGAGAAAAAGGCCAAGGAAAAGGTTTTAGTGTCAAAGGCTGATCTTGAGAGAATCCTAATAGATATTAGGTTTGTTGGTAAACTTCTATAAGCAGCCTATTGGGCTTGAAACCTCCTAACCCTTTTGTAAATGGCCCAGATATCATTAATTAAAAACCAACTGCTTTGATTTTTTAAAATACATTACCTCAAAAAATTACAACGTCTGATTTTCATTAATGCTGTGATCCTTAAAAGATATGAAACGCAACCACCTTTGACCAAAATAAATCAAAACCGTTTCCCGAAGATTTCAAGATCTATGAATTCATCACTATAAATTGAGAAACTCATAACAGTTTCTCTCAAACCTCACAGCATCCTCCTAATGGCTCTTTCCTCTTATCTTCTTCTCAAGAAATTCTTTCCATCAGATGTCATACACCATGAACAAACCATTTTCTAAGTTTAGTGGTCTGCCCTCATATGGTACATAAGTTTAATGGCATGCCCTTATGACCTTCCACAAACTGTGAATTCTGTTATAGGATCTTTGCAAACGTGTAGCATCCTCATAACGTAGTCCATAGAAGGATAATGGGGCTGCCAACTTATACCAACCCATTCTAGCTTGTGTTTGTTCCTTGATCAACACATAACTTGTCAGATGGTATATATGACTCTCCTTCTCCAGTTGTTTCTCCTATCTTGTACTTCTTACGATAAATAGCGAATAGCAGTAGGATTTGCGTTATGGTATCAGAGCCCCTTTCTGACTTCTTCATATTGTAAATGTTCTTTGGCCACAAAGCCAAATATGAATAAAAACACTTGACTGTTTTCTTGTTTTTGTCTGTATTGAAACAAAAATTTGTTTCCTAATTTAAAACCACATGTGTTGGTTCAATTTATATAGATGAAACTGAAACTCAAATAGTTATAGATCGAATGAAACTCTCAAAGTTCCAATAAATTAAAAATGTTGAAATTTTTTTGAAAAAGTGGGGTACCAAAACTCATCCACATAGTATAGTGTTGCCTCCTAGTTTGGTTTGGTTGCCGCGAACGGACTCAAGGAAGCTAAACCCAGCAAACTTGTTGTCTGTACCATGCCCCCCATGTGGAAAGTTAAAAAAACTAAAGTCTTGTCAAGAGGCTGAACAACCCATGGAGGATCTTTATACTCCCAAACACTAGAAATATATTTCTTTAGATGACGACCATTGACAGGATTAGCGTGAATCTCGTCATCTAACGCTCTGAGATAATAAGCACCTTTACCAACAAGGCAATCAATAACAAAAGACTCATCCCAAGTTGAGGACCACTTTCCACGTCCGCGAACGTGTTCTCCAAAAGGCAAAATGGTTTTCCAAACCAGGTCTTCAACTCCAAATCTACGTCCTCTGGTACGTTTATTATATGCTCGAGCAACTCTTTTCTTCTCTATAATGAGACTGTCCAAAGTTTCCATTCGCTTTATGTCTAAGTCTTCATGTTTCTGATACATGGTCTAGACATAATCTTCACCAATCAACTGATGCTATTCGAGAACGCGCAAAGAATGAACATTAATTTCTATAGGAAGAACTGCATCATGGCCAAACATCAAGGCATATGCAGTGGTGTCAGTAGGAGTTCTTTTGGAAGTCTATATGCCCATAAAGTGTGGTCTAACTCATTATGTCAATCCCTAGGGTTATCTACTAACATCTTTCGTAAAATACTCAAAATAATCTTATTGCTAGCTGTAGAGTGCAAGAACTTAATTCCATAACCTTCAATAAACTCTTGAGTTTCCTTAGCCATAAAAGCTGCCCCCCCCCGGTCGGCTACCAAGCATTCTGGTATGTCATATTTGTAAATAATATACCAAAAAATGAACTGACAAACTGTTGCAGCAGAAGAGTCTTTCACTGGAATTGCCTCTACCCACTTAGTAAAGAAATTTGTTCATACCAAAAGGAACTAGTGTTGTTCAGAAGAATAAGGATGAATAACCCCTACAAAGTCCAATGTCCAGCCTCTGCCAGGCCAAAGCTTAATAATAGGTTGCATGGAAATATCTAGAACATGCTAGACTGGTCCATGAGCCTGAAATTTGAAACAACCCTTGGCAAAACTTATGCAATCTTTAAGAATAGATGGTTAGAAGAAGCCATAACGGCGAATGAGCCACCTCATCTTGGGTCCAGCCTGATGAGATCCATAAACCCCTAGAAGCACCTCTCTCAGCAATCTTTTAGCTTCTTTTTCATAGATGCATCGTAGGTCAACACCTTCCTCTCCTCAGCGCAAAAGCTCTCCTCCTTTGAGGATGTAATTGAGTGCAAAGTGCCTAACCTTTTATCCACCGGAGCAGATAGATTTGTCAAGTATTATATTATAGGTTGTTGCCAATCAACATCAATAGGATCCAGTGTTGCCACCAACCAGTCATCATTAATTTCCTGGTGAGCCATGAAAGAATGTAAAGTACGTTTCTCCACCTTAAGAATCCGTTCGCGAACGCCATCAGCCAAGCTGATACCAGTAGCAATCTATGCTAACTCATTCGCCATGATACTCTTCTCTCTAGGTATGTAATCAAGCATAACATCTGCAAATTCATCCAGTAATTCCACTACTCTTTCCTAGAAAGAGATTAACCCAAAAGCAATACACTTGTACACATCTTTAAGTTGGTTAATCACCAAGAGTGAGTTACCCAACACTTCAACTTCTTTGATTCCCATCTTCAGAAGCATCTCCAAGCCAATAATTAACGTTTCATACTCTGCTTGATTATTAGTACATTTCCACTCCATCGAGAAAGAATAAGAGAACTTGTCCTCTGCTGGATTAACTAATGAAATGCCGGCTCCTAATAGAGAATTTGTACAGCTACCATCAAAGTATAAAACTCATGGCTGTGTATAAACTAGGCCAACTTCTTCATCCTAATATTCAACTTGTTCCTGAACAGGATGATGCAAAAGGAAGTCTGAAACCACCTGTCCAGTTTGTGCCTTGAGTGGAACATACTGAAGCAAAAACTCAAATAAAGCTAGCATCCATTTGCCAACCCTACCTCTTAAGAGAGGCCTAGTCAGCATATACTTCACTAAGTCAGTCTGTGTCACTACCAATGTACTGAATGATAGCCTGTAATGTCGTAATTTGCATCCAGCAAAGTATAAAGCCAAACTTCTCAATTGGCGAATATCTGGTTTCGGCATCCAGCAATGTCCTGCTAAGATAATAAACCGCGTGCTCAATGACCTAGTCATCTGCCCTGGTCTTATCTTGAGCTAATAAACCTGCAATAGAGTAAGAGGAAGCTGATATGTATAATTTCAAGGGAATTCCTGGACGTGGTGGTCGCAGCACAGGAGGACTTGCCAAATATTCTTTGATTTTCTCAAAGGCTTCCTGATGTACTGATTTCCAAACAAACTTCTCCTCAGCATGCAACTTAAGGAGAGGTGAGAAAGGAGCGATCTTCCCTGCTGAATTAGAAATAAATCTTCGCAAGAAATTAATCTTGCATATCAGACTCTGTAACTCCTTCTTATTCCTTGGAGCTAGAGCTTTTATTACTGCTTTAGCCTTATCTCCTAGAACTTTTATGTCATGCTGATTTACCACAAAATCTAAGAAATCTCTTGCACAAACCCCAACAATGCACTTGGCTGGATTCATGCAAAGTCAGTGCCTTCTCATTCTTGCAAAAACCATTCGCAAGTCTTCAATGTGATTCTCCTTCTGTTTGGACTTAACTACCAAGTCATCAATATAAACCTCTATCTTGGTGCGGAGGATGTCATGAAAAATAAAATTCATGGCTCGCTGGTAGGTGACCCCTGCATTCTTAAGTCCAAAAGGCATACCTATATACTCAAAAGCCCATGTAAAACCTGGACACCAAAAAGCTGTCTTATGTTTGTCTTCTTCATGCACAGGAATCTGATGATATCCAGTTGTTCCATCCATGAAGTATAGAATTTGATGTCCTGCTACAGCATCTACCAGCATATCTTCCATTGGCATAGGGTACACATCCTTAGGTGTTGCTATGTTTAGGTTCCGGTAATCTACACACACACGTATTTTCACATTCTTCTTTTAGACCGGAACAATGTTGGATAACCACTGTGTATACTTCGCTGGCCTGATTATCCCTGCTTTGTCCATGTTTCGCACCTCCGTCTTAGCAGCCTCTGCAGTTTCCGCATTCATTTACCGTTGTTCCTGCTGTACTGGCTTATAACCATTCATTATAGGTAACCTATGGCAAACCAGCTTAGGTGCTAGACCAGGCATGTCTTCATACTTCTTAGCAAAACAATCTTTAAATTCTTGCAACAACTCAATCAGTTGTTGTTTCTGTTATGGTTCTAAATATTGACTAATGTCAACCTCCATTGGTTCCTCAGAAGAACCTAGGTTAACTATCTCGACTGGATCTTTCACTTTAGATGGAGTATCATCCAAGGCTGCAAGAGCTGGTTGGATAATTTCCTCCTCATCACATTCATTATTGACTAAATCATCTTCAATACACTCCACCAAGGTTATTTCATTCCAGACCTCCTGTTCTTGCCTAAAAATAGACAACCGTTGATGCAAGAACGCATAAGCCTCTACTTCTTCTCTGTTGAAGCTTGCTATCATTTATGATTACTGGGAGTTGGTACGATGAAGCTAGGCATGCTGGTATCAGCGCGAGATTGGACTAGACCCCATCGTGAAAGTTCTGAAGAGGTGACCCCATATGGATTACCTTTATTATCAACCCCAAGTACCCCAAGATGGCATATATCTCCATAGTAATACTCAGAATCTAGCATACATGCAGCCACTGAATATGGTCGCTCATCAGCTTTAACTAGTTCTGGTTGATCTGTTACTGCATTCCACATGAGCAACTCCTGATGCATAAAAGATGGAACGCAATATGCTCGATGAATCCAATCCCTGCCAAGTATATTGTTGTAGGGAGCAGTACAATCTGTAAGAAAGAATGACTGTAAGAAGTCAGATGACCCTAACTTTATCTTGATCAGCAAAACCCTAGAGGTTTTGGTCACTTTGCCCGCAAAGCTTTTTACTTTTAAGTTGCTATTAAGGATCTTCAATGCTTCCATTGTTCGTACTGTAATGATATTAACAGCAGCACCATTATCAATCAAGATCTTGTTCACCTTCATGCCTTTCATCTCAGCTGTCATGTACAAGGGTTTCAGATGCTGAGTCATAATTATGGTCGGTTGGTAAACATCATAAACAACTTTTTTAGATCAGATTCCTCATTCGCGCTTTCAGGCTCCCTAACCTGGACTTTCTGCAGATCTGAAGATGGGAAGCTCTTTTTCCTCAACGTTGTCTGAATTCAAAAAAAGCATGAGATGGTATGGGTCTTGACAAAGCATACTTCTTAGAAAGAGTATATGTCATGTTACATTCCAACTTTGTGGACATTGGTGGTTTAGGGTCTGCCCCCTGTCAAATGTAGCACGTCACACTCTAGGCTATCTTCCTGCTCTTCTGCTTCGAGCCCTTCTATGTTGTCATCCTCTCTAAGGTCCAAGACTGCCTCGTCCTCTATCTGCTGCTCAGGGTTAGATGTTACCACTATAACATGCGTAATTACTTTATTCATAACATGAACCTTAGGAATAGACTTACCTTTTAAAATATCCTTAGGTATAGGCTTATAAACAGCCTATGAACGTATTACTTTTTTCTTATCTTGAGAAACCACTTTTGGTTTCCATGCAAATCTCTAGTGGTGACCCACTCCATTTGAAGCAGTATCCACCTTAGCTTTCTTGCTTTTAGCCTCCTCAGTTGTGGTTTTTTTGGCGAATGACAATCTACTGAGAATTGAAACCCTTTGCTCTCTTTTATCATTCACTGGTTGTTGTGACAACCTATTGAAGACACTCTCTCTACTGAGGTCTATCATTCGTCGGTTCGTTGCGTCTAGTTCCATGGCGAACGTGCGCATAAGGCCTAGCCTTTAGATTTTCAATCACCCGTCGCAGCTGCTCCGGCGTATCTGGTCAGGCTGAATTTCACCTTTCTCCAAAGCTTCTAGTGTTCGCTTTGCCTAACCATGCTTCTTCTGAGCATTCCTGGTCTGAGTTAGTGTTGCCTCTACCACTCTCCTTTTTTTCTCGTACATACTACTTATCCTCCTTGATAAATGTTTTTGAAACAGGTTGTATGTATGACTTTGTTAAAATATCTGGTTGAACTTTTGGTTGAGCCTAAACTCTGGTACTGGTGGAATCTTGGAACTGCTACTGCCTTAGACCCCTGAAGGATCTGGTTCACCTGACCTGACGTCTTCACGCTTCGTGGACTATAAGATGTATAATGGTTTGGTGGCGAATGCAGGGTTATGGCCTCAGATGACTTAATAGTATTTTCACTCTTCATAGCTCATCTTCAAAGCACACTCCACCTTGCATCTGGAGCATAGTACCACTGTAGAGCCCTCCATAGCTGGTTCCATTTTCTTGATTATAACCGGTTGCTCAGAACACTCTGCTTTGTGCAGATCTAACGTCAGCTTTCTTGCTCCTTTCTGGTTGAATGTAACATCAACCATGGACACCTGTGCTTCTGCCTTGTCTCTAAAATTCAGGTGCCCTTCATTCAGCCACTGCTGGATCTGGTCCTTAAGCTATACACAAGTAGCAGTATGATGAGTCCAAACGTTATGAAACTTACAATATGTTTTACCTGTAATAACCTCTTCAGCTGGAACTGACCCCCAAGGAATCTCAACTATTCCTTCTGCAATTAACTTATCTAGGATGATATGGGCCAGATTAGCATCGTATGTGTAATCTGAAAATCGAGGTCTGATATTCTTCCGCGCAGGAGTTATCACTGGCTTGATATCAACCATGGCGACTGTGGGGAATGGATCAACATCGACCCATGTTGCTGTCTTTTCGCCCTCAATATTCAATTTGCCACTGTTGATCCAAGTCTGGAGTTAATCCTTCAACCTGATATACTCAGAGGTATTATGATTCCACAGATTATGGTATTTGCAATACTTATTTCCCCTGATCTGTTCTGGCTTTAGACAAATTCTGAAGTCATGTCGCACCTTTCCTTGAGTGAATAGTTCATCAAGGATCTCTGGAGCCTTGTGAGTGTTATATGTGTAGGACTCATACTCTGGTTTGGCGAATGCCCCAGTTGTCACCTTTACTGGGTTCTTCTCCATGCAGAGCCCTAGACTTGACTGCTTGCCTTCCAGCTAACTCCATTGCTGCCACGTCTTCTTCATCATCTTGCTCAACATATCCTTATGGCTCCACATAATGATGTTATGGGCTATAAAAAAGATCTAAATGTGAGTACACAGTCGACACCATTCTTCCCCTGTTGGGACCATATATGGGTTTCACGGTGTCTGGAATATAAGATGCATGTGGGCCTTGTGATGCCCCAGGACCTCCATCCATTTCATCTAAAAAGTCCTGATAACTAACTACTTTACTCATTAGATTTGCCATGCTTGCAAAGTGAACGTCATGATACGTAGCCCTCTGACGACGCTCTAAGCCCTTAATAGCTATGTGAATCACATCCTGCTCTGAAATTGGAGTGTTGCACTTGGCCTGCTGGATTTTAAAACTTTTCAAATACTCCACAGGGGACTCCATTGGCTGTTGATACATGAAAGTCAGAGAGGATAGATCAACTTCAGGCTCCACCGTGCCAAAGGTTGTTCTGAACATAGCTTCCATAGTTGGCCAATTAGGGACTGACCTAGGAGCCAACCTAGTATACCAAGTTAATGCGGACCCTGCAAGGGAAGACCTAAAAACTCTTAATTTAAAAATATCATCGATCTCATAAGGACCGCATTCGCTCTGAAAACGAGAAATATGAGTGGCTGCATCTTCTGATCCCTCTCCAGAAAAAGTTGTAAATCGAAGCTGCCTATAATGCTCAGGTCATGGTATGCGTGTCACTTCGTCTGGATATAGATTAGAGTAATTTAAATTGACGGTTGGCTAACCCTGCATTGTCCTCACAGTTTCTTGGATCATCTGCATCACCTGATCTGGCGTGCATACCTATCCATTTGTCACTCCATTAGGAATCTTCACTCGTGGTTCAAGACCTCTAGGTAGATCCTGATTCCTTTGATGCCTCATAATCATCTCTTGCCTAGCAGGCGTGCCGACTACTAGATCTTTTGTGTCTGTTCGAACCAATGTGAATGGTCAAGTAGCTTTAATAGTCATAGTTTTGGCATATGACGATGGGTTTGTCACCTTTTCAAAACTCTACTGCTCCAGCTCTTCTTCGAGCTTTCCTTTTGCTCTAGCAGCCCGTTAAGCCTCACGACTTCTTTCTATTCCCAAGAACTTCTCCACCTCTCGAAGGCGTTCAAACTGCCTATCAATCTTGTCATCAGTCTCAGCGTCATCCTGGATAGTATAATTTTGCAGCTTTTCTATGCTTTGGTTTGCCGCCTTAATCTCTTGGTCATGCTGCGTTTGAGTCTGCCCAAACTGCTGAATAATCATCTCCACTCAATCCATCTTCTCGGAGAATTGCCATCTTGGCAACCAGATCTGCTATTAGTCATTTTAATTCTTCGTCCATGATAGCTCTACCACAGCTAGTGGACTCTATTGGTTTTCTTGGTAATAAATTGAAATGCAAGATCGTTTCTTCAACTGCCAAACCTCTACAGTTCGTTGAATTATGTGGATTAATCAGCGAATGTTGTGGTTTTATTGCACGAAGGGTACAACTTCGAGTATTCGTTGACACCCGTGATCCTTAACACGTCTGTCCCGCTGTGGGCGTGCCAAATGTTCGGTGTGAAAATGGATTTTCTCGAACAACCAAGCTTGAGGTGTGTCAGTACCTATGGATCAGGTACAACCTTGATCTTTGATGCTTGTTCAATTTCTGACTTCTCTTCAAACGACTATCGTACAGGTGCTGGTCAAGCCTGTACAGACCTAGCTGAAGAGCAACTAGGATTTTTCACATATTCTCGTGAAGTGGACATTTCTTATTCAGACCTGTGTGGTTGAGCAGAGCTATAAATAAAGATTGCAGGTCGTTCGCCAAAGAGTTCCTTGACAAACTGAGGATATTTGCTAAGGTTATTCACCATAACAATAGTTTTGGGAGTATTCGCTGACGGATCGGTGTTTATAAAGCGATGGTGGACTGTTCGCTCACGGATGAGGCTTGGTGAGTAGAAGCGGGTAATACTCACGGATGAGGCTTTGGTGAGTAGCTACGGAGAATGCCTACGAATAGGGCTTTGGTGAACAAAAAGACTCAAGGAATCTTTTTGGTAGATGTGCTCCGGGGAAGGCTTGTTTTGCAATGTGTAAAAGTTGTTTGTTGATTGATTGGAGATGTCCTTCTTCTTGTACCTTGACCCTTTTATATACTAGGATTTGCTCTTGCTTGCGGATCAAGACATATCAAACCTTATTCGGATCATTAAAAGAATCCTTAAGCAACTTGCAAATCTTCGCCAAGCATGACCTCAAACAGAAAGGGAAAAAAATTAATAATAACGTAGACCGCAAGAATCGGTCAAATGGGCCATTTTGCAAGCATTCACCGAAAGATATTATTTTGGCTCAAACAGTAACATTTACACGCACACAATGTCACCTTATTAATTGATCACTAATCAATATGTAGTAACATATATGGTACATGTAACATTTGTTTATTAACCTATCGGAAAACCCCTATATTCCAATGAAGACCCTCTCCAAAAGATTGCATTTGCCATTTGTGGAAACGACGTACTTGTCACCAGGGCCGGCCCGAGCCTAGCGCTGGCTGTGCGACCGCACGAGGCCCGGAGCAAATAGGGTCTTTCCTGGATCCTTATATACTGTATATAACAGGTATACTCCCCTATGTACGTGCTACCACAATCTTTTCCAGTGTAGTCCTTCAGTCCTTACCTGACATTTATGTCTATGTGTGGCCATTAGGTTTTCAAAGTTCTAATTTTGACATACTATTCTTTTTTTGTCAAAGCACACTATTATTATTGTTTAGTTTTAAAAAACCTGTAACAAGGACACTAGCGTTTATGTCATTAGGTGGTTTTAATATGTTGTGAAGATTATATATATGTAATTATGTATATGTTTATATATAATTAAGCACAATATATTAATAAACAATTAAAGAAGCGAGCTTCTTCTTTTTTAATAGCTTCTCCAGCTTCTTAAAAGAAAAAAAAATCTCATTTTTGATTATTTTGAAGTGTATTTCAATAAAAAAGAATTAAAGGCCCAATTTTTTCTTTGGCACCGAGCCTTCGATCCCTCAAGACCGGTGCTGCTTGTCACACACTTCCGAAGGGAGCTTTAAGAACCAGGATTGTGTTCATCCACGTTCGTGTCTACAACCACATGGAAACCCTGAAACTCAAATGAAGTAAGCACTTGGCACACACCACCGACTACGGCGTCTGACTGAAAAAAAAAAACATATAATGGAGACTGACACCATATAATGGCGTCTGACCTTCTAAATGCAGTATCCAATTTGAGAATGGTACCACCTTTCAGCATTAACAAAATTGAACCACCACCTCTCCCCTCTAATTCTATTTCAGGAAATTTTACTGCAAAAACTTAGGGAATAAGTAATTATATAGCAGATGCCTAATTAATTGAAAACGAAATATCTCATCCATTTCCATTTCTGATCTAATTCAAACCTACCACTCTATCATGGCTGCGTTCTAAACTTCTAATTCTTACCTACCACTACCAATAGACAACGTCTCCCAACTTTTGACATACCCCTAAAGTAAAAATAAATTACCCGGTCGTTTCAAAATTAACTTAGATGACAAAAGAAAAATTATATAGTATTTGAAAACTAACAGTTATAAATACAATTAGGTGTGTTTATTATCACCTCACAAACCACTTTCATCATCTCAAATTCTCTTCACACCCTATTTTTTTATTTTTAATTATATGTCTACTTTGTTCATCCATTCATAATACCTAAAATACTATTTTTCAAATTATACTTTATTTACCCTACATTCTATCTCTTCTCACCTAACATGTATTTTTTCAATTTCGCTAAACTTCGGATTGGGAATCCTTCAAACAACCATTACTTGGAAGTTGGAAAAGGTCCAACGCCGATAAAAAAAGAAGAGGGCAAATCGACATCAAGATTATCATCCGTGAACGAGTAAAACTTCTAGTTGATCATACAATCGTAACGGTTATTATTATAAACCGTTAACAAGTGAATTCTTATTATAATTTTCTAGCAAGTCAAACCCGGTTACCACCCACATTTCTTATAACGTGGGTTGATGTGAGGACTTGGGACCCCTCATATCAAAGTTGAAATTTATGATGGTATGAAAAGTCATTGTATATATTATTACAAAAATATTATCGTTAACAAAGGGACAAACATCGATTTACGACGGAAATTGTCGTTGTCAACATCGAATTATGATGGAATTTGTCACGGTTTAAATCAAATTGAGTTACCATAAAACATTGGTTTGACCAAATTCAGTACTTGAAATTCATTATCATATATTGATAATAGTTACTTTCATCTTGTTGTTTATGATGAAATTGAGCGAAACATGAGCCCCAAATTTGAAAAAAAAATGTGAAATGATGAATATTGTCTTTGAATAAAACATGGGCTTCTAACTATAGTCTGCTTATATAGATATCTTAACAAGCGATCTCTTTAATGTCGCTTTGATAAGCCAGTCTTCCCGTCATTAGGAGAAGATAAGAACATGAATGTTCAAGTAGACCGACTTGGAATTGTCGTGGTTTGTCCATACTTTGTCTCATCAAGTTCCCTAAAGTGACGAGATCACATATACATGCTGCAAACATGCCTGCAAGGGTTTATGTCCATATAAGAAGACATGCTGATGTTCTGATAAGAGAACATGTTGTTGTCCGTTTAAGACATGTTGTCACCCATAGATAGCGGCATGGTGACTCCACAAATGTTGTAGACTGTGTCATTAGGCCATGGCTCTCACAGATTTGGGGGAAGACACTTGGTTCGATAAATACTCGCTAAGGAAGAATGCGAGTTTGGCACAACTTGATCATTTGATCAATGACACTCATTTGTCTCATATGTTATTTCTGGATTATGGTTATCATTGAGGGACGCCTCAATGTCAATCTCAATTCATATAGATATCTCTACACTTAGAAATTACACCGGTGTACATGATGACGTGGTTTAATGAGTTTGATGTTGAACCATACTTCGTCGTAAATATCAATGTTGTAGTTTGGCCTAAATGGAAAGATGTGATCCAATTTAAACAAAGAGATAGTGTCTTGGTCAGGTGATGCCGACAGCACAAGGATAAAATCTATCAGTTATGTCTTTGTTAGAAAGCATAGTGAGAAAAAAAAAGAGCTTAGACTCACCTTCTGGCAGAAGGTCTCTCACAAACGCCCTGGAATCAACTACGATGAGATATACTCTCGTAATGGATGTTGCTGCATTCTATTACCTTGTCAGTTAAGTAGTTTCCGAAAACAGAATATGCAGCTTGTGGTCACAGCTTATCTATATTGGGAACTAAGAGATGTACATAAGGATCTTGCATAGATCAGTTTTCACCCAAATCAAGTGACTCCTAGCCACGGAGCATGTTTGTAATATATTTTCTAAGTATACTTGATTAGGGAAGTAATAGGTTGAATAACGTCTATATACGTGTAAAATTTGGATGAATTTTAATGAACTATTGTTAAACTTAGAGATGTCACTTATCCAAAATTAAAAATGAAATGATCTTGGGAATACTTGGTCTCGAAAGTGAGGATCGTTATTGATGATGCTTATTCATCCATCGGCTTAAGGCAAAGTTAAAGGACGGTGAAGTTATGCCTATATATATCCCTTGATCGGTCGAAGTCTTAAGAATATCTGTTTCGTCTATATAACGAAGAAGTCTTGAGAGAAATTCTCCATCTGAGTACGGTAGCACATTCATGTACTTGTTGCAATATACTTGACTCGACATCTCATTCACTATAAAGTTGTAAGGCCAAATTCTCCTTAGTCGTTGACCTATCTTTATGATCGAGCATCTTCGCTCCCTCGTAGATAAGTGTGAAGGAATGCCAAGGTAATGGCCGGATGCACCCATGTAATAGTATGAAAGATTTAGGCTTATTCATCCTTACAAAAAGACACAATAAAATGAAATCTCAGTTTCATATGTCAACTCCCCAGAGACCTACAGGATATCCCACTCATTAGAAAATGGTGAAATTGCTACCATTGGAAAGTTATGTGTCTACTTTTCAGGGACACCAACCATTTGATTACAGCTATTATATTGAGTGAGTTATGACTATTTTTGTAAAATATGACAGATCTGTCAGAGAATCTGCTTTTGCATAACATTTTACTTCGACTGAGTTTATGATCAGCTCAAGATGAACTGGGTTATGGACTTTGTATGGTTAGAAAACTACAAGTGTTTAGTTTCCAAAACTTCTTACGGTTCATCCATACATATTGTATCAAATAAGTTATGACTGATTAAGTACATGAAAGTCATGCCACACGTGAATCTGATTTTCAACGCGAACTCATGTATTGAGTTATTGTTATGCAACCCTCCTTAAAGATCAATATAATACTTGGTATAGCAGGTCTGATCTAAAGATAATGTGGCTGAATTTATGGATTAAATGGTTGCCCATGTCTACTTTTGAAGCATGTGAAGAGTGTTGGCACACGCCTTTTATCTGAACTCTTGAGATTGAGTTACTAATTAGGGGAAGTTGTTGTATAGACATCAGAGGGACTCTACATCACATGTTAGCTTCAATTGTAGTTGGTGTGTTGCGCTCTTTTTCCCTTCGTCCAAGTCTTTTGTTATACTTGGTAAGGTTTTTATCGAGGCAACACCATAAGCACCGTGACGTATTAAGGACGCAACACAAGGGGGAGTGTTTAAGGAAATTATATTTTCGTCCTTATGTTATGTGTCTTGTCCTAATACACGTAGGATCAGTTGATGTAGTTTCCTTATTAGTATAGGTTACAGTATTGATAAATATTCTAGATCCTTCAGGATACTCTATGTAATGCCTATAAATAGGTATTTCTATCATTAAATGAGTAGATCGTTATTCTCGTTATACTTTATCCTTAACAAGTTGTAGATTAGATAATTACATGAGATTATAAGTTTTTACTTTTCAAGTTCTTTAAAAAAGATATATATAATAAAAATGCAAAAATGAATAACTTTGATGCTCATTAAAGTTGGTTATGGCATTGTCCTTGTATGAACCTCATCCGGGTTCGAGACTTGTGCTCAACAGAGTGTGTTTTTGTTGAATTTTAGATGGGAGATTGAATGTGAGAAATACCACGATTTCGTTAAATATTGTCGAAATTTCGGGAAATTTCAAAAATCTCATGCGAGATTAATTGGTAACTCTAAGAAATTTCGCTGTCTAAAAAACGAAATTTCGACCATTTTTGGATCAGTACTTTAACCGACGAAAATGTTTCGTCGGCTAAGTACAAAATTTCATCGGCTAAAGTCTTAACCGACGAAACGTCATTGACTAAGAAGTCGTCAGGAAAAAGTCGTCAGTCAAGACTTTAGCCGACGAAATTACTATTCATCGTCGACTAAAGTCATTAATTTAGCAGACGAAAAAAAATTTTGTCGCGTAAAGTCTGGACTTTAGCCGACTAATTTTTGGACCTTAGAAATTATTTTTATTTTTTATTTATTTAAATTTAGCTGACGAATTTTAATAAAATTCGTCTGCTATAGTTATTTTATTTATATATTTAACTTTAACCGATGAATTTTATTAAAATTTGTCGGCTATAGTTATTGATTTTATTTTATTTATTTATTTAATTTTAGCCGACAAGTTTTAATAAAATTCGTCAGCTATAGTTTATTTTATTTTTTTATTTCTTGTATTTTTTATTAATTTTTTCTTCTTCTTTTTCGTTTTTACACCGGTAGTGGAGAGAGGAGGAGAAGGCCGGAGGAGGAGGAGAAGGCTAGGAGAGGAGGAGGAGGAAGGAAGATGAAGAGGAGGAGGAACGAAATAAAAGATATAGAAATTTTGAACTTTAGCCGATGAAATATCCTAATTTTGTCGGCTAAAGTTCAAAATTTTTAAAATTCCCGCAAAAAATTTTAAATTTTTAAATAACTTTAGCCGACGAATTTTAATAAATTTTATCGGCTGTAGTTATTTATTTATTTAACTTTAGCCGACGAATTACCCAAATTTTGTTGGCTATAGTTATTTATTTATTTAATCTTAGCCGAAAAATTACCTTAATTTCATCGGCTATAGTTATTTATTTATTTAACTTTAGCCGATGAATTACCCTAATTTCGTCGGCTAAAACCCTAAACCCAATACGTAGAAGCTTCAAACGAAAAAAAGTTGTGAAATAAGATATGACCGGAATGGTGAAATACGTCTGCGGTTGAAAAATCACGTAATTCCGGTAAAGTCTCGGTGATGATAGTTGCGGTTAACGTAATTTTTCATTCTTTCTCTCTATCTTTTGTGGTTATTTTTCATAAAATATTTTTACACTGGTTACGTCTCATCAATTTGAAATTATTTTCAGTTGAAGGTCCGGGCAAAATACTTAATTTAGATGGTCAAATGACTGTTTCTGTGCGTTAAGGGGTTTGACTTACGGGATTGACCGTAAGGATCGAGCCTTAACGTTGTCGGATCAAGTTGAATATTTTCTTATATACATATTTCGACATAATGATTATATCAGATGGTCGAATTTTTATTTCTGAATTTTGATCATCAGAATCACAAAATGTCTACTAATATTGTATGACTTGTTTACTAAGCTTTAAGTAAATGTTCCGTTTCAAAAATAAATTCTACGTAGAAACTTCAAACGCAAAAAAGTCATAAAATAAGATATGACCGGAATGGTGAAATACGTCTACGGTTGAAAAATCACATAATTCCGGTAAAGTATCGATCTCGATAGTTGCGGTCAATACAATTTAGGGGTTTGACTTACGAGATTGACCGTCCGGATGAAGCCCTTAAATTTATCAGATCAAGTTGAATTTTTTACCATAGACATATTTCAACATATTGATGATATCTGATGGTCTTATTTTTATTTGTGAATTTTGATGACCGGAATCACAACATGTCTACTATTTACCATTATTTATCCATATGGGGAGCCCTATCATCGAGGGGTAAATGTCTCAAAATTTTTAGATGGGCAAAGCGTCTCATCATGGTGAGAGTTTGTTGTGTTGAAGGTTCGATCAAAATACCTCATATAGATGTAGATATGGGCATTTTCATGTGTTAAGTGTTTAGAAAAACGTCATTTTGAAGCCTTAAACGATCTCAGATGGCCAAAAAAGCCATAGGTCATGGCAAAAGCCATGAGTTTGACTCGTATGCCCGTTCCGCTTCCAGGTTGGTATCACAATAAACAATCGGACACCGAAATATCCGTAGTGCAATTTTGTAACTAAAACGTACTTTAGCCGACGAAGTACCCTAATTTCGTCGGCTAAACTTTTCAAATTTTGTCGGCAATAGTTTACATACTATAGCCGATGAAAAAATTCATCTAGCCGACGAAATTTCTTTTCGTCAGCTAAAATTCCACTTTAGCCGACAAAAGTTTAACTTAGCCGACGAAAAAAAATTTCGTTGACCTGTTTTTGGTTATTTCGTCGGCTCAAGTCTTTTTTCTGGTAGTGACAAGAACCAAGACACATAATTTGACCTCCTCCTCCAAATATCTTCCTCGTAGAGGTGGCAAACAGGTCGGCCCAACCTGACCCGTTTAATCGGGCTTTGGGCCGTGTTTGGGCCAGTGCATGACGGCCCATGTCTTAACGGGTTCGGGCTTAGGCCGGCCCATTTACTCAAACCTAAGACTCAGCCCGGCCCACAGCCCAAGCCCATACCATATTAGGCCGTGCTAAAACCGAGTCGGACCCATTAACAGACCGCTTGTAGTTAAAAATAGAAATTAGTCGAAATTTGATATCATAGTATACCAAAACAAAAACAAATGAAAAATAACGAGGCCTATAACGAGCTCGTGCCTAACCCGCATTTTTCTAGACCTAACCCTACCCATTAATATAACGTGCTTGAAATGTACCGGGCCGATAGCATGCTCGTGTCGTACTAGACCACTTTTAAACGTGATGTGGTCATGTTGTGCCCTTGCTTTACGGCCTATTTACCACTTCTGCTTCCTCGTTACAAAAACTGGACCAAGCAAAATGAAGGGCAACACTCTGGTCTCTGGTGCTTCTCCATAACTATTTTTTTTTTCGAGTTTTTATTGCTACTTATAAATTTAGACCCTTACATCAAAAACATAGAAGGGATCATACAGTTATAGGCTACCATATAGGCATATACAGGCAAATATATTTCAGGTCACTAACAGTCAAAAAGAGAAAGATCAAAATTTCATGGCTCATTTTCATCTTCCATGACTGAGGCCAAACCAGTCACAATCTTCACCCCTGATGCTCTCCTGGGCTTCACCTCCGGCGGCTTCCACTCCTTAACCGCCACCTTCTCATCTTCACTCTCAGACAACTCAAACAGCGACTCCTGCTCACAAGACTCCATGGACTTGACCATAGACTGTGTCTCCTCCTTTTCAGGCAAGGAATCCGATGTAGAATTGGTGGAGACTGTGGCCCTAGAGTGTGGAGAGAGCCACTTGGCTTTAATGTACTCTGCTTTCCTCCACGGCGGAACAGGCATTCCCTTCTTCTTCAAGCTCTGCTTCCCTGCCTCCGAAACAATTCCGATGATCCTGCTCAGCCTATCGGGCTTCCCAACAAAAATATAAGGAAGAGTCTGGAGAATCGCCTTGTAGCTCTTCGTCGGCCGCGCAATCTCAAACTCCGATCTGAAATCAATGTCGATTAGCAGCCTCTCCCCTTTTGTGATCACGTCAATGTACTGGTATTCCCCTAATCAATATCACCAAGTGACCAAACAACTAATTAGTACTGCTTAAGTGACAGAGTGAAAGAGAGGAGAGAGATGGAAGTACCAGAAGGATAGGAAGGTGATTTCTCCCACCGAGATTTGCAGACCGACGCGTCGTATCCGAGAGCCAAGAGATGATCAGTAACGACCAGTCTTCCATTGTCGTCTTTACGCTTGCACGTCTTGTTTTTCTCGACGATTCTAGCTGTGTCCGCTAGCAAATTCCTTTCGCACAGACTGGGGCACAGCACCAAGCTCTGTCCACATAAGGAAAACTACCCTTTCCATCAATTTTTGGATTCCGATTTTGATTTTGATTTTGATTTCTCAACAAACTATCTAACCAACTCTCTTCGTCAGATACAGGTAGGAATTAAGTCAATTTACCTTGAGAAGCTCACATGCTTCGCCAGAGGAAGCCAGATTGGAGTCGCTGAAACCAAAAGGCTCCGATTCGTCGTCGGAGCTGTCGTCCGTGTTGTTGCCGTTGAAGCAGTTGCAGCGGTTGCGGCTGCACCTCGCCGATTGCTTCTCGTTGCTCTCCTCCATGAAATTCTGCACCATATTCGCCAAGCAGACTGAGCTCGGCTCAAACTCGCCTTCACCGCCGCCGACCTTCTCCTTCTCCTCCGCCGGCGTGTTTGTTCTCAACACGCTAGTGAACTGTCGCTCGAAGAGCCGCTTGAACCGTGACTTGGCCGCCGGCTTCACCGGTTCGAAACGAGTCGCCGCCGCTTCCGGTGGCGGCGTGTGTGACCTGATTGGCTGGATTTTCATTGCGAACGGCATGAACGAAGACAATTGCTATCTTAGAACCTCCGATTTTCCTCCATTTCTCTCAAAGTTGAAGCAAATAAGACGAAAACAAAAACCCTAATTCTCTAGAGGAAGAAGAAGACTCTTCGGACTCAATTCCAAAACACGAGAACGAAGAAATTTAACTAGGACTAAAAACTCCTCAAACAAAATTAAAGTACAAAATTCCAAAATTAAAATGGCAATACATCGATCAAAATTAAACCTCACTGATCACTCTGCAGCGTCATCAGATCGATGAATTGAACCGACGCAGAATCTTAAAAGCCCTGATTACTATATAGCTAATTCTTTACCGCTAACAAAGCATGGGATATCTTCGAAGCTCTGTAAGCTCAAAAAGTTGCTTTCGTTTACGGCAACAACGTCAAGGTGATGAAGCTCCTGTCACTAGGACAGCGATCGGCAGCAGGAAGCTCCATTTTTCCGGCGAGATCAGAATTGACGGCGACGAGACCTAGAAAATCAGAGAAAATGGGGCGAAAACGAAAGGGGAGCTCTCTGTGGATTTTGGTCTTTTTGGGTGAGAAAATCTGGGTGCGAGCAATGTTTATAGAGATTGGTGAGGGATGCTGACATGGACTATCGCCACGTGGAATTCCGACGTGGAGAGTTATCTAATCCGTCTTGAGAGTGGGTTACGTGTCAGCGGGTGAACCCGGTTCGGGTTGTTGTCCATGGTGTGGGGAAGCCACGTTATGGTTTTGGGTGAGTCGTGGCAACAAGAGTCCGAAATTTTTGTGCCGGGAATGCCCTCAAACTTTTGGTAAAAAGACGGGTGATTTGTGTTCCTCGTGATACGGAAGCTCTCGATTTCAAAACTGCCCTCTTCATGATTGTTTTTTTGGTGGGGATGGTTTTGACGGAATTGTCCTCTTTTGGAGGAGATACGTTGTTTAATTGGGACCATTTTGTGGTCATTAGCAATGGGTTAGTAATGTCATTTACTCTCAACTTCCCAAGTTCGGTGTCGGCGTGCGTTCATCTTTTACAGGAAAATTCTTCAGGCATCGGTGGGACCTGAAATACTGAAATTTCTGGAAGCACATAATTCTTGGCATCTTCTTTTTAATTTCAAAATTCTTTGTTTTTCTTTTAAGACAGTAGAATAGAAGATTTATATAGTGTATATAAGAATTTTAGTTATTTATAATAATTTATATGTTTGATCATCATGTATCAATATTATATTCTATAATTTTAATTGTTTACATATGTCATATACATACACGATCGTGTATTAAAAATATTCTGCAATGAAATTATGTAAATTAGAGAAACTTCTTCCTGATACAAATGGCAAAAAAATAAAAGAAAAGACTGAATACTATTAAGTAGAACTAGCAACAAAAGGATAAAAAAGAAAAGGAAATTGAAAAAATCTATACGCCAAATCAAACTAATCCCTAATCAAAGTAACCAGTGCAACAAGCACCTAAAACCTTTTTTAATAGGATTAAAGGATTTCACTTTTACATTCATGATGATTCGAACTCATGACTTCATCAATAAGTAACGTCTAAAACATCCAAACGGCATCATCTCTTGTAAGTTGTAACTAACATGCTGTAACAATCAAATACACGGAGCATCGACCTATGGCCGAGCAACACTAGCTCATTCAAAGCGTAAGGGAAAATGCATATCTCCCCTCTTTGGTGTGAGGAAATTTGCAAACACTATAACATATTTAAAATAAAAAGAAAGTGTTTTATTTGTATGGAAGATGATCTATTAAGGACTTTCTTGTTAAGGATTAGATGAGAACTTTCTCCTTAATGGTTTATTACACCCACTTTTCAATCACATTTTTCTATCATAACCGTTCAGTTTATATGTCTATATGAGTATATCACTTCTATAAATTTTCAGTCAAATTGGTGATTCTTAAGTCATCAAAATATATCAAATCAACGGATGATCCAAATATGTCAAACATGAACCGTTGAAGTTTATAATCGGTGAATCACATTTATAAATGCCTTAGCGATTTTCAATTTGTATGAAAATTTGTAGGGATGATCTACTCATATATATCTACAAACTAGACGATCGAGATGTGAATATGCGATTGAAAATATGGTAAAACGAAAAATTCATCAATTAATTCTCAGCAAAGGAATTCTCAATAGATTATCTCCCTTATTTGTAAGTGTGGATGAGCCACACTCACCCTCAAACCATAAAAAATACACAAAAAATATAATTTGTAGTGGGATGATTCAAAAATAAAATTTTTTATGGTTTTAAAAATGAGTGTGGCTCATCCACACTTATAATAAGTGTGAGGCTAGCACTTCCTTGTGTGAGAACAAAAATATCTCTATGCACTTAAAATTGTAAAGTAAATTTGAAGAAAATCATTAAAGCATTTTGGTGAGGGGTCCATTTTGCAGTGACCGTTTTTATTAGTTTGGCCCAGCTTTTTCTATTTTTGAAATCCTTACAATGTGAGATGAATAAGTTCGAAACCGTAAGTGGGGGTTTATTTCAGAAAAGCAGGATGTTTTTTTCCCTTGTATAGATGCAAAGCCTGCTGCTTCTGGTGTCGAAAATGCCGGGCACGCATCGGACTTCCGAGAGAGAAACGCTATAAAGTGCTGTTGAGATATGTGGAATTGCTCTGAAGCCGGCTACTTAAAATGTTAGCGGCAGCTATTAAAAATACGTAACTATAAATTTCTTTCCTTTACGGATGTCATATCTCCTAAAGCTTCCAAACTAATATCTTCTTCTCTTTTATGGGAGAGTACGCATGAGAGCAGGATTGTGGTGTTGTCATTCTTCTTCTGTTGGATGCATTATCTATGCAAATATGGTAAAATCGAGACCACTCTGAATTAAAAGCTGAGGCATTCAGCTTAGACAGGTCATGAAGCACACTGATGAAATGCATAAATGTATGCATGGCCCTCTAAAGTTAGGTATCGGTTTCCCTCATTTTTTTCTCTTGTGATAATTTTACGTACCAATTAGCTAGGTCTTTTTTACAGCAGGGTACGTAGCATTCTGGGTACACTTGAGAAAGAGCGATAGTGAGGCAACCTGATGTGACCATGTCGATGAGAACAGGTCCATTGTGTTGTATCCACACAAAACACTTGGTACGATTGGAGAGGAGGTGTAGCAAGATGGAGATGAAGAAGAAAAACGAAATTTGGGTGACCAAATATGCAAACACTTTATTTTCTAAGTTCGTTTTCCATTGAAGCTAGCTAGGTGTGTCTTGAAGAGCTTGTGGAGTCTGTTATATGCGACTCATGTTATTGTTTTTGAGTTCTAATGGAGGGTCAAGTTCCACGCGCGCCTTAAGCTAATTAAGAATGGACCAAATTAAGGAAAGGTAGAGAAAGCTCGTCCAAACTTTTATGAGCATGAACAATCCATGATACAACAATATTAAGAACTTAATGTTATGATACAGTTTATGCAAAACTTGACGCAACTAAAATACAAAACATTGTATACATCAACACCAAAGTATCGATCTATACACGTTATAATACATGTACATTAATTGTTCATAACTTATTATTATTGGTTACATCTTTATTAATAAAGCTAAAAAAATTTGTACTTTATCAACGGTTTAATTTTGAATTATCTATAATGTTATTGATTGATTAAAACTTTAAGATACATTTTGTAACAGATGAAAGACAAATCAGTAATTAAAAATATTGAAAACAACAAAAAAAACAAAAAGAATCTTAAAACCTTAGATATAAGAGAGAAAAGTGAAAACACGTTAACAAATACAAAAATTGACACACGTACGTCATACGAGTCAACATAGTGGCATATATTACAAGAGTTTGAATTACATGCAATACTCGAGAGTCGAGATCTTATGTATGCATGCTGACCCGACATGCATTGATGTGAATGATTATACATAGTACAATGTAATACATCCATCATTCACTAAATTTGAGATTCTCTTGCAGTGATGTCTAATCGGCAATGATTATATATTCTTCTAGCTCGCTACGGTCTGTTTACTAAAATCTTAAACCGACGACGGGATCGTTGTTACTGGTTTTCCCTTTTCCTTTTCCTTGCCTTTTTTTAATTTGATGTTCCTTACGGAGTTGAACAAGGGATACCGACAGACATAGATAATCGTATGAGTACCTTCTTAGGCCAAAGTGTTTACTTTGAGGGTGCATCCAAATAGTGGAATCTTGAATACAACAGAAAAATTATAGCAAAGAACCGACGTTAAAATAATCATCATCAAAAATATTACAACGTTAAATATTAAGAAAAATTCTAATATACATTTATGTATAGCGTATGTCAAGCTGTGAACCGTCTGATCATCTTTTTAAATTCAATCGGACGGTTCACAAGCTTGATGTATCTCATGCATGCATATATAAGAGACAAACCCAAATATTGGAGGTTAATTCATGTACGTCATTTTCCAGTGTAATAACTAATAAGAAGTGTGATCCCTTGAAGAGAAGTCAAGTCTCTAGCTGCTGGTTTTTTGCTTATATATTCTAACATCCACAAGATGCTTCAAATAATTCTTTTTAATAAGAAATCCATAAAATACAAAAATGAACAAATAATAATAAAAGAAATCAATATAGTCCTAGTTATAATTAAATTGCAGTGATGAAATGGTTAGTGTCTTAATCCATGACATGGCGAGATGCTTTCGTTAAATAAGTCTTTTGCAAATGTGTATTAGAAGGAAGAGAAGTCATCTGGAATTCCAGAAAGAAAGTAAAAGGGGGATAAGTAATTAAGCAAACTATTCCTTAGATTTGGATATGAATGGCATTTCATATACGAAGATGCATTATTCATATAGTTTTATCAAAGATGAGTTTGCTTTCTTCTTCTTTTTCCATTATCTCTGCGAGCTAGGTATCAAATTGTACTTTTTCTTCTGGAAAGGTATTTATTTATTTCTTTTCTTATAATAGGGTTTTTAACCCAGCCTAATTAAGAGACCCCTTAAACTATGTATTGCTTGAATCGTGTAAGAGGCTAGTTTGGGATTAATGTCAAGAAATGCAACATTAGATAACCTAATCATAATATAATTCTTAATCTTAGGTACTCACTACTTAAACTAACTCTAAAAACTTGCATTACTTTTCATTAAAACAACTTTAATCAATATCCTACATATATAAACATACCAATATAAAAGACAACAATTCAACAAATCATAAAAAAATGCACATATAAAATTTGTTAAAGATGTATTTCACTATCAAAGGCATAGGTCATACATTTGTTTGCCATTAAGTGGAGAGACATGTTATATCAAGGTCATGATCATACTTTCCTTTTCCTTTCTAGGTATCCATTATGTCAATGAAATCTAAACGTCGTCATTTCTTGAATTTCATGACAATGGTTTCCTAATTCTGTTGGCTCTAGTGCCTGGTTTTATCTTTCTCTTGTTAGTTTTATGGTTGTCTAGAACAATTAACTAATTTTATAAAAAGCTTCAACAAACAAAGAATTAGAAATGCATCTCTACTTGAAGTGTAGATAGATTCCGTTGCTGTCTCATATTCAAGGAAAAAATTGGCAAGGAAGCATATTAAAATATTATGGTTTTAAAGCTCGGTTGAAAAACTCATGAGAAGAAGACATTGATATAAAAATGACGATGTAATATACTAAACCTCATCATTCTGAAATATCGGTAGCGTTTATGTGATCAATTACTAACCAAGAGGATGATAATCAATCACACTTGGATATAAATATAATGGTGAGACATATTATTTTAAATTAAAGTTAGATGGTGTATTGTATCTGAGATTAGTGGTAATTTTAAAAAAGTTCATGGAATTTAAAAGTCTGGGTGTATTCAGTACAGAGTTTTAATAGTCCATAAAAATCTGGATGTATTCAACTAGATTTTAAAAAAATCATTATGAATTTCACCAAAGTTCAGAGTTATTTAATTGAGACTTTTTAAAATGAATAGAAGTTTAGATGTATTCAAAATATCATTCATACTTATGGAACTAGTGACTCATTGATAATTATAGATTTTATAGTGTAAATTACACACACACACACACCAAACTATCATATTTTTCCACCCACTTGAGCAAAGATTTGGAAAAGTCTACATAGACTTTCTCTTTACATGTGAATAGGTTAATCTCGTACATAATCTTTTCTTATTCACTTTTTCCTTTGTATTAATAATATTTTGTGTTATCAACATATTCTTCTATTATTCTCAATGTTTGTTGAATGTTAACTTTTTTTTCTTTCAATTGTGATGGTTGGAACGCTCGATAACCTAAATATTATCTGTTAACTCTTGATACTAGAACTATATGATCATACATTATATTATATGTGCGTACATGAATAAAACTTGTGAACAACTATATATTGTCCCACTTTAGAACATGTGTCTAGCATCTTTGATTCACGTACAAGTATGCGTGTCGGTAACTTAATATAATCTTTTTTGTTACCTATGTTTATGTATCTCAATCAAATATTACAACTGTATGCATCAAAATTTGATAGATAAACACTAAACTTATAACTAGTGTCATTATGTGTTGGTCATTGCATATTTGTTGTTTCTTTCCTATAACTCTATAAGTATTGAGAAATCTACATAAGCCATTCATTTAAAATCTGCAGATTTCATAAATCAGTGAAAGGTTATGCCGATGGTTTTAAGAAATCAATGAAAGTCTATAACTTTTTAAAAAGTCTGTTGATTAAAATAAATCAATAAAAAGCTGTATAAATCCAAATACAATACACCCCGTTATTTTATTTTCAACTCTCATACTTACATCTAATTGTACTTGATCATAGATCCCTTAATCAGTTATTTATCAGGTGAATGGTTTGCCTTAGCCGCTGGTTTTTACCAAGCGTATATGGATGATCCATAGAATTGTCCATAGCTTTGCTTTTGCTATTGTTCATCGATCTTTTCTCCACTTCTAGCAACAAACTAGTCATGCATGTACTGTGCATGCTATAATTTATACTTTCTCTAATTGCAGCAAACTTTGTCCACTAATAATTGACCTTCGTATCACTAGTGAAATGAGAGGTAGCTACTAGCTAGCTATAGCAAAAGGCAAGCATACACACATATATGATATATAAGGTTCTAGCTAAGCTACCTATAGGTAGTAATGTGACATAATTAAGTGTTATAGTTAAGGTCCCTTATATGCTGCTTACGTGTATACATTATGATTATGAAAAAGGAAGTACCCTGCATCTAGAGTAGGTCTGGCAAAACACCGTGTGTGTCGTGTTCGTGTCGGATTAAATTTGTTTCGTGTATTTATGGTGTACCACGATAATAAACCGTTAAGCTATAATAAGCATGATGCTAAAGCCAAAACCAAACCATAAATTATTGTGTTAACCGTTAAAACCGTTAAGAAAAATAATTATAATATATGAATATTATTTTTTCTTTTTAAAATTTTCTATAATGTCAACACAAATAGATCTTAGCGTATATACTGCAAAACTTACATTTTTTTCTTCCATATGTTGAGAGCACGTGAGTATGATAAACAAAATAGTTGTCTAGGGTTTATGTAAATTAGACAAGAAAAATAAAAGATTATAAAAATACCCCTCACTACAAAAAGAAAAGCAATTGGGCGACGAAAGAAAATTTCGTCGCCTAAGAAGAGCTTTAGGCGACGAAAATATGTGTCATCGCCTAAGATCCAAAAATCGTCGTCTAAGGTAAACTTTAAAGCGACGAAAACTGAAATCGTCGCCCAAAGACATTCCTTCGTCGCCTAAGGTCCAGTTTTGGGCGACGGCACAAAGTTTCGTCGCCTAAAGCCTAACTGTCGTCGCCTAAGAGCGTCATTCTTAGACGACGACCAATATGTCCTCGCCTAAGGTCCGTAAACTTTGGGCGACGACGTTCTTTCGTCGCCTAAGAGTGACCCTCTTAGGCGACGATTTTTTTGGAACTTTAGGTGACGAATTTTTCCGTTTTGTCGCCTAAGAGTTCTTATATTTCCAGATTTGGACAGCGGCTCACTCGGGAAAAAAAGGAAGAAAATTTCGGGTGTTGTCGAAATTGTTGGATGTTGTCGAAATCTGTCCATACTCAGTTTGTGGAGCTATATATAGATATGTGTATATATATATGTGTTGTTTTTGAGTTTTATTTGAGTTGAATTGATAGATTTTGAGTGTATGATTTAGTTGATCGATTAATATTTTAAGTATGTTGATTGATTATGAATTAGTGTTCGATGTAGTTGCATTAATTGGTTGATATATTTTCACATTTTGATTAATTAATGTTATATTGAATATATATATATATATGATGTTGTTATTAATTAATTTATAATATTGTGTTGATGTTATGAAGTTGTTGATGATAATTTTGTGATATGATGGATGTATATATACATATATACAGTGCGGATCAGGAGCGGAGGTCCGTTCCTAAGCTTAAGAACGGATTTCATCATTTTGACCCACTTCCCGATCGAATTTCCTCAAACTTCCTTCTAGACATATCTATATCATCTTGTGTAGATCATCTCTGCAAAATTTCAGCCAATTTGATGATCAGGAAGACCTTCAAACTTATGTTACAAAAAAGATGGACAAACTGGACAGAATTCTGTCCGTCAGTTTTGTAACGCAAGTTTGAAGGTCTTTATGATCACCAAATTAGCTGAAATTTTGTAGAGATGATCTACACAAGATGATATAGATATGTCTAGAAGGAAGTTTGAGGAAATTCGATCGGGAAGTGGGTCAAATGATGAAATCCGTTCCTAAGCTTAGGAACGGACCTGCGCTCCTGATCCGGACTGTACATACATATATATATGTTGTTGATATATAATATTGTTATTATGTAATTATTTAGTATGTATATATATATATGTTAATTAATTAGTTTATATACGTAAGAATATTGTTATGTAATTAATTAATAATTAAGTATATATATGCATGTGTTAATTAATTAATTTGTTACTAATAATTTGTTGGTATATTATTATATATATATATATATATATATATAAATGAATTTGATTGAGATTTTATGTATATATGAATTGAATTAATTAATTGTTATATATATATATATATATAGAAATTTATATTTTGTGGTATTTTCAGGATATGGATAAGAGTTGACTTTCGCTTCCAAGATGGGACAAAAGATATGTTAAAGGAGTTTTAAGTTTTGTGCAATATGTGTTGGACAATGCTGGCAGGACTACACTTTTCTATTGCCCGTGCAAGAGATGTCAGTGTCGTAGCGAGATGCATCGATTTCCTATGGAGACAGTATGGGGGCACCTGAAGAATAACAGATTCTGGGACAGTTACACATGTTGGATATATCACGGTGAAACATCATTAGGGGGTCTGCATGATCATGGACAATTTTATAAGAGAGGCGGTTCATCAAACGATCCAACAACGGCATTCATCAACGACATGTTTCCTCATGAGAGCGGTGTATGCGCTCAAGGACAGTATATTCCTTAGGCGTCGGTGCAGGCCGTCCCTAGAGCTGTCAACACTGCTGGTATTGACAAGTACAACAAACTGCTTGCTTTCCAACAGACCCCTCTGTACCCCGGTTCTAAGAAGACAGTTCTTGAGTGTGTGATGGAGGTGATGCAGATCAAAGTTGAGGAAAAATCGACCGTGAAGGTTGTTGATAGGTATCTACATTACGCTGCTTGGTGATGTCCAATTTGTACATGAAGAGAGAGACACCAAACGTAGAACACAGAATTCAAGGGTGATGGCGCTTGGTGTTGAGAACGGTCTCGACTATTACGGTGTTCTCCATTCAGTGGTGGAACTCATGTATGGGGAACGCATGACAGTGCACCTGTTCAAGTGTAGGTGGTTTGATAATAGCCCGCAGAGCATGAAGACCGATCAATACGGAATATTATCGGTGAACACTGCTACAAGCGCTTACGAAGATGACCCGTTTGTTTTTGCCACATCGGTCAACAAGTGTTTTATCTTGATGACCTCCATAGGGGTGGTCTGTTAATGGATTTTATCGTATTATCGGTTTAACTCTAAATCAAACCATTATAAATTGTGTTCTTATCTTTGTGACACTATATGAAACCAAACCTATAAACCTCAAACCAAATCCTGATAATTTCGTTCATTTTTGTGTCGTGTGCAATTCTATCAGGCCTAATTTAGAGTAAAAATGCTTAGTCAATCATCAGAATAGACATTACATCTGATGGTGATGAAGTCACGACGATAACCAACTTAATTTTGATTCTTTTGATATCAGAGATCGATTGACTAGCTTTGATCACCGATGGATGCATCCTGCCTTCAAAAGATAGAAACAAAAAGATCGAGAGACGGGAGCATATAGTGATCTGGCTCTGAATTTCTTGCAAGCCAAGGGATCCTTTCACTTGGGTATGAAGGCAACTGCTCATTTGCTTTTCACTATTTTGTTTTCTTTTCCTTTCTTTTGAACTTGTAATGAATAGCTTCATTATGTGGTTGCCACAGATCTTGTTCTTTGGTTTCAAAGCACTATCTATCTCATCATCAACTCGTTCTTTTGCTTTAGAAACCTTTTTACTTTAATTTGCTGTGTATATCAGTTTTTCCAGAATCACCCAACTTATTTGATGGGGAAGGCTGCTGCAGAGTTTGAGTGCGTGAGGGATAAAGACTTCCAATTTCCAATTGAGTGCAATTACCAAGTTCAGACCAGGTGGAATACATTCCCTTCTTTCACTCACCATACTGTCTTACAGAGGTTTAAAGTCTCGCACTAACTCGATCGAGACGACATTCAAAAATCTATCAATAGCAAATATTCCCAGGCCTGGAATAGTTCCAGTTTTCTGTTTTTCCTCTTGACTGTTTATCAAAAGTTTCTTGAACCACAATGAAGGGGAAACACAAGAAGTATAATTAAGCTCATCAATGGCTTTGCTATTCAGTTTTACCATGAGGTCTAACTAAATCAACGCACACAGGAACAGATAGAACAACTGAAGACCAGGTTCAAAGAGCCAATTTGGATTATGATGTGATATCTTGGTATATAGATTAGTCTTGGTTAACATGGACACATTCTCGTTACATCAATGCATGTACAATTTCACTTTCTAGCTACTATCGTCTCCATTATTCGAGTTCTTATTCTAATTTGCACATATAACACCATACTATGAAAATTGCCATTAATAAATAGCAAACTGAAAATCAAAAGTTCAACGTGGTAAGAAACTCACTAACTTAAAACCGATTGAATATAAGCTCCTCTCATTCATGGAGTCTCGTCAGGTCTAATCTAAGCTCCTCCTTCGACTGTGACCCTTTCATTCTCAATTAGTTCCATACATTGGAATCTCTTTTGAGTTTAACTTTGTCAACTCGATCTCTTCTGTCACGTCTCGCGGGAGATGGCCTTAGTCTTCTCGTCGGAGGAGTCCCCAAATCCCAACAACAACAAGAACGTAAATCAAAACACTTCCGATTCCATTGATGGGTAAAAAATACAATTAGTTTTTTAGGAGAATGACATATAAGGGACTCATAATTTATCAAAACACAAAAAAAACTACTTTTTATAAGATTTAAACAATAAAGGACACAACTTTGGATCCATCATAAAAAATACCAGACTTGAATTACATGACTAGCAGAGTTTCTTCCATACATGACCAAAATATCCATCTTTTATAACAAAATTAAACAAATTTTTATTAAGCCTTTCATCTCTCCCTTTACAACCCCAAACCCGATCTGAACCCCTTTATCTCTCTCTCTTTGTGTGTGAGCAAAGCTGCAAAGGCCAACTCTACTTACTACCAGACTCAAGTCGTCAATCCAAACTCACTCCCTGACTCGAATTAGCATGATCCATTGACAAAAAGGAGGGTCGCATTGAAGAGAGGAAAAGATTTTAATTGGCATTATCGAATGGATCCGCCAGAATTGGCTGTAAAACTCAAGTCGGGGCACCGAGTCAGTTCGGTGACGGCTTAGGTCTAGTTTAGAGAAAGTTGATTCAATTTATTTGGGTGTTATAGTTGTATGGTTAAGTAATTTGTGGAGAAATGAAAATATTGCTACTGGAGGTGTTTAGGTGGATGGTGTTAATCTGTTGTTGAAGTAGACTAAGAAAGGTAAAGGAGGATAGTAGATTTGAATCTCAGCCGGAAGTAGCAGCTCTGTGGTTAGCAGTTTTGGCAGTAGTAGCGCATATGATTGATTGTGTGATGCTATTGCACTGTTGATTTAAGCGACAGTAGCAATTTGAATGATTTAAGCGACAATAGCAGCTTGATATGATTGATTGTGTGCTGCTACTGTATCGTTGTGCTGCGTACGGCTTGCAGCTACTGCGCGATGGTGATGTAGGCTGTGCAGGTGGTGGTGCAGGCTGTTACTGTGAGGCGGTAATGTGCGGTGCTATTGCACGGTGGTAGTAACAATGCACCAGCAGCAGAGTCAAGCAGTAACAGTGCGACAACATCAAAGAATTGCCATAAAAATTAGAATAGTGCTGGCAGTAGCACCTTTAAACTCGGCAGTAGCAGCGTGTCACGTCAGCATTAAAGAATTACCGAAAAAATTACAATAACGCCGATAGTAGCACCTTTCAACTCAGTAGTAGCACTTTTCAATTCGGCAGTAGCAGCGCGCCACGTCAGCAGAGAAATTGAATATGTAGTAAAGGATGGTTTGATAAATTAAATAATGACAGATGACATGTGGACATTAATTTATCCTAAAAATGTCATTAAGGGTAATTTGGTAAAATATATTGTGACAATGACATGTGAACATCACATTGTCCTAATATGTTAATTTGTGTTTCTTAAAAGTGTAAGATGTTGACTAAATGATGTATTTGTAACTTGAAATTTGATTGATAACTAAATTGTAGTTTACTATAATTTTTTTAAGAATTAAAAAAAATAGTTAGAATAATAATTCATGCAGGCTAGGCGGATACGAGGTGGGCCTAGACTAAAACTAGATTAGTTAGGCCTAGCTTGATGAGGGTCCATCATTATAAAAGAAAAAACCTAGCTAGGGCAAACATTTCTCTTTTTTTTTTATTATCTACAACAATTGGGAGATAAATCCAAATGGGATATCCGGATCCTGACTGTTACGATTCGTCGACATTCTTTGTCCATGCCGTCAGCTTGATATTCGTGACAGGCACTATTGGTGGAGCCCCCTCTCACTTCCTCAAAGGCGCGCATATACAACCCGCCTAAGGGCGCGCATCTCACTGATGTAGAACGAGAGAGGGGTCACTTTTCGACGGAAAATAAAGATTGGAGAACCGTTTGTTCGTGTCAAATTATTTTCGGATATCCAAGTTCGTTGGGCTTTCAAAAGACTGATTTGATTATTTTTGAGTTTATTTTTATTAGTTTGTTTTGTTTTATTTTAATTAGTTTGTTTTGGACTTTATTTTCTTTTAATTCATAGGTTTTTAGGTTTCGTTGTTAGTAGCCATAGAGTTATTTGCTCCTATATAATTAATGAGCTTCTATCAAGTGTATTGGTAATCTTATATTTTTATAAACAAAAACTTTGAGTTTCTCTCAAAATCTCGTAGATTAAATATCGACTTATGGATTCAAGTCAAAACCGATTGGTGGATTCCAAATCAATCTATCATTTACTTATACTTCGTTGCATCACTCGTCGGCGCCTACTGCACTGTTTGCATGGGGCGGCCTCTACACCACATTTGACTACGCGATGGAATACATAAGCCAAAGAGAGGACCCCTTAAACAAAATCATCTACTTAGCCGCCGTCGGATTCCTGAAGTTGCGGAGGGGACTCGGTGTGTCGGCTTGGTCCGCTGCCTTGGGAGCAATGCGTATGGAAGGGGGAGCAAATGGGTCAATCGCCCCTTCTCATAATGTTGATTATATTGAACATTGAATATTAATTACATTATTATACTAAAATTTACCCTCTTAATTGAAGTTAACAAATTGTAATGATTTTTTATCTTATTTTGTTCAATTAAATAGATGATTTTATCTCATTTATTTCTATTTTGTATCAGATTCATTTTGTTATTTTTATTTAGTAATTATCGTTATTCTCTAATAAAGTGAAGTTCTAAACTAAAGAAAAAGGTGTTTGGTTGATTTCGAACGCATGCCTTTTAGGTCACTAATTATTGAGATTTCACAGATTTCCATCACGCTGAACACAATATTTTGTATGATAGCAGAAGTCTAAGCATATAACAATTAGACAACAATGAGACACATTGTGTCCCAACATCACTCTAACATTGGGGCATGGGCTGCACTGTCTCAAACCCACTGGGCGCACCCTTAGGCAAATCATTGCCCTCTAATGAGACACATTGTGTCCCAACATCACTCTAACATTGGGGCATGGGCTGCACTGTCTCAAACCCACTGGGCGCACCCTTAGGCAAATCCGGTCGCATTGCCCTCTAACTCTTCTGTATGCCTGGAGCGAAAAAAAAAACTCTGAAAAGAACAAAAATTCAAGACCGGGGGGAGCATATATAACATGGAACAGAAGTGGCCAGTTTAGGTGTTGGAACTTGGAAGTTACATGGCACATTGGCCTTCACCAAATTCCGACTATCCAACCATGGGAATTAAGAGGCGGTGAGGTTTGGCAATTAAGAGAGCCCTAGGAATAGTAAGTCTAAAAGAATTTGAAATGGTTCCCAAATTTTTTTAATTTTGGCGTTTCCCACCCAAATGAACCGCCCTTTGGGTCTGACCGGATTCAAATAGACCTGCTCATCCATTAAATTGACTCCCTATTAAAACCCCCTTTTCCCTTATCCCTCTATCTCTCTCTCTAGTCTCTACAGTTCCTTCTCTCCTCCGACTTCTCAAGAACCCACTCAGGTCTCTCCTTCTCTTCTCCTCTCTCTATCTCTCTCAATTAATCGATTCCGCTTTTAATTTCTCTGTTTCTGTCGTCTAGGGTTCTGGTTCTTATTCGCAGATTTAGGGTTTTTATTGTTCAAAAATTGGGGGTTTTCTATTTTTCGTTGAACCCAGATCTAGATCTTGTCTGTGTTAGCGTTTTGTTGGGTGTTTGGTTTCTGGGTTTAATTGGGTTTTGGGTTTTGTGAGCTTTGACGTTAGATCTGTGCTAGATTTTTACAGATCTAGATTTGAAAGTTGGGATTTGATTTTGTGTTGTGAAATCTGGTTTGTTGGGGATTGTTATATTGAAATTGTGGGATGTTTAGGTTTTTGGGTTCTGAAATTTGAATAGAATTGTTGCAGGACTTATGGCGGGGAAAGGTGGAAAGGGGCTTTTGGCTCAGAAGACCACAGCAGCGAACAAGGACAAGGATAAGAAGAGGCCTGTTTCTCGCTCTTCTCGTGCTGGAATTCAGGTATTTCACTCGTACAATTAGCCTGTTGTTTTACTCGGTTGTTGGTTTTAGTTGTTGTTTACTCGTGAATTGTGTATGTTGTAGATCCTGATGATTGAATTGAAGTTTATGTGTGTTCTTGTTGTAGATGTGTGATGTCAACTGGCTGGGTAGAGTTTTGCTAGATTGTTTTTGTTTGATTTTTTTGCTGGTTAGGTGGTCCTCATGGTTTGTTTACTGAGATGACTTTGATACATTTAGGAATTCATGTGTTTTGAATATGTTGCTTGATGGTGTTTTGACTAGTTGAATTGGTTTTTTTTGAATTGTTATTGCATTAGGGGATTTAGTTCTTGGTTGGTTGTGTTCAATACTCAGAATGCAGTTTCATGATGTTCTTGTTGTGTTTCATACAAAATGAATTCCAATGTTTTCAAACTGCCTTTGAAGTGTCTGTTGTGATTTATCACTGTTTATACTTGGCCTTTAGTTGCTGGTTTTGTTGCTATCACATTTTGGGAATTTTGTCCTTTTGGGGTTGTATTTAAAGTAAAATTACAGTATTTTGGTTTATATATGGTTAAATGGATATTCTAATTCTCATGTCTTCATGATGCCATGAGGGGGTGGTTTTTCTTTTGTGTATTCAGTTTGTTCACCATGGTTGTTTGTTGTTGCATTTGAGGATTCAGTTTTTAGTGATTTTAAATTCTCATTGCAGTCTTCTGTGTTTGTGCATTGCTGTATCTGGTAATAATACCAATGTATGGGATCTAGCTCCATGTGAGTGAAATTTAAAATCTGCACTGCAGTGCTATGCTGTTGTTTTCATTGGGTTTAGTACTATTGGGAATTTCTATGTACATGTCAGCTCATTGATGTTATTGTTTCTTTGGATGACATGTCCTTGGTGATTAGAGTTGAAATATTTTACAGTTTATGCTATTGTGGTTTGGGTCTTCTTCCAAAACCTGTTTGTTGTACTTAATGGTGGCATTCATCTGTTGTTTTTAACCTGTGTCTTTTGTTTTTATTATATACTGGGATGTAGTTTCCAGTTGGTAGGATTCATAGGCAGCTGAAGCAAAGGATTGCTGCCCATGGGCGTGTTGGGGCTACTGCTGCTGTCTACTTGTCCTCAATCCTCGAGTACCTCACTGCTGAGGTTCTTGAGTTGGCTGGAAATGCTAGCAAAGATCTCAAGGTGAAGAGGATCACCCCAAGGCATCTTCAGCTTGCAATTAGGGGAGATGAGGAGCTTGACACCCTCATTAAAGGGACCATTGCTGGAGGTGGAGTCATTCCCCACATCCACAAGTCCCTTATCAACAAGACGTCCAAGGAATAGGCTGATTCCTATGGCTATTAAACTGATGGATGTGTTTAGTATTATGACTGTTGCATTATGCTGTTAATGGTTATTTAGTTTTAGCTAGAGATTTTAGTACATATGGGCAATCTGGTGTGTGCCTTTTGAACTAATATCTATGTTTAGGTTATTTGTCTTGTTGGATAGTTGTAACGTTATTCTCTTGATATCAATCTTTATCCGGATTTTAGCCATGTTTGTTTTAATTGATTTTAGTCTTGTGATAGTAGTAATTTAGTCAAATTGACCCTAGTTAAAGGACAGTAGGGTGCATCCTCATTTCAGTAGGTAATGTAGAAAAAATTCTGAAACATTCTTACACGGACTTGATTATCTGAAGTAATTAGGTCCTAAAATCAGAATGAAATAGTGCTGTTTCTCCAAGTTCTTCATGCTCGGGACAAACGAGGCGTTAGCACTGCAAGAACAGATGCTTGTTGGTGATTATGAGAATGAGTCAAGACTGAGGAGTAGGTATTAGAAATTGATTCTTTTTGGAAATATATTTCACTTATACTTGGCTGAGCAAATTAGTGTTGTTGATAAATTTGCTTCTATTGAAGTTTATCAGTCTTAATTCGGGTTCATGCATTAACAGTACCTGGGCAAATTACTTGCATTCAAATTTATGTTCGATATTTCTAATCACACTGAACTTTGGAACCTCAAGTAAGTTTCAGTAATCATTCTTGAACGTAGAAACTAGAAACAATAATTTTCAATTTTCATTATTGTTTTGTCTGATACTGTTTCTACTTCGTAAAATCGAACCATATCCACACGAATGATTTTGGAAAACCTTCAAGTTTCCAACGGGTCTAAATAGGATGGCAAAGAAATCGGAGTGCCCCTGGACTGGATTCAGAATCTTCTAATTTCCTTACTTCATGTTTTATTATCTGATGTTGTTTGTTCTCCCCCATGAGGGTCCTGTTCATCGCTCTTTGTTTCTTTGGTTTATAAAGTGTTTGTTTGCCAAAAAAAAAGGATGGCTAAGAAACTTGGCGTGTCTCATCCAATCACTGACTAAATATATCTAAATACAACGGATATTTACTTCAGACTTGAAAGCAAAAGAGAAGAGATCTATACAATCTTGTATTGCATAATAATGCAGGCGGCTCTTGTTTGTCTAAGTCCTGGTTCTATAATCTATACAACGGATATTTACTTCAGACTTGAAAGCAAACGAGAAGAGATCTATACAATCTTGTATTGCATAATAATGCAGGCGGCTCTTGTTTGTCTAAGTCCTGGTTCTTGTGCTCTGTGCTGTGCAGTGTAAAAATAGACACCAAATACCAATCTCTGCTAGGTACAATATGTAACACGCTTCATAAATCATATAATAAGTCTGCATCTTAGGGATTTGGGGAGGAGTTGTAATTGGATTAGTACAGGCAACTGGCTGAATCAAGTAGTCGACCTGTTTAATTATCAAGTTCTTGCTTATAGTTACAAATTATGTAACTAATCCAACAAAAGAACATACAAAAGTCTCGAATAAACGATGTGATGTTGATCAAATCTGTACATATTTTTTGCTTGGGTTATGTTGTGTTTTTACCAGTAGCACAGGTGTCATTATAATACTTCAAGATGGAATTGTGCTCCTAGCAAAAATTCCAAATAGGCCGATACAAACAAATGCATAGCCAAAACAGCATCTTGCCACCCACCATTGGTTTTTGAAGAATGCTATGTTGGCAAGATTCCAAAACTACAGGATCTGTGGCAAAAGCTTCCTTTAAATTCCCCACCATGCATTCTTTGTAAACATTACACCCTTCATTTCCTTGTCTACAAAATTTGCAAAACCAGTCCATTATCAGCTCTCTTCTTCTCTCTTCTGTCAGCTACATCAAATGGAAGCATCACATTTCTTGCAAAGTAGGAGCTTTGCTACAGCTCTGCCTCAGCACAGGCATATGCATGCTCATAAGCTGAGGCGCTCTTCGATCGTTGCAGTGCTTACAACTCCGGCAGATGTTATAAACATAGAGGCGGATAAAAGCAGCATAAGACCAGCAGATGGTGCAGCAGAAAAGAAAAGTGTCTATAACGATAACTGGTTTGATAAACTGGCCATTGATCATCTGTCTCACAATGTCCAAGCTGCATCAGGTTTTTCATCCACTATTCAAGAACTATAAAAGTACCACAGAAGCCTCTCTTTTTTTGAAGAAACCACAGAAGCCTCTTTTTTTTTAAGAAACCACAGAAGCCTCTTAAGAGTACTGGAAATGACGTTACTTGTGACACTGTTATTGCAGGGTTGAGAAACAGCAAGAGTGGATTCAACAGCTTGGTAGAGGCAGCTAGCGCTGCGTCGCGAACCTTTAATCCAGAAAAACAAAGAGAAATAGTTGTTCAAGCTCTTGAGGGTGCATTTCCAAGGCCAATACTTTCCCTGGTAAGTTCAAAACAGAATCAGTTTTCAATATATAAATTTTTACTTCTGTTCTTTTTCAGTTTTCAAAACTACCATGATTATACTGCCTTCATATTCTTTTGTTTTGTCACTAAAATCAGAATAAGGAATTGATCATCCACTCACTGCTTTTGAATTATAAATTAGAATGGTATGGAACAGTGGAAAGGCACCATTGTTTAACTAGATTTAATGGTAGAAAATATAGAAAACTAAAAAATCAAGTGGCAAGAGACATTGTGACGAATGATACAATTATTTCTGCTACCAAAACCAGAGACATTTGTCGAGAGATTCGGCAACAGCTCTAAGAATCTGTTTAACATTCCATTTGTCATAAGTAGAGAGATTAAGACATATCAGTACTATTGTAATGAATATACTTCATGGACAGATTAAGGCAGTACTACCAGAATCTAAACTTGTAAGGGAATACTTCGCCGTCTTTACCACCATCTTCTTCGCCTGGCTAGTCGGACCATGTGAGGTAAGCATATGAAAACTATATATTCTGTCTTTTAAGGCTCAAACAGTTAGAATTAAATGAAATTACTTATGGAAATCTAACTACTGTGATCATTCTTCAAGGTGAGGGAATCAGAGTTCAATGGAAGCAAAGAGAAAAATGTAGTCCACATACCAAAATGCAGGTAATCAGTTTTAGCTTCATCCTTCAATTTCCCTAGCCATATATTTTAACTCGAAAATAGGGCCAAACTCGACCACCGACCTAAAGATATTTGATGCCTGAAAATATTCTAAGCCAATGACTGTGGCATTTTGCTAGTCTTGGACTCCTTTCTTCTCCATTACCATTATCACCAAATTACTTGTCAATTGTCATCATAATAATCACTATGTAACCTAATCATCCTCGGAGTTTTAATCAAGCATCAACATCCATCATCTGAGCGTAACAAGTGTCCTAATCTGTTTTCTGCTACAAAATTGCAGGTTCTTGGAGGAAACCAATTGTGTAGGGATGTGTATTAACATGTGTAAGATGCCATCTCAAAGCTTTATAAAGGATACTATGGGAATGCCAGTCAACATGGTTCCAAGTAAGTGTATGCTTATATGCAGTGATGCACTGATGACAGAACTAAACAGGAAACATGTAATTCTTTAGGGAAAATTTAGTGAACAAATGCCTGATTAAAAGATCAACCAAAAAAGGGAAGGAAGTAAGAATGTAAGATTACCTTCTGCACTTTATTTGTGGAGGAGGGCCATGCTCAATTTCAATGCCATGACTAAACCCACAAAGGGTGCAAAGCTTCAAGTTGACCAATCCAATTCTGGTTAGAGGGTCCCCATAAACATATAGATTGATTAGTAGCATATAAACTTCAAACATGTTAATTCCTAGCCATAAATAAAAACAATACAGAATACTATCATCATTGCTTACCAAGCTAAAACTAAACTCTTCTTTTCCCAGTGAGGGCAATCATCTTTACCTCACAGATAGTGTCATCACAAATATTGATAATCCATGATTAGTGATAGGATGCTTATGTAGTGAAATTAAATTCCATTTACCAGATTCAGTAAATGGATGGTTATGTAATTGTATCCTACGATTCAATATTGCAGATTTTGAAGATATGAGCTGCCAGATGATATTCGGGGAGGAGCCTCCAGAGCTACTCAATGATCCAGCACTCAAGCAACCATGCTTCAAACTATGTAACACCTCAAAACCTACATTGTTTACTACATATTCTACTATTCTATGCAGCATCATATAAACCATGTTTGCATGGGAAGGCTTTAAAAAAAGCTTTGGCATGAAATAGAAAAAGGAATGACAGTACTCTAGCAAGAAAATGGAAGTTTACTTTCAGAGATTTCAGGTTTATGTATATATTATATCTTACACACCAATTTGATGCAGGCAAAGTAAAACAAAAGCACAATAATTGCTCAATTTAGACACCATATGGGGATGCTTTCCAAGGCAAAAGAGGTAATCCCTGGGAAAAGTACATTGGTTTGTGACTGCAGTTTAAAGTTCATCAAAGTATCCTCAGAAAATAACTTCTTCTTCAACAGTAGTGTTTTGAGGAGTTGAGCACATGAAGTGGGGAGACCATTGTAAACAATGACAGTCATCAAGCAGTTGAATATGTTTGGACACATTGACAGCTGAAGTTTGAACATGAAGCCAAACAAAGCGAAACTTTGCAAATCAAATTTAGAAAATACATGAAACTTGCAGCTGGAACAAGCAACTGAGAGTTTATGGTGTCAACTCAAGCAATTTGTTTATGACAGTAGAGTACTTGAGAGTGTATAAGAATAAAAAAGGAGATATGAACAATGAAGGAACGGTCATGTACAAGACAGATGTAGTATATCTTATAAGACATTATAATTCAACTGTTATTTTTCTCAAATTATGAGATGATGATCTCATGAGTCATTACCTTCTTTTTTACCCTAATGGACGAGCCAAGTAGGTTTCTTGTGAGAACCAAGTGCTTTGAATCAAGAACTAATGTAGGGTACAAAGTGAGCAAGGGTGACCCAGCAATGTCTCCCACCTTCAAGTTTGCTGCTACGTGACGAAGTTCATACTCTGCCATCTCCTCTGTCTCACTAAGAGACTAGAGTGACCAACTGCTACTTTGAACCATAAGAGAAAATGTTCAAATCACTCGATCCCTTCTATTTTCCTATTCAGATGTGAACCAAAAGACAGTATAGGAATGAATGATTGTCACGGTTAGGTGACGAATCCGAAAACTTTTCTACGTGCAATGAGATGTAGTACTCCACACAATAGTTTGTTTAGGTTACTTGTCTACTATTGCTGTAAAATTTTCTAGGCAATTCATCAAACACACTACTACTTCTAAGGAAATTAAAGAACAAAACATATGAACAATGCAATGGAGACGGTTCCTTTCACTAGTCCTCAAACACAACATAGCAATGAAATTTCTATATGAGATACCGGCAAATAAACTGTTCTTGACCTTAGCTACAAAATATATTGACTATTGATTGAAACTTTGAATACAGCTAAAGCTCTTACGAATATCACCTGGCCCTTGCTCATCCATATATTCACTTCATCCATAAATTCACATTATGCTATTTCAGAAGATCCGGATCCTTGTTGAAAATCCAGCCTCAAATAAGATTCTGCAGAAAACACAGCTGGTCAAAAGGATGAAATAGAATCTCATTGTTCAAACTACATCCGCATATGTATATTTTGTTCTTGTATTTTTAGTTTTTTGTTGAATAAAAATATCCTGCCTTTGCCAAAAAAAACCTACATCCGCATATGTATGCATGACAGCTGAAAGGCTCAAAATCAAAAAAAGTACATCATGTACTCAAATCTGAAACAGTGAAAAGAAGCATCATACCCGTCTCATATGCCTTGGGAAGTTTGGAGTATAGCTTTGGTTATTTGAGCCTCAGTTAGATTTGAACCCAGGCAATAGAAAACTGGACCATTATTGAGAATACCCAAACTTGTTTGTGTTACAGCCCAATATTACCCTGGACCTGTAATGGACTACAGAAATAGTGAAATACTGCCAAAATGCCATAGCAACAATTGTAACCTTGTTTGTGCTACTCTTGACACAGGCAGTCTTGAAGAGTTGAAGAATTCAAAATTTTCTTCACCTTTTCTTATAAAAATGAGTTTATTTTAATTTTTCATCAAAACAATCCAACATTTCAACTTAGATTTCCCTTTTGTGAATTCCCAAGTTATATTATGAATATTGTAAACATTTAACATAGGTTTTAGAGACAAATGCTTGTGGATTGAGATGAGAGATCCAACACCATATAACCAAATTAAGAAGCAATATATGCTAGATGACTCCCCATAAATATGTTCCCTCCTTCAATTCATTTGATTAATGGATTAGTACTACTCCATCTCCATGCCATGACTGAGGAGGAGGCTCTGAGAGAAACCAATAATGAAGTCACGTTGCTCAGTCATGTTCTCATCTGGCACAGGCCCCTGTGGAGGAGACAACGATGAGGTTGATGATGACTACCCACCCAGCGACAACATTTTAAGTAAGCTTATACTAACCGGTCACTAATTTAATCTGTTTGATAACAAGATAGAGAGTCACCATTGAAAGAAATATATGCATGTTACAGAGAAGAAAGCAGCCTCTATATATTATGAGAGTGGGCATGTGGCTATGCCAGTGCACCCATCCCCATCTCCCTTACACATATTCATAGATAAGCTTGTGCCCTATTGAGATGACAAGGACTCCCATCCTTCCCTTGTTTTGGAAACCCCTTTGGTTTTTTCTCCTTTGGCCTTTTGGAGGTCTCTACTTAGAAATGGACCAAAGACATTAACGTAATGAAATCAAAGATGGTGATGGCTGGCCTAACCTGCTACTCATCACCTTGCTTATGGCAAGGAGACAACCCATTACTCACATAAACGAGCAGGCTTATACACAGGCTAAGCTATGCAGAGTTCATACAACAATGGTTCACTTAGCATTTATATACCCGACAGATAAAATGATTAGAGAAATTAGCTGCACTAAGTTGGGAACTAGGAAAGTCTTATCTATCAAGAAACCCCACCAAGTTTGAGCTTTTTCTTTCTCTTGGTTTTGCCAACTGCATTGTAGGGAAAAATCTGTCAAAATGAAAAGATACATAGGACCCAAAACTGGTACCATTCCTCATGCATCTGTCTGCAACTGATTAGGAATACGAATAGGATTTTGCATAATTCTTGTGAGGCAAAAACAAAGAGGGAGAGTTGAAAATTAAACAGTTTGACTGGTATGATTGATGGTCCATACACATAATTGGAAGCCGGCTTATTAAAACTGTTGGTGCATATGAGAAGAACAGCGATGTATGTATATTATGAAGGTGATTCAGAACAAGATCTGAGGACCATTCTAGCCAAATAATGACTATTTTGTGTAGCTCTCTATAAAGGTATATTTGAACGGTTGAAGTTTGCAATGGGGCACATAATGAACAACAACAACAAAAGGGAGGCACATGATATAGATCGAGCTCCTTCATAAGGTTGTTGATAGTCTTTTAGGGATCTTTATGCCTTAGCTGCATGTGTTGCTATAGTTGTTAGTTGTTGCTGTTACTACCATGAGTCAGAATCGAACCGATCTTCTGGTTCGATTCACTCTCTAGCTCGGTAAATTTCAAAACCGGTAACAAAAACAATCCACTCCATGAAATTCACTTTCACTCATCATGAATTTCATTAGAGAAATTCATGCGCAATGTAGGCTTCACAATGATGTCTTTTGCATACTCCATTTGTATAATGTAAGATCCAAAATTTGAGGGGCGCTGGCCCAGAATTGGGGTGCTATGATCATCATGAGCAGCCATGGAATGTTTAACCTCATCAATTGGAGACAACACACATGAATCGATCCCTCTTTATCGCTGAAAACAAAGTCATTTTTCAGGCTTTTACCACTTTTTTCCCCTCTCTTTTTAGCACATGCTTTGCTTCGAGCAGACCACACCTCATTCACTTTTTTCATAAACAGAGAAATTTTAATAATTAGAAAGAAAAAAAACAATTTCTTTTTTTACAGATTGTGACCGTTAGATTTGTTTTTTTCCTTAAGAACACGTAGACAAACATTTCCCCAAATTTTCTAATCTAAAATTAAAAAGCTAAACAAACATCATATTTTTAATTTCAAAGAAAAAAAAGAAGGCGCGAAAATTGGAACTTCCTTCCCTCCGTTTTCAGAAGACCAACTTTCTACACAGCGCCGCAACTCCACCGGAATTCGGAGAAATAGTAGCGAGATCTCGGATCGTTTCGCCGATCAAGTCCTTAAAAATGAGGCGTTCGATGTCCAAAACGGCGTCGGACATCTCGACGGAACAGTCTCCCCACCCGTTTATTGCGTCCCCTGCAAGGTCCTTCTTCAATACTCCGCATATGACTTCAAACAAGTCCTCCGATTCATCCCTCTCCCGGAGTCTCCTAAACTCCGACCAGATTTCCGGCACCGAAGTCTGCCGTGACACAGCCTTCCACGGCGGCAATTGCCGGTTCCGGTCGAGAATTTCCTTGATGATGTCGAAGATGAGCCTCCTCTCGAGTTTCAATACTCGAGAGGTATCTTTCCCCCTGAGCTCTTGCTGCTTCTCCAGCAATGAGAAAATGTCGGTCTCTTCCGGTAAGTAATTCGAAGCTCGGAGAATCTCAGAAACGTAGACGAAATCACAGTCGTCGGATTCCGACTCGTTCCCGCAGATTGCTTGTCCCCAAATATCTTCCATCTCACCTGTTTCATCAAAAATAAAAATAAAATCAACAATCAAAACCACCGGTCTTAAACGTAACACGTAAATATATAATGGACAATCAAATTTAGCAGCAGCAGTTGTAAGTGGGTCTGTCATGGATTACAGTTAGGGTTCATCAATTCTAACTTGACCGGAAAACGACAGCGTTTTCCAGCAACCTACACCCGGCCTGCATCGCCATCAGAAAGTGTGTATCCTACTCTCGTGACTACATGTACCACGGACCTATTTCCCTATTTATGTCACAGCTAACCAATCGAAACCAACCACGTACGAATGCAATGTTTATAAAAGCATTAAATCTCTGAGCTGGGAGGGTCCAAAATGACGTGTAGAGGATTAATTGGGTGTTAAAGACATTACTGGATATATTCACTGGTGCAGAAAGTGCAGAGGATACCTATCTATCCCCACAACCCCAGGCAGTGGTGCAGTACGGTAAACCTATGAAGGGAAGAGGGAGGGGGGCCTAAGACGTCACCCATTAGGTTAAAAAACGCAGACTGTTAGCAATCAAAATCTCTCTGAAACTGGAAGGAAGACCAGTCCAGGGTCCAAAACCCAGAGCTGCTGCTTAAAGAAACAAAAATGGCAGCGTGACAGAAGCGGCCCAATTACCTTTGAAATCAATGCTGCGCTTCATCACTGGCGAGGGTGAAGATTCCTCGTTGTAAAACGACGAGTCGAGAACGGAGACCGGACTCGGTTGCAACTCGGCTATGCTGTGTAGTAGCTTGTCACACCTCTCCAATAGACTCCTCCCTTCTTTGTACTCCTCCACCTTCCATCTCTACAATAAAATTCATCTCATTTAGTTAATAAAATACCCAAGAAACTAATATCGGCTAATAAAATCAGTTAAAAGTGAAGCTTTACCTCAGTGTCGGTTTGTGAACAAGTACTATTACTAATGCTACTCTCGGACATGGTGGAAGAATCATCCTCTGCTCTATGGACGGTTATTTTCTCCTCCTTGGGCGTCATCTCAGCCGTTGGTTTCTTGGCCCTCGGTGATCGGTTGGTTGTTGGTTGATCTGAGACCGACCGTCTTGAACTAACCTTGGGAGAGTGAATCGGAGAGACTCTCCTGTGTTCCACTGAATCGGTACTTCCTTTTCTATGCGTCTCGATCACTAATGGGCCTCTCCGACTCGGACTCCTCACGCCATTCTCGCTCCTGGTCGGTGGGCTCGGACTTCTACCTCTGCTCTGACTCCGCACATTGTCCTGCCTCTCACGCCTTGGGCTCACCGCCTGATACGTCTCGCTGCCGGGGATCGAATTCCGGCGAGCTGCCGCTCTTGACGGCGGTGATTCGTTGCCGAATATCGCGGCTCGGTTAGCGGAATTCGGCGGTCTGGATGGCCTCATCACCACAATAGGCGACTCCGAGAACCTGTCGTAGACCAAGTTTCGGGAGTTGATTTGGGGAGACGAAGATTTCCGGGAGTGAAGAAGACCTTTGAGCTGTAAGGCTTCCAGGATTTGCTTCAATGTCTCCAAATCTTTGGACGGTTGGTCAATGCCTCTCATCCTCAACCGCTTCTCGATCTCGCCGTAAACCGAAATGGACTGTTTCGGCTCCGGGAAAAAATCCGCCGAATCGAAAAAGCTCTTCCTCTGTACCATTCCCCTGTTTTGAGCTTTCACATTGCAAGCCTTCGGATCTACCTGTTTACCGTTGCATCTCCGATCCTCTTTATTGCCGGAAACATTGCTCTTCAAATTCTCTTGCTTTGGCTGCCTTGCCTGGACATTATTGTTATCCACGGATAACCGTGGCTGGTACAGATCTCTGCTGATTCTGGACTCGGAGGCGGATCTCCGGAGCTTGATCGGTTGGGGATCCGATTGCGACTGCGGCAACGGTTCGAGTCCCATTAGCCTCGCAATGACGCTAGGCGAGCGGTGGTTCTTGTCGCCGGAGTTGACGCTTCGGTTGGTTCGGATCTCCTTGGGGTATAGGCTTCCTTTTGCGTCCACGGTGGCTCTGCTATCGAGCGAGAGCCGCGGCATGTCTCTCGAAAACTTCCACGAGGATCTCGTGCCTTCTTTGAATTCGAAAACCGGGAGAGGGAGCGGCGACTTTGGACAAGGTGACTCGGCCGTCGGCGTCCTCGGCAATGTAGATCGGAGCTCCGACGCAGACGGAGATTGCTTCAAGTTCAACCTGTCCGGCAAAGGCAGTGATTTGTTTTGCGATGGTTTTTCCAACTTGTTTGATTTGTCCGGCGATACGTTAGACGACGGCTGTGGTGACGACACCACCAGGACCGGCTAAGAATCAAATTAAATGAAACCAAAAATACAATACACTGAAATTTGTTGCTACATTGATTCAAACTCACCGCCGAGGAAGGAAGGCGCTTGGTAGAGCAGAGACGTTTGCCGGTGAGAATCTGGTGGCGATCGAAGATCTGAAGGAAACCGGCCATGCACCCCATCTGCTTGTGAATATGCTTTTCAAGGTTCTGCTCTTGAACTATCATCCCAGTCGTCATTTTGGCAAGCCAAATAAATATATCACTCTCTCGCTCCCTTTCAGTTGTTTTTCTTCAACGTCTCTCACTTACATTTCTCCATAACTCCCTCTCTCTGACTGACCACGCCTCCTCTGTGCGTCTCTCCCGCTTTTTAATGGAACGCATAAAGGGACACTGCCAAATCCCACCGTTTGCCCCTGTCTTTTTACAAAATTCCCAATGTGTCCGGGTTGAGATGCCAAATGACGGTCGTGCCCTCCCGGTCAAGGGCGGGGGTTCGAAAAGAATAGAATGGTTTTTCGACAAGTGAGAGTGCACGGACCCGCACCTGGGTCTCTCCGTGGGTAATGCATGCACCCACTTCTCTCGATCCGGGTGATCTTTGACCCGTCCCCGGCGGGCCATCGCGGCCGTCCATCGCACTCCACTACGGTGAGTGGGACATAAAAAAGAATATTGACGCGAGCCACGAGATTAGAATCTCAGGCCACAGCGGCGAAACCCTAGAACGGGGAGAGGGTAGTGCCAAAACGGCCTTGGGGGAGAGGGTTCCCGCTCGCCACGTGGAGGTGAGAGGGGTGACAGGTGGAGAAGAGTCCAAGTAAGGACACAGGGATACCGGAGGGAGTATTACGACTGCGATTTTTGGAATCAAGGCCAGCTGCTTGGGAGGAAGAAGACGACGACGTTTTGGACACTGTTCGCCACGTTTTAGGAGAGCAGGTAGAAACGGACATGGTGCACCGCTGACCGCTTGAGATGTTGTATCTGGGTATCGAAAGGGATGAACATTCTTCTTTGCTATTCCTGCAGCCAGCTCATGGTGGATGATGATGGGTTTCGTAGTGCTATCAAATCAAATCAAATCATGATGCATGGGAGGATCTTCAACACATGTAACTAGGTTTCGTTTTCATGTGAAAAGTGACTTAAAAAATCCAGAACGATAACCACGGTATTCTGTTTTGAATAAGCTGTCATGCGCGAGATCTTGGTTTGTGGAAATGAAATCATTTCGTTCCCGAATTCCTACGTTCCTGATAGCAATGAGAAGGCTAGAAGTTGTTTGATGCAAAATGTACAAGGTTTGTAGTACATTTAGAGGTTCATTCTCTTAACAAGTATTGAATATTTTTTATCGAGATCACATGATTTTCTCTAAGGCTTTATGTCTAAAAACTAATCCGTATCCGAAAAATCGTATGAGGAGGCTTCCTCCTCTCACATCATCAAAAATAAGTTAGAATTTAATTTAGCGTTGGTTGATTTCAAATGAATTCGAGAATTCCTTACCAACTCAATCATGTGTGGTGGTTTAATTATGGATATTTAAATTTGTGCATGCGGTATATATATATATACCACCTAATGATATCAAAACCGTAATAAATAAAACGCCATGAATGTAAATTCAAACTCCTCTCATCACGTTTTTATGCTTCCAATTCATGGTGCACAAGTAGATCAGTGACCGCAATCATTTGGTGATGTGCAAATTAATATGCCACTCTATGATCAACACCTTGCATTTTACGCATACACATATATGTACGTTAATTATTGTAATAATGTCACGGTAACTTAAAAAACATCATTTTGGGGTTTCTGCTTTCCCTTAACATCTCTTGTGAATTTCCTAAATTCTCTCCCTTATACTTAGTTCTGGTTTTCCGAGCAACGGTAAACTTATCTCAGCAAAGAGGCTCAGAATCCGATTGTTAAATAATTCTCTACGGTATTCGCTTATGCATGTTTAGGGTAAATGTTTTGCTATATACGCGCAAACATATATCTATTTACATTAATGTTGACTGAGCTATTTGTATCTTGGTTTTTGATCAAATGCATATAATCCGTCAAATCCGAAGAGATTTATTAAACTACAAGGAAAATGTGACTATTACTGTTATCTTCTTCAGAGATGGACTGTTTAAGTATTCTGTAAACTAGCTATGAAATCTGCATATGAGAATATATAATCTTGAGTTCTTGACCATCTTATATATCAACCTCCATAATAGTACGTATTAATGCCAACTTGGGTTACTTTGATTCAAGCGATCAAGGGTAGTTGCATCAATGGGGGATCCAAGGCAAAGATGAAGGAGATGATCAACATATTTTTGCTGAACGTACCATGCATGAAAATATAATTATATGTTTGATACGTTTTGCTTGCTAGACAGGGATACCACAAAAAAAGAACAAGAACAGAGAGAGGGTAAAGCTACCAAGGTTAGGCGTGCTGTATGTCTCCCCGAGGCGAGAGGCATTAGCAACTCTGCAAGAAAAAGAGGCTAACTGGCTAAGGTTGAACCTTTTGTCCAGCCTCTACTATAAATCATATTTTCCTATCTGACAATAGATTGTGTTTGACGGAATGGCTTACCAAGGCCAAGCAGCTGTAACTATGTGAGGGAAACATACTAAGCGATCGATCAAGCAAACTTCTTCAACCATTTCACTCTCATGAAGAAAAGATTCACAGATATTCAGCAATATCTTCGATCTGTTATGTGTGAAATACTTCTCTTTGTTTCTCAGAAAATCCTACCATGAACTTGATGTTCATATTTATAAGGTCTAAGAGGATGACTTGCATGTAGTCAGTGGTGCAAAATAAGTTGGTTATTGATCTTCTTGGTGATCCGATACATGTGCCATATATGTAACACCTTAAATTTTGATTTGCATTTTACGCAATATATACAGCTTTTATTCGATCGAGGTGCAATAAATCTGTTTGTGTTTGATGAATGTATCGACTGAAGAGCTTAAAGTCAATCAGTCAAGCAAGCTAGCTGTTGCAGTTCACTCTTGGTAGCAGCTGCCCCCTTTGATGCTGGTTTGACAAGGTTGTTGCTGAAACTTAAACAAAGCTCGCTGGCTCACTGCAACAGCCAGTTCAGCTGGTTTAAAGAAATCCTGACATCTTATAAATCAAAATTATAATACCCTGCACACCCGCTAAATGCCATCTACTCTTCAACCACAACATGAACGGAAATAGCCATCGAGTTAATTTTTGTGGACAAATCGCATTCAAACAGCAAATGTTGGTATATTAATACTCTCCTTGTTCTCTGGCAGCTGACTGATGGATATTAATATGAGTAAATTTGTAATGAAGGAAAATCTAATAAGATTTTAGTTGTATTTTGGTGGGCAGTCAATCCATTATATGTAGCAAGTCAGTAGGACAAGAAGTTGTTCAGTACGTATCATTCACAGGAAGCGCGCACATAAGATGTTCAATGAAGTATGTATGGGGGCCGAAGCATATATATATATATATATATATATATATATATATATATATATATATATATATATATATATATATATATATATGTCACTTTTACAAGAGACGATCATTTTTATCGACGCTTCTAATTAAATATTCAAAGTGTTTACCAAGTTATTTGACGAGATTTTTAAAAATACCAAAACATATTAAGTTAAACAGCGACAAACGTGGTCCGTGGATCATCCGTATACCGATACTGTCCTAACTTAACCACCTTTAAGGTGTTAGGTTTTAATCACAAAAGACCTCGGTACAATTAAAAATGATCCATCCACATATAAGTTATATTTTATTTATAATGTTTCTGATGTGGGATATCTCATTTCCAACAAGCCCCCTCACGTGCAACATGACATGGTCTGCACGTGAATCTATGTCGCTCTCTCCACTCAAACACTAACCCTCACGTGCAACCAGACTCAATGGTTTAACACGTGTACAAATATCTAAACCAATCCGACCACTAACCCGACCCATCTAACACTTGGTGACAATCCAATTGAAACTTTCTGATGGCGATATAAGCTCATACCAGGCGAAGATAAGGAATCTACATCGGGTCCATAAGAGAAGGAGAGACATATAGCCTAGGAGAATCAGAGAAGTAATTAGAAATGGATCTGCTCTGATACCAAGTTTGACAGGACCCACCCCAAGTAAATCCTGCGGGGACCACCTCAAGGAAACTTCTTACCGAAACCCCCTTGAAATGGCCAACCCTTCCTACTAAACTAACTAAACCGGGTTAGTCAGAGCAGTCTACAGAGATGATTACCCCAAAGAATTTCAAGCAGCAACGGAATGATCGACTATGCCTCGACTCTCGTACGCGCTCGACCTCCTCTCAATAACCCTGCAACACTGGGCATTTAAAAACGAAAAGCCCAGGGGAGAAACATTTAAAAACTGTTAGAGTGAGTGGACGAAAATCAAATATAAAACTCTATTTCTTTTAATGTTCTCCCAAAAATGTTTCGATTTAAACATCATTTATGCATGCCCACAAATACTGAATTTCCACAATTGCATGACAAGGTAAACAACCAAAGAGTATGGGAAGAGAAATGTTCTCAAACATAATAAGTCTGACCTCTCAGACTAGGGTCGGAGCTAAGAGCTCTAGTAGCGCCCTCACGCTACGCTATGCTAGCTAGATAAAATAATACGGTCAACCCTTATAATATCAACCTGACCTCTCAGGCTTGTCTGTCCTCTCAGACCAGGGTCGGAGCTAAGAGCTCTAGAATATGTGATAACGGTCAACCCTTATAATATCAACCTGACCTCTCAGGCTTGTCTGACCTCTCAGACCAGGGTCGGAGCTAAGAGCTCTGGATAAAGTGGAAATGGTCAACCCTCATAGTGCACTACGTAATTTGCCTGACCTCTCAGGCTAGGGTCGGAGCTAAGAGCTCTAGTAGCGCCCTCACGCTACTCTAACTAGCATATATATTGGTCAACCCTTAAAATAAAAATTCATAACAATACATTAATCAAATTCTCTTCCCAAAACAAATAAGTAAAACAATTCCTTGTCATATATGCATAAAACCAATTTCCAACGAAGTCTCGGGTTCAAATCCATTCGAAAGACGGCCATCACCGTCTATAACCATTTTCAGGAGAAATAGAAAATTGAGTAATAATGTAAATACGTTCAATCATCAAAATCAATGCCTCAACATGATAAAAATCATTAACCGAGGTTCCCGCTAAACTTTCTCCAAATAAACATTCATGAACCCGAGGAAAATATGCTTCTCGAAAACCATCATAAAAACCATGCAATTAAATCAAACATTAAGGCATGCATTTATTTAAAATAATATGTCCACTCACAGTACTATTGTGACCTTCCCGCTCGGAAAGCTCCTCGAGCGAAACTCTCGAACTACCCGCGTAGTCGAGCCCGTCTCACGTCCGACCAGAGACTGTACAACAAATCATCAAATTAGTCAATCACAGTTGACTTGGTCTTTTCCTAGTTTGACCAGGAAATTCCTATTTGACCACAAGTTGACCGAGTTCCTTTTTATGACATTTTACCCTTTTTGACTTTCTTTCCCGGTTATCGACTCTTAACTCAACTTACCGGAAGTCCGACTCAGTTTCCGAACTTTCATTATCACTTTAACTTTACATTAGGGTGTCACATATTAATTCATTGAATTTCTATGGACACCCAACGTGTCACATTAATCAGTACATTTAACCTTGAGTCGATTTACCGATTTAACCTTTCCTTATAAATTCCAGTTATCAATTTCCGATAACAATTTAACATTTTACCGAATTAACCAACTAGTGTCCAGCTTCATTGAACTTCAACCCTTTAACCATTTTTCTGAAAATGCAACTTCCCCAAAGTGAAAGCTTTCCTTTAATGGAAACTTTCCCAAAATGGAAAGTTTCCCAAATTAACAGGTTTCCAAACTTAGAAGGTTTCCCAAAATGGAAACTTCCTAATTACGTCCAATTTCTCCGTAATTATTCAACTTAGGACTTTACCGTACTTTTCGACTAAAAGCCTAACAGGGAGAAATGATTCCTACCTCTTCGGCATTCTGCCGGTTTAATCGTATTCCCGGGGTTTGCCGGATTCCGGTAACTTGCCGGAATTTCGCCATACCCTCCCTGTTTGCTCCGATTCACCAAGTTACGACAACAGCGACAACAACAACACAATTCAGTATGTCAACATCACTTCAGCAACAACACCATTATATTTGTCACTCTTCTCATAACTTCAAAGTAATCACAACTCACCCTATAATCAAACGACAGCAGGAAACTAGCTCCATTGACGGAGAACACCGTGAGCTTGAATTACTAGCTTTTCTTCCTTCACCTCAAATCACCATAATCTTGAATTCATAGCTGACCCATACCACCCTGTGCAGCCATCTAAAGAAAATCACAGCATCAAGGTCATTCTTATACTGTATCCCTCAGTCCAAATCCTCCAAAACTTAACCAAAACAAAAGATCAAGCATTAAAGAATATCAATTAAGCTACAACATTTAATCTGAAACCAGAAAACAATATAAGCACCTCCCCCACCGCCGTGCACAGTGGCACTCACGGTGGTCCTCCACTGTTAAAACCCACTTCTCCTAATCACCACTATATTCAATTCCAATTAAACATAGAGGTAGAAGTCGAAGAGTAGATCATCTTCCATACCTCACTTGCCTTCGCCGGTGACCGAAGACACCATGAACTCGCCTGAAAACGCAGAGCCCAACCTCTGCTCGATTCCCTCTCCTCAAGGCTCCTCTTCGAAAACTAAGGAAACAAAGAGGTTCTCCAAGTCGAGGCGAAGCTTACACCACTATTCATACTCGCCATCGTGGCTCGGATCGGAAAATCCGATCGAAAACCAGTCGGGTTCTCCTCCTCCGATCTCCACCGTGCGAGAATGTCAGCGCAAACTAAGGACTGGGTTAGGAAGAAGAGGCAAAGGGAATCATTTTGGTGGGGGTTTGGTGGGCTAGAGGTGGCTCAGGTGCGCTACTCCACCGTGGGTCGTCGTCACAGGCGAGAGAAGTCGAGAGAGAGAGCGAACTCGGTCAACCCTCCACTTCGGTTTCTGACCGAAGTCAACTCCACTTAAATCCTTTTATACTCAAATCAACGGTTAAGATCAAAACCCTAATAGATCTAATGGTTCAGATTAAAGAAGGTGAAAAGTTAAAAGGTTAAATGGTAAAAACTATTTACCAGAATAGTAATTGAAAATTACCTAAACTTCAGAAATTCACAGAAATTAGCCGGAAGCTCCGAAAAATATTCCGAAAATACCGGGAGACTCGTGTCGACACGTACTACAACATCTAGTCATCAATTCAGGTATTTGGAATACTTTCAAAAACTCGAAATTAACTCGAGCGATAACTTATCGAATTACCGATCGCAATTAAAAGTCCTCGGTAAGTCGTGAATCTCTGTGAAAGGTAACTTTTATTAACTTCGCAAGATTCGGGGTGTGACAAAGTTAAACAGCGACAATCGTGGCCCGTGGATCATCCGTGTACCGATATTGTTCCAACTTAACCACTTTTAAAGTATTGGATTTTAATCACAAAAGACTTCGACCTCGGTATAATTAAGAATGATCCACCCACATGTAAGTAATATTTTATTTATCATGTTTCTGATTATGTATTTCTTATTCAACATTTTTATAAATATTGAAGATGATTGTAAGATGTTATATAAATTGTGCCGATTAGCATAGATCAGTGCAGCACAAAAGAAACTACGAAAACTAGTGGAATGGTTTTGAAGGGATATCGATCTGCATGCATAGTAATTATTCCTTTTCCCTTTATGATTGGAACTGGGGAATCCTTGACTGGAAACAAACTTCCCTGGAATGCCAAACACAGGGGGCTAAGCTTTTGGAGTTACACTAGGCTTCAATGATATGATGATGAAGATAAGTAAATTAAAAGTGTAAGATGGTGGTTCCATTGCGCTTATTTGCAATCATCAAAACAAATGGGAGTCAGGTTTTGCTGATTGAGGTTTGCTGCCATCCCATGTGTATTGTCTTGAGCCTGAAGCTGCTTAAAGAGTAAAGACCCCATGGCCTTTCTGGTTGCTCCATGTGACCCCCCTCAGCTCTATTATCATTGTTCTTTGTACTCTTCCCTCTTCTGTGTACTAGAGAATTATCATTTCCAGTTTGATATATAGCTCATATGATATGATCAGCCTAACCAACTAATTAATACCTCCCAAGCTCATGGATTGAGTCATTTTGCTTGTCCTGTCTTCACTCTTACAATTATTGCTTGGAGAAATTTAAAATACAGATCGATCAAAGACTCAAAGATAAGTTGCAGGGTTATATTTTTACCTTTATCTTCCATCAGTCTTAGTTACATGAATGTTGTAAGATATCACAGTTCCCAGCTCAAGTTCTATACTACTGTATCAGTGTATCAATTACATCCACCTTATGTGACAATATATAATCTTATAAGTTGAATCCAACTGGGTGGCTAACCTTAGCTAGTTCCAAATTCCCATGCCGCCCCAGCTAGTTACATGAATGTGGTAAGATACATAGCGCAGTTCCCAAACCTGCAGAGAGCTCCCATGTTCTCACCGACCCCTCTCTTTTTTGCACACATTCCTTAAAACCAAAGCCCTATCTATATCTTAATCATCTCAAATCGCGTCAGAGATGTACACAACTACTGCATTTTCCACACTTTTATGATAAAAATATGATCAAACCCTAGATAAGCTTCCGGCTTTCTGCCATGTTTAATTTCTGATTGTGTAATCATTGATGAGCTGGGTTTCTTCTAAATACGTATTCCCCATATTCATATTTTAGTGTTATTCTTCTGATCACTTCAGTCTTCAGCCATATGGTTTGGCAGAGAGAAAATATACAAATGTTAGGGTTCTGCAGAAGTGTCTGATTGGAGGAATTGGATTCATGGGAATGCTGAATCAATCATGAAAACTGATGATGGGATCCTGACGCATGATGGACTTGACTGGTGTGACTACTGTTCAAGACTTGAAGCATGTTAACCATGGAGGCTTAGCCTGTCACATAGTATGGTCCATTTCTAACTCCAAGATCATCAGCTACATCTATATCTATGAATCTATCTATATATATATATATATATATATATATATATATATCAGGTTTTGTTGTTTTCTTGCACCCGCGATTGAAGGAGGGGAAGGTACGACATTTGTTCTATACCTTCGAAGTTAGGCCGGCCTGATTTTCGTAGCTCCGTCAATTATTCTACCTAGCATTAGATCGACCTTACTCTACGAAATGATGAACAATGAAACTAATAATGAATATTTTTTTATTAATTTTTTTTATGGAAAAATGAAGAACACTTATGTATATCTATCCATTACCATATACCATATACAAAACTTTACAACTTAAAAGATTATAATGGCACTGTTAATATATGTCTTGAACCAGCCATCTGGGGGTACCAGCTATTCGGGTTGTCACATGCTGATCTTCCACATGCTGTTAGTGTTGTCAGCAGGTTTATGGGTGAGCCCGGAAAGGAGCATTGGCAAGCTGTGAAGAGAATTTTTCGGTATTTCAAAGGTACGTCTGATGTTGGTCTCATTTATGGAGGTGATACAAAATGCTTAGTAACAGGCTATTCAGATAGCGATTATGCTGGAGATGTTGACACTAGGAGATCTATGACTGGTTATGTTTTTACTCTTTGTGGCTCTGTTGTTAGTTGGAAAGCTACTTTGCAGCCTACAGTGACCTTGTCTACTACTGAAGCAGAGTACATGGCTTTGACAGCAGCTGCAAAGGAAGAAATATGGTTGAAGGGACTGGTCAATAGTCTTGGTTTGCATCATGATCAGGCTATAGTATATTGTGACAGTTTGAGTGCAATATGTTTAGCAAAGGATCAGGTTCATCATGAGAGGACTAAGCACATTGATGTCAGGTATCATTTTTTGAGAAGTGAGAGCAGAATTAAGGTGAAGAAAGTGGGTACTGCTGATAATCCCGCTGATATGCTCACCAAGTCGGTTCCGCACAGCAAGTTCCAACATTGTTTGGACTTGCTAAATGTTACAAGCTGTTAGTTGCCCTTTGGAGGCAACATCTGAGGCAGAGGAGTTATTTGTACATCTGGCATTACTGTGATGCATCTGGTACATCTGTTATTTGTGAGAGGATTCAAGTCAAGGTGGAGATTTGTTAATATATGCCTTGAACCAGCCATCTGGGGGTACCAGCTATTCGGGGATCTCGCTGCCCGGTCAGCGAGTTGGGGTCCAAGGGCAATGTGCCCTGGTTTGGGGGTTCGGGGGCAACGCCCTCGAGGCCCACGAAACCTGTTATGCTAGGTTATGGTTTCCTGTTGGGCTTAGTATATAGGGTTTAGTATATAAACGTCTTAAACCTAATTGTATTCCGTATTCTGTGTTTTTCCTCAAGATAATAAAACTGTTCTCCTCTGTCCGTGGATGTAGCTAACATATCGTTAGTGAACCACGTAAATCTGTGTTTTTTCTTGCACTCGTTACAACAGGCACGTAGCATATATTACCTATATTTAAAACTCTGACTCATTTATTTAAAAGCAAGCCTAATTTTATAATCAACAACATATTGTAGGTTGTAAGATAAAATTAAATAATTTCTTTCTCTTTGCTCTTACTTGAAGGGCTAGGAGATGCCGGCTGATACACGCACACTTTAAGTGTCGGGAGCACCTCAGTTTGCTCGCAAACATGTTGCTTCATGTTCATGTTCTGAGATTATTAACTTGAAAATATTGACTAATCCTCCTGAAAAAACAAAACAAAATGGCCGCATATGACAGAGGCTAGCCTAGTTAGCTAGCTGCAATCGAATGATTTAGGTAACGTATCCTCGATAACTCGATGATAATGCCTTAGAGTTTGTTATCGGGGTCAGAAAACGAGTCCCTAGGAATCGAAGGCGCTAAGAAAGTAATCACGAATCAATTTGTTGTTACAAAACAGTAGTCCATCACCAAACCTGCAAATAATTATGAAAAAAATTCAGTTTACTACCTTATACTTTGGAGTTAAAATCAGTTCAGTCTATCCTTTTAAAAATTCATTATTTTAGTACCTTTAATTTTTAAACGTCTACACCTTGGTCCAAATTTACATTTTGGGCTCCAAATATGACGTCAGTTGTTAATGTGAAGTCGGCAAGGAGACTCTACATATTAGTGTTAGCTCTAAATATGTATGAAAATGGTTAAAATAACTCTTACAGGCCATAAGGAAAAACAATCATAAGAGTTATTTTTTATTGTTTCATACATTTTGGGAGCCAATATATACTAGTATGTACGACCTCCATGTCGGCTCCACATCAACACCTAATATCACATTTGGAGTCAAACATGAAAATTTGCATTTAAAAGTTAAGGGTACTAATTAAAATGATGGATTTTCAAAAAAAAAAACTGAATTGATTTTAACCATAAAGTTCAGGGTACTATTCTGAATTTTATCCAATAATTATATATGTATATATATAATCAGAACATAACATGCAAATAAATAACTCTACCATGCAAGATGATTTCACAATAACTAATTAACATATATCTGATCATCAGAAATATTATTATCGAGCCATTCAATAGTTAATTATAAATTTTATATCAAATCACCATGATTATAATCTAACCATTAATTGAAGGAAAATGATTTGGGGCCTCAATGAGGCACAAGATTTTGTGTCTCAATTCTGTCATGTTATGTCATTAAGACACATTATCGATTTAAAATATTATGTCACGTCATTATTAAGTTAAAAGACGATTGTATCTTTTCTAACCCAATAACTCTATTTATTTTGTATTTTTAATATTAAAAAAACTATAATGAATTGTTTTCAAAACTCTTTTTTGAATTTAACTCTCTTTTGTATGTGTGTGCATATATATATATATATATATATATATATATAATTTGTCAAAAAAAAACAATTTAGATTTTTTAGTCTGTCATGATCTATTTTGTGTTTGTGAAAGGATGGTGTGTGTATATATATATATATATATTTAAATCATAGTTTGGTTGATAAAAGTCACAATATATTTTATTACAAAAAATCTGATTAATCGAAATTTGGTTAAAAACATAAAAATGAAAATCAAGCTATAAAAATGGAAACAAAAATGTTAATTTTGTAACTCTAACCTATAATTATGGTAAATTGATATAATATATATTAAACTGTCATAAATGATAAGGTAATTGATTCTCTTTAATTAGAATGTCAAAAAAAACCACAAATGAAAAAAAAATATTTTAAGGTGATTTGGCGTTCAATCTGTAACTATGCCTTATAAATTTAGTGACTAAATAGGTAATAAATAATATTCTTTATGTACTATGATGCAGCCAAGTTGAAATAATATTCTTTATGTCAAGTGAGACTTCATTGATATGATTGTTCATTTTTGTTTTCACATGAAAATAAATCATGATACTGCACTGATCTAAAAAAACTTTGCATACCAAATTACCAATAAGTAAACAAATAGTGCAATTAAGAGATGTCTAGAAAAAATTCATATCCAGATAATATAAGCTAACATAATATTCGAAGCTAAAAATTCATATCCAATAATGAGCACTAAAACAGAAGCTAGTCATCAACTCATCGTCAATATTGTGATTTTTTTTTCAGTTAAACAACGACCTCTAATTAAGCAAACAACGACCTCTAATTATCAACATTGCGATTTGATTTTTTTTTTCAACATGTAAACAAACCTCTCATAAATAAGTACTGATTAATCAATAATGAGTTAGTGATCGAGCTAGTAAAGTTGTCATCCACATTACAATTTAGTGAATTTACCGTCATTTAAGTATATATGGAGCAAATTTATCAACCACCTTAACTTAGATGGGCCAATACTCACTAATTACACACCATGGCTATTTATACAAACAATTAATAATTCTTATAATGGTTAGCATGGATTGTAGGGTTTATATATGGTTTAGGGTTTGAGAAGATGCTAATTTGCATTTAATCATAATTATTTATCTAAACCCTAAATATAAAATTCTCTATTGTTCTAGTACAAGTACGACATTAGGGATATCATTAGTGAACTTGCATGTAGCCCATAATAAGTTATTTCAAACTTTTTCAAACTTGTAAATTGAAGTGTGTTGTAAATTTCACTGTGGATAGTGAATTCTATTTTAGTGGAAACACATCATTTGGAAAATATTCCCCAATATATGAACATTACTAGCTCATTATCGGCTACTTAGAACGTACTCATATGTAACTATAAACATTTATGTCTTTCAGTTTCAACGTGGATAATTAATGACTTTTATTTCAATGACATACATCAATAGTGAAAGTTACCATGACACTTATTTGTTTACTAAGTCAATTGATAGATAATTTTATATTTAGGGTTCCGGGTTTAGGTTTAGAGATTAGAGATTAGAATTTAATGTTTAAGGACTAAATACTAAAGGGTTTAGGGTTTAAATTCTATTGAAATTTATAAGGTATAGTTACAGATTGAATGCTAAATCACCTTAATATATTTTTTTGTGGATTTTTGACATTCTAATTAAAGAGAATCAATTACCTTATCATTTATTAGGACAAATTAATATATATATATTATATCAATTTACCATAAGAGTTACGAAATTAACGTTTTTGTTTCCATTTTTATTGCTTGATTTTCATTTTAAATTTGTTTTATGCAAATTTTGATTAATCAGTTTTTTTTGTAATCAAATATATTGTGACTTTTATCAATCATGGTGAACAACGATTTAAAATGTGTATATACACAGACAACATCCTTTCACAAACACACAATAGATCATGAAAAACTAAAAAAATTAATTCAAAAAATTTAAATTTTTTTGACGAATTATATATATACATATTTTTATAGGACCAATATACACATATTCATTTGTGTTCACATGTACTTGAAAAAAGAATTATGATTTCCTAGAAAAGAAAATTGATTTTTAAATAGATAAAATTTAAAAAAAAAGTAGGATTTTAAATTTTATAGCAGATGCGATTTCATGAGAAACGAGAATTCAAAACTAAGTAGGATATGATGGCAATGTACGTGAGAATTTTAGATGAACACTATACAGTTATACTCTTGTGACTAGCTAGCTTAAGTTGGGTATTATGGATTCTCATGGTTGCATTGTCACATTCTAACAACATCAGATTCGATCAGTTTCAAAGGCAAGTTTTGAACAAGGTCGAGGAGCTAGCATATATGAGGCTGTGCACTTCGTACTGCAATTCCGATTCATCCCGGTCATGTACTGAAAATTGGCGGGACAAGAAGGACAAAATTTTAGAATGGCGGTACCGTCCCGTCCCGATAGTTTGAAACTGGACGGGATAGGATGGGACGGGATTAGGAACGGGACGAGACCGTCCTGAAAGTATAAATACACTTGTATCCGATCATAACCATCTGATTTTTAGGATGTATAATATCTTAAAATGAACTCATAACAATGAGACGTCTAAAACCTAAATATAAATTCACAATACTAGTTTCATACAACAAGAATTAGATAATTCATTCACATTTGATGATGATGATGATGATGATCATATGAAAGATATCGGTCGCCACAACGAATCTATGTAGTGATAACTAGAGCTCATTTGATTTTTTCAAACTTGAGAGTTTTTTTGAGATCTTAATTAATTAGTTAGATACAAATTACAAACATTTAATTAATTGATTATATATTGATTCCCTTTTAATTTGTATAATTTTTGTTCGTCTTGTATAGAGTTAAGAGTTTAGAGCTATGATAATTATACCATTAAAAAGTAACATCATTATATATATGAGAAATTAATACACAATAAAACTCTCATCAATATTAGATGAGTTCATATATATTGACTTTATAAAAATAGATATAAAATTTCTTCAAAAATTTATGATCAATTTATCTCTTTTATATTTTTTTAATTTTTTTTTCTATCGTTACGAAATCTCAATCATGTTCCGTCTCGTCCTGTCCTGATAATATATTTTCAGGATGAGACAAGATTGGGCGAATCTCGTCAAATGCCCAACCCTAGTTGGCACATTTATCATTTGTATAGTAGCTAGCAAGGCAAATGGTTCAGTAGTCCTTTATTCTCCAATTCGTATTATAGTATCATGCAGAATATTAACTGCGAAGCATAACGTTCATAAAAATACAAAAGTAAAAGCATACATTTTTCCAACATGCATGCAGTGATTGCAGTATACATAGTATTATTTTCTTTTCACGTTTTAGATCTTTCAGCAACAATTATACAAGAATAATTATGCATATACGGATGACGACGCAATTATCATGTTTTTCTGCTAGATCTTGCCTTGTTAAACGTTCGGATTAAACGTCGAGATCGTTCCCCCGGCAATTCTGAAACACCCATATGCAGATGATTCAACCCCTATAAATCCATATTGGACTTGCTGAATATTCTGATAACATTCTAGCTACTTAATCAAATTATTGCCTGTCCGATCATAAACAGGTGCCATATATATATATATATAATACGATAGTTCATAAATAGTTATCACACTGCACTGTGATAAACTGATAACTATTTATGAACTATTTATCACAATAGTTATCATACATGTCATTTATCATTTCCCCCTTTTATTATTTCATGTCTGCTTGAAGGATCTAGCAAACCTTAAGGATGTATTTCTAAAATAAGTTAAGTTTCTCAAATTATATCTGAAATGTATTTTCAATTCGAACCGTTCATCTGATGATAATTCAATAGATATTTTATTAGCAAGTATAACATTACAAGTCTATAACTAGCGGGAATTTAAGTGAATATAGCTAAACCAGACCCGCGTGAACCCCAACCAACTGGATAATAATAAATAAAATTGAGTTACGGTTAATATTTATAAAAAATAAATTTATCATTATAATATTATATTATCATAATTAAACAAAAAGACAATTGACACTTAAATATGATAATAGACATTGAAATGGGTAAATAAAGGTGGTCAGCGAAATTCTGTTATAGCTCTATAGGATAGTGAACGAGTAAATTTCATAATGAATTTTGTTCGCCAAATACTTATATTAGCTAGTACGTAGCTAGTGTGCGTCTAAATGTCTAATGACATAGCCCATATTAGCAAACTAATCTCCATCATCTTCCCGAGACAATGATTAATTAGGACGGCTATTAACTATTACTAATTCACCGATGGATGGATGGATGGATGGATGGATGACAAAGTGACAGTACTGACGGTAAATTTAAGATAGATGATGCTTAAATATCGGTCTTAGGTTTAGGTCTCCAAGCAGTCAGCACCGTTCATGCTTTTCCAGATTTCACAAAATGGAACGAAGGTTCTGTCGGTTCGGTTCGGGTCGGGTCACACAACAGTTGTTAGGATATGCATTAATAAGTTTACACTTCACACTTTATATGGGTCTATAAGTCATAATTACACCTGAGCAGTATATATATTATGAATCTTGTCATACAAGTTATGTAACGGTACCCGGAAGTAGTCGATACGATGTCAGGAAGTCACATTGCCAGTCTCACTAACATGCCGTCACACAACACATTTTGGACATCTTGTACTACATCATAAATATGTAAAAAGATGAAATCGCCTTCTTCTATATAAGGAGACTCCCTCTTTATTAGAGACATTCAACATTATGATTACTACCTATAATACTTTAGGGAGCCACTTCGGCACCTAACACTAGTACATGTTAAGTGGATGTAGTCTTACCCACTGAACGTAAGATGAACTACTATAGATCTTGTTTTATTGTCTCTATATCGCTATTACACATATATCACACCCATTACAAATCATATCAACCTTGACGCCTTCTATAGAAAGCCGATACAAAAGACTTCGTGAATCTCTGAAGAGCTAAGTCCTCTCAAACAATTTTTTAAATGTTAATTCAATTTTTCAAATGTAACTTATGTCTAAATCTAATCATTGTTTGATTGTAGTGTGTTACTTAGAATAAGTGACCTAAAAAAACAGATAATATATATATATATATATATATATAATTTGTTTTCTTTTTAGGTCACTTATTCTAAGTAATATGTTCTCGATTCATGAGCGGTGTCATCGGACTAATAAGCAACAACACTAAAAAGGGGCTGGCGCAATAGATTCAAATGGGAAGAAGAGCAACCCGCTCACCACCTCAGTGCCAAAAAAACGTGGGCGGCCAACAAAGAAAAAAGAAAAAAGAACACCTCCTCTAGCAGCAGCAGCAGCAGCAGCAGCAGCTTTAAAGAACGTTATTCTCTAAACAACGACACGTCTCATCTCTCATTACCAGTGACATCGTTGTCAACAACAACTTCACTAGCTCATCAATCATCCAGTCCCTTAGCTGTTCGTTTTTGACAACGCCATCTGCCATGTATCATGTCGTCATATGTTGTTTACTCTTATGCCAAAATATAGACTTAATTTATTTTCCATGCCAATATGTGAAGAAACAACTCTTTGTTTGTCCTCATGTGAGCCCTTCTTGAAACATATATGTTCAGACACCACACTTTGAAAATGCATGTTGTAAGTTAGGTAACGCTTTTAGCCTATGTATATATGCTAACATGATTTCAATATTGTCTATATATATATATAGGCTAAGGACGTCCTTACCAAGAGTTTGGTGCAGACTTCTTTAATTTGATCCACTTTTCAATCAAATTTTCTCATTTTAACCATTCAAAATCTAGATATATATATATGTATGTATGGATTATCTCTATAAAATTTCAGCTGTTTTGTTAAGATCTCGAAAATGTATAAATACAATGAACAAACTGATTTGTTCAACCTGAACTGTTCGTGTTCTTTTATGTAAATCACAGTTTTGAATGCCTTAACGATAACCAAATTAGCTGAAATTTTGCAGAGATGATCTACTCATATATATGTAGAAACTGAACGGTTAAGATAAGAAAATATGATTTAAAGGTTTGCCAATTCAAGAAATTATTACTAAAGCTTAGGTAAGGACGTCCTTACCTGAGAAAAATCATATATATATATAGTCCTTATCTAGAGCGAACCTTCACTCTGAAATTAAAGTGTGAAGGTCCATATTTCGCTCATTTTTCGGTCACATTTTTCGATCATAGCTATTCAGTATCTAAATATATATGTCATGATCACCTCCACAAAAGTTTCGTGTAATTTGATGATTGTTTGGGTACTGAATTAGATTAAATAAGTCAATAGAACAAAATTTGTTCACGTAGGCCATTCGTGTAAATTACGATTATGAAAGACCTAACGATCACCAAATTAGATGAAACTTTGTAGAGATGATCATAACATATATATCTAGATACTGACTGGCTATGATTGAAAAATTTGACCGAAAAGTGAGCGAAATATGGACCTTCACAATTTAATTTCAAAGTGAAGGTTGGCTCTGGATAAAGACTATATATATATGATTTTACACATATATATCTAGATACTGACTGGCTATGATCGAAAAATTTGACCGAAAAGTGAGCGAAATATGGACCTTCACACTTTAATTTCAAAGTGAAGGTTCGCTCTGGAAAAAGACTATATATATATATATGATTTTACATATATATATATATATATGTTTATATATATAAACGTCAGTACCTTAGTTAAGGTACGGATTTTCATATTTGATCAAATTTTCTCATCGTAACCGTTCAATATTTATGTATATATGAGCAGACCATCTCTACCAAATTTCATCTAATTTCGTTGTCATTAAGGTATACAAAATGTGTTCAATCCATGAATGAACCAAATCTGTTCATCTGTAACCGTACGTTCTTTCAACACAAAATCATAGTTTTGAATGCCTTACTGATCACCAAATTAGTTGAAAATTTGTATGGATGATATATTTATATATACCTAGATATTGAACGGTTAAGATGAGAAAATGTGATCAAAAAGTGGATCAAATATGAAAATCCTTACCTTAGCTTAAAAACGGACGTCCGCACCTGATAATTTTCCTATATATATAATCAACCCCATAGCGACAATTTGATGTGAAAAACGCTTTTCTCAATGGAAATCTAGATGAAGAGGTGTACATGGATATGCCCCCAGGTGTCAAGAAGAGTCCGAGCGACGTCAACAAAGTGTGCAAGTTGAAGAAATCTCTATATGGACTCAAACAATCTCCGAGAGCTTGGTTTGGAAGATTCTCAAAGTCCATGAGGTCTTTTGGGTACCGACAGAGCAATTCTGATCATACCTTATTTATCAAACGCAATAGTGGTAAGATTACTGCTCTGATTGTGTATGTTGATGATATGATTGTTACATGAGATGATCTCAAAGAGATGGATAAGTTACAAAAGTGTTTATCAAAAGAGTTTGAGATGAAGGATTTTGGGCAGTTGAAGTATTTTTTGGGCATTAAAGTTGCAAGGTCTAACAAAGGAATTTCACTGTCACAGAGAAAACATGTCCTTGATTTGCTTGCCGAAACAGGGATGTTGGACTGCAATCATATTGAAACACAAATCAAATTATTCTTTTCTAGTTGGTATATATATATATATATATATTCAAGGTCCTAGAAATAGTCAAAAAAAAGAGATCCCTCATTAGAAGGACCCTGTGTATTAGGGCATTTCTAATGAGGGATCCCTTTTTTTGTTCATTTCTAGGGATAGGCCTCCACCATTAGATCTGTTTTTAATGAGCTTGGATGGTTGAGATTAAAACAAAAAGCTTAACACTTATTTCAAACCTACACCATTCAACATCATTAAAAATAAATCGAAACTTTGGATGACTTAACGATCACCAAATCACATGAAATTTTATAAAGGTGATCTACTCATGCAGCCCAACAAACTGAACGACGGAGATGCCGAAATTTGATCAGAAAGTTGGTGTAATAACTTATCCCTAGAAATAGTAAAAAAAAGATTCCTCATTAAAAGGACCCTGTGTGTGTGTATGTATATATATATATATATATATATATATATATATATATATAAGTAGCTACTAGCTACACTCATTGCCACCACATTTGAAATTATAAATGGCATCACCATATGGCATATTCATGATCTTACCTCTTAAATTGTGTACTTGCTAAGTGATTAGTATACTTGGATCAAATGCATATATGATACAAGGTTTTGGCTATTCAAATGTGTATGCATCCCACCACTTGAACGAAATTGATTTCTATTTAAACATGATATTGCTTAGATTTCTAATCTCCTCTTCATTGTACTTTTCATTGTACTTGGAGGTAATTGAATCACTCAAAACCAGGTATTCTCATGCCCACAGCACCCCTTGGTGCCCTTATAACGCCCTTTGTTGTCCCAGGACAGCGCCCCATGGTGCCCCTCATAGCGCTTTATACGCCCCCCCGGATAATGCCTTTTGGTGTCTCCAATGTGCCCTATGGTGCCCCAGACGGTGCCCCTTAGTGTGCCCTTTAGTGCCCCTCAATACACCCTTTGGTGCCATCCAATGCGCTCTATGGTGCCCCGGATAGCAACCTTTGGTGCCCCTTAGTGCGCCCCTTGGTGCCCCTAGTGTGCCCCTTAGGTGCCCCGGACAACGCTTTCAGCACACCCTTTGGTGCCCTGGACAACGCCCTTCGCGAGCCCAGCGCTCTTTTTAGTGTCCCACATTTTGGTGTCCAGCCACTGAGCCTTAGGCGCACCCCATAGCACTCTAAATGTCCTGTCGTTGCACTCTTGGTATCTCGCCACTTTTCGACATAAGATGAGTGAAATACTAACTATTAATACACGCTCTTTCAAAAGAGTTAATGCCATGCTTCAATTGTCGAAACTTATACGTCATTGAGCATGTTCACCGAATGTAATGTGTTATTAGCTAGTAACATGACTGCTAGTATTGGCTTTGATTACATGCATGATTCTATGATGTTATGCTTAGAGATGTTGTGACATTAAGACTTTTAACTAAACTATGATGGAGTTACCAAGTGTAAGCAAATACTAGCATAACTACGACTTGGATAGGGTCCGACTTTCAACTACCTTAGCGCCGTAAGAGTGCAACTACCTTACAAAATAAGAGACTTTCAACTACCGCATAGCCGTAAGAGTTCAACTACCTTACGTGATAAGAGACTCCACTCTTTAAGCAATGCCTACGCCCTCATAACACCCAACTTATAACCCCATTATTTTTTAGTTAATCATTGATCATTACCTCGTCATGCGAATGAAACATGCTTCTAAATTTTCTCTTGTTGTGGCATTAGAACAAGATGCATGCATAGACTTTACTATGTCATCCACTATGTTGACCACACAAATATCCAAGCGCTCTCTCGTTAAATAGCAAAACTCGGGGACTTATACGTATTTGTATGTTTAAATGAAACATGATTATCCTAACTATTATTCTTGGGCAAACTCTTGTTCACCAAACGTCAATGCCAAGAATAAAGATAATACTTTAATGATTTCATTTAGCAATAGGACAACTCCTTTATCGTCATAAAAGTGCAACTATCTTACGAGATACATCTCCGGATAAAACGCCAGCTCCCTTATCGCCATAAGAGAACGACAATATTTTCTTTATTATATGTGTGCAGAAAAACAAACATAATATGCAGAATAAAATGATGAGACAACAAATGCAGTGAGACTTCGCCATCTTCGAAAAAGGTGACATATACCGTTGAGACCCTACTTGATTGAGGAGCTCGGGGACTAGTTGGGCTAGATGTCACATTGACATTACTTATGCTTGGTGACTTGGGTTTTAACTTCCCAACTAAGAAGACTCCCTTACTTTGGGACTTCGGGGGATTGTTCGGGTAGACACTAATATGCTTATACCATCAAACATAAGTAACACTTTTTATGTGGGTTCACAAACCGTCATACAAGCTACGCAATGGTACCTAGAAGTCGCCAATACGATGTCGGGAAGTCACATTACTGGCCTCACCATGTCCTCACGTAACACATTTTTGACCTCTTGTCTCACATCGAAAATATATAAAGGAATGAAGTCTCATTCTTCTATATAAGGAGACTCCCTGATTCTTATTAGAGACATTCAACATTATGATTACTACTTGTAATAGTTTAAGGAGTTACTTCGACACCCAACACTAGTAAATGTTAAGTGGACGTAACACCCATCAAAAATAAGGTAACTCACTACAGATCTTGTATTATTGTTCTGATATGGCCATTAGACACACTCACCATAAACCGTATCTAACAACAGTTGAAGAAAGAAGCCACACACTGGTTCATTTGTTTGGGAATCGTACGAGTTTTAGCGAATATAGTGTCGAGCTTTTCTCAGAGCTCACATCGATGGATACCTATCCTCCTCCGATCGACCTCACATGCGTGCCCTCTCTCTCTGAGTGATGGTGATAAAAAAAGTAAAGGGGGTTTGGTTTCATTGAAGGAAGCAAAGAACATGGTGGCAAAGTGAGAAGTTGCAAAGGGGAACCATTGAGATAATCAAGTATTAAGAGTTTAATAATGAGGTTTAGCTCTTCGATGATGATTAGTTTTTGTTATTAGCTCAAACATCTGTGCATTTTCCAATATGTAATGCTAATGATGATGCAAATCATGCAAAGGGTCGGGAATTTGGACCGGATAATCAAGCGGGTCTAATCACGTTTAATTAAGTAGATCAGATTTCTATTCTTCTGTAGCTAGGTTAAGTAGTATACTCCCTCTACATTCTACCATGTGCACCAACTATTCTATTTTCTTTTCTTGCTTTTTCAATATGCTAGTTGCTAAACATCAAGTGTTTAAACCCAAAGACACAATATCAACATCAACTATTAACCAAAGACCAAAAAATGCCAACCATGACCAGCGAAAATCAAATATTAAAGGCTGGTAGAGGCTGAGTGAGATATGGCTGGAAATCCATTTCAGTGTGCTGAATTAATTTGTGTTGTAAGATTTTTGAAATTACAGAGAATACGTTGACCGCACCTAATATGGCGAAGGTATGACGGGTAAAGTAGAACAATTTTCGAGTCTAGGAAGCCTTTAACGAGTACTTTGTGAAATTTTGATTGTTGCTCTCTGATTTTGTTGAAGTTAATATTTTCATGGGAATACTAAAAAATCACAGAAGTTATGATTAACCGTAGATATTTTTTTTCCACTTGTTATGTTGTTAACTCCACTCAAACCATTAATTAGACCTTCTGTATTTAAAGTACATTTGAAATCTTTTAATTAGATCTCTTATATGTTACCTTGATTCCTATATAAGGGCAAAAATTTATTGTAATCAATTAAGATTTTCTAGAAGTAAGAAATATAGAGATTGCAAATATTTGCTTCGAATATTTAACTGAGTTTTCTTTTTTCTCGTTCGCCACAATAAATTGATTAGCGAATCATACTTTTTATCAAATACAAGAGTAGAGACACCCAAATTCTAACATTGTATCAAAGCCATGTTGATCAATTTCAACTAGGGTGTGCCATCTGTTAGATAAAAAACAAACACTTTTATTAAGTTTTCTACTACTACAATGACGACACAAGAAAATAGTTTAAGGGTTAGAGTTCCTATTTTCATAAGAAAGAACTTTGATTTCTGAGTTATTACGAAGAAGACCATGTTCATATCTCGAGATCTATTGAGTTATCTGAAAGAAGGCTATGCATTTTCAGCAGCTCAAGAGATGTCAAACGCTCAACGAACTAAGCTCAACGAACTAAAATGTGTTCCCTTAATCGGAGAAGACTGTGAAGAGCAATAGGTGCACTTGATATACAAGCTCAAGAATTGTAAGTTCTACATTCAATAGGGTCAAGCAGCACACCTGGTAATACACTTTCAAAGAAGTAGGAGCAAAATTAACAGGGACTCTAGCAGGTAGAACATGTTTGTTTAGTCTCTGGCAGCCATGCCAAGAAGTGTTAAAGTGCATCCAATCACAGTATCAAGCAACTGCAACTTTGTGAGTTTTGAGGTCCTTCAAACCATTGATCCCATATTAGATTTATAGGTCCATATGTTCTGCAATCAAGGACAGTGCATTAGACACTGAACCAACCCCTTTAATACAAGTGAAGAGACTGGTTATAGAACTTGGTACTTACACTGGGAGTAGAAGATCCGGCCTGCCTTCGATGTAGGGTAGCAATCTGAGGGACACCAAGAAAAAAACCATCAATTATCATTGAGCTTATCATAGTAGTCGTGTTAGGACAAGACACTAATTAAGAACAGAAGGTGCTAACAAGAATGAACATCACTGATACTTACTCCGAACATATGGTGGAAACGTTTTCAGTATTTTCAAGTTCTCCCAACTCTTCCTGGAAAGCAAGAAATAAAGTAACATAAAGATGCAATTCAAGCAATCAGTGGCAGAGCCAGGAATTACAAACGAGTGGGGCATATTAATAAAAATAAAAATTAAATAAAATAAAATTAATAATATTTAAAATTAATTTCGGGAGATGACTTCTTTAAGAGGTATTTGAATTACTATCATTGTTCTTTTTCTTCTTCTTCTTCTTCAGTGGACGTGGTGATTTCTCCAAGGTGTCTGAAACTGCCGATCCTTCTTCAATAGGTTTGTCTATTTTCTGTAAGTATTTCAACATTTTGAATTACTCTCTTCAATATAAGTTGTAGTAATCCATCGTACTTGACTATATATAAATGCATTATACTTGCTATGGATTTCTTTTGCTACAAAGAATTGTATTAAATATGTAAATCTATTACTAAAAGGAAATAAAAAAACTTAATTTAATATTAATAAAAGAAAAAATATGACAATAAATAAGCACCAAAGGAAAAATGATTGTTGTAAAAAAAAATAGAAAAAAGATCGACCATGACCACATGAATAGTTATCCAAAAAAAAAGAATGGACCAGGACCACGTGTATAGTATATATAATATATATTCTGATTTTTTTTTCTTTTCTGATCCCAAATAATAGATATATTATAAAAAAAATTAAATGCTGAATGGGGCACTAGTTATAAAAATGGGACACGTGCCCCACAGGTGTTGTACATGCCTCCGCCCCTGCAGGCAGTCTATACGATCAGAAGAAAGACTTTCTGAAGAATATCATACATACATATAGTACTGTACATGTCTATTGACAATTTGGCATACATGTCAATGTGCAGGAGACAGGCTTTGTGATGTGTATAAAATTAGAAAATTATAAACCCAATATATTGACCTAATTGTTAGTGTTCTAGCACAAGAACTATAAGTATCTGCCATAGATGGAGTTTAGAAAAGCTCCAAATGACAAATATAACAAGAATAGAATATCAAATATCCAGAAAAAAAAAATTATACACATACAACCAAGAATCTACTCGATAAATTTTAGCAAGACTAGAGAATCCCTCACAGCATCTATGGTGTGGCCTGTGAGACAGTGAGATTAAAACTAAATGCATCAGATTAACAGGGAATTCTGAAGCTAAGTAAGAGTGATGTCGATAGCACATTGTAGAACTGTGGGCAGAAGATGGTACTATACCACAAAATTCTCAAGGGAACGTATTTGTTAAAAGCCTTAAAAGTTAAAACACAACTAAATGCTGCAATTGTAATCTTCAACAATCGATAACTAGTCATCAATCAAGTGTATTATTTGCACAGTAAAGAGGTGGGTGAACTTAAGTGGATGATCTACCGAAGTTTCAACGAGTTAAATATACCAGACTGAAGAAGCATGACTTTGCCTATGAATCATCTCTTGAAATACATCCAATGTGGAAGAGGTCAACTTTTTTTGGTCTTGACTAGCATCAATCTGTTGAAGAATTGATCTATATTGTTCAGCTATATCAAAATGCTTCTTCATCTCTTTCCTCTCAACAATCAAATAAATGATCATTCTTTCCTGAACTTAAAACAATCATCCATGCCCGGAGAGTGGAAAATCTCAAGGTTAACCCTCTTACAGACCCTGAATCTCAACATGTAGTCAAAAACCCATTTCCCCATTTACGGACAACTTTTATTTCTCCATCTGAACTCAAAAGAAGCATATGTCTTGGAAAGTGTATACAACACCCCTTTCTTCTTCAACAAAAAAAGAAAAGGAACTTTCTTTCCCAGCCATTAGTACCCGAAATGTGAACATTATACTAGCAATTATTGAAAGAAAACAGCTTTATTGCTATGTACAAGGAACAAAATGAGCAAAAGGGAATTGGAATCGGAACCTCAAAAAGACAAAACAACGAACTGGGAATCTATAGAAAACAAGAACAAAGTGCATTAAGAAAGAACCTGCAAGAATTTGAGTTCTTGTTCGAGTCGGTTGAGTTCAGCAAGAATCCGATGCCGTCCTTTGTTGTCAGTTGAAGTAGCAGTGGCAAGCTGTGCCTGTTGTTCGTCCACAGACGACGCCGTATCGGAAGCCATTTGTTCTCTGCTCTGCTCAGAAACTCAACTCATTAGAACCCCATGTTTTCATAGCAGAAAGCAACAGCATACAGATCTCGTGAGTTAGAGAAAGAGAGTTATGCAGAGCGAATTTTTGTACTGGGTGTTCGACTTCTCTATGTTTCAACTGTAAAGTCTCGAAATTTTACCCGGAAAGAAAGTGGTTGACCCCGTTACACTCAATTTATTAGATTTATTTTAAGTTACATCTAAATTTATTAATTAAGTTTGTTTAAATAAATAAGCTTATTATTTAAAATAAAAAATAAAACCTATTTTTTCTAGAATTACAGAAGTTGTCATTATCTTTAGGTGTTAATAAAATGGTAAATCCATGAAGGTATGAACTCTAAACCCTAAACCCTAACCCCTAATCCCTAAACCCTATATCCTAACCCCTAAACCATATACCCTAACCCAAAACTCAATTCATCTATTTGTAATCTAACTTAAAGGTTATAAACATAATTCATGGTTAATACCTACACTATAAACACAAATTAAAATGTAGAAAACATAATTAGATCAGAATGACAAAATCGTTAGAAAAAAATGGTGACAAATTTTAGTTTTAAAAATAAAACTTATAAGGCATGTTAAATAATTTAAATTGAGTGTAAATTAAAATAAAATATGTAAATATCTTAAAAGATGCTTAATTTTTTAGATTTTTTTTTTCTAATTTCCTAAAAAAACTACTAATATCCTTAAACTAATGGCCTTGGCTTTAGAAAGAGGCTCCTGCTCTTTGTTCCCACTGTGGAAATGGCCTGCCTTTCTTGCTGTCTGCCGCCATCTATTTTACATCGACTCGAATACTCGATGACATCTTCTAGTCTTGCTACTTCCATATGTACCACGTTTGACAGTTCAATTTTGAAGGAAAATGAACTATTAGGATTTTGGAGTCAATAGACTTGTCAAAACAAAACACAAAAAAGAAAAATTAAACATATGTCGTGAATTCTTAGACTAAAACCCTTTATCTTAACTATATATATATAAATAGGGACACAATAATCGTGTAAAATAAACGAAAATGAGACCCGATTCCAAAAGTCAGTTTCTTCGGAAAAATGTGAATGTTAAGTTAGCTTTTTCACTTTTCAATAACATTACGTAGGGAGACAATGTTAATCCCTTCTATAGTTACCCAAAAAAAGAACATAAAATTTCGTTGAAGTTGGTTTCAAGGGGTTCTCAGTCGAGATTTGTTGGTGCATGTAGCTTTCATCCTGAGCTCAAGGCCTCTTTATATCAAGAAACTAAAAGAAACAATATATATCGTCGTCACACCTCTCCTTCATTCTCACGCTCTAATATTAGAGATCTCTCTCCTCCGACAATGCTGCCTTTCATCTCTGGCTCCGGCGAGGTCCTAGAGCTGCCAGAAGACAACAGACTAATTCTGAAGCACATCAACCAAGACCTGAGCTATTAGGCTCCTCGTTCTCGTCGGTCGCCATCCCAGTAGTCGCTGCCATCATCGAAGATCAAATCTCATCGCCGTCGTAGATCGAAATGTCACAGTTGTCGTAAATCGAAATCTCACCGTCGCCGTAGATCGAATTCTCACCGCTGTCGTTGTTTGTAACATCGTCCGTCATCAATTGGAATCTCGCCGCCGTCGTTTGGAATTTGCAACAGCAACAACAAGAGCCACAAAAAACACCGAGGTTAGACCAGGACTCCTATCTGCATTCTCTCATCCGCCTTTGAAAATTATATCTCTCTCTCTCTCCAACATTGGACGAGCTCGCCATCTTCAGCATCCTTCACTTAATCGGGTTTGCTGTGTTTTTCTGGTTTTTTTTCTCGTGCATCTGAAGCATCTCTTGTGAGATGGAGTCCCATTCACCGAGACCTCTCAACTGGGTATACTGTCTTCTCACATCCCACACATTTATCTTTGGTACCACCAAACAAGCTTGAAACTGCCTTGATATTCTCATTCTCAACAGGTTTTTCTGGTTTCAAAATAATTGGTGTGCTTGTAGGTATTTGAGGCGTCTGAATCACATCCATAACTCATTTTTTCCTTTCCTTTTGTAATAAAGGCATAATGAAAGAACAAAAAATGAAAGGTGAAACTAGTTATAACTGATTATTAGGAGTCGATAATCAAGTTATTGGGGGTCGGTAACCTGATTATTAGGGTCAGTAACTTGATTATTTTCTGACAGTTCTTCATTTAATATTACATTAATCTGAAATAAGTTGATTATTAGGGGTTGGTAATTGATTATCAGGAGTCAGTAACCCGATTATTGGGGTTAGCGACTCGATTATCAGGGGTCAATAACTTAATAAAGTGATTATTTTGGGTCAATAACCTGATTATTAGGAAACAGAAATCCTATGACGATGACCGTAGAAAATCCGACGACAAGATTCCGGTGACTGGATTTCGACATCGAGATTCTGTTGATCAGAATCTGGCAGCGGGTGACTGGAATCCGGCGGCCGGTGACAGGAGTCTTGCAAGACTCTGACAAAGTCTTCTCTCTCACACTTTCTTTATGTATAAGAATTAAAGGTAAAAATGTCTTGAAAAATATTACTTTATTATAGTTTAAATGAATATTTGTGTATTTAGACATAAATAAATGTATTTTTCATTTAATTAAGATTTAAAACCTTATTTTTATTAGAATGAGGTTTGACTTTTTTTATGTATTTGTAAATGGTCGGTAGCCCATTTAACAAATATCACCAAAACTATATGAATTGATGTTATGGTGGAGTTGTACTCTCTTTCAATTGCTTAGATCGAGCAAGATTTCAACAAAGCCCACGTACCTTAACCCCGAAAATTGTATAAACCGTTATGTACGTTATTAATGATAGTTTATACGTGATATAACAAAAGCCTAATTGAAATATCTATACATCACTTGTATTTCACGAAGCATTATGGATCTTATATGAGGCTTGGGTTAAGTACTTAAGTTGCAAATGAGGCTTTTAGGGATCCATGTCTTAAATAGAGCAAACAATTTTATCAATGTTTTTCCACAAACAAGGTAGCTCCATTTCAGTCTCATAGTAGAACATTTCCAGCCGAGGCTTCAAAATGCGAGGAGAGATGCCAAAGGTTAGTTTGTTGACTTCATCAGTTAAACCATTAACTTAGAAAAATTTTCTTTATCTTCTTTTTAATCTCATAAGTGATTAATTAAGATTTATTAACATATCCATGAAGAGGATAATTGTTAGATCCAAAAGTAAATGACGAAAGCCCATTTATGAAAGCACAAGTGGACCGATACCTGCGGTCAGGAAGGTCAGAGAATGCTCAGAAAGTCAAATGCGCTCGCAAGGAGGGCACTAACGAAACACGCTCGCGAGGGGAGATAGTTTGCTCGCAGGAGGAGACGCACTTGCGGAAGAGGATGTATATCATGGAAAACACTCTAGCGGGAGGAAAAGCGTTCGCGAGAATATCAAAAGAGAGAAAACACGTGACCACAAGAGATTGAGTTACAAGCGGAAAAGTATTGAGCTTAGAGAATTGGGTTTTAAGAGGTTGTCTTGCATTATAAGGAGGATTCCTAAACCCTAGCAGTATGGTGCCGTGCCTTGATTCACAAGTAAACATCTACCCTAGTGTTCACTATATAAAGGGGTTAAGCTACAAGAAAAAAAAAACAACGATATCTATCAACAAACAGACAACAACTTCGCCACGCGAACGTCTTCAAGCCTCTCCGGAGCAACCAAGCCTGATCCGTCAGCAACCGTAGCCTGATCCGTCAGCTGCACAAGGGACTTAATCCGTTAAGTCTGACAGGTTTCAATCCGTTGAAATCTTACTACTCCCCTGTTCAATCCGTTGAGCAGTTTTACTCCCGCAACCAGTTCTGGAGAATCTGTTCGCCAGTCCATATCCTGCATATCTTGATACCCGCTGGTTAGTATTCTTGCATACTAAGTAAGATTCGGCCATCCGCAAAGGTTGGAGAAAAATCCTAGAGGGACTTTTCCCTTGTAGGTCTGAAAAGAGAACCCAGCACAGAGGAAGAAGATCGGCGTCTGTCACGATCGCTGTGATAAGAAGTCAGAAGAGGGACGCAAGCAGCATCCAACTTCAAGGTTGTACCTGACCCAAAAGTACTGGCACACCTAGCACAAATATACAAGCCGGTTGTTTGAAGGACTGCAAATTCTAGACCAAACAATAATATTACAAAATATACCATAGGCCATCAACTACAAATTTGATACATCTCCAGAGAAAGGAGATGCTCTTACATGCTTCGCTTGTTTTATTTGAATGCATTATGTTTCCATATAGAAACGCATAACCAAAATCAGTTAATGAGTTTCACCCCACAACATTTAGGCTTTACTTGGCACCGCAGCAAAGTCGTCCATGTCATAAACTGAGTTGTGCTTAGAACCATTGAACTTTTCTCCATCTCCCCACAATGCATAAGCTTCTTCCCCATGAATTGCATCATCCCCTATTTTCAAGTCGTCTTCTGTCATCCTGAGCGTAACGATGAGCCTTAGCAAGCAGATTAAGCTGGTTATTACAACGTTCACAACAACCACAAACACAATTCCGAGCAGCTGAATTCCCATTTGCTTCAGCCCTGCCATAAATCGGCGGTCGTGGATGCCGTAGGCAAGGCCAATGTAGTGTTGACAGTTATCCACTAGATAGAAAAGACGACACAATTTGGGACTAGAAAAGAAGCCGGTCAGGATACCGCCTAGGCTTCCGGACACCGCGCGCGTGAGTGTGGAACACGGCCATGGTGTCGTCTACATGTTCCAGGAGACTGATTTTCTTGTGGAGGATCATCATTCCCATTATGATTGCTGCCCAACCTTGCACCACTCCTGTTAAACATTATGCACTCTATCAATTAGTTTTCACGTCTCAACTTATATAAATGGAAACAAGAGGGTTATGGATTTATTATCTTACCCGCAGCTGGAGTAATACAAACTAAGCCAGTGATCATGCCTTGTGTAGCTCCAATCACAGAGGGCTTCCCAAAGAAAATAATGTCGAGGACGAGCCATGTGAGCAAACTAGTGGCAGTGCATACATGGGTGTTGAGGACGGCTAGAGATGCGTCCATGCTGACATTGTAGGGATCTCCACCGTTGAATCCACTCCATCCCATCCAAAGTAGTCCAGCTCCTACCAGCATAAGCAAAATGTTGCCCTAGGTCCAACCTAAAAACTCATAATTAAAATAAAAGTTAGCAAAAACAACATGGTCACGCTCATGTCAGGGAAAATTCTGGTATCCCCACCGGCTTTTCCCGTTAGTTTCCCTTTGTTTGGACCCTTTTCTTAGTTCTCTATGCCAAAACCTGTTCCAGTTCAATTCCGTGACCAGATTCTCTCCTTCTCAACGTAAGCTCCACGTAGATTTTTCCCATTCCCCCAACACAGCACAGCACAACACAACACAACACAACACAACACAGCACAGCACAGCACAGCACAACACAGAAGCACACACATACATATTCACTCTCACACTGTTGGACTCGTAACTCAGTTCTGTCTTTCAGATTGAGACTCTGTAGCTTTCCTTCGTGGGTTCTGCTCCAGTTGACCAAACCACGGCCTCTGCGATGCTCAACGGGGCCGAGCATCTCACACTCCGGCGAGGTCTCTCCCCAAACGGATTGGGTTTTGTTGGGTCAGATCTTCACGGGAAGCAGTTTCTGAAGATGGGTTTGGTCTCAACCACTAGAATCTCCAAGTGTGGTGCTAGAGCCATTGTGCCCAAGTGTAGTGTCTCGGCTTCCAGGCCTGCTTCACAGCCCAGGTTCATTCAGCACAAGAAAGAGGCTTTCTGGTTTTATAGGTTTCTGTCTATTGTTTATGACCATATCATAAACCCGGGGCATTGGACTGAGGACATGAGAGACGATGCGCTTGAGCCGGCTGATCTTAACGACAGGAGAATGATTGTCGTTGACGTGGGTGGTGGTACTGGGTTTACGACTTTGGGGATTGTTAAGCATGTGGATGCTAAGAATGTGACGATTCTTGATCAGTCGCCTCATCAGCTGGCGAGGGCTAAGAAGAAGGAGCCTTTGAAGGAGTGCATGATCATTGAGGGTGATGCTGAGGACTTGCCTTTTCCGACTGATTCTGCTGATCGATATGTGTCTGCAGGAAGGTACATTTGCTTATGTTTCTTCATGTGTTGATGATTTAGAGATTGTGTTTCGATTTAGAGGCTAGAATGTAAACTTTGTGTATTATACATGCAGTGAAGTTCATTTATTGGATTGTTTTGTGCCAAATAGCTGTGGTATATAGTGTGATTACAGGGAGAGTTAAACATGCAAAAGTCGAATTAGGGAATAAGAGTTTCTGTTTTCATAAACCCCATTGGCGTTGTGGTCAATTGGTCATGTATTGTCTAGGCTGGCAATTTGGTTTTCAAATGCACGTTGTGTTTCAATGCTTGAACGGTAGAAATTGCAGGATGGTTTTTCTCTTATTTTGTCCTGAATTCACACAGTTATTAATGTTCTGATGGATCCCGTTTTCTCAGTATTGAGTACTGGCCAGACCCACAGCGTGGCATCAAGGAAGCATACAGGGTCGTGAAGCTTGGAGGAAAAGCATGCTTGATTGGTCCTGTGTACCCAACGTTTTGGTTGTCTCGCTTCTTTGCAGATGTATGGATGCTTTTCCCAAAGGAGGAAGAATACATTGAATGGTTCGAGAAGGCTGGATTCAAGGATGTCCAACTGAAAAGGATTGGCCCAAAATGGTACCGTGGGGTTCGCCGCCATGGATTGATAATGGGGTGTTCTGTGACAGGCGTTAAACCTGCATCGGGGGATTCTCCCTTAAAGGTAGTTTGTTTTAGCGATCTCTATTCAGACTTATTTCTGATATTACTCTTCTGAGTTGGATTCCTATTAGTTTATAGCCTTTAGATTTTATATTCGTGTATGCATATAGTATCAACTTTGATGCAATCAGAAGCGCATCTATTTTGTGGTAGTTTAATTACTACATTGACCATGCTACTACTTCGTATACAAAAGGGAAACTTGCACAAGTCTATGGAGTTCTTGATCACTGTGAATCAGGGAACTGGAATCTTGTTGCTATCAATTTAAATCAATGTCGACTAGCGGTACTGAGAAGCAGATTGTGTCTGCACTTTCAAATTCAAACCAAATGCAAAATGCTTTGGTTATTGCTTTTGTTATTTATTGTTCATGTTATCTGATATATTGTTCCTTCATATTCTAATTTTTGTTGGATCTGTCTTGTGTTTTGATGCAGCTCGGACCAAAAGCGGAAGATGTGTCAGAGCCTGTAAAGCCATTAGCGTTCCTTACGCGCTTCATCTTGGGTGCCTTGGCAGGAATGTACTTTGTACTTGTGCCTATATACATGTGGCTCAAAGATCAAATTGTACCAAAAGGTCAACCAATCTAAGAGCCTCATATAATCTGATCTCGATCTCTATGTTCTTTTCGTTTTAGTCCTAGTGGATGAGCATGGTTGTAGTGTGGCATGTATGTAGAGGATAAGACTGAATCGTTGATCGCTTAATAAGTTCCCATCTCAGTTTCTATTATCAGCTGTGTAAATATTGCGCGTTTCATTTTGATAATTTGATTCTGTCTGTAGCTTTACATAGATTCATTCTCCGAATCCCAAAATTGATTCTGCAAACCCAAATTCTTATTCATTTGCATGTTCCTGTGTTCAACTCTTAAATATCTATTATACTTGATGAAGAGAAGCAAATCAAGTCTTTCACACCAGCGAAGTTTTCAGCTCCAGTTTTTCAGAATGGAAGAGGTTCTGACCCTCCAGGATTTCTTAACAGAAAAACACAGCCTCCACCATAACCGTAGCCAACCATTTCAACATCCACAAAGACCGCCGATGAGACAGCAGTCTGCGAGGAAAAGGTTGTGCTCAGGAGCCAAAGGCTGCAGTAATTTCGATTTTTCGAGCACGTGGGAAGATGAGCTGCAGGATACTCACTTACATCCTCAGGCTGGCGACAACAAGATGGGGAGGGTGGCTGCCTGGAGTCTTGTATATATCTTGTTTTTTGGTTTGCTAAGCAAAGTTGGGTTATGAAAAAAAACTAACTGAAGAAACAAGCAGTTCCCAAAAGCACAAGCAATTAGCATAATGAAGCTTTCAAGAATTCACGTCAAACGAGTCCGTAGAAAATTTCTCAATAAATAGTAGGAAATAATGACTGAATAACCAAAGGATAGCTATAAAGCTGCAAGAATCTGGGAAATCCGATGCATCTTCAATTTCAGCAAAATTAAGGAAAAAAAAGAAGAATATTACATCATCAAACGTAGCATGTTCCATTGCTCTCAACTCTGATAAGTCTGAGTACCATTAGAAGAAAAAAGAACAGCCTGCAGCCCCGCACATCCTCTGAATGAGGACTCCATTACATTCACATTCTATGGCACATGCAAAACCAAGAAAACCAAGTCCAACGAGATACCTGCATCCATTGTGTACAGATGCATGACCTCAATATATCATTTGCTTCTCTTCTCATGGACTTATATCATCATATGAGACCAACCCCCTTTTTTCAGCTGGAGAGCTTGATCTTGACTGACTGGGAGAGCTAGAAGTCTTGTTCCGACGCTTGGGTGTAGCAACTGGAGATCTAGAATCAGATACCCCTCGGCTCCTCGACCTAGACTTTGCCCTACCTCTGTCTGGAGAGCGCTGATCACTAACACGAGGTCCAAGGCGGGATTTTAGTTTATCACTTACACGAGGCCGATCCAGTGGACTACGACTACGGCTGCGACTGCGGTCCCTATACTTGCCACGAAATCCACCAGGGCTCCGAGAAATGCTCCTACTTCGACTTCTCTGGTTTCGAGATCTAGAAACACAGCAATACAATGCATCCATAAGTCAGTCTATGCCAAAATGTACAGTTCTGAAGTCATCAAAACAAAAGGTCCCTCTGACAGAAACAAGTAAAATGGACATCCTATTACCTGGGAGGGCTCCTGCCTCTTGGTGGGCTTCGGACACGCCGAGGTTGCGAGCGCTCAGAATAATTCCGGTAGCTCGAGTATCTACAGGAACATTGAAACAATAAATAAATTTCTACCCCATGCATTGCTTACTCCTAATTCAGTCACAAGATGCCAAAATTACCTAACACGGTTACTTCTGTAAGTGTCTCTTCCACCATAACGGTAAGAGTTACCCTGTGAACGCTCTGGAGATGGAGTACGGTAGCGACGTGCAAAGGCATACTGATCAGTGAAGCCACGTCCTTTCCTAATGCGCTTGGGAGTGCCATTTGGGGTTGTGCTTCTTGACAGACCCCGCTCATGGTTTGAAGTAGAAGGTTCACGAGCTTTCCGGACTGGGCTACCCAATGGACTTCTAGAAGACCTTCCTCTGTTTTGCCTGAGAGAATTCCTTGGTGGACTTCTGCCGGTAATCCTTTTAGGACTTGTGCTGCGAGACGGACTTCTGCTGATCAAATATGCAGAGCAATATTGTGAAGCAATTAAAAAGTAATAATACCAAACATGGATATTCAAATCCCGAAAATTAAAAGAAGAAAACAAGATTAAAATAAACTTCACTAAAGTATACAGGTATCAATGGTAAAAACCTGGACTTGTTCGAGTCATCTGAGTATGACTGTTGCTTAGCAGTTTTAGCTTCTGCATTGTGCCCATTAGTTGCACAAACACCATTCTGTGGAGAAATTTCATGTTCTTCCTGAGGGAACTCCTTTCCCACATCTGCAACAGCAGACAAAACATGAGTTCACATTTCACTATACAATGAAGGACTATGTTAACCGAACCTATACTCTTCATTTCTTGCACCAAGCGCAAATACACAAAAAAATAAAAAGAAACCACATAGGCTGTTAGGTAACAGAGTTACTCTTCCAGAATAAATAGATGGTATACCAAGATTTCCAGGAAGTTTCTTTTCTGCATTCTTTAAATTGCCGTTTTTACGAGAAGAAACACGATGACCATCTTTATCATAATCAGAACTGTTTCCGCTGCTTCCACTATCACTTGAACTTTTCGACCTCCTGGAAACCAGTTTATAAATCAAAATTCTACAAATAGCATTCGAGGAGAAAAATGGCAGAAAAGAGAGAAAATATTTCATCAATATAACTAGACCCCATACCGTTTTGAATTGCGCCTTGATCGTTTGGCATGCCGGCTTCTCTTCCTTTCTTTCTTTCCATTCCTTTTTTTCCTTGAACGATAATGCTTATCTCTTTTAATAGATTTCCCCTTCCTACGTCTTTCATCACTAAGCGATCTTGAGTCGGATGAATCTGAATGTGAATGTGAATCCAAATCAGAAGAATCAGAGTCAGAAGTGTCTGAATCAGAAGAATCAGAGTCAGACGTGTCTGAATCAGATGAAGAATATTTCTTGCTTCTCTTTCTTCTTTCCTTCAACAGAGATTTTTTGCTTTTTCCTCTCACCTCCTCATCAGAACTATCCTCAGATGATGAAACCTTCACTGATTTCCTCTTTTTCCCTGAAATAAAACCTCATATTGATTTAAGCAAACTCTGGTATATACAATCTGTACTGTACACGGAATATTTAAACTTGAATTACCTTTCTCTTTCTCCACTGCAATGGGGATTTTACTATTCTCAACTTCACCACAGTCTACAATTTTCACTGGTTGTAAAGGTTTTCCGCCATCTGTTCCAGCTTTCTCCATTTTCTTAACTACATCTATTCCCTTTGTAACCTTACCAAAAACAACATGTTTCCTATAAAGAAAACGAAATAAAATGCAGCTGATGAGTTTAACTAATTTTACGGTTCATGCTAGGTTAAACTAGGCATAAAATAAGTAAATTCAAATTACCCATTAAGATGTGGTGTAGGATTGAAGATAATAAAGAACTGTGACCCATTTGTATTTGGACCCGCATTTGCCATAGACAGAAGGCCAACTCTATCATGCTTCAATTTAAAAGCTTCATCTGCAATTTAATAAAAAAACATGAGCTTAACTTAGATTATAAAACATGAGTGTGCAGACATTAACAATAAGCCCACCTGCAAACTTTCCTCCATAAATACTTTCTCCACCAGTTCCTGCACATCATTCAAAGGTAGATCCTTAGAACTCTTGACCATAAATTTAGAAGGCGAACAAAGAATTCTCACAGTTGCCAAATAAAGTAAGTTAATTTACAAAAGAAATCCTACCGTTTCCAGCTGAAAAGTCACCACCCTGTATACAGATAGTCCACAATTAGATTAGTTAATACTTGCATGATAGACAATATTACAGCTATATATTGTACAGGGGCAATCACTAGATATTGTTCTCTAAGAATGTTATCATTGCCACATCGATCATTTAAATCGCAAACATTAATTATAGGTTTCAATTTTTTTAAAGCCAGCTCTGTAACCAAAGATTGAGTCTTCACAGTACAAAGCCAATACATAAAACATACCAACAAGCCATTTTAGAGAACACAGTCAGTCCAAAGTCCTGGCCATGATTTAAAAGGGCAGATCATTCAATTATCATATACAGCTGCATCTGTTGGTTCTAGCTTTTACGAGTTTGAAACAAGCTTTAGGACAGAAGATATAAATTCAGATTATCAAGACCAGCCATGTAGGACAAGATAATGGTCAGTCAGGAAGTCCAAAGCTCTGGCCAGGAAGCTTTTTAGAATATATATATATATATATATATATATATATATATATATAATTGAATCACCACTGATATGCTACCTAACTCTATAAGGCACATTCTCATGTGTTAATTGAGCATATATCTTCTCAGAAAAAAAAGAGTCGAGTGATTTTGGAGATAGTTAAGATATATCAACAAAAGTAGTCCAATTTTTTTTGTATACAGAAATCTGAGATTACATTTATTGTGTAAACAAGGACCAAGTGTTATGACCAATCATAGTGCAAACAATTCATAAATCAAAAAGAAACATACTTGGGCCATAAATCCTTTTATAATTCGATGAAATTGTGATCCTTTGTAGTGGAGAGGTTTGCCCGTAGACTTTCCAATGCCCTTCTCACCTGTAAACATAGAATGATCAACTCCAGAAATAAGACTAATATAGAATACATACATATATGAAAACAAATACAAAGAAAACATATATACATAATAATGGATACTCTTACGGACAATTCCAATGAAACTATCAGTGTAGAGGTTCACAAAACTAAGCTATATAATGCTCACAAATCCTATATCCTATTTAATTTCAAAATTTACTCCGGATAAATCCATAACAAAACCTCCTTTTCAAAGGAGTCAAAAAAAAAATGAAGCACAGATGGCAATAAAATAATTATAAAGCATAATCAGAATTGAAAAGCAAATACCTGTACAGAGAGCCCTAAAATTTTCTGCTGTCTTAGGAGCAACATCCGCGAAAAGCTGCACATTCAAACAAGCATGTTTAACCTATCTAAACTAAATAAAGCCAAGTTTCAATTGAACACAAAGTGTCACTGCCCTTTACATACCTCGATGACAATTCTTTCGGTCGGGGCCTCATTAATTGATACATCTAAGAAGACAATGGGGTTCGCTTTCTTGCTCATATCTTTCTCCTATTTCGTAGATAAAGAAAAAAACAGTAAACAGAACAGAACAATGTGATACAGACAGCCTAAACTCATGCCACAACACACGCGATCTATTATCAATATTGATCTCCCATTAGTAATCTACATTGACACAATGAGAGTTTGGGATATGTAACGAATAGTATTGACAGCTCAACTTCCATAAATGTGTATCAGATTATCAAATAAAGTTAATTCTCGAGGTATCAACCTAAACCAAAACTTGATGTAAATCCAATAAACTGATAGAACATAAACCCTAAACCACAATTTTTCCTCATATCCACTCCAATCGGAATCGAGCCGCGAACACTATTAAAAGCCTAACCTATTCCGACCTAGGGATTCAATTAGTTGCTTGAGCTGCGCTACTGGAATATATCCAAGTGTAGAGTTCTGCTTGCTTTCGACTTGATCTTAGTGCAAAGAGCTAGGGCAATAGAAATTCAAGCTTACGTTGAGAGTTCGGGTCGGGTCGGGGCCCGGATTCGGACGAAGCGGATACGGCGGTGGCGAGTCGATGGCTTCACCCCAGCGAGACAGAGATTTTAACTATCTGGGGCTTAGGATGATTAGGTGCTGCGCGGAGTATGCTATTGAGTATGCTTATCCACTTGTGGAAAGCCACGTGTAAACTGGCTTCGGTACTTTAACCGACTTGGACAGTAAAATTTATATTTAGTTACTGCCGTAGATTCCCTCTCTTTTTACCGTTGTCACACACTCATTTGGCTATGAGCTTGCTCAAGGAGTTCATGATAGTCTCTGTTAGTGTGAGTCCTAGTCTTAATATGATTATAAAGTATAATCAAACTAGGATTGTGTAAGTTTTTCTGTGTAATTAGTTTCCTTATAGGATTACAACTATTCTTATATATAAATAAGACCCTAGAGACATAGTTTTTAGGTGTGGTGTGATGTAGATCGTTGAGAGTTCTGATCTTAGAAGCTGAAAGCTATGGTAGATCATATGTGTGTGAGATATTTAAAAGTAAAAGAGATATGAGGATGTTCTACAATGCCAAGAAATATGTGAGAAATATGTGTCTCCTAATTCTACTCCTATCTTCGTTCATTCATGCTTTTTATTAATTAATATATTTTGGTATCATTGCAATTCAAGTTTATATAGTAAAATATGTAAGTTATGGCTCGGTATTTCGTCTCCCGGTGTCTTTTAGTCATATTTAGCCTGAAGCTAATTTTCTTATGCTATCATTGCTTACCTTGGCCACTTTAGACCTTCGCCTTCGTTTTGGTTGTTGCCCGTGTGTGCATGTCCTCCTTTCCAATTTTTTTTTATCGAGTACGTATGATTTTGTTTTTGTAACTTTTTTCGTCTTTCCCTATTAAAAAAGGAAAAGAAAATTTAAAAATAATAAAAACATATATCATACATATCTGAGTTGATCTATTGAAGCAGCGCCATGTTGAGGTAATGTACACTAAGCTGTACGTGCTCAATTAGCATTGGATCTAAATTTTAGTAGTTGAGAATGACAGGGAAGGTATAATCATTTGTCCTATAGACATTTGGGCACCACCAAATGGAGAATCAACCAAAGTATGGATTGAGGCAAATTCTCTCTTCATATGATCGATCATTTCTTTCTTGTTTGAGTCCCAAGCAACCGATGCCTGTAGTTGGCTCTGAAATATGAAAGAGCATAGGATTGTCGATTCATGCAACAATTCTTTGTGCAGCCACATCCATTCGAAAAGGGTCGCATTCACACAAGCCAGTGTGTTCGGTGTGAAAATGGATTTTCTCGAACAACCAAGCTTAAGGGCGTGCCAGTACCTATGGGTCAGGTACAACCTTGATCTTGATGCTTGTTCGCCTTTTGTCTTCTTCTCAAAAGATTGTCGTACAAGCATTGGTCAGACCGACACTTAGGTTCTTCTTAGACCTATCTGAAGAACAACTATTATTTTTCTCCTCCTCTTACGAAGTGGACGTTCCTATTCAGACCGGTGTAGTTGAGCAGAGCTAAAAATCGGGAGTGTACTGCGTTCGTCAAAGGGTTCCTTGACAAACCGGGAATATTTGCTAGAGTTCTCACTCCAACAATGGTTTTTGCAGGTAATCGCCTACGGATAGGGCTTTATGAAACCGTGGTGGACTGTTCGCTCACGGATGAGGCTTTGGTGAGGTAGCAGCAGATAATGCCGACGGGTCGGGTTTTGGTGAGTAGCAACGGGGAATGCCTACGGATAGGGCTTTGGTGGACAAAAAGATTCGAGGAATCTTTCTGGTAGAGGTGCTTCGGAAAGGCTTGTTTTGCACTATGCAAAAGTTGTGTTGAATCATTGAGATGTGTTTGTCTCTGTATCTTGACCCCTTTATATAGTGAACACTAGGGTTTGTTCTTTCTTACGGATCAAGGCATATCAAATCTTCTTAGATCTTCAAATGGTTCCTTAAGCAACCACAAATCATTGCCAATCATGACTTCCAGTCAAAAGGAAACACATTAATAATAACGTAGACCGCAAGAATCGGTCCACTAGACTTTCTTCTTAAGCATGCGCCGATAGATAATATTTTGGCTCAAACACAATGTTGGTAAAGCAAACACTGTTCCTATTCATGTGGTCATCATCAATGGCAGTCAAACACACGTGTGATGCAACGGAATATAAATGGATAGATTGATTGGAATCCACTAATCGGTTTTTGGTCTCGAATTCACGAGAAAAACTGAAATCCACCAGAAAAGTTGAGATAAACTCAAAGAGTTTTTATAAAATCAAGGTTAACGAATACAACTGATATAAGCTCCTTATATAGAAGCAGACAAAGCCTATGACAACTAACAACGAAACCTAAAATCTTATGGATTAAAATAAAATAAAGTCTAAAATAAATTAATTAAAATAAAACAAACTAATAAAAATAAAACTAAAAAATAATTAAAAACAGTTTTTTGAAAACCCAACGAACTTGGATGTCTGAAAATAATTTGTCACGATCAAACGGTTCTCCAATCATTATTTTTCGTCGAAAAACAATGCCCCTACGTTCTATATCATCGTGTTAGCCTCCCAATTCTTATATTCATCAAGTCGCTGACAAAGATTTCTCCATGATTTTTGGGAACACATAAATTTCAACAGCGCTGCACTAGTCACAGCGGAAACCGAGTTCCCTCAATTTCACAACCACAGAAAAACAATAAAAGTCATGCCCATTTGACCTTAACAAATAGAGGGTCCAACCAGACCAACAGGGTTTATTGACAATTCCTACAATTCTAGAATTTTTCCTAGTTTTGAATGGAAAAAACAAATCTTCACCAGCGTGCTAGACTATTAAACAATCAATTAACTCCGGCATCTTTGCTTTTCTACTTATAAAGTGACAAAATCACAACAAACTTTCATTCCCAAATCGACACAAATTGTACTGTACGTTAACAACCAGACACAACTTGCACTTCTAGTTGAGCGAATTTTCTTAATCTTGCTGTGTTTTGATTTGAAGCAAATGGCGGAAGCTTTAACAGAAACCCAGATTGCTGAGTTCCAGGAAGCCTTTTGTCTCATTGACAAGGATTCAGATGGTGAGTTCTCTCTGCTTCACTCCCTTGTTTTAGGCAGCTTTGTTCTCAGTTTACTTTTATCAATTAACATTCAAGTATCAATTTGTGCTTGGTTGAAACAATCGATAGAAGCCATTCGGTGTTAGCTTGATAAGTATTGTTAACTTCTTCCCTGAGAACCTCAGGCTAGTTAAGCTTTTGAAGTCTGAATATGTTCTTTTGTTTATAGTTCATGTCTTTGGTTGAGTATTGAGTTTTGCTTCCTGGAAATGATAGACCGCTTATATTGTTAATTGAGTTGCTAAAATGATATAAAATCTTTGGTTTTGTATAATTGAGTAATAGTGATGGCTCGTTCTAATGCAGTATTATCATCAGGCCAATTTTATCTTCATTTTCTGAAGTCAGTGGAATTGAATTGTAGGGGTTATTACCTTGGAAGAATTAGCCTCTGTGATCCAATCACTAGATGAAAGACCGACGAAGGAAGAAGTTCAAGACATGATTAGTGAGATTAGTGCTGATGGAACTGGAACAATAGACTTTGAAGAGTTTTTGAGTATTATGGCTAGGAAGATGCAGGTATGCATCAATCAATACATGTTACCATTATGTTCATGCATATATATGTATATTGCTACCACTTCATTCAATTCATAATAAATCTAGCCTCATTGGTCTAACATTAGATTCTAAATCTTATACTAGGAAAATGTTGCTGAGGAGCTAAAAGAAGCATTCAAAGTATTTGACAGGGATCAAGATGGTTATATCTCAGCTTCTGAGGTATGTATATAAACATCCATGGTCACTTCTATATTTGGAATCAGCTACTTAGATGTGTTAGTGATCACTTTAGTGCTATAACATTATCATTGATTCTCTTATGTTTTGGCAGTTGAGACAGGTGATGATAAACTTGGGGGAAAGATTGAGCAATGAAGAGGCTGAACAAATGGTCAGAGAGGCTGATTTCGATGGTGACGGTCTAGTTAGCTATGAAGAGTTTGCAAGGATTATGCTCAGCTAGCAGCTCTCAACTCTTATTTGCATACATACTAATAGAAACATAAACAAATTGAGCCTCTTCAAACCCCATTGTTTTGGAAAGTGCACGTCTTAGTGTCTGTTGTAATATACAGTACGTGAAGTATAATTTCCTCGTTTACATTTATAAACAATCTGTGGTGACTTGCAGCTATAGTGGTCAAGACATATACTTGAGAATAACTTTTCTTTCATTCTTTCAATAGTTTGTACTAGGTTAAGTCCCGCGCTAGCGCGAGTTATTTCACACTATAATAACAAAGAATTTTATGAACAAATACAATTATAGTAAAAGACAGAATTTTCATATTACACTATAATCCAGTATAACATATATTAAAAGAGATATACTTTGTAATGATATTGACATACGCAACAACAGTTGCATAACACAGTTGAGGTTGTAGCCTATTACACAGGAAGTTAAATGTTCAAACGCATGACATTGTTTACGTTTTCATCAGAGACTACACACACCAAAGTTGTTTAAAATTGTTATAATTTGGCCTAAATGACTGTAGTGTGACTGAAGCTTGATTCAGAGACTGTCCACACAAAAAAAACTCATTTCGATTACAAATTCCAAACTGCTATTGGAAGTTTGAAATTAACCCAAGAAGTTTATGAGACATGAAAATAGAATTTAATAGACAGCATCATCTAGGAAAGTATATGGAACCTGATATACGAAGTTTGTTTGAGCTATATTACTCCACTCTGGTTTTTAAGAAATTCAAGAAAATCATAGGGCCATTAGTAACAGAAGGCAGTGGCCTCAAAGAATCTCAATCATTTCAAAGTGGTCATTGACAATGTAATTAAAGCTATAATGAAACACCAATCAAAACAGACTCAATATGATACTAATGCTACAAACACAAACCAAATTACTCTAGTAAAGTACTTTTCAAGTGTAAATGACAGAAGATTTAGCTAATTTGAAAAGGCTGTCTGTTAGATATGTTCATTTATTTCAACATGATAGCTAATTAGATTGCATCCGCTCTACATCAGTTGGCATCCAGCAAAAATTAGAGAGAAAATATTTGATTTCTACCCAGGAAATCCTGATACAACTGAATACTCAATGTACTTCTTTTTCCAGTTTTTCTTAGTTTGTCTCTTTCTCGAGCCTAGAAAACAAAAGTTTTAATTAAGGTTGGTCAAAGAAACTGCCATTGATGATCTAAAACTGAAAACAAAATTTACAATATCAAAGACGAATTCCTTATCAAGTCACCGAACCCAACTAAACCCAGCAAATTACAGCACCCTACTAATGCAAAAAAAAAATTACAGCCCATATTGCAAATCAAACCAAATATAAACCTCAGATCAATAACCAAACCAGTTAAAAAACACATCTATGTTGTTCTTGATCTGAACCCTAATCACAAACCAATTTCAATACCATAAAACAAAAGAAACAATCGTAGTCAGTTTTAGATCGACCCATCTCGATAAAACCGTAATAGAAACCAAATTCATGCTACCATTGGTGAAAAATTCCTCAAACAAACTCAAACTCATTACATAGTTTCATTTGATGATAAGAATTTCAAGAAAATAGGAAATTCGAGAGAGAAATTGGGGAGAACTAACCATATTTGTATCAAAGAAAAAGATGGGTGTGGATTTGTCATCCAGAGAGAGATGTCATTGAAATTAAAATAACAAATGCTAATCAATAACTTAATCAATATATATATATATACCTGATATCTTTAAAAATACATCTCATTTCTCATATTCTCTGGTTTTATAATAAATTTTCATATTTCATCAATAATTCAATACATTAACGAAAAGTCAAAAACTTATCATTTGTCTACATCAATAATTCTTATATACAAAATTGAAAAGCTTCTTGCTAACTTGAATGTGAATATATTGTTAGGCAATGGCTTTACTGAAGTAGCCAACGTGAATATGATACATATTTGGAGAAGGTGTTTAATTCTGCTATGTGGAGATTTTATTGTAAAGTGAAAACTGACCTCAATAGTCGTCTCTCCAACAATAGCTTTCCCATCCTTTCTCAGCACAAATAGAGTATAGCTCTCATCCACACCAAGATTAAGCTGCAAAACCAAAACAAACACAGTATCAAAATCTCATATCATTTCCACAAATCAAATCCTAATTAAAAACCCAACTCACATCTTCACTGGCAGATTGCACCACAACTCTGACTTTAGTAATATCATAGCTCCACTTCATTTTCATGATCCGACCAATCTCACTAACCCCATTGAATATAATCACCTTGTACCGATCAAACGCCACCTTCAAAATTCTCCAGCACAAAACAAATCTTTCAAACCTCTTATCGATCAGAGAAAAAAAATGAAAATATGATGGACTTGAGAAGCAATTACCCAGACTAAATGTAAACTTCAAAATTCATTTCTCACCTAGAATTGAACGGAGAAGTTTAGATTAGAAGCAAACAATCACAGCTACCAAATCCTCTTTCTGTATGTCATAAAACCGGTCTCAGTCCAAAATTACGCATATCTCAATAGTCGAAATTCACAAACCCAAAACGAAAAGATAAAAATTACTATGTAACATAAATTATTATTATTATTATTCATTTTTATCTCCCCACTTTGGTCCCAAATTTATAAGTTACTTGGGTTTTGATTCAAGGTGACAATAAGACTACTACTGAAAATTTAAATTTATATACGAAAGACAACAACACAACACATGCAACTATCATCAGCAAAAACTACTTCCACAAAGCTCAGATTATAGGGAGAAGAAGAGTCCCAGAAAAATGGTGAAATGGAGAGACTCAAGAACGAACTGATGACAACCCACTACCTCTGCAATCGAAATCAAGAAAAACCTTCCAATCATCGATTGCTAAATCAATTGATTATTGCTTCTATCGGAACTAATAAAGAAGTTAAACCAAAATGGAAAGACAAACGAAGAAATAAGATCGAGGCAAAGAAGAAAGCAGATACCAAATCGATCCACACCCAAATTCAAAAGCAAACAACCAAAATTAACTTACCTGAGGAATTCCTTGATAGACACTTCTGGGCTTAATCATGCAAACTCCTCGATCTATCTCTCTATCTCTTCCTGCACCGATTCTCTCTCACTCAACTACCCAGAACCCGGAAATATATTAATGTGAACTGAAAATGAACGGAGAGGAAAAGAAGTAAAATCCAACAACTGATTGTATCTGAATCGAAGCAAAAAAGAGGAAGAAACCGTCAAGTCAGATCACACAAATATATTCCACAATCAGTTCTAACTTTTCAAAATCCACCTTCAAAATGCCGGGTGATCGGTGGAAGGTGATTGGTGGTGATCGAGGGTGTAGTCTTTTTTTTTCGGATGCCTGAGAGAGAGATCGAGAGAGAGGTAGCCCCTTAGCTATTTTATTGCCAGGGATATAGGAAATAAGAACACTACCCAGCTCGGCTTAAGCAGTTTTTTGGTTGGCTTCATTTGAACAGTAACGGTGAACAGGGCACACCTTGCACCTCCTTTAGTATATAGGAAATATCTCTACACAATGTGGTTAGATTCATGCCTGAATTTAAACCGGGATTCAAGCAAGCATTACAACAATGCCTGCAATAACACTATCCGGTTGCCAGGAATCCCATTTCAGGCACTCAGAACAATGGTCAATGGCTATTTCAAACCTCAAATTGAGCCTGAAAAGCATGAAGCCCAATATGTTTGAACCCAATTAGCCCATTCAACATTACTAGTCTCAACTTCGTCGTCATCTTAAACCCCCAACCGGCTCGCAGCTCCCAATTCAATCACAACTAAATCTAGATACCTGAGTTAAACTAATTTAATCCCAATCTCAAAAACCCAAATCCCAGTTAAACCCTTCCAAAATGGCAAACCCAGAACCCAGCAACACCGACTCGGACCTCTCCGCCGCGTCCACAACCATCACATTCGACCGCCCAATCCCCTTGCTCCGCGGCCCGGTCCGGGCCGGGTCGTCCGACCCGTACGTCCTGGCATTCCGCGACCCGAAAGCCTGGGCCTATGCCTACAGAGCGTGCGAGGCCAAGATCATACACCAGTGCGAGGGCGGGTCGAGAATCGGGTGCGCCATAAGCGCAGCGAGCAAGTGTAAGCCGCCGTGGTGGCGCTTCCTGATTGGCGGGAAAGCGCCGGGTTTAAAGGAAAGGGCGGAGTGCGAAGAGAGGGAGACGGAGGGATGTGTGGTGGCGGCGAAGGACAAGTGCGTTGGGTTTGCGAGGGAGAAATGTGTGGGGCCTTTTAGGGAGGCTAGGGTTTGTGGGGTGGGTAAGAAGCAGGCGGAGGAGATGGTGGGGTGGGTGAGTGTGATTGGTAAAAGCACGTGGGTTGATTTGATTGGGTTGGAGAAATGTGGGTTTGGGGTGACGAATTGTAGGGCGGGTGAGATGGTTGGGTGTTCCGGCGAGGTCGATCGTGTGTTAAAGTTCTGAGATTTAATGGAGGAGAGAGTTGGTACATTTGTAAAAGGATTTGCTGATGAAGTAGGGCACTGCAAAGGTAAGTGCTTTCATAGTTTAACATTGTTTCTATGTGATAAAGTCATAGTTTCTATGTGTTTGTTTTGTATAGATTAGATTCTGTCTTCTATCAATGTGATAGCACAGTTGATAGTGAATGAAAGTAATGATCATATGCCACTGTTTCTGCATTTTGTATGGAGAAGAAAAATGCTTCTGTTTCTAAATATGGCACACTTTGGTTCATGCTTTTTTACTTGGATATAAACATATACAATACATCTTGATTGGCAGAGTGGAATCATATATGAACAAACTCTCATGCCACTTGACCCATTTATGTAGAACTGAACAAGTTAGAAGTACTTTAATTTGTTCTTAAGCTCTTTGGAATTCTTTGCTTTAGCATCTTTACATTCTGTTCTTAAACTCTTTGGAATTCCATTGTTTTATGTTAAAGCCTATGACTTGTGGAACACGTCTCCTGCTCTCTCTGCAGCTGCTGTCACAACTCTCAATCACAGTTGCCCTCAGCCGCCCCTAATTCATGCTTGGCTTGTTGGTAATCAGTGTGTAACAAATTGGTTAAGCACAGATCCTAGTTTTAGGGAAGATTTCTTTGTGACTGATAGTTTCATTTGGTTCTTATGTTTTTAGCCAGTTCTACTGGTTTTCTTGTTGTTCCTCAGTTCCTATAAGTATTGCTTCAGCTGTAAATCAAGAACAATCAATGAAATACACATTTGGTTCATCTCATATCATATTTCTTTATGGTATCAGAGCAGTGATCCTCATAGGACCTGCATTTCTTCCTTGTGTTCATTATAAAGTTCATATCATCTTCATCAGTTCTTTCTTTTTCATAACATCATGCCAGACACTGGGGCATCTAGATCAGAAACCATAGATGGGAGTCCAATCCAAAGTCTTTCTTCTGTTCTTTTGAATGAGTTCAATTATATACCATGGTCAAGAGCTGTTACAGTAGCTCTTGGAGGAAAAAAACTCTCAGATTCATCACAAAAAAGACAACTCTAGATTTTAAAGATCCAGAGTATGAAGATTGGCTAAGCAAAGACCAACTGGTCATGTCATGGATTCTCAACTCCATGGAACCAAAGCTAAGAGAAATCTTTGGTTACTCAGAATCTTCCTTTCATCTATGGGAAGCACTCGAAGAGATGTATGGAAATCTCAACAATGCTGCTAGGGTCTTCCAACTCAAGAAAGATATCTCATCTCTTCAACAAGGTAATCTGTCTTTTGTCCAACACCTTGGAAACTTAAAATCCAAGTGGAATGAACTCGACATGTATAGACCATATACAGTTGATTCAGACACTGATAAAAAGAGCGGATGAAGACAAAGTTTTTCAACTTCTTGCAAGCTTGGGACCAGAGTATGAAGATATCAAAAGCCACTTTTTGATGAGTCCAGAATTACCTTCCTTTACCACTGTGTGCAACACCATTCAGAGAGAAGAGGCACGAAGGAGAGCTATGAACCTGGATGGCAACACTCAGGGATCAGATGCTAGGGCATTTGCTGCAAGTAGAGAAGCACCAAACAATCACAGCTATAAGGGAAGAAGACCAGACTTGAAGTGTACTCATTGCAAAAGCATTGGAAGAAATGGAATTGGTCACTTGAAGGAAACTTGCTCGATTCTCTTTCCTGAACTGAAGCCAAAGTACAATGAAGGAAAAGCATCAAAGAACATGCAAAGAAACTTATTCACTACTCCTAGAGCAAATCTGAGCAGTGTTTCAGAAGAGATGAGTAACTTCACATCAAACCCTGCTAATCTCATAAATGAGTTTGCAAATTTCCTTCAGATCAAGCAAGGAAGCATGGAAAGTGACAGTGGAAATGCTACTGCCTTGCTGGGAAAATTTGCTGGTTTCTTAAAAAACACAGGTACTTTCACTACTGATATTCCAAGTATTGTTTGTGCTCTCTACTGCCTTGGAAGTTAACAATCATGGTAATTTTTGGATAGTGGACTCAGGAGCCTCTGAACACATTACAAATGATCTTTCTAGTCTCACAAATTTTAAAAAATTTACAAAACCATCCCATGTGTCAATAGCTAATGGAAATAATGTTCCTGTTACTTGAAAATGAAATCTTAAACTTCTCTCAGATTGCATTGAGTCTGTTGCCTTATTAGTTCCATCATTTCCTTGTAAACTTCTTTCAGTTGGAAAGTTGGTTCACTCGTTGAATTGTCTAGCCATTTTTTCTCCTCATAATGTTGTGTTTCAGGATCAAGCCACACAGAAGAAGATTGGTGAATGATTCTTCTTAAATGGTCTTTACTATGTTTCCACTTTCTCCAGCTTTCCAAAGAGTTTTCTAGTCAACTCGAAATCTGCAACGCACCAGAAACTGTGGCACAATCGTCTTGCTCATCCCTCTCCTCATGTTTTATCAAGATTATTTCCTCAGTTTTGTAACATCACACATGATTGTGCAATTTGTCATATGTCTAAGCAAACTAGAGTTCCTTTCTCATTGTCAAACTCAAGAGCTAGCAAGCCTTTTGAACTAGTTTATTTAGATATATGGGGTCCAACCTCTATTGAATCATTTGATGGTTATAAATTTTATGTCACCTTTATTGATGATCTCACTCGTTCTACATTTGTTTACCTGTTAAAATTCAAAAGTGAAGTTTTTGCCTGTTTTCAAGACTTTCACAACTTGGTCACAAATCATTTCTTAGCAAAAATTTGCACTTTAAGATCAGATAATGGCATTGAGTACGCTTACAAAACCATGGTTAAATACCTTAGTGAGCAAGGAATTATTCATCAAACCAGCTGTGTAGGAACCCCACAGCAAAATGGCATTGCAGAACGTAAAAACAGAGATCTTCTGGAAAAAGCAAGAGCCATCATGCTTCAAACTCATGTTCCAAAACGATTCTGGTCTCAAGGCATTCAAACAGCAGCATATCTCATTAATAGACTGCCAAGTAGTGTGTTGGGGTTCAAATCACCTTTTGAAATCCTAAAAGGCAGGAAGATTGATATTTCTCATCTTCGAATCTTTGGATGCACCTGTTATGTGCATGTACAAGCTGCACACAGAGACAAACTTGATCCAAGGGCCATTAAGTGCATGCTTCTTGGATACTCATACTTGCACTGATGCTATAATCCAAAAAGGTTACAAACGCTATAATCCAGTGACCAGAAGCGTTATTGTTTCCAGAGATGTTCGATTTCATGAAAATTAGTCATTCTATAAACCCTCAGAGAATGATTTTCAGGGGGAGTAGTTTACTGAGATCTTTCCTACACCAGTTCTCACTGAAGCTGATCCAATGTTCATCAATCAACGACAAACTCTGAGAATGAGAACGAAGAGATCATCATGCATGAAAACAATATGCATGAAGAAGAAAATGATCAGCAGACTCCTCTCCTTCCTAGACGAAATCCTTCAAGAGCTCGTCAACCACCACCAAGGCTTCAAGAATATGTGACATACTCAACTTGTTACCCTCTGCAGCTTGGACTTGATGATGTTCAACCACTGCACAACGCCTTCCTTAGCAAACTGCTTACTGAAGCTGAACCAAGGAATTTTGTTGAGGCAAGTCAGTCAGCACAATGGCAAAGAGCAATGCAAGATGAGTTAAAAGCTCTAGATGAGAATCATACTTGGGAGCATCGTTCCACTTCCAAAAGGGCAGAAGCTTATTGGAGCTCGATGGATTTACAAGCTCAAATATCACTCTGATGGCACTCTCGAGCGACATAAAGCAAGGTTAGTAGCTCGTGGTCACACACAAACATTTGGAGTTGATTATAAAGAAACTTTTGCTCCAGTAGCAAAGATGAACACTGTTAGAGTTTTGTTGTCAGTTGCTATGAATTCTGGTTGGTCTCTTTACCAAATGGATGTGAAAAATGCATTCTTACATGGTGATTTAGAGGAGGATGTGTACATGAAAATCCCTCCAGGACATCCTCGAGAAAATGAAACTGGGATGGTATGTAAGCTTCACAAAGCCTTATATGGACTTAAACAATCTCCTCGGACATGGTACTCCAAGTTGAGTTCTGTCCTTCTTACATCAGGCTTTCAGAGAAGTCACTCAGACTCTTCATTATTTGTTCGAAGCAGCAAAGTAGGAAGGTTGGTTGTTTTGGTATATGTAGATGATCTCATCAAATCTGGAGACAACAATGATGAGATTCAGTCACTCAAAGCTGCACTTCATGTGGCGTTTGCTGTCAAAGATTTAGGTCCCTTGAAGTATTTCTTAGGAATAGAGATGGAGATGTCATGTCATGGCTTATTCCTCAATCAGTGCAAGTATGTTGTTGATCTCCTAGATGAAGCAGGAATGACTGATTGCAAGCCCTCTCGCACTCCATTGAGCAGCAAACTGAAATTGGATTCTCTTGACACTCCTCTTTCTGACATATGCAGTTATCAACGCCTTGTAGGTAAGCTTATCTATCTTACTATCACTGGACCTGATCTCACCTATGCAGTAAGCATAGTAAGTCAATTCATGGATTCTCCTACTTTGTATCATCTCACCATTGTCAAAAGGATCCTACGCTATCTAAAAGGTACCATCAGTCGAGGTATTGCCATGCACATAAATGATCATTTCAAGATTGAAGGGCATTCAGACTCAGATTGGGCAGGGAATGATGTGGATCGAAAATCTACAACAGGCTTTTGCACATTCATTGGTGGTTATCTTGTCACTTGGAAAAGTAAGAAACAATCAGTGGTGGCTAGGAGTAACGCAGAAGCTGAGTATCGTGCAATGGCATCCATTGCATGTGAACTCATCTGGTTGAAGGCACTGTTATTGGACTTCGGCATTCAGCACCCTTCCTCTATTCCTCTTCATTGTGACAATCAGGCTGCTATGCATATTGCTGCAAATCCAGTGTTTCACGAAAGGACAAAGCACATTGAGGTTGATTGTCATTTCATTCGTAACCAAGTTCAGTCTCAGCTCATTGAGACAGTGTACACAAGATCATGTGATCAACTTGCTGATGTGTTTACTAAGATTCTTCCTTCTGCATAATTTGAACAGTTATTGTCCAAGCTTGGTTCAAGAAGTTCTCTTGATCCAACTTAAGGGGGAGTGTTAAAGCCTATGACTTGTGGAACACGTCTCCTGCTCTCTCTGCAGCTGCTGTCACAACTCTCAATCACAGTTGCCCTCAGCCGCCCTTAATTCATGCTTGGCTTGTTGGTAATCAGTGTGTAACAAATTGGTTAAGCACAGATCCTAGTTTTAGGGAAGATTTCTTTGTGACTGATAGTTTCATCTGGTTCTTCTGTTTTTTAGCCAGTTCTACTGGTTTTCTTGTTGTTCCTCAGTTCCTATAAGTATTGCTTCAGCTGTAAATCAAGAACAATCAATGAAATACACATTTGGTTCATCTCATATCATATTTCTTTATTTTCTTTTAGATGTTATTACTTTAATTTTCCGTTTTAATTCATCAACATCATAAAATTGGTTTTTCATCTCATTAGGTGTACTTTTTAGAATTCCATCGTTTTCTTTTAGATGTCATTACTTTAATTTTCTGTTTTAATTCATCATCATAAAATTGGTTTTTCATCTCATTAGGTGTAGTATAATTGACTTAGCAAGTTGTTTTAATCAATCCATAGAGGGAACGACCTCGTACTTGCACTTTATATCGTACAAGTATCGTGCACTTGCGAGTACTATATTAAAACATATAACAGAGCAAATAACCAAGTGAAAATCAAAAAAATATATATAATCATCAATATCTCAAAGTCACACACTTTTAACCTACGTTGCATGGAAACGGAAGCGGAAACGTGGAAGCAAAGCGTTTGGAAGCACAGAAGCGTTTTTTTTTCAAAAATGGTTGGAAGCGAAGCGTTTTAGAAGCGTCATAATAAAATAATTATATATAATATAATATATTAGTAAATAAATATGATGACATTTTTAGCGTTTTTTTATTTTATATACTAGATCTAAGAGTACTTATTTCTATTAAAAAATGTACTTATTTCTCCACAATATGCGATGACTAAAGATTATTACCCCTTGCTGATGCTCTAGGGAGTTGTAAGTTGTAATTTGTAAGACCAAACTAATATATTAAAAACTTCTTTCGTAAATTCATTCTCTCTCTCCCCTTCACGCCTTCAGTCTCTATGCCACCACCAACTATCCCAATTTGACCCCGACCCACCTCCCAGCTTCTCCATCTCAACAAACCACTCTTTCCTGAAATAGGTTCCGACACCTTACCCATGAAACCTTCCCTAATTCCGACCAGAGACGACGACTCCCAAACTCATCTGCCTCCCTCCTCTCCTTCAACACAAACTCCACCTCCTCACCTTCACCCTTATCTTCCCACAAACCCACCATCATCTTCATCTCTCTCCTCCTCATCACCTGCATAACTCTCTTCGTCGCCGCAGCTTTCGCTTTCCTCTTCTTCTCAAACCCATCACTCTCCGCACTCACCACCTCCACAATCGACTCAAACCCATCAGCTTTCTCTGTCCTCTTCTTCTTCCACCCGCTTCCACATCTGCTGACATGCACTTCCAATTCGGAAGCTCGTAATTCCGTCAAGCTTTCAAATTCATTATTTTCTGAAGCGCGCTTCCATAACACTTCCGCTTCGATTCCACTTCGAAAGCGTGAAGCTTGAGTACAGTGACGCTTCCGTGCAACCTAGCTTTTAACATAATCATCATATTGTATGTATAATCAATTCTTCGCTTAGGAAGAACACTCTCCTCAAATGAATATTCTCTTCCTAGAATGATAAAGGGTCACTTACTAACAGGCTTCTAAAATGCGCCGTCTAGCCCTGCCTAGGCCCCGCCCAGGCTGTAGGTGGAGCTCAGCCCCCCGGATTTCCACCAAGTCGATCAAGGTAGGCGGCGCCCAGGCGAGGTAGGCGCTTCCGAGGCGTTGTCCGGCTAGGCGATCCAGGCGCATGAAAAAAACCCAATAAATAGAAACGCGCTTAAGAAACGTAACCTAATTCCCAAATCTGAGCTCCTCTTCGTTTCACCTCTCCCAACTCATCAGCATCTGAGCTCTGCCTCTCCCAAACCGAGCGATCTCACCAGTCAGCGACCTCATCGTCGACTCTCTCTCTCTTTCTTGTTCCGTCATGGCGGCGGCGCACGCTCTTGAGTCTTGACATGTACTTCAAATTTCTGCTTCGATGAAAACAATTCCACTCTATTATGTTTTTGGCTTGTTGAGTTGGGTTTTACAGTTTTGCTTCTCCTCCTTAATCCTTATACAGCTGACTGAGCTGAGATTCTTGAGAATCAATCATCAACTTGTTAGTCGTTACTCTGTTCAATCTGTTGGGGAGTGTTGGCGGACTTGCCGCGCAGTTGGAATATGTTCAATCGTCTCATATAATCTGATTTCTGGTATGAATATACTTCCAAATTCCGATTACTTCCCTGTTGTTCCAATTATTTCCATGTTCTGGTATGAATAATTGAATATACTTCCGATTACTGATATAGTGTAAGTGTATAACTATATAAGTGTTATTGTACTTCACCGTAGCAATCACTCTTTGTACAATTGTACTGAAGCATATACGCTAATATGTAGAAGTAACAGGAAGAATCTGTACATTGGCAACATTGCCTACACGGCCAGGAAGAAACAATTATATATGGACCTTCCTAAATTAACAATTATACAAGTATTTCAGGTTTGCAAGTTATTTTGAGCACTTTAACTATTTAAATTCTTCACTAGGTTTATTTTTATTAAGACATTTGCTATGCACTTATGTTATGGAAGTTGTAAACTTGTGGGCTTGCGAAATTTACATTTGAACACTTGAAATATGCTATTTTGAAGTTGTTGTGTGGTGATTATGATTTATGATAAGCATTCAAGAGTTAAGGGATGCTTTGAATTAGAAATCATATTTGTTTGTACATTTACACGTGTGGTTGCCACAAAGCCAAAAAGGTCATGCCCATTTTTATTTTATTCATTCATACTTTACTAATTTTAAATATTAATTATATATATATATATATATTAAATTATTAATTAAATGTGAAAAATGTATATCGCCTAGTCCCCTCTTAGTCCCCGCCTAGGCTATCAAGACGTTCGGCTATGGGTCGCCGCCCACCTAGGGCCTTTTAGATCCTTGCTTAGTAAAGATTGAACCACAAAATGATAAAGGTGAATCACCTAAGCAATATACTTCAAGTATTAATACTCCTCCTAAGTGTGATCATGATATAAAAAACGCAAGAATGCTAGAATGAACACACATTGAACTGAGTTGTCTTCCATGAAATATCTGAAGAGGAGAAGCAAAACATTCAACCAAGGTATAAGACATAGTTTTACATGTATAAAATAGAAAAACTTCATTTTCATGCTCGATTCAATTGATACAACCATGTAAGCAAGAGCATAGATTGATTAATCATGTACCTTACGTGAAAAAATAAACAATCTTTGCTAAGGGGTGAGAAACAACTCAAATTTTAAGCAATTATCAATTCAAAGTAGAACATTATATCTCCTTACGTCTCCTTGTGTCGGCACTGTATGTTCTCCATTTTCTTTTTTGAATCTTTCACCTACTTTTATTTATGACTTTGTGACTCATGTAACGAGTAAAATGTCAGTAGTTCCCAAGCAAGTTGACTTTAGGGTACTAGATGTAACAAAGACACCTCAAAGGACATTCACTCGATTCAAGTCTATGAACCACAATGGTGACTAAACCATTCTCCTTTCTATCTTAGTATCTCATATCGTTTGTCACGACCAATGCCTGTTTACTTTGGGAATAGTTTGTATGTCTTCAGAACATTCTCGTTTCTATCACAATAACTCATATCGTGTGTCACGACCAATGCATGTTTACTTTGGGAATAGACTGATCTAGCTCCAAATGATCATTCGTCCCTATTTCGAACTCTTCTCCTTGCTCTGTTTCTTCAAGTTGCCATTGTGGAATTACTGCACCTTTTTGGAGAGAAGCAGGCTATGGCGCAATGGGGACGTTGTATTTCCGTTGCAGCTGTATCATGTCCAATTGCTTGTGTTGTGAAGTTTGTACCTGTGTAATTGATCCTTGTTAAGATAAGCTGCATCATGTCCATTCTTAATCGGTGGACTTTTGGTTCAATAAGATGTTGCATGCAGATTCGATTCAGGTCTTTATTCGGCTAAAAACCGATGTCTGGTGGCATTTTCCTAGTAGGATTGTATTCATATATCTATGGAATGTAGGCTTCATTTCCTATTTCTTAGATTTATGGTCTTATGTATGGGTATAATATACATTGTGTTCAATTCTCTTGGTAGCGTGAAGCTTATATGATGCTCATACAGCCGCTAAGGTAGCAATTTGTGGTTGTGCTCTGAAGTTTCGGCCAATAGATCCCCAACCTATGATTTCATCTTATGTATATAACTACCTGTTTGTTTGGTGTGTGTATATAAATTTAGTGCTCAATTTTGTATACCAAATTATGCTCGAGGACATGGGTCTCGTTATACATGAAATCCCTAACTTCTAGTGGAAACTATGACGGTTTTTTTTAAAAAAAAATTATTAATAACTCATCGTTATATATGTTTATAAGGTTTGAACTGTTATGCGGAAGCGTAAATAAACGACAATATTGATATGGAACAATTTGGATAATCGAAGAACGGTAAAGAAAATAGAAGACAATAACACAAGATTTATAGTGGTTCACCCAATCAATGTGATTGAGCTATGTCCACTCTCGAAGCTGGCAAAGAATTCCACTATAACAACTGGAGAGAATACAATAGAGCTTTAGGACAAAACTCTCAACTACCCAAAGACCCCAATGCTATACGTTCTCTGCTGATAGAGAAAGATAGCTCTGCTCTAGGTTAAACGATTTCTCTCTCTCTGCCTATAGTCATTGACGGCAGCACCTATATATATATATATATAACCCTAGTTAGCTAGAACACCTATATATATATATATATCTAATCCTAGTTAGGCTAGAATACATGCATATATAGATTTCCTAATTAACCTAGACATAGTATAGCCCATGTGATCAAGATGGGCTTCCAATGGGTTTTGGTCTACCTTCAAGATAAAGCCAATATTCAATATAAACTCGTGACTTAAAAAATATCAGTTAAACATCTTTACCAAACAAGTCACGGTTTACCGTTGAACTTCTATATAAACCAAAAACATTGGCCTCAATTCCTCAAAGTAGCAAACAGACCTCACGTATAGTTGCAAGCAGTCAAGCACGATGTTGGACTAATCCTCTAAGGAATAATTCTCAATTATGAAATCTAGTGTGCTGCATAAGACTTTTTGCATGTTTATCCACTATTCCCCTTAATTTATACAGATTGTTTCTTGAAAGCATCACTATCATGTATAAAATTATCATAATCAATTAACTACATAGTTGCATATGTAAGGAGGCACGTCTGCTGATTGCTCTTGTTTGCACCAATCTAATCTATCATATACCAGGAGGGTTTTAGAATCTGCAGTCCAAGTTTTATGCTTCAATCAGTGTTTGTTTACAAGCGTTTTAGAATCTGTGGTCCGGCCTGAAGATTCTCAATGCCTGTTGCTAAGGACCCCTTCATGGTGTAGACTTGTATTGAACAATGGCATTGACATCAGTTACATCTTTTGTATAGTGTATAGCTGAACAGAAAGCATTGTGATTGAACATTTGCCGGGAAAAAAGTAGAGGAATTGTACAGACCACCATGTTTGCTGGATCACATGCGCAAGTTGGAAATTCTGAAAGCAAAGAATTAAACTTCTGCATCATTTCATTTCTGGCTCATCTGTGATTAGATCATAGGATGGTGGTTGCGTATGGACTATTATACCATCTGAAATTCGGTGTTTTTGCTTTGCAGGTCATTGTTGCCCGTAGGGCCGGTCGACCTACCACTAACATAATGGATGCTGCTAGTGGCGGACCTAAGATTTTAACTGTGTGAGGACGAGGTTTTCAGCTAATGCCAGATATGAAAGTAAAAAATGTATCGAGAATATATATATACTAGTTATAAATTAATAGCACTCCTTTTAAAAGGAAAACTTTCCATTTGCTACCTTTTTAGACTGATTTTATCAATATAATATTAATTAAATGATTAAATTTGATGAATATAGGACATATCTCTATGTATTAGTGGAAAACTGTTGAGATGTGTGTGCGTATATTAAAAAAGAACTGAAATTCTGTACGTTTATACAGCTAACAATTACATTGTCCCACACTTGCCACTAATTAAGTCCACCCGTGGATGCTGCTGTCATCGACTCATTGTCCGCATGAAGATTTAAGCTAAACGATGAACTCTGGGAAATTTCCAGGAAGTTTCATATTAAGCTTTTAGTTATATAGACATGTTTGTGGTGATTTATTGACCACACACGTTGGTTTCTTGGTCAATGCAAAGCTTTTTCAAATGAGGTTGGATTTGGATGGGGAAACCACAAGGAAAGAGGAAACAAAAATGAAAGAGTGATCTTCACGATGTGATACGACTACTGGACAAGTAATTGTCTGCTGCTTTCAAGGGCTTTTCTATTTTCTTTCGGTTTGTGATGAAATGACATTTTCATTAGTTTATCATTCTGCCCTTTGAGTTTGCCGCCTGTTTTGAAATCTATGAATATGAATATGAATATGAATATGAATATGAATATGAATATGAATATGAATATGAATATGATCCACTGTTTTTTTCTTTGGATTTGTTTCATTTTGGCCTTTGAGCTCACCCTTTGGGAATCAGGACTACAAAATAGATTGTCATGGAAACTTATCACCAAAGATAAAAAACGTAAGGGTATGACTATTGTCACTCTATCATCTTTTCATCCTACAAACATTTAAATTATTAAAATAATTATATTATCTAAGTGTAAAATTACTAATAAATACACTAATTTTGTAATATCCAAATCTAAACGAACAAGCTACATATATAAAAAAAACAAAAGACTAATAAATTAAATATTTCATTAAATAACAATAATCCTCACACTTCTCCACTCATACCTGAATCGATTACAATTTTTTTTCTCATCATCGTTAATATGTTTTTTAATTCTTAAACTCATTAGTGTTAATTTAATAAAAATCTTTACAATAATTTTTTTATCAGATTTACAATAATTTTTAAACATATAAAGATAAATATATATAAGCTATATAAGAGTATATATAATCTTATTTTTTTCAATTCAAATGCTCACACCTGTATGAATTTTTTGACATGAGCCGAAATGGACGAATATAAAACATGATTCAGAACTAAAATAGAAATGAATTATGTTTAATATTTTATTCGTATTTTTTATTGCTATAGAATATGAGAGATTTTTGTTAATTTTTTAATTGAATATATAATAGGGGTAATAACCATTCACTACAAAATTATAAAAAAGTGTCTACTAAGTCTAAAAAAATTTTCATATGCCCATTCAGCCATTCCAACTAATATGAAGAAAAAAACAAATATGCCCGTATGAACATATAAGAAGACTTGGGTGAGGGGAAGAGGTTACATTGGTTTGTTATCCAGGTTGCCCATTCCAACTTGTTATGCATACGTCTTAAAGTAAAAAAAAAGAAAGAAAAGAAAAGAAAAATTGTCTTAGGACATTTTGTTGCTTTTGCTTTCTGGATAAAAAAACATAAGGGTGTGGCTATTGTCACCTTACCATCTTCTTTGTTCACCCTAGGAACATTTGAATTATTGAAAGACTATATTACCTAAGTGTAAAATTACTAATAAATACACTAATTTTGTAATATCCAAATAAAAACAATAGACACATAAATTAAATATTTCATTAAATAACAATAATCCCCACACTTCTCCACTCATACTTGAATCGATTACATTTTTTTTTATTTCTCATCATCGTTAATATATTTTTCAATTCATAAACTCATTAGTGTTAATTTGATAAAAATCTTTACATTAATTTTTTTATCGGATTTACAATAAAACATGGATGAATATAAAACATGATTCAGAACTAGAATAGAAATGAATTATGTTAATATTTTATTCGTATTTTTTATTGCTATAGAATATGAGAGATTTTTGTTCATTTTTTTAATTGAATATATAATAAGGGTAATGACCATTCACTACAAAATTATAAAAAAAAAGTGTCCATTAGGTCTAAAAAAGTTTTCATATGCCCATTCCAACTAATATAAAGAAAAAGACGAATATGCCCTTATGAACATATAAGAAGACTTGTGTGAGGGGAAGATTTACATTTGGTTTGTTATCCAAGTTGCCCATTCCAACTGAAAAAGATGAACGGATCACCTATCTCTCTCGTCGGATTCTCCTTGGCCTTGCCTCTTTCTCTTCTCCGGTCTGACGCCAACTATCGCAGCAGCTCCACGCCGACGTTGGAGCAAGACGACAAAGTCCGAGGTCAACGATGAAGATCAGATACCGTCACCGGACCACCTCCGATATCAAGAACGCTGCTACGATCTGGATAGCCTCACCATGACCATGTCATCAGGCTGAAGGAGTACTCTACCGATCTAGAAGATGAGGTAAGACTTTGGGTTTTTGTTTTGAGTTTCAGTAGAATCTGGAGAAGTTGACCATGTTGTAGTTCTACGGCGGAGGAAGGTCGCAAAGGCATCATGATCGAGGAAGGTCTTGGCGGCTTTATCTAACAATAGAAGTGCTCTGATGTTGGTGTTGGCGTCGGCTTTGGTTGGAACTCTGATGATTTCTCTCTTTTTTTGGTTAAAATTGGTTTGTTATCCATTTGGTTTGTTATGCAGGTTGCTTCTCGTTCACCGTCTCTGGCAAGAGAGGTCCGGCCGGCCAGTCAGGTCTGGGTGCCCAGATCAATTGTGTTGGATCTCTCTCTCTATCTTTCAACTTATTAGGAGACAGTAAAGTTAACTGTATAATTGGAATGTGGTTTAGCAATTCAGTGAGAGTTTATTAGGGGGTAGTAAAATTGGTTGTGCAATAGGAGTACGGTTTAGAGGTTTAGTGGGAGTTTATTAGAGGTAGTAAAGTTGGTTGTGTAATAAGAATGCGGTTTAAGGGTTTAGTAAGAGTTTATTAAGAGGTAGTAAAAATAGGAATGTAGTTGAGGGGTTCAGTAGGAGTTTATTATAGCGTAGTAAAGTTGGTTGCAACAATAAGAATGTTATTTAGAGGTTCAATGAGAGTTTATTATGGGCTAGTAAAGTTGGTTTGTGCAATAGGAATGTGGTTTAGAGGTTCAGTGAGTGTTTATTAGGAGGTAGTAAAGTTGGTTGTGCAATATGAATGTGGTTTAGGGGTTCAGTGAACTTTATTAGGGGGTAGTAAACTTGATTCTAAATTCTAGCTAGATTCTGATGACCAGAATATGGCCGGCGGTGATCGGAGACGGTGAGGCGTCGTTCATGTCTTATCTCTCTTTTATTTTATTTCTCTAAGTATGTTTTAATGGGTGAGGGTAAAATATGTATTGAAATATTATAGTTTGTTTATAATTGTTATGAGTTTTGTTAGAATGGGCAATATTTTTTTTTAAAAAAATTGAAATGGACAATGTTTTAAAAAAAACTGTTTGAATGAGATGTGAAGTCTAAAAATTTATACTAAATGAATATTTTATCTATATAATTTATGGATATTAATGAAAAGCGAAATGGATGGATAAAGTATATGTAGTGAAAAAATTTAAAATATAAGATGAAATAAGTACGGAGAAATGAAATAAAGCGGATATAACCGAACCCAAACAGAATTGCTCCATAGAGTATTTTAAAAGACTTTCTAGGTCTAAACTGATCTGTACCAAATGATTATGTCAAATCGCTCCCTCCCGCACCATCAGTATCTTATGTTAAGAGTTAAACTGTGATCGCTATTGACAGGACAGGATTCGTGTGAGGGTTCCATCATCCGACTCATACCGACTCGATCGTTCTTTTTCCTTGCATTCGTGACAGATCATCATTAGAGGGTAGAACATGATTCGACATCTAAACTTAAGATTATTTCCAGAACCAATAGCACTCACAGCCGCCTAAGCAATACCATAAGAGAACATTATACTATACTGCCCTGGGTAAAAAAATAAACGACCAAGAACGGCCCGAGTCAGCATTCAGCAACACTACTCTGGCATTCCGACTAAAAAATGATGTAATGACTAATGAGAATATGTGATGTGTTTCATTTGTTCAACTTCAATGAATACATGTATAATTTAAGCCGAAGAAGGTCCGGCCTGTCTGCACCAAAGACAAAATATTGGTTGTTGCAGAGTTAGGAAGCTAGATTGGTAACAAAACTTGTAGTCACAACCTACAAAGGCTCGTATCAAAACGAATAGGTTGAGTTTAGCCTAACAAAACGAACACGTAGGTCAATCAAACATAGAACAGTACGACATATGAGAATATGTGATGTGTTTCATCTGTTCAACTTCAATGAATACATGTATAATTTAAGCCGAAGAAGGTCCGGCCTGTCTGCACCAAAGACAAAATATTGGTTGTTGCAGAGTTAGGAAGCTAGATTGGTAACAAAACTTGTAGTCACAACCTACAAAGGCTCGTATCAAAACGAATAGGTTGAGTTTAGCCTAACAAAACGAACACGTAGGTCAATCAAACATAGAACAGTACGACGTAGTTTGGCAAATGCAGTTTGTTTCCTTTCGATTCTGTCGACTAGGGTTCAAACCATGCAATGCTTGTGTTTCATCTCTAGGTAAAACGAAGCATCCGACACGAGAAAACAAGAACAAGTCAGAATGGTAGATACTATCAAGACTCTTGATTTCTTCAAGCTAACGAGAACCCAACACTGCGTTCGAGTTCGTTGGACACTGCAGTTGCATAACATCCGCAAGGATTGCACGGTTCAGCAGGAGACACATTGCGATACCTAGATCCGCAAGAAGCAACTGTTTTAGTTCTAATGGTTACCCATCAAAACAGCCGACTTTGCAAAATGAAGAAAGCAGTTCGTTGTGAACAGAAGTATGAGAAAAGTCGAAGGAGCGTTTCATAAGTAGTAAAGAAGTGTTAGAAATACCCTCCTTTACAGACTACAGAACAATGATATCTCCCTCATTTTCAAACCAAATTGAAGGGCCTAACAAATACCTACGTCCACTGTAGACATTTGTGTCTGATATCATTTAGAAACATCCGTACAATTTCCCCAACCCCCCACCAAGTTTATACAACTCGTCGATATTTCTAGTGAATCCAAATGTCATTGTTTAATTCAGACCCCAAAAATGTCGTCACTGTTTCCCAAGCAGTTTTGGTTCGAGTTTCCTCAAAACAGATGTGAAGTTGAATATTCAAAAGAATGGAGCGCAGTGCTGGCAACTGTGGCAAGTACCTGTAAAAATAATTCGCTGTAAATCTTTGGTATTGACTCAAACCAGGCAGATTGGAAAGCACAAAGCAGTTCGTGCAGCTTGGCATTTCTGCATCTAAGTCTATATAAACGGCAAAGGGCGCAAATTAGAATGAAAATCGTTCCTGGAAAAAAGACAAATATTTTCCTGCGAAACTAACTATCCTCTGAAGCTGAAGCTCTTCCTACTTATAAGACATGGTGAGCGGCAAAAATTCACCGTATGATTGTGGCCAGCTGATAGTTGACATCACCACTACCACTTTCACCAGAGCGAAGAAGAGATGGCGCATGGCTTATGCAGCTTTGTATGCTGTAAGGGTCATGCTATCACTTCCCAAAGAGCTTATGTACAAGAGGAGCAGCTACAAGGACCACTCTGAGTCTGAGATATCCGAGTACGGGTCTTTTGGTGGTTTCCAAGCTCTCAAAGGAAGCCAGCCGGAGAGGGAAGATTCAAACTCTGGTCTTGAGCATGAGGCTAAAGGCTCTTCTTCGCCACTCGAGCTACAAACCCCTGCTAGTGATGAGTCTCGTTCTTACACTTCACTTGACGTGAAACCAAGCATATCCCATGATGAAACTGGCAACAATATTCACCATGAAGGACTTACAAAAATGGTGAAGGAGAAAGACTTGGCTGCTCTACGAAAGTTTGGAGGAGTTACTGGCATAACCACTTCTCTCGGAACAAATCCAGGAAAAGGGTTACCAAGCAACGACATAGAAATCAACAAACGCCGCCAACTACTCGGCTCAAATACATACCCAAAGCCGCCTTCAAAAGGGCTCTTCTATTTTGTGCTGGATGCTCTGAAAGACATGACGATTATGATTCTATGTGTGTGTGCGGCACTTGCTCTGGCATTTGGAATCAAAGAGTATGGAGTAGAGGAAGGCTGGTATGAAGGTGGAAGTATCTTTGTTGCTGTATTCATTGTCATTGTTGTCTCAGCTCTCAGTAACTTCAGACAGGAAATCCAATTCGACAAACTGTCTAAAATAAGCAGCAACATCAAGGTTGAGGTATTTCGAGACAGACAGAGACAAGATATCTCCATCTTTGATGTTGTGGTAGGAGATGTAGTCTTCCTTAACATTGGAGATCAGATTCCTGCAGACGGTGTGCTCTTAGATGGCTATTCATTTCAAGTGGACGAGTCCAGCATGACCGGGGAGAGCGACTACGTAGAAGTTGATTCCAGAAAGAACCCCTTCCTCCTGTCTGGTGCAAAGGTGGCTGATGGTTACGGTAGAATGCTGGTCACATCAGTTGGGATGAACACTGCATGGGGCGAAATGATGAGCTCAATTTCGCAGGATTCAAATGTAAGAACTCCATTGCAAGCTCGGCTAGACAAACTTACCTCTTCAATTGGAAAGGTAGGCCTCGCAGTTGCTTTCTTAGTTCTTCTAGTCTTGTTGATTCGTTATTTCACTGGCAACACAGAAGATAAGAATGGCAATAAGGAGTATATTGGTAGCAAAACAAAAACAGATGATGTGTTGAATGCAGTAGTGCGGATTGTATCTGCTGCAGTCACTATAGTGGTGGTGGCAATTCCTGAAGGCTTGCCACTGGCTGTCACACTAACACTAGCTTACTCTATGAAAAGAATGATGAAGGATCAGGCAATGGTTAGAAAACTATCGGCTTGCGAGACAATGGGGTCAGCAACTGTTATCTGTACTGACAAAACAGGAACCTTGACACTAAACCAAATGAAAGTAACCAAGTTTTGGGTAGGCCAAGACTCTATTGCAGAAGATAATTCATCTATCACAGCAAATGTTCGAGAGTTGTTCCATCAAGGGGTTGGTTTGAACACAACAGGGAGTGTTTTCAAACCTCTTACAGGGTCCAAACCCGAAATCTCTGGCAGCCCCACAGAAAAGGCCATACTCTATTGGGTTGTTTTAGATTTGGGTATGGACATGGAAGAACTGAAGCCCAGGTATGACATTCTCCATGTTGAAACATTTAATTCAGACAAGAAACGAAGTGGAGTTCTTATAAAGAAAAAAGATGACAGCACCATCCATGTGCACTGGAAGGGAGCTGCTGAGATGATAGTTGCAACATGCTCGAGGTATTATGACACCAATGGAACTGTAAAGCCGTTGGATGTAGATACAAGATCTAAACTTGAGAAAATAATCCAAGGCATGGCAGCTAGTAGCCTCCGATGCATTGCTTTCGCTCATGCACAAATTTCAGAGGAAGAAATTGAATACAGAGATGATGACAAGACTCACCAAAAGCTCAGAGAAGATGGGCTGATCTTGCTGGGGATAGTTGGTCTCAAAGATCCATGTCGACCAGGGGTCATTAATGCCGTGGAAGTCTGCAAGCTTGCAGGTGTGGACATCAAAATGATAACTGGAGACAATATTTTCACAGCACAGGCTATAGCTACAGAATGTGGAATACTGAAGAAAGAGAATGAGCTAACCGATGGACAAGTTGTAGAAGGAGCCGAATTTCGAAACTACAATGACGCAGAAAGAATGCAGAAGGTTGATAACATCCGTGTAATGGCAAGGTCCTCCCCATTCGACAAGCTTTTAATGGTACAGTGTTTGAAGCAGAAAGGTCATGTGGTTGCAGTCACTGGTGATGGTACAAATGATGCACCTGCATTGAAAGAAGCTGATATAGGACTTTCCATGGGAATCCAAGGAACTGAGGTCGCAAAAGAAAGTTCGGATATCATCATCTTGGATGACAACTTCAATTCTGTGGCCACAGTTTTGAGATGGGGGAGATGTGTTTATAACAATATACAGAAATTCATCCAATTTCAACTAACTGTAAATGTTGCAGCTCTAGTAATCAACTTTATCGCAGCAGTTTCAGCTGGTGAAGTTCCCTTAACAGCAGTTCAATTACTTTGGGTGAATCTCATCATGGACACACTAGGTGCTCTGGCTCTTGCTACCGAGCGACCAACTAATGAGCTAATGGAGAGGCTACCTGTGGGTCGCACCGCTCCACTCATAACCAATATTATGTGGAGGAATCTTTTAGCTCAAGCTCTATATCAAATAGCTGTCCTCTTGATCTTGCAGTTCCAGGGCGAGTCCATATTCAATGTCACTGCTGCGGTGAACGATACTTTGATTTTCAATACCTTTGTACTGTGCCAAGTTTTTAACGAGTTCAATTCAAGGAGCATGGAGAAGAAGAATGTGTTCAAAGGTATCCTCAGGAACAGACTATTTATTGGGATTGTGGGGATAACTATTGTTCTTCAAGTTGTGATGGTGGAGTTTCTGAAGAAGTTTGCAGATACAGAAAAGTTGAATGTTCAGCAATGGGTAGTTTGTATCGTGATTGCAGGTGTATCATGGCCACTTGGTTGGGTTGTGAAGTTCATACCTGTTTCAGAGGACCCATACTTCAGAATTATCAAGAGGTCACTCGTCAGATTCAAAAACATTTTGTAAAGGTTTTGGGTTCTATTTTGACTCAATTAGTCAGGAGAAATTTTATTTTTGAAGAGCTTAATGAAGCGTAGGTCCTACTAACAACTATTAATTATGTATAAGATATAACTTATGTTGTAATAAAATAATAATATAAGAATGATCAACTTAAGTTTTATGAGTTGAAGATAAAAAAATATGAAAACAATAATAGTTTTAGGTTGTCTATAATTTAAATTTGAGTTTAGATTTTAGACCAATTATTAGAAATGTCTTAAAAGGTTTAAGATTTTTGACTTTAATTTTAGATGACATGAACATCTCATCAACTTAAAAAATCCAATTGGTCTAGCAGTATAGTAACTCCTTAGTAAGTGAGATGTGGTAGGTTCGATTTACAATATTATAGCACAATTGTGCTTTTGATAAAAAGATTAAAAAAAAATCATGTCATGTCATTCTTAAGTAAAAATACAATCTTTCTCTAGATCAATACATCTTAAGTAAAAAATCAATATATCTCATTGCTCTAGATTATTTTTGTCTTTAATTATAAAATAGATTTTTGAAACAATTTTTTCATTATGTTCATGCTTAAAATTAGGAGAAATTGTCCATTTACTACAACTTTTTGGACCTTATTTCTCATTCAAACATTTTTTTAAAAACATTGACCATTTCAATTTTTTTAAAAAAATGTGTGCCTATTCCAACAAAACTCATAACAACTCTAAACAAGCTATAATATTTCAATACTCATACTACTCTCACCCATTAAAACATACTTAGAGAGAGAAAATGGAATAGAGAGAAGACATGGCTGACACCTCACCAGCTCCGGTCACCGCCGGCAGGTCTTCGGTCATCGGAATCTCGCTGAAATCTAGAATTAAGTTTACTAACCCCTAATAAACTCTCACTAAACCCCTAAACCACATTCCTATTGTCACAGTCAACTTTATTACCCCCTAATAAAGTCTCACTGAGCTCCTAAACCACATTCATATTGCACAACCAACTTTAGTACCCCCTAATAAATTTTCACTGAACCCTTAACCAGCATTCCTATAACACATCTACCCCTAATAAACTCTCATTGAACTCCTAAACCGCATTCCTATTGCACAACCAACTTTACTATCTTCTAATAAACTCTCATTGAACCCCTAAACCGCATTCGTATCCCCATATCCAACTTTACTACACCTTATAAACTCTCACTGAACCCCTAGACCACATTCCTATCGTCATATCCAACTTTACTACCCCCTAATAAACTCTCACTGAACCCCTAGACCACATTCCTAGTGTCACAACCAACTTTACTACCCCCTAATAAACATTCCTATTGCACAGTCAACTTTACTGCCTCTTAATGAAGTTGAAAGATAAATAGAGAGAGATGAGAGATCATGTGTTGACCGCTGTCATCTTCAAGATCGAAGTGGTGGAGGAGGTGGAGATCTTTGGCAAAGATTAGGCGTTGTCAACAGAGGTGCTGATGGTCTGTCGGTGGCAGCGTTGTCGAGGCACACCATCGTCGAGGTCGCCATCTTCATGCATCGGTAGAGAGAGCGACGGAGGGAGAGAGCGGAGGTGAGAGGTTTGAGGAGGCTGGATCTAAATGAGAAGGAGGAGAAACGGGTCGTCAGTCGCTAGAGATGGTGGCGACGAGTGTGAGGAGGTCATAGGAGGCGAGGGCATTGAAGGGAGGGAGCGGCTCAACTTCTTGGATGACGGTAAGGAGGCGGTTGTTGACGATGTCGACAGGGAGGGGCGAGGAAGGCATATATAGAGAGAGAATGAGAGATCGAGAATGAGATGTGAGAGAGAAAGTTAAATAGATAAATAGTGGGATTTTGATTTCATTGATAAAAGTTGGAATGGTTACAATCAAAGTTTTTTAGACCTAGTGGACACTTTTTTTATGTTTTTGTTGTGAATGGTCAATACCCCTACAATTAAATACATAATACAACTAAAAATATATATTTTGAAATGATACATGTTCAAAAATATGAATTCAATTAAATATATATATAGTGCGGATGTGTGATTTTGATTCACTTTTCGATCTTAGTTATACATGCTTATATACAGTGTTCTAAAAGGCCCCGCCTAGGCTCTAGGCTGCAACAAGCCGCCTTGCTTTTCTTCAAGGCCTTTGTGCCAGGCTGTGGGCAATTAGGCGGCCGCCTTGCCCGCTTAATCGTTGCCTAGAGGCCGCCTAAGCTCTCCGACTAATTTTATTTACATTTAGTGGTGAAGTTGTTACATTGTGGGGAGCATGCGAGTATAAGAGTAAATGATGTTTTTAGAATTAGAAATATATGTGTTTGTTGTTGTTTTTGCTCACTTTTACATGAAGTTATGCTAAATTTTAGCTATAATCTATTTTATAAATAGGTCTAACAAGATTTATGTCGAATAATTTATCCATATTTGACTGTTTTCAAATATTATAGTACATAAAATATATATTTTTAATTAATAAATATGAAAAAAGTAAATCGCCTAATCCCTGCCTAGTCCCCGCCTAGGCTGTCCAGACGCTAGGCTATGGGTCACCGCCCGCCTACCGCCTAGCGCTTTTTAGAACATTGCTTATATATAGGTGGCTCAAATGACCCCTTTTTAACATTACCATATATATATATATATAGACTAGGAAAATATGTCTGAGAAGTTAAGCAGAAAAATTATCATCATATTCATTGATATGAGACTCTTTATATAGGGTATTACATAGTACCAATATATGGTAATAGGAATGAATACATATTCTTATTCTATATATATATATATATATAGACTAGGAAAATATGTTTGAGAAGTTAAGCAGAAAAATCATCATCATATTTATTGATAGGAGACTTTTTATATAGGGTATTACATAACATCAATATATAGTAATAGGAATGAATACATAGTCTTATTCTAGGTACATATTCTAACGACATAAGACCAAAGCACGCATGACAGAATATTCTAAAACAATATATATATTCATTTAATTTTTTATATAATTTATCTATAAAGGGTTTGAAATAGGTTTTTCTATTTTATATTTAAAATTCGATGAAGAATATATATAGGTCATTTCCACTAAGAGATCCTTTTTTGACATTTATGAGGGATCAAGAATTAGACCAATTTTTCGATCACATATCAACATCTACACCATTCAATACTTAGATTCATATATGTAGATCATTTCTGTAAAATTTCATCTAATTTGATGATCGTTAAGGCTTTGAACTAACTGAAATAAATTGATAAATCAAATCTGTCAAACATGAACCGTTCATGCTTATAATTTTAATTCGCAGTTTTGAGTACCTTATCGATCACCAAATTTGATGAAATTTTGCAAAAATGATTTACATATATAAATCTATATATTGGATGGTAGAGATGTGATTTGGTGATCAAAAGTTGGCGTAATCCTTAATCTTTCATATATGTCAAGAAAAAGGATCTTTCATTAGAAGAGGGTTATATGTCAAGACCCACCCCGAGTTAAACCAAATTAACTCGAAGTAAATCCTGCGGGGACCATCTCAAGGGAACTTCTTACTGAAACCCCCTTGAGATGGACAACCCTTCTTAAAAAACTCAGCGCTTCCGTGATAATTTAAAACAACCCCCAACTCCTGGAGTCATCCTGCTGCTCAAACCATAATTACGCTTCACGAAGAAGAAACTAAACTAAATTGGGGTAATCAGAGCAGATCTACATAGGAGATATACCTAAGTAAAAATCCTAGCGTCAGCGGATTAGTTGGCTATGCCTCGTCTTCTGTACGCACGACCTCCTCTCGCATCCCTGCAACACTGGGCATTTGAAAACGAAAGGCCCAGGGAAAAACATTTAAAAACAGGATGTTAGAGTGAGTAGACAAAAAGAATATCCAGACGTGTGAAAAGTAACCAGTTTATGTTCTCCCATTAAATTTCCAGAAAATCCATATGCATGCATCGTCGGGAAAGAATCTCAAATCATCGTTCCGGAGACCAAACCGTTAAATGCCAATCTCATTGGCTTGAAAAATCAACAGTAAAAATAGGGGAAGAGGTTTCGGCGACCTCCGATCGCCACCAAATTTTACCAGTAGCTTCGTCTCGTCATTTGGAACAACTTTCTAGTTCAACTCGAAGGCCAATTCGGCCTCTAACTAGGTCAAAAACGTGATGAACAGTAGACCCCGAAAATTTACACTTCAAAACTTCAAATCCTCAATTCTTCCTACACACTTCGAATCAAGCTACCAAATTCTAGGGGATTATAGTACTCCTAAAACCCATCCTATCCATATAAAGAACTCAACAAATGGTGATCTAGGGAGGAGAAATTCGATCCCGAAATTCTACTGTACACATGAAGAACAAGTCGGAATTTCTCCCGATTTATGGCGATTTAGGTCGGAAAACTTACCTAGGAATGAAGTAGACTCGGAGGCCGATCTTTTGGGACCGGTTCGGCGGTGATTGGAGGCCGGACGACGGAGCTGTGGCGGCCGAAAGTTTCGGCAGAAAAATCTGTCGGGAGAGGAGAGAGAAAGGCAGGGTGAAATCTGATTTTTCACCCCGGTATCTCCAATATATAGCCATTTCACCGCATAGTAACTTTACATTTTTGTTCATAACTTTCCCATACGAACTCCGATTTGAGCGTTCTACATGTCCACGAACTCGTAACGACGCCCTCTACAACTTTCATGAAGAAAGTTTTTCCAAATTCTCGACTTAACGAAAAGTCAACTTTACGATCCTTGTATGGTTAAACGGTTACTTTAAATAGTAAAAGACCAAAGTAACCAGCCGTAAAATAATTCTAGGATCGGAATGTGACATTATATATATAAGGGACGATGTAGAGCGGATGTCTGCAACTATGTTAAAGTGCGGATGTCAGCTCAAATCAACATCGGCGGCTGCATATGACAGCTCTTCTTCCATCCTCATACATTATTGGCATCCTGGACGTCTTTACCATCAATTTGAATGCCAAGGTGATCACAGAAGAAGGATCGACGCTAGAAAAACTACAAAAACTAGAAGAAGAAGAAGAAGAAGAAGAAGAAGAATCCCAAATTCAAAACTAATCATAGTCGAGTCTGTCAGTAAGAAGAAGCTCTGGTTCTGAATTAGCAAGAACAGCAAAGCAATCGAAGTCATCAGAGTTGATTTGAGGCTGCATCCGCAATTTAACATGGTTGCGGACGTTTGCACTACATCATCCTTATATATATATAGAGGTGATCAGGAGCGGAGGTCTGTTCCTTAGTTAAGAAACAGATTTCATTATTTTACCCACTTTTCTCATTTTTATTGTTCGGATTTTAGGTATATATGTGTAGATCATCTCTATAAATTTTCAGCCAAATTGATAATCATTAAGGAGTTCAAAGCTATGATTTACAGCTAGGTATATATGTAAATCATAGCTTTGAACGCCTTAACGATTATCAATTTGACTGAAAACTTGTAGATGTTCAAGGATGATGTGTCTTGACCTATTCAAATGTTTACCAGATCAGCACTTGACCTATGCTTTTGTTTATTTGAATGATATTCTGTTTAGATAAGTGTGACTCATCTTGTGGGATAATTATTGTAATACATATAAATAGGCTTTCATTATCAATGAATGAATTAAGCTTTTTCCCAAAATCTATTGTTCCTAAAACACGTTATCAACATCCTAGCTTTAAGTTTTCAGAGCTCTTGCTCCAAGCCAAGTCGAGTCTCAACCGAGCCCGGAGTCCTGAGTTGTCACCCTCCAAATCGAAGCAGCGCCTACTTCTCCCGATCCGGATTCCAGCCGCATCCGACGAGATTCTGGGCCGACACCTGCGCACCCGCCTACCTCTCCCGATTAGGATCCCAGCCGCCTCCTACGAACACAGCTCTCCCGAGAACGCAACAATCTCCGATCTGCCCGAGACCGCCCATCTCTAATCTGTCAGTGCTCGTCCCTCATCGCTCCTCCCAGTTTGAAACAAATAAGCAGTGCACTACCGGCATCAATCTGCCCAGCCTTGCACGTAGACATAACAGTTCTGCCGGACCTTAACCCGGTTCAACGACCCGACCCAAAAATTTCACCACTAGCTAGTGCTACAGTAATTTTGTTTTTACTATATGATAATTGATAGTTACTGCTATTTTTTATTGTGTATCTTTTTTAACTGTTTAACATGAATAACTTGGTAAAACTGATTTTTGTGTTTACTGTGAGTAATTAGTTTCTTAACTGTAACTAATGTTGAGCATGATAAATATGGAATTTGTTTTACCGTAACTAATGTAGAACATGCCATATGTGCATTTTGTTACTATACTATATATGTTAGTAATGCTCTTCATTATTAACTGTGATATATATATATGAAATATCAAATTGTTTATAATATTGAGGGAATTGGGACCCCTCATATAAAGTTTATATAGTGAATGTTTGTCACGGTACAACTCAAAGAGATTAAACAAAAAAAACATCGATAGTGACGTTATTATAGTCACGATTTTTGCATCGATATTGTGACCAGTACATTTTGGTTCACGTTCTAATTCCATATACGTGATTTTAGTACTCGAATAATCGATACTAACTATCTCCTTTGTCGTTTGTGAAAGATGACTGAGCCAGCATGACCAGAGTTTGACATTCTTGATGCTCAAGAAAAAGAATATCATCATTGGGTATCAGACGTGACTCACACATTCGTCGGCAAACAGTACACCAACATGATTTTCCTTTCGGATGATCTCAATGATGAGGCTCCAAGTGTGGAAACTAAAGCTCAAGCCCTCATATTTTTGTGGCGTCACATCCACCCAATTATGAAGAAGCAGTATCTAAAAAAAGAGGATCCCAAGGATTTATAGGATGTTCTAAAGCAACGCTTCAACAATGTGCATAGTGTATAACTCCCAAAATTGACTGCAAGATGGGATACCATCCGTTTAGTGGATTATGCCAAAGTTGAGGAATACAACCAAGCTATGTTAGACCTCCAGGTGGAGCTTAGTTTCTGTGAAGTGGAGAAATATGAGAATGATATGATCGAGAAGACCTTGGACACATTTCCCTCTATCATAAGCCACCTTTCCCATCAGTACCGCATTGAGTATGAAAAAAAGAGTCCAGAATTTCAGTGACCTCATGGATATACTTCAGAAAAAAAAGAGGCATCATGAGATTATTTTCAACAATAATGCGAGGCCAATTGGGACTAGAAAAATACCTGAGATTTATCAGGTAAGTGGTGGGAAAGCTCCAAAGCGTCAGAAAAATGATCGTGTCTCACCTTATGCTCATAGGCAACCTGCACCACCTGAGGGAGGTAAAATGAATTAGCAACGCGGTCCACACCGTAGCCTTACATGGAAGAGGGACGGTGGTGCCGCTATTAGCCCTAGCAATCAAGGAGGGGGTCGGTTTGGCCCCAGTTCTAGCAAAGGTGGAAATCCTCCACCTAACTCTGTCAAACATGGTCATTTTCCTTGCTTCAAATGTGGTTCAACTAAATATATGCACAAGAAATGTCGTGCAAGCAAGGACATTCAAAATATCTACAAGAGGCACAAGCAATACTTGACTCAAGAGGCTAATTATATTGATGGAGATTATGAGAACGATGAGGTTGAGCATAACACTAATCTCACTATAGCAGATTTTGAGTCCAAGAGTAAGGTCGCTCCCAATGATGTTGACACTCTGAATTTCGATTAGTCTATGCATTAGACGGTTTATTATTTCTGCTTTGTTCTAGTTCTTGTTTATGACATTAGTCATGATTTCAGACTTTGGTTTTTAAGTTGTTTTATGGAATAAGAACATCTTTGATGTACTAAGTTGGCATTAATAAAATTTCTCTTAGTTTTCTTGTTTAAAGAATGGTTGAGAATTTTATTTCCCTTACAATGCATGAATGGTTTGAATTGCAAAAAGTTTATTCTTTGCAAAAAATAGTAATCTGTCCTCTCTGGACAACCAACTTCGCACGAGCTTTGTGAACAACTCAGAAGGAACTACAACTTGAGCTATATATGGTTGGAAAGCTCTGAGTCTAGTTTCCAAATATTTTCGCAGTTCGTCAATTGCTATTTTTATGACGAAGTTATGATTGTTTTTGTGCGTAAAAGTGATTCTACGCGGAAATTCTTTCTGCACTCAATAGGGGATCACAACTTGATCACAATCCCTTGTAATTTCTCTATGTGATTTAGAGTGTTCGCTATGTCTTGAGTTAAAGACTATTTGATTTACATTCTTTTATAGATGTCTCACGTTGAAATTGAGTGTCTGACAGACAGTGGGACTACCCATACTATTTTACGGAATAGGCAATTGTTTACGGATTTTGTGTCACACAAATCCGCAGTGACAACTATGATTGGTTCATCGCCGGTTATATAAGGGCGAGGTAGAACACAATTTTTATTGCCAAATGGCACAAAGATTCATGTCACTGATGTCTTATACGTGCCAAAGGCCAATCGAACCTTGTTAAGTTTTAAAGACCTTCCCCAACGGTTTTCACTTGAAAGCTCATAATGAGAATAACCAAAAGTTTTTGTGTATTATCTCTCATGAATATGGACTTAAGCGTATATTATAGAAACTAATGAGTCAAGTAGTGGTTTATATATTAATACAGTTTGGATTATTGAATCTTATGCAGTTGCTCATAACTTCTGTGATTCTGACTCATATAAGCTTTGACATGATCGTCTGGGACATCCCGGACGTGATATGATGATCTGTATCCTTAAAACTTCACACGGTCACCCGTTTTTTAGAGCACTCAAGCATGTGGGACACATATAGCCACGAAAAATGGTGGTAGTGTCGTGAGCAATCATGGCAAGGGCTTGGCCTTAATGCCGCCCCATGTGCAGTCACGACCTTCACAGGCCTCTATGACACATGGTTCACCTCCTGATGTGTCCATGAAAATCTCCAATGCTCACCACTTTTTTGCAAAGCTTGTTCCCTAGAAAAGTTGCAGGCACGGCCCTCATTTGTTGTAGACTCAAAACAAAACATTTCATACTGACAGAGAATCCAAGGTGACATTTGTGGACCTATTAAACCAGAGTGCATACCATTTCGATACTTTATGGTTCTAGTTAATGCATTGACGTGTTGGATACACGTCGCTTTGCTATCCATAAGAAATGTTGCATTTGCTAAGCTCCTGGCTCAAATTATAAAGCTCAGGGCTGATCACTCTGATCACCCAATCAAGTCTATTCGATTGGATAATGCATGAGAGTTTACGTCAAAATATTTTGATGATTATTGCATGTCTATTAAGGTTGATGTTGAACATCTCGTTTCCCATGTTCATTCTTAGAACAGTCTTACAGAGGAAACAATCAAGTGGTTACAGCTTGTGGCTCGGGCATTGGTGATACACACCAATCTCCCCGTATTTGCATGGGGTTATGCAATTTTACATGCAACTATGCTTATTTGTTTCAGACCTGTTACCAACCAACCATTTAGTACGTACCAGTTGGTCACTGGATATGAGCCTGATATTTCACACTGACGCATTTTTTGTTGTGCGGTTTACGTGCCTATTACACCTCCACTGCATACAAAAATGGGTCCTCAAAGACGATTAGGTATATATTTTTGGCTATGAAACACCAATGATTGTCCGCTATTTGGAACCCTTGACAGAAGATCTCTTTACTGCAAGATTTGCAGATTGTCACTTTGATCAGACATACTTCCCGTTGTTAGGGGGAGAGACGAACGATAATGTTCCAATTGAACGACAGGAATTGTCGTGGTTTGTCCCCACTGTGTCTTATTATGATCCCTACACATCTCAGAGTGAGATTGAAGTGCAAAGAATTCTCGATCTTCAGAAAGTTACAGACTCGATGCCTGACTCCTTTACTGATATTGCAAAAGTGACGAGATCATCTATACCTGCTGCAAATGTTACTGCGAGGTTGGAAGCCCTGAAAATTGGGCAAGTTATAGCCACATCCGGGTTAGATACTGTCGGTATTGCCGGCATACCTGATGCCCATGGTGGAGGGCTGGCTACGAAGAAAAAGGGGGAGACCGAAGAAAGGTTCAATCGATGTCTTGCCCTGGAAAAAGCAAGACATCAAGGCACACAATGATCTGCTCATCATCAATACTGTGAATCCATCATATGAGACTGTCTCTGATGATAGCTATGTCTATGAATCGACATTAGAGTCTCTGGGGGACGCCTCAGAATCAATGTTGATGTCAGAGAACAAAGAAATCTCGTTAAATTACACAAGTGTGTGCGTTCTTATGGACATGTCATCCATGTTTATTGATGATGCTTTTGCTTATTCCGTCGCTCAGATGATTATTGACGTCGATGAAATAGAACCTCGTCCTGTTGCAGAATGCCAATGTAGAGAAGATTGGCCGAAATAAAAAGATGTAATCCAGGTCGAACTAGACTCTCTATCCAAAAGGCAAGTTTTTGGCCAGGTTGTGCCATGCCCACCAAATGTTAAGCCTGTTGGACATAATTGAGTCTTTGTTCGAAAGCGTAATGAGAAGAATGAAGTCATGCGATATAAAGCTAGACTTGTGGCGCAAGGATTCTTGCAACACCTTGAGATTGATTATGAGGAGACGTATTCTCCCGTTATGGACGTCATTACTTTCCGCTACTTTTTCAGTTTAGTTGTGTCCGAAAAATTGAACATGCAGCTAATAGATGTGATTACTGTATATCTCTATGGAGATCTTATATATATATATATATATATATATATATATATATATATATGAAAGTGTCTGACGACCTTTCGTTGCCCAAATCAAGTGATTCTAAACCACGGAGTGCTCATGCCATCAGATTGAGGCGTTCAGTATATGGATTGAAATAATCTGGTCGAATGTGGTATACTCGTCTAATTGACTACTTGATTGGGAATGGATACAAAAATGATGATTTGTGCCCATACGTGTTCATAAAAAGAACAAGTTCTGGATTTACAATTGTAACAGTCTATATTGATGATATGAATATCATCGGTACTCTCAATGAGATCAGTGAGACGGTTAGCTATTTAAAATCCGAGTTTGAGATGAAAGATCTTGAAAAGACTCGATTTTGCCTAGGCATAGAACTAGAGCATTGAGGGACTTAGATTCTAATTCACCAGTCGGCTTATGTCCAAAAGATACTTAGGCAATTCAATATGGACAAAGCATATCCTCTTGGCACTCCCTTGGTTATGCGAAGTTTGGATTTTGAAAAGGATTTGTTTCGTCCGAAAGATGACGATGAAACTCCATATCTTAGTGCAATTGGATCTTTGTTATATTTAGCTCAATGCACACGACCAGACATCGCATTCTCTATGAACTTGTTCGCTAGATTTAGCTCTGCGCCAACACATCGTCATTGGAATGGTGTTAAGCACATCTTTAGGTATTTGAAGGGATCCATTGGCTTGGGTCTGTTTTATCCCTACAGTGAAACAAGAGAGAAAAAAAGATCACATCTAGGATCGATAGACCATGTGAACCTCAGACTATTTTATAGTATCAGAGCGGGTTACCCATGTCTACCACTACAAAAAATACCTTTGGGCGACGAAGAGAGCCGAAACAGGGCGACGAAAGCAAATTTCGTCGCCTAAGAGAGACTTTAGGCAACGAAATACTTATGTCGTTGCCTAAGAGGTCGGGTATAACCAAAATTCCTAACTTTCTCTCCCTCTCCAATCCGCCTCCCTCTCCCTCTCACTCCCTCTCCTCCGCCTCCCTCTCCCTCTCCTCTACCCCTGTCGTCGTGCCGCAGTGCCGCCGCACCCCCCTCAGCCTCCCTCCTCCTCCTAGCTTCGAGTTCGAAGGTACCTATCAGAATTCTGTGGTGAATTAATTGTAAATTGATAATTTTGTAGAAAAATTATGATAATTTTGTGGTGAATTAATTGTAAATTAATGAGGGTTTATGCATTTTTTTGTGACAATTTTGTTGAAAATTTGTGGAAAATTAGGGGGAAATTTGTGAAAATTGTGGATTATTTTTTGTAAATTGTGATAATGTTGTGGAAAAATTGTGGTAATTTTGTGAAAAAATTGTGATAATATTGTGAAAAAATTATGGTAAATTAGTAAAAAAATTAAGTGTAAGTTTGTGATAAATTAAATGGAAAATTTGTACAATATTTTATGGAAAAATTTGAGGAATATTTGTTCAAAAATTGTGGAATATTTGTGGTAATTTTGTGGTTAATATTTGGTAAATAATGATAATTGTGTGGTAAATTAAAATTATATTTGTGGAATATTGATTGAATTTTTTATTTTAATATATTGTAATTTATTGTGCATTTTTTAGGTTATTGATTAGAATTTTTATTTTAAACAGATTGTTCAGGAGTTTATAAAGACGCCCGGAAGCAGTATAATGAAGTGCGTAATGCAGCCCAGGAAAATCATCAGATGCAGTTGGGACAGTGCGTTCAGGACTGTCTATATGCTTAGTCAACAAGACAAATTCCTCCTCTCATGCCGATGCGTCCTATTCTGCCTCCGCCGTCGGAACGTCCTTAGCTTCGGAAACCACAAGAATCAGATTTCATGATCGATTTAGATGATATTAAATTTACTTTGGACTAAATTTATATATTTGTACGTTTATGAACAATTTAGATAATTTATAATGAAAAATTTGGATTTTTGTTCTTGAATTTTTTTTGTGTTGTTATTTATATTTTATAAAAAATTACAAAACTAAATAAAAAAATACAGAAAATACTTCAGGCGACGAAATAAGGTATTTTTCATCGCCTAAGAGAGGTTTAGGCGACAACTTTTGCACCATTTCGTCGTCTTAAGATCACTTAGGCGACGAAAGTGGTATATTTCGTCGCCTAAGAGTTTTTTAAATTTTATTAAAAAATATAAGTCGACGAATATACACGTATCGTCGCCCAAGGTATAACACTTAGGCGACGAAACTTGCGTCGTCGCCTAAGATCTAGACTCTGAAGCGACGAACAATTTTTCGTCGCTTAAGAGTATCACTCTTAAGCGACGACTCTAGTTTATTCGCCTAAGAGCGAGACTCTTAAGCGACGACGGCTATTTAGGCAACGAAATGTGTGTCGTCGCCTTAACTTAACTCTTAGGCGACGACAGGGTTTTCTTTCGTCGCCTAAGATCTTAGGCGACGACGCTTCGTCCCCTAAGATCTTGGGCGATGAAATTGTTTAACAGGCTAGGGCGACGACGCTTCGTCCCCTAAGATCTTGGGCGACGAAATTGTTTAACAGGGCGACGAAATTGCTTCGTCGCCCAAACACTCTGTTCTGGTAGTGTACGTGTGTTAGACTTGAATATTTGTCACACATGCGGGGACGTGTTGAGATATAAATCTTACATCGGAAATATGAAACTTTATATATGGGTTTATAAGGGTTTGAGTCTCTCCACCTATTACCAATTGATTTTGGATGTGAATCTCAAATTATTTTATTATGGTATCGAGTTAGATACTAACCTTAAATGACAAGATTGTTTATCTCATGATCAGCGCGTGAGATCAATTTGAACCGGAAGATGCTAGGCTTGAAGCAGCAGAAGTTTTAGTCTTTTTAGAGCGATCATGGACCAAATCTTTGTATCTCGAATTCTCGATCATTTGCTTGGTGGAGCATATGATTCTTCCTTTGCTTAATTAGTTTGCTACATTGAAATGTCAAGAAGCTTTCGATCGAAGTACAAAAACTACTGTAAGTTAGTTTTCAGATCATTATATATTTCATGGCCGGGTATCAAAAGGAAAAAGCTTGGGTCCGATCTAGTTCGGACCCAGCTCCTCGTTCGAACAGGCACAAATTCACTTTTCACAATATCAATCGTGATCTTAACCGTTCAATAGTTAGATTAACCCATGAAGATCATCTATACCAAAAATCAACGTAAAAAATGATCGTTTGCTCACCCGAATGCATCGAACAAAGTGAACGGATAATCATAAAAACTCAAGAACTGTCCATTTTGTTCTATGAATTCGGGTGAGCAAACGATCATTTTTAAGTTGATTTTTGGTATAGATGATCTTCATGAGTTAATCTAACTATTGAACGGTTAAGATCATGATTGATATTGTGAAAAGTGGATTTGTGTCTGTTCGAACGAGGAGCTGGGTCTGAACTAGATCGGACCCAAGTATTTTCCGTATCAAAATTAAACTTTGCATTACAAGAATTGCACAAACACAATTAATCCAATCAAAAGATTAAACATAGGTATCTGGAAACCACCAACAACAAGAAACACGGTGGAACCATGGAAGCTATATAGCTTTACAGTAATGCACTGCATCCATGCACAAAGATTCAAGTGCTTTCTCCCCAGCCCCTTCAGATCCATTCTTATAACGACACATGTCACCATTAAAGTGTTGTTTAACAAAACCAACGCATTAAGATAAACAAAATTAATACAGAGGCTGTTAATATACATAGGGATTAAGCAAAAAGATAAGATATAAAATTCTGAAAATAAGTAATCCGACCGTGTTTAGAGAAACAGATGAAATTCTGTCACTCAAAACCCTAACACCAATATAAGAATCGTATACTTTAAGCCATGTATCTTCTTAGCCGGCCAGCTCAAGATTCACATCAAACACCTAGCTAATTTCTGTTCGAGTTATCGATCAAGGCTAGTATATATCTGTATGATTATAAGCTTTGCAAAAATGAAAATTGAATTAACATTATCATATATTATCTAGCTTTGTATGTACCCAGAAGTGAATGACAGAATAGAATTATAGAAACGAAAGAAAAATGATCGAGAAAACTAACTGATAATAAAGAGAAATGATGAGCAGCATAGGGGGTGTGTATATGTAAGAGAACTCGTGAAGCCATCAACAGGTGAAATTGCCACATGATCTGATCTTTCCTTGACTCGTATATATAAAACCGGCCGAGAGGGAAGCTTAGATCATGCTGGCAGCTTCAACTGCAAGTGATCCACGACAATTCAGATGTGTGTGTTTGAGAGAGAGAGAGAGAGAGAGAGAGAGGAAGGGGGTGTCTCATCTGTGTTTCTTTAGCTCTGGGAGAGCGGGAGGTAAGGTGGGAGTTGGAGAAAAGAAGAGGCGAGTATAAATAGAGTAAAGGGATCCCAAACAGCCAAAGATGCTGCCTCCTGTTTCAGGCCATCTCTCTGTGTGTGTGAGTATGTGTTTTAGTAGCTTGTTAATTGTAATTAATAGATAAATAAGGGATTGAAAAGCCAATAGAGTGAGTAGAGAAGAGATGACAGTGCATGTGGTCCGAACTAAAGTAAGACAAATTGAATACCCTTATCATATATGACTCATGGCATGATGCCAACACCATGCAGACAAAGCAAGCTTCTAGGTTGGTTATTTAGTGAGATCGATTCGATCGCGAGTGAGAGACCTTTAATAATTAGGTGCCCGGGACCATCGGCACGCTTCTTAGCAATTTTAGGAGAAAAGGAAAGCAAGGAAGAATCGTCTCAACATACTCCCTCAACCGATTCAAAACTAATACATGTGATCGACGTGGTGACATACTACCTCGATCTCTCGTCAACTTTTCTGATTCCAGCAAGAAGTGAACGGAAAATGATGAAGACCGGGTTTCGAAAATTTGATATTATGAAGACCTAAAAATGTTGCTGCGTGATCTTTAATTAACATATAAAATGATTAATCGAAACTTCAATATTTAGATCTTGAGGACTGGAGCGCATGTCAAAGATCGAGTCACGCAACTAATCAAAATGTTGAAAATCTATTTATTTACTCCATTCGTATTATACGTAAAAGATCATAATACCCCTAGTTATATTTCGTATGTATACATTTATAAGGAGGAGATCTATTGAGGATATTCTTATTGAGAACTAGTTGAAGATTTTCTTCTTTATGGTTTATTACACCCATTTTTCAATATAAACCGTTTAGTTTATAGATCTATACAAGTATATCACTTCTACACATTTTTCAGCCAAATTGGTGATCGTTACGACATCAAAATATATCAAATCAATGGATGATCCAAATATGTCAAACAAGAGTCGTTCAAGTTTATAATCTGTAAATTACATTTATGAATGCCTTAACCATTTTCAATTTGTATGAAATTTTATAGAGATGATTTACTCGTATATATCTACAAACTAGACAGTCGAGATGTGAATATACGATTAAAAATATGGTGAAACGAAAAAGTCATAAACTAATCCTCAACAAGGAGGTTCTTATTAATAGAACCCCTCCCTACATTTACATACCCAAAAGATTGCACACAAGTTAAGAATTTCTCACTATCAATTAGTGCTATTGACGACACTCTTTCTAGTATAATGCACTCGAATGAAAGAAAACAGACGTATCATGAAACTAAGAATGCTAATATATATCATGAAACTAAGAATGCTAATATATGTCATAAATATTACTCTTCCTCATCGCTATCAAACATGAGCAAAGAGACAACCTTTAAATAAAATGAATGCACTTTGTCTAAAGGCTTTGATCCTAGCTAATGAACCTAATCGGTGTCAGCTGCACATCAAAGGCAATGTTAACAACGACAAAGCTATGGATTAAGTAACGCCTTGCCGTCTTGGAGTCTAACTTTTTTGACAATAGCAGATAGGAAGAGGATGATCGCTGTGGTAGGCATGCATACATACACTACTACAATTTTGTTTTCAGGCGACAAAATTATTTCGTCAGCTAAGACCAATTTTTGTCATGACAGCACTAAGCTGACGAAAAACTCGTCACTTCAGCGTCGTCATCATAGGCCCGTCAACATAGTTCTAAGGTGACGAAATAAATAATATTATCATCTCAGTCACCACTAAGGCCACACAAAATCATCCGTCACGTAGACCCTTAGGTGACGAAACCAAAAACAGTAAGGCGAAGAAATGATTTTGTCAGCTCAGTACTTAAATGTCTCAGTCCCGATAATCGCGGTCGACCATAAATGCCTTTATTATTCCTTATGTATAGTCAGGAGCAAGGTTCTAAAAGTCGCTAGTCGGTCGGCCGACCGGAGACTAGCGAGTAGAGGAGTAGTCAGGGGAGTAGTCGAGGAGTACTCGGTTTTTAATTTTTAGATTTATTTTAAAAATATATAATTAAATAATTTTTTTTAAAAGATATTATAATGTCCAAAATAATAAAAATAGTCAATAAAATGCCGAGTTTGGCCGATTTTTTCCGAGTTAGCCGATTTTTTTCCGAGTTAGGCCGATTTTTTCGAGTTGGACCGATTTTTTTACAGAGTTGGGCCGACTTTTTCCAAGTTGAGCCAATTTTTTCCGAGTTGGGCCGACTACTTGGCCAATTTTCTTCCGGCCGACTTTGTACTCTGATTTTCTTAAAATCGTCTCGAAAGGACGCCGACTAGCGAGTACTCGGCCGAGTTTTAGAACACTGGTCGAGAGGTAAATGCATCATAAGCTTTATATGGGCAGTTACGTCTCATCTACGTGAGACTGATGTGTTGAATGATGACCAAACTATGTCACGTAGAGGTAGGTATAAGCGTTTCCGTGTGATAATTGACGATAAATTAGGGTTGACAATTTCGATCGAGCCCTTAGCATTACCGGATCTAGTTGAATTTTATACCATAACCATGTTTCACTATAATGAGCATATCAGACGGTCAAATTTTCAGTTGTCAATTTTAGTCATCAGAAACACAATATGTCAACTGATATATTATAACTTGTTTAGTGTAGGTTATAAACAAGTGTAAACTTTGTGAACCAACTCTACATAAGAAGCAAAATTATCAAAAATCTCGTGAAATAATATGTGATCGGAATGGTGAAATACATCTATGGTTGAAAAATCACGTAATTCGGGTAACGTCCCGGTACCGATAATAGTGGTCAACCATATTTACCATTTTTATTCCCTAAAAGGAGTGCTATTATCGAGAGGTAAATGTCTCATAATTTTTATATGTGTGATTACGTCTCATCTTTGTGAAAGTTTGATGTGTGAAAAGATTGACCAAACTAGGTCACGTAGAGGTATGTATGAGCATTTCCGTGTGATAAGTGACGATAGATTAGGGTTGACCATTTCGATCGAGCCTTACTGGGATCAAGTTGAATTTTATACCATAGTCATGTTTCACTATAATGATCATATCATATGGTCGGATTTTCATTTATGAATTTTAGTCATTGGCTCCACAATGTGCCTACTAATGTTGTATAATTTGTTTAGTAGATTATAAACAAGTTTACAACTTTATGAACCAACTTCATAGGAAGAAAAAATTTCAAAAAAATTGTGAAATAAGATGTCATCGGAATGGTGAAATATGACTATATATATAGTTGAAAATCACGTAATTCGGGTAATGTCTCAGTCCAAATAATCGCGGTCAACCTTATTTACTCTTATTATTTCCTATGGAGGGCACTATCATCGGAAGGTAAATGTCCCATAATTTTTTATAAGAGTTTACGTCTCATCTAAGTGAGCTTAATGTGTGGAAGAACTGACCAAACTATATCACGTAGATGTAAGTATGAGTGTTTCTGTATGATAAGTGATGATAATTTAAGGTTAACCATCTTGATCGAGACCTGAACGTTGCCGAATCCAATTGAATTTTACACCATAGTCATGTTTCACTATAATGATCATATCAGATGGTCAAATTTTTATTGTGAATTTTAATCAACAAAATCACAACGTGCCTACTAATGTTGTATAACTTGTTTAGTATGTTATAAATAAGTGTACAACTTTGTAAACAAACTCTACATAGGAAACAAAATTATCAAAAATCTCGTCAAATAAGATGTTGATTGAAATAGTAAAATACGACTATAGTTGAAAAATAACGTAGTAAGAAGAACCTCTCAGCCCCGATAATCGTACAAGGTAGAGGTAGACAAATCTTTTAGAGACCGGATTTGTTGCAATTTGACAATGGGTACAAAAAATCGCAGCCAATGTTGAGCACAAAAGTTGGTGGAGTGAAAGGAGATAGGTAGATCTATAAATGAATCAGTATATTATGAATCCACTAAGGTGACGAAACAAAACTTTTCGTCACCTCAATATATATCATAAATCCATTAAGGTGACGAAATAATTTTTTGTCACATTAGTATAACGTTAGGTGGCGAAACCATCTTTCGTCACCTTAGTGGTTTGCTGACAGAAAATGTGTCGCCACTTACTCTAAGCATGTTGTGACGAAACTCTAAGATATCAGTTAGGTGACGAATAAGGTGATGAAAAACAATCTCATCATGTTACCTCACTTAGATGATGAAATTATTTTCTTAGGTGATGAATAAATTTTTGTCACTAAAGGATCCACTTAGATGACGAATTTATATTATTTCATCACCTAAGAACAAAATTCTAGTAGTGATATACATACCAATGTTTGATGATTCTGCTAAAGTTGGTTACGATTTTGACATTCTGTTGCTTTCAGTTTTGTTTTGATCCCTTTGTTAGGTTGGAAGCAGATGGAACCAATAGATGCGTGCAGAGTCATATCCCCATAACGAAGTATTGAGAGCAAGAAAACTTATATATTCTAAAGGAAAAGTTCCCCGACGATTGGCTTGATTCGGCTACAGACTCCATGATTAACTACTAGCTACCTCTGCTGTTCAAAAAAACTACTAGCTACCTCCAAACTCTAAAAGAAGTGTCTTTTGCAATATATATTGGTCTTAAAATTATTGGATCCATATAATTGTTGGCTTTGTCGAAAGAGGATTTGGAACTACTTGATTAATCAGTTCACTACTACAAAAAGATGTTTAAGCGACCGAAATGGTCATGACCATATTATTTCGGTCGTTTAAGCTTGCACGACAGAATAATGGACTTTCTGTCGTTTAGGCTTTTCCGCTTAAACGACGAAAATAATTTGCTTAAACTACAGACATTTACTTGAGCGACGAAAATTGATGACTTAAGAAGAGAAGAAAAGAAGAGGCCGGGAGGAGAAGAAGAGGCCGGAAGAAGAAGATGAAGAAAAAGAAGAAGATGAAGAAGATGTAGAAGAAGATGCAGAAGAAAATTTAGAAGATGTAGAAGAAGATGCAGAAGAAGAAGAAGAAGAAGAAGAAGAGGAAGAAGAGGAAAAAAGGTGGTGATGGTGGCAGTGGTGGTGTCAGTGGTGGTGGGGGTGGTGGTACTGTAATGGTGGCAGAGGAGGTGATACGATGGTTGTGGTGACGGAGGAAGAACAAGAAGAAGAGGAAGAAACATTTTGTAGAACAAAAAATTCAACTGGAGAAAATTTTTTTTTGAAAAAATTAAGCTTTAAGTGACGGAAATATTACTTCGCTTAAGGCATGTTTCTGTCGTATAGGTACATAGCTTAAGCGACAGATTGATGTATTCCTATCGCTAATAAAAAATACGACAGATTTTCAGTCGCTTAAGCCTTAGACGACGGAAAGTTGGACTTAAACGACGAGACAATTTCGTCGCCTCATGCCGTTTTTCTACTAGTGTTAAAGCTAGCTAGTTGGATGGATCTCATTGGTTGTGCTGATTACATATAATGCATTCCATCGTACCTTGACCTTTAAACGTACTCTCTGGAGAATTTGTACTTACACTTGTATGCAAATCATGCAACAGTGATACAACATATAGATTGTTTACAAGTAAAACGATATTGCACAGAACAAATTGTTAATAATTTGATAAACAAAACGAATCTGTAATCTAGCATGCATTTTTAGTTTTAGAAAAAGGAAAATTGTTTTAGACATTATTAAGGACTAATATTTGTATTTTTAATCTTAGGTGGCATAAACACATCATCAATTAAAAAATCATGTTATATTATTATTTAATAAAAGTACATTAATCTTAACATTCTCAAATTTAATACTCTAGATTCTTTTAAATTAATTTTTTTGAAGTCATTCTCAAAATATAATGTCATTCTTATATTTTAAAATTATACTTGTTGGAAAATAAAAATTCATTTGAATGTACATACATACATAGTTTTTCCAAAGAAAAAATTACGTGTAAATATATATATATATTTACTTATTTATATTCAACAAAAAATATATATAAATAATTCATTCAAAAGAGTACACGACACAGGTTTTTTCTATTTTATATTAAAATTAAGTTAGTACCCTAAAACCCAAGGTGAATTACTTAGTACTCTAATTTAAAATCCGCAGACTGATGAGTAAGATCAATTATTCGAGTCCCAAATACTAATTTATTATATTATTATGTTGTCCAAACACATCAGTTAATTAGTTCCCACAGAGATAAGGATAATTATCATTTTTGAAGAACCAGGGCACAAATAATTGTCCAAACATGCACACAGGGACAAAATTTCCACATTTTTTAACAGTAGTACGTAGGCAGACCCTTATGCAGCTAGAGAATCTTGAAGGTACTCATGCTCTAAAAGAAAATCTTCCTCATGTCATAGACATATGTATAGTACAATCAAGTTGAAGCTAAAGATCAAGGACCCTGCCGGCTGCAGCTGCAGCTGCAGCAAATTAAACATTATCATTTGAATTACACAATGACTTGCAGTCTTGCAGCACAGACTTTCCGATCTGTTAGTCTGTATATAACTATATATACATATCTTCACTTAAAGATCATGTTCATTATCTCGTCACATGATGAATCAAGCATAGAAATAGTTTCAGATTCAAGGACGAATAATCACAAGATATTAAAAAAACAAATATTCAAGTTTGGTCGGTCTGACTTTCGTAGATTAATGAGCACTTGAGCAGCTTATAATTTTGTAAAAGAAAAGTAGTAAAGAGAAAAAAGCTGGGCGAGAAAAGAGAAAGTTAGAGCGCATGCCAGGAATGACAAAGTGAAATCCAAGACCCGCCGGGAATATACTACACTTTATACTTACAGTGATATATCATACTTACTATTCTGCATTGCTTTCTTCTTTTGTTTCAAACTTGGAGCTTAGATATTGTATTATCATGGGGTCCCAAATAGGAAGGAGTGAGGCTGTCAGAGCATGACCTAGCTAGGGTTATTAGCTGATTCGATCTCGATCTACATAATAACCAAAGCTAGATCATGCTGGCAGCTTCACTCTTTCCCTTGTGATCGATCATCTTGATTAAATTTCTTCCTGAAGGGACTGGGTCAACTCATGATCCTGTCAAAATGATTGTGAGGACCTGCAAAGCATGAATCTAAGAACAAACGGGTCGAGTACCATCACAACTGCTACACCCAGCTGCAAGAAGAAAAAGAGAAAAGTAAAAGAGTGGAACTCAAACACATGCAATGTTTCTTATGTAAAACTATTTGGATAAAAAGAAGAAGAAAAGAAGCAAAAGGGTGAGGAGAGATCGATGAATGTAGGTTTCTGGGTAATTTGGAGAAAGAAGAGAAAGTTTTGGTGCATATAAAGACTGGAGAAGAAGAGCAAGGGGACGGGATTTGTATCAAAAGTTGAGGGCTTATTCTGTCAATTTGTAATAGAAATCTAGACAGATGTTAAGAAGGTAGCTAAAGAGGTTCATAAAGACTCTAAGTCTCTAACCCCCACTCTCAAATTCTCTCCCCTCTTGAAATTATAGAAGCAGCATCATGTGGACATAGCAGCCTCAAGATCAGAAAGAAACAAGAACTGAATCAAATTCACAGTACACAACAGCTAAGCAATTGAGCAGAGCTAGAGCTAGCTGTCTGTATAGTGTTGTAAGACACAGTGTTTTAGGGTTACAGGTGGTGGAAATGTAGGATGGCTTATGCAGTGGCCAGAGCTAGCAAGGGGCTCTGAGATCTGCAAGGCCATTGTTGATTCTTCTCTCTCTAGCTAAAACCCTAAACCCCATAAACCGATGTGGGGAGGCAGGCCATAGTCCATAGGGGTCGTACTATACTTGTCTATTGAGTCTGTGATACAGTTCAAAAACAGTACTGTTGCTATTCTCAGGAACACATGAAAGTGGAGTATAATGCAATTATTGGTTTGACAAGAGATGATTAAAAATAAAAATTGATGTAGAATATCAATGCATCTTTTTTTTCTGGGTTTTAGTGGGATGAAGGAGTATCCTGTAAATAATTTTAAGATGTCTCTCACATCGATGACAACTGAGTAGTCATTGTCATTTCATTATATAAGAAACAGACGACTTTTGTTTTATGGTTGCAAGCATGATCATAGCCAACATGCAAATTCGAGTTTCTGTTTTACGTTGATAGCGAAAATTCAAGTCCCTGTTACATTTGTGTACTGCTTCTTTTAATACAATACAAAGGTCACTAAAGTAAAGGAAAAATTTAGTGGGGTTTTGTTATTTTACAACTTTTTTTTGTTTTGTTTAGATAAAGAAAAAATCTAAGAACAGTACATAAAGCTTCATCGACTCCTAACTTTCATATATCAAGTTTTATTTTTTTTCAAATATGTACATCAACTTTATAACCTCACTAATTATTTATACATGTTGTCTACTAGGTCCGTTTAATAGTGATTTCCGTCAAACTTTAGAGAGTAAATATGTCACACCATGACTTCCCTCCATTTCATTATTCAACACATCAATTATTCAAATTTCCCTCCAAAACCAAAACTCAGAGTTTGATACTGCCTAGTGATGCCTCTGACTATTGTGGACGACTCTGATGCCGACAAAATGCCCTTTGTACCCTTATCAGCCCTCTGTTCTCCTCCGTCTTACCGTACCATCCCGTCAAAATTGACAAGCAAGGCAGGTCCGTCAGATCAACCTCTCGCTCGATGATCGTCCAGTTAAACGTGGCGTCCGCCAATGACGCCTACATGGCAATGGTCATGTCCTCTATTGTCATTATAGGATATCCAGAGTGGGAACCATCCTGGTGAACGACCACCTCACTGGTGGCCAAGTCGACGGTCAGCACGTGCGACGACATAGGCCTTCCTCGGCAAGAGCGGGTCGTCCTTTTTTCATTTCAGGACTAGAGACTTCTCCGGCTCCCTGAGCTCGATGTAGTGAAGAGTGTAGCCAGCGGTTGTTGAGAAGATCGAGCGAGAGGAGAGGATGGTTTTGATTTTGTTGAGTTCTTGGACCGTGAGAGGGTTGAAAGGGTGGTGTGGCGTGTCAGAGGCATGGTCGTGGTGGCGTGTGGGACTGTTGAGACGGTTTTTGAGGTGGGTTGGTTGCTTGGATTGGAAGCAGTTCTTGGAGGTGCACCAAGCAGAGCTAGTGGTGCAGTCGAGGAGGTCAGATACGGAAAAGAGGTGAGACCAGGTAATGATGAAGACAAGGCCGACGCAAAGGGAGAGAAAGATTAGGCGGAAGAAGTTTGGGCTTTCCATATGGTGGAGCTCACTGTTTTGGAGCTTCGAGTGTGTGTTTGAGTGCTGGTCGTAGATGACAAAAGGTTAGGAGCTTTTGGGCATCGCGAGACTAGTTGTCGTCATCAACTTTGCCGGCTCCGGAGTTGTCCACAATGGTCTGAGGCATCACCAGCCGGCGTCGAACTCCGAGGTTTGGTTTTGGAGGGAAATTTGAATAATTGTTATGACGGATTTACCTTCTAAAGTTTGATGGAAAACACTATTTAACGAACCTAGTGGATGACATGTATAACTAATGAGTGACGTTATAAAGTTGATGTACTGATTTGAAAAAAAAATGAAACTTGATGTACAAAAGTTAAGAGTCGATCTCCTTGAATAATTATGTAATTTTTTTCCTAAAACTTGATCGAGATCCACGTTGATCGTCTTACATTCTAATGTACTTTAATCGTATACCCTAAATTTGTAGCTATGCATGCAATTCTGCATCACAGTTTTACAAGATTACCAAACAAAAATCAAACGAATTAATCCTGTGTTTACTTCATGGTACTGGAGAAAGTTGATTTTCGTTGCTTTTATATATGTAATTTTCTCAGGTTCAAGAAGAGTGCATTGAAACCATGCGGGTCAAAAGCTCCATGGTCAAAACAAATCCTAGCTAGCTAGGTGAATATGAGAGTCTGTTCTTCGAATCGGTCTGTTGTTACGTACAGGCAAAAATTTATTTACAGCTGTAAGTCTGTAACATCATGTCGATGGATCAGTTTAATTTTCTGAAGTGTGTTTGTTGGAGGATTAAATTAAGGGCGTTGATATCTGTCTGGTAATAGTTGATGGATGAGTGCGTATTTCGATAGAGACTGAATTAGCTGATGATCAAAGCTGCTACCGTTCTTTGCTGTGCTCAGACTATTGTCTCTCTAGCAGTTTAGCCATGCAGAAGCCAGGAGCAGTCTTGAAAATTACAAGAATCTATGTCCCCAAAGAAAATTACAAGAAGTTAATCTATGTCCCCAAAGAAAAATACAATTTGGGCCAACTAATCAATTAACCACCTCAAAATGGTTCAGTCTAAAAAATTTGTAAGTAAAGATCACTTTTCATGGTGAAATAAGAAGTAAATGCAAGAGCTGGCCGTAAAGTGTGGGAGGATCTGGGTACCTGATACCTTTGCAGTGCTGCAGTGCAGTAGTGCAGAGTTGAAGAAGATAGAGCGATAGAAAACGTTTTTATTTCTCTCTTGGTTACATTTATATTGCTGAACAAGATAGGCTAACCGAGTAAACCATCATCATTCACCACCAGCAGTATTGAACTAGAATGTTAGCCATTTGGCCTGACGTACTTTGAAGTAAAACCAATTCAATTCCTTCCTGCTATGATATCTACGCTGCATCTTAAACAAGCAACATAACTTTCGTAGATTTCAATCAAATATGAAATAATAAAAAGCGACTATAAAACACCATATGAATTCCTGGATTGCTGATTATTTTCAATATGAACATGATCAAAAGAATTTCTTTTCACACTACACAGACAGAAATAATGGGAAAAATTGGATTCATCTGTCAACTGTTATCCGAATAGTGACTTTGTACAGTTGATGTTACATAGAATGATAGTGGAATGATCATACTTCACAAATAGTCACTCATCGTATGTTCTGTACAAATTATAGTAAAATGCAATATCAAAAAATATATAGTACCAGCTACTAATGTTTGCCAATTGCCTCGATCAAACTTGGAGGTGAAGAAAACAATCATATTCTTGAATAAGCTGTATTTATCCATTTATGTGATTAAAATTTGAGAACTGCACTTGCTGTTTAAGCGAACTCATCTCTGTGCCCTTTCTCGCATTCTTCTGCTTGAATAGCAGCTGAAAAATAAAAACTCTTCCAGCAGCTCTCTTGGCATGCAAGGATAACACCAGCAGGAATGAATCTAAGACCCGATTGTCAAGACAATGGAATAAAATGTACAATTGTCACCAGAAATCGCCACAAGAACATATCCCATCCTCAAAATGATGAAATCTATTAGCATCCCTAACTACAAGCACCCGCCTAAAAACTCTGGAAATTAGTCTAGTGAAAGTATGACAATCCATACAAACCCGCAGGTTTTTTGTGATTCGAATAGGGGTTCCCTCAGGAATGTTAAGTAGACCATATGCAATGGCTAACCTTTCACTATGTCCATAAAGCATTTGAACTTTTTCTTCTTCCTCTACATTCTGCAACACACATTTGGTTTGAGCCACATAGCCTGCTTCCCTCTCTAATGTTTCAGTAATTTGAGCCAACTTTTGGTAAATTTCATTGGACTGAGGATGAGACTTATCCCTAGCCGTGAATGTATGAACTTTGTTTCCAGCTTCAATCCAACTACATCCTGGATTTTTCTTCAATCCAATTCCCTTCATTTTCATCCTCACTTCTTCTACATGTTCCCATCTTCCTCTAGCAGCAAAGACATTCGACACAAGAACATAATTTCCTGGATTCTTGGAGCCCAACTCTAAGATCTTCTTTGCGGCAATTTCTTCAAACTTTTTGTTAGAATGAACACGACAAGCCCCAAGAAGAGCACTCCATACTTCAGCAGTAGGTTGACTCTCCATGCTATTGACAAAATGATATGCCTCTTCCAATCGATTGGAGCGTCCAAGAAGATCAACCATGCAAGCAAAATGTTCTGGCAAGGGCTCCAGTTGATACACATGTCTCATAATTTCAAATAGTTCTTTACCCTCATCAATCAAGCCCGAATGACTGCAAGCATATAGAAGAGCCAAAAACGTAATATGATCAGGAACAATCTGTTGGTCTTGCATCCTCTTGAATAAATTAATGGCTTCCTTGCCATGACCGTGCATCCCATATGCATTGATCATTGTAGTCCATAAAATTAGATTTTTGTTTCTAACAGAGTTATATATGTTGTATGCATTCTTCAAAGTTCCACAGCGGGCATACATATCAACAAGAGAGCTCGCAACAGATCCCTCCAAGATGAAGCCCTTCCTAGTAAGAAAACCATGAATTTCTTTCCCTTTCATCAGAGCAGATAAACTAGTGGCAGCAGACAGTATACTTACAAGCGTTATGGAGTCAGGTTCAACATTTGTTCCTTTCATGAAGTGACTAAGTTCAAGAGCCTCATTTGCAAGCCCATTATGGACATAACAAGATATCATGCTTGTCCAAGACACAACATCTTTAGATTCAATCAAGTTGAATATCCGATATGCGTAATCTAAGTAACCACACTGGCCATATACATTAACAACTGCATTTTGCAAGACGAGATCAAATAAATCTCTCCTCAAAGCATAACCATGAACTTCTTTTACCAAAGGAACACATTTTAAAGCTCCGCAAGCCCATAAAATACTTTCTACCATCATTGCATCTACTTCCAGCCCCAACATCTGCACCTTCCGGCACAGTTCTAAGGCCCTTAAGTGACAATTGTTCTGAGCACAGCCAGCAATAATTGTTGTCCAAGAAATGAAGTCTTGATTTGGCATCTTCTCAAAAGCACGTCCCATCAAGTTCACACAAGAGCACTTGGCATACATATCTATCAGTGTGTTCCCAACATACAAATCAGAATCAAATCCATTTTTTATTGCATAAGCATGAGCTTCCATTCCTGACATTAAACTTCCTAACCGACCAGATGCTGCAAGGATATTCAACAACGAAACCTGGTCAGGCCTATGACCAAACCTCAGCATATCACGGAACAACAGCAGAGCTTCCTTATACGGTCCATTTTGGACAAAACCAGACAGTAATGTATTCCATGAAACAATATCCTTGCCATCCAAGTCACTAAAAATCCTTGCAGCCTCATCCATTTTACCACACCTCACATACATAGCAAGCAAAGAATTGGCCACGTAAATATCAAAACAGTAATTCAACTTCAACACAGCAGCATGAATCTCCATACCAACTTTCCCAAAAAGAGAATCCTCACACGCCTGAAGAGCGGCCACAAAAGTATACGTGTTCATAGCAACACCCACCTTCTGCATTTCCCGAAACAAGCCAAACGCTTCATCCAACATCCCTCTGGCTGAATACGCGGAAATAATACAATTCCACAACACAACATCCTCCTTATCTCCCATACCATCAAACAACTTCCTCGCCGCACCGAGTTCATTACAGCTCGCATACATCGCAACCAGCGAGTTAACCACAAACGCCACATCATCAAACCCACATTTCACAGCCAGGCCATGAACTTCCTCCCCACAACGGACACTACCAACCGCAACACATGCTTTTAGCACACTAGGAAATGTAAACGAATCAGGCCTAACCTCGAAACCCCGCATTTCATTATACATCTCAAGAGCCTTGAAAGGCTCCCCATTTGACACTAATGCCCCAATCATCGCATTCCAAGTGAAAACCGTCCACAGAGACATTTTATCAAACACCTTACGTGCATCCAAAACGGCGCCGCATTTGCCGTAAAAGTAAACAAGCTTGGTGCTCAGAAACGCGGAGTCCCAGACAGCGCAGGACTTGATCAAGTGTGCGTGGAGTTGCTGCCCTTCTGATAGAGCCTTCTGCTTTGCGCAGAGCTCGAGGAGCGGCGAGTAGGCTGCGTCTAGAGAAAGGTTACGTGAATGTTGTTGCGTTAGGAGATTGGTGAGTGATTTGAAAGCTTCGTTGAGGCTGCCTTGGTCGCAAATGTGCTTCAAGGAAGGGGAGAGTTTGGTGGGGTTTTGAGGGAGTTTGAAGAAATGGAGAGCTGGGTTTAGATGGGGTTTGTTCAACATGGGTCGGAGTTGGGTGGAGAAAGAAGTGGTGTAAATGTGTGGAGACAACGTAGCCATTAGGGTCCTATACAGTAAGATGTGCCATGGATGGAGAGTATCAACTCAGGCGCCTAACTCTGTGTTCCTATCTAACTTGAACCAGTTTATTTTTTTTGGTTATAACCCTTTTGATTTTTGTATAATCTTACTCTTATACAAATATATTAACACTCAATCTCCCGCGTGTGACGAATCTTCAAGTCTAACACGTTAACAGCATTTGATGCGACATAGCCGTTAACGCTAATACACATAGACGTGAGTGACTCACTCTCATATCATGATAAAGTAATATGTAGTTCTCATCTAACACCAATTAACAATGAAAAGAGTATTTTAAACTCTTATAAGTTTACATGTAAGATTTCATTTTCCCGATGTGGGATTATATCTACCCATAAATATGTCCTCACGGTGAGATATATATATATAAGAAAGCAATTGAATCTCTTTATCTTAAGCAAACTTCCTAACAGCCTTAGTCTAACTATTTTTATATGTTTTTCATTCATCTAAATTCATAAACCTCTGGTTAAGCATATTTCTGGAAAAACAAAGAAACAAAAAAATATACAAAAACCTATAATCAAATAGATTTGAGTTCTTGAGATTCATGCTCAATCCCATAATCCCCAAGCCAACAAATTTGGTTTATGGATAGCTAGGCATAAAAGAATTGAGACTGAATACAATGGGATTGAGTGACGATGAAGAAACAAAGGTTGAGATAGAATCTGAAAAAGGAGATGAAGGTATCGAAGAAGAAAAAGTTGAAGTAATAATCATGTTAAGGGTAATATAGGAAATAAGTCTTTACACAAACAAAATAAGGGAGCTACATTATTATTTTGATTATTTAAAAAATCCTAGCGAAAAAAGATAGAAATAAAACTATAAAATTACACTTTAGTGACCTAGTAAATGGTGATGTCTATGGCTTCATTCACTCAAGAATTAATTACAAAACTTCAGCCGAACTATGATGTTATTTTCATTTACATATCAAACTATCAAAAACTTACATTTCTATATTTTAAGTTTCATTTCGTTAGCATTTTGATACACTGACCACTAACATCATTAAAAGTTGATACATGTGGGCGTTTATGTCAATTTACGATATCGTTGTAATTGAAATAAAAAATATATAATAAATTAAAATTGTGATTAAATATTTTTTTATTGCTATTATTCAAACTCGAGAACGCCATTTCTTCACCCAAATCAATGGGTTATTGTGAATTTTGTGATTGATTATTCGTATTGTCTTGTAATTTATCTAATTGTAATGAATTTAATTGTAGTACTTTAATTTATTTTATTTTGCTTAAGATGTAACTCCAAAAATATATATTCATACAGAAGTTCTACCAACTGTTATCACTTATTGTTGTAAAAATAAATATTTAATTTTGTATTTTTTTGAATATTTTTGCTAAAAGTTAATTGTTCTATTTGTATTTCATAATCATAAAAATAAATTATTTTGTTAAATTAAATGTAAAAAAATGATAAATTTATTGGGATGATGAAGCTACCCTCAAAATTTAACGATGTTAGTGGTCAGGGTATTAAAATGTTAGGGTATGAAAATACAAGTTTTTGATAGTTATGTATGTAAATAAAAGAGAAAATTGCATAAACATTATCCGAACTTTGTCTCACTGTTAACTTTAGTATCCCAACTTTGTGAAATATTAAAACTGTATCTCAAGTTTTTAACTCCATCCACTTTTAGTACCTAGAACCATTACCCACGTAGTATTAAATTTTTAGAGATATAATCGTCTTTTCACTTTTGAATCAGTTTTCTATAATTTTCTTAATTGTATTTATATTATTTCGCTCTCTCTATCCACTTTCCCTTTCTGTTTTTTGTGTGTTTTATCAACAATCAAACTAATATGTTGATTTAAAAAAAATTGAACCTAGATGTTTAGAACCCAGAAGCCTCAACCCAGAATCCTGATATAAGCATATACCGAATCTCTTGACCCTTCTTTCTTTTGGCCTAAACACATAAAACCATTTGCTTTTTGAAAATCAAATCAAATCGACAAATCACAACCACACATCAACCCATTTCATATGCAAATGCTTATTTTCACATCGATATCAGGCCCAAGGTGATGAACTTTCAGAGAAACTTCTCTTTACTTCTCAAAACTGACCATATCTCTCTCTCAAAATATTAATATTACCTCTACAAAGCCACATCTTCATTTTTCTTGAAAAACTATTAAAGTTCTTCGAATTTCCAAAAACCAGTGTATCGGTTTTGCAGGTTGATTTTGAGTGTGGATCCATGGTATTTGATTTAGTTGTATGATTGAGGAGAGGCGACTAAAGAGAATAGATAAAAATCAACAAAAGAATGGAATAGAGTGAATGAAGGATCAAGGATTTCACTTGGACAGATTTAGAGGTGTTAAAGACCAGAAGGGAAAGAAAGAAAAAGAAAATAAAAAAATTGAAAGACAAATTTATCCTTGAAAAATTAACGTCAATAATGACTTTTAACAGTTCTAGATATTAAAGTGGGTGAAGTTAAAAACTTGAGATATAGTTTTAATATTTATCAAAGTTGAGATACTGAAATTTATAGTGAGACAAAGTTCGGATACTGTTTATGTAATTTTCTATAAATAAAAATATCATCATAATTCAAGTAGTGTTTTATAATTAATTCTTCAGTCAACTCTCAAACTGGCGAAGCCTAAACAAACGAGACCTCCTTTGATACAAGACAAGGGGCACAGATGATAAACGACCAAGTTCTTTCATTTCCAAATCAACGAAAACAACCATGTTCCTTACAAACCTCATAGGAAAGAAAAGAATGTACAATTCACAGAAACACGAGGCCATCAAGTGCCGCCAATTGCACTTTTCAAAAAGAATTATAGCCAAAAGGCACATGTTCAACCAATTTAATCGTCCCACATTCAAACAGAGAACGATCATTACCATTTACCACCCAATGGTTCAATTCCTGACAAGCTTTTCTGCTATACAACATTACACACTGTTAGTCCTAGTCCATTTATTTACATCAAAACAAAAGACCTGTAGACACTTAATGTTCATCGGGTGAAATGGCGAACATCCTCCCATTCATGCAAAAGCACAACATATCATTATGCCTTCTCGATCAGATACTCGACCTGTAGGGGCAAACATCCTGTCGTATTCTTGTGTGGGTTTCAACATTCAACATAAGCTTATGAGTTTTAGTGTTTTAACTGTCAATCCTGTATAGTTTGGTGTTGCTTCTGTCCAGGCCAGCCCTGCAGTGGTACTTTTCCTCTTTCCATGCGTTATGAAGTTGCTTGCATTTTTTTCCTTCATGAGGATGACTCAAAAAACCCTTAAGGTCTCACTTGGAATAGATAGCTGCCCCTTGTGGTGAAGTTATGACAATGAGAACCTCTGATCAACACCCCTTAATAGCTTTCAAGCTCTCATCTTGCAGTGTCCATGATAGCAGATGCCCGCCAGAATCACCACTTAGTAACTGCTTTAGGTCAACTGTAAGGTGAAGGGCAGTAACAGGATGCTTATGATACTTCAGTACCTTGTGGAGCACAAACCTGTACTCTGGGCCCTTATCACTGAGATTTAAACCATTTGTTCCACTGCTAGTTGACTTCTGTTGGGGACTCTCATGGGAGTGGTGCACCATTTGCCACACCTTGACAGCACCACTCTGATGACCCGTTACAAACCAGTTCGTATCCAGCCAATCAGAAACTGAACTACTTGTCACAGAAAGAATTGAATCAGAAGGCAGTTGGGATGTGTTAACCATTGCAAGGCAGTCCCCATTAATACTCCAAACAGCAAGCAAAATTCCAGCTGCTGTAACAATATCCCCAGTCAAATCATTCACATAAATTGCGGATATCGGTGCTGGGAACTCAGGGAGCTGCCTAACAAAAACCAAGGAGCTGAGATCCCATATAACAACAGTGCAGTCATCTGATCCACTCACAATCAGCATGTAAGGCTGGCTAACATGAAGGCATGTGATTCTGGATGTGTGGGCACAAAGTGCCTTCTCTAGCTGCAAGTGTCTCATGATACGGGGACCAAACTTGCTGAATCTCCAAACAGAAACTACGCCATCATCAGCCCCAGTTACCAGAATCTGGCCATCATGGCTCACACCAGTGCACTGAATCTGGTTTCCTCCATGAAGATTCTCATGTGTGGAGACCAGTCGATCCTGATCATAACTCATAATTCTTAAGCTACGATCAGGAAAACCCCATGCGACATACTTGGTATATGTTCTTGGTTTTAGCAAACAATTTGTTCCTGCCACTAGGATTTTCTCATTGACAGTGACAATCTGAGTTATGGAAGACGTAGTCTTGCGCACGTCATGAGGAACAAGATGGTTCGAGTACCTGAGTGGATGAGGAAGCCTTCGGTCAACCTGTCTTTTGACATGGGGTTTGAGAAATAATTGTTTGGGTGTCTGCCCGAAATGATTAATTTGGGCTAGAATTGAGGCTTTCATTGCAGGATCTGTAACTGAGTCTATGTCCACACTGCCCTCATATGTGTAGTGATAAAAGACATTCACAGCTTCCTCAGCCGCCTGTAATTTAAGAATGAATTAGCACCCAAAAAAGCAAGATAAAAAGGGAAATGAAAATAAGTGAAAGCTGTGGCCAAAAACAGTGGAGTTAATTTTAAAACCAGGACCAAACATATTCTACAAGGTGGCATTACATATTATCTAATCTTAATTTACTAGATTGAACTCCAATGCTCATTTGACAGCAAAAACACATACGGATTTCATCATACGAGTAATTTAGGTTAAGGCTCTTTTTATAGATATCTGTAAATTATCTTTTCCTTGTGATATCTTTCAGCTGGGATTCTCTGGATGAGTTAAAATACTGGGTTCAGAAAGATGAACCAAAGAGATGCCACAAAATTTAAGAGAACTATCTGGTGCAATATGCACGCCATTTATCTTCTCATAATTTTATTAATTTAACTATAATGGAGTCATTCAAAAGATTAAGAATGAGTTGGAACATGCTGACTGCATAATGGTACTGACTGAAAAACTAGATCATGAAAGATCTTGATACCAACCTTCCCTCTTTGTTTATATCCAAAGATGAGATCTATCCAATGATGCAAATGTTCTGAAACATAATCAGATTCCAGTGCCTCCCTATGTTTTCTGATGAACTCCCTCACACTGCCTTTAGCCCACGGAGGTAAACCAACATCACCAACCTGAAATAGAAAACAAAGACACAATTTCTAAACATGAAGTAGAAAATCAAGAGACAAACTGTTATTAGTCTAAGGTATGTGAATGATCCTTGCATTCAATCAGTAATTGCCTTTGCATCACAATGGGACAGGGAGGACCACAAACAGAAAGACCCCTTCCCCAGCCTTGTACAAATATTCAACATTACTATACCAGTATATTATTCATTCCCTGAGAAAATTTTTGGTTTGATAATAGACTGCGGAACAAGAAGCTTCAAAAAGTCTGACCTTCTCTCCCGACTGTTTCTCTCCCAAATCAAGATTGAAACGATTTTCCAGGAACTCTGGCATGTAGAAAAATTCTGGAATCAACTCCTTCACATCTGATGTGTTGCCCCTTCCAGCTGCACTTAACCAAGTATCTCTAACACTATTGAAAAGACGATCAGCATGATCAAATTGACCTCCCTGTAATTTTTGATTCTCTGCACTGAATGGTGGTAGGCGCAGAAGATAGAAGAGGACAATCCCAGCACTTGAATAATGTGAACCATAATGAAATTTCGGTACCTCTGGATCATCCCAGCTCTCATATCTAAGTAGATGAACAGAGAACATGAAATAAGCAATAAGGATACAATACTAAGTAACCACATGAAATATATATAAATAAAGTGGAAACATGCTACAGTAAACAAGAGTAAATATAGGAATGAAAAAGAACTACAATCAGTTAAACTAGAAAACAATTAAAATGACTCTTAAAGAGTGTAAATAATGAAGGTTGACCTTTTCACAAATTCTTCTTCACCCTCTGGTGTCTGGCAACCCATCGGTTTATCAAGTCTACGAAATGTTTTTGGATCCAATAAATCCAGATTTTCACTCTCATAATCTGACAAAACCCATGGAAATACTGGATATTGGGTAAGATCACTGTACCCACGTCCTGCCAAGGTGTTGAGATGCATGAGGTACTGAAAATTACTTATTTCTCCATTTTGCCACCTTTTTGAAAAGGATTTAGCCACCGTCTTAAATAGACGGCTACCCTCGTTGCCTTCTTGTTTTGATGATCCTGAAATGGTTGAGTCCAACCTAAAGGAACATGAATTGCAGTCAAAAAGTATGTGCTTAAAAATGAGGAAAGTATTGAGCCCACAACTAAATCCTCAAGTAAAACAATAACATTGGTAAAGTTGCCATTCATATCTTCCTTATCTCATGCTGTGCAATGGCATCATAAAATCCCCAATAGAGCCAGACAAAGAGTGAACTAAAAAAGAGGCAATTGGAGACTTACATGCTATTCCTGGGAAGATTCATGGCCACTAAATTTTTAAAAACCTCCTCCCTTTCTTTTTTGTGGAACACCAGGAGATCATTACATCCATCCATGCTAAATATCTCGACAGCAACAGGACGCAGCTGGTAATCACGCTTCAACATTTCATGAACACTGTCAAGTTTCCACATGTGCCAAGGGTGAGGCATGTTGCCACCAGTACATGCTTTCTCCTTTCCCCATGCACCACCATTATAGGCCCATGCTCTTCCCCCAACCCAGGACTTACCAGTTGTGTCCCAAGATGAAGTTGACTTGGACTGGAAATCCATACTGCCATTAACATCCTTCTTTACCCCCAGAGCCTGATCAATAATAGAGAGGTCATCTTCGAATTCCTTTTCACAAATGCACCCGGATTCATCAATGAAAAAATTCTCAATCACATACAGAGAAAGCTCGCCAATCAAAAATATGCCATCATGTTTGTCAAGGCCTACAACTCGTTCACAGTTATACCGAAATTGTATCCTTTCAAAAGGTTCCAGATAAGGTCTGATTAGGTATTCCCCGTTGTCATGGAGTTCCTTGTCTGGTTTATCATCTGTAACTTTGACATCACCAGTTTTTGCTGAAGAAGATTGCCACACAGATCCTAGGTCAGATCTTCCTAGAATACTCTCATCTATGGGAAGAGAACCTGAACTAGACTTACCACCAAACTCAAGTGCAGAGTGGAGACTTGCATCATTTATACTACTAGTTCTGTCATCATTCCACTCATTCTTTACAGAAGCAATCTCTTTGACATTACCTGGTTCTTTAAAAAATGATTCTTCATACAGCTCTCCATCAAGACCATTCTGTTCGGCACTACCAGGAATATCAGTAAAGAGTGGAAAAGATGGTTCTGAATCATTCTCAGAAGAGCCAGGATCATTCTCATTTCTGGCTTTCACAGGCTCTACTTCTGCTAATTCAATTTGTCCATCAAGAATGTTTTGGATGCTGTCAATTTTCAATTTGCAGCGATCAAGCTTTTTCCGCATCCTGTATGGACCTTCAATTGGACAGAGTTGCCAGTTTGGATCCTCTGGAACAGAGGATTTTCGCATTGGGAATATTCCGCGTTCATGAACAAGTTGTTGGAGATGGGTTTGCCACTCACTCTCAGCATGCAGAACCCAACCATACTTGTCTTGACGGACAACTCTCAGCTCGGTAGACATTGCATCCCGTACCAATTCTAGAGCATATCTTCGTTCATTCACCTGCTCCCAGTGCTTTGAATCTAACTTTGATGTATCCTTTGATTTTCTCCCCATTTCTCTATTACGACGTCCTTCCATGGTTTTAATTCTCACGCCAGGAAATTTCGCTGACCCAGTAATATACTGTACCCACATAATGGCAGCACACTGCTCAAGTACTTTATCCACTAGCTGTTCAGAGTTTTGAAGCCACTCAAAGAAATCAGATAAACTTCCGGACAATAATTTGTCAAACCCACCGTGTAGTACATCAAGGTGCTGTCCTTGGTTTGGTTTGGAGACAAGCAAATCTTCTAGAGATGACCTACGATACACCAGGAGGTATTTGACAATATCAACTGCCATGTTCAGTACACTCTGCCGCTGGTCCCGAAGAAGAGATATCAAATTTACACAAAGACAACAATTTATGTCAGTATCCATATTGCTGGGACAGAACATAATTCGCCTGTGTGCGACTATTAACTGCAGGACTGTGCAAATATCAATTCCTAAATTTTCATCCAAAGAGTTTGAGGATACTCTCTTCTTGTGTTCAACTAGCAAACCTAAGCTTGAAAGCAGATTGTCTTCTCCAATTGAAGTCAAGAATGTTGGCAGAAAGCAATACAATATCATACGATTTGTATTTTTAAGAATTGAATATATATATGCATCAAGTTGCCTACTCCCTCTTCCAATAGATAAGAGACCCTTTCCACTAGGAGTAGCTTCTTCAATTCGGCCATCTTTATTTGCCAATTGTAACATAGACAATAAGAACTCAAGGGTCCTCAGTACGGCAGCTGGTTGAGGAAAAGCACCCATATATGCACGGTCCACAATTATCCAGCATAATGAATCCAAATTTGAGGACCAACGACCTTTATCCAGCTTTTTCTCATCTTCTTCGTCATCACGCAAGAGACGTCTTTCCAGAAAGTTCATCAGTCTGCTCAGGCACAAACCCTGGAATACTAACACGGAATCTGCATCAACATTTAAGGGAACACTTTCCAATATCCCCTCTATAATCTGTGATGCTTTTATTTGCTCAGTCACAAACTCGGAAAGAACTTCTGCAATAAAATCTAAGACAGCAGTTGCTCCGGCAGAACAAGGACCACCTCCATAACCACAATCATCCATTTCAAGAAGCAGCTTTGCACTTACTGCAAAAAAGGCATTTGCAGTAGAAGTCCCAGGAGAAGTCATCTTCACCTCTGAAGATTGATCAAATTCAATACTAGTCACAGAATGATCCACCGAAGAACTGGCAGCCAAGGGAGATCTGGATTCATTATAACCTGTACTTCCTAGCCACGATGTCAATGCTAGAGCTGGTGAAGGACTAATGGGAACTCTTGAGATGGACTTTTCAGATAAATTTGGAGAATCAGGCATGCCAAAAGAAGCAGAACTCTGCGAATCTGGTGGTTTAATGGGCTCAGGCACGATTTTCTTCTTACGGAAGCTAGATTCATCCATGCTGGAAGTAGCAGATATCTGGTCAGCAATGTCACCATCTAAGCTCTGCAGAGCTTGTGCATCCTCTTGAACAGATTTGTTCAACTCCTCCTGAGATGTACAAACACTAGTATCTGCTTTCTCCTCCACTGAATTCGGGGGGACAGCTGTATCTTCAGAACTTGTACTTACTAGAGCAGGAGGGAAGCTTCCAGCACTAATGGAGGTTTTGGCAGACTGATCCTGTTCGTGAGGTAAGCTAGAGAATGTGTTCTGGGAACTACATGTATCATCAAAATCATTTGACAGCTGTATCTTCTCTTCTGTCTTTGAAGAAAGTTCCTTCGCCATCTTCACAGCATGGGCCGCTCTACAAGACACAAGATAATCAGTTTATCAGTTGAATAATACAAAAAGATCATAAAAAGTCAATAACAAAAAGCAACATCTTTAGTTGAAAACGCATGAAATTGGGATAGTAAGTTATCCTATATTACAATAGAAGAGCAATATTATGTCCCGTTACAAACCTGACACAAGAAAAATATAGGTCACCACAGCTTTCAAGAAACTCTGCTCGTTTACAAATAGCAGCGAAAGGGGGGCACATCTTTGCCAAATCAACCATAAACCTCAAGACTGAAGTAGCAGCTGCAGGTGCCGATGCCTCTCCACCCATTAATCGTGCTGCATACGTCTTATGCATCAATGCTTCACCTTGAAGCTCTCCAGTCATGTCTGCATTTCCATTCACAAGTTCTGCCACAATGCCAGAAACCAGGGAAAGATTACCAGTTTGGTGGGCCAGCATTGACTGAAGGCTCAATCTATCAAAAGTAGATTTTGCCATAGTAATCACAGACTCCAACAATTCTATAAATTTCAATTCCACAGAACTTCCATCATTCGGCATAAGGGCATGAAAATCTAGCATCCGAACTTCTGGCAATCTCGGATAGACTGGCTTGCCAAAAATCAGACAAAACAAGATATAATATATGTCTGGGGAATCATAGAAACTAGGAAGCACCCGGGATAAGCCTTGAAAACCTCCGCTAGAGCGAAATTTTAGTATAAATGTAGGAGAGGAAGTAAGACAAACACCAAGAAGAGTCATGATCCACCTCATGCTTGTAGGGTGGACAGCTTCATCTAGATAATATGTTATCAATTTGGACGAGACAGTCTTGTGCCACTGCTCAAGCAACTCTTCTGATTTAATGGTTACTTGCAGATCAATCAGCATCTCCAACAGCATATTTCGAACGATTACATGCTTCCCCATGGCCTCACGTATTATTGGATTTTGAGGTGTCAGTTCTTGTGGATCAAATGTCATGATCACAAACCTAACCACATGTTCCAGTTCAGAAGACAGAAAACCATCTTCTAGAATAACCCCAAGCAATACAACCAATTTCTCCAAAACAGGAACTTCAACATCACCACGTTGCAGAGTGACAAGTAAATGTTGAACAAGATCTATACGGCGCAAAATAGTGAGGTTATGGCTCCTGTACCAGTGCATTGACACTAGATGCTCCAGAAAGCCAAGGAGTGCAATTTGAATCGAAACTGAAGCTGCCACCCACAATGTCCAATCCAGCAGAACATGCTCAACCATATCTGCATTGGACAATACAATGCAATTTGAGGTCTCATTTGGAATATCAACATTTTCTAGCTCTGAAATATGACTAAATGAATCTTTCTGTGCCAAAAAGTCGTCCGTGTCTCCTTGAGATCCAACTGATGAAAACTCCTCACGGAACCTTGAAATATTAAGTTCCTCAAAACTGGTTTCCTGCACAGTTGAGGCAGGTGACAAACAAGTTCGAGAATACTTCAACTTCCTAGGTTCAGAAAATGAAGCTTCACATGCAGCAATCTGGAAAAATATCTCAAGAGATTGCATATCAAATAGTGACATTCGTGGACGCAAAAAGAGAGAGAGCAGATGATATCCCCGGCATTTCTGCATGTCTCTCACATTCTGAGGATTCTGATGAAGAGCACAAGCCAATAAAGTGAGGGCCATGTGAAGCATGTCCCTAGTTTCGGCAGCCTCAACTAATGCAAGGACAACAGTAATTCCACCAACTGGACAGATAGTATCGCCAACTACATATTGCCTACATAAATAGATATGCCCATGGAGCCGTCCAAAACGTGGAATACCTACAGAAATATAGAAATAAGAATAAACTCAATAAAGGATAGAAATAGAAAGCAATAAAAAGAAATAGAATAAATCCAACTGCTCCAACTTTGTTATTAAAAAGTAGCCACCTTTAGATATCATATAAGAAAGGCTTTGACTTAAACATACCTCCAATAGGAGAAGCTGCTGCAGACATTGGATCAACTAGATTGAGCATGTGTACAGCACCAGATGCTCTATTAGCTTCAGTACAGGTGCCATCAAACGCAAATATAAGCTTCCTTCCAGCAAGCTGTAAGGAGAGATTCGCTAGTCTCTCCATATCCCAAATAATTCCACTACCATCTGCTTTGGTATCTCCTTGCTTGTTTGCAGTATCAAGCTTCTGTGAATTAGAGAGCATGGTCGAGTCAGCATCTAGTGAATCTAAGATAGCCATGCTACCACCACCACATGCCTGGTTAGGGACAAAACGTAGCAGATCTGTGTCTTGGAAGATCCCCCTATATCCTCTACCAAGAATGTACATGAAACAAATACAACCTGAACTGAGCACCTCTTCAAAAAGATAGCATGAGCGGACCTTCCAGGTCAGCTCACTAACTTTTGCACAGGTAACAGGGGTCCCTACTGTTACCTGCAAAGGTATTCCAAACGGTGGAGAATATCCTAGTTTCCCTGTGTGTCTCAGCTTTCCATCAAGATACACATACGCAACACTAGCTTGGAATAGTCCAGCAAGAGCATTTGGCTTGTTATGCACAACTGCAAGGTGATGCCACCTGCCCTCCTCAAATTCCAAGCCTGGAAATGATAAGGAGCTCGAATTGCTGGTTGCAAGGGTCAAAACACCATCCTCCTGAAGATAGAGTTCTGCATAGAATGTAGTTTCATTATTCGCTGCACCCACAGAAAACATTCGTAGAATATGCCGCTCGTGATTTTGCCCACCAGGCCGCCTTTTTGAAGTACCAGCTTTGGAAAACTCTGTTTCCTTAACTTGTGACTTGAACAGATTTTGAAACTGAAACCAACAAACAAATGAATAACCAGCAGCTGGAGGCCAAGATCTTTCTCCCAGGGAGACCTGAATAGAAGCATGCCCAGTTTTGCTCATGTCCATCTCTACAAACGGTGCAAGAGAAACACTGTCTGAGGCCATATCCTCCATAAGGATTAACCTTTCCATCATTCCAACAAGTATGCTACCAGATTTCTTTTGCCTCATTTGTAACACATATCTAATGAGCATTCGGAGTTCTAATGTAGATAGCCTGTCACCAATACAATAATAAACCTTGTTATTTAAGTACAATAAGGTCACTACCATTCTTCATTTCTGTAGACATCTATATTTCCCAAATCCAAAACAAATTACACAGGAAAGAGTATGAAAATAAATTGAAGTCGAACCGCAATACTGACCAAACAAAGCGAATAAAATAATTCCAATAATTGCACAAAGTTCTACCTGTATGCCCCGAGAACTTCTACAATCTCCAAAGCATATTTAAGTAAGGGAGACGATCCCGAAAGGAAGGGGCGAATGGTTTCCAGCAGAAGTTCTACGCAACCTAAATATATAACAGAAAGTAAAAAGTGAGAACTGAGGACAGTACTCGATAATTTAGAAAAACATCGAGTTATTTGCTTCGCACCTACAGAGGTGAGATTTTCCTGATTGAAGGGGCCAGCACGAGCCAGACCCTCAATAAGTTTTAGCACTTCAAGCTGCAGCTTCGGGGTAAAGAGCAGTAATGAACGAATAAGAACTCTAACAGCACCTGCATTGTACACCCGTTCCTTCTCGGGATGAAATGAACCTGATGTAGTTGTTAGTGAAAAATATGAAGCCCCACTATCAGGCATATCAGATGATGCAAGACTTTCTGATGACAAGAACGGTGGAAGCACAATCTCAAGAGCTAGTTCAAATAGTAACTGTATGACTTGCTTTTCACAGTCCACACAAAGTAAGCCAGACTCAGATAGAAGGTCATAAAAAGTTTGGGATGTTATAATTGTGTGCAATTTTATCCGGTTAACTGCATTATCACACACTCCAGCAGTCACAACACGCAACAGGTATGTAAACACATTAACGTAGACTTCCAAAGAAGATTGACCGTCACTCCCTCCATCACCTTGGAAACTATGCAGTGTAGTAAGCAGAAGAGAAAAGCCAGTAGCTTCACCGAAAACCCTCTGAGCTGAGCTATTAGCTCCCAAAATGCGCCACAAAGCTCCCATAGTGTCACATTTTGCATCATTTTCAAGCCTATATTGACATCCCAAAACACTCGTAACCATTCCACTTTTTAGGATTTCAACAATTGCACCCAACTCTTCAGGATGTGCCTAGTGAAAATGAGAATCAAAAGTTATTTGGATACCAACAGACATAATTAGGTGAAGTTTAAAGCATGTACTACAATTTCTGTACCAGATATTAAAATAATCAAATGAGCAAAGTTTTGTTATTTTAAACGTTCAGGATTTGGTTTGCTAGTTAACATATATATTCAGGGGGGGAATGTATATCAATTGCACCAGAGTAACAATGGAAAATATCAATTCACAAACCTGGCTACCATCTTCAATGATCAAACATGACAAGACCCTTAGGACCCCCGAACGATGTATATCAGACACAACAAATGGGAGAACAGCAGTTACACCATCAGCCAAACGAAAGGATGACTGATTTGTTTCTGTTTTCTTCAGTAATGAGACCATGCAATCCCATGCAACAGAAATTGTACCATCAATTTCGAATATAGGAAGCTTTCCTGAACCAGATTCCATTAGCCTGGGTGATGTAATAATGACATCCTTATTGTCCAAGTGTGTTTTGAAGCTGCTTGATCCTGATTTTTTCTCCAGCAGATTAGCATTACTATGGTCTGCACCCAAAAGGAACTTGTGCTGCTTGAGGTCATCCAACAAAACGTCCAATACACCAACTTCTCGGAGTACTTTCTTGAACTGCTGGTCAAATGATAGAAGTTTAACAAAGAAAGAAAGTATAGTGTGCTTCAAATCTGATGCTATTGGTTGTTGCAACAAGCAGCAAAGTGAAAGTAATTCTTGTTCAGGAATGCAATTCACAACAGTGACAGCATACTCGAGAATTTTTAGAATTATCTCACGCAAGTAAGGAGGAAAACCAGCCATATTTAGGATCAAAAGTGGAACAGTCCGTAACTGTTGGCACAACTTGTAGTTTTCAAGATGACTTGAGAATATTTTAAACATCCGATTAAGAACTTCTGCTTGCAACTCCCTACTGTCAGCTTTGAGAAAAATATCCTGCAACATCTGAACTGCCTCAAGGTCTTTAACTTTATTATTGTCCTTTTCCCACAGTTCATCAGCCAAGCGGTCGGAAGATGCTGTGCAACTCCTTTTATGACCACTGGACCTCATATGAGAAGATTTGGAACCTTTGACTCCAGAAGTTCCAGCAGACTCGGTTGGGCCAGTTTGAGCGAGATTAACAAGAACATCAAGCAACCTAGAGACTGTAGGAGAAAGTTGTTGAGTTAAGGACACCTTTTCTCCAATGAGATCCTGCATGTCCGCAATATTAGATGCATCAGGACCACTTTGGTCTGAAGATCTAAGATAAACAGAATGGAACCCCTGATTCTTTGTCATGGATGAAATTGCTAGTGCAAACTGAACGAGGAACTGATACCCATGGGCATTATGAATATCTTCCCTGAGCCTAACACCACCAGCCTCTACAGATCGATATTACATCAAATTAGAGCCAACTATTTACATTGCAGAAAATCATGACACTATAACACACATACAGCATAAGAACAAATATTTCGAAAAACTAACAAATTTTAAGCCACCTCATCAAGTTAATATAATTCAACTAAAAAAGGAAGAATAATGAGACAATTACCAGGCCTATTGGACAGTTCTACACATTCAAGCAACAAATCTACAATTCCCATAGTGTATGCAGAATCACCACAATCAGGATTGAAATCCTTGACTGCCATCAAAAGAACTTTTATCTGCATGTGGGAGCAGAATATCAGAATCTAAGAAAATATACAGGACAACAAGAAAACCATGAATTTAACCATGCACAAAAACTAAGAGTGCATATTTAATCTAACCATACCAAATGATGTTTGCGAATATATTGTGTAGTGCTCCCATTGTCATTGACCAAAAGAAGACCAAGAATCTGGAGAATTAACCATATGTTAACACAAGAAACATACAATTAGCATGTTATGGCTAATATTGCTATACAGCTATGTCACTGACATAATGGAAACCCAATATATTCTACCATGTACCTGCATAGCATGTCTATGAAGTTGTATGATGTGTAGCAGAACTAGTCCCTCTTTATATCGCGAAAAGATAGTCAACGACCCATTTGCAACCATCTGAAAGAGCAACTGAAGTGAATCATCCTCAATCAAACTCTGCGCAGCCAGAGGATGGTTTGCCAATGCTTTCATAACATGAACAACACTTCCCTCTACCTGCATGTTTATAGGTTAGAAAGGTGGTAACAAGATACAGTCAAAATGCACCACAGATTATTTGGTTGTTTATTTATGCTAATTATTACAACACTATTATGCTTGTTATGGTCCAACTATGTGAATTTGACACCTTATACCTATTCATGCATTTTCTTGCTTTAAAATGTAAGTCTCTAGCAATTAGAGATACCAGCCATCAAGTCTATATAAATAGTTTTTCCAACGAGTGAAAGGTGATTCATAATTCATAAGCATGCATGGTGTTGAGTACCATTAAGTAAAAGCTACCTCAAGCCGACGGACTTTACCAGCTTCACCATTGTAATCTTCCTCAGAAAGAAATGGTTCTTCATGCCCAGCAGCTTTTTGGTGTTGAATGGCTTCATCAGGGTCCAGAAGGGCATTGAGAATATGAATGAGACAGCATAATATACCCGAATCAAGGAGAGATTGCTTATCAATAGGCTGCACAAAGTGAAGAACAGAATATGAATAAATTACATAGCTTTGACAGAGTCAATGGATATAAGTTTCGGACAATGTCCCAACACTCATGATAAGTTACACACGAAAATTATAAAAATAAATAATAATTAAAGACCTAATCAACATTCACAGTCAAAGAGGGATAGCAATATAGAGAAATTGATAAAATAAAAGATTACCCCTGAAACAAGGACTTCTATGGCTGTCAACATATTTGAACCAGGACTGATGCCATCCTGCAAACAATAAGGATATGCTTTAAATAGCCAGAAATATAACAACAAGAATCAAGCTGACATTTCTAAAAGTTTCACCTCTGTGATTTCCGAAAAAAACTTCAATACTTTTGCTACATCCAAACATCTTGTTTTGCTGCTGATTTTTAACTTCTCAATATCCGTTACAAATGCTCTTCCCACCACAAATGAGAATATATGTGTTTCAACTAACCTGTGATTCATAAAAATGTGCAGTATTAGTCTATAAGTTCATGATTTGCTTTCTTATTTCCACAAGACTATGTAGATGCATTACAACTAAATTACAGTCCCTTTTTGGCAATTGTCTAAGGTTAAAACGCTTTTGAATTAATACAGAAACATATATATGTACAAAATGAAATCTAAATCAAATAAAGTATACACAGTTGATGGACGATAAATTGTTAACTATGGAGGATTAAACACTTGTCCATTCCCAACTTCTGCAACACAGTTGGGTTTGCTGGAACTAATCCATTTGGATTTTCAGAGGTACCAGGAAACAATTAAAGTAAACACATGAAGAATAACATGTGCGACTGAAGAGTAATCAAGATTTGTTCATTAAAAAGCAAAAGTTCGGTACATAATTTCTCTCTGTTACACAGGAAAATTGACCCATAGCCAAGGTAGTTTTACTGCAACATTTATTATATTACATCATTCTTTTTGTTTTCTCTTATAAAGAAAAAGGTCCAAATATTCAGCAGATAAGATAGGGAGGAGAGTATTCGTACAGAGTAACTAACTGGGCTGCGTTTGCATGCTGCTTCACTAATCTACAGAAAACATCTACAGTCAAATTTAAGGCTGCTTCTTTCTCCTGCATGCACCCAAAAAAACAAAAAACAAAAACATTAGATATTGAGAATAGTAGATGACAAACGATTTTGAGAACAAAAATAGCTTCATGCAAATATATAAGAGAAATCAGTAACCCAAGAATAGGAATTACTATACAAGTTAGGATTTGATTAGTAATTTAAGAATTATATTATGATGATTAATATGATATTCTGTACTAGGATATAATAAAATTCTCTTGGAACAGGACTTGATTAAGATGTGTTGGATCTGCACCAAAACTTGATTTTATTTTCCTGTATTCTCCCTACTGTTACTGCATCATAGTGAGACAGAAGAATAAATGTAAATATATATACATATATATTAAAAAATAAAGAACAAACCTTTTCAGAGCTGGATGACCGGAACTCTTCCCAAAATCTCTTGAAGTCCAATTCCAGTTCATGTTTGTCTCTGATTTCACAGGCAATTATGTTAATCCTCCAGAAGAGAACACCACTGATATATAAGCTACAAACACCTGATACCTTGACATATACTCTCTGTTTGAGATTTAGAAATGTACGTATACAAGCACAATTAAAAAACCCGCCCAAAAAATCCTATTTTTTTCAGGGAGAAGAAGCTGGGGAAGGATTAACTTCTCCTTCTTTTGCTTCTTATGCTATCCACTCTCCAGCCATGGTTCGAGTGGCAGGCACAAATTGACTCCTAAATCATCTTAATAGATAAACTCTAACAGGTCTTAGGTATGTATATGTATACACCTGCCATAGTGGCATCAATGTGATGTAAACCACTTCAATTCTGCACAGCTAAGTCAATGCAACCAGAAAACCGAAACGAAAACTTCCAACAAACCTAAGACACCCTATCATCTACTAACTCGGCAACCACGCCATCAGATTAAAAAAGTCGCACAATCCAGCACTTGATCAAGCACCAAACGCCAATTTGGCAAGTGACGAAAAGCCTCATCCTAGTCAATTATGAACTGAAATCACACCTCCTAAACCCCAAGACTAATCTTAAACACGAAAACACATCACAAAAAGCCAATGCCGTACTGAACACGCACCAATCGCCCTAATCAAACGTCAAAGACGAACAAATTCAGATAAAAAAAAGTAAGCGAGCAGCAACACAGACCTTGAAGGAGAATACGAGCCGTGAAGAGCTGAGAGAGCATTGGTGGAGGAAGAAAGAGCATCCGAAGAAGAAGAAGCCGCAGGAAAAGGAGAAGCAGAAGAAGCTGAAGCAGAAGGAGGTGAATTAGTAAGCCCAACCTTCTCTCTCAAGTCCTTCAGCAATGTTCCCCATTTCATCGTTCTCCCACCGCCTTTGGATCCCTGAAACATACGCCTCTCTCATCCGCCGCACCAGATCCACAAGCCCTAGCCTAGAAGGATCTGATCCAGCCAGAAATGAACCGCCCTGATCCGAAATTCCACAATTCCGGGATCAGCCAAAACGACGCCGCTTCGTGCTCCGAGCTCGATCGTCGTCTCTCTCTTCCGCGCCGATGGGATTTTTTTCTTTTTGATTTTACTTCGTTTGCGGGATTATTATTTTTTTTCTCCGCCTGGAAAGAAGGAAAAGCTCGAAACGAGAAAGGCGGAGGTTTAAGGACTTTAGGGCTGAGAGAGAGAAACAAAAGGCACAATATAATGTTTCTATGATTATTATGATAATTAACCAAGATTATGATGATGATTATGAAGAGGAAGAAGGGAAAATTAAACACGCTCTCTCTCTCTCTGTCTGTGAGTCTCTCTGTGTGTTCTGTGTTTCGGACGGCCTCTCTCTCCGCGCCTTTGTTCGTTTCTCTCTGTGGAAGATTCAAAGAAAATAAATAAAAAATAGAAAAGGCGGATATCATTTTCGTTTCTTTTATCATATTTCTCGCCCTTTTCCACGACCACGTCAGCGCGTGGGATCCACGACTTGCAGCCATCCAAGTGGCGTCTCGAGATGGACGCAAACGACGTGAGAGCCTCTCTCTAGAATCGGGAAATTGGAGCTTTGCCATTAGTTGCTAATTTTTAATTAGATGGGAGGAAAATGAAAATTTGCTTTTTTTATTTTATGTTTGTTGTTGGGAGTATTTAATTCTCTAATGTAAACTTTCCTTATTTGCTTAAACGGTAAGGAAAAAACTTTCGTCCGATCTAAATCAATGTAAAAAAAGATTGTTTGCTCGTCTGAATACATCAAACCAAATGGACAGTTTTTGAGCTTTTATGATAATCCATTCATTTTGTTCGATGCAATCGGGCGAGCAAACAATCTTTTTTTACATTGATTTTTTGTATAGATGATTTTCATTGGTTAATTCAACTATTGAACGGTTAAGATTACGATTGATGTTGTTAAAAGTATATTTTGAGGAGATCGAACGAACTACTTGGTCCGATCTAGTATTGAACGGTTAAGATTACGATTGATGTTGTTAAAAATACATTTTGAGGAGATCGAACGAACTACTTGGTTCAATCTAGATAGGACCCATGTATTTTCCTAACGGTAAAGGGATTTCACGTAATCTGTACCCAAACCACTCTCATTTTCTTCATTTTTTTTATAAATTATTATAAATTTGTGAGTCGAACTCATAAATTATCACTTATTAAATGAAGACTACACTGCTAGATCAAATGGTACTTGGTATTTTCTCTTTATTTTAGTATTTTTTATTAGGTAAATTACAACTGCATAAATATAACTCACATCTTCCTACTTAATAATAGAGATATTATGTTGTTAGACCAAATGTATGAGATTTTTCGTTGTTTTCTTTTAAAATATCATTTTATCCATTATTTTGATATTGCTTAGATTTGAATTCTCAATTCTTCCTCCATCAAGTTCCTAAGTATTTGTGAACCCTAAAATTGGGTTTTGAGGAGTGGTGATGCGAAAATTTTTCTACACTTCGTATGAACTCACAACATGGATTTTTAGGCCATATTTAACTTAAAGTGTTAAAAGCAGCTCAGTTCTAGCACTAAATTTTTACATTTTAATCAAAATAACACTCATCCTCTTCAACCTATTAGTGCTTAATTATAACACCTTAATATATATACCTTCCACCATTCTTATTTTCAGTTACTTTAAGATTTGTTTAAGACAAAAAAGTGTTTTATTTCACATAATGACTGTGCTAAAGTGTCATTTAATGAGCCAAATTTGACTGTTAAAAAAACACTTTAACTCTTTTTTGGCTTTTTTACATTTTAGCTCGTAAGATGAGTTTGAGGTATAATCACACTAATTGACATTATAGCACATCAATTAGAGATAGCCTTATTAGATACTTAGCGACTTTGATCCTCGGACCCATGTGTGATGTGTAATACGATGGTTATCTTGTTTTGCTTATGGTTTTCTGCGTCTAAACTCACAAGTGCCTTTCTTACCACTAAATATATACAGTGAATACATAAGAACAACTTTGATGCAAACATGGTCGAGAGAAATTATAACACCTCGTGATTTGGTATGAAAGTAGCTAAGATCTGACAAGCTTCATGCTAACATATGCAGGGGCAGTTGAAAACGTGAGTACGTGACACTTCTAAGATCTAGGGAGGAAATTTGAAGACAACAAAATTATTTGTAAGTGGTAATATTGCAGGTGAACTAGATTCTGACACACGAACTAAACTTAGGTAAATGGATTTAAGAGGAAGAAAGGGTCCTTTCCATGGTAGCTAAATTTAGCAATTTGGTCTAAAATTAACATGCTTACTCGAAGGACATATATACGAGTAAATGTAGTAAACATAGACACACTAGCTCAATACGAGTATGAAGTACATTGTTACTTATTGTACACATCGTCATTCGCTGAACCTTGCATCGTAGAGGTAAATATGGAAGCATGTTGTATAAACTCTTGACAACTTTTATTTTCTGGGTGGTGCTATTAATACATCTCATCTATAATTGTAGTCGATCATGAAACAAATTTAAGAGGCAAGTTTGTAAATAAATTTGAAATATGTGAATAGAAAAACACATGGGTATGTTAATAACAATACCTTATTTTCGTCATACATTTCAAGAGCACACATATTCATTACTATAACTACGACATATTTTTCATTATACCGTGAATGCAAGAAGCAATATATTATATTTTCCATTGGATATGTATGATCCCTCATATATAGGATACTAATTTAGCAAAAGGGAGAATTCCATAAATGAATATCAAATTGAAAAGAAAAAAAACAAGCGTTCAACTGATGACTATAGATTATATTTTTGATAGCTCATCGTTACATATATATATTACGTATTTAAATAACAATCTAATATTTTTTAGATAATTTATCGAAATTAACTACTCCCGTAAACAATGTCCACTCATACAATATCATTTTTAAATGCGCCTGATACCACAATGGACGCAAAGTTTTATTGCTAAAACCATCTCATTGACCATTCTCTCTTGATACGAATGCATGTATGAACGTACGATTAATCAAACATTGTATTTGAGTTAGGTGAGAATGGGTCTTCACTCTTCCTCTGAAACCTGAAAGCAGATGGTTGCTAGTGGAAGAGAATCTGAAAGTTTCCGACTTCATTTCACCGCCCAGTTTGTCATTAACAAATTCAAAGGCTTTTAAATTGTGCCGTGCGAGGGCGGCTGCGAGCTCACGTCTCCGACACTACTAATTATCAAAAAATATTAAATAAAATATGGGTCACGTCTGTGTCACGTAGCTATCTCCAAAATTCTTTGGTCGTAGTCTCTTCCCGCCAATCACGTGATCGACTACCACTGTTATAAAATAAGTAAAATCAATTCGTGATAAATTTATATTGCTCCTGTGTCGTGACTTTATCAAAACAATTAAAATAGTTAATGATATATTTTTTGTTATCACTTGTTTAAATACATAATTTTTGTAGAAAACTTTTGATGTTTTCTCATTTCTTATTGTATTATCAAGTTTATGTTATTATGCACTTTCATTAATTAAAATTTGATAGTAACCAAACTTTAAAAAAAAATTACAAAACAAAACAAATTTGTCACATGAAAAAAAAAGAATTTCTCAAATAAGAAGATTACAGAAAAATCTGAAATGTTAGATAATATGATAGGTTCTTCTGGGTAGCGTGAAAGTGGGCCTCACTTTGGATTTGGACCTAGAAAAAGTCTCCTAGTTTAGTATTTTAGGCCATGAGCTCATGCTTTCTGAATTTACTTTTTCCACCTTAAACAATATATATAGTCTCGTTTAAGTGCGAGAGCCATTTACGGGACGGAACGGGACGATCGAACGACAGCCGTCTGATTTTTAATGAATTGATCTTGTTTGTTTAATCATATCCGTTGGATCAATTTATTAAAGATCAGATGACTGTCGTTCGATCGTTCCGTTCCGTCCTACAAACGGCTCCTGTGCCTGAGCAGTCCTATATATATATTAAAAAACAAACAACTTTGATGGCTTTTGAAACCTCTCTTTTTTGTTGACCCTTCAAATTTGAATCCGTAGTTGCCAACAAAAAAATTGAATCCTATGTTGTTTTCCCACCACCATATTATAAAGTTTCTACTTTTCTTGGCCACAAAAATCTGCAAACACACGTTTTTCAATTACTAGGTTTTATCTATCTTTCATATAATTAAGCCTTGGTTTAGATTAGGGTATAACTTGACAATATGAAATCCTTATTTTAGACCCTGGATTGGGAGGTTTTAAGTGGATAAGGTTCAATTCCAAGTGATTTCCTTGCACCTTATAATAAGAAATATCATATACCTTATGATAAGAAATCTCTACGATATGTATCTTAATGATAATTTTTGTTGTGGTCATCTTAAACTTGATGCAAGGTATGTAGTAGAAATCAAATCTTAAACTTAATGCAAGGAATGTAGTAGAAATCAAATGTTCAATAATATTTAAACTTAATTTATAAATGCACGTGTAAACAATATGTATCGAGAAAAAATTAAGAAAGACAAAATTATCCATTTCAATAACAAATGTAATCGTCATAGGGCTAAATTTGATAGCAAAAATATAAAGTTATATGAAAATTCTTGTATGCACAAGGATGTAAATAAACCAATAACATATTAGACAATCTAAACCATTGCATTTATACTTAACTTTAATTTTAAATAATCAAAAAATATGATAAATGCCATCTAATCGATTTCAACTGTCCATTTAGGTTAGTATAAGTGAACTTCAGTGCTCTGAATCCTCTACTGATATTTTTATTTAGCACTGCTACACAAATCTCACATTATATTGAAACATTTGAGAATTAGCAGTTGCTAGATCAAATGGAGCTCACAATATGGCCAATAATTTAGAGCTTCGCTTATATTTTTTGTTTATAGAGTAGCTGAACTGAAGTGCTAATAATGTTCTCCAAAGAGTGGATGCAACAAGAAAATTGCAAAAACAAGAAACCCAGATTCCGCCAAATGCACAAAACAAAACCACAAGACAACTTCGTCGAGAAAGCATCGAATTAATAATTTTGAAGCATCAGATTGCTTTTGTGCAAACTTGCTTTCTTGAAGTCAATAAAGAAATGATGAGAAGCTGCTAGCTATGGCAACATGGCTATGAACTAGTACATTCATTTCATTATAATCATACTGTACATGAAAGCACTCTTTTTATCAAGAGGCCTGCAAGTGTGCGATGAATTATCTAACAAAAACTAAAGATTACAAGAAAAGTAAGTTGGATTGCAACTACTCTTGGAAAACGAATTCACCATCAACTACGAGATCTTGTAATATGGTAATGGTACAAAAAAATGTAGATGCTAGTTAAGCATAGAGGCCAATTAGAGTTGCCTTATTTGAGAATAGAAATGGAAGTTCAAACTCTGTTGTAGCCAACTGTCTTGCTAAACAGATTGCGGATGTACACCACTTGAAGAGCGCTTGCAACAGCAAAGAGAATGTACTCTGCTAGTGTAAAGTATATAACACGTTTCTTGGTGCCAACATTTGCTGCAAGAACACAGGCACACACAAAAAACTCTATCGTTATAAGCTCAAAGATTATCAGAACCATCGTTTCGTAGCCAATGCAGCAAACGTACTGTATCGATGCCTCGCATCCCGGGCTTTAAGGTACTTTTGCTCTGCTGTGATAGACTCCAATGCCTCCCTCAGCTCAGCAATTTTAATGTTTAGAGGGTCCATATGTTCTGCACATCCACAAAAGTACAGAATCTCATGTAGAAGCTAGAGAACTTGAGGGACAATGGGGGTAGGTGTTGAAGTTACAAACCATCTTGAGCCAAGTCATGCTCATTTGGAATGTGACCAACATGTATGTAGAAAGATACAGTCTCCGGAGACGAAGACGGATTGCCAAAACAGAACTTGTAGATTCCTTTTTGTGGCGCCTTGAGTTGGAACTTATCGCCGGATGTTCCTTTGAGAGAAAATACTGTACTGCCTGCCGGAGATGTTACCTGTACGTGCACCATTTGAAAGTAACATGTCATTTATCAGAATGCATGATACAAAAACATGTTAAACAGTCCGACATATTTCGTTACCAAAATGCAAATTAAATCTAGACATGGTGCCATAATTCAATTAGACAATACACGTTTATACAAATAATTCCAAGATGTATGACACATTCTCCAGTCTCCACGCATGTAAGAATTTGGTGTAGGGAATTGGGAGCATGAGCTTACGGTGAATTCGATACCGGGATGATCATGACTCCAGAAGATATCGTGATCAATGGCAACAAAATTCCCAGAAATGGTGTCTCCCTCGTACAAAACTTGCTCCGAGACGCATTCCAACTCAGTCACAGTGATCGAAAGAGCCGCAACATTCCTATTGCCAATAAGCCACAACACAAAACTGCACGCTACGTAAAATCTAGCACTCACAAATCTCTTGCTCGTCGCCATTTTGATCCTAATTTTCTCTCAACATTTCACTGCGTTTTCCAACACGAGACTTTTTCCTAAAAATGGAAAGAAATTAGGCTCAAACTTCGGTCAAGTCGTTGAGGAAGTCCGTTGGTTCCCTCTTGAAAACTTGGGCCTAGTTATTGGGCTTTACTAAAACCCAGAGCTTAATAATATCTGTTGTGAAATTGTGAAGCACAGGAAAACAAAGGTCTCTGCGAATTCCAAGAGAGGAGGGCGTTCCTTCTGCCAGACTTCACCGCTCGGATTGAATCCAGGAATATTCCGGCAGTGAGTTTTCTCTCTCCACATAACTACAATCTTCCTCACAAGCATTTCTAGGTCTCAGATTCTCAGTTCGTTTTTTTCCTGGTTTTGAAGGTTATCAATGGCTGCGTTAAAGACTGGGAAGCTGTATCGAAGTGGAATCCAACGAACGGAGCCCTTGGCATCTTTGTCCTGAAGTCTTGTTAGTTGTTTTCCATGATAGAATTATAGACTGTGAATTCAGTAAAGCATTGAGAGATTGAAACTGTTTTTCAAGGCCTAGATAGATTCAATTTTGTTAAAATTGAGATTATTCTCAAATTTTAGCTGAATTAAGTTCATGCGAAATGCAAGTAATGAAGATGAATGTATAGGACTGTTCTTGTTGTATTTAGTGGCATATGTGCACACCTCGGTGTAGTAATCCGTTTTGATTCACCGGAATTATGCCTTGAAGGAGCTATGTGCTTGTCTTTTACTTTGGTGAAGTTTATAGTTGCGAGTCTGCTACATAGTTTGTCGAGTTCGTACTTTTAGTATACTGTAGTTTGTGCTTAAATGCCCCTTTTGATGATCAGGAACGAGTCGGATTATGTGTTGGGGAGCCTATGCCATCTAGTTTTGCACCTGTCTTCTACGGTGATCTTAGAAGTCATGAGAGGGTAATCAGTAAGATTGTTCGTATTGGTCTGGTCGTCTGGAGCATTGATTTTAACTGGTTTACTATGCCTTCATTTATAGATCCCGCTGGCTTTTTCTGCCTGCATTCGTCTATGTAAACAACGCATGCATCATGCAGAGGATGGTTCTGGTGCTTGTCTTGAATCAGAACGGACTGGGCTGCTAGGGCCTGAATCTGAGCATGACTGTAAGCCCTATGAGGATGCGACGAAACAAATCTATTTAGCACAGGTTTCACATTAAATTGTTTTAAAATGATGGATATTGTGCATACAAATATAATCTATTATTTGCCTCATTACCAGCGAATGTTGCACATAGGATCTATTTTTAGGTCGCTTTTGGAAGAATTATGTAGGTTACAGTTTACTTTGTTAAACTTTTAGATTTATAATGTTGCAACATTGAGATGCAAATCATGTTATTTATGAATCAGGCACCAATAATAAGTACTGAAAATGAAGAGAGGGCTCAGCTGGGAACTTTGAGGGAAGATATTCAGATGGTTTGTGAATTCTTGTGCCCTTCCTTGTTTATTCTACAGTGATCCACTAAAAGAATCTTTTACCTTATTGTCGATTGATTATGTATGGCTACTGGTTGTTTTCTGTAGCCTTCATTTTTGGAGGATAAATCACTAATTTCTGTCAACCTCTGGATGAACAGTGCTCAAGCTAGATCAAGCACTCACTATGATCCACACCATAACCTTCTCTGCATGGTTTCTGGCTGTACACAAGGTCAACTAATTTTCTCTAACCTTCTAAATGTATTGGTTTGTTTCCAACTTCACAGTGATTGAATATGTTTATATAAACAACTTGGATTGAAAAAAAAAGAACTTTGGTCAATTTAGTTTCCCCTTTGCATTCAAGTTTTGTCTATTACAGTTATCTTTATCTGAAACAAACTTGTTTGCTCTACAGTGGTTTTATGGCCTCCTTCTGCAACTCCTGTGTTATACCCTATGCCAATATATGGGGAGGCTTCAAATCATAGGTACATGACTTTCTGTGGTATTTTTATGAATTCAGTTCAAATACCTCCTCTTTTCTCTACTTGATCTAGAAAGTTTATGCTTCTAGTCTAATCTCTATCTTTTTTATTTATGTTTTTATTTAATGATCTCTCTCTCTCTCCTGCTGTTGTTTGTTCATGTGTGTGTGTTTCTACTTACTTTCTGTATAGATTATCAACAGTACCCTTTTGGCGGTTCTGTTCCTTTAGAGACCCTTGACTTTTCAAATTACCCAAGAGCAGAATATTCAAAGGAGTACTCGCAAAATGTTATTCTTCATGCAGGGGATACACTATTCATTCCTGAAGGCTGGTAAGGTTTAAAATCGATGAAAAGTATTTTGTAATCCTTCCATTTCCTTTGAACATATTGCAACCATTCTTTTCCAAATGCTAATCCTGTTTGCTACAGGTTCCACCAGGTGGATAGTGATGAGCTGTCAATTGCTGTTAACTTTTGGTGGCAATCAAATATAATGTCATGCATGTCAGAACACATGGATGCATATTATTTGTGGATACTGTTAAGAGGATACTTGTGGATGTGGTTAAGTTTCCTTTTTAATTAGTCAAAAGATCATTTCCGCAATAGCTGACTTGATTCTGATTACCTTTCATATGCCTCTCTTACACCTTCATATCCATATTGAAGGAATGACAATTCGGGAAATGGTATCTCTCTCTCTCTCTCACACACACACACACACACACTAAATCTGGTGTGTGTCTATTCAGAGAAATCTGTGGCAAAGCCAATTCTTATTTTTGTCATTTGCGCTGAAGTTGGACTAATCTGACTAGTTCTTATATGTTCACCTTTACTTTTCCTGATCTTTTTTCTCTTACCCGTAAGAAAATGAGTTGTCAAGTATAACATGGCTAAATATATATGGAAGAAAAAAAGCACTTAAATAAAGTAAAAATTATTGGGAAAATCTTGAATTATTTCATTTTATGAAGTAATAATATGTCTGTAGTGTATAAATTATGTAAGGAAATTGATGGAGATAATATTTCTTTTTAAAATTGAAATATAATGGTCATTGATTAAATACACAACCAATGATTCTGATATCCTTAGAATGGTAAAAAATGCTTTAAGAGAATAAAAATTAAGTGTGATAATTAGAGAACCAATACATAAGATAGTCAGATAGATGGCTTGAAGGCATATTTTCAATTTGTTAAGTGGGGGAATTACAAACAGTGGTCTTCAGTCTTAGTTGAAGTTAGTCTCCATTAAACAGATTTACACAGCCACTTGTGTGTGGATGTGTGTGTTTTTATATATTTATTTTTTGAACCAGAATTTTTATAATTGATCACCATGTATACTTAATTTCTAAGATTTGGGACAGAAACAAGTGCTACCTAAAGCTTCTTCAGAGGAAATGGCAAACACAAAGAGCCATGCATGCAAGCTGTTTGATAAAGGCCGAGTAGGTCAGTTTCTGTAAGCTGTATGACTGATCATCTTACATTAATATGACTTGTCATTGGAGAAAAAGAAGAGGAAATTTGAAGTGCATGTTCGTATTTCTGTTTTTGCTGATGGCATGATTTGATATGTTCCCCAGATCACAATGACAACGGTTTGGATCAGGCAAGTGAGAGGGAGGATCTTAAAGGAAGGGAGCTTAAGCAAGCAATTACCTTGCATAAACGGGAACCAGTTGCCGTCCATGCTCTTCATGAACTCATTTCTTTAGTTCACAGTCACGTCAATCCTGCAGAGCAAAGACAATCGGAGCAATCCAGGTCAACTGATTCTCCATCAGTGTCAAGGACAAGGGTAACAAAGTTATGGGAGCAGATGCATTTAGGTTGGGAGATGACCCTGTGGCTAACATTATTTGGACTCTTCCGCCATGCACTCTTCAACATGTACTTGTGATGGTGGTAAGTTTGTAGAGTTTAACTTTGTTGCAAATCTTGCACTTGTAAATTGTAATAGGGTAGCTGATTTTACATCTGTTCTGGGTTGATGTCATTGTTGCTCAAGGTGGCTTTGAATTGATTTGTCTGTTCCATGCAATATTTGGCATTTCCAATTAGGAAGAACCGAAGCCAAAAGCAGGTCATATTACTATAGTTAGGGGAACCTTGTCATCCCTACAGGACTTTACACTCTTTTAATTTGTAGGCACTATTTCTACTTACTCTGACATCTGAATGTCCATACTTTGCATTACCATTGGATCACTGCCTTATCATTAGATCCAGAATTTTTAGAGGCTTGACTCCTTTTTTTTGTTCATTTATTCCTTTCTTTTTAGGGATGTGCAAGGTGGGTGGACCATTTTTTATTTTGAAACAAAATTATCTGTCGGTGTGTGCTTGTGCATGATTTTTGTGTTGAGTTTTGGCCTTTTAAGCTGTATGTTACATAGCACAGCATCATATTGTATTTTCAGCGACATAAATTCTGATTCAATGTTGTTCTCTTGTCCTCAGCATTAAACTATGAGTTTTGGCCTTTTAAGCTGTATGTTACATAGCACAGCATCATATTGTATTTTCAGTGACATAAATTCTGATTCAATGTTGTTTTCTTGTCCTCAGCATTTAACTATTTATGTTGATCTTGCATAGGAAAATTTCCCAAGAACTTTGGAGGCTTTAATACTGCACATGCTTACACCAGTGGGAGCAGAAGTTCTTACATGTAGATTTGAAGAAATGGATGAACTGAACACCAAGGAAGATCGGTACAGGCTTCTTGCTTGTTTCCTTGTTTTTTGGGTCTGAATCGTTACAGGCTTGTTCTTTTTCATCAATTGTAGAGAAAAGTAAAAACATACATGTTCTAATGTGATCTGCTTTTTGTCATTTCAGGAACTGATTCTACAAGGTTTTCTATGAATCATTCAGTGACGAGTTTGCTCCAATGGATGCAATTCTGAATGGAAAGTTATTATTTGCCCTCCGGTATTGTTCTAGTGCCTTAGTGATTGAATCAAGGTCATCTCCCCTGAAGAATCGGCATATTCCAGCATCAAGAAGATACCTTCTAGCTTGGTACTTGAGCAAATTGTCGTTGAGTGAGTTGCTTGCAATTTTCTCATAAATTTCAATAGCCTTGGAGCACCGATGAATCTGAGCAGCATGTTGAGTAGCTTTGTGATTACAGTGATTCGCAGACATTATCAGTTGTGCTTTTTCGAAAAGCTCAGCTGCTTTTTCATAGAACTCGGCAGCCTTCTCACTGTTTTGTTTGGATTCATATGGTTCTACAATTTCCCTATAACGTTTTGCAGCATTCTGATTGCAGTGGTCGGCTGGCATTGTTTCTAGTCCTTTTTCGAAGATCTCAGCTGCCTTTTCCAAGGACTCGATAACCTTCTCGAAGTTTTGTTTAGATTCATAACATACTGCAGCATGTACATAAGAGTTGGCAGCAAACTCATGCTTGCGTTTAGTCTTCAAATGGCATTCTGCCAACTTGATATATGTTGCTGCAGCAGCTTCGTCCCAATATTTGGCGGCTTTGTAACAACTAGTAGCTTCATGCAAGAGATGAGCAGCCTCTTCGTAGTCGGGTAGTTTCCTTTCTGATTCATTCTCCAATTCCTTCGCTCTAACAATTAGATCACCCATTGTTTTCAGTAGCGTTTCTGAAGTTCTCAGGCATTTTTCAATAGATTCATGACTAGATTCATTGTCTATATAAAAAATAAAATGACCATATGTCTAAATCCTGATGGGACTGGGAAAGATGTTCGCATCCTAACAAGAGCACTCAACAGGAAAATTAATCGAAAAACAAAATTTATTAGGACTTGTCCTAACCTCTCTGAATCCTCAATGATCCTTGAGCTCCTATATATAGTCATATACATTTCTCTACATAGAACCAACCTCACTGCACAAATCAATCAAAATCTAAATTATATAGTGAAAATATATCAAAGCATCATCATGTTAAACCATTAGCTCATCAAAGACACATTACAAACATTACCTCTCTTTTACTGATTCAATGTCGTAACAAGTTGTAATATGTAGCCATAGTATGAAGTTTACTCAAACCTCGCTGAAAATGAAAGGAAAAACAAATTAATTTTAACCAGGTAGAAATACCCATATATGGTTATTTTTGCCACCATAAAAAGTATCACACACTATAACCTATGAAAATTTTGAAATGCAGGACGTCTCTTTTACCAAAAATGAACGGTGTTGAACAATGTCTTTCAGCACTCATGATAACAACCTATAGTCTATTTATCAAAATTTGAAGTATAATATGCAAAAATAGATAATGTAGGATATTGTCTTCCTATTTGTGTGCTAGTCTAAGTAAATTGGATAGCGGGATTGAGGTGCAGTGTAATTGAAAATATGATCAACCTAAGAAATAGAAAGTTTATGGTGCAGTGTAACTGCTTGTTTAGCTAAACAGAATCTCTAGAGTGACCATATCCCTGTTTATGGTAGATTGATATAAACTCTCATATATACCGTATTCTTTGTTGCAGGCATACAAGAATGTGTTAGATAAGAACATAGGAGTAGACTGGGGTGGGCCAAAACCGGGTAAGTGATGAAATGCTGTATTGACACACAGTTCTTAAAGAAATTGGTCCCCCAGCTTGGGTATCTTGAGGGAGCTAATCGATGCATATTCATTGCAGAAGCTTTCTTTTCTTCTTTGAACTCCATGAACTGTACTTTACATCCACAGGCTCTCACCAGAACATGGGTGTATGATTGAGTTTGTACAATCCTATGTGATTTGCAACTTTTAGTTTTCTGATATTGTGTGACATTAATTTTTGTGTTTTGTCTAATTTGAGATCCCACGTGGTCTAGCAGTTAGCTAAAAATTCTGACTGAAAAGATGAAAAGAAGCACCCTTTTGTTTTTCCTGTTTGTAAATATTGGTTTTCATGAATTGAAGGGAGGGGTTAATTAAAGTAAATATTAGTCAAGGTCTCAAGGACCACAAGCGTGCTGGGAGCAAACGGGCCATGCATGTAAAGTATTGAGGAGAACGTATTGAGAAGCCAGGTGAAGACTGGAGTTGCTAGCATGCAACTAAAATATGTGCCCACTGAAACATTAGTTCGAAGTGTTAATATAAATTGTTATGAAATTACTCTTGGTCGCAATGTGTTGTGGTACTGGTATTTATTAGGACTAGACGCTGGTTTTCAATTTTTATGGATGGTTATACTTGGAATGGGGCAGTCATTCTACTTTGAAATAGAGAGTTGGGGGGGGGCTGTAGTAGCTAGCACAAGAAGGGAAGCTAAAAACAATCAAAATCGTTCAGCTTAGTCATGGATACAATCATATATGCAACGACCCTTCACATCGGCTAATATATGCAATCCAACTACGTACCCAAGAACATCCGCGCAAAATATTAAGGAAACTAAAAATTCTGTTTATATACAAGAGTTGATTTTGACAGATTTGTTGGTGTGAGTCATACTTTCCTTTTGTATATATTTGTAATTACTATTATTATTAGGATTATCACTTACCTTAGGAAGATATACTTAGACCATCTCCAAGAGCTTCCCCATAATTTCTCTATAATAGGGAAGCAAAAGGCAATGCTTCAAGCAATTTTTCTTCTCCAACTCCAACAGATTCTCTATTTTGGAGATTTTATGTTCATTCCCCAAATCCTTCCTTCAAATTTTAGAGTTTGCTGCAAATATAGGGAATTTGGTTTTCTCTCTCCTCACATTCCCCATTTTGGAGAAAATTATAGAGAATCTGTTGGGGAAAAACACCCAAAATCTTCTCCAAATTTGAGAAAACCAAGAATTTGAGGAAGCTGTTGGAGATGGTCTTACCTACTTTGGCTCGGTTGTAATTTATATATAATTCCTCCTTTGTGAGGTGAATCAATATCAATCAATATTCAACCACAATTGTCTCTTGTGTTCATTATTTTGACTTGGTATCAGAGCAGAGATCCGATCTTGGACTCTGACTCTTTGTTCTTTGATTTTGTCACCCTTTGTCCTTTTGTTCCTTGTCCTTTGATCCTTGCATCATTGTTGCCCTTGATCTTTGTTATTGAATCTTTCCGCTGCATATTTACCATGACTAAGGATTCCGAAATCTCACCTGTGCTCACAAAAGTTGATAGTGGTGAGAGCTCTTATGACTCCAACAAAATCTCTGTCTCTGTTAAAGATGATTCAACTGACAACTATGGTGGTGTCAAGCTTAATGGCACCAATTATCGAACTTGGAAGAAGATGATGGAAGCTCACCTTTGGGGGATTGATAAGATGGGCTATGTTGATGGTTCGATTCCTGAACCACCAATTGAAGCCAACAACTATTCGAAGTGGAAGACTGCTAATGGTTCGGTAACTTCTATTCTTTACAAATCTATGACGGAAGATGTTTCACAAATGATTATGGGATGTAATACAGCTGAAGAAATTTGGGAAAGTCTCAAAGAAATCTACTTCAATGGAACGGATTTTTCCGAGGTTTATGAATTAAGTACTCAAGCAGCTCGTATGACTCAAGATGGGAGACAGGTTGCTATGTATTTTGCAAAATTGAAGGGGATTTGACAAGATATTGATCAGATGCATCCATGTCGCATGAAGTGCCCAGATGATATCAAGATTTATAAGGAAGAGCAAGACCTTATGCGGGTTCATGTCTTCTTAGCTGGCCTAGATCCTATATTTGAGAATGCAAGGAGTGAATTGCTTCGTCGGACTACTACACCTAGTTTGCAGCAAGCTTTTTCTTATATCCGCAAAGATGAAACTCAAAGGGCGGGTACTAGAGGAGTTACCTCTGAAGTTACAGGTCTTACCATTCATTCAAAGCCTTTCAATTCGTCCAACAATCGGCCATTATCAGGCAATCGGCCTCCTGCTTTGCGTCCTTCTCCTCAAGGTCCTCCTCCCGGGTTCTCTCCTAATGGTATCTGTAATTACTGCAAAAATCCAGGTCACATCAAGGCAAATTGTCATAGGTTGGTTGGCTTTCCAACTAATTATTTTAATAAAGCTCGACTTCACGACAAATCCAAGGGAAAGGCTGTTGTCCATCTTGTTCAAGATCAAGAGTACTATGCTATGACAGACCCAGACCACACCGACGTTGATGGTAATGGTACCATGTTAGTAAGTCATGGTGGTAATGGTAAGATTGGAGTGGCTTTACAAATTTCTAACTTTACTGGTAGCAATACATGGATTATTGATTCTGGAGCATCTGACCATATGACCTATGATCGTAGTTACTTCCTTTTTCTTAACCCACCTACTATTTCCTCTGTTGTTAATGCCAATGGTGATTCTTTTCCAGTTTTAGGCATAGGGTCTGTTCGTCTCACCCCTTCTCTAACACTACATGATGTTCTTTATGTCCCTGATTTGTCTCATCATCTCATATCTGTGCCTCAGCTCAATACTCAATCTCGATGTTCTGTAACCTTTTTTCCTTTGTATGTGATTTTTCAGGACCTCCTTACCAGGGAAATAATCGGCAGGGGTTATCTAAGGGGTCGTCTGTTTCATCTGGATTGCATGTTCGCCGGAATGAAGCCAGAGAAGGCAGTCCAAGCAGCTTTGATTTCGACTGGGGTTACTAATCAAATTGAAGAACTGTGGTTATGGCATCGTAGATTGGGACATCCTTCCTTTGGCGTCATGAAGAAATTGATGCCCTCCTTGTTTTTGAGCGTTGATGAGTCTAAGTTGCATTGTGAGTCTTGTGTCTTAGCTAAAAGTCATCGTGCGAGTTATCCTTTGAGTACTACCAGGAGTTCTGTTCCTTTTGAGCTTATTCATTTCGATGTATGGGGACCTTCCCGCGAGTCGACTTTTTCTGGCAAACGTTGGTTCGTTTTGTTTATTGATGATTATACCCGTCTTACTTGGGTATCTTTGTTAAAACATAAACATGACGTCTTCTCTACTTTTCAAGAATTTGCTGCTCTTGTTCGAACTCAATTTGGAGCCAATATTAAAGTCTTTCGTTCTGATAATGGGGGGAGTTCATTAATTGTCAGTTTACTCAATTCTTCCAAACTTGTGGTATTGTTCATCAAACTACTTGCCCTCAAACTCCTGAACAAAATGGGGTGTCAGAAAGAAAGAATCGTCATGTTCTTGATATTGCTCGTTCTCTTTTGTTTAGTGCTCACATGCCCAAGTATCTTTGGGGAGATACAGTTCTTACTGCCTGTCATCTCATCAATAGACTTCCTTCTTCCGTTCTCAATAATCAAACTCCTTATCATGTGTCAGTTCCTTCGTTTTCTAATCTTCCTGCTCGTGTCTTTGGGTGTGTGGTATTTGTTCATGTTCCTAAGAATCAACGTTCCAAACTTGATGCAAGGGCGCTCAAATGTGTTTTTGTGGGCTATGGTGTCAATCAGAAGGGCTACAAGTGCTTTCATCCCCCTACACAGAAAGTTTATGTTACCATGGATGTCACCTTCTATGAAGATGCTTGTTATTTTTCTCCTCCCAATCCTTCTCTTCAGGGGGAGAAACATACTTTTTTGGAAGAAAAGTCTTGTGTGATTCAGCCACTTGGGGATGAAAATGTTACTCGTGTAATCTTTGATCCCACGATCGATCGTCAGGACAACGACGAGGCAGAGGCTTCCAGTGGTGCACCAACGATCGATTGCATTGGTCCTAGCGATCGATCGCCCGAAGAGACAGAAGCTCCCAGTAGCTTACCATCCAGTAGCGCACCAACGAGCGATCATGTCCTTCCTAGCGATCACGACAAGGCAGAACATGCAATCGATCAAGGCCCTTCACCCCTCTCAAATATAGATAACTCTTGCCAGACAATCCCGGAGGAGAGTCCTAATCTTGAGGTTAGTAATGTTTCTTCTAGTTTTGGTAATGGTGATAGTATATGTGTCTTGCCTCCTAGGTCCACTCGTGGTAAACCACCTCGCCAATATGAACCAAGTTTAAATGTCAAGTCCAAATATGCTATAGCTAACTTTGTGTCCACCCATCGGTTGTCTGAATCCCATGCTTCTTTTGTGAATCAAATATCCTCTGTATGTGTTCCCAGTAAAGTGCAGGATGCTCTCAAGGATCCCAAATGGACTCAAGCAATGAATGAGGAGATGGAAGCTTTGGAGAAGAATAATACTTGGGAGTTGGTGCCACCCCCACAGGGAAAGAGAGCTGTTGGGTGTAGATGGGTGTTCACTGTCAAACATAATGCAGATGGTTCGGTGAACAGGTATAAAGCAAGACTTGTTGCAAAAGGATTTACTCAAACTTATGGCGTGGATTATGAGGAAACCTTTGCTCCAGTGGCCAAGATTAATACAGTTCGAGTATTGATGTCTCTAGTAGCCAATTTAGATTGGCCTTTGCAACAGTTTGATGTGAAGAATGCCTTTTTACATGGAGAGTTATCTGAAGAAGTCTATATGGATCTACCACCAGGATATGAAGCAAACGCAGAAGGAGGATTTGTATGTAAGTTGAACAAGTCCTTGTATGGACTTAAGCAATCACCACGAGCTTGGTTTGGAAGGTTCTCTCAAGCTATGCGTCGTTTTGGGTACGAACAAAGCAACTCTGATCATACGTTGTTTCTGAAACGTCGGTCAGGTAAGGTGACTGCCTTGATTATTTATGTTGATGATATGATAATTACTGGTGATGATTCTGAGGAGATTGAGAGACTAAAGGGTCTCTTGCATCAGAATTTGAGATGAAAGACCTTGGTTCACTTAAATATTTTTTGGGAATTGAGGTTGCAAGGGGGAGTTCAGGAATTTTCTTGTGCCAGAGAAAATATGTGCTTGATTTGTTGACAGAAACAGGGATGCTAGATTGTAAACCTGCTGATACTCCTATTGAGCAAAATCACAAGTTAGCTGAGTACCCTGACCAAATTCCTACAGAGAGGGCTCGTTATCAGAGATTAGTTGGCAGGTTAATCTATCTCTCACATACTCGGCCAGATATTGCATATGCAGTAAATGTTGTGAGTCAATTTATGCATAATCCCAGTGAAACCCATATGGAAGCTGTGATTCGCATTCTGAGGTATTTGAAGTCTGCACCGGCAAAGGCTTAATGTTTTCAAAGAATAAACATCTGGATATTAGTGGTTATACAGATGCAGATTGGGCAGGTTGCATTACAGATAGAAAGTCTACTTCTGGTTATTTCACTTTTGTGGGCGGTAATCTTGTTACTTGGAGGAGTAAGAAGCAAAAAGTTGTGGCTCGATCGAGTGCTGAAGCAGAGTATAGAGGTATGGCCCATGGAGTTTGTGAATTACTTTGGTTGAGAAATGTACTTCGTGATTTGGGATTTAAACCAAAGAAATCCATGGATTTATATTGTGATAATAAGGCAGCTGTTGATATTGCTCATAATCCAGTACAACATGATAGAACCAAGCATGTTGAGGTTGACAGACATTTCATCAAGGAGAAGCTTGATTCTAAGCTTATTTCCTTTCCTTTTGTTCGCTCTGAAGAACAGTTAGCTGATGTTTTGACTAAAGCAGTTTCGAGTAAGGCTTTTTATGACTCACTTGATAAGTTGGGCATTCGTGATTTGTATGCGCCAACTTAAGGGGGAGTGTTGGTGTGAGTCATACTTTCCTTTTGTATATATTTGTAATTACTATTATTATTAGGATTATCACTTACCTTAGGAAGATATACTTACCTACTTTGGCTCGGTTGTAATTTGTATATAATTCCTCCTTTGTGAGGTGAATCAATATCAATCAATATTCAGCCACAATTGTCTCTTGTGTTCATTATTTTGACTAGATTCTGTTTAAAGATTCTATTTCATGTCATCTTGTCTATAAAATGAAAAATCACCATTCGTAGATCATCGACGCAAAATATTAGGAAAATTAAAGATTCTGTTTATATACAAGATTTGATTTTGGCAGATACCTGTTGAGATATATATCCCACATCGGGAATATGGGACCTTGTCTGTGAGTTTATAAGGGTTTGGGCTACTCTATCTATTGCCAATTGGTTTTGGAGTTGAATCCCAGACTACTTTATCATGGTATCAGAGCAGGTTGCCCACGTACACGTGTGAAGCCCAAAGGCCACACGAACTCCACGACCACCCAAGTTGTTGTCCACGTGTTAGGCTTAAAGATTCGCCACACGTGCGGGGACGTGCTGAGATATATATCCCACATCGGGAATATGAGACCTTGCCTGTGGGTTTATAATTAGGGTTTGGGGTACTCTCTCTATTGCCAATTGGTTTTGGAGTTGAACCCCAGACTACTTTATCAATACCAACATGAAATAGTTAGTGACAAAATGATTCATTTTAATTATGGAGTTGTAATTTGAAGTTGGAGGGTTAAGTTACTCCAAATACTACTTACTCTATTTTCGCATCAAAATGTATAAATTGTGCATTTGCTGTGGAATTTGCATTTGAAGGGAAATGAGAACAGGGTACTAGAATAGAAAAGAACAGAACAGTAGAGAAATTAAGAGAGAGCATGGAAAAGGGGTTGGTACATAATCATTAGGTTCTTGAAGGACAAAATTGAAAAGACGGAAAGGAGGTTTTGTAGAGGAGGTGAGATTCCCTGGTGGAAGATGACAATTGCAAGTAGGCTATGAAAGCAAGGAAAGAAAGAGAGAAAAGAGGGTTGGAAATGGAATAGAAGATAAGCTTTTTGTTTGTCTGGTTGTGCAGCAGAGAGGAAAGATAGAAAGATGCAGTCCCTTTTTACCAGGCAAATGGTATACATAGTGTACCTTAACCCTGCAACTTATATATAAAACTTTCTAAAAGCTAGCTTGGATATACCATAACCACCCAACCCTCCTTTCAGTAATCCCTAGGCTCTCTTTCTCTTTCTCTTGGTGGATATACTGTGGTGTAGTATCAAAAGGATCCTGCATTCCTGTTCATTCTTAAACCTTGTTTACTGGTGAAACTTAGGGTTGATTATAGCCTTGTCCCTTAAACTTATATCCAAGAATGTTTGCCAGTTTGCTTCATGAACCTCAGAGTCCTCTATTATTGTTCACTGGTGTTCTACTTTATTAAGAACAGAATCAAGTTAGAACAATTCATTCTATTTTTTTATTTTACTTCAACCAAACTCCCTCAACCAAACTCCATATCATTGCTTCCTTCTCTTAATTATATATCATCCTCCCTCATCACGTACTTCCTCTGTAAATTGAATGGAAAAGAATCAACACCAATTTATATTATTGGAGCTTCTATCATCACCTGGGAGATGAAACTCTCCAGGTACTAATTTAAAGGATCGAAAACAGATCGCATTAGACACCATATTATCACTATTATGAATTCTCATTTCCAAATAACTCGGTCATATCTAATTAGACAATGAAAAATGAAAACATATGAAATAATGAAGGAAAATGATTCTAGACCTTATTAAGGTCTAAGATTTGTGGTCTTAATTATAGGTGGCATGACATGTCACATAAACACATCATAAATTGACAAAAACATGTCAAGTCATTCTTAAGTAAAAATACAATCGCACCTTTAGCAAATCCAATGCTCTAGATTATTTTTATCTTTATTCTATATTAAATTATTTTCTAAAGCCATTTTCTTTCATTCATGCTTAAATTAAAACATTAAATATATAATATGAGATGTGTATGTATATATATATATATACAAACTTCAAATTATACTTGTTCGAAAATATGAATTTATTTGAATATATATATATATACATATAGTTTTTTTTCAAAGAAATAAAAATATACACATATTAATTAGAAAAAAGGATCATATATTTAATTCATTCAAAAGATGATTCGATTAGAGGTTTTATTTATTTATTTATTATTATTATTAGGTATTTTATATTTAAATTTTGATGAATATAAGTATATATTCATATATTTATTCGATGAATATATGTATATATTTTGATCAATGTACAACATGTATATGAATATTGTACTTTTATATGTATCTATATTAATTGTATAACTGAAAAAGAATGATGAATCAAAAAGTTTAAAATTGAATTTTGATTCAAAAAGATGAAAATAAATTTAAATAATCTTAATTATGACCCTATAATCAGATAATTTATTATAATGTTATATTTTATTAGGAACTAAATTTAATAGTGTTCATTTAAGGTAACTAAATTACCTCGGAAAACTAAAATGATTTGTTAAAGATAAAATTGTATTTTTACTTAAAAATGACATGACATTATTTTTTAAAGGTGACATTACATGCCACATAAGATTAAAATTAAAAATATTAGACATTAATAAGGCTATAGCAGTGCTCAATAATGAAACCCAGCCTTTTTGTTAAAATTTGGAATATCTTTACATTAGAATCAAGACAGATGAACCTAGTGTGCATGTTTATATGCAATTATGCATTGTCATTGTGAGTGAGGATTAATTTCAATGATAAATCATAAAGAGCTAGCCTGGGCCATGCAAAAACAACATCGTTTCAATTATGGGTGGGTTATTGTAGGGTGAAGCTGCCTATACCAAAGGGAAAAAGGGTGTGCCTGTGGGGATTTTTCTGCACAGAAATTGATAAAGAACAACTCCATCATCGAAGAAAAGGAAGAACAAGACTAGATTGAACGAAGGAATGTGGGTTTTCAAAGTTCGTATCGAGCTATAGCATCTTTTCCATAACCGTTGACATTCATTTCTTAAACCTTTCATTTCATCCATCCCTGTGCTGCTAATTGTCTCTTTCTTTTCCTCTTTCTTTTTTAGTACCACCATCTATGTCTCTATGGTCTAAATTTTCATGTCCCGGACCACCATCACACCCAGCACAAATTCACATAAACCCATCGACTTAGTTGTTTGCCTTTCTACTCACGCTTGCAAATACAGCAGGTTTTACAGTCTCCCCGCTCTAAATAGATAGCTACTACCGTCTTTCTTTACAAAAGGCCGTTCTCTCTTTTTAATTTTCCAATTTTATCACAACCCTACAAGAAAGTCGTCTAATACAGTAATCTGAAGAGGGCAGATGATCTCACGCGTAGAGACTAAAATTTTAAGGGTTATCTTCATAACATGTTGGGTATTGGCATGTTGGTTTAGCACTGGCAAATCTAACTTTGTTGCAACCACGGTTATAATATATATATATATATATATATATATATATATATATATATACACTTTCTTGTGGTACATGGAGTTTCATGATTTCTTTGATGTCAAGACTCAAGACTCAAGACTACATAGAAATATCTATAAGAAAATATTCAATTTTGGAAGCACTATGACGTAGTGTGTTGAGGCTAGAAGATGTCCAAAATATAGGTCGTCGTACGAGTTGAATTATAATTTTGCACTATCCTAACCCCACTAAGAAAATTATTCAATATATACGTACGAAATAGAAATGTTAAACACATAATTAGATTAATTTGACAACTTAATAATTTGACGATGATTATTCGTCGTAGATTGTCAATCTCATCACGGACTTGCATATATATATATATATATATATATATATATATATATATATATAAACACACACACACACTAACTAATTTGCAATCAGCAGGACAGCAGGGGATCGTTTTTTATGGCTGGAAGCAGGGGATCGTATTCGATGGCCATAACGTGAAGGACCACTGTCAAGTGCCAACATTAGACTTCATCGACGCCTTCAAGGGATCACATTATATTGATTCTTTGCATATGCTTCTCTCTCTTTGTGGCATTTCCTATTGCCGTGCATGTTCATGCATATTCTTCTGTATTTACATGAGAAGGATCTCATTCTATGAATCTTATACCGGGATAAAGTATATATAGTGTGTACCGATCCCACATAGTTTCTCCAAAACTTCAAATTCTAGTACTGAATAAACTGCATGAATCGAAAATGGTGCAAAAAGAAGAAGTTTCGTAGCGAAACTGAGATAAGAAAACAAATATCATGATGAACAAATTTCTAACATGCAGAGAATTAAGCTCATATGAAAACACGTACAAAATGGTCTTAATATAGAGGTTTTTGATTTTGTAATTTTCATCCTCTTTCCCTTTCCGTCATTTTACCATCGGCGAAGTTTCTCTCTTTTACCCCCTGACGGCCATATTTCTTGCTCAACAATCCCCCCACATTTCAGAGGCAGTCGTCTCCGGGAACCCAAAACCCTGGGGCTTCAACAACGCGTGATTGCCACGTAGACGCTGGTCATGATGATACTGTTTGAGCTCGACGGCACCCCCTGCGTACGTTAGCATATCCTTGACGACGTTAACAGCTCCATTCCCATGATCACAGCCGTTGCCGTCTGCAGAAGTCAGACCGAGGAAGTCCCTCGTCAGATGGTCAGTTTTCTGCCACGTAGCGAGGTCTCCGGACGTGAACCCGCCTAACGTCCCAAACTCGGCCAAGCCAGCTGAGTGAGACTGCTGCTGCCCTGCGGCGGAAGCGCCAATGGTGGCGGCCTTTTGGAGCAGCGCAGTGGCTGACATGGCGACACTTGAGTTTGGCTGTGTGCTGACGTGGAAGTTCTGGAAGGGTGACGTTATGAAGGGCTTGTGCTGAGGTGATGGTGTGTCTTGGAAGAGAGTTGGGCTTAGGGGGAAGTGGTGGTAAGTCTGTTCAGGCTTAATGAGGTGGTGAAGTGGGTTTTGGGTGATATTAGGGTTAGGGTTAGGGTTTTGGGTTGGGTCCCAGGGACAGAGGGTGGTGAATGGTAATGAGGGTGGTGGGTTTGTGATGTGAGGGTGGTTTGGGAAGGGGAAGAGAGATGTCTGAGCTGTGGTGGCGATAGATAACTGGCTTGCTGAGATCCTTGCGCTTTCTTCAGCCAGAGCATCACAGAAGGCTCTGTGAGTTATGAAGCTATCCTTCCTGCATGTACATATAATATTCACAAAACTAATATCAATTTCTCAGTAGGGAATAAGAAACATAAATAAAATTTTCAAAATTGCAACAGAAAAATATAGTTTAAGTAGCAATGCACTTGGTCTCAGAATAGGAGAATATACGAGAATATCAGGTACAATGTATAATTTAAAATGCCATCCTAGTTGAAATAGTAAAACTATTGGGAAGTAGCTTCGATCTGATCGTATCTTTGAGCGTATGTATACATGCATCTGTACACAAAAATATACGTATATATGTACTTGGTAAGTCTGATGATGATGATGCAAAATGTACGGATTTCACTTTGGTCATTAGTCATCACTACTGATTGACGGGAAGAGATGAATGAAAGTCAGGGCCAAGTACTCATGAACATGGACTATATATATTATGAAAGACAATTAAACAACAAATAAGATAATTACATTAGAATATATATGCATGCAAAAACAAAACAAAAATGAGGCATTGATATAAATGGAATATATAGGACTCGTGCATGAAACGAGGATAGGATATGCAAATTCAGGTCAGATAATACAGTGATGAGATCGAGAAAGCAACTGAGGATGCCACCAGATATTCTGGCAGATTTTTCAGTTTTCATAATTATTACCAAAGTTACAGAGGTTCTCTGCCTTCCTGCAAATAATGAATGTCATCTATGCTTCATGGACCCAAAAAAAACAAATTGAAAAAGAAAAAAAACAAGCTAGCTAGTCACGGGTTGGTTTTCTCTCCAGTTCAACCATGAAATTGAAATCACTGAAGTACTCGAACATATCTTTTTACTTTTCTCTTGCATAAGAACAGCTCACCATCATTGTCTTCAAGAATGGAGAAAAAAGAAGAAGAAACCATATATAGCTATAGATAGGCTCCAGTTAAAGAACAAAGAAAACAATTGGAATCGTAATAATTTAAAGCATTCAGTACAAGGATCTGAGGACTTGAAATTGAGCTGCTTTAAAATCATCACGCTAGGATTTTATTAAAAAGGCTTGAGAGAGAGAGAGATGATGATGATATTCGTGGACAAGAACACGAAAATGATATCTCCAAAAACAGTTGCTATTTATTGATTAAGGGTGTTCCATTTTGGTGCAATCTGCCCTGAAATATTCAAAATTCCCAGATATATTCAAACCCAATGAAAGAGTGTGCCGTTCTTGTGTAAGAACAACATCACAACAAAACCCAATGAATACATTCAAACACTGTACATATACATTGATCTCTTAATGACATGACTCATGAAATTTCCCACTTTAACCAAAAAACCAATATACTTCTGTATGATTAAATCTCATTTGTTTGTTCCAAACTCATGAAAAACTTCAATTAATTCTTTTAAGGCTAGTTGAAATATTTATGACTCACCTGGAGAAAAGGGTTCCACAGTCACATCTATACTCTCTTGTACCACAGGTTTTGGAGTGAGCTTTCCAATCAGATTGAACTGCATATATCTTGGAGCACTTGTCACACTTCCACTTCTTCTCCCCATGCTTTCTGCAGAAGTGCTTCTTGATCCCTGTTAGATCCCCAAGTGCTCTTGAAGGGTGGTGATGAACACAAGAGGGCTCAGGGCACACATAGGCTCTCTTTTTGATCAAGTCTTTGCTGCTCCTTTGCTTCAGCTTCCATGGCAGGTTGTGGCCTCTCCTGTGAAGCTGGAGGTTCTGGTCCCTCTGGAACCCCTTGTTGCAAATCTCGCACACGAATCTGTTTGTAGCCAGGAGCGTCTTTGGAGATAATGCAATCACTTCGGCATCAGGGTCTTAATGATTAACCACAACACGATGAACCACAATCAATCAGTCAAAATTGCTTATGAAGTTGTGATAATATTAAATGGTTAATTGAGTAATTGATTTTACCTGGGTTTCCAGGGAGGCTTCTCTTCTTTTTAATCTTCTGCGGCGGCTGCTGATGGTCGAGAGGAGAAACTGAGAGAGGGTTTAAGCAAGCAAAGTGATCTGGGAGTCTGGAACCAGAAGAAACACTAGCTGCTTCTTCAGTGGACAAAGAAGTTGAATTGGACATGGCTGCTACTGAAGGAAACATTTTCTTTTGGTCTTGTTGGAGGAAAGGAAAACTCCAAAGAGAGAAAACAAATTAAAGGGATGAGCAAACCCAACACACCCAGATGAGATCTCTTTAGATACTTGGGTTTTTCTCTCCAGACTCCAACTTTAACCCACTTTTGCACTGGAAAAAAACTTGGACTAACAAGCGCTCTCCTTTTGTACACAACTAAGCAAGAGAGAGTGAGCTGAACTAAAGCTTGTTCATGTACAACGTACAGGTGGCAGCTGCTAGCTAGCACAGACTAATAATGATATATCATATACTGGAAAAAATGGGATTTAAAATCTCGTGAAGGTGAATCGGTGATGATGATGAAGAAGAATAGAGGATGGTGATGACGATGGGTTATTCGATCTAGCAGCTCCAAGTCGTTGTCTAGTGTACTCTCTAGGCATCGATTGCTTGTCTGAGCAACCCTGCAACCCCAATACCAAGTTGCCAACAGATATATCTCTTTCTCTCTCTTTCAAACCATGCAATCCAACATGGACAATAATATGATGTTTACACCTTTCTCATTTGTTTGAAATTTTCCTCACTATCCAATAACCCTCTCCTTTCCTTGTGTATATTTGTTTTCCAGTTAGAGAGCGACAGGAGAAAAAATGAAGAGGATAGTTCAGAGTAGCAGAAGCTGCGTATTTTGTAGCTAGCTTAAGCTAAGCTAACAAGCTTATAGTCTATACAAAGAGAGAGAAGAGGAGAGAGTCATGATTGTAGTGGCAGACTACGGTAGAGTAGAGATGGTGGCAAGTTTTAAAATATTAATTTGTGGAATAAAAAAAATGAAAAAAAAATCAGAAGCAGCGAGGTAAATGTGCAAAAGGCTAGTTGGGAAACCCAGGAAAAGCTACAAATTCTGAGATGAGGTAGAGACTGAAGGTCAGCTAAAGCAAAGACCAGGAAGAAGGCCAAATGATCCAAATCGATCCACTCAATTTCAGTAATTTTTTTTGCTCTCTTTATTAATTAAGTAGGTTTCTTTTCAAATGGCACTTTCTGTCTTTTCCCCTGTAATAAAACACCCAAACCCTAAAAGGGCCCTGATCTGATTTGAATATGGAATGATATTAAAAGGAGGGATTGCATGCTTTGCTTATGGACTTATCGGAAGACTTAGGACAATGCAAAGCTTAAAAAGCTTTGTCAAGGGTGGTAAAAAGGCAAAGCTAGCTTAGCTAGATTATAAGATATATCATGGACCGACGCATTTGAGGTTATACTTTCCCTTCTAATACCCCACCCAGAAAATATGATTGATCGACCACAGCATTTGGATACATTATTAAACTTAAAATTAGTTGCAAAATCAATATTAGGCTATTATCCAAGTATTTTGAGCAATACTAATCGTCAAAACTGATGTTTTTTGTCTCTTCGATGCATCAGTGATTTGGTACGACTCCGATCATGATCACTTCATTTTGTTGAAAAATTAAAACTACTGAAACTGCTTTATTGTGTGATTAATTAACTGGTAAAATTTCTCGTATAACACTCACGATCATGATTGTTTTAATTTCTCTCGTATAACATTTCTCATATATGAATACTCATAAGGAAATTTATGATGTACGGTACAGTATATGCTACGCAACAAATAGTAAACTTTCCGATCGTCTTAATTTCTGAAAAATTGTTGAACGATCGATGATTCACAACTCGTTGCATAGTATGCGATACCGTACAGCCACCAAAGCCAACTCATAAAGTTAAGTCATTTATCGTCAAATCTATAATAATTGAAAAATCGAATGATTTTTGGGTGACTAACTTAATTTAATTATTTAGCGTCTCTATCTGCATGCAATTATTCTATCGCGCGAGTTGGCATGCCTTGATGAATTATTTGGAGCTAGAATATTGATTGATCAGTTTTGTGCCATAATATAGTTGAGGATTTCTTTCTCATTTGTGTCTCTCTTTCTTTTGTTATTAGTTTATTATTCTCTAGCTCATTCTTTCAGATCCTATCTAGTATATAGTGAAAGTGCCCAAACCTAATACCCCACCAAGAGGGAATTTTCGAAGGCCCTCAATTCCTCTCTTTTCTCTTTTTTCTTAACCATCTTTATTCCAAACCCAGTTCTAAAGCCACAAACAAATTGCCTATTCTGTCCCCTTCTTAGAGAAACTAGCAAATACCCGTTGCTTCTAGCTACTTGTCTAATATCCATGGCTAAACATGTCATTGTGAAGGTCGACTCTGTTCCTTTTGAAGCCATGCGTAGCCTAAACCTTCATATGGTAGCAACCATGCAACCGCAGACCAATCCCTTAAACCGTATGCATGTAGGACATGTATAGGACCCTTGATGGTGAGCTACATGTTCATCTTAATTTGGTTTTGATCTTCTAAAATCATCCATCTGTTTTGGAATCCTATGTGCGTGGGTTTCTTTTTTATCTAAATCTTTCGAATATTCAGGGCTTTCTAGCTAGATTCATCTTTCTATATTTTTTGTGACAACATATGAGAATTATGCTTCGTTGATTAATCTGTTTTAATGATGTAGAACGAAATGGGTCGTTTTCCGACGAAAAATAAAGATTAGAGAACTGTTTAATCGTGGCAAATTATTTACAGACATCTTAGTTCGTTGGGCTTCTAGAAGACTGCTTTAATTATATTCGAGTTTTATTTTTATTATTTTGTTTTGTTTTATTTTAATTAATTTGTTTTGGCTTTATTTTATTTTAATCCATGAGCTTTTAGGTTTCATTGTTAGTTGCTCAAGGGTTTCTTTGCTCCTATATAAGGACCATCTATCAGTTGTATTTGTTGACCTTGATTTTATAAAAAAAACCCTTTGAGTTTATCTCAATTTCTGGTGGATTCCAGAACCTCTCGTGGATTCGAGATCAAAAACAAATTGGTGGATTCCAATCTCCTATCCCTTTTATTTTCCGTTGCATAAATTGGTAATCAGAGCTTGGTGGAATCCTGGTGAGTGATCTATCGATCTGATTTAGAAGAAATAAAAAAATAGTGCAATTAGATTAGCACCAAAAAAAGGAAGAACACAAACGACCGCCGGTCAAGAGAATCAGCCGCCACCGAACTACCTCTCGACCCATCATCCACAGTAACCCAAGCAGCACCCCAGCCCCGAGTTGCAGCCCCACTAGACGCTGCAGCGTGGTGCTCCGCGCCTCCAGCCCGGTCGACTTCGACCCGGCGGCAGACGTCGATGCTCCTAGCCGTCTTGCGCCTCTCCACCCTCCTACCGCCCCGAAAACAGCCTTTTTCGGCAACAGCTTTGCGTCGTTCGACGTCCCTGGTGAAAACCCAGTTTTCTGGGTTTTTTTGCAAAAAAAAAATAAATCGACCCGGTATCTCAACCCGGCCCAAAAAACCGACCTGACCTGGAATGAGATCCAGCCTGACCTAGTAGCCGACCCGACCTAACCCGACCCAACCTGGTAACCATCGACCCGACCTAAGTCAGCAACCCGACCCGCCCCACAAAAAAAAATAGGAGAAAGAAGAAGAAGAAGAAGAAGAAGAAGAAGAAGAAAGGAAGAAGAAGAAGAAGAAGAAGAAGAAGAAGAAAAGGAAGAAGAAGAAGGGGAAGCTAGCATGAAACGTTGGATATTTAGCTTACCAGATTACGATGATTTCAGGTCAACATGTTTTATCAAAAACAAGGTATGATCAACAATAATTGATAGTGATTTGCATGAGAATTTTGTTGCAAGTAAGGTTGTTCATTCCCTTCAATTACTGACAGTGAAGTTAAGCAATCCATTTTGGATTGATGATCGTGCACATGTGACAGAGGTTTGTAAAGTTCTCATCTCTATAGAAGAATTTTATAACAATGAGGTTACTTGCCATGTCATTGATATGGATGATAGTGATGTGTTTTTTGAAAACCATGGCATAAAAGCGTCAACGACAGTTATTGTAAAGATGGAACGTATTTATTCATGAAACAGTTGAACAAGATTACAATCAAGCCTGCAAAGCCTGAAGTGTGTGAAAAGAATGTTGAAGAAATCACTTTGCAGATTAAAGAAGAATTTGCTCATGTTGACTCGGTTGTCAGTATTGAAGAAGCCTCGCCTCAAGTAAATCTTTCAGAGCCGGAACCAAAGATCATTCAAGAATGCAATTTTGAGAATCATGAAGACTTTTCTCAAGTTACATTTGACAAACTCATCTATGGTGTTGGATTCATGATTATGCCTTCAAAGTTTACAGAGTCTCCGATTTCTAAACCACATGTTCAATTATTGGATTTATTATTGAGTTTGTTTTTTACAAATTATTCTTCTTTATTCAAGATGAACTCGAGGTCGAGTTCTTTTAATCGGAGGAGACTGATGTAGAACGAAGGGGGTCGTTTTCCGATGAAAAATAAAGATTGGAGAACCGTTTGATCGTGGTAAATTATTTACGGACATCTAAGTTCGTTGGGCTTCTAGAAAACTGCTTTAATTATTTTTGAGTTTTATTTTTATTATTTTGTTTTGTTTTAATTAATTTGTTTTGGACTTTATTTTATTTTAATCCATGGGCTTTTAAGTTTCATTGTTAGTTGCCCTAGGGTTTCTTTACTCCAATATAAGGAGCCTCTATCAGTTGTATTTGTTAACCTTGATTTTATTAAAAAAAACCTTTGAGTTTATCTCAATTCTTGGTGGATTCTAGAACCTCTCGTGGATTCGAGATCAAAAACAGATTGATGGATTCTAATCTCCTATCCTTTTTTTCCATTGCATCACTTAAGGTAAACATGTGCAATTGTGTATTGTTATATGGCTCAAGAAAAGCCTTGTTGGGTAGAATCAAGAAGACAATAATATTCTTGGTGGTCATATACTTCCCATATTGCCTGATAACCATATATGCAGTGGCATAACCAGATATCTCAGTTAGAATAGTCAAATTTGATTAACAAAAAAATTAAATGATCTTCGGTTACTCTTTAGCAACACACGATTTTGCTTAAAAAGTGACACAAACTTAATTTCAACAATGTTCCTTATACCAATTCAAAATGAAAATCCGATCTTGAACAAACCATTAATTCATCTCCAATAAACTTCAGACTTTCAGAATTTCAATATGTTATTTTTGAGACATAATGTATGTCAATGTATGGTAAATCAATGTGTTGTTTTCATTTATCTTATTTATAAAAAATAAAATTAAAAAATCATAAATGAAATTTAAAACATTAAATTACATATTATAGTAGGGATCAATATGGTAAGAAACTCTTGACATGGTTTGTATTAATTGGATTAAGTATTTAAAATAGTATAAATTTTTATTTTATTTCATTATTATTGAAGAATATTAAAGACTGATTAAAGATTTCTTAAAGGATAAGGGTCAATTTATGTTTCATTTCCTTTAATATCTCATACAAATTAAGAGTAATTACTTTTTTCTTAAAATTGAGAGGGGACAATTGACCCCCTTGCCCCTCCCTAACTACGCCCTTGCATATATGTTAAATTGAAATTGTTAATTTAGACAATGTGTTAACTTTATATATTCTAGCATTGGTACACACACTCGCATGCGTATGTAGTGTGGTTTTCGTTGATTCAAATAGTTATTATGTAATTATTGAGCGGCTTTCACGTATAAAGATTTTCCTGACTATTCAAAAAATAAAAATAAAAACTTGCTGAAACCCAAATAAAAATGACAAAATTAGGTAAGATAATATTTTTTTTGAATAAAGGTAAGATAGTATTTTTTTTAAAAAAGAAGTTAACCCTATATATAAATATTTTAAAAGAAAGCTGAAATTAATCTATAATATAGTAATTAAAAAGAATGTTAGCCCAAATATAAATTCTATATGTTTCTTTTAGGGTGTGTCTATTGCCACCCCATAAACTACTTTGCTTATCCCATATTCTCTTCACACCCCACTTAAATATTTTTTTATTATAAGTCTACTTTGTTCACCTATTTACAATTCATAAAATACCATTTTTTTAATTCTTCTTAGTTCACTCTACATTCTCTTCTCACCACATAAATGAGTCTTCCAATAGCAATTAAACTCGAAAAAGAAAAAGAAAAAGAAATTGAAGAAAACCATAACAATAATACCATTTGTTCTGAAAGTGACCTTAACTACCGACACTGAGACTTTACCGGAATTACGTGATTTTTCAACCGTAGACGTATTTCACCATTCCGGTCATATCTTATTTCATGATTTTTTTTGCGTTTGAAGTATATACGTAAAATTTGTTTTTGAAACGGAACATTTACTTAAAACTTAGTAAACAAGTTATACAACATTAGTAGGCATGCTGTGATTCTGATCATCAAACTTGAGAAACAAAAATCTGACTGTCTAATATGATCATTATATTGAAATATGTGTATGGGAAAAAATCATCTAGATCCGACAACGTTATGAGCTCTATCCGGATGGTCAATCCCGTAAGTCAAACCCCTAAACGCACGAAAACGGTCATTTAACTGTCTAAATTACGTATTTTACCCGATCCTATCTTATTTCATGATTTTTTTTTCGTTTAAAGCTTTTACGTATAGTTTATTTTTGAAACGGAACATTTACTTTACACTTAGTAAACAAGTTATACACTTAGTAAAAGATTAATAAAATGTAATTTGTAACAACTTATTGTCTAATGTTGTAATTATAAATTAGGTTATTTTAGTCTTTCAATAAATCAAATATGTGTGGGGTGAACAAAGTGATTTGTAGGGTGGCAATAGTCGTTACCTTCCTTAAAAAACAAAATGGTATTACTAACTCTCTCTCTCCCCTCAGTTCTCTCCAGTATCAGTTTTTATGTTAATTAAAGAACACTGCCCCTGAAAGCCTCTCTCCCTTTCTCTCCGACCCCATTGTTTTTTCTTATTGGGTTTTGTATTGTTTTCTCTCCCAACCATCAACTTACGGCCGAATATGTCCCTTTTTTGGAACATAGATCAATTTTTTCATCTAGGTATGGTTTGCAGAATCTAAGCCACTAGCATAAAAAACACTTTACCGATGAAATTATAATATTTCTATCTGCTAAGATTTACTTAGCCAATGGAACACCTAGCTGACGGAATTTATATATATATATATATATATAAATGATTATTTGTAACAACTTAGGCGACATAATTATTTTATGTCTCCTAGGTTATATCTTAGCCAATGGAATTTTGAACTTAGCCGACAAAATTTTAATACATAAATATAAATTATTATTTATAACAATTTACGCGACAAAATTATTTTTCGTCTCCTAGGTTATAACTTAGCCGACGAAAAATTCTACCTAAGGCACTCATCAAGCGATTTTCAAAAGGTTAGTTAATTTGGAACAATTTTAATAGAAAATAAATAAATAAATAAATAAATAAATAAAACTTAGTCAACAGAATAAATGATTATGTCACCTAAGTTCTGAAAAATTTGAAAGCTCTGATCCTATCCGGATCGAACCAAAACTCTCTCTCTCTCCCTCCCTCTCAGCCGCACCAACCACCATAGCGTCGTCGGTGGTTGGTTTTGGTTTTGGGTGATGATGGTGGTGGTGTGTGATGGTGTGTGTGTGGTGTGTGTGTGGTGGTGGTGTGTGGCGGTGTACGTGTGGTGGTGGGTTCGGGATGGCCGACGGTGGATTGCTAGAGATCGATGACATTTTTTTTAATATTCTGTCGGCTAAGAATTACGTAGGAGACAGAATATTTTGACAGCAAAATTTGTCGGCAAATTTATCTTGTTGATGCATTTCTGAACTGCACAATTCATCAAAGATTCTTAAGCGTTCATGTTTGCAGCAGTATGCATAGATACTGTCAATACATTAGGTTCATCCGTACTAGTACATAGTTAAAGAGTGTCAAAAGCATATTACTACTACTTTGTCTCTTTTTTCTAAGCATGTCAAGATGGGAGAATGATTTTATTATAGGGATGGAGTTTCTTTGATGTTTAGTATGTGGTTCATTTGTTACAGAGATGGAAGTGTGCCTGTCTCATTTATCCAGAAGTACCTAATGAGGAAGCTGAGGTTAGCAAGTCTGTTTATTTTAATTTTTTTTTCTTTTTTCGTGAGGCTATGCCGTGTGAGAATTCTGTTAATAACTCATCTAATAAGTAGTTGCTAGTTTGTAAATCTTAAGCCCTTGAATGGACTTTTAGAAATGTTTCCTTCTGGTAATCGACAATCAATTCTTGCAGGTTGTGATCAAATGCATGGGATAACCAGTGAGCCCCAGTTTGGAGATGTATAATTTGGTTGACTTGTGGCTACAAACTGCATCACATTCCAGCGGCCATTGGTTCCTCTCTGCAAAGCATTTTGTGATGGTGCTCGGTTATTCTCGAAAGATTTCAAAATCCTAAGCAGCATCTATCTTTGGTTCCATCCCGGTCTAGAAGTTTGTCTATGAGAGGTCAAATATAAATGATAATTTTTTTTAATAATAAAAATGAATTATAATTATTAAATATGTTTTACAAAAAGAAATTGTATTGTTTTCTTCATTTTTAAAGCCAATAAAATCTTCTTTTAAATGTTTCATTAATATTTTATAGTATGTTATATGATATATTAAAACATATAAACAACATAATTATTACAATTATCAATTTTTAAAAAGTAATTAAGATAAAAATTTAATTTAAAGGGGCTGTAATTATAAATTTTGATCTAAAATAACAAAGAAGTGGTTGAGGTTGCTTCGGATGAGGAGCGTAGTCTCGCTGAACGTGAAGGGGCGCGTGAAGCTGGAGAAGGGCTGGATGAGCTCGAGCAGTGGGCGGCGCGTGGCGAAGTAGGGGGCTTTGGAATTGGAAGACATTGGGAGAAATGAGAGAGGAGAGAGAAAAAATGAATCAGTATCCGAGACTCTTTTTATGTAAAAAGAAAGACTGGTCACGACCAAAAAAGAAGACTGGTTTTTGAGAGCAAGTATTCATGGAATCAAGATTTCTTTATTGACCTTTTATATTTTCATGAAAATAGAGTGTCATTTTTATAAAATTATAATTTATTTAAAGATAATTTTGTAATTGTTTGAGAATCAATTATATTTTCACTTCTTATTGTTAGAGACAAGTAAACAATTGAATAGGTATGATTTTTATAACTCTCATTCCATGTCACTCTCATTCACCTTAAGTAAACGCCTTCAATAAGTAAAGTTTGGAGAGAAAAATCATTCCATGACAATTCTAGAATTTCATCATTTTATTTTACTTTACTAAATTAGAAGGGTGTTGTTAAATGTACCCAACAAATTTCTATTTTTTGAACAACTTTCCATTTTTATCCTCCATCTTAATAGCAAATTGCAATTGAAAACCTGAACGTCCTCTTCATCGCTGATTACAATAGGGTGAATTTTTGTGTACAGTGTACGCATACACAGCACTGGCTATCTGCTTATCTACTTATATATTTAATGATTGAGGGGTACGAGTTTATTAGTTGGTTATATCTACCAGTAAGATCTGGAAGAACATATCGATTATTCATTTATTTGTTTTCGGCCGAGAGCGATTAACCCTACAATTGACTATAAACCTCAACATTATATTCATCATCACAATTGAAAATTGACATCAAGGAGAAATAATAATAGACCGACCAAGATGCTCACTAATTCGAATTCTTCTAAGAACTTGGAACAAGGACTACTATAAGATTCTTACTATAAGATTCTTGAAGTGGTTTACAGCAATGAATCGAGTTTTTCTCCAACACTGGTGTTCATAGATTATGGTTGCTGGGTTTGTGTGATATTAGAATTTAGGGTAAAAGTGGAAAATACTTAATTGCTGGGTCTATTTAGAAATTTGTTAGGTACGTTTAGAAACACTCAGTTAGAAAAGGTTTCTCCATACGAGGATAAAAAGTATGGAATGTTTAGCAGATTTGCGACTTGTTTATTTGAGAATTTTTCGACGGATTTGGAAAATTATCAACTTCACTCGTTCTCTTATTCCCAAAACACCAAACTTCTTTGTGCGATCTTTGCAGTTCAAACTTGAGAACAGCAAAAGTACAAGTCAAGACTGCTCTAACTCGGGCAAGAACTGCTGGGATCTCACATATCATGAAAGAACTTATAAGTCTTGACATCTTCCACAATAAACTTGACTGCGCCAATGCAACCCAACACTGCAACAGCCGAGAACCAAGCCACTATAGCAAAGTTAAGAAGCAGCAAAGATAAATAAATTTTTGTGTTTCGGTGCCGTCTTCTTCTAGCTTTTAGATATGCCATTGCAGGGAACACAAAATCCAGTGGTGTGAACCCAACTGCTCCACATATTGACACAAAATCCCCGAAGAATGGCATGGCTGCTGCAACTAGTGTAATAAGCAGCATATACATGGAGGTACAAACAAGTCTAACCAGCTTGTTTCGTAGTGAGGCACGTTTTGTAGCAGTCTCACAAGACAAAAGCCTCTCCTCAAAGTAGGCATATGTTGGCCTGCAATATATCTAAGAAAACCAAGTACACTAGTAAACGCGATGCTATGTTGTGATACTGTAAATTAACCTTTGAACATAATATGTCAGCAGATATCTAACAAGAGATCATTGTGTTTAAGTAATTATGTTAGCATCTGCGAAGGTCATACCTGAAAGCATCCTGATATTTGTATGACAGCAAAAATATTGGCCATGATGATGGTCCATTGAGGAACAGTTAGTGAAGACAAGATGTAAGGCTCGACTTGTGATCCAAATGCCCAGTACCCGGTGAAGGCCAATTGCCAGTAACTCAGCACAATGATACCATAAGCTGCTGATACACCTTTATACACATTCTTCTTTGCAGGTTCTCTCACAGTGTTCTGCTAAAGCAAAATTTTTTTATTTGAGAAACAAAATGATCTTTAGCTTTACTTCAATACTAACAGTTGGTAAATGAGATATATGTCTACATGCATAACCTGTATCTCTGGAAGCATTGCATCTCCAAAGGAAAAGGCAATTGCTCCGAGAGCATTGAAGGCTCTAAAGATTTTGGAGGATGAGCTTCCATCTAAATTGTAACTGATTGATTTTCTGTCAGTCTTTTTGCCTGTAATGAAATCAAGTCATAGTTCAAAGAAGCAATTTTTTGATAGATTAGTAGTTTATATGGTGTCTATGTATATATGATGAACATGAGCATCTATATACCATTATAAATTGTGACACCAATGGTTGTAGCAGCAAAGCCAATGGTGCTGAAAGTGCACAAGGCATTTACCCATCTCAAGGAGTGAATATCAGGGAGCTGAGAGAGAAAGAGCTCAAATATCCCAAAGAACATAACAAAATGCTGTAGAGTTAAGTCACCATCCTTGTGATAATACTTGTAAACAGCCTGCACAAGAAACAATCAAGAGATATATAATCATTTACTTTTTCTTGAAGGAAATGTTCACTTGCTGATACCGAAAATTCAGTACTGATACCTGCAATTTGTGTCACCATGTGGTACTCAAAATAAGCACACTAAAGGCAACAATAAATAAACTTAAGCCGGATTAGAAGAGTTGGATGACTAACCTTTAGGCTACTCCCAGCTGCAATTTGAATGGCAATGTTATTGCCTACAGAAGCTACCTGCTGAAAAAATGCAATAGACCAATAACCCCAGAACCCTTTAAGAATGTGAAAACAAAGATGTGTCAAGTAACATGGAAATTCACTGTTGTGTAAACTCAAAACTCTAAAAACATTGGCATTCTGATAGTGCTTCTGAAAAGAAGCATTTTTTACTGAGAGTATTTTCATTACAAGCACATTCAAGTAGAAATTGTTTTCAGGATTGATAAAATAGTTTGAGGTTCAACTCCAAAACCAATTGGCAATGGAGAGGGTATCTCAAACCCTTATAAGCTCACAGGCAATGCCTCATTTTCCCGATGGGTGATAGATATCTCAACACGTCTCTACACGTGTGGCGACTTCTCAATCCTAACACGTGAATAACATTAGGGATGATGTGGGGTGCGTGTGACCGGTAACGCTAACACACGTGAACGTGCGTAACCCACTCTGATACCATGATAAATTAGTCTGTGGTTCAACTCTAAAACCAATTGGTAACGAAGAGAGAGTAGTCTAAACGCTTATAAGCCTGCATGTCCAATTTTTCTGATAAGGAATATATATCTCAACGAGGATAACTAAAAGAGCTTTCAAGATAAGTTGTTGAAAGTGTACCAAATATGCTTCGTGCAAGGTCACGATAGGTAACATGTTTCTTCCCATCCCACTTCCACAGAGAAGCGATGAGCAGACTAGAATACCATGTAGCCAGTGTTGCACCTACCAAGCTGCTTACCCCTGAAAATCAAACCCCAATCAATTCATTTTACTACTTATAACTTCTTCTATGCATCAGAAAGGAACAAATGAACTTATGTACTTACCGAGAGGCCAACCGAGAGATGCGAGAGCAAACGGCAGAGGAGCATAGGCAGCCGGGGTAGCAATCGTTGTGGCCACATGAAACGCCGCGTGCTTCCATGTCCCTTTGCCATGTTTAGCTTCTTCACCTTCGTCTAGTTCTTCTAGCTGCTGCCTTTCTTCCTCTGCCGCTTCTGTTGAGCTCGGTGGTTGTGTCATTTTGCTTCTCAAATCTTGACGTTGCAAATACGTGAAGCTTCATTGGCCTTGTTTCTTGTAAGGATCTTCTTTTAATGAAGTAGCTAGTTAGTCAATGGAGTTTTTTTCCTTGTTAAAAAAAGTCAATTGAGTCTTTTTTTGGCAACTAGTTAGTCATTGGAGTTTGACCACTACATCGAGCTTGGAATCTTTGGGACGACATTGAATCTGAATCTAGCTATTTGAAAAGTCTCATATAGAACAAAAAAAAGTGGGAACATATCGAGGCCATCGGGGATCACTCATCATCTAATTAGAGGTGTAAAATTGAGACGGTGCCGAAAAATGTCATCCACATTTATTTATTATATATTATGGGGTGAAGCCTATTTTCCTGGGGAGCAAATCAACTGTACCGAAAACTCCCTCTACCACCAACTGTGTGCCACATGTCTCCCAATGACAGAAAATTAACCCCGTTAACTTAAAACAATTTTTTCCATTTAACAAAATGAAAAACACAAGCTATGATCTAGCTTTATTATTATGTGAACAAATGTCACAGTGATACTTTTGATAGTAAGAAAGTCATTGGTTTGATCATCTATATGATAAAAAATTTGATGAAGAAAGTTCTAACCTTAACTCCTCCAACCAGTCAGACTGGTAGCTCAGTCGACTACCAACAAAAAAAATGAAAAACACAAGCTATCAACCGATGCCACTCCGTCGGACCAAAGCTTCATATTTTTTCGACGACTGTCATCTCCACGCCGCTACCATCGACGGTAGTACTTGAGCTTAGAGCACCAATTACCCACTTTTAATATCAATAGCATCACTCAAACCTTCATCACTTTTTTCTTTACAGATCCAAAAACATTGAGGATTATGAATTCAAATTTAGAAGGTTCCGGAAGAATGAAGTCAAAATTCTGCAGATTCCTCTAAACTCTTTTTTCTGGGTTTCCGCTCCTCCACTGATCCAACACTCCTGAATCACTCCTTATCTTATAGATTCGATATGTCTCTCTCGCCTTCTCTGCTCTGTGTCTCGCACTCTCACTCTCTCCAATACTAGAAGCTTCAGGGATCTCCACACTGCTGTTCATACTAACCAATATCGTTCACAGAGCACCGATTGTCTTTCTTCATCTTCCTTTCACACATTTCGACAACGATCGAGGTGAGATAGAGAGAGAGAGAGAGGATAGGAGAAGGAATTTGTCTGGGTGTGTATTTATGAATTCAAATTGAGACAAACTAAAATGTCTGTGTTATTGTTAATCATAAACTGGGTTTAGTTTCTGATGCAATCGTGTGTGATTTGAGCTATTCTATGTATCATTTCTACATCGTTAATTGTTCTTAATCCTTGATGAGATCTGTCGGCAGACTTGAATCGATCTTAATCTGCAAGTTGATTAGTTTATACTGTTTAGTTTTTCTGTAGATGCTTCATGAGAATTTTCTGCTAATCTACTTCTATCTGGTGCTTCTTGCTTTGGAATAAAATACCTCTGCTATTATACCATGAATGGGATTTTTATAATGTGGATGCATATTATATCTAGTGTTTATGGATTTGAGGGAGAACTCAACTCTGATAGGTAGGACTGTTCTTGAATACATACCTTCATGGAAGTAGATTGGCTCATGACAGTGGATAATATGAGCAATTGTTTTGCGTGATTACTCGGTTCGCATACATTTCAGTATTTACAAATATGTGAGAGTTGTTATATTTCCCAACTCCTTCGGAATTTCCCTTGATATTTATCTATGGTTTTATTTATAATTTGTAGGCGTGAGTTGGAAGTACAGGAATCCAATCCTTTTCAGATATCGGCTCCAAAAATTGCAGGTTAGTATATCTTCGCCTACTCTTCAACTCATGACATGGATTTGTACAATACGATGGGTTCTGGCTGATTAATCTTCAATTTATGTGTATAGGTTTTCTCTTCTCTAATTGATTAAAGTTGCAATATAGAATTGGTCAAGTTGAACGAGTTTTATGATCGTTTATTTTCATTTGATTGATGATTTTATCCCAAGGCAAGAGCACTTTTAGAGATTTCTGGGTTTGAGTTCAATGTCAAGATAATAAAAAATGATGAACTTAAAACACTATTTTGGGTTTAGACTCTGTGTGGGGTTGTTGAAATACTCATCATGCATTTTATTATGATTGATCGATTAGTGATAACTATTTCTGGTTGGCTGTCTTCTATTCTAAGATAATGACGTTTGATCAATTAGAGTTAACTATTATTTATTCAAGTATTATAAATAAGGTAATAAACTATATAAGTTTTGTCATATAGATTAACAAGCTCATTCCTTTAGTACTGTACCACTAAAAAAGTTGTAAGCAAAACCACTGCAAGCAAAAGACAGTAGATGCAATTAATAAATTGTCAAAGTATTCAGAGCATCATCAATTACTAAAGCTCTTGGTTGCAAACTAGGTAAACTATAACCTTTGATCATTCTAGAAAACAAGTATTAATTACATAGCTCTTGGTAGTAAGAGTAATCACCTCCTAATTGCAATGGAAAATTCATACAAAAACATAGGTGTCACTTTTTTAGTCACAACAACGAAACAATCAATCTAAAACATAGTCAAGATGTACAATTTTACGACATGATATTCAGTGTTGTTCTTGAAGTGGTATCCACATTCAATTCTGAGTTCAGATCCTTTTGGTAGTGCCTCTGCTAGACCAACCACTTCAATCTGGCAATTTCATCATTGAACTTTCAATACACAACCCCTATTTTGATTATACTTTCATCAAGAACATCAACTAAAAGGCATCCATAATAAAACAATAAGAGCATGAGCAACTCAGTTAAAATCATACAATGAGAAGATCACACAAACAACTTGAACATAAAAAACCAGAATTTGGTGCTTGGTTGCCCAGCAAGAGAGGTTATTGATTAAACAGAAAACTACCCATTTCCCAAATGAAATGCAGGATCAGGCGACTGTTTATTTTTAGAATGACTTTATTATTAATGTTGCTCTTTAACTGATCATTGTTGACCACCTGCCAAAATATTATGTAAGAATTTCTAATTTCTTGCGGGCATATATTTAGTCTATTAATTCTTCAATTATAACCCTTCTCAGATAAATGCAACGTGGAAATCAGATGTCTTCAAGAAAACGGATTTTTCAGGATTTGCAGAAAGAAGGAACATCAGCTTCCAAAACTTCTGATGGTGAGCATTCAAACACGAAAAACAATTGGAAGCTGGAATAATTAACATTGGAGAAAATGTTGATAACAATATGTTAGATCAGTAGATATATTCTTTACACTGCTTAATTTTGTATATCGTAATTCACTATTGAGTTGTGACACATTTCACAGATATTCAGCGTAAGGGTCGAATGTCCGCAAGAAAGAGATTTTCCAAAATTTCCAAGTCTTAGATGCTTTGGAAACTTCTGCAATCGAAGATAATGAAACTAATGCTCACAATCAATCTTTAATTTTGGCTGAATCATCTATCTTTAGTTTTGTCACTGTACCTCTGAATCTCTGCATTTTTTACATAAGCTAATCAACAGAAGCAAAGCACAGCGTTAGTTAGATTCTGGAAATCAAACGAACTTGAGAAGACGGGAAGCTCAGTTCTGGAGCAATCCGGACACCAACTTTCGTGATCATTCTTATTACCAGGCTACATCTCTACTCATCAGGTGATCATATTTACCAGACTGATTCGGGTTTTGTTATTGCTGGGTGAGAGATCGGAGTGATAGCTTGCTGCGGGCCTTTTAGGAAATGGTGTGGGTGTATGCTTTCTTTTTCTTGAATTCAGTTTTCATGTTAGTCGTTTGATTGGGGATTGAAAATTTTCATTTTCTTGCTCTTGCAGGGTTATGGCTTTCTCAATTGGACGCCAATTGGGATTGTGTCGTGGACTGCCAATTTGGGCATGCAAAACAACTCACTTCAGTGAGTTTGAAGTCAAATTTGCAGTCATCTTCAGTAAGCTTCTACTAACCACTACAATACGTGTTGTGCCTGTGCCCACATACAATGATATTCTTCTTATATGGAGTATCCCAGTAGCTCCTGCTCTCCTTTGTGTAAAGAAAGGACAATAATCAGTTTGTTGTTTTCTTTGGACCAAGATATGACAACAGGGATTCTTCCCTGCCCAACTTTTAAGCTTCCAAGACCAAAGTTATTGTCCTGCTACTAAGTTTAACACATTCAGATTTCGAAAGTAAGCAACACTCCTTGAAGCTTAATTTGTCTGCAAAAGGCTCAACGTTTATTTTTGTTCATTTCTTATTATTTACTATCGTTTGGTTTGATTGATTGCTAGGGAATTGGGTTATGTCGGAAGAATGACCATATCCAAGGGTGGGTTTGTTTTTCCTCTGACTTGCGTTTCAATTAATCCATCATAACATTGTCTCTGGGCTGCATACAGTTTCGTCATCTAAGTCAGCACTCTTGATGTAATTGCAGTAATAATAAAATTGACAATATCTTTCTCTAATTGCAGTGTTTATCTTTATTTTTTCTTTCTCTTTTTTAGTTTCAGTTAATATGTTCTTATCTATTTGCTTAAGAGTCATGAATACCTTTGTTTTGGATTAGTTGCAGATTAGATTATGTTTAGTTCCACATTCAAGCCAGCTGATTCACTCTTTGGTTATTTCAGGAGGTATATGTGTTTTTTTTCTGTTTTAGTTACAATGTTGTGATGTAATTGCATTTTTTGTTTACCTGACATTGTCAGTGCTTTATTCTGCAGGAAATAGAGGTGTCTGTTCTGAGTTCAAGGTTTATATTATCTCTTATTGTCAGGCTTGGTAAGCTTCTCTGTTGCTAGTAGAAGGTTTGTCCTTTCTTTAATAAATTAGCTTAACTTTTTACTTTAAACTGCTACAAACACTACTATCTATTCATGGGAAACTATGATTAGCTACTGATATAAACTATGATTGGTATTTGATATAAACTATGAAAATCCTAATACCTATGTATTGGTTATTGAAATGTTGTCATAGTTTGCAATTTGCGTATTCAGCTTAACAGTAGAGTTGGTTCTGATGTTGTTCTTAAGCACTGTTCCCGTGAACAGTGCACATACTTCTTTTTTCGGCTTCCTCTTTCTTTTCACTCCCTTTTTCTTTGAAAGTCCTTTAAGTAGTGTCAGATCATCACACCCTTTTTTCTTTTCTTTTTTCTCCTTTCTCTCCCTTCACACTCCCATCTGACTTTACTGAAGTCTGAGATCGATCATACTTCTTTTTCTTTTTTTCCCCTTCTCTCCCTTTGCACTCCTTACTATATGCTAAGAATGAGAAGAATGTCTTTGGATTTGCAATGCAAGAGATTGTTCACAACTCTTTTGTAAATGGGTACATTAGATTGAGTTAGCACCCAATTGATCGAACCGAGAAGTGGTTGGGCAATCAGAGACCTTTAAAGGATTGAACTCCAGTTATGCAGGTGCAAATGAATTAGGGATCTTCAAATTTTGGTAGATTTTTATATGATAGGTTGTGCTGATTGTGATTTTTCTTGATTTCATATGTTTCTTTTATAAATGTTTTTTTTAGTTGGTGGTTTGAGGTTTCTGGAAAATTTGGTCTTCACTTTTCTAATTATTGGTAATGATTTCCCATTCTAATAATAATGCTTCGCATATTTATAATTTTTTTTATCTGTGATTCCCCTCCCCCCTTTTAAAGGATGAGCTTTCTATTTTGATTATGAATACAGAAGGGTTTAGAGAGAGGGACCGGACAAAAAATTGGATGATGTAAGGAAATCTCATTGGCATAACTGAACATTTTCTCACCAAGGTATACTCAAAGTCTTCCCAAATTTAGTATTACTTTGTTCAGAAACAAAATAAATTTCCATCAACAAGAAAACCAGCTGGAATGCTTTGAAGTATTTATTTTTTCTCATTAACAAGAAAACCAGCTAGAATGCTTTGAAGTATTTATTTTTTCTCATTATGCAGATGACTTTGATGGGATGGCGATATTGGTGTTCTGCATTGGAATGTTTTATTCAGTTGATTGGTTGATTGCATTTTAGGTGCTGAAAAACAGGTCTGATGTAACATCTCGGAAATTCTATTTCCTATTTTTAAATGGAAAATATTTTATTTCAACATCCTTAATTCTTTAAATTGTAGTAGCTTTCGAAAATTCTTAAATTTTAGTTTGTCGAATTTTGTGTTTCGAGCCCATAGGATTGACATAGACGTCATTACGAGTATGTAAGATTTTTTGGAGCATCGTTCAGACATCGGAGTTATTTTTAATTGATTTTTTGGAGTTTGATATTATCTAAGAATTTAATTAACAATGGAATTATAGGTGGCTTGTTCTGGGCCGTCAGATCATTTAAGTCGGTTAAACCTCTGCCATCCATTTGGGAATATATATGTCGATCAGCTCGGTCTCGAGCTGCGACGGAGCTCAGCTCCTCCCACAGTCATCCGGCGGCGATTCCGATCACGGAGGTGTCCATGATTGGTGTTGGGTGGTTCGCCTTGACTTCCTAGTCACTTCTGTGTTCTCGGATTCTTTCGAGAAGCTACTACGGCGGAGAATCGAAGAGGAGGGATAATGGAGCAGATGAAGGATTTTGGGTTTTCAAGCATCATTTTGTGTTATCCGGCAACCTTTGATTTCAACTCAGGTATAAAAGTTTGTTTATTTGATGAGGTCTACATGCTTCAATACTTGAATCCCAGTTTGATTGAGAGAAAACAATATTGGATTTTGGGTGGTGATCGACCACCGTCTGATTACTGTTCACGGTGCTGTGTTTGTGTTCCCTTGCTTGCTTTTGAACACAATATGAAAGATTAAGCATGTTTTTGTTAATTGGGTTATTTGATTAACTGAATTTGAAGGAGAGGGATTAATTGCAGTGTATATTGATCATAATAAATGTGTATTTGGTTATGGAAGAGTTGTGTATGTGGAAGACTAAGTTTAGCATGCTGGATTGCTCGGGAAGTTTGAGAGGATTTCTTATGGTTTTTTTTGGCGAAGGATTTCTTATGGCTTTGAAGTTTGTAAATTGGATTGCTGTTCTTGTGTAATTGGAGAAGTGTGTTGATTGAGTTGGTTTATCAAAGTGGTATTGGTAGGTGGAGCGTCGTGCAGTGATAGCTTTATCTTGGAATTGGTTATGATCTACTTTGTGTTAATTGTCAGTTGACCAAGATTGCAATCTGCAGAGTTGGAGTTGAGCTATACGTTAGTTTATTTATTCACAAAGAAGCTGGAAGTTAGTAAGGACCAAGGAGAGGTCATTATTTGAAGTTAATTAAAGTGAGGATGGTGTTAATAGTGCTCTGCATCTCTGTTGTTTACAAGTCCCTTTTGGTTACAAGGGAGTATGGTTTAACGGAGAAGGTGGAAGCATATTATTATATCTTGCTAATAAAGGGTGGAGTTTTAAATTAATATGTTATCTATTGTTGATGTCATTAAGAATGGCGATTAGTTTTACGTTCCGCAGCAGAAATTTCGAGGATGAAATTTTTGTAAGGGGAGTAGATTGTAACACCCTGTCCTAAAAATTCATCCTTTTACCGGGATCAAGAGGGTTACAGAGGGTTGTAACCGCGCTGTTAGTTTTTCCTAAATTAATATTTGAGTTTAATATCGAGATATTCTCAATTCTGGAAAAGATATAAATATTGTCCCGAGGTGATAGATTATATTAATACGAGTCCTCCGGTACCTCCGGAATATTTTCTGGAGTTACAAGCTGATTAATATGGATTTATTCAGCTTACAGGAATAATAAATGTTATTTATTTTACCGTAAAATGTGACTTTATGATAAGTCAAGAATTTGAAAAAACTTCCTTAGGAAAAGTTGTAGGGGACGTTAATACGAACTCGTAGGTATGTTCTATGATTTAATCGAAGTTTGTATGCGGAAGTTATTAAGTATAATGTGTTGTTACTGTATGGTAAATAGTAAATAGCAAAATATTTATTGACTGTTCACGGTAACTTTCTATTATTCAATATAGGTCGTCAGATCAATCAGAGATTTGATCTGAACCGTTGGTTTTTTATTATATATGGGTTCGGTGCCGATTTGGGGGCTCTCTCTCCGGACTCTCTTTTCCTCCTGATCTCTATTTTCTCTCTTGACACGCTCTCCCTCTCAGTTCTCTTTATGGTCGGAGCAAGGAATCCACCAGGCCAACAGTGACGCACGCCCGGGTTTGTCGCGCCTCCCGTCAGCCATTTCAATAGCCGAGTCGTGGCGGGTAGAGGGTCCAGACGAGATAGCGGAGTAGAACCGTGCTCAGATCGAGGACACCGGAGGTGATGGGGGACGGGGGTGACGCGAGGAGCACCGCAGGGAGCCGCCAGCACGTCTGACGCATGTGAGAGTGTCCGAGTGGAGTCGTGTCGTTGTTGCCGGTGGGTACGTAGTCCCCAGGCGGGATCCTGAGAGGTTAAGTTCCTCCCTCCATATTTTTTCCATCGGTTGTGTTACTGTGTTGTTTGATGATTGTGGATGTTGTGTTTGCGTTGGATGATAGGGGGAGGGTGAAATGTGGCTGGAAAAGGGATGTAGTTCGATCGGTAGGCCGACCGGGACAGTTTAGGTGAAAAGGGGTAAATTTTCAGGTTTTTACCGCGATAGATCTAGTATTTTATCATTAACCGCTAGTGTGAAATGTCAGAATTTCCCCTGGCAATTCAGGTTAATTACAGGGATACCACTGAGGCTGAAATCCTAGAAATGTCCTTGGCAGCTTTGCATATTTACAAGGTTGCTAATTAGGCTAAAAGACAATACTACCTTTGGCAGCTTAGCATAATTACCAAACTGCCATTGAGACTGAATTGGCTATACTGCCCTTGGCAGTTTGAGATAATTACAAGGGTGCATTCTAGTTATTGTTTTTATGCCTTTGGTGGTTTTGTTTATTTTTGTGATTGTCATTATGTTGTAATTATCTATTTATTATTTTCTGGATGTTGTATTTATGTGTGGTTGAATGTTTGGGATAATCCGGATAGATAGCTGGTTTATGGTTACTTCAGTGGAGAGATTAAACTCTGGATTAGCATAGGAGTATGCTATCGATAATAGTTATTCGACCGATAAATAAAAAAGTGGGATTCGTCCAAATTGGATGTTAATTAATATAAGAGCTACGTGTGGCTTGATCCTTTGAGTACATGGTACGTAGGCAGCCTAACCGGCATTCAGGTGCAGACACAAATAATATTTAGACCCTAGGCCCTCTAAAGTAATTAGTATGAAATCTAATTCGGTAATCGGGATAACCTCAGGTTTAGTGAGGTCTATTTCGATGTCGTTTGGACTGATGAAAATTGTTTGGGTAAATGGTTATTCCTTCCCAAGGGAGATTTTGAGGGAATCTCTCTTGGGATGAGTCCAACACGTTCTATCGCGGATTTAAAGAGGTAAACTCGAGCTAGGGCGTGACAATACCTGATATGTTGCTCCACTATCCACAATCTAATATAATGTCGAATACCGATCACGATGTGTAGCATTGCAAGTAAGTGTGACTATGCATCAAAATGTTGTAGGATAGGCAGGTGAGTCTGTTTGTTTGGTTATGTTTTTGGACATCGTGTTTGTTTGTGTTGGCTATGATGCCAATTTGGTAGCGTCTAGTTGTGAGTGATTGATGTGTTTGCGGAAGATGGCTGAGTGTCTTGAGTCATTAAGATTGGCGTTCTGATACTATAAAGAAATGTGAATGTAAATAGTTTTTTGTATTGATCAAACTATATTGTTACAATGCATGACTTTGATATATACAATAACCAAAAAGTTATTGTTGGAAAGCTATAAAATGTAATCAATCAATTACATAATCACGATACAATTGTTTCTCTAATCTGATTACAAAGATTCACCAATTATTCTGTTGAAATTATTCATTGATACAAGAGATAATGATGACCTGATTTTGCTGCATTTAATAGTCCTATCTCCGGAGGTAGAGGGGCTACATTGTATTATTGTTGATATGTAGTCACAATATAGACATATAAAGCTGAAGATGTAGAATGACATATATCCATTATCAAAGTCTGCATAGCTAGCTAACACATTCTAGTGATACTTTTGAATATGTCGTTGCAAAAAGATCGTATATGATTTATGAAAAATCAACTTTTCAATGTCACCATGCGTACAGATATTCACCAATGATATTTGAGTCATCGTAACAAAATATTATTTTTATTTCTTTTCTAAAATATAATCCATGAGACCCATTAGGAAACGGGTCACCCGAGAAGCCCAATTAGGTTATAAAAAAGAACCCGGTGTTGAGAGCCAGCCATCTCTAAAATCCTAGTTGTCTCCAGATTCTTTCGTCTCGAATTCTCCGATTTCCCAATCAAAAACCCTAACCCTAACAATGGTCTACGTTACTTCCTGGGACGAATTCGTCGACCGATCCGTCCAGTTGTTCCGCGCCGATCCTGATTCGGTACTCCACGCTCCGTCTCCTCTCGATTTTCTCTTCTTTCAGTTTGGCCGACTATAAATTGGATTGAAATTTGATTGCTTTAAATACCTTGGCTTTGAGTCGAATAGTTGAATTAGGGCATGGTTTCTAATGATTGTGTTGTTGATCTGTTTGTTGTTTGCTGCAGACTCGATATGTGATGAAGTACCGGCATTGCGACGGGAAGCTGGTTCTCAAAGTCACCGATAATAAAGAGGTACCGGTTATATGTCCAATATTGTATCTTTACTTAGTGCATTGGCTAGGGCCTGTTGATTTAGCTTTGTGGTTGGATATGATTGTTGATTATTTGGACATGTGTTATTGAGATTAAACTTGTAAATTATGAAATTTTATCTGATATATGTATGAAATTTGATTTGGATAGCTAATTTAGCTTTGGGGCTCATAGCTGACCTAATCAGTCCAGGTACAAGTGATAGAATGTCAATTATGGTTCAGAAATGATTGAACTTGCAAAGTACGAAACTTTATCTGCTATTTGGATAGCTATTTTTCAGTTTTCAGGCTCATAGTTGATGCAATCAGTCTAGCTACTTCACTAAACTTTGGAATCTTGAACTATAGGAAGACGGGTGATAGAATATCATCATTCTTTCAGAAAAGATGTGGTTGGCTCTTTACTTTTAGAGGAACATTGTATGGGTTTTCATATTTTGTCTCAATATGTGCACTTGTACATAACTTGCTGTATGACATGTCAATTATATTTTATAACTTTCATCACTTTCAAGGGTTTCCGTTGAGGAATTGGAGGAAAGTTGATGCTTAAAATAGAGTTCTACAACTACAATTTAACTCAACTGAATTTGATGAATCATTTATGTTTGCTTACAAGGGTTTTCGTTGAGGAAGTGATGGCAAGTTGGTGCTTAGAATAGAGTTCTACAACTACAAACCGATTCTACTCATCAGTACTATTTTGTTTGTGACTTGTGATATAGTGAATCATATATGTTTGCTTATATCTAGAACGCATGCTATTTAGATACTCATATCCTCTCACTTGGGTTTGCAAAATCTGGACTGGATTGCATGTCATTTACATTACTGAAATATTTGGATGACATGCTACTCTGCTTAATGATTATGGGATTCAATCAGTTGTGCAATTACTTATTGTTTAGTATGTTAATTTACGTTTTTAGATACAAGAAAATTAGTGCATATGATGTACTCATATCATTTGTTCTTTTTGGTTTTGCAGTGTCTGAAGTTTAAGACAGATCAAGCCCAGGATGCTAAGAAGATGGAGAAGCTAAATAACATATTCTTCACCTTGATGGCCAGGGGTCCTGAAGGTATTATTGCAGTATCTTATTGAAGTCTAACTTATGTGTATGTGAATTCTTTTTGGCTGCCTGTTCACTGGGTCTTAGAACTGTGGTAACTGAAAGAGTTAGGTTGCCGTCTATGTGCTTGAATTGAACAAGTGTCACGTTTTCTTTGTTAAATATGATCTATGAGCTTGGATTGCACCCATTTTCAAATGGTCCTTAGAGTCTTGAAAGGTTGCTCGCCTTGCTGAGGAGAGAGCAAGCCTTGAAGCGTAAAGGCTTCAAGTGCTTTGCTCCACATCATTAATACGTGACTTACAAAACCTTGGAAGCAGCATTGCTTTGAAATTGGTATTTAGTCCTATGGATATCTTTGTAATCTATTCTTGGATAGCTTCCAGTTTTGACCTTCATGTGATTTGCATCAGTTGTACTAATAAATCATACATTTTTGTTTTGTTTCCTTTTTGTAGTTGATCCATCGGAAGTTACTGGGAAAGATCAGATGGATCCACAACCAACCAAGAAGGGAAGGGGAAGGAAACAATAGTTTTTGTCTGCATTAGATAATTAGGTCTTTTGGACTCTTGATTAACCCCAGAAGTACTTGAGGATTTTTGTGTACCTATAATTCATGAAGTTGTAGGAATTTTCCTGATGGTTTGTCGATTCCACATTTTGTTTAATTCCATTTAATATAATAAAATTATTGTCACACCGTTCACTGGGTACAGAATTCATTTTGGCATGGCCATCTTCTAGAGAAATTTGTGATATCAACCAGTTGATTCTTCAGACCAAAGTAAAACAGGTGATCTATATCCTCAAGTTTTGGTTTGAACCTTTGATTATAGTTTGAAAAAATTATACAAACAGTATACAAACTTTGTTTCATTCATAATTAAGGTATCTGAATTTTATTAAATAACACAATATTATATGAACTAATAAGTTAAGCTTAATTTTTATGCATGTCATTATAACACTGTTAAAAGTTGTTTTTTGTTGAAATCTCTTTTTTAGACTTTTTTTTATTTCTTTTAAAGAAGATCAAGGGATTTCACTCATACCCTTATGGTCACTCGAACCTATGACTTCGTCAATAGGCAGTGGATGTGTTTGAGATCACTCTCTCTTACAGTTCTTTAGACTAGCATTGATACTCGTGTCTACCAGACGCGGTTGATTTGATTTTCTTTTTGAAATAAATCGCAGTTTATATATTTTCACTTTAATATGATAATACTTAATTAATAGTATTAATAATATACTGTTGGCACGCTGTCGTACGTGCCGGAGTGCGTTTCTATAGGTTCGATTAATTATTGTGAAATTTAGATGGTTCGATCAATATTGTGCAACTCTCTGAAACTCTAATAAAAATAACACAATTGATTGAGATGAAGTTAACACTGAATTTAAATTAACAACCAAGATGTCTGGAATTGTAAGTAAGAAACACTCATCAATACATGTCATAAGCTGAAACTGATAAACTGAATCAATAGGAAAATTAATTGATGTTCTAAACCCGAAACCCAAAATCCAACTTAAATTCAAAACATAACCTAGATAAATCAACATATCAACACTTATATGAGCAGCTAAAACTACTATTTTAAAAAAGTTACAGAAACGATTTAAATCATGAACAATTAATATATATTGATCGATACAATTATTTAGGTTTAGAGTGACTCAATTTCTTTTACAATATTATTAATATTATGAATATTATCATTATCATTAATATTATTGTTATTAAAAATGTTTTTTAATGAAATTCAATTTAAATAAAAAATAAAAAACAAATAATTTATGAAAAACAAAAGTAGCGACAAAACTGTAATTATATTAAAACTGAGGATAAAACTGTCAATTTAATAACTGATGAGTTGGCTTGTAAAAATACAAAAAGAGGTGCAAACCGTTATTTTAATGTTCATCAAAACAGTAAAAATCAGGTTTTTCTTTATATATATAGAGATGATAGAATTGTAGCCGACCTCCTAAAGAAAATTTCCTCTTTATAAACCCTTGCAAAGAAACTTGTGAAGTCCCAAGTTCATGACTTCTTTGAATTAGGGCTGGGCATGGGACGAGATTACATTTTTAGAAACGTATCCCGTACGGGACGATCCCGTTCGGTATCGAGACGAATCGGGATCCCGCAACGATAGAAAACAAAATTAAAAAAAATACATAAAAGAGATAAATTGATTCTAAATTTTTGAAGAAATTTTATATCTATTTTTTATAAACTCAATATGAACTCATCCAATATTAATGAGGGTTTTATTATATATAATATTATCATATATATATGGTGTTACTTTTTTCATGGTATAATTGTTCTAGTTTTAAACTTCTAATTCTATATAAGTACAAGACGAACAAAAATTGTAAAAATGAAAAGGGAATCAATAACCAATTAATTAAATGCTTGTAATTTGTATTTAACTAATTAATTAAGATCTCGAAAAAACTTTCAAGTTTGAAAAATCAAAGGAGCTCCATTTATCACTACATAGCTTCGTTGTGGTGGCCGATATCTTTCATTTGATCATCATCATCATCAAATGTGAATGAATTATCTAACTCTTGTTGTATGAAACTAGTGTGAATTTATATTTAGGTTTTGGACATCTCATTGAGTGTTTTTGAGTTTATTGTAAGATTATACGCACTAAAAATCGGACGGTTATGATCGGATACAAGTATATGAATACTTTCGGGACGGTCCGGTCCCGATCCCGTCCAGTTTCTAAACTATCGTGACGGAACGATACGGTACCACTATTTTAAAATTGTGTCCCGTCCCGCCAATTTTCGGTTCAGAACCGAGACGAAATCGAGATTACGGTACGAAATGCCCACCCTTACTTTGTGATGCCTTCAAGTCCCGTCGCCATACATCTTTCAGACCACGGGAAGCCATACCTTTCTAAGCCATGGGAATCTTAGTGCACGGCACAGTAAGACGAGTAAAATAATTCGTCTTGATAAGTGGACATTATATGGTGTGCCTCTACCAAAAACTGGTAGTGTTGATATGCCTAAGCAGCTAAGCTTAATCATATGAAACTAAACAATGCAACTGAACTACGAGACAAATACAATGCAACTGAACTTTGTGGTGTTCTACCTTTCACCCATTGTTGTTCATTTTGATATTTCACCCGCCTCTACCATAATTGTTCAAACATGGAGTTTCTTTTAACTGTTTATGAATAGCAAAAAAGACGTTACTTCTGGCACTTCCTTATCAAACATGAGGAGTTTTGCTTCACTGCTTTGAGTGCTTTTTGAATAGATAGAAAGAAAAAAACAGGTTCAGCTGGGCTACTCCTTCCATCTAGCGTAGGTGACTGATCGAGTGAGTGTAACTTGAGGAAGGAAGAGGTAGGTAGCTAGCTGCCTAGCTCGACTGTATAGCAAAGATGGTGATGCTTTTGGCATTTTTGATTGTAATGATAGAAGTACGTACTGTTTCCTTTTACCAGATCCCAAGGTACTCTGTGCCCTTTGCTATATCAGTGCAATTAAAATTGAAAGATTATAAAAGCTACAGCGTATGCTGCTAAATCCATGTGCTCCCTCCATGAAAGCTTGTGAAGCTAGCTGAGAAACTCTGCCTTTCATTTTCCCCGAAGAAGATAAAGACGATTGAAGAAGAAGAAGAAGAAGAAGAAGAAGAAAATATTCTTCAATCAGATAAAGGGTCGACAGAGATGGACGCTGGGACAGAATGTCTTGGGAGGAGTCTTAATTGGTGTTAATGGTCTGTGTGAACAAGGTTAGGACAAGGTGTATCGTTTTGTTATCGATGGTTGTGAATAGAGGGTGGTGGAGCAAGAACACTCTCTAGCTTAAGCTTCTTTCCGCAGGTCTTAAAAATTTAAATTAACGAAAGCAGCCCGCATGATTCTCTTGCAGTAGATGTTGCTGTACATTTTCCGGGTTAGTTAGGAACGTTAGTTGTTGAATTGTTTTGAGATGATTTGTTTAACATTTGGCGATTATACACAATAAATAAGGAAAACATCAAAAACTAAACAACATATATATAGCAGATGTTGCCAACGAGGTTTGACTCAGTTGGCAAGGGCGGGTTTGTGGTGGAGACCACATCCGAGTTCGATCCCCGCTACCAACATGTCTCGTTTGGTTCGCGATCTGTAAATTCCGATGAAAATCCATACCTGGAGGCTGGTGTGACAGACACGTGTCCACTGTCAGTCCTTCAGGGTTGAGGTTGCAGGTATGCCCTGACGATGGTGGTGTAACGTAACCAAGCTCTCGTCTAAACTTTTTTATATCAGATATATATAGCAGATGTTTCTAAGTTGTGGAGGTGTTACTGTTTTAATCTCTGACAACACTAGCTAGCTTCGAAACTTTAGTCCTACACTATGATCTATTAAAACAATAATGTACAAGATGTATGATAGAAGTTTGCACGCTACTTAGTTTTAGTACTTAATTGTTAAGATAAATCGAAGGAATAGTGCGTTGATCTTAGTTCAGTACTAGCAAATGGAAATGAGGATGATGGAATACCATGCATTTTTTTATTTAAAAACTATGACTAATTTAGGAGAATATATGCATGCACTGTATATTCTGGTATAAAGTTAAACTTTGTCCCATAAAATCTGAACTACTCCCCAGTTAAACATTGTAAAAGTATGTAATCGGTGCACTTTGTGAAGGAAAAACCGTGCCTATTGTTTTTCCACTTTCGTTACTAATAATTATGTTTTGATTCTTCTTCCTTTTGCCCTGCTTTTGTTCATAGCTTTCGTCTGTAGCGTTACAATCGCACTATGTAATTTATACGAGTTTTTTTCCTAATTTTGGGAAAAAGAATGCATCCATAATAAAAATTACTTATTAGTTGTGACAGATTAAATGAAATGTCGAACAATTCGTGTCGGTAATTAACCTATATCTAGTCTATATGATACCTTAAGAATTAGCAATGCTATCTCAAATTAAATTGGTACCTTTCAAACGATTTATATACAAGCAATGAGTAATTTCTAATTGTTTCGTAATGATAAAACAATTTCATCTTTATCGTAGTTACGTGTTTATTAAAAAAAACGTTATATACAGTGACATAGTCAGACATCTCATTTAGAAGTGTTCAATTTGATTAACGAAAAAAATTAAATTATTTCGGTCACTCTTTAACAACAACACGATTTTGTTTAAAAATGATGCAAACTTAATTTCAACAATGTTCTTTATACCAGTTCGTAAATGAACATGCACTCTTGAAAAAGACAATTAATTCATCTCGAATAAATTTTGGATTTTCAGAATTTCATGCACGATAAGTATTGAAAAATATGTTATTTTTAGACATAATGTAGTAAATGTACGTCATTGTACGGTAAACATCAATGTGTTGTTTTCATTTAGCTTATTTATAAAATAAAAAACTGTAAATGAAAATTAAAACATTAAAATACATATTAATAGGGATTAGTACGGTAAGAAACTCTTGACATGATTTATATTTTGAATCAAACACAATTTTGTCATTCATAAACTCATGTATAAGGTACAATACAAATCGATCCGCTGACATGCGTACAGAAGACAATCAAGATCATGTGATTCGTGTGAGGGTTGTATCCTCCTATACATTAAGGCTCACCAAGTATCACAGTGAGCCTACTGTAGCGACCTGAGAGGGGGAGCTCGCTACTATTCGTAGAAAAAAAAACTCGAAAATGAACGTGGTCGTTCACTCGCGAAGTTACCGAGTGCGACTTAAACCTTAGTAACTCGTCATTAACCACGGTAAAAACGTGCGGAGTCTCACACCTATAATCTTAGAAATTCTCGATCATAGGCACTTATTCCTAACCTAAGTGCATAAAAATACAACTCACAGTTCCATGTGAAAAGCACAGAACCATGAGCAATTTTTTAAAATCTAAAATAACAGGGAAATTATAAAAAATAAAACCTACTACCATGTGAAAAGTATGGTAAAGCACATGTATTTGTTCATGAAATAACTGTAAAGTTAAAACATCTCCTTGCCCATGAGGCTAGGGCTAGCAGGTTTGGGGAGAGGACTGACATCAGATTTCACAGCAACATCTGCATATGTCGGCATCTTCCTCTTCTTAACGTCATGTTTTCTAACCGGGCGTCCTATCTTCTTCTTGGGAGGAGCAAAGACACGATTAGGATTGATGACAGGAGACTTCTCTTGCTCATTCTTCTTGCCCGTTATGTATCTTGAACCCAAAAGGCGTTTTCTCTTCTTAACTGATATTGTGGCTTTGTCAATAGTCAAGGCTTCAGATCCGGCATCAAAGATCATTGAAGAGTTCTTGGATTGAGAGAAGAAAACCCTAAAATAGATTTTTCTAGGGTTTTCTTTGATGGATGAGGATGAAGGTGATTAGAGGTTGAAAGACATGGTGGTGATAGGGATGCATATAGGTTGGGATTTCTACAAAAGATTTAGGATTTGGGGCCATGCTCTCGAGGAAGAAAGAGCGGCTTGGAGATTAAGGTTTAGGTGCTATTAAGCATTTGGTTTGATATGGTTTGTATTAATTAGATTAAGTATTTAAATAATATAATTTTTTATTGTATTTTATTATTACTAATTAAGGATTTCTTAGAAAAGAACTGAAGAATGGTCAATTTATATTTCATTTTTATTAATATCCCATACAAATTAAGACTAATTACTTTTTTAAAAATTAAAATTGACCCTCTTACCCCTAACTAGCTACGCCCCTAGTTATATGTGTTTTTTTAGTTAATAAACCCAAATATGTTTTCTATTACGAGTTTATGACATTTATTTGTATCTATTGAGTTTATAGTGTTCACTTGCAAAGATCAATTACATAAAGATTTTGTTTAGTGTATGTATAAAATACAAATACTGAAGCTCAATATTATTTGGTCTGACGACATAATTTTAATTTAATAAGTAAAATATTGTCAATTCGACTTATAAAGTTATAATAATTTTAATTGTTTACAAAATGTATACAAATACTTATATCTAGGTTAACGATGGAGTCACCCATTTTCATAAAGAAAAAATAAATGAAAACTTTTGTAATCATCAATTAACAATTATAACAAATCATATCTAGCTTACAAATTTCCACGTACTTGCCTAAAAAATCTTGAGGCACGATCATAAGGAAATTAAGATAACGTAGGATTATTCGAGTACTTGCTACAATCTCATACAGAAATTAAGGATAATGTTCATAAGATTAAAATAAATCTTCAAGTGCTTGTATTAATCAACCGGGGATTATTGAGCTGATCACGCCGACGCACTATTTAGACATCCAAGTCAACGGGGTGTAGGATCGGGAGGGGCCCACAGGGTCAGTGGAGCGTAACAGTGTTTCCCGGCGCACGATAGAGGGACAGGGCAGTCAAAAACAAAAACCGCATCGGGATACGTGTCCAACTCTGCGGTTATTTTCTTGACGTGTCGGATGATGACTCGCCGTCTTTACCAACGGCTATTTGTTTTTTTTGTGCTTAGTCTTCGTTGGGGCCCCGCTCTTTGACGGCCGTTATGATAAAGCCGTCACTCTGCGTGTACTTGGATTGTGAAGACGTGAAAGCAAAGTGAAGATAAGGAGCTTATTCTCTCTTATTTTTCTCGACTCTACTTGGATACTTGGCACCACTATTAGATCTGTCGATAATGCTACCCCCTTTTGAGATTAGTTTAATGCTCTATCATGGTTACCTAGATAACTTGTGTTATATTATTTAAGGAGGCTAGATATGTTTATTGATTATTCAGTAATAACTGATATCCTGTAAATATTATTGTTTCAAATCTCTTGATGATATCGTTTTAACTAAAAAACATTATAAGTTTTTTTATGGTAAAAGTGTATAAGAAGCCTTGATCCCTTGATTGGATATGGATACAATCTGGAAAATCTTCCCTGTTTCATGTGTTCCAACTCTAGCTCTTGTGAAAATTGAGCAGCAACTCTGTTACCAAACAGAAACCTCTGTAAAAATCAGATGCGAGTCATTAATGATTTCTTAGTAAGGAAACATTTTGACAACCTTACCATATGTACTGTTGTCATCACACCACTTCTGCAGTTCAGAAATCAGAATCAGAGACTTTTCAAACAAGTATCCCTCCACACAGTAAGGAAATTCAATAGCAGACAATTCAGCATAACAAATCCAAATCAGCAAGGTGCAAGCAAAACGTGAATCCAAACCCCAAATCCAGCCCCATATGACAACTCAAACCAAAAGCATACAGTCTTCTCTTTTCTGGGCGTTACAGCACAGACTAGAGCTGGGTTCTTTCTCCCATGGAGTGAATGATTCAATTTTTAATTTTTTTTTTCAAACTTGAAAACTGAAAATGGGGGGGGAAGCAAATTGAAGATAAAAAAAGTACCAGAAACACAGGCTATAAAATCAAAGGGTCACTTTTAACAAGTTGGGTAAGAGAGACCATTTCTCAAAAAGAGGAATAACAAAGGTCTCGATGGTGGGGGCCGGCCCTTCAAATCTGTGACATAGACGGCAGTTTCATTCATTGAGAGAGAGAGAGAGAGAGAGTTCACTGTTTATTTAAATGCCTGATTTCCTCTGTTAAAAATAAAAACAAAGGTGAAGGCTTTGATCTTTGTTCAACTCCTTTGTGTTAGGAATAAGAGAGTTGTTTATGTTTAAACACAGATGGGGGCTGTATGACAGTAGTGTGAATTCTCTCCAGCCAAAGCAAAGTCTCTCCTTCACACCTTTCAATCTCAAAAAAGCAAATGAATTGAAGAAGGAATCTAGGGTTTGACAGCACCAGACTCCAACAAAGGTCTCTTCTTTTGCTTCTTTTCTTGCTTTCTCACAACTCCCAGTTTTGTCAATTTCTATGCTTTGATTGATTGATTGATTCCCATCTGGGTTTTGTTTCTATTGATCATTTGTTTCAGGCCCAGTTGTTTATTTTGATCTACTGGCTTGGAATTTGATCCTAGAATCCATGGTTTGCTGTGAGAAATGGGGTTTTGGCTATCTGGGTGTTTGTTTCATATGATGTGGGGTGTTAAGCATCCTATAAGTTAAGTTGGGTTTAGGGGCTTTTGATATTTATGGCGTGTTTTTGTTGAACTTTTGGGGTTTTGGGATTTTAGGGGTAGAGATTTTGATATGGAGGAAGTTGAAGAAGCTAACAAGGCTGCTGTTGCAAGCTGCCATAGAGTTTTGAGTCTGTTGTCTCAGCCCCAAGATCAAGTTCAGTTTAGGAATTTAGAGGTGGAAACGGGGAAGGCTGTGTTAAGGTTCAAGAAAGTTGTCTCTCTTCTCAATACTGGTTTGGGTCATGCTAGAGTTAGAAAGCTAAAGAAGCTTCAAATCCCATTTCCTGAAAATGTCCTCTTAGATAATCCTAATTGTACAACAGACCATCACTCTAAAACTCCTCACTTTCTTCAATCTAGATTTGCTGAAAACCCTGGTCAGGATTTGAGTTTAACTGTTAGGAATTCCTTAAGTTTGGGAAACCCCTCTTTGGAATTGAACACTAATAATGGGAAAACCCCAATTCAACTAGCACAACAAGCACTTCCTCCAGCGCACTATCACTTCCTTCAGCAGCAACAGCAGCAGCAGCAGCAGAGGCTATTACTTCAGCAGCAGCAGCAGATGAAACAACAAGCGGAAATGATGTACCGGAGGAGCAATAGTGGCATAAACCTCAACTTCGATAGCTCTAGCTGCACACCCACAATGTCATCCACAAGGTCCTTCATTTCCTCCTTGAGCATAGATGGAAGTGTGGCTAACTTGGATGGTAACTCCTTCCGTTTGATTGGGGCTCCTATCTCTTCGGAACAGAATTCACAACATAAGAGGAAGTGTTCCGCGAGGGGTGATGATGGCAGTGCAAAATGTGGCAGCAGTAGTAGATGTCACTGCTCAAAGAAGAGGTTGATTTTGCTTTCCCTTTTCTTCTACCTGGTTCATTTGACCGTTTTTAGAGCTTGCGGTGACTTTTTTTCCTCAATTGAGCAGCAGCTACATTTATTTTTCAATCAATTTTCATTAATGGTGTTCTATTAGCAGGAAACATAGGGTGAAAAGATCAATTAAGGTGCCTGCAATTAGTAATAAGCTAGCGGATATCCCTCCTGATGATTATTCATGGAGGAAGTACGGCCAGAAGCCAATCAAGGGTTCACCTCACCCTAGGTATGATTTATTTCTGTATTTTGAATGGGAACTTGATGATATGTGATTCGTACAAATTGTTGCCAATCAGTATTTGAAACTTTGCAGTCTTACTTACTGTTAATCTGAATGCTAGACATTTATAGAAAATTAGGAGCTTGAAATATAAGTGATGTTATTATGTTTGAACAAAGTCACCAACTGCTGGTGCATGTTTGTGTTTTTATTTTCAACTATTCACAAACATCAAAAGGTTTACTAATTATGGTTGATCAATAGAATAGTGATAATGTTTATACAGTAAAAATAAAAAATAAAATATAAAAAAAGATATCTTGGTCTGGTTTTTAGTTTTTGGCAAGTTAATGTTGTTGGTTGTTTCATTGGATGTAATGGAATTCCCTTGCCTTCTTTGATCTAGCATGTTAGTTATGACCTTGCATTCACTAGAAAAACATTCTCTTGTCAAGTGGTTAAAGTATCTCTGATTGTTCATTTGTTGTTGAGAAAAGAGTTCATGTTTCTTGCCATCTTTTTTTGGCAAACAATCACTTTATAAACCAAAGAAACAAAGAGCCATGAACAGGACCCTCATGGGGTAGCACAAACATGTTTCTTGCCATCTTGAATACTGCAATATTCATACTTTGTAATGATGGTTCATGACTGTAAGATTCTAATAATCTGATTCCTTTTCTTCTATATTCTCAACAAATCCAATTTACAGTTGAGATCTGTTTAAAGAATCAATTTTTTTGATTGATATTATATAATGCTTGTTGATGCACTTCTATTGATTACTACTAAGCTTGTAGAAGGCAGTTTGAACTTCTGAGAAATTTATTTAACTATGAAGCACTTGTGTAGGGGATACTATAAATGTAGTAGCATGAGAGGTTGTCCAGCCAGGAAGCATGTGGAGAGATGCTTGGAAGAACCTTCCATGCTTATCGTCACTTATGAAGGCGAACATAACCACCCAAGGATACCATCACAATCCGCAACGACATGAAATGCATAGCTGCATCAATCTCAAGTCTAGCACGATTTATCAAACAATATCGATGATAGGGCTTGAGGTGCTCCGGTACATATTTTGCATGGTTCAAGCATAACATACATGGGGAGCAGTTTTGACGTCTTTGGGGAGTTGGACCTTCTAGCGTTTTGGCCATTCGGCAAGCAGGCAATGGAAGGAGTTTGTAAAACTGGTCAACCTGTAATCTCTTTTCATGTTTTTTTTAGCAAACAATGCTTTAAACAATTTAGGGTTTTTTTTGAAATTAATGGAATGCATTTCATGTGGTACTTGTGTTCTTATTTGGTTCACAGCTTCTTCTTTCTTAGTGGTCCTAGTATTCAAATTCCTGAGAGCAATCGTGTGGCTTTGGGTGCGAACTGCAGTGTTATATTGAATAGTTTAGGCAGAAGCAACGCAAGCAAGTGCTTAGATAGGATGAATTAGAAGCCAAGCCACAGAGAGAATGTCTGATTGTCCAACTCAAAATTGGTAACCCAACTTGTCACCACTTACTGTTTCTTTCAAGGTTTTTGATACGCAAGTGTACCAGAAGTTACTGGGTTTGGTGACAAATGAGGGGACCAAGAGGCAATCATTCATGGTCTATGATATCTTTTTATTCCTTCGTCAGAATGCAATCCCACCATTTTGTTCTTTTCGGGTCCAATTCCATTATGTCTTCAAAACCAGACAAGGAGAAATTCTCCTTCACCTAACGGATGGGAATAGTAGAATTATATATTCTTTATCAGGGTTGCTGGCATGGGAATGTAGGACCTTGTATGAAAGAACTGATATCTCATTCTGGAACAAAGATAACTTCATTTGTGTTTTTGATCTTCTTTGAAAGAAATGGATGCAATAATTCTAGTAGCTAGATGTGTACTGCGAAGAAAATTGCTAAAGGGTGCCTCAGCATTGAGAATTTGTATTCAATATATCAATTGCATCGGACTCGAAGTCAATGGCGTGGTGTGTAATAGTCATGACATGATTTTATGATTGTCAATGGACAATGGCGTTGCTGCAACATCATCCAAGCCTCTGATCAATAATTCGCAGGTACCAATCAAAGGAAGTTGTCTGTTACTTGATTACGCAAAGAATGTAGAGTTTTTCAGGTGTTGGTTTTTGACGATGTAGCTTTTATACATCGTATTGGTAAGAACTGATGTAAGTGTTGAAAAATATTACAGAGACGTGGCTATGTATGGGGACACAGCTTATGTGCCATCGCTAAAATCTTGTTTGGAAATAGCTCGACGGAAGAAAACCCTATAGTAGATACATTTACGTCCTAAATCTGTCACCGAGGGTGGGGGGCTGTGGAACCAAACTGTGTTCTTCATGCTAGAGTTAGGGACGACAGCATGTTGAGCCAAACCGTACCGGACCATATTGGTGTCTCAACTGATATAACTAAGTGAATCAATTTGGAAACAGGCAAATAGGCAATGTATCCCACAACGCCACAAGTAGAGGTCAAGTGCAGGCCTTAGCTATGCTTATTTTTCTATTCTGAACTTGTAGGCAACACAAATGTCATTATGCAAATCGGTTTGAAATTTTCATAAGATTTTTAAAATGTTTCGATAAAAACTGATTATAACCATTGTCTTGATACATTTTCAGATAGCTTTTTACTCTTAAGTTTTAAAAATTTCCCTTGGTATTAACATTTCCAACCATGTTAATACTCCGAAAGTCCAAATATTTACCAGCTGGGTTCTTTTTCGGCTGCATTGCTTCCTTTGTGAGAACAATATACCAATGCGGTCAATGCACATCCCTATTTTTCTACCTTCAAAAATCAAAATATGATAATATATAGTCTTCTAGGGATAAATGAAATGACGAAAAAGGACAACACCTTTCTCATTGTTCTTTTATCTCTATATTATTGTAGAATAATATTGAGAGAATGAATTCTACTTGTTTTATTGATAGAATGAAACCATTTATATATGAGAATACATGAGTCTCTTGGACTATTACATGGGTTAATGGGTCTATTACATGGATTACTACATAAAGCCCGTAGATAAGACATGAAGCAAGACACACACACACACATACACACACACACACACACACACACACACACACATATATATATATATATATATATATATATATATATATATATATATCCTAGAACACTCCCACTTATGTCGTGTGTCTTCATGACAGGTGTTGCCTCATCAAAACCTTACCAAGTAACAAAAACCTTGTGGGAAAACTAAACCTTGGTCGAAGGGAAAAGAGTACAACGCACCAACTACTCCATTGAGAACTCGCCATGTGATGCTTCCCTTGATGTGTGCTTCGATCAGATTTTCCAGATAAATGGTGCATTCCAACATGTTTCTCAAGAGTAGATATGAGCCAAGACTTGGACAAGTCTACCATGATCAACCACAAATGGGGATCAATGGTCTTAACGGTGCATGCAATGTTGCCTCGTTAAAAACATTGTCAAGCAAAAACCCAGTGGGACAAAAAACTTAGACTAAGGAAAAAAGAGTGTAACATGGTTGACACAAACAACCACACCCTTCACATTTGATGATGACATGTATATGCTAGACTTTATTTCAAATTTGCATCTCCCCCTGATCTTAAGATCAATCGTAGAGCGTTTTCGGATCCTTAGTGACCACGGAGCAGTTTTGACAACCTGGCATATGTATGCTCTTTTAACATGTCTCAAATGTGGCATTGCTCAGTGCTCAGCAGCTATGTGCACGGTGCCTAGCAGGTGTGTACACAACGCTCGGTAGCTGGAGACTAGCTCTCGGCAGCTGGGTGCATAGCGCTCGGCAGCTGGTGCACAACGCTTGACAGCTGATGCACAACGCTCAGCAGCGGGTGCACAACACTAGGCAGCTAGGTGCACAGTGCCTGACAGCTGGTGCACTGGTGCACATACAGTGCCTGGCAGCAGTACACGTGTGCACAAGCAGCGTGCACAGGCAGCGAGCATGCTGCGTGTAACATGTCCAGCAACTCGGCCACTAAACCGACCGGTGCCTAGATCATGATTCCGCTTCCGATGCATGTTGATTCATGCATGACTAGCGATGACATATGCAACAACTGTTTTCTCATACCATAGGGATTGAATATGCCAGATGCTCGTAGAGTATTTAAGTGATATTCTTTGTCATATCATTGGCATTGCATGAGCGCAAAACTACTTAGCTTTTATAATGAATGAAAGAGAGGTCAAGTCTTTTTTTTATTAAACAGATCACTCTCTTGAAGTAAAGACCATGACTAATCATGAGAGTATATGTCAGGACCCACCCCGGGTTAACCCCTTTAACCCGAAGTAAACCCTGTGGGGTCCACCTCAAGAGAAATTTTTACCGGAACCCCCCCTTTGAAATGGACAACCCTACCGACTAACCTACGAAACACTTCCACAATCGAATACCATTAAACACTATACTAGGGTATTCGGGGCATTCTACGTAGAAGCAAAACCTAAAAAAAACTAAATAGTGACAGCAGGATGATTTGACTATGCCTTGTCTTCAGTACGCATGACCTCCTCTCAGCAACCCTGCAACACTAGGCATTTGAAAACGAAGGGCCCAGGAGAAAACATTTAAAAACACAACGTCAAAGTGAGTGGACAAAAAGAATATCCAGACGTGTGAAAAGTAATCAGTTTATGTTTTCCCTTTAAATTTCCAGAAAAATCTGTATGCATGCCTCGTCGAGAAAGAATCTCAAATCATCGTTCCGGAGACCAAATCGTTAAATGCCAATCTCATTGGCTTAAAAAACAACAGTAAAAATATGGGAAGATGTTTCACCATGAAGGAGAGTCTCCCAGACTAGGGTCGGCCTTCCGGAGGCTACTAAGTAATGAACGACCCTTCATGGCAGAGAGATTCTATCATGACAATGAGCCTCTCAGGCTAGAGTCGGAGCCAAATAAGGCTACTATTGCCCCCTTCACTTCTAAAGTGGGGGCCCGTATGGCTAGCTAGCAATGATAAAATATGTATATAACGACCTTTCATGGTAATGAAAACAAGCAAATACGAAAAGTCATTATTATATGACTTCTCCCGCGTATATTAAAACATCTATCTCATGCATAAGGCACGGTTGCATTCCAATAATCAATAAACTCTGGTTTCAGCCGACAAAACATAGGGGCTTAAGGAATGGGACCAACCTACCTTCGTGGCCCCTCCGGTTCGTTAAATTAATAAAAACATATTTAGCATAAAAAACAGGACATGCATTAATTTAAAACAAATGTCCACTCACCGTACTTAATACGACCTCTTTACTGCTCGGAATGCCCCTCGAGCGCAACTTCGAAAATATCCACATGATCAAGTCCAAACGCATGTTTGACCATTGACTGTAAAATTAAAGAGCACATCAGTCGTTTATACCGCTGACTTATACTTTTCCTAGTTTGACTAGGAAATCTTAATTTGACTAAGAGTTGATTAACCAAATTCCTTTCTTTTTAACAACTTTTTCAACAATACGCTTATTTCCGATTGTCGACTCGAAATTTAGTTTCCGATTACTAAAACCGTAACACAGCAACTTGCCTTACTACTTCATTTGGCGTTAGGTTATCTCTTAACCTAACTTGAGTTGGCATAACTATAAAACTCTTCGATAATTTACAAATTATCGAACTCAATTAATACCTTTCCAATAGTGTCAAATAAAACTTTGCAAGTCGGTTTTTTCTTAAATTGACCAAGATTCTCGAGTAGACCAGGAGTTGCCACTTTGACCAAAACCATTTAAATATCTGATTAGCATAATTTAACCTGTTAACCAAGATTAACTTTCATTTTTACTGGTCAACTTTCCATAAATAGAAACCTTCCAAAAAAGGGAAAGTTTCCCAAAATGGAAAGTTCACAATTATGGTCGGTTTCCATTTTAGTACGTTTCCTTATGTAAAATTCTGACTCCGACCTTTAGCCCGACTAAACGAAAATAATTCATTTCTTAAGGGATTCGAAGACTACCTCTCGGCATTTTAGCCGGATTCATGGCATTACCGTAACTGTCATTGGATTCCGGTCAACTTGCCGGAATTTCGTCAGAGTTTCCCCGTTTTTCTCTTTTCCAAGTTATCGACAACAAACCATAAAACAACCACGAATTAAATACAGATCAACAAGAACAACAACAGAAATTACAAAATCTAAACCCAAGAAGGAGTTCCTTGCCTGCTCTAACTCTAACTCCCTGCCGAGGGTGACCTTTGCACCCACAGGGCATCACAGTAGCCCCTTCGACTCTCCCTTCACCATTCTTCCTTCACCTTCAACTCCAAAGCCATAACAACAAAACAAGAACACCAAAACTTAGAAAAACTCCTAACTGTCGAAACAACCAAAATCCCAAAAAAACACAAAACTCGATGAAATCGAGCTAGGAGGAAACAAAACTTACCCAACTGCTAGGGATGACGAACCAAACCTCCTAGAGCTCAGGGAACTCGCCTGAACCCGAGAACTGGCCCGCCGGTGACTCGCCGTCGAAACCTAAAAAAAACAGTGAATGCGAGAATTTTGAAACAGGGCTCGAATCAAACATCCAAGGATAGGGAAAGGAAGAAGAAGAGGGGAGCACAACCATACCAGTCACGGGCCTTGGCGCCGCCTGGATCGCCAGATTCCGGTCGTTGACCGCCGCGTCCCAACTCGGCGGATCTCCCTCCACGGTGGACATCGAAGTAAAAGGAGCACTGGGCTAGGTAGAGCAGAAGGAGGCGAGTCAAACGGCGGTGGTCCGCTGGCCAGTGTTGGCCGAACGACGGTGGTCGCCGGAGTTGCAGATGGCTCGGGCGAGAGGAGAGAAATCGAGAGGGAGAGAGTTGACCGGGGGGAAGGGGAGTTTTGACCGAGTCAAAACTCTCTCCCTATTTATAGGGAATTGGACGGTTGAGATCTGATCTGGAAAATATCCAACGGTCTAGATTTAAAGAAGGTGAAAAGTAAAAAGGTTAAATAGTAAAAACTAATTACCGGAATGATAATTAAGAAATTACTAGAAGCTTCAGAAATTCATAGAAAATAGCCGGAAGCTTTGAAAAATAATCCAAAAATACCAGGAGACTCGTGTCGACACGTACTACAATATCAAGTCATTAAATAAGGAATTTGAAGAGTTTAGAAAAACTCAAAAATAAACTCGAGCGATAACTTTATAATTTATCGGTCGTAATTAAAAGTCCTCAGTAACTCGTAAACCTCTGTGAAAAGGTAACTTTTAGGTACGAGGTGTTACAGTATACGAAGGTTCAACTCTTCTTTAGAGGTCTTAAGCCGATTGATGGAAATACATCAACAATATACAATCGATCGACTTCAATACGAGATTGTGTCTTTCCCAAGATATTTTTCATTCCAGCATCAGACTTTCAACATATACTATGATCATCAGGAATCAATAAATAATGACATTATTCATCATATCCCATCCGAAATCAAGGAGTCATGTAATATGCGTCCAAAACTCTTGGCTAACTCAAGCTCCACTTAATTTGGGCTTATGAAGTCTATTTTAAGATCTTCATGCATATCTCAGATCCTATAGAGACGTCATTATGACCATATTCATAGGGTTGCATGCACAGTTCTTGGGGACCTACCAAACTGACAAGGTAGTGGAGTGCAATAACATCCATTACGAGAGTGCTTCTCATCGTAGTCGATCTCAGTGCATGTTTGTGTGAAACCTTGCGCCATAAGAGAGTCTAAGACTCTTGTTCTCATTATGCTAACTCACAAATATTTACTTGATAGGGTTTACGCTTACGGTGTCGACAACACCTGCCCAAGGACATATCCCTTTGTCTAGGTCGCATCTTCCCATTTAGGTCAACACACTGTCGATTTATCAATAAAGTGTGGTTCGATAAACTCATCATCCAACGTCCTCATGTACACTAGTGTAGTCTTTGTAGAGATCTCTTTCTATGAATTAGATTTTAACGTTGAGACATCCCCCAACGATAGTCAATTCAGACTTCCATGAGACGGAGTCAGTATCACTGATCAATGGACCAATAGTGCCAAACTCGCTTTCTCTCTCAATGCGAGTGGGCATCGAACCCAAGGGCCTCAACCCTAACCTTTGGTGAGCAACAAGGCCTAGAATCATGTTGCCACATTATGGTGCCCTCATATCACCACACAAGGTGATGACGTCAAGACCACCTCAATATGGTCGAGCAATGGCATCAAGACCACCTTAATCTGGTCGAGCCATGTCCTATTGGTAGGACATCATTCCTTACAGACATAAGCAACATTGATCTCGTCACTATAGTTCTTTTGAAATCATGTTGAGACTTAGTGGTGACCAACCACGACATTCACGTCGTTTCCACTTGAACACTGGTGTTCGTATCTCCCCTAACGACAGGAATATAGTCTCAAAGTGACAAGGAGCTTTAGGTGGAGAGTACTAAAGTGACTTCTATCCAACCTTAGAACATATTCATCTCACTCGACACATCATCATTGAGCATTGTGGCAGTGTAATTTGGTACATTGTGGAACTCAAGGCTTGGAGATCCTTTACTATCCGGCCGAGTTCAAGAATTACAACTTTGTGTCAATCCTAACACACAGTTACGAGCTGTCGTGCATTAATGCAATGATGGTAAGTCGTGGACGAATTAATACATGTCTGCATGTCATTTTTTGGGGATGGGTAGTGAGTTAGCAACATATGGTAGACGATGGTGCAACACATGACCAGTGTGTTAGCCCTTCAACGAACACCATAAAAGCGTATACGGTATCTATACGTTGGTTGCATTGGTCTGCATAATCATTCTTTAGATTTTCAATAAGAATGATATCTTTTGTGGCATAGCATAAGAGGATCTTTCACATTACTTAGCTAAAGAACAAGCCTTACAAAACGAAACCATGAGTGTCGGACAATGTCAATGATCAAGTAGAGCACACTCAGCTGTGGGAATAACGAGTACTGCTACCGTGTGGCTGCCGATGACATCATGTCAGAGCACAAGCACAACATACAATCATGGCATAGTTTTGTTGTTATTAGGGGAATGGTCGCCCAAGAATATCGAACAATTCTGGCTCGCATATCTCTCCTGATATGACCAAAATGTCATAGTTTGTCTGAGTCAATTGTCTCAATCTACTTATTAGCTACAAATAAGGACTTATGCTCTTCTCAATGATGCTTTCAATCGGCACTCATTATAAGTATACACAAAAGTCTCTACCATTCTCATCATGATAATCGTTGGTGTGTATGTTCATAACACACTTCAATGTTCGATTGCCTCTCAACATAAGGAGGGCATTTGTGACTTGGATCATAGAGCCAAAATGCATCAAGAATCGATTCAACCATATCATAAATGATGGTGAAGATTTGATCAAACTTAGTCACAAAAAGGATTCACAATCTGCGAAGAATATGCAGTTTCCATGCAGTATGATCTATACTCACTAAAATGGAAATAACTCTCTCGTCTGGATGGATATAAACAAACCGCTTAAACCATTGGAAACTAGATTCACATAGTTTTCTAATGATATAAAGTAGGATTTCTAGTTCATCCGGAGTTGATCTAGGGGCTCTGACGAAGTTAGGGGACGGTAGGTTACAGTCTGCCATTGTTTGCTGGCATTATGACATGTATACACTTAAACTGCCATAACTCTTTCGTCGAGACATGTATGAATGAACCGCTTAAACCACTGGAAACTAGGCTCACATAGATTTTCAATGATATAAAATTGGGATTCTGGTTCATCTGGAGTCGTTCGAAAAACTCTGACAAAGTTACGATACAGTAGGTTCAACTTACTGTGTTCACAGATTTTGATATGATGAAGCTTTCAACTTTAAAGTGGCATCGCAGGATTTCTCCTCGGTCAAAAGTAAAACGTTCATATGACATTACAAGTTTTCAACGTCCATGAAGGACGACATTTGGTAATAGCATCTGGGAGGATCCAAAATCAATAAAGTAGGTTACCTTTGTTGAGGTTAATCACGTATTCCGATGATGAAAAATCTGTTGTTAGATGAAGACTAAACCACAGACATTAACACACGTTCATGAGATTGTGCATGATGATGTCATAATGTGAATACACTTATCAAACCAATGATTTCATCGAGATCTCATTTAGCTTGGAAAAAATCAGAAAGTCCTTCATGACGTCAAATGTTAGAGGCATCAATTTGATGTTTCATACTCTCTTTGTACGTTTGTTGTATGCATTCATTCTTACAAGTGAACTCGACAATCATGAACTGGTGATATAAAGATCCTCAACCGGGATGTCTTGAGCTATCGTGAGGAAATATGCATATGGCAAGGTGCACAAATGCAAACCCGTGTGCAACAAATTTTCTGGCAGCATGACCTTTGCCCACTAAAACAGTCATAACTCTTTCGTTATAATGGATATGAACGAACCTAGAAAACCGTTAAAAACTAGACAGATGTAGCTATTCATTGATATATGGTTGCAATCTATTTCATCTGGAGCTGATTACAAAGCTCATCGAAAGTTACTGTATAGAAAGTGGCAGATTCACTGTTTTTGTTTTTGGTTGCCCGCATTTGCAGCTTGCACGTATGCCAATGCATTGAGCACTTGAAAACATTCAGCAACGCATTACAGCTACTCGTATGCCAGTGCACTAAGCACTTAGCAACATCCGGTAGCGCACTTGGAGCTTACTCATATGCCGGTGCACTAAGCACTCGGCAACATTCGGTAGCTACACATCTGTCGGCGCACATAGCGCATGACAGTGGGCAATAGAGCTCGGCAGCTTGTGTCTAGTGCTCGGCATCTGGTGCACAAAACTTCGGCAGTTGTTACATAAGGCTCGGCCACTGGTGCACATTGCTCGGCAGCTAGTGTCCAATGCATGGCCACTAGTGTTCTGAGCTATGTAGCTGATGTTTAGTGCTTGGCCTCTGATGTAAGTGCACGACAATTGGTGTTCAGTGCACGGTTCCCGGTGATCAGTGCTAGACAGCTGGTGCTTAGTGCTCGACATTTAATGCATAGTGCTTGACTCTCAAATTCGAAACTAATTAAGGTCCCAATTCATAACATATAAGATTGATAATCAATATATTTCTCTTTACTGTTTTCTGTTACAACCTGTTCCCCTAGACTCTACAGCCTCGACTTACAGTATATCGGATCCTAAACTGGTCCGATTTGAGAGTCGAGATGTGCTTTTCTCATAAGCCATGATTGACATAACCAAATCAACAACTTTGCTCTTGTATACGTCTGCCTAGCCAGTACAGAAATTCATTCAGCATAGCAGATAATTGGTAAATATGTAACTCGTAGTTTAGTTGATTCTAAAGAAGAACAAGTCCAAGTCATTTGGCTGCAAGAGACCAACCTGGAAATCTTATCTGCTATCGGCGAGTTTTAATTGTCTATGAGATCCGTTCCATAGTTTATATTACATGATCTCTAATATATGGAAGATATATACGGCTGTATATAGACTGCAACAAAGCTTGAAGAGCATACAGCATATAAATCTGGGCATCTAAATTCTATTTAATGGTTGATGCATATAGACATCCATCCATATACAGGTCCAACCAATATGTTTGAATAGTGATGTAAATTATGTGCTGGATACCAATGGATTGATACAAGAAGAAGCAAGGTTCTTGTTATCTCCGGTTAAACTCTGACAAATTTGAGCATAGCATTCGTAAATTCGTGTTTTATCTCATGTATATAGCTATTGTCAATACATAAGTAACAAGTCATATGCTATCTCGAGTCTCAACTCTGACCAGTTGGGATCCGATATGTTGTAAGCCGAGGCTCTAGGCTTTAGATTGTCGCCTTTGCATCTCCAGTTTCGCACAAACAGCAAAGCTAATAAGTTGAAGACATAGATACCACAAAAGTGCACTAGTTTCACAACTTGTAACACCAACAGGAAAATGTTTCTCAGATTCTATTTGACATAACTTGTTGCCTTGGTTTTGCGCAATTTGATTCATGACTGAACGAGATGCAGAACATAAACATCTATATATACACGGAAGCTGATATATATCCATGGAATGGGTATTCTTGACATACTAATATCCATGAAGACAGTTCCATCATTGTTCTTGTAAAAGTCCAAGTCTTTTACTTGGGTAAAACCAATATGGTAATTTACTATTGCTCGGAAAGTAGCATACGAGTTCCAGTATTACATCATTTGGGGCAACAACAGGTGAATGATATGATTAGTGCCTAAACTACTTGAAGAGCCGCAAAGAACAACTGGGTTTATAAACTTCTTCTATGGTGTGATGCATATAGATGCGAAAATGGTAAATAAAGTAGTGAATGATGTGAGCAGATTGTGAATTACTTGTTTACTAGGCAATTTTCCAGTGAAATATTTCATTGATATGGAGCTATATACAGAATTGAGGCATACAAAGATGGAAGAGATGGCTACGATATCAAAAAATCAGGTTGCAAGTGGCAACATATGTGTCAATGTTGTACATGCTCTAGTATGAGCATCTTTACTTCATTGCAAAACAACCCAGTGATCACAGATCTAAAACTCACTTGAATTCAAGTGCATTGATCGGTTTTGATGTCATATTATGTCTAGATTTAGTGTCAAGGAGCTGGGTGAACCCATTGTTTGCATATAGCATACACACCACATGGAATGTGTCACACCTTGAACAATGGGGATGAGATGTTCAACTTCATTCGTGTTGCACTCCACATTTCGGCACTCAAATCCGGTCCGTTTTTCGTAATTCTTGTACCGATATGTTCCTCAACTACGTTCCTATCATAATTGCTGGAGAAAACCGGAGTTAGTTCCGAGCATTCTCCGGAATTCCCCCGGAAGCACAATAACATCAGTAAAAACCCTAATCCTAACCATTGCGGCTTCAAAACCAGATTTCTCCAAAACCCAGAATCCAAAACCCACAAAAAACCACACATTAGAAAGCTCAGTTAAATTCCTACAAGTGACAAAAAACCGCATTAATTTTGATCAAGTAAATCTCTAGTTATATTCAAATCAATTGAGAGGAAAAGCACACCCAAACCAAGAAGCAAGACTAAATTTCCCAAACCAAGCCATCCATTCCTCCCCTCCCAGTAGCTCTCAGCCGTTCATGTCATCCCGATCCAAAGGCTCACATTCAAACTTAAAGAAATTAGCGATCCGCGTGATAGTCCTCTACACGAATCAGAGCTCACCTCTGGGATATCCTCCTCGAACCAGTTTACTATATAAACCGTCCCATTTCCGTCATCTTGTCCGCAACGAAATCACACCAGCAGCCTCTGCTGTGAAAATTAGATCCAGATCTCCTTTCCCAGTCAATTGCCCCCAAAATGGCCGAAGACGAACAGATCGCCGTCACCGAGACCGTCGAGCCTGCTCCCGACTCCCCCGTCGCCGCCGACGACAAGCCGGAGGCCAAGTCCGGCAAGGACACCAAGGCTAAGGAGCCCAAGGCTAAGAAGCCCCCTGCTCCCAGAAAGGCCAGGACTCCTCCCACCCATCCTCCTTACGAAGAGGTATATAGTCCTAATTGATCCTCCTATTCCAAATTCAAATGCTTCAGTTCTCTCAATTAGGGTTTGTCATTTTTAGGTTTTCTGATCCGATTTTGCCTTTGCAGATGATCAAGGATGCGATTGTGACTCTCAAGGAGAGGACTGGCTCAAGCCAGTATGCGATCACTAAGTTCATCGAGGAGAAGCACAAGAATCTCCCCGGAAACTTCAAGAAGCTTCTGCTCTACCATTTGAAGAAGCTCGTCAGCTCCGATAAGCTCTCCAAGGTCAAAAGCTCCTATAAGATCCCCTCGGCTAAGTCCCTCACGCCTCCACCCAAGCCAGCCGCGGCCAAGCCCAAGCCCAAGCCTAAGGGAGGAAAAACCAAGTCGGTCAAGGCGGCCAGCAAGTCTCCGGCCAAGGCTAAAGCTGCGGCTGCTAAGCCAAAGCCCAAGCCGAAAGCCAAGCCAGCGGCCAAGGCTAAGGCTGCTCCGGCCAAGGCTAAGGCTGCTCCGGCCAAGGCTAAGGCTGCTCCGTCCAAGGCTAAGGCTGCTCCGGCCAAAGCTAAGGCTGCTCCGGCCAAGGCCAAGGCTGCTAAACCTAAGGCGGCGGCTCCGAAGCCGAAGCTTAAGGAGAAGCCGGCCAAGGCAGCGAGGACTTTGACCAGGTCATCGCCTGGGAGGAAGGCTCCGGCGGTCAGGGCGGCACCGAAGAAGGCACCCACTCGGACTGTGAAGCCTAGGAGTGTGAAGTCGCCGGCGAAGAAAGCTCCGGCTAGGAAGGGCAGGAAGTGAGGGGGTTAGAGAAGAAGAGAGGCTAGTGTTGGTAGGGGTAGTCTTGTAAATCTCTTTTTCTTTATGGGTATATTTTAGTTTTCCTCTTTGCTGTTGAAGAATATTATATAATCGGGAATTTCTGTTCTCTGTTTTTACTTCATTTCGTTTTTTCAGTCTTGAAAATCTCCCTCTGTCGTTTTAGGGTTTCTGAGAAACAGTGTAATTTAAAATTTCAGTTGAATGAAAGCAGATCTATCTTCATCGTCTCCATTTTACCAATTCTGCAATTCCAACTGTGTGTGATGCTTTGGGGCTCAATTTCTAAGAACCCTATAATTTCTGAATTGAAATCCCATTAAAGAAGAAAGCCTCTGCGTTTCACAGACGTCAACTACGGTATAAAGATTGAAGCTTGAAGTGAAACCCCTGTCAGATTCCACTTTGCCTGCTTCGATTTCAAGCTTGGTAAACATCTCTGCCTAGACTTTAGTCAAATTTGATTAAAATCTGAGAACCAAATGTGAATTTGATATATCTGCCTCGACTTTAGTCAAATTTATTGAATTTGAATATATTATCGTTGAGGTGCTAGCTTTGTTTACTATTCCAAGTCTTGTGTGCTCATTGTTATTGCTTGGTTAAAAGTTGAAACTACATTGTTCGTTATTTGATTGTGTGATTTTCAACTTGATGGTAGTGTTCTACTGCCTTTGTTTACTACTTTGCCTTGGTTTTGAAAGCTTCTGTGTTAGACATTGTGTGAAGCTGAGATTGCATATCTTTGCAAGTTAATAGACTTGGTGTGGTGTTAGTGAAGCATGATTGTTAGCCAAATTTCTGTTTGTTTGGGAAGGTTACTTGCATCCCTCGTAATCTCTAATACGTTATGCTGATTTGAAGTATTTATTTGATGTTCCGAGGGAATCTCTTATAGATGATCTTTGTTATATGGTATGAGTAAAACACTAGGAGATTTACTTTGTAATCTCTTCATTATGAATGGTTTCGTGCAGAGTATTGATAAACTTTGCAACAAAAATCCGTGGATATATGACTGATTTTAAGGTAGAGACAGGAGAGTATAGATTACTTACATCAATAAGGAGGAGTTATGGTCAGGAAGCTTGTAAGCACTACATCATTGACCTAGAATTGCTAGATAGATTTTGAAAGGGCAACTTATAACCTGGCAGCGTGCGATCATATTATACAATAAACCACCAAACCTTGGAAGCTACAATTGAGTTGTTAAGATAAGACTCATGGTGAGGTAGTTTGGGGACAGAGAGACAAGTTACTGAGTCATATGATCTCTTTCCAGAAGTCATGTTGTATGCAGCCCACAGCATAGCTTCTAGTTTAGCACACCCCCCGCTCACTGTTGTATGCTGATCTTTTAGATAAACAAAAGCAGCGGTTGCAGTTCAAGTCTGTAACTTTGTGACCATCTTCATTAGCTGTTACTCGGGAGGAGGTCTACTTTATCTGCAACATGTCAGTAGTGTTTGAGATATGTGACATTTCCCATCTCTAAAATCTGTTGCGTCCTTATATATTGTGTATTTAGGAGTTCATATCAATCATCTCTGAGTTGGTAGGTGAACCTGGAAAGTTTGGGCTCCTTTCACTTGCAATTGCTCAGTTGATCTTTAATCTTGTTTTCTTGCAAATAGGATGAGGAATTTATGAAACACAACATTGGAAAGGATAGAACTGAGAGGTCTTGTTTTTGGAAGTAATATGTTCCTGTTGAGATTTATGGTAGTAACTTAAACTCAGCAGAAAATGTAGCTTCATTGTTGATGATTTGTATAAGCTGCAAGAAGTTGAAATAGAAAGGATATTGGATAGATAATATGAAACGCAGGAAACATGTTTATTATGAGATGCATGCATATACTACTGGAAATGTATCATCATCAGCAGTCAGCGAGGATGTCCTGCTAGATAGAGGTAGTATTTATTGAAACCATAAATTAAAGAAGTTGAGCCTATGAAGGGATTATAAGCTACGTGTGAGTCTCTCTTCTAGTCAGTTTGCATGTCTCTTAAATGTTTTTCTGTTCTCTTATATATTTTTCCATTGCTTGCGGTTTCTTTTTCAAAACATTCTGTCTCGATATTAATACATTTCAGAACTTTTCCTCATTAGTATCCAGTTACTTTTCAGTTACATCTTTCCTTTTTTGCGTACCCTTTCCTTTGCAGCATTCGTATCACATTTTGATATCGATGGTTGCCATGCAAAGTTTTCAAGTCTATTCATCTTTTATAAGTGGGAAATTAGTTATCAAATTTGCTTATCTAGGAACCAGTTGTTGCCACCAGGAGTCCACAACTGAGGCTATTTATTCTACTGCACTTATTTTGAAGTTTAAACTTATAGCAAACTGTTGATAAGATTTAGGGTTTTCGTTTGGTGGGAGATTTGAGAGTCATCAATGATGATTTGGCCTAGTTCATTTTGGGGTCAGCATGGAAGGCCAAAATAGTTAAGTCAATGTTTATCAGGTGGGTGAACCCTTTATAGATTTGGTGGTCTTTTTTGAGTGGAAATGAGTTATAGAGAAGTTAAAGGAAAGGTGAATATTACATTTCTAGGTTTTTTTTATCGAAGTTAGCATCTGGTTCTACTATTGTGGGAGAAGACATGTGGAGGAGAAGTCCTAATGTTGCTATTTATGTAGAGGTTAGAATTGAAAAATAAATGTAATAAGTACTTTGAGTTTACAAAGTAACTATATTAAACAATATGTGCAATGACTAGGTAAGGGAATTGCTGATGAGCAAGAAATCCTTGTTAGTGACTATCAGGATCCATTATGTTTAAATGGTCAGATCAAGATGCTGTATAGTCAGGAACATCTTGGTTATTCTTGGAAGGATGAGAATACATCCAGACCTGCTTTAATAATTTTAACTAGCTTTCCTTTTGAACTTGCTCTCAAATCTCTCTCTCTCTCTCTCTCTCTGTGCTGCAGGTTGATAGCTTGTTGTTTCTAATCTAAATCTTATTTTTTGTGTAATTTTTGTTTCAAAGCTTGAGGAGCTGATTTATGTGGGGCCATACTTGGTTCATTGGTATGGTTTAGGTTGAACTACATTTGTTCATGATTCAGTTGATTACCTCCTTTTGCAAGTATTGTACCTTTTTTGTGTGACTTTACATCGATTTGAAAGCTTCTATGTCAGAGTAGTAACCTTAGATCATATATACTAGTCATATGCGTTACTGATTGATGTTCATGAGGCATTGTTTGCATCCCCATAATGTTCACTTCCCCATTATGTATTTCGGGAGGTTGTTTGCATCTCTCTTCATATACTTTATGGTTTATTTCAAACTAGGAGTATCTAACTGAGTCTTAATGTTGTACAAAGAAACAAAATATGACCAAGATAATTTTTTGATGCTGATTCTCTGGTAAAGAGTAGAGGTGAATGACATGTTACTGAGTCATAAGACATATGGCCATCACTTTCCAGTAGTCATTTTGTATGCAGCCTGCAGCTTGGCCTCTAGTTTAGCTTGGTCTCTAGTCGTTTTATGTTTTGCGACCATGTTCATTTGTGGTAGGATGTCACTGAGGAGTAGGTCTACTCTTTCTGCAACATAGTAGGGTTTGAGATAGAAATATGGAATGTGACATTTCCCATATATGTTTACAATCTATTGCGTATATATGTCTTCTCAAGAGTCAATATTAATCATCTATGAGTTGGTGGGCGACCTGAAAAATTTGGGCTCCCTTCATCTGTAAGTTCTCAGCTGATGTTTAATCTTGTTTTCTTGCAAATAGGATAGAAATATGGAATGTGAGATTTCCCATATATGTTTACAATCTGTTGCGTATATATGTCTTCTCGAGAGTCAATATTAATCATCTATGAGTTTGTGGGTGACCTGAAAAATTTGGGCTCCTTTCATCTGTAAGTTCTCAGCTGATGTTTAATCTTGTTTTCTTGCAAATAGGATGAGGAATGTATGAAACCTGACATTGGAAAGGAAAGAACTGAGGGGTCTTCATTTTGCATTCACTTCCATTGGAACCCTTGTTTTTGAAAGAAATATGTTCCTGTTGATTTATGGCAGTAAACTTAGCAGAATATGTAGGTTTATTGTTGATGATTCTATAAGCTGCAAGAAGCTGAAGTCAGTAGGGGATATTGGATAGATAATATGGAACACAGGAAACATGTTTATTATGAGATACATGTATATACTGCTGGAAATGTATTATCGTCAGCAGCAGTCAGTGAGGATTGAACTGACGGTTACCTTGCTATGTCCTGCTAGAGAAGTTGAGCCAAAGTAAGGATTAGAACCTACGTGTGAGTCTGTCTTCTAGTCAGCCTGCGTGTCTCTTATAGGTTATTCTCTTGCGCATCCCATATCGATATTTATACATTTCAGAAGATTTCCTCATTAATATTCAGTTACTTTTCGGTTACATCTTTCCTTTTTCTGCTTACCCTTACCTTTTTCGCATTTTGGTCACACATCGATATCGATGGTTGTCATGCCATGCAATTATGTACACCCCGTTCTAAGTTTTCAAGTCTATTCATCCTTTACAAGTGAGAAATAGGTTATAGATTTGCCTATCTAAGAACCAGTTGTTGCTATACCATGAGTCCATGACTGAGACAATTTATTCTACTGCAATTGTTTTGAAGTTTACACGTACAGCAAAGCTGTTGATTGATTCAGGGTGTTCGTTTGGTGGGAGATTGAGAATCACCAGAGATGATTTGGCCTAGTTCATTATGGGGTCTGCATGGAAGGCCAAAATAGTTAAATCAAGGTTTATCAAGTGGACGAAGCCTTTATAGTTTGAGGAGTCTTTTAGTCTATAGATGCAATATAGTCCAGTCCTCTTTATTTTTTGGACTATATTGCATCTATCGAATTTTTATCAAGGTTAGCATCTGGTTCTGCTATTGTTGGAGAAGACGTGGAGAACGAGTCCTATTTTGTAGAGGTTAGAATTCAAAAATAAGTGCAGTAATACTCTGAGCTTACAAAGCAACTATATTAAACAATAATGTGCAATGACAAAGTAGTGGAATTGCTGTTGAGCAAGGAATCCTTGTAGTGACTATCAGGATCCATTATTCCTTAAATGGTTAGATCAAGATGCCTGATAGTCTGGAACATCTTGGTTACTACTGTTGCAAGCACAGGAACACATCCATTCATGACATAATTTGAAGTTCATTTTCTTTTAAACTTGCTTTCAAATCTCTCTCTCTCTCTCTCTGTAGCTTGATATGATTGTTTTCTATTTTAAATCTTATTTTTCATGTAATCTCAAAGTTTTAGGAGCTGATTTATTTGGAACAGTATCTGGTTCAATGGTATGGTTTAGTTTGAACTACATTTGTTCATTATTCAGTTCATAACCTCTTTTTGCAAGTATTGCACCTTTTGTTTGTAACTTTGCAACGATTTGAAAGCTTTTATGTCAGAAATAGTTGAAACCTTAGATCATATGTACTAGTCATATGAGTTACTGATTGATGTTAATGAGGCATGGCTATGGCATGCATATGAAGAGTGGAAAAGATGGCACTATGTTCTGGTGTTCATTTTGCAGTTTCGCATTTGTTGACTGATATTATGAACTCTTGTTTTTGGAAGTAGTTCTCATGTGAGTTATGCCGGTGATTCTATAACTGCACAAGGATTGAACTGAGAATTACCATACTCAATCCTGCTAGATAGATGAGGTATTTACTGAAACTTTAAACTAAAAAGGTTAGCCTTGGGAATACGTCCATCTGAGGCTGTGAACCTATATGTGTGTTTGTCTCTAGGCCGTTTGCATTCCTCTCATAGGTTTTCAATTCTATTTAGTGGTTTCCCATTGCTTACCGCCTTATCGTTTGTTTCACAAAACTGTCTCATACGTTTCCGATGTTTTTCCTCTTTAATATCCAGTCGCTTATGGTTTCATCTTTCCTTTTTTACTTAATCTTCCATTTCCTGCATTCAGTAAATTTTGATATATATACAGTTGCAATGCCATGCAAAGTTCTAAGTTTGCTCAGCTTTATCAATTGAGAGATAGGTTAGAAAATAACCTTTCTAGGAACTAGTTATTGCTAACAGGACTTTGACTATATATTCGACCACATTTTCTAGATTAAACTTATAGGAGACTATTGATAAGATTTGGGGGTGTTTGATTGGCGGCAGATTGAGGAGATAATTTGGCCTTGTTCATTTGAGTTCAGCATGGAAGGTCATAATAGTTAAATCAGGGTGTATCAAGATGGCAGTTCATGTTTCAGATAAATTTTGGTGGAAAGGTGATGTATGGAAAATATTGGATTACGTGTAATTATCCATCTAATCTGCCCAAGCCTGATGGGATATATGCCTGACATGTATGATTTCCATTTTCTTCTTTTGGTGTTTGCTTTCATTTTTTTGATGAAAGCTGCTACAGCATTGGGTTACATCATATGTTAGAAGGTCTATAATAGAGCCTGGAGGGCTGCTAAGCCACACTACAGCATTTTGAGCTTCATATGCTACACTTGCAAGTTTGTGTGCAATGCTGTTCTCACATCTGTTGGTGTGTTGAATGGATATTGTAGGAAGAGAACAAAGCATCCCTGATGTCATGTAGGACTCCCTCCAGCCCCACATATGAGCCTTGCAAATCTGACATACATGCCATAGCTTTTACACAATCTATCTCAATTATACCTCATGTTATGGGTGTGTATGAGGTATAATTTAGGGTTTAGACATCGGTCTCAAACCTTCCTTGACAGCACATAGTTCTATTTGTTATGCTGAAGCTGCTGTAGGGACAGGGATGGCAAAAAACTGTTCCCTTGGTCGTCTCTCAATATGCCTCCAGTACCACCATGTCGAATAGAAGAAACAAAACTACCATCCACATTCATTTTCCACTAACCACTTGCTGCAGGCTTCCACGTCTTGGTATGGACGTGTTTTATGTTCACTGTTTTTGGTGGAGCTTTCTAGTATTCTTCTAACCATGCTATTGCTCTCAACATAAGTACTTGTGGTTGCTGTTTGTCATCCCACATAACATCATTTCTATTATTCCACAGAGACCATAAAACTACCAGAATGTCCAACTCGTCCCTTTGCAACCTTGCATCCTTATCCAATAACCACTCTTTAATGTTATATTAGGTTCAGTATTGATAGAAATTTGAAGCGGAGGTGCTGCCAACACAGCTTGAGCGAAAGGGCATTTTATCATAATATATGAGGTATCTTCAAACACCTGGTATCACCTGTGTAGCCTTTCGTGCATAGGGCGGCTCTAGTTGGCAGTGTATTTGGTGCATGCTCTCCAAATGCAGATGCATATGGTACCTTTGCCTCCTATAGTGAGTCCATAGATCTTTGGAAGGAGAGCGGCTGGGGTGCACTTGGTCATCCACCGTTCTTTTAACAGAGTTACAAGTTTTAAAAAGAAACAGGGAAGGAAAATCGAGCTTGGATCGGTAGTAATGAAACCAAACTAAATGAAACTAAATGAAAATGAAAATGAAAATAATAAAAAATAAACAACTAAATTCATAAAAAAACCACTGGTGCACCGTAGAATTTTCACTTTGGAAGGGTCACCACTGGAAGAATTAGTAAGCACATCACCCATAACCTTTGTTCGAGCTAATCCATTATGCTGTCTTGACCGTGTAAAGCCTCGTTTTTCCGGACTGCAACACAACTTGTCCTCACTGTTTCGACTCCAAGTCTGTCTCAATGAGGTCTGAGACTAGGTCAAATACACAATTTTTTTTGGCGAACAGGTCAAATACACAATTTGGAGGCTTGAAGTACTGGTCTGGCGTTAATCCTTTGTTTTTGGTTTTTTTTGATAGATACGACCATGTATTTGTTTAGAAGGTGAAAGAAAGGCAAAAATATAGAAAGTCATACAAATGTAAGAGGACATTTCAGATAACATTCATGTCATATATAGTCCTACGATCTTCAACCAAGATAAATCTGAATTTTTCCCTAACTTTATCTATATGTAAATTATATATGTGAGCTCCACATATTTGGTACAACATTGACAAATACTTGTTGGTTCCACTGAAAGCTATTGATGCGTCGTTCTGTTTCCATCTACTGAGCCATGGCAAGCACTGTTGGTTTATTGTTTCAATCTTTCTACTTTCTGGATAGAGTACTTCAGCTCCTGTTGAATGTTTACCCTTGAAGGTGATAAGACAATGTCCTTCCAAACTGACCCCTTTTGGCAAGCTGGGTTAGGGTGCTTGTAAAGTTCATATATGGAAGTCGCTCTGTCATTTAATCTTGCCACCCTTTTTAAGCAATCAATTTCATCTGGATCAACCAGCAAGGTCTTGTCTTTGTCTTTCCATCCTATCAACTTCACAAAATTACTTGGTATCAGATAATGTATGATTTTATGTCTAGTTTGTCTTTCCATTCTATGCACTATGTTCTTGAAAGTTGTTACCACAGAAAGGAAGATGAACTAAAAGAAGGGATAGCAGGTGTACCTTAGGCGGTCCTTCCAAGGAATTAGTGCTATACAGTCTTGCATTGTCAACTATTTGGCAATATGTTTTGAATGCCTCTGAAAATCTCTTGTGGGATTTCAATTGTGAGTTTACTCGAACAGCTCTTCTACACACGATAGCTCTCCTGTCATGGTTAAGGATGCCAACCTTTATGCATCAGTATCTCAAGAAGACATGCTTTGCATTTGCTTGGTAGTTTGAAGGTGCAAACGAATGTAAGATAGAAATGATATAGTTGACAAGGTGTCTACCTTATGCCTCTTATAACAGCCAGATAAGCATCACACACAACTCCAACAAGCTCTATCCTGTATGGTTTTCTCTTTCTGCCTTCTACATGTTCTGGTTCTTCATCTTCAATTCGTTCCCAATAGTTTTCAATGACAGTTCCATCATCAGTCACCCTGTAACCAGCTCCCATGCGATAACGCCGGCGGTGTACATTTCTGGCCATTGTTACTGTCTGAACAACAAATGGTACCCAAGAGAGTGTGCCATCCATTATCACATCTCGCCCTTCGTTAAGTGCTGTGACCAGGAGGGATGAAGCTGCGTCTGTAGATGATTGGTGTACCTGTTTTCAATTTGGCCTTGTTACTTATGAGTGAGATATTATTTCAATGATCGATGTAGGGAACTGGGTTTGCTTTCATTGAAAATGAAATGAGAGAGTAGATATGTACCAGTTCAGCTGTTTGAAGCATGTCATGATGCCCTCTGGAGCTGAGAGCTCTGTATATGACATCTGATTCTTTAAAGGCATCTGCTTCGATCACTACTGCATTCCCTGCTGCTCCAGCCCAGAATGGCCTGCGCTACATTTCATCCAGAAAAAATAATGTTAGATGTTTATGTTAGCAAAACAAAGCTTGATATTTGCCTATCAATGAAAACATATAGAGATGAACAATTGATATCTATTTTTTTTATCATTCACTAAATTCATACTCTTTGAGAATGTCCTTAAGCACAGTGCTCTTTCCTGCTCCCATTCCACCTCCCATGAAGAGGAGGACTGGACTTCTGTCAGCATGAGCCACCGGAGCCATCACTTCTGTACATGTCGAGTCATCCACCTGGGCTAGTCCCATTGCTTTCATCTCCTCAAGTAACGTTGTGAAAACTCTAGCCACCTTCAAATTTTTGGTCACCCTTTCAAATCTCTGTTCCCTATATCACAAAGTCAGGTTATTTAATTGTTTTCATTTCTTGCAACTTCATTTTTCTCATTACCATTTCCATGCATCACATATACTGACCTGGTCGCTGCCATGACGATGTTCTTAAGCTTCTTCCGCGGCTGATCAGTATCACAACTCAAGACCTGAAATTCAACAAGACCTTAGCATTTCTACAATGTATGTTTATGATTTTGCAAAGATGCTTCATAGGCATTTTTGACCCTTTTTTTTTCAAATCAGAAATAATTTTAGACTTTGTGATCTCAAACCTGACTAATCATTAGATCAGCTTCGTTCCAATGAAATGCAAAATAACTGAGGATGCATCTCTCAAATTCCTCCAGAAGCTTCACAAACAGAGAATCTGCATCCGGTTCACTAGAAAAGAAACTATAAATATCATCCTCAAAGCCGTCGCATTTTCTCATGTATTCGGTGGCCAATTTGCAAAGGTGTGGACATTCTCTTCTATCTTGAAATCCCAGATGCCTAGCTGCACCACCAATGCACACAATATATAAAATTTATAAATCCACACAGGACGATTTGGTATACATGAAAACAAAGTGGATAATGTAATTTACCTACATAATGGGGGAACCTTTCAATCTTATGATCCCGGCTGGAGTCCGAGACCCTTAAGCGTGGAATGATCTTCTCATGCTTAATCTTTCGTTGACGATAATGCATGACCGCGGCAATGATGATGCCGAGGGCAGGGGCTAATAAGATTTGTGCCAAGGTGGTTTCGCTGTTGTTTTCATCTGATGAGAAAAATTTGAGAGGTCAGGAATGCAAAATCACAATTTTTTTGCATGAATGGTGGAAGCATGCATATAGCCATGGAAGAGGCTTATATCATGAGGCTGACTAGCTTCGTTCTCAAGACTTACCTGTCTGCATGTCTCAGAATTCCAAGAGATTGAAATGAGAAGAAGTTGAATCTTTTTACGTTTCGATTTGGATTTTGATTGAAAATGAGAAAAAGATAGTTTTTGGTTTGGCTAATGCTTTGTGTAGTTGCACGTTAATCGTTTGGTTAGTTGTTTGGGGAGGCAATTAACAGAAGTTGATGCTAGTGACACGTTTGATCCATATTTTGCATACGATAAATGAATTTCTACAATAAACATGGACATTTCATTTCTTGACTACTACGGGTTTGACAGGTTAATTTTTCCAATAGACAGGTTAATATTTTTAAGCTATTTTGATATTTTTTTTCCTTTTTTTCCTGAAAGAATGAAAATGAAGTTATTATGAGACTAGTTGACTACACATGTTTAATAACTTGGAATGAAAATTATCGTGAATCGATATCAATAAGAATCGGTACAAGAATATTTCATTCCATTATGTCAGACTTGCTCTCGAAGGATAAAAGCCATCGGAAATGTTTAGCTAATTGAAGGATGAGGTGAAAAAATTCAAGAACTTGCACTTTTCAGTCATTACTCCTTATTGAAGTTCTTCTGATTCTGATTACTCATACATGTAACCAGATATTGCGAACAGTGAAGTTGCATTTGCGTTGTTTCAATTGGCAATTTTTTTTGAATTGTTGCAATTGGCAATTGTTATTGTATCATGACATGCATTTAAGTTGAAGAAATGCTTACATCCATTGTTCTATAGACTTCGTTCCAATGTTGTGATCTGCCAAGTTGTAGTAATCAGTCCATCCCCTATTCTACCTGATACTGCTGTAATACAGATTCTAACTTCTTCCCATTGCATTCGTTATACCTGGGTTTTTATGATATAATCATGTTGAGCATTTAATAATAAATCAGAACTTTTTTGCATATTCTCTTCTGCAAGCTAGTCCTACTCTGGCCTTTTGTTTGATTCCTTTTCTTGATGAGCTCGAAGTATTCCAGCTTATTATTGCAGGCTGACAAAATATGAAATCCATTTCATTGCAGAAAAAGAAAATATTTAATTCCAAGTCCTAACTGTCAAAAGACGTTGAATGAATTGGATCAAGAGTTTTGCCTATCTAATCGGGTAAAGTTGAATGAAATTTATTAGAGTATTACAGTGTATGTGTCTATCAATGAGTATACTTGGTGTATTCATAGATTACAGACTTACAATTAGCCCCTATCTCAACTTACCGTCCTTACTGCTTCTCCCTAAGCATAACATTAGCTTCTTACTCGTCTTTCGCTGAATTCAATGGCCAACATCAAGAATGATGACACCCTCTTTTGCGAAAATTCTTGTATGCACCAAGATACAAGTGAACTAAGTATTTATTAAAAAAATTCAACAGTTAATAATTACACTTAGTTTTTATTTAAAATAAATAAATAATGTCATAAATGCAATCTAACAGTTCATTTAAGTTGGTTTGAGTGTATTATGGTGCACCCAAGACGCTCTGCCGCTTTTGAAGGAAACAACAATACTGAGACCGGAAAGATTTTCCAAAGGATTCCAGCCTAATAACAGCCATCTATGTTATACACTTAATTTTGAAGAGTGATTTTAAATAAAACTCAACCTAATATTCTTTTCGGATAGACATCTAAAAATGTATTAATTATAATACATATTATGTTCTATTTTTGTTTCTAAATTTTACGCAATTTCCACCATTTAACTATAACATATAAACATAATAATTTATCTTAATTGATGTTGTTTTAAATATGTTTATTATGTTTTAGGATATTACACACATGTGTGTGTGTGTCTTGGTTTATGCTAGTCAAAGCAAGAGTTATGTTTTCCCATAGTGATAGGATATCCAGATATGTTTTTTTGTACACCTACTGGTGTTATGTAATTTCCTATATAAAGGGTCTCCTATTAATGAATAAGATGATGATTCTATATTCTATTTGTTATCTCTTGTTATTTTAGAGTTTCTCATATAACACATTATACAGCATGTGGACTCTATCTCTAGAGTGAGTAAGCCATTTTTGTTTTTCATAAACCCTAGTAAACCCTAAAACGTTTTCCAGCTACTTGGTCCATTTTCGTCGTCACCCTCTTACGGCTAGGCCGCCACCACTGCACGTCATCCTCTCGGACGCACCTTTCTCGGTTGCTTCCCGCCGTTGGTTTCTTGATTTCGTTGAATCTTTCAAGAGGTTAAAGTTATTTCGACAGGTGTGGTTTGAATCCCTAAACTTTATTTAAATTCAAATAACCTCAATGAGGATAAAGTCATTTCCTCCCTTCCCCATCTCCCTTCTATGCTTGGGATTTTGTGAGTGAAAGTTTTAAAAATCCTAAAACTAAGAGCGTTATCAACTCTGAGTTTATTCTATTAAATGGTTGTTTGTACCAATCCGCGTTGTGTTGTATCAACATTAGCATTAACGGGTTGTGTTGTATCAATCTGTATGACAAACAAATAAAACTTTGTTTTATAACCTCTATTGAGTCCTATAACAACTTGGTTTTGTATGCAAGAGTAGGGTAATATTCTGCTCATTCGAGTTTTGACTTACTCGAACTCGATGCCTATGGTGAATTCTTGCTAGGTATATGTGGAACTTTTCCTAGAAAAGATTGCACAACATATTTTGAACCCAAGGCTAACAAGCCTAGATGCTGAGATTTAACATCTTTAGCGCTCTCAAGTTGAGGTGTCATCGCCCTGTGCAAAAAGTAGTGAGTAATGTGGAATGCATATATGGAGCGTTTTCTTGAAACGTCCATCTAACTCTCCTTGTTAAGTTACTAGTCATGTGGCTTGATTACCACTTGTTTGACTACGTGTTATCGATGATACTTCATGACATCATGATCTATAGTTTGTAGCAGATTTGATCTTCATCGGGTTTTCTGAGCCCTCTAAGGTCGTTTGTTACTAACAAGGCATGAGTTTGATCAAATTATTGCAAACTGGAATTACATATACGCTAATGATATCAACATATTAGCCTAAGTACGTGGGACTAAACCCTAGTGTGGGTAAGGCAATGTGGGTCACGGTAACTGTAAGAGAGGCCATACTGATGTCTAGAAAAGAGGAAGAGACACAACCAACTATAATGGTGGTGCTCCCAGTCTAGAGCCCTAGACACAAATTTGTCAAAACAACTCACGCCAGCTCAGAACAATATAACTATTGTAGATCACCGGATCAAGATTTGTTGAGCTTATTCTTAAGTCGTGAGTGCATACAAAGCATGAACAAAGAGTGTACATAAAATCAAATTGAGAACAAGAATGCCATCCTCATGATCGTGAACTTTGTAGTGTTAGGATCCAACTCTGGATACCTTTGACTTTGACATTATTGAGGAACCGCATTTGATTTTTTTCCCAAGCTATATGTAAATTGAAGTCGTATCAATGTCCTTGGTATTTATGATTTGAGACCTAGATAAAATTATTTGCACGAATGAGAAATTTTCTTCATGTATGTATTGAAAGTACTCTTTCATTGTATGGTATAGTTCAATAAGTGTATTCACATTATCCTTAGTAACATGACATGATTACGCTGCTCTTTGTCTCTACCAAAGAGAAAAGACGTCTGGTATCACACCCACACGGAGGGGTGCCACGTGTTTGTGGTTTAGTCTTCACCACACAAAGGATTGTCCATCATCAAATGCTTAGTTAACATTACCAAAAGCTCTTGATTCTAGATCCCCCTACATTGTGTCCTAATATATTGTCATCTTTTATAGACGTTGAAGACTTGTAATGCCCTATCATTATTAATTAAATACGTTGTTTTTGTCCTAGGAATAGTCATACGATGAAACTTAAAGTTTAAAGCTTTGTCATGTCAAATCTGTAAAAACAACAAATTTGTCTCTTTCTGGGGAACAACTTCGTTTGAGCTTTGTGATCAACTCCGGATGAACAAGAATGCGTACCATATGTCAATGGAAATAAAATTGAGTCTTGTTTCCAGAAATTTTTGTAGTTCGTTTATGTCCATCCTAATAAAGAAGTTATAGCTGTTCTAGTGTGCAAATATCATGCTACACTAAAATTTTGTTTTGCACTCGAGATTAAAACTTGTTTTGCATCCTTCTAAATTGTTCAAATGAAACTATTTACGCATATATCTACTATATTTTAGTAGATATGTCTTATAAAGACACTGAGTGTGTCACAGATAATAAACTTACGCACGAGATAAGGTACCGACACCTAATTCAAGATTTTGTGCATTGTGAATCTTTTTGTGACTAACATGATTTGATCTTCACCAGTCATTCATGGATGTGGATGAATCAATTATTGACGCCTTATGACACTATGATCCAAGTCACATGTGCTCTCCATGTGTTGAGAGGCGATGAAACCTTGATATGACTTAAGAACAAACATGCCAACAATTATCATGTGAAACTCTATGTTTGAATGATAGGAATTTTTATTTATACTTCTCATGAGTGTGGATATGAGTGCAACATATGGAGAGAAACATGCATCAATTAATGGATTGTATGTCACTATGGTTCGACGATCGAATCCTACGTTGTCACCAATAAATAGATTTTAGGACTATTGAGTCAGACAAGCGATGATATTTTGGTCATACCGAAAGAAATATGAGTTAGAATTCTGTGAAATTCTCATGAACATCTTTTTTCTACGCAAAACGAAACCATCGGCTCTCACACGGGTGAGACGCGCCGGTCATCCCCTAATGCGTCGTTGGCATTGTCCGACACTAATCGTTCGTTTTGCAAAGCTTGGTCTTTAGATAAGTAAGGAGTGAGATCCTCCTATGCTATGACACAAAAGATAACATTTCATTCTTACAACAAATCTAAAGAGGGGTTATGTATATAGATGCAACTAACTTGCGGACACCGTATATGCTATTATGGTGTTGGTTGAAGTGTTAACACTCTAGTCACGTGTTACACTATCGTCTAAAGAAGATTATATTGCATGTATCTTTACTAATTCGTCTACGACCTACTATCATTGAATTATTGCACGACAGCTTGTGACTATGTAATCCTTGAGATCAGAAGGATTGAAATGGATCTCAGGTCCTTGATCTCTACAAAATGTCAAATTGCACTATCATAGTGTCTAATGATGAGTCGTGTGAGATGAATAAGTTCTTAGGTTGGATATGAGTCTCCACCTATAGCCCACTAATGTTTACTCCTTGACAAATGATCTCCTTAACCGTTATATTACAGATTGTCACTTTGAGACTGTATTCCAGCCATTAGGGAGAGATACGAACACCAGTGTTTAAGTGGAATGACATGAATTGTTATGGTTTGTCACCACTAAGTCTTATCTTGATCCAAAATGCTTAATGTATTAAAGTGAAGAGATCAATGCTACATATATGTCTGTAAGGATTGATGTCTTATCAAGAGGACATGGCGTGACCAAATGGAGTTGGTCCCGATGTCATCACCAAGGGTTGTGATATGGTGACATCATAATGTGGCAACATAGTATCACATGCCTTGTGGATTCCCAAAGTTAGGGTGAGACACTTAGGTTCGATAGATACTCGCACCAGGGAGAAAGTAAGCTTAGAACAACCTGATTCATTGATCAGTGATACTCAATTTCGTCTCATGAAGTCTGAATTATGATTATTGTTGGGGGGCGCCTCAATGTCAAATTCAATCCATATAGAGATCTCTATAAGTATTACGCTAGTGTACATGTGGACGTGGAATAATAAGTCTGTCGAACCGCACTTTGTTGATGAATATCAACTTAGTTGATTGGCCTAATGGAAAGATGCGATCCTGAACAAAGAGATAGATTTTTGGGCAGGTGATGACGATACCGCAAGTGTAAATCCTATCAAATGTGTCTTTGTTATATAACGTAGTGAGAAAATGAGCTTAGACTCACCTTATGGAGCAAGGTCTCTCACTAACACGTATTGTGATAGATTAAGATGAGATATGCTCTCGTAATGGATGTCATTGTACTTAGTTACTTTGTCAGTTTGATAGTTTGTGATAAAATGAACATGCATGCATATGTATATAATAGCATCTCTATGAGATCAGAGATATGTATGAAAGTCTTGAAGAGACTTTGTTCGCCCAAATCAAGTAGCTCTAGACCACAGGAGAGTGCATTTTCAAGAGAGGTTGGAACACATACTAAGCAACTTCTTGATTTAGAAGGGATATGATGAATAACGTCTTTGCATGTTGATTCTAGATTTACGTGGACTCTTCATGGTTAAGAGATGCTAATATGTGTCGAATATCATAAGTTAAAATGAAAAAGATCTTGGGAAAAACACGGTCTTGTAATGAAACTTGACGATTGTATTGATGATATTTTTCATCAATGCGGTCTCATAAAGGAAGTCGATGACTGTGTGTTGATGATGTTTTTCTATCAATCGGCTTAGGTGCTTTAATGAGAGTGAGGCTTATATAAACTCTCATGATTAGCCAAGTCTTAACTCTAAGAGAGAGATCTATTTCATCTAAAGAGACATGATAAAGAAAGACTTGACCTTTCATTCGTTGAAAACATAAATGTAGTTACGCCCACACAACGCCAATAGAATGACCAATAGAATGGCATAAGGACATAATTTCAATACTTAAAGGTATTGGGGTTTATTTTATCCCTACACAAGAAAGACATATCAAAAGCGAAATAAAAATCTGCCATGCTTCCTAGGTCACATTCTACGTGACCTACATGACTTCTTACTCACTAGAATACAATAAAATTTGTATCATTAGAAAGGTCTATGTGTCTACTTTCTAAGGACACCAACCATTTGAGCTTATCTATTATATTGAATGAGTTATGACTATTTTCGTAAAATGTGACAGATCTGTCTGAGAATCTGATTTTGTCAAAACAGTCAGCCAACGTCGACAGAGTTTTGTGATCAACTCTGAATGAGCTAGAAAGTATGTTACTTATGGTTCGACAGGTACGGATGTCTACTTTCCATAACCGTTTATGGATCGTCCATATCTATTTCTTACATGAAATTATGACTCTTTTAGTCCCCGAAGGTCATTGGCGTGAGAATCTGATTTTCAGCACGAACTTGTGTTTTGAGTTCTCAAGCAACCTTCTCTTCATGGTCAATGTGTGAAAGATCAGAATTGAAGACAGTGTGACATTATTATTTAATCATTGTTCAATGCCACATTTTGAAGACATGTTGATGAGTATTGATATGCCAAACTATCGTTACTTCTGTAATTATTGAGAATCAGGAAGCTCCATATGGTTGATGTTAGAATCAGGGGGGAAGTAGACTTGAGGGACAGTCTAGCATGTACATGTCATGTATATGTGAAGGGTACGATTGTGTTCTATCAACCATGTTATGCTATTTTTTTCCTTAGACTAAGACTTTTTGTCCCATTAGAATTTTGTTTGGCAATGTTTTTAATGAGACAGCATCGCATATACCAAAAGATCTTGGTACCGATCGATTTGGTGACCAGACCACCACAGATGTCACCACCTAGCAAGGCTGCACCGCCGGTATCACCGTCGTCCACTATACCAAAACACCAACAACATGTTAGTGGGTTTCGCTGATGCAACCGCATAATGGACATTCTCAAATTTGTTATAGGTCGATATCTTGAAGGTCTACTAGTGGACACTCATGACAACATCCTCAAATCATTTCGAGGGCATAGCTCAGCATGAATATGTTTGATTAAGGTTAATCATTACATATGACAAACTCATTTAAGTTTTGGCCACTCTTGAGAAACATGTGGAAAATATTGAAATGCAGCATTTATCAACTCTCTCTGATTGAACTAATCATCAGGGGAGTATCACATGATGAGTTCTTAATGAAGTAGTTGGTGTGTTTTACTCCTTTGTCTTTCGACCAAGGTTTAGTTTTTTCCACATGATTTTTGTTACTTGGCAAGATTTTGGTGAGGCAACATCGTATGCACCATTTAGCATGACGAAGCGTGACACAAAAGGGAGTGTTTTAAGATATTCCACACATGTGTGCCTTGCTCTATTCCCACTAAAATGGTAATCGAGTGAGTTACCACCCCGAGCCGCTAGAGGGGTTAAGGTTAGAGCTCTCCCCATGGGATTCTTTATCATGCGGATGATCGAACCAGTGACCTTCTTACTACCAGGAGTATCACTATGACATTCGTCCAACATGGTGGACCTAGCCCCGACCACTAGACCAAACCCATATGGGTATGTGTGTCTTGCTCTATGCTGGTCAAAGAGGGAGTTATGTTTCCCCATACTGATATGATATCAATATATGTTTTCTTATACAACACTTATTGATGCTATATAATTCCATATATAAAGGGTATCATATCAATGAATAAGATGATGATTCTCTATTCTATTTGCTATCTTTTGTTATTTTAGAGTTTCTGATCGGTTATTTATAAACCAATTTTATTTTTCTTATTCACAATTAGATTTTCGTATATAACATATGCAAATTAGGGTATTTCCCGCTTAAAACTAAAGAATTCCAACTACTCAAACAAATGAAACAAAAGTGACTACTGATTCTAGCGACCAGAAGTCAAAAATATGGTTAGTTGACTAACCTAAACTAGTCAGAAAAATATAAAAATTTACAAAGACAACCAGGACACACAGACGAACAAGCACACAAAATTTTAGATGAATGGGAGTTCGTTTGCACTATCAAATAAATACGGAAACACTAAGAACAAAAGAGTGACGAAAACTGATTTTGGGTTTTGGTTTTGGAAAACAATGAAAGTAAAGATAGTTAAAGAATATGCAATCCACCCCCGACAATCACACACAAGACAATTTGTTTAGTATCTAATCCAATTAATCTATATGAAGATGTTCAGGTTGGCTCGGTACGCTTGAACCACAACCTATTACATTTTCTTACTTCGTACTCTAGGCAGGAAGTGATCTACACATAAACTATTCTCAAGCAATGTAACCCAAAGATACACTTATTAGATTTAAAATGCAGAGATTATTAAGTTCGAAAATAGTTTGATACATCACAAGGCATCACAATAAACTTTGCGCCTGCTTGCTAAACCTAGGATTTAGTTTAATTGCTAGTGAAAGCTAACAATTGCTTCTCTAGATAGTTTGAGGAGTCTGATATTGACACTGACATCAAACTATTAAAGCTATAGAACCCTAACATTCAAACTAAGCTTGCACTCAAAGCATACAAGAAAAGAGTTCATCAATAAAGAAGTAGTAAATAAAGTCTCATCTTGAATTGAAATAAACTAAAAACCAAATATCAAAACATCTTAGTGATCATGTCTTAGGGCTTCAAGCAGCCCCTAACTAAGGAAAAATAAGTAAGTATAATAGAATGATAACACATAAAATTGAGGAGGAGAGGAGAAGAAGAAGGAAGAAGAGTCCCATCAAATATGATAGCGTAGGGCTTATATTGCTTCATTCCACCAATCATTCTTAATTAGGGTTTTCTTAGATATCTTGGTTGGCTTTGACCAATAGAAGTATGTCAACTCATTTAATTCTTTAAAATCAGCTTCATATCAAGGTTATAAGTTGAAATATGAAATACAAACTCGTTCATGGGCTTCACGGTGTGATTTGGGTCTCGAAACACAAATTTCCGTTAAGATTCAGATTCGCGTGCAGATTGACCTTCTGGTACTAAATCGGCCATAACTTTCTCTAGAAAAATGATATTCACGAACCGTAAAATGCCCAAAAAAGATAACATCAGTAGTTTTTCAACGATATAAAACTCATCATTAGGCTATTCTCGATATGCCCTCAATGTTCTGTCGAAGTTGTCTGATTTTCATAGGCAGATTTCAGAAGTTTGTCTTCCAATCTCTATTTTTCTTCTTTTCTTCTTATTTGCTTCAGAACACCTAGAAAACAAAGATAAAAAAGTAAATAACTATAAAACACACCAAACAAACAAACAAATAAAGTATAGAGAAATTCGATATAAATAATGTGTAATTATGCACCTATCAGTTTCTTCTAGAACAGATTATGATTTTTTTCCTAACGCTAACATTTTTCAATCAATTTGCAAGAATTATAAAATTTTATTTATTTTTAGGAAAAATATCATCTAGGTGAAAGGATGCAATTCTTAATTTTGTGATCTATACATAAAGTATAATATAATATAAATAAGATATATAATTATTAGAGTAAAATGAAGAAATTAGAAACCCTAAATTCTAACCCTGTACCCTAAAGCCTAAAGCCTAAACCCTCTTTAACCATATACCCAAAATTCTATTTTGAGTTTCTTCTTTTTAGATATATTATCATATCATGTCCTACTTAATAGATACATTAGAAATGTAAGTAGTTGAGAGTAAAGTGTTCTCGATCATATGATATAATAATATACCTAAAAATGAAAAATTAATAAAAAAACAAGAACATGTACCTTACAATTAGACATTTTTCGATTATGTCAAGAGACACCAAATATGAGCTTATAAATGAAAAGAATCATTCTATTACAAATAGAATATGTATGTATATATACACTCAAGTTAGTAATAATACGGTAAGAAATTAAAGAATGTAATTAACTATGTTAAATCCAACTAAATTTTAGCTCAGTATTTGAGTATTAAATTGATGCTAAAATTGAGAAAGATATCAAATTTACCTTTCTATAGTCTGAAGGGAAAATTAGAAAAACCGAAAAATGAAGAAATTAAACTATTATTTATAGACATATACTCTATATGAGAAGTTTGTTTATGTGGAGTGATTGTAAAATAAAAGAGAAATATATATATAGGTCTATCTTAAAAATGTCTAGTAATTTTAGTTTTTCTCTAATTGCCTCTTACATTAGATTTATGCCTCAACCTCTCTCTCACTCTCTCCAATCAAACTTGGTCACTGGCCTAGTCATTTAGAAAAAAAATTCCTATCATTCTCAGCAATAAAATTAGTTGAAACGGTAACTTCGGGATCCCATTTAGCTGATCTTAATTTGGTACAACCCACTAAACAATGTTTTTATTTTGTGTTCATGGGTCATTAAGGTAAGTAGTGCTGTAATGAAGGTTTCCTTACAGCATAGAAAACTACAAGTCTGCTCAGATGCAAGATACGCGTGTGGGACGAAACATGACGAAACATTCGATCTTTAATGAATTGATCAAACAGACAAGATTAAACGGATTCAAACGGACATGATCAATTTATTAAAAATTAAACGGTTATCACCGTTTTGTCCCGCACGCATTTCCCGCACTTAAGAAACCTTTAGAAAACCATGCAAGATTGTCAGCAGATGGTGAGGCCGGGCTCATTGTTTAGAGGTAAAGGCTACTACCTCCTACATTCTACTCGGATAGTGAGACCTAGACCTAAATGATTGGGGAGACAAGAACTTGATCTTGTTGATGATTTGAAACAATTTAAAGGTGTGTAGATCATTCAGCTAGGAAGACTAGCCCATAAAAACGCGTCATCTGGATAGATTTTTATGTTTGTTATTGTATGCACTTTGGTATCATTAGTTGGTAAGTCAATAAAGTACCACTATCAGGACCAGTACTTTAGCTGACGAAATATTTTCGTCGGCTAAGTACAAAATTTTGTTGGCTAAAGTCTTAACCAACGACACGTCGTCAGAAAAAAGCCAACGGCCAAGACTTTAGCAGATGAAATTACTATTCATCGTCAAGTAAAGTCATTTATTTAGCCAACGATAAATTTTTGGACTTTAGCCGACGAATTTTAATAAATTTTCGTCGGCTATATCTATTATTTTTATTTATTTAATTAACTTTTTTTATTATTTTTTATTTATTTATTTAACTTTAGCCGATGAATTTTATTAAAATTCGTCGGCTATAGTTATTTTATTTATAAAATTCGTCGGCTATAATAATAATAATTATTATTCTTTTTTAACTTTAGCTGACGAATTATCTTAAAATTCGTCAACTATAGATATTTTTTTATTTCTTGTATTTCTGATTAAATTTTTTTTCTTCTTTTTCGTTTTTACACCGGTGGTGGAGTGTGGTGGAGGAGAAGGAGGAGGAGGCCGGCTATAGGAGGAGGAAAGAGGAGGGGAGGAGGAGATCAGAATAGATAGGCTAGGAGAGGGAGAGGAGAAGGAGGAGAAAGAGGAGAAGGAAAAGGAGGAGGAGTACGTTGTTGCCGCCGGAGAAGAAGGAAAAGGAGTAAGAGGAGGAGGACAAAATTGAAAGATATAGAAAATTTTAAACTTTAGCCGATGAAATACCCTAATTTCGTCGGCTAAAGTTCAAAATTTTAGTCGGAAAATTTTAAAATTTTTAAAATCCTCGCTAAAATTTTTTAATTTTTAATTAACTTTAGCCGACGAATTTTAGTAAATTTCGTCGGATATTGTTTTTTATTTATTTAACTTTAGCCGACGAAATTAGGATAATTCATCGGCTATAGATATTTATTTATTTAACCTTAGCCGACGAATTATCCTAATTTTGTTGGCTATAGTTATTTATTTATTTAACTTTAGCCGACGAATTATCCAAATTTCGTCGGCTAAAAACCTAAACCGTAAACCCTATACGTAGAAGCTTCAAACGAAAAAAAGTTGTGAAATAAGATATGACCGGAATGGTGAAATACGTCTATGGTTGAAAAATCACATAATTCCGGTAAAGTCTCGGTGCCGATAATTACGGTTAACGCAATTTTCCATTCTTTCTCCCTAGCGGTAGCCCTATCTCCGGTGGTTATTTTTCATAAAATTTTTATACCACTGGTTGCGTCTTATCGATTTGAAACTATTTTTAGTTGAAGGTCCGGGCAAAATACGTAATTTAGATGGTCAAATGACCATTTCCGTGCGTTAAGAGGTTTGACTTACGGGATTGACAGTAAGGATCGAGCCCTTAACGTTGTCAGATTAAGTTAAATTTTTTCCTATAAACATATTTCGACATAATGATCTTATCAGAAGGTCGGAATTTTTTTTCTCAACTTTGATCATCGGAATCACAACATGTCTACTAATGTTGTATAACTTGTTTATTAAGCTTTAAGTAAATGTTTCATTTCTAAAACAAACTCTACGTAGAAACTTCAAACGCAAAAAAGTCGTGAAATAATATATGTCCAGAATGGTGAAATACGTCTACGGTTGAAAAATCACTTAATTCCGGTAAAGTCTCGGTGCCGATAGTTGCGGTCAATACAATTTAGGGGTTTGACTTACGAGATTGGTCGTCTAGATGAAGTCCTTAAATTTATCGGATAAAGTTGAATTTTTTACCATAGAAATATTTCAACATATTGATGATATCTGATGGTCGTATTTTTGTTTGTGAATTTTGGTGACCGGAATCACAACATGTCTACTATTTACCATTATTTATCTATATGGGGAGCCCTATCATCGAGGGGTAAATGTCTCAAAATTTTTAGATGGACAGCTGCGTCTCATTATGGTGAGTGTTTGTTGTGTTGAAGGTTCGACCAAAATACCTCATATAGGTGTAGATATAGACATTTTCGTGTGTTAAGTGTTTAGAAAAACTTCATTTTGAAGCCTTAAACAAACTCGGATGGCCAAAAAGCCCATATTTCATTAGCCTTGAGTTTGACTCGTAGGGCCGTAATGCTTCCAGATTGGTATCACAATAGTCAATCGGACACCGAAATATCAATAGTGCAATTTTGTAACTAAAAGGTACTTTAGCCGACGAAATGCCCTAATTTCGTCGGCTAAAGTTCACAGACTATAACCGACGAAAAAATCACTTTAGCCGACGAAAATTTAACTTAGCCGACAAAATTTTTTTTCGTCGGCCTATTTTTAGAAATTTTGTCGGCTAAAGTCTTTTTTCTGGTAGTGTACTAAGATTGATTCATAACTTCATCACCCATATTTTACCTTGTGTAAGATCTATGTTAGGTACTTAGTTTGGCCACTTTATCCTGCTAAATCATTTGTTTCCCCCTTTTTCCATTTTGAAAGTCATGATTCCTAACTTCACCAAACTTGGATTAAATATAGGCATAATTGTCAATTTACTTACCTACTTTTTATCTTGGTGTCAATTTGCTATCATGACTTTCATTTCAGCCAATTTGCTATCCTAACGTTTCTAAACTAACCAATTTGATACCCTAGTTTTTATTTCATCCTATTTACTACCCTTCCATCAAATTTGCTACTTTAGGCTTTCAAAATTAATCAATTTACTTATCCATATTTCAATATCGACCAACTTTAACCTTTGATTTTTAGAAAATTAATTCATGTTTAAATAAAAAAATGAACAGATCAAAATGACAAAAATGTAGGAAATTGATTAATTTTAAAAACATAAGGTAGCAAATTGACATAAATAATAGTTATGGTAACAAATTAGCTAATTACGAAAAGCTAGGGTAACAAATTGACTGAAATGAAAGTTAGGGTAACAAATTGACACTAAAGTAAACGTTAGAATAGCAATTTAGCTACAAAGCCTTAAATTTATATGCTTGCTCTATGAATCATGAATGTTAGTTTTTGAAAGAATCATCATTCTCATTGTGCAATTTTCACTGTTTTGTTTTGTTTGTTTTTTCCGGTTTGAGTGCAATTTTGAATGTTGAGAAGGAAGTGTGAGCAAAGTCATCAAGAACTTCACTGCCCGGAAGACCAGTATGAAATTTATCACGAAAACAGTACAGAGGTGATAGAGTAGTTTCTTATAGCTTAGTCTCAATGCTATGATTTTGGTATCACTATTCATGAAACAGGTTTTCATAGCATGCATGAGTAACTAGACATAAGCAGACAAGGTGGTATTGGTTGGCACCCCCTGCTTTTTCTCTCTTTGTAATCTTTTCATCCCCAATTCTCATCCTTGTCGAGTCCTTACAAGCCCTACAAACAAGTACGACTTGGATTCCAAACCTTACTTTCAACTTGAAAATCAGAGCCACATTAGAGCTCACTCACTATCATCATCATCATCATACTACATGAATTTCCCAATTTATGATCTTTCTTTGTGGATACAGTGCTACTTCTTGTGCAAGTTTTTTCATTTACAATTAGGACAAAACCAAATCATATATAGCAGCAATTGAAAGCTAGTGTCCATAGAGATTGACCCACTTGAACTCATGAGCATCACATGTGAATCTCTGAACCACCATGGGATTCATTATTTTCAGGATTTTAACTCCCCCTATTTAGGATCGACCTGCTCATCTTGCAGGTGTTGTTTGGGATATAAATATAAACCTAAAGCTCAGCTCTTGAAGTCATTATGCCTTTGCATGTTTCCAGATGAGCCTGGAATGTTTCTGGGATTTGACTGCCATTAATTATTCTCTATTTTTTCCCTATTTCTCAAAAACACGTTCATATATAAAGGGACTGAATGAATTGAAATTAAGCTCGGGTTTCATTCCTAAAGTCATCAGTTCACACACTTTACATCTTTGTCAACATGTTAGGTTGAGGTAAGCATGGAAGAGATGGAAAACAAAGCTGCATATGTCAATTACCTGATGGTTGCTTGCTCCGGTGACCAAGTTGAGTTTACTCGATCAGTGAAGCTTTCTGCTTCTGTATAACAGCAAATCTGATATGTTCTTCATAACATAGAACATATACAGCTAAGAGGGTCTTCGATCATCAATCCATGAAGTGTGTAATTCTCCTAGTTTGAGGGGAATGAAGCCTGGTCCGAAATCATCTTGATGATCATACTTGAGCTCACAGAACGATTTCGAACCAGACGACATTCCCCTCAACCGAGAGAAAGAAGAGAGATATGACATCTAGAGGGAGAGGATTGGATTTGATATGGCCATGCATTATATATATGTATTTCATGGGGTCCTTATATATACGTAAGGATTTAAATGACGAGACTGTTTCCCTAATCACATGTCATTGACATGGAATCCACTTTCTACACCCCTACCTAACCTTACTTTTAGTACATTCACATAGCCAAAACCCAGGACTTTTGGTACTAATATGAAGTTTGAATAAAATTGCCCTATAATTGTGAAGAGGTGAAGGAAGGTTATTCAAGATTTCTCCACAAGCATCTAATTGCAAATAGGCGAGAGAAATGTCAACCCAAATTGTATACAATCTTGTCTTTAGGCTGCTTTTAACATCAAAGCTAAACAATCTTGGACCATAAACAAATCATAAAGAATGATACAGTTATAAATTGGATTGAACCATGAAGGATCTTGACCTTGGTTTAATGCAAGTCTCAAGCAAAGGATATGTCTTTTTCTTGCCACTACAGTAAAGGGACAGTGAGAGCAGGTGGAGAAGAGAACCTTCAACTTCAATGATAGCATGCATAATGTACGCAGCAGATGGTAGAAAATGTGATGCCAAGCTTAAATCCCAAGCTTAACACAATGGCGTGTACGTTAAAAGTCATTAGAAACACAACCAAAGAATTTAATGGTAAAGAAAAGCTAAATGGACAGAAACAATGGCGTAACATATATGCACTACCTAATGTTTTGTCTTGGTCCACTTTTACTATTTCAGTCTCTATATGTCATAAATCGATGGTTATGTTCGCCCTTTATAATGTCACATGAAATGGTTGGGTATCAATTCTTCCTGTGTGCTGAAATCATCTCTAAATCAACCTTATTCATCGATTCAGGAATAGTGTTTTCTTACCTTAAAATGGCTTACATCGACTGGCCCGGTTAGTAAAGTGTTAGCTGTGTGAACAAATTCATCTCATATATCTTATCGTGTTCTTAGTTTGTCGACGTAAGTGAAGTCGCACTAAATACGTCTCTAACTCAGGTTAAGGGGTTTACAATTCTTCAAAGAAATGAAGACAGCCACAAAATAAACATACGAAGAACCAAATAAACAAATAAATCTTCATATGTTTGTTTGAAAGTGGTGCCTAATCAAGTATTTGTATATATCACTACCAGAAAGTAGCAGAATCGATCAAAGCTTATTAGAGGAATTAGAAGCCAGTGGAATCATTACACCATGCATATCAAAGATTTTATAATGTTGGCAGCAGAAGTCAAAATGCTTTCCCAAGTAGCACAATGTTCTTCATTACCAAAAAAAAGTAGCACAATGTTCCTACATTTCAAGCATGTTCTCCCCAATTTTCAGCGGTATTTGAAAACTTGTAACAATTAGCAGCGTTCTCAAAATCCTCTTGGGCGGCTGCCTACAGACTAAGTGGTGGCTACTCGTATCGATTAATTGAAAATCGCTAAGAGCCTTGAGGAGTTAGATTGTCTAGAGGTACATAAAGAGATTTTTCGAATGTTTTCAATCAATTACAGTGTGCTATATATCATTCTATGTTACATGTTTATGTAATATAGTTTTTTGTTTTAAGAACATAAATAAAAAGTCACCCAAAGCCCATAGGTCTGAAGCTTAACCTGAATTGCAATTCCGTGGCTGTGATATTTGACTTGCAAAAGTCAACTTCATCAAAGTTTGGGACCTTTTTCTGTTGACTTTTTGCTTGAACTTCTGATTAGGTACTTCATGTCTTCTATGATTGTTAGAGTCATCCAAAGTTTCAAGCATTTTCACATCCTTGAGGCATATACAAAGGAGAACTAGTCGCTTGATGATTCTTAAACAAGTCAAAAGAGCCATCACAGGAACAAGGTGCAAAAATCCAGGACAAAAGATTGAACTAAAACCGTATCTTGAAGATCTGAAACAAAGTCACTGAACTATGATTATGTAAATGTCAAATGCCTAAGGAACAGCTGATTATAATCTCTATGAACACAAAGAAAAAGTGCATATCAAGAAAGAAAATCTGATAAAAAAATAATTTAAATGAGAAACGTGTGTACATCTTCTTTGCAGTGTCGAGGAACTATATGGGAGCTGAACAAGTTGTTCGAAAATGTCCAGTCTGATTGCAGCGGCTGCAATGTACCACTCGTTTAGCATGAGCAGCATCTTCTGCTCGAATTCGCCTTTTCCTTGGTCGGCTAGGCGGCCGAAGCAACTTTGGTGGGTTGATCGTGGCCCATAAACTTCCATCTTCAAATCCAGCCATCTCCTTCCAAAGAGTTCTATCCAGAATAGGATGTATCGTCTCTGAGTAGGCTTTCCGATAATTTGTCACAGTGAAACAGCTTTCAGTGAACCGGAACACATTCTGCCCACAAGAGCGGAGAGCTGCCACTGCATGAGAACATGGCAACCCACAGAACTGCCATCCATTACATGTACATCTACGGTTACGAATATCCACTATATGCGAGCCTTCAGGGTACCTAACTTCAAAATCAGCATCATTTCCACGGAAGGCATTGAAGGGATGAGAAACCTCAACTGCCTTTGTCACAGAGCTTTCAGCAGAAGGAACAAGTATGCTTCCCCACTGCATGCTCATCTCACGGCGTTCATTGAACCAAGTCATCAGATGTCGTCTGATACACTCCATCAATTGAATTATTGGAAGCCCAGAGGCTTCTGCTATCCACGAATTTAATGATTCAGCCCAATTAGCCGTTAACTGCCCAAACCTTGTACCCTCAAACCATGATGTTGCCCACAACGATGGTGAAATTTGTCTAATCCATTGGGCTGCTTCTAGAGATGTCTGTTCAATCTCCACAATTTTTTGTTCATACTCAAATTGAGTAAGAGCATAAGCAGCCTCCCATAGAAGATTAACAAGCACAGTACTATTAAATTCCTTCCTTAAACTGTCGCTTAAATGCTGCAAACAAAACCCATGAAAAGCAGTTGGGAAGTTTGCTTCCGCTCCATCAACAATACCCTGCCGCCTATCAGACAGAATTGTAAGCTTTGGCATGTACTCTGCATGATTTTCTAGCAGGACCCGGATCTCGGAGAGAAACCACATCCAATTTTCATCGTTCTCTTCATCTACCACTCCAAATGCCAACGGAAATAAAGCACCCTCTCCATCAAATCCAGTAGCAAAAAGCAAAGTCCCAAGATACTTGCTTTTCAGAGGAACTCTATCAAGTCCAAGAAGGGGCCTACATGCATTCAAAAATCCATGTATTGATGCATGTAATGATACAAACAGACGTTGGAAGGAGTTATCATCAGGATTCCCATAAACCTGAGCGATACTTCCTGGATTGGTTCTTCTGATCTGTTCACAATATTGAGGAAGGAGGCGATAATCTTCTTCAAAAGATCCACAAACAACAGCCATGATCCGTTCCTTCCCCCTCCATGCTTGCTTATATGTTAATGCAATCCCATGAACGCGGTGGATCTCTTCTAGTATCTCTTTTGGTCTATAATTAGGATTCTCCCTCAAACGCTGTTCCACAGTATTTGCAACCCACCGGACTGAGGCTTGCTGGTGACCAAGATGAGTTATTCCAAGACAAGTATGTTCTTCATGAATGGTCCTTACTGAGAAGGTAGGCACACCAGGAAGCTTTGCAGCATGAATTCGCCAAGAGCATCCTTCACTTGCACATTTGGCAGTGAAACGAGTTTTGTCGGACTTGACTGTTTGTATCTCAAAGCGAAGCGCAATAGCTGCATCTCTCAGTGCCCTTCGACAGCTCTGGACATCAGGAAACTCTTGCCCAACAGCCAGCTGATGATTAGAATTAGCTGACGCTCGACACTGAAGAACATGAGGACTATCCAATGACATGCCTGAGACAGGTAGAATACTCATGTGCTGATTTTGATCCATCTCTAAATCTAAATTTTCAGAAAGATCGTGGTTCTCAACCAATTCATGACTATCCATCAAACCCACGCCAAGAGCATGGCCGTTGACATCAATATTCTCTTGATCGGCTTCAAGATCATTGTCCTGAACCAATCCCAAAGCTTCTTCGCCTTCAAGATTCTGCATCTCTTGTAGAGCTATCACATGTTGGTTCGTCAGGTCAAAAGCATAAAAAAAATCGGGGACCCAAATCGGCTTGACTGTAATTGAATCGAGGAAACATAAAAAAAATCAAAATTTACAGAGATTCAAATAAGCAAAAAGTGGGTTAGAACTCACTCACCTAATTAAGAAGCCTGCAAAATCAAAGCGAACAAGAGTAACAGTTTGGGTATTAGACATTGATGGAAAAATAATAAATTGGATTTGAAAGAGAGAGTTTGGGCGGGTTGGAGAGAAAACTGGGTTTTCTGAAAATTCTTTTTACCCGTAATGGAAGCTTACCCCTTCTATTTATACAGGTTCCTGTAAATAGTAACTTTTGTTTTTAGACCATAATTTCTTCATATGAACTTCGATTTGAGCGTGCTACATGTCCACGAACTCGTATCGACGTCCTCTACAACTTTCAAGAAGAAAGTTTTTCCAAATTCTTGACTTTACAAAAAGTCAACTTTACAGTCATTATACGGTCAAACGGTTATTTTAAATTGTAAAAGGTAAAAGTAACCAACCGTATAATAATTTAAGGACCGGGATGTGACACAAGTAGACCCAATTTTAAAAATTTCGGAGTCAAGTCTGCAACCCAGCAGCCTTGCGTGCCGCTCTGGTCTCGACCCAGCATCCACGCAGAGCCTCCGATCTGGTGAAGCTAGCCTAGTGACGTGAGCAGCCGAGCATGACCCTTGAGATGTGTGGGGTAGTTGCCATGGTTGTGGATATGAGATTTGGATCGAGGGGAGAGAGAGAAGATGTGGTCTGATGGACGAGAGAGAGAAAAGAGAGGGAGATAGAGAGAGGCGAAGGAATAGAGGATAGAGATTAATTGAATGAAGATGGTATAAATGTCTTTTTATCATAAACTGTTGGAATGGGCAGTAGTAAACGTTTTTAGACCTAATAGACTTTTTTTGTAGTGAATGGTCATTTACCCTATTCTTTCTTTATCGGGCGATTGGACAACACTCATTTTGATACATGAATGCATTATCTAACAAGATGGAAAAGATCACTAATTTGTTGTAAGTGACATAGCGCAAGGTTGTAAATTCGGCTCACAAAAATACTAATTATAGTATTTTTGTTAATTTGAGTTGTCTGCCTGATTAAAAACTAAAAAGATAACTAGTTCATCCTAGTGTATTTAAAATTGTATGGTTCAAAAACTCATGGTTCTGCATTTTCCATAGGGTCCATAAGAGTCGGCTGGCAAGTTGTGTTTGCTTTAATAAAGACCTGAAAGATGAGTCCACTTGTAGAGGTTCATTTGCATGATGCATATGAAGTGTTTCCTTGACACTACAAGCTGGAATATGAACCTTGTTCTGTCATTGACCTGAACAAATGGTGCCTTGTTATTTTCCCTCCTTTTCTCACCCCTTAGTTTCCCCCCTTCTGTACTTCAAATCAAGCAGGTCAGGCTGGGTATCAATCATATAAAGAAGAATATGGACAGTGTAATAATTTGTCCAGCAATTATTCTTCTTTGAACAAATTCTACATCACTGAACAGTACAAAAACTTAGGTTGTATGGAAAAGACACCTGCGAAAAAATCAAAGGGAAATCTCAGGACGTGAATGTTCTTCCTTCGATAATTCGTCGAGTCTGCTGACAACTTTCTGAGCCACCTCAACATATGCCTTTGAGACATCAGAATCCGGTGCTGATATTACTATTGGGACACCGTCATCAGAGCCCTTTCTGATCCCCACTTCTAACGGTATCTGAAACATTGTGAAGCTACGATTAGAGAAAGATTAATGAACATAGGTGCAACTCATCTAAGAAGGGGGTTGTTGTCAACTATTTGGGGATGGCTAAAGTTAACCACAAGTGCAATAACTCAGTTTTATTTAATACAACGATGCTGTCTCAAAAATTATAAGGATTCAACACATAAGAGTAAAAATGATACACATATGATCATTAAACTCCCTAAATATACTATACTTATCAGCAAAGAACTAGTAGAGATTGGCAGTCAAGCCTTCAAGGTATGAGTCCAAGAATAGATATCTTGTATGCAGAAAAAGACAATCAATATGAGTTGAAAGGAGGATTTTAGAAAGTCACAACAGACCATCTAAGAGAGATTCCTCCACTTAGTAGGTTCAGCATTAAGATCTAACTTATTGTCTCTCATACTCAAAATTATATAACTAAAGATTTCCCTTCTTTCAACAACAAAAAAAAGAACTGAGATACGATTCAGTAAAAAACGCTGAGATAGAGAGATTGATTTCACCCAAAAGGACGCAAATCAAAACCAACAGAAAGTATACAGTCATTACAGTAAGTAAACACATCAATCCAATAAGTAATAACCTACCTCCCCAGCAACTTCTATTCCCATCTCTGCTGCTGTCTTACGAGATCCTCCTTCCCCAAAGATGAACCACCGTTCAGCACAGTTTGGGCACTTAAAACAGCTCATGTTCTCTACAATTCCCAATATCTGCAAAACAGTAATTAGTTAAATCTCTCTTAGCAAATTGTTACGAAACTTGCAGATAGCAAAGCAGACATATTAAGAGATGATCGTATTAATTAGTCATACTGGAACTTCAACTTTAGAGAACATATTAATTCCCCTGCGAGCATCCATTAGTGCAACATCTTGAGGTGTTGAAACAATCAATGCGCCTATACAACAAACAAATTGTGAGAAAACCCAAATGTAGTTGCTGAACTGAAACTAAAGACTAGAAAGGCCAAAGTAAATTTCTAATCGGGTGCTTCAGGGTAGAAGAGTGAGGAAGTTTATCAATAAAAGCAATTTAGTATGCTTTAAGCGAAAAAGAACAAGAAAAAATAACATCTCATAAGCACTTTATCTTCATTTTCTTCAAGTACCTGATAATTGCAGCCTTTGGGAGACAGTTATATGAGCATCACCAGTACCAGGAGGCATGTCTACCACAAGAATATCAAGATTTCCCCAGTCTACCCCCCTTGTCATTTTCTCTAGAGCACTTGATACCTGCACAAATTCGTTCAAACCAATAAGAAACTACGAATGAAAAACCACACTGTTCTTGCCAGAATTCATCGCTAATAGACTGTACAAACACATTGAGGTCTGATGATAAATGAAGTTATTTAGAGTCCACTCACAGGATGAAAATTCAAGACATTAAGAAATTAACATAATGCCAACAGTTGAAACCTCTGGTCTGTTAATTAACATGACAAGTCACAACTGGCAAAAAAATAAAAACACTTCCAGACTAGTTACCACTTATACCATAGGACCTCTCCAAACAAGTGGGGCATCCTTGTCCACAAGAAGTCCAATCGACATACACTTGACTCCATAGCTCTCTATTGGAATCATTTTTTTCTCTGGTAGAAAAAGATCATAATGTCAATATTCTCCAGCGTGAATTCAAGATTTAATCCAAAGGGTTAAAGCAAGAAATGTATATGCCTAGTAACTCATGCGTAATTTAGTTCAGAACATATTTCTAAACTTGACTGATAAATGCTGAACAAATAATAAACCATATTACCTTTGGTCACTTCTGGCTTTCCTTCAAGCTTCATCATGATAGGAACATTTGGTCCATAGACATCAGCATCAAGCAAACCAATCTTCATTCCACACTTGTTAGAAAGTGCAACTGCCAGATTAACTGCACAGTTCCCACCACTTTCATAAACTAAGCATTGAATTAAACATGATCTAATCAGAGTTCACTAGCAATGCTTCAACTGATGTCGAAAATTATCATCATGAAGCAAAAATTGCTTTAAAAACTTAATGTAATTACATAAAGGACTAATCTTTACACACCCAGTAAGATAAAATGCCCAGAAACTAAGTAAAGTTGAATCCATTTTCAGTATAAGACAATAAGACAAAGAAAGACACGATGATACCTGCAGTGGTGGACTTGCCCACACCGCCTTTACCGGAAGCAACGGCTATGGCATGCTTAACACCCTCAATCCGAAGGTCCTTTTTCACCGCACTGTAACTCCTTACACCGAGCCTCTGAGAGTTCAATCAATCAAAGAAAGATACCTTAACAACAGAAGGGTAAAAAGGATAGTAATTTAGATTCACCCACAAGCAGAGAAGGACTTACAATGAAGTACCTCAGTAGTCCTCTCATCGATTCCAAGCGATGAAACTTCAGTCAGAAATGTTGTATGCGTTTTTTCTCGTTTCCTGGGGTTTTAGTTTCTAGTCGGTTGTGTGTGGCTAATAGGTCGAATAGGCCGAGACATGTACTTTACGGTTCGTTGTTTCTGATACTTTTTACCTTCGTGGTTTGCACTTCGCTTGAAGACTACGAATCTAATTTCTTGATAACTTATTTTCCAATCAGTACTACGTTCACATTCATGAATGAAACGTGGTTCAATGTCATCGTGCTCTATGATTTCTTGAGTCACGAACTATGCAAACACATCATCGACATGCATGGATAATCAATCCAGCACAACTCAAAGGTTTCTACACAACACATCAAGATTTTCATGTTCTCTAACATCGACGTGGACTCTGAGGCATCCCCCAGAGAAACCAACAACGATTCAAGGACATAACTAAAGTCAGATACAATCTAATGAAAAATTCTCAGTGTCGATGAGTAAAAGATTGGTTTGTGTCTTTGGCGTCCTCTTCTTCCTAGAATGTCCATTAACCGAACCAAGTGGCATCCCCCTCTTTTTACGGGGAACCACGGCCTCCACCCCTCCACTAGGGTTGGCAGTTCCCATGCCAGGGGCAACCGCGCCCATATCAAGGGCAGCAGCGCATGAACCAAGGGCAGTCTTGCTCAGACCTAGGGTGGTCTTGCCCACTTTCGGGATTTTTAGCCTTGCAGGTACATTTATAGCTGGAATATCTGATCTCGTGACCTTCGTAATATCAGAGAATAAGTTGGGCATTGAATCCTCCATATTCTAGAGATCGATGATTCGCTTCACTTCCTTCTCCACATGAGAAGTACGGAGATCAAAATGAGAAAACGTGGGAATGCACCAAGACAATTCATGTCGTTCTCGCTGAATATCCATGTTCCTCTCTCCCTCTAAAGACGGGAATACGGTCTCATTAAACTGACAGTCAGGGATTATGGCTTTAAAGAGATCACATGTCAAAGGCTCTAGGTATCGTATAATAGTTGGGGAGTCATATCCAACATAGATACCCAATCGTCGTTTCAGACCTATTTTGGTACACAGTGGTGGTGTAATCGGCACATATACTCAACAATCAAATATGCGCAAATGTGAAATGTCATGCTCATATCCAGGCATGCATAATGCTATGTCGTTGGTGCACACATGGGTGCACAATGTCTAGTAGTGGTGCACACACCTGTGCATGACTCGATAGCTAATGCACAACAACATCCAACAACTTTGGCAATGCTCAGCAACCAATGCACAACAGGTGCATGGCGCTCGGTAGCACTTGATGGTTCTCAACAGCCAGTGCATGGCACTCGGCAGCTAGTGCATAGTGCCCGACAGCTGTCAGTAGCACCCGGTAGCTGTCAGCAGCGCCCGACAACTTGTGCATACAGATGTGCACAGCGCTCAATAGCGACTGACAACTCTCGACAGCTAGCACTTGGTGCCAGCAGCTAAGTACACGACGCATATAAGCCATAAACAATGTTATACCTGACGTCGAATCTCCATTGGAGAGACTTAGAGCTACATTTTTAGGTCATATTTGACAAAGGATAATGTCATTAACATACATATCGAACATGTGAAACAAGGACATCAAAATTTATCATTAATAACACTTAAAATGGTTCTTCACCACAATCCTGAATAAGTTGTCCAAAAACAACCGAACTAACCATGACATTCTAACTGTGCCTTATTACATTTTTTAAATAGGGAGAAGATTAAGACAAAACAGAGTGAGTGCACGACATCAAAAGTCAGCAACATCCAAGACGAGGGTTGATTCCTGAAAATCTGCAACCGTGAGATTGATGTTTGTCTCTACATCCATATTCTCCGTACAATTATCCTCTAGGGACTATTAAACACTACGTCATTTTTGCTATCACACGACACAGATCAGACGACAGAATATTGTTTTACTGTCGTCTGATATATTTTTATGATAGACATTTAAAATTCTGTGGTCTGAATATATCGACCCACAGATAGTGAAAATTAGAGTGTTCATGGGACTACATAAATCTATGGTCTTAAAAACCAAAAAATTTGTGTCTGATTATGTGTTTTTTTATTAAAAACAAGAGAGTTTATGCCGGATCGTGTGTTTTGAGACTACAAAAATCTATCATCTGTGTGAAACGGTTTTTTTGGCGTATATGCATTGTCTCAATCCTGTCGAAAATTTTCGCTCTCTCGATTAAACTCGCGCTCACTAATCCCGCTCATTCTCAACCCTAAACTGAAACCTCTCTTCCACACAACGCCCTCAAACCAAATTATTTCTCTCGATCTCTCTCTCTCTCTTGGGCAGGGCAAACTAAAAACCCAACACCTCAAACCCCCAAATCGACTTCTCCGACGAAACTTGTGGCTTCTGAAGGTAATCCATCATTCCTATCTTTGATTTCCCTCCATCTGAGTTTTGACTCTCAATCTAGAGCTCTAATTGTTCTTCCCTGTCTCTTCTGTAATTCTGGGTTTCTCTCGTTGTTGATCTCCTTCTCGACGTCATGATCTACAACTAGAGCTCGGAGAACCGCCGCAGCTAGACGCCGCTCGATCTTGGAGCAGCATGGCGAGACCTTCGACGAGTCCGACCCAATCCGACATGTCCAAGTCCTCGGACTGTCTCCGTGAGCTGCAGGACCAGTTCGTCTAAGTCCTCGGCTCCTTCGCTCGCTTTGCTTTCAGGTGAGTACTCACTCTGGTTTTGTTGCTTTATCGCAATTCGATCTTTGTGATGGGTTATAGTTGACTGGTTTTGGTATTGTAGGTAGAGCTTGGAGGAGATGAGGTGGCGATTCGAGATTTTCACCGAGAACAAGAAGCTGATTTGATCTACCAACAGGAAGGGATTGTCTTACAAGCTCCAATGAGGGATTGGTGAATAATTTTTCTTCTTCTAAGAAACAGGGAGGAAGAAATGGGGTTCTGGCGAGAGTGATAGGGAGGAAAGGAAGGGTTTCTTAGATCTTTGTTCAATCTTGGGATAGCTGAAGCTACAATTCACAGGTAGGGAATTTAAGGGTTGGTTTTATTTAAGACTTTTGAGTTTCTGTTTATAGACTTTTGATGAAATTTTCATAAACACAGAGATATGGTTTTGCATGTTGGAAATAGTTTAGGATCTGTGGTGTTTTTAGGCTAAAAAGATAGAGTAAACTGAATGATTTGAATAAAAAGATTTAGTTTCTATTTGGTACTTATTTGTCTAGGCTGTTTGTGTTCTATTTTGATTGACTTCTTGTATTTCCACTATCTGAATTAGCTCAACTACCTTTTCAATTGTTCTAACTCAATTGCATTTGTAGAAATTTGCTGGCATGGGAGGCGATGGTGCACCAGGTGACATTGATTGTTTATATGAGTTCATTCTCTCTTTCATTGTTATTCTGTTGCTCTGAGTTTACACCTGTACAGATATATATATATATATATATATATATATATATATATGCAGGTTTGAAAGTTATGTTTTTTCATTTCATCAATTATGTTTATTGCATTGGTTTCTGATCAAGGAAACTATGTGTCTGCTTGCAGAGTAGATTATCATTTAAGGTGTTGTTAATTGTGAAGCTAATACTCACATTTCAGGTTGGTTTGTCTATAATTCTTTCCCTTTATGTCCTCTACTTTTTTTTGTTTTTTTGTTTTATGATTTCATACTTATATATAGATATAGATATATAAATCTCTTTATGTCTATGTATTCTACTTGCATAGTAGCTTATTCTAATATGATCTTCACCAGGATTTGGTAGGGTTTGATGAGAGAGTGTGTTAGGATGATGAGAGTTCCATTGATGGCTCCTTCAACCTAACAAAGAAACCAAAAGAGGTTAACTCTTAATCACTATTTTTTGCCATTATTTCTATAAATGGTTATAGAAATTTATATTCGAAGTACTCTTAATCATAATTTATTGTTTTCTAATTACATTGAAGGTATGTAGGAACTATGGCTCAAAAGCTGAGTTCCACTTCTCATGATCTATAATTTATACAAGGATTTCAGGTCCTAGTGATAAGACTTGCAACGCTTGAGAGGGGAACATATATACTTAACAAATACATTTTGGGTGAGTTACTATGTTATTATTATAGTGATGTAGGTGAATTGAAATTTCTAACCTTAGTGCTAAACTAGAATGATGTATATATCAACTGAGATAAAGTGTAAGATGTCTACTTATCCTTTATTAATAGTGTTGCTTGTCTATGAGATCTCTTATAAACTATAGACCATATAACTAATAACTATTGCTTAGTGCTAAACTAGAATGACGTATACAACAACTGAGATATAGTGTAGGACGCCAACTTATTCCTTTATTAATAATGTTGTTATCTATGAGATCTCTTATGTGGAAGTGGAACTATATTGATACTTTCTGGTGTCACTTTTCCTTTTTGAAGTTCTTAGAAAAGAGAGAATGTGAATATGAAGCAGAGACTGTTCTGAAATTTCACAAGGTAAATTTGATAGTGTGTGTTTTAAGTAATTTTGATGGATATTATATTTGTGTATCTGTCTATACACATATATATGTGACAGGTTCTCTGAATCGAGTGGCCAAGTATTTTTTGTAGGTTTTGTGCATTATGGTTCTAGTCTAAGTATCAGACTTCATTAGTCTATGACAACCACTCAGTCTTTAAAATTTGTGTTACCAACTATCTGAAAGTAGTTTTAGTATAAAACAAACTGAAGAGTACCAATATAAGCAAGTGTCTGAAATTTGTATTGGTTTTTGTATATAATAATTTGAAAATACTAGTGCATGTTTCTGGATATTCAACATGTTGGTGTGTCTGTGGCTATGCATTCAATATGTTAATTGTCTATGGTTTGGTTTATGTGTTTTTAAGAAAAACTTGTTGATACTGAGTTTGGCAGGAGACTAAGTGGTGGATACTGAGTTTCTATGAAGAAGGTATCAAAGTACACGATTGCAGTTAGAAGAATTTATGCACTCTTAAAGTACACCTATCCTTGTAGTTGCTAGTATTTGGTTTGATGTCTCTTTTATGTAGCTTATAGGTCTCTTTGGAACAAGTATCTCTTTGTAAATTATGTTGGTTTTGGCAATGAGAGTGAAATTAAATTTCTATATAGTTTGTGCAAATTCTTTTGCTGATGATATCCAAATCAAAATCAAGCAACAGATAGACCCATAGATTATAATGTTTCTATATCTTTCAGACGACATTTATATGTCGACCTAAAGTAAAAGAATATAATAGTGTATGTCGTCTGGCATAAATAATATACGATAGACAAGCGACGTTTGAATTGGTGTGAGATGACATAGAAAATAATGTGTATGTTGTCTGAGATTATATCAGACGACAGACAAGTGACGTTAGAATCAGTTCAGATGAGAGACAGATGAAATCATTTGTAGATTCATTAGTCTTCTAACGACAGTTTGCTATCGTTGTAACTCTTTCTAACGATAGATTTATTTTTTGCGTTACGAACTTGGATTTCAAGAAATGACATTCTGTCTGTCGTATGACCTTTTTCAAACGACAGATTTCATCTGTCGACTGATTGTTTATCAGATGACAGGTTGATAGACGACACGTAAAAAAATATCAGACGACGGGCCCGTCTTCTGAAGGCAAAATAGGTGTAGTGATTTGTACTTCTTGTATGTAGCCACAACATGGAGAGGAGCACATCATTGCTTCATCTAGTGGTCTAAGGACCCACACCGATGGCATTGGCTCGCTCTAGCACTAATAGGCTTCGCATGTTTCAGAACCGGTTTGGGAGCACCACCCTTAGAGCCGGGTGCATCAATCTCTCTCTCCCAGACATTGGAGCGGCCTCTAGAGACACTCTTCCATTTTCGAGTGCCACCCCATGAGCTTTTCTCACGAACTTAAGGTTTAGGACGATCTCTTCCTCTAAGTTTAGGAACTTTCCCACTCTTGGCCATGTTATAGTTATTTTCTAGAGCCTTAAGTGTCCCAATAGGTCTTATATTATTTTGATCCAAGACCTTATAATCTTTTTCTTCTGTCAGCAGCTGAGTCATAAGGGAACTGAACATCTTTGTCATGTCACTCTTATAATCGAGGCGATACTGCTTCATCAGTACGCTTGTTGCTCGAGGTAAAGTGAGAAATGTTTTCTCGATGAGATCATCGCCAGATTTGTGTATTCAACAGAACTTAAGGCGAGCTCGCAGGCCCAGTACGTCCTTGTGGTACTCCTCCACAGTGGTGTAATCCAACAGCCGCAAGTTATCTCACTGCGCTTACAGCTCCGGTAAAAGAGCTACATGGATATTACCGAACCGATCTACCAAAGCATCTCACGACTCTTGAGGTTCATCAATGTCCTGATACTGCCACCTCAATGTGGGGTCAAGATGTCGACGCATGAACATCAAAGTTTTAGACTTAATCTTAAGGTAGGATGAGGTTCATCATCTTTAGGAGGAACAATGCCATTTGTGTAATCTTTGTCAATGAAAGTCTGCTTGACATCCAACACCCGACGATGGTACTTTTTACCCTGGGGTCCAGAATATCAAATTCCACGTAAGAGCTATCCATAAGTGTCACATCCCGATCCTAGAATTATTTTACGGTTGGTTACTTTGGTCTTTTACCATTTAAAGTGACCGTTTAACCGTACAATGATGGTAAAGTTGACTTTTTGGTAAGTCAAGAATTTGGGAAAACTTCCTTCTTGAAAGTTGTAGAGGGCGTCGTTACGAGTTCGGGGACACGTAGCACGCTCAAATCGGAGTTCGTATGAGAAAGTTATGAACAAAAGTATAAAGTTACTGTGCGGTAAAACGGCTATATATAGGAGTTACCGGGGTGAAAAATCAGATTTTTCACCCGGCTCTCTCTCCTCTCCCCCGACGGGAAACGCTGCCGGAGCTTCCGGCCGTCACCGCGCCGCCGTCCGGCCACCCCAGGCCGCCGCACCGGTCTCAAAATGACCGCCTCCAAGTCTATTTCATTCCAAGGTAAGCTTTCCGACCTAACTCGCCGTAAATCGGGAGAAATTCCGGTTTGTTCTTCAAGTGTACAGTGTTTGTTCTTGATCTGATTTCTCCCTCCCTAGATCACCATTTGTTGAGTTCTTTATATGTTTAGGATGAATTTTAGGTGTACTACAATCCCCTAGAATTTGGTAGCTTGATTCGAAGTGTGTTGGAAGAATTGAGGATTTGAAGTTTTGAAGTGTAATTTTTCGGGGTCTACTGTTCATCGAGTTTTTGACCTAGTTAGAGACCGAATTGGCCTTCGAGTTGAACTAAAAAGTTGTCCCAAATGATGAGACGAAGCTACTGGTAAAATTTGGTGGCGATCCGAGGTCGCCGGAATTTTAGCCGGCGGAGCTAGCGGCGGTGCCGTCACTTTTTGGGCAGTTTTTCATGCCCATTAATTAGTACATATTGTGAGGAGTCTATGGTTAAAATTTGGTAATTTTTGGAGGAGTTTTGGTTAGGTTTTGGAATTTTCTAGTTAAGTATTATTGGCGGATAATTAAATATTATTCCGACCATCGATTATTGCCGGGTAAGGTTTAAGGATTATTTTAAGGACTCCTGAGGTATTGGTGAAGTGGTTGAATGGGTGTCCATAGTAATTCCACGAATTATTATGTATGAACCTAATGTCAAGTGAATTATTAAAGGAAGTCAAAAAGGTTAAAGTGCCATAAAAAGGAAATTGGTCAACACGTGGTCAAATAGGAATTCCTGGTCAAACTAGGAAAAGACCAAGTCAACTGTGAATGACTAATATATTGGTTTATTTGTACAGTCTCTGGTCGGACGTGAGACGGGCTCGACTTCGTGGTTAGTTCGAGGGTTTCGCTCGAGGAACTTTCCGAGCAGGAAGAAGGTCGCGATGAGTACTGTGAGTGGACCTTTGATTTAAATTAAATTGCATGCTTTATACTTTAATTGGTTTCTCCTGCATATATATGATTTCCTCTATTTATATGTTTTACGGTGATTTGGGAAAAAAGGGATTTAAGGATTTCAAAGGCAAACAAATCGGGAAAGAGGTTCATACCCATCCCGTGATTTTAAAGGATTTTTCCCGGGGTATGGTTTTATTGATTATCACCGTTTTGGGAATATGGAGGGGGATGTTTTTAAAGGAGAAATTTGGCTCACGGATTTTAAAGGGGTTTTCGATTTATTGTTTCCACGAGGTTTTACGAGGTCTTACAGGTTTTACAGGTTTTAAAGGGATTTTTGAAAAAGGGAAAAGGGAAAAGGATATAAGGATTGTTTGCTAGCATGGACCCTCTCCAGTTAGAGCGGGTACCATCTTCTGGATAGAGCAGGTCAGGGACCTTCTCCGGTAGAGCTGGTCATTTGACCTTCCCGGATAGAGCAGGTCAGGGACCCTCTTCGGTAGAGCGGGTCATTAGACCTTCCCGAATAGAGCAGGTCGGTTTTCTCGTGGATGAGGTTAATACCCCACATAATTGTTTATATTTTGAGCCAAGACATTGTTTATGTTTTACCTGCATGCGGATTTTCCTAGGAAAACTTAGAGGGAGAACATTAAAGGAATAAGAGCTTTTAAGTTTTATTTTTGTCCACTCACCCTGACAGTTTTCAATGTTTCTCCCCTGGGCCCTTCGTTTTCAAATGCCCAGTGGTGCATGGTTCTCGAGCGGAGGTCGTGCGCGTACATGAGTCGAGGCATAGTCGATCAATCCGTTGCTGCTTGAAATTCTTTAGGGTAATTATCTTAGTAGACTGCTCTGACTAACCCAGTATAGCTAATTAAGTAGGTTAGGGAGCAGGATGCCTTCATGAGTTAGGGTTTGTTGTAGATACTCATGGAAGTGCTGAGTATGTTGTAGGAAGGGTTGGCCATTTCAAGGGGGTTTCGGTAAGAAGTTCCCTTGGGGTGGTCCTCGCAGGATTTACTTCGAGTTAAAGGGATTTAACTCGGGGTGGGTCTTGACAATAAGGCTCTGCATACACAAATTCAAGCAAGTTAGTTCTTTGAGACCAGGTGGTTTTGATGCTTAAATATAGGCTAACATTGATCCTACACAACGCGGATTGACACATGCAACCCCTTTAATAGCATAACAATAAACCGGTGTTGGATAATACACAACGCGGACCTAAGAACATGAATTGGTGCACGATGCTTGGCAGCAGTGCACGCCAGAGCGCGGCGCTCAGTAGCTGGTGCTCGACAGCGTTTGCAGTACTTGACACCAGCCCCAACACTTCGTAGCTGGTGTTTGACAACGCTCTACAACTAGTGCTTAGTACTCGATAGCTGGTGATCGATAGTGCTCGGAAACGCTCAGTAGCTATCAGCAATCAGCGTTAGGCAGCTGGTGCTCCATAGTGCTCGGCAGTTAGCACTCGACAGCTGGTGCTCGATAGCGCTCGACAGCTGCACTCAACAACGCTTAGCAGCTATTGGCAACTGGCGTACAACAACGGTTATGCAACAACATCAACACATGTGTCAGCACACAACGCTCGGCAGTTGAGCACAACGACAAACAACTAGGCTTGCGGTGCCGGCAACTAGCTTTAGGGTTTTTGATAATAACCTGCAAATTCACCGACCAAGCATAAAAATGAAGTAGAAAAAGAAAGGAAGTGACTTTATCCACCCCGATATTATTTGAACTTGAAAAGTTTTAAGATTTCAAGAAATATACCCTTGTCGAATTGAAGCTTCACAAACTTAAAGAATCTCGAGACAAGGCTATGAGGAGCAGCATCAGTGATGTGCGGCAGTAGCAGGGGTGTGCGGCGGCAGCAAGGGAGGTGTGACGACAACAACGATGTGCGGCGCCAGCATGGGAGGTGCAGCTGAGTGGCAGCCGATCCAAGAGAATAACCCTAACCGATTTGGGCTTTTTTGTTTTTTTTCTTTGTCTAGGGTTGGTTTTTTGGACCTTAATATTACGTGTCATTCCCGGCTGCTTAAAAGTAAGATCTCAGAGGCTTCTAGTTTGGCCCTTTATTTGCTTCCAAACAAATCTGGACAGTTGGTTCTCAACGGCCACACCAGTCACGCCAAGGACCTCCTCGTAATTCCGCGTCTTTCCTTTTATTTCTTCTTGAATTTTCACTTTTAATCCATGGTCTCATTTGGTTCCTCCTTCACTTTTTTTGTTCCTCCATCAACATCAATCATCAAGCTCCACCACACCAGGTACACACATTTCCTCTCTCTTCTTCTTTGGGTTCTGTTTTTTATCTTTCCTCCAGCATTGTGTTATCATTATCTGCACACCCAAATAAAGCTGTAAAGTTTCAATCTTTTAATCTGTTTCTGAAATGGCAATCTGCATTGCATTGTGTTCGATCATGAACAATATGTTCAAGCTTTTACATTTTATTTAGATTGTGGGATGAAATTGGTACGAAGGCAATCGTTTGTTTGCATGAAGAATTAGAATTCGGAAACAAGTTTGTTGCTTTGTTCATGAATCAGAGGTAATTGGGGGGGTGCTGAACTGAATCTGGGTTCGGTTTTGTTACATTGATTAGGTTAGGTTTTCATTTAAGTTTATTGATGTGAGTTGGTGATTGGTGTTATATCAAACAGTTGGGATGGTTAGTAGCTAAGATGCTTGTTAATAATGCATAATTGGGTGTGGTGTAGCATTGATTTTGTTTATTGTTTTCAATTCCTTCTTGTGTTCTGCTAGCTTAACTGAAATTGATTTGTTATTTTGATGTTCCTGATTGCTTAATTGGTTCTTTTTCGGGCCTGGATTGAAGATGGAAGGCCAAAGTTTGAGTTGTGGGGATAGGAGTGATGTACTTGAGTTTGCCAATTGGAAGAGCATGAGATTGTAGAGCTGTTTCAGAGGGAGATGGCAGCAAAGGGGAAGTCATCAGTAGATGTGCAGATGAATTTTCAGGGGTTTATAGCCATTCTAACGTCTGCAGCATGTGAATGGTTTTTGATATTTCTTCTGCTAGTTGATGCAGTGTTATCCTATCTGCTGACTAAGTTTGCGGTATATTGTGATCTGCAAACGCCTTGTATCGTGTGCTCAAGATTTGAACATATTACTGGCAAGGAAAGCTCTCAACTTTACAAGGAACTACTTTGCAGCAACCACATATCAAAGCTTACATCTTGGATAGCCAGTCATAATTACGGTAAGGAAAGTGGCAATGAAGATTACTTCTTTCCTTTCACCACAAGGGACTACTCCAACCAAGACATGCATATGTTTTCATATGGTAATTCGGTATCAGATATTGAAAGTTCTGGTCTTCGGAGGAGTGTGCATGGCAGAAGTCGTGTTCATAGTTCTGTGGATGTAGGTCAATGGTCTTGTTGCTCTAGTCCTTGGGGACGTAGAGGAAATCCCAAAGGACCTAAACTCAAATCATCTGGGAAAAAACATCCCAAGCCTAATATTCCTTTGCCACGTTTGCCAAACCGTAGCCGTTCAAATAGAGACCAGGATAGTTCAAAGAAGATCAGGGACAAGTCTTCGGCGTCAGCTACTAGTCGTGCTGCAAAAGTAGGAGTTGGTCCCTTGTCTTATGTAGGATACAGTGAATTGAATCTCTTTTCTGATACTGACTCAGAGTCTCTTTGTACTGATGGGGATGATGGAAGCAATGTATCCAGTGCAAGTCATGAGCCGAAGATGGAAGGTTCAAAACGTACTTCACGATATCGGCCTAAAGCACCACCAAATGGTTTGAAGTCAAGAAGGCATGGAAATCGGTCCTCCAAACCCAAGCGGTCACTATCAGAACCTTGGCCTGTTTTTAGGAAATCCTCTGATGTAAAATATTTGGGTTCTGATAATGAATTTGAGACTGGCTTCCTTGAGCTTAACTACCAGCAATCCAATCGGAAGTCCAACCCCTCTGCATTACCTGAACTCATTTCACCGGATGACGTCTTTTCGTCACCCAGTGTACAAGAAAAGGGTACGTACAACTTTCTCTCATTTCCAATTCATTTCTGTTGATTGCGTATGATGGCACTCATTAGATAAAGTATTGTCAGATGAATCTAATTAATTTTTGACTCTGTATATGCCTGCAAACGAGCACGCTCTGCACTTATGCATGTCATTAATAATAATTTCATAATGCCTTTTAGCAGATATTAATGGGACAAATGACTTTGGATTTGCATCTTTCAATAAGAATGTCGAACTTCTGAAGTCTGTTTGTGCAAAAGATGGAGCATCTGATAAAAATGATTCAGTTTCTATAAAATCAAACCATAATAATGTAAATGCTATGTCTGAGTCAGAGGAAAGTGCCAGGGAAAAGGATTCTTTTGGTATTATTACAGAAGCTGCTCATATAAAACCAAGCCATAGTAATGTAGATGCTGTGTCCAAGTCACAGGGAAGTGTTCAGGGACGAGATTCATCAGGTATTACTACAGAAGCACTTAGAAGTTCAAACCAAAATGCTATGTCTGAGTCGGAAGGAATTGGCAAAGAAAGAGATTCATCAGGTATTACTACAGATGCACTTAGAGGCCCAAACCACAGTAATTTACATGCTATGTCTGAGAAAATGGAACTGTTAGCTCAGCAGGACTATTCTGCTCGGGAGATTGAGTTCTCACCAAAGAATACAAGTGCTAAAGTAGATGGTTATCTGGGTGAAAAACAGACAACTGATGCTTCCAGCTCTAATACAAACCCGATGCTTCACTCGTCAGCTTCAGTAGAATCGGGTCTCGAATCGCTGGATGGAGGCCTTGTCAGTGAAATTGAAGGTGAAAGTATAGTTGATCGGTTAAAACGACAGATCGAGTATGATAGGAAATGCATAAAGGAGCTGTACAAGGAATTGGAGGAAGAAAGGAGTGCCGCTGCAATTGCTGCAAATCAGGCAATGGCCATGATCACAAAGCTCCAAGAAGAGAAAGCTGCATTCCAGATGGAGGCCCTTCACTACTTAAGAATGTTGGAAGAGCAGGCTGAGTTTGATGTAGAGGCACTGGAGAAAGCCAATGATCTCCTGGCTGAAAAGGAGAAAGAGATACAGGACTTGGAAGCAGAGCTAGAGTTTTCTAAGTTAGACTTCCAAAATGAATCAATGATGGAGAATCTAAATGACAGAAATTCTGATTTAGTGGGTGGGAGTGACCTGGTGGAGAGTACTGTTATGCCTGGTGTGAATAACGATCTCACTGTTACTTGCAACTCAATGGCTACTGAGGTACCGATAGTCAGTAACCAGCATCCTTTTCCTGAAACTACTCTTCTAGAGTTTGAAGATGAAAAACTGTACGTTACAAATTGTTTGAAGAGCTTGGAGAGGAAGCTTTCTGAATTACACAGTAGGGAAGCTTCCTCCAAAATGCTTAATGGTGATGAAAATCAAGCAGAGTCTCCTAGAAAAGAGAGGAGTTTATTAAATGATGGGCAAAATCAAGAAGAGACTCCTAGGAAGGAGATGAGTGAATTATATGGTCAGCTAGAAGAGAATGTTCTACATGGGCAAAAAGATTTACATATGTCTAACGGTAGCTCTGCTGCTCAAGAAGGGAAAACTGATTGTGATGGTGGAGCTGATTTTAAATGTAAAGAAGCCAATAATGATTCTGGTTTCCATGGGGAAAAAGATATCTTTGATCCTAGAGAAATGGATATGGTTATTCTGGAAAATGAGATCTCAGACCTTAATGATAGGTTGGAGGCACTTGAGACTGATCATGATTTTCTTGAGCACATGGTCTACTCTCTTCAAAATGGTGCGGAAGGACTACGATTTGTTCGAGAGATAGCTCAGCGGCTACAAGAGTTGCGGAAGATAGGGAGGGGTTTCAGATGATGGTCTGCTCCCTAACTTAAAATACGTCGTAAGCATGGTATGAAGGATATGGATATGTATTTTTCTTTCTGCTTACATTTTCCTACATTTGTCTGACCATCCATCCAATTTGTCACAGCTAAATTAAAGGCAGAAATCAAAGCATATACGGAAAATCTTGATCAGCAAGCACTTGGGTGCAAGAAATGGTTTTTTCAGTGACCTGAAAACCTTGAAAAATCAAAACGATTTTATGTACAGGTACGGGGTACCTGCAAAAACTGTTGGAAGGAATCAATGATCTATACTAGGGCATAGTGTATCATCTTAGAAGTACAATTTCCATCATTCTTTCCACTTGTGGGTCAATTCTTTCTATCATATTTGTTTGATTTGAGAGCTGGCAGGTTTTTAAGGCTTTACTTTATCGATTTCTGATCGAGGTCAATTCTTTCTATCATATTTGTACAATTTTCTCAGGTCTGCCTCTGCTATCAGAGCCAAACCACATACATTGTAAATTTAAATAGATCTCGTATAGTTTGTTTAGAGAGTTTACTCCCTAGTTTTTTTTATCAAACGAACAATTGTGCTACAATACTGTGAGTCGAACTCACAATCTCTCACTTACTGAGGAATGAGACCAATTGGTACCGGGCGTTTACTCTCTAGTTTGTTTTTTTTGCAAATGATTGTGTATAGAATACTTGGATTGTCTCTATGGAAGGAATGTGTTCAGCTGCTGCATTCCTCATTTAGTATGATTCTCAAGACAAGAGTCTGTCTGCCCACAGCACCCACTGCATTTTTTAATGCTTTAGCAGTCCAGAACTTAGGGTAAAGAAAACTTGTTTCTTCATCTGTACGCAAACCAGATGATGCAGACCAATACGAGACTTGGTTACTACTCCACAAGTCGACAGTTTTACTGCAGTATTTCATGCCAATATATGGACAATTGTCATCAGAATTCAGAAAGTCACGCCTCCTCTTCATTCATGATTTGATGCTCTCTTTATCATTGCACATTAAGTTCGAAAAGAGTTTGAAACATCAGAATAAACTTAGCGTCTTACTAAATAGGACTTAGTTTACTTGCTAGCGAAAGCTAACAATTGTTTCTCTAGATAGTTTGAGAAGTACGATATTGACACTGACATCAAACTATCAAAGCTATAAAACCCTAAAATGCATACTAAGCGTGCACTCAAAGTAAACATGAAAAGAATTCATCAATGAAGAAGTAAACCAAATCTCATATTGGATTAAAAGAAACTAAAACCAAATATCAAATCATCATGTAGTTTATGTATAGGGCTTCAAGCAGCCTCTAACTAAGGAAAACTAAATAACATAATAATAAAGATTAATGCAGAAGAATGGGGAGGATGAGAGGAGGAAGAAGAAAAAAGAAGAAAAGTCGACGCCATCAAAGATGATAATGTATGATTTTTATGATGCTTCTTTCAACCAATCCTTCTTGATTAGGGTTTTCTTAGACTGATAGAATTGTTCCAACTCATTTAATTCTTCATAATCAACTTCACATTAAGGTAATAAGTTGGAATATGAAGTGCAAACACGTCTATGAGCTTCTTGGTGTGACTTTGGCCTCAAAACACAATTCCCGTTAAAAATCAGATTCGCAAGCAGATTGACCTTTTGGAACTTAATTGGCCATAACTTCCTCTAGAAAAAATGTTATCCATGAAAGATGACATCCGTAGGTTTTCATTGATATAAGACTCATCATCTGGTTCTTCTTGAGCTGCCATCAGGGTTCTGTCGAAGTTGGCTGACTTTCATTGACAGATTTATGAATGTTGTTTTCCAATGCCTCTTTTCCATCTTTTCTTTTTATTTGCTTCAAAACACCTAGAAAACAAAGAAACAAATTAAATAACTAGAAAACAAACCAAACAAACAAAGTAAGTATAAGAGATTTTGATACAAAAATGTATAATTATGCACCTATTAACATCTCCTCCAAATCAAATTAAGATTGCTGCCATCACCAACCTAACCTTGGTTTATAGTTTGTTTCTTACCTCTGCGGCACCAGCTCTCCTCTTCGAATGGGTGAGCAAATAAATGAGGAGATTGAGGAAGAGGAGGTTGAGGTAGGGCGATCCATTCGACGAGGAGGCAGAGCTAAGTTGACGCTTTGAGGCAGAAGGAAGAGTGAGTCGATTCAAAATGTGCTTAAGTCTTTCTTATTACCAAACGACCTCATTTTGATGTCTGAAAAAAAAACAAGACGCATCCACCTTGCGCAGTGTCTAGGCGTCCTAGCCAGCAAGACTGAGGCTGTAGAATGCCCGTCTCAAGCCTTTTGCGCCTTCAATGCCTTTTAAAACATTGGTTTTCACAATCATATATATATATATATATATATATATATATGAGATTCATGATCAGCTCAATCGGCGTTGAAAGCTGATCCCAGTACTGGCTGGTATTCCGGTGACATCCATATGTGATGATTCAACAATGTTAATTTGGTGACTTCTCGTACTTCTCTTTTAAAAAATATCCCAGCATAATCGACATTTGCCTATGTTCAATTCCATGATGATGTGCGGACTGCAACAAAAAAACAAGATCCCTGCTGATCAGTTGGTTCCAATTGTTAAATAAAAGGGAATCGAAGAACATGCATGAACAATTCTTATCACCGTACACTAATGTTCTAGACTACGTACATACGGTAGCTATATTCCCCAATTACGTCTCAACTACGTACCCTGTACGTGACTGTCCCTTCATCTATGCCCTATTTTTCCGGGAACATTCACGCTCGACGCATCAAATATAAATGTCGAAAATGCTATACCTGTAAGCATGTATGCTGCACTTCAAGATATGTACACCCCATCTTGTTGAAGTTAATAGAGCTTTCGTCTTTATTTTACAGCATTTCTATCACATTCTTACTTGCATGAGACGGCCTCAAGGGAGAGGTTTGGAGTTGGCAAGAAAGCATTTAGCCTTCTGCAAATTAGAATTACAATGCATGCTCAACTCTTTGGAGTTCCTTAGATCTAATTCTCTTGGAACGCTTGAAGGAAGTATAGAAGATGAAACTACTGCTTCTGGTTGCCAAGCAATTTGATTCGATGCTACTTTAAACTGTAGAATATCTGCTCCAACACCACCACGCGCAATAAAAATTCTTAGTTGGAAAAAGGCAAGTATTCTATAATTGCTACTAATGGTAATTGTACCGTACTAACATTGTTCTAATTCTTTTTCTTTTTTGCAATTCGTGATGCCAGGCTATTGAATATTTTATGAAACTTCTTCACGATCTGGATGTCATATTGGAACCATCTCTAGAAAGTGTTCTACACTTCGTGGTTGAATTTCAAAAATCTTTGTCTGATTTAGTAACAAGAACTCATCTTCAGGTTGGTTTATTCAATCTTTCATTCGTTTCTCTTTATTGTATATACGGTATCTGTTACGATGGCTTTAGGAAAGGTTTCGGTAACATAGCTTTTCACACATTTATCTGTACCTTTTCAGGAAAACTTTATTGTATCCTACATCGTTAATCTTCACATTTCGTAAATCTTCACAGTTCTGTTATTTCTCTGAATTACTGACCATGAGTACTGGCAGCGTCTGCTGGTTGAAGATGGGAAACTCTATGGCCGGGATCCTGTATTTGGTGTTATTACCAGAGCTGCGGCTGTCTGTGTGTGTGACAGGTTCTCTGAAATGGCTAAGTTAGAGCATTTCCTTTCAATATTCAATTCAGCTCACAGGTTTGTGTCATCTCTTTTTTTTCATGATCCTTTTAGATCTTATGCTTTCATATATATCACGAAAATAAATGAAGTTGCATTAAGATGGCATAAACTCTTTCTGATATTTGTTTCTTATGGTTCATACTCTTACATGCCTTTTAATTATCCCTCAAATATATATAATTCTTGATTAGTTGTGAATTCTAAGTTCTAAATTTTGATTGGATTGAAATCTGGTTACTTAATAGTTAAATTATTGCAGTGTTTGTAATCCAAAACTTGAAACTAGTACTTAACACCAAAATATAAGACATTTCAATTTCAGTAGTAGCTCTGTATGTTTAGGATGTCAGGTCCATGTAATTGTTAGGTTTAGAAATATGCAGCAAACAGTTATGAACACCAAACTTGATGTATTGTGCAGGTTATCAGTATCGAAGTAAAGATGCAGCAAAGGGTTGAGCTGATGGAGTCTTGATCTTTATATATTAATGATGGGTGCACCTGTAAATTTGAGTTGATTCATTGTATTATAAATTTTAAAAACAATACAAGAATTAAAGGTGCCTACTGATAACTTTTTTTTTATTATAATCTCACAAATTTGCCAGTGATAACAGTGTATTACAGAGCCACTATTATCAGTGTGTTTAGATTCTGGCTTTACCTAGGGTGAAGAGATTCCACTGATGTTTTTTCAGTCCCTAATGTCACAATAGAACATGCTATATAGGGGACTGATACCCTAATAGTAGCTACAAAGGTGCTATTAAGAAGGTTCTATTGAGAAGGTTCTATTGAGATTTCACTGATAGAGATTACTAGTCCACAATAGAGACCAATCTCTATCAGTCCCTAACGGGGAAAATTCTTGTGAATACTATACTGATCGATGGAGCTGCATGCCACGCGTTTATTTTGACTTGGTTGCTAGAGGCATTTTCTCATGCAAACCCTTAATTAAACCGACACCGCCTTCTTTAGTTGGGAATGAGCTGGCCAGGTTTGTGTTATTGACTTATATTATATAGAAGTTTCAGTTATTCAATTCGCTGTCGTTGTAACTTTTAAGTTCCACAGCTCTATATATATGAATTCATACTGTACTTTCCATGAAGCTAGCTTCTAGTTGATAGAGCCAGAACTTTTGCTACGTCGAAAACGTATTGAGATTCAGTGAAGTGGAGGACCTCTTCCTCTGTTTGCCAGAAGATTACAAACTTGGTTTTAATTTGCTGGGTGATGCATATGTAGGGAATGACAGAGTGCCGACATTAATTTATATATACCTCTTTAATTTCCTAGGTATTTTCTTGTACTCGTTTGTAGGTATCTTATATATCTCTATCCGCTGGAACATAGATTTCCTCATTGAAGAAGCGTGAGCAACACCTCAGAAATAAGGTTTCCCCCATTTCTCTCTAGCTTGCCTCCCGGCTCGGCCTCAGTTCTGATTTCCCAACATCACCTGTAAATAGTTGCCAAATCCGAACCTTCTCTGTTTTGCTAGCGCATCAAACCAATGTGTAATCTGAAGAACAAAACCCTCCTGATCGTTAAACTAGTGGTGGTTTCCTTGTTGGTCATTCTTGCAGTTGCAGCAGGTAGACCTTTAGAACACAGCAGCAGCAGTGGCAGGATGATGAAACAGATGACCGCTACTAGTTCTGCTGTGAAATCAAAAGCGAAGGCGGCGGCATCTTCTCCATTTTTCAATCCGCAGGATAAAGGGGACGTGCCGTCTGGTGGCTCCAACTCATGTACCAACGTCCCAAAACCCGGCAACGGCCACTGCTAGTTGAAAATGGATGATTGAAGCTCTCAAGACACGAACAAGCCCGATCAAGTCCATCAATATTTTAAATGAGTTGTTAGAGATGCTCTTACGGGTGACACTTTCAGTGAAGCTGTCTCTAGTCTCAACTCTCAATGTATCACAAATCATAAGAGAGAACAAGATTTCCATGTAATTACTTTGGAGTGAGATGGACAACAAAACTTGATGAACAAGCAAAATCTATCTCCTGGAGAAGAATTTGTAGCTATCTTTCCGAAATTAAGAAGTTGCATTAGATGTCTCACTAATGTTCTCGTTGGCTATGAAGACATGATCAGTTTTTGTCATTGACAGAAAAATTTCCATTCCATCTTCAATTTTCTCCTTATCCTGGGCATTTTGTATGGGCCGGGTAAATAGTCAGACTAACCCATGCCCCATTTTCTACTATTCGGGTTTTACCAAAACAAGTAACACAGGGAAGGAACACGTGGCACATGCTGCTACAATTTCAGTAAGATATAATAATAGAAAAGTTAATAAAACCCCAACATTCAGATCTATGTTTCCTTAGTTCTACACTACACTTTCCAAATGTTTGGTCGAAACCAAGGATCAATATAGAAGCTTGAACCTGATGTTGTTATCAACTATGTTAGGTAATTTAGATCCAAGCTGTTATTCATACCCTACTAGATTTCTGAGTCTCTAATCCAATTCTCTGCTACCGAAAGCTTTAAGCTTTGAGCTGCAAAGTGAGAGGTTTGTTTGTGAAAGTGTAGATTCTCAATGTTCTTCTAGCTGGGTAAGCCTAAATTCTCAATTCTTTTAAGTTTCGGTTTAGTATATTTGATTTTGAAGAGATTTTTTATAGGCTTATGTGAAGTTTTGATAAAATTTGTACGAGTAATCTTGTCAAGATCCGATTTTTGTGTAGAATTTAATATCTGAGATATGTGGAATTACTGAACTGTAGTGGTAATTTGAGAGAAAGGTTGTGAATTTGTGTACTGGGTGGATATAGATTTTTGAGTTGTGTTTTGTTGTGAAAAGGCAAGATAGGTATTTGGAGTGTTATAGTTTTAGGATATTGGATGAGTGTGAGTTAGGAGAAATTAAGATGGGTGAGAAGCTTTGGGCGAACGAAGAGGAAAAGGCCATAGTGAAGTCAGTACTAGGCACAGAAGCATGCCAGTTGTTGATCTCATTGGCTTCGGAGAACTTGTTGTCCGACTTGGCTAGGCCTCCAGGACAATTGGGTGTGCAGCTGGGGCTGTCCCAGATTGTCCAAGGGTCCAGTTGGAATTACGCTGTCTTCTGGCAGGTTGTTGGATTGAAATCTGGTGGAGCCGCCTTGATATGGGGGGATGGACATTGTAGAGATACCAAGGGTGGTGGAGTTGGAGAGGAGAATTCTAGTAGGGATAACAACTTGGAGGGAGTGCAGAAGAAGAATGAGGAGGTGAGGAAGTGGGTGCTTGGGAAGCTCCACTCATGTTTTGGTGGTTTGGGTGAGGATAACTATGCGAGGAGGTTGGATAGGTTGTCCGATGTGGAAATGTTTTACCAGACTTCAATGTACTTCAAATTTCAACTTGATTCACAGTATGGTCCTGGGGAGTCTTACAAGTCTGGTAAATCAATTTGGGTTTCGAATGTTGCTAGTTGCTTACATCATTACCAGTCGAGATCATTTTTAGCTAGATTGGCAGGGTTCCAAACAGTTGTGTTTGTACCTATGAAATCAGGTGTTGTGGAGCTTGGTTCAGTCAAATCAATTCCTGAAGAACAAAATGTTGTGCCAGTTGTGGATATGATCAGAAGCATATTTGGGGTATCTAGCTCTGTTCAGGCAAAGATATATCCAAGGATTTTTGGACATGAGCTTAGCCTCGGTGGTCCAAAATCACAACCGATAAACATTGTCTTCTGCCCAAAGGTAGAAACGGACTTTTCATTTCCTTCAGAATCTTTTGACTTGCAAGGAACAGGTACTTCAAACGGATGTCGCACTGAGGATAGTGAAGTTAAACTGTTTCCACACTTGAGCCAAATTATGTCTGGGAATTTCAGTTCTACAGCAGGTGTTTCAAGTTCAGAGCTGCCTAAAGACGAGACATCAGCACAAATTGATGAAAGGAAACCTAGAAAGAGAGGGAGAAAGCCTGCCAATGGAAGAGAAGAACCATTGAATCATGTCGAAGCAGAGCGGCAGAGGCGTGAGAAGCTTAACCAGCGGTTCTACGCACTTAGAGCAGTTGTTCCCAACATATCAAAGATGGATAAAGCCTCTCTCCTTGGTGATGCCATTACCTATATCAATGATCTCCAGACGAAGATCAGGGTCATGGAAACAGAGAAGCAGATGGGAAGCAGCAGCCAAATGCAGTTCCTGGTTCCAGAAATTGATTTCCAGGAACGGCAAGAGGATGCTGTTGTGAGGATGAACTGCGCACTGGTTTCTCACCCTGTTTCTGACGTCATCAGAACACTTAGTGAACATAGCATTGTAGCTCAAGATACTAATGTGTCTGTAACAGAGGATGACGCTGTTATTCATACATTCTCTATTCCAACCGAAGGTGGCGATGCCGAGCAGTTAAAGGAGAAGCTGGTGGCCGCTCTTTCAAAATCATCCATGTAAAATTGTGTTTGCTAACTGGTTAGTGTGTTTATGTCATTAATATTCAATGAAGTTGTTTCATATAGTATGCAAATGCTTTTACACAAATTGAATTGCAAGATACATAACTTATTGGTTTCATTCTTTGAGTGTCCTCTTGTCTTTCTTTCTTGCCCATTCTATGGTATAAGTAGGTTTTATTTGGGGTAGGCCAGAGGAAAGAAAAATGGACTGGAAAGATATTAAACTAGGCTTAGAGGTCTTCTTCTAATCTCAGAAAGGCAAGGCGGAGTTAATTTCTCATCCTTAAAAAAGGAGTTCGTTCATCAATGAAATGTTTCATCATAGCTAAACCTGTTTTATGCATATACAATGTCTTTCTTTGGTTGAGAGTTTAGAATATTGTTTGAATTTGACATTTTGTGTCGTGTACCGGTTCCTCAGGGCTTGGTCACAATCAACTAGCATTTGTATATGTTTTACTTTTAACGATTCTATTCTTCTCTGTGACTGGTGAATCAAAAATGTTGACCGAGAAGGAAACTAGACTGAACCAATGTAGCACACTGTTTGGCGCCCAAGTTGCTAGCGTGTATTTGATTCGTTCCTAACTCAGGTTCAACCTTCAAACCTCAACTTAGTCATTGTCGAATAAGCAGGGAGCTAGGCGCAACAAGTCAAGCCATCCGATTAAAATTTGACAATACACCTAATTTATTAGGTATATTTTACATTAAATTTATATTTTCACACTATTTTAAAATACACTTCTATTAATTAAATTGATTTATTAAAAAAATCTATTTATATTTAATCTTAAAAATAGAACTTGTTCAAGAATGAAATTACAAAATTTGTTACTAAACCCTAAACCCTTCATTCCAAAAAAAACCCTAACTCTTAAAATCCTATATCCAAAACCCAATTCCTCCATAAACCCTAAACCCTAAAACCCTATACTCAAAACTCAATTCCTCCATAAACCCTTAAACCCTAACTCATAACCTAAAACCCTATACTCAAAACTCAATTTTTCTATTTGTAACCTAATTTAAAGGTAGAAAATAGAATGAATATTATAAGGGTAAAATGCAATTTTAAATAGTAGTTTTAAATTAAACCCACAGGTAGTATTCCTTACTAATAGATATCTAAATTATATCAATTATGATACATATTATATCCTATTTTTTCTCAAATTTACACAATTGTCATCATTTAGTTATAACATATAAACATAAATAAATAAATAAGCATAATTGATGTTATCTCTTAAATACCTTGATTATGATTATTCTTATAAAACTAATATTTTTCAATCAATTCACAAGAATCATGCCGTTTTCTTTATTTTATGGAAACCTAAGTAAAATGAATTAATTCTTTGATCTATACATTAGGTAAAATATAATAAAATTAAGATTATAGTAAAAGGAAAAAAAACATATACCCTAAACACTAAACCTATACCCTAAACCCTAACCCTTAAATCCTAAACCCTTAGAACCCTAACCATATACCCTAACCCCTAAACACTTTTGGGTCTACTTTTTAGGTACATTATTGTTACATCATGTTCTACTTAATAGATATATTGGAAATGTGAATCAATCAAAATGAGAAATGATATAATAATATGACTAAAAAGAATAAGAAATTTAATCACAAAACAAGAGAACATGTACCTTACAATTAGATATTTTACGAGTATGTAAAGAGATTCAAAAACATCTATAAATGCTCTTTGGAAGAAAATCACCTGCTAAGGAAAACATGAACATGAATCCAATTTTTTTACAAAATCAAATATATGTAGTTTGATAATGAATATATATATATATAGACATGAACCCAACAATATAAATTTATAGCAAGGAAAAAATTATAGATGAAATAGTTTAATATAGGATTAAGGAAATAATATAATTTACCTTTTTTACATCAGAAGGGTAAATTAGATATAATGAAAAACAAAGAAAAATAATAATAAGTGATTTTGAGTGTAAAATGGAAGAATACGTGCATGTGAGTGTATATTAATAGAAACTTGATAAATAGAGTTTTTATCTAATTTTCTCTAAAATGAAAGTGAAAAAATTAAAATAAATTTAAATTTCTGAAATAAAATCTATAAAACATTCTAAATTATTACATTTGATGTAAATTTAAAAACAAAAAATAAATTAATTTATCTTAAAAGATGATGAATTTTTTAAATTTTTCTCTAATTATCTCATTTCATTCGTTGCAAACTCAGGTTCAACCTTCAAACCACACCTTAGTCATTGCGAATAAGCAGGGAGCTAGGCGCAACAAGTCAAAGACATCCAATTAAAACTGCAGAGCGCCCTCGTATATATAATAAGTAGCTCTTCCCCTCCACCAAACTCAAACATCATTCATTCCTACTTCATTTTTGTACATTCAAAACTGGTAAAGGAGAAAGAGCAAACAGAGATTGTTAGAAAAACCTGCAACAGAAATATGCATTGATTATATTCCATTCCTTTCGATCCGGAAACACGATAATGAGGTCTTCTACGAAGAGATGCGTGTTCTCGATTCTTTTGATTTGCGTAGTGTTGCTCTCCTGTGTACAACTTGGAGAAATGAGGCACCTGAGAGCAGAAGAATGGGCAAAGAACAATGGTCTGCGACTTGTGTTGGAGTCCCTCCAAAAAGGTTCGACCCCTCCGGGAAGAGGCAATTGTTGCTCCAACATCCCCGGTCGATGTCCACCTGGTTCTAAATGCTAAAATAGCAATGAGACTCATAGCAACTGCAACTAACTTCAACTGTGACGTTTCTGTAGCTACTGAATCCATTTTTGCAGCTGTATTTTTTGGTTTCTGTAAAACCATGTAACTGCAAAATAAGGTTAACCAGTGCAGCATCCTTGTAACAAGAATGGCAATTTGTTTATTTGTTTTATATGAGATTCGTTCATTTGTTTCACTCTTCATGCGATGAAATTACTTACGTGTTGTAACTTGTAAGTATTCTCAACTCCATTGCTCACTTCCCCTTGTCTATTAGAATGTGAAGGATCAAGGAAGTGATTTTGTAACACAGGTAAAATCTTGCATGAAGTAAACTTGATGAATAAGAACAAACTTAAATTTGTAAGAGGATAAAGAAGGCATACTGTTGTGGCCTTGGCTTGCCTTATTACTTAACAATGTTGATTTAAGGGGTTCAAAGCTCACTAAAATCACAGATTGATGGGGTGGATCAGTAGAAAATATTTAAAGTGAAAATTACCGCTTTTTTCCAAAACGAAATATCTAAATTCTTTTTTGTCCGAATACAAACCAAATTGCAACTGAAAACTTCACAAAGAACCTACACCTAGTTCGTTCATAATGAAAAGCATCAAAAGTTGAAAGTGCTACTTGATCCGAAAGTGTGATGGCCCCTTCAACATTAGGCTTGAGGGAGGAGGTGACCCCTACATTGTTCGTTTCCGATGAGCTAATATTGGAGTAACATCTTATTGTATACAAGAATGAAATGTTAAAGCATGGTCTGAACTTCTTAAGTTAAAAAACTTAACAATATCCGGTAGTAATAACAAAAGCAACCATAACGAATTGTTTCGCAAAAAAACTATGTAAACAAGGAAATTTTTGAAATATTCAGTTTTGTAGTATGAAATCGTCTAGCTAATTAAGCAATGGCTGCAGGTTGATCAGATAGAGAGAAGTCATAACAAGAAACGGTCCTGATCGTTAGTCAATATGTCAAGTCAATTGAGATTCCAGATTTCAGTCGTCGATAACCATTATTATACATGTAATCGCATGACTTATTTTTGTCAAATTAGTTGATCTTGTCTTGTAAAAGGTTAGCATATGTATATGCACCAAACACTTCAAAAACATATAACTCAACGTTCAAGATCAAGCCTCCTACACGTTTTTAGCTAAAGCCACCAGAACCCTAAAGCTCAGTCCAAAACTACCCAGCAAGTGACGTCGAGATATATATAACATACAGCAAGTTAGTCCTAAACTATCACTTAGCTTGACCGATCATCTGTATAGCCATACCACCTATATCGAATTAAAGCTCAAGAAACAGTTTGAAATAATCCCCAGTTTCTTGTTGTGTCACCAGTGACCCATTCAATTTGACCTTTTTAACAACAAAATCGTGAATAGTCAATACAGCGCGTATAGCTACACAAGCACTTGAAAATTCAAGTCATAGTCCATCGTCATGTAATATATACAAATACCGGTCCATTTTGATGCCTATAAAAACTCCTCTTACCGTGCTCTTCTTATTCATTCATTCCATTCCTTAAATATTTCATATTTTCTTGCAGACACAGAACTACAGAAGAACAAAACCAAAGCCAAAGAAAGCAAACTGTTTTTCTTACCCAAATTGATTAATTCTCTCGAATTCCCCGGTACGTAGTAGAAATGAAGCTCTTCACGAGAATGGTAGTGGTGGCCGCAGTGGTGGTGGTTCTTATGAACATGGAGTCAATTGACGCCTGCAGGGTCTTGAACACTGACGCTCTACAAAAGGGTACTGTCAATCCTACCCAGATGCCTTCTATTATGAAACAAATGGTACAGAGGGGACTAAACTATGATGAGGTTACTGCCGAGCAAGGACGGCACTATGTTTCTAACCGAGGCATCTACATTCCTTCAATTATCCGTCAAAGATTGCAGAAGGGGACAGTACCCTCTGATGGCGGTAATTCAGGCACCAACACTCCCTGAAGATCCTTGTTCCTTCCTCAACATATGGTTCCAGACTTCCAACAAGTTTAGGTCTAGCTTTTATCAATCAGTTGTAAAAAAATTGTTTATGAGCGCCTGATTAATTTGTATACAATTTACACCAAGTAGGTACAGAGATTCATTGTTTCTTGTAGAGCAAGATCCATGTTATGTATAACGTACATGCATGCATCACTTGTAAGATATATACATGCATGACAAAGAAATAGAATTATTCCATCGATCATAGCTTAATTATTTTATCAACTTTTTCTTGTAAATCTCCTAGACATTTGCTTTATATATATCGGGTCGACATCATGACTATGCCGTACATCATTCAGATTCTAATGTGTTTGCTAACGACTAGCCTCATGAAAATATTGATTACTGAACATATCAAATATGGATACAATTGGACAATCGATCTAACTGTACGTCCACATATATGAACAATGATGCATTACGGAATCGATTACTCAGACAATGATCTACCTTGATTATTACTTCTGCGTGATTAACCTTTACGAAGATTATTTTCTAAATTATTACTACAGGAATTGTTGTAGTGGGCAATAGATCGAGGTGGTGAAATCCCCTACAAATAAAGAACAGAGTAACATCACCTACAAGATAAAATAATAATAATAATAAAAGCAACTAATATAATTAAGTGAAGAAAGGGAAAATGTGTTGACTGAGTTGATCCCAAACGTATAGATTCTTAAGAAATTGAGGGATTGAGTCCTAATAAACCACATCTGAAAAAATAAACCGAAGTTTGTTGTGTTGCATGCCAAATTTCAAGTCAAAAATTTATAGATTTCAAAACAGGCCCGGTATGTTAATTGAAAAGCAATCCTTCTGCTAATATATATATATATATATAGAAAGGATGAGGTTCGTCGTCCGCTTATAGTGCAGACGTCCCTCCGTTCTCCTTCGTCCGCTTCGGTGCCAGCAACGGCCTCCTCCACTTGGTTGGTCTCCAACGACATCCCAGCAGCATGGAATGACATCCCAACATCTCCGGATGTCGGCAGTAGGCGACACTACTCCTACTAGACCAACACACACCTCTCCGCAGTGAAAATCAGTCAACGGTTACTGACAGCTCCATTCCATGTTGTTGGGATGCCGCTGGTGACCTCTCGAGTGGAGGAGGGCCGTCACTGGCACCAGACGAAGGAGAACAGAGGGACGTCTGCACTATAAGCAGACTGCGGATGTCGGCTTCACATCCTTCCTATATATATATATATATATATATATATATATCAGTTCATATCCAAAGCGAAACTTCATTTTGAAATTAAACTGTGAAGTTCCTTATTTAGCTCACTTTTCGGTTATATTTTAACATCTCTTTTGTTTAGTTTATTGATACTAATGTATAGATCATTCTTACAAAATTTCAATTAAATTGACGATTGCTTATGTAATGAATTAGGTTAAATCAATGAATGGACCATAAATATGTCTAACCAGAACTGTTTGTGTAAACCACGATCATGAACACTCAAACGATTATCAAATTCGATGAAACTTTGCATAAGTGATATATGTATTTGATTTTACTGACTGAACGGTGGAGATGTACAAATATAACCAAAAAATGAGTCAAATAAAAAACTATATATATATGATCAAAAAATGAATCAATTAATATATATATATATATATATATATAGTTTCTAGCTAGAGCGAATCAACATATATGTTGTTAATTGAAGACATATTTGATTGCAAGAGTCATATAATTAGTCCTCTGTCGGTGAGCCGTAGTCTGTTTGGTTAAGATGTTAACTAACAACTTTGAGGTAATAGATTCAAACCTTATTAACATATGTAGGGTGTGTGAGTTTATTAATAAAAGTTTTTTTAAGTCCTCGTGCATAATGCAAAAAAAACAAATTAATTAATCAAAAGATTATGCCCAAAATATTTCACATATTCATTTTATTCCATGTAGATCGTGTAGCTAGATTACATAGGATAAAATTTAAACCACGGGGGTCTGAATATATATAACTAGGGGTGCCTATAACTAATGAAGTAATGGTATCATAAAATGAATTGACCTCTAAGGATGAAAGAGAGTTTTTCACTATTTTGGTATGAAAGGAAGCTTAAACTTTGTAGTAAGAAATACAATAAAATTATGTCTCTATCCAGAACATTTCCTTATTACATGCATTCTTTCTAGTCATTGATGCATCATTGTATGACTATACATGTGTTTTAGAACCTAACAGCTAGTAGCCATTGATGCATAACCCATGTATATGATTATATATACGTTTGAAAACGTGGCAGGGGTCCTAACCCCTCAAACCCAAACGTAACGAAAAGTTTGTTCTTGGTGGAGTTTTCAGTAGTGGTGTTGCCTCCAAAGTTCCTTGGTTAATGGTTGAAGCAGCATAATGACCATTACCGGGAGTAGGACTAAGGATGTTGGTGTTAGAACTTGGATGCCTTTACTCTGTAATATTGAACTAAGTATGATGATAATCAATTCACTTTGATGAACCAGATAGAAAAAAAACCTAGTTAAATATTCAAAGTAAATTGTTGCATTCTCTAATATTTCTTACTTCTAGAAATCTTCATAGATTACATAACATTTTTGCCATTATATAGAGATCAAGAAAACCTAGAGAATATCTAATTAAAAAATCTATAAAAGATCTAATATTGTACTTTAATTACAAAGATTTAATTCATAGTTTGAATGAAGGTGAACAATAGAATAAGTGAAAGTAAATATCTGCAGTGAGTCATTGATTCTTCTGCAGTTTCCCAGTGATCTCAAGAAAATATTCACTTCAATACTCTCTCTTAATGCTTTGTTTATCCACTCCAAATAAGCCTCTGAGACATTCAAACCTCTCTCTTGGCAGAACTTTGGTGAAAATATCTGTAACTTGGTCATCTTTATTGCAGTACACCAGATCAATCTCATTCTCTTCAATTGCATTCCTGATGTAGTGGAATTTTAAGACAATATGTTTTGTCCTAATGTGGTATACATGATTCTTGCTCATGATAATTGTAGACTTGTTATCACTGAGGATTGATGTTGCAGATCTTTACTTCTCGTCAAAGTCTTTAATGAGAGTCCTTCTAGTGGAGACCTCTAAGTTGAGGACTAGTTGAGGACATTTCGGTTTATCCCGCTTTTCGATCTTATATCCACATTTTAACCGTCTATTTTATAAATATTTATGAGTAAATCATTTCTGTAAATTTTCAACTAAATTGAAAATCGTTAAGGCATTCATAAGTGTGATTTAATAATTATGAACTTGAACGGTTCATGTTTAACAAATTTGGTTCGTCAATTGATTTGATCTAAAACTTGTACTTAACGATCATCAATTTGGCTGAAATTTTGTATGATTGATCTAATTACTTAAATCTACAACTTCAACGGTTAAGATGTCAAATTTTGATCAAAAAGTTGGTCTAATAAGTAATTAATTCAAAAGTCATCAACTAGTGTTTAACTTAGAGATCCTCATTAGAAGGGCTTTCAGTTTTCAATAACTCTTCTGAGTCAAATTGCTTGAGAAATGATTATTGATGCAAATACATACCATGCTTCGACTATATATAAATACAATGATTTAAATTTATCATACATAAAATAATTGTTAGAGATATAATCAATAAAGTAATTAGTAGATAGCCTCATTTCCTTTGATTTTGGTATGTACCTAGCTTATTAGTAATTGTTGCCTAATACTCTACTTTTCTTCTATTATGGATGTAGTATATATATGTTGGGGTTCAATATGGTAAATTGCATAAATTTCCTTCTAATCTCTACTTAATTTGCATATGTAATACAATAGTAAATAGGTTGGGGCGGTCTGAACCCTTCAAGGAGCAATGTAGCTTGGCCCCTGTGTATATATATAATTTTTACAAAAAAAGTTTGGATTTTCTAATTATTATATTGTTTTTAATATTCGATATTGTAATCTAGTATATATAAAAGGTCAAAAAAATATTTCATTAAAAACAGTCAAAAACTATTTGGTAAGAAGAAATCGAAAATTGAAAAAAAAAATTAGAGCCACAAAAATGGAAATAAAGTTTGTTAATATCGTAAAACTAACCCTTAAATATGGTATATTTATATGATTAAGGAAATAACGTGATCAATGAAAGGTGATGGATACTCTACCTAATAAGGTAATTAATCAATTAGATCCACATAATGAAAAGTATTTCACAAAATGTAGTAACTAAAAAGATAAGAAACTAATCTCTAATAAATTGAAAAAGATTGATTTAATAGAAGAAAGATAAAGTAATTTAGAACCATTAGATTAGAATAAATATGATTGTCTTTTTACTTAATAATGACGTAGTATAGTTTTTAAATGGATGATATGTCTTGATGACATTGACATGACATCTAGGATTGAGACACTAAATCATATGTCTCATTGAGACCCTCTATCACTCCTCTATTGTAATTATATCGCAGATTTATACTTACAAATTATATTCATTGTAATATCTTATATATATATATACCTCTACAATGAGATAAATAAGATATTAGCAAATTTATTCTCTCATCTTCATTATAATTGAGTGGGTATCAGAGCAAATATCTGAAAGAACTTTGTCTCCATAGCTTTTTATTTTTCGTCAAGAATTTCTTCTGAACCCATTGTTAGGGTTTTGTAAACAACAATGTTCGTTGTTATTTGTCTTTGTCGAGATTGGTGTTTTTGGTTTTGTTGAGTTCTCTATCTAGGGTTCATTTCCGGCCAAACTGACGTCGTCCCAGACCATCAACCACTAACTTCCAGACCAGCCTTTGTCACAGGCTGTTGCCGTATTTCTCTCCATCATTGTTACTTTTCTAGATCTTCTGCTGCATCAACGCCGCCGTGATCTGCTACTCCAACGTCAGCGTGATCCACTACATCAGCGCGGCAGTGATCAGGTTCTTCTGGCTGTGCTCAGCTTGGGTCGAGGAACCCAGACCATAATTCTAGGCCGCTGCCGTTTTTCTTCCTCGTTGTCGTCGTTTTTTGCTAAATCCAAAGTCGTCGTAGTCATCTTCAAACAATCGTTGGTTCTTAGCAGTGGATGATCCAAATATAGGCGAGTCTAGGCACTTGCCTAAACTGGGTTTTTGTTGCTGGCCTTGAATGGTATGAGTTTGTTGAAAGCAAGCCATGCGAAAATGGCAGAAAACTGCAAATTCTAGGGAAGCAGATAACTTGCAGGCGTCATTCTTCTCTTTTCTTTGTCGTACATCTGAATACGACGTCGTTTAGGGGATTCTGATGAATTGATATGATTGATTCATATAGAATAAAATAAAATAAATAAAAGCTTGAGTGACGCAAGGATGTATATTCGCAGTAAAACTTTGCTTCTTTTTATCTACAAAGGACTTGATGCATGTTGTTTATCAAGCAAACCAAGTCAAAAAAGAAATAAGACCTGGAATTAACGACAAATTCTATTTTTTCTTTGCAATATATTTTGTTGTCTCAAGTAAATGTCTTCTATCTTTTTGTTTTAGATCATAGTTTGATAATGATGTTTTTTAGTTTGAGCTTGATGAAGATTTGTTAGTTTGATAAATTCAATTGTATATGTAGAAGCGGACCTAAAGTCTGAAAGTTAGGTAAGCGGAAAATTGAGTTGAGTACTAACTATTAAGGTTAAGTGTGTTTTCACCGAAAAGATGCATCGAAAAACATCTCACTAGAGGTAACCTTTTTTTTGCCCAACGGAAGCTTGGTTTGCCTCCAGCTAGGTCCGCCACCGTGTATATGTTTCAAACGTCTAACCCTATCTTGCCTTAGCTAAGAAAAATCTCTTGATCTGCCACTGGTTCTTAGATCTTCATCATTCCCAGACTGCCGCCGTTGTCATCTAAATGCTTTGTCGACTTTGACACTTCGCTTTTATCTCCCTTGATCACTCATGCATCACCAATCTTAAGTGCAATCTGACAATACAAACAAGAGACAGTTAAAACAGTTTTCAATCACTCATGAAGCTAGCTATGAACATTATCATGACCTATTTTCAACTTAGAGGAAATGCTATGCAGTCCTTTTCTAAATGTTCAAAAGCTTAAGAATTTCATTCTACAATAGGTACATATATGGGAGATAAAAATCAACTCTCAGTATAGGATAATAAACTCAATAATTACAGAGAACTCATTTAGGAGATCACATATCACAAATGACAATCAACTCAATAACTCAAATTCAATCTCAGCTAATCAGAATAAATTCTTACCATATAGGGAATGAGAAAATATATTACCTTTGCACAGAATCATTTATTTGATTCTAGTTTACCTTATGATAACCGTTGATTATGCAGCAGTTGCATTCATTTTCTGGATCAGATTGATTCCTCCAAATTTGCTTCTGTAGTGATTCAGCAATTGTTATTCTCTCCCTCTTTTTCCTGTTGAATCAGGAAATCTTGTGTTGAATAGCCAATCGACAATATATCAATAGTTGTTCTGAAAAGCTGTCAGAAGTAAACTTCTGTAGCCTTTTAGTTAAGTGTTGGCTTCTTTGGAAAGCAAGAAATGACATGGTCTGAAAAAATAGTGTATCACTCTCAAAATTTGATGCTTAGCGCTCAAGTTTTGTATGCAAAATATCTCCAAGCCAACGCTTCTCCTCCAACTGCTCATAAGCCAAGGTATGGGTGGAAGAAGCCTAGTTTTGGTTGGTAGTGTTTGTATGGATGGTGCTTTTGATTTGAATTCTCACTTTGATGGTATTGGTATTGTGGTACGGAATAAGTATGGTCAGTTTATCTGTGGGAAATCTATGTCTTTTGATCAGGTTATCTCTCACGCTCATATTGAAGTTTTAGCTGGCAAAGTTGCCCGCAGTTTAGTTTTGGAACAGGGATTTGGTCCGGTTCGTTTTGAATCAGACTCTGTTATTCGTGTGCAAGTCATCCACTTAATTCAAGACTCTGTTGCTATGTAGAGAGTAGGTTTACAAGGATGTTTTAATTTGCATCTCTTATCTCAGTTGTCAGGTTGCACGTTCACTCATCTTTATAGGGATGCAAACCATACTGCTCATACTCTTGTTCGATAGGCTCTCAATTGTAGACATTGTAATACCTTTTTTACTTCTACTCCTTTTCTGAAGGATGTTCTTACTAGTGATTGTAATTGACTTTGCTTAATGTCATTTTCGTTTCTTCTAAAAAACCATGTACACCAATTTAGCTTTAGTGTCATTTCCTTTTCAGGTGAAAGAAATCTGGACGGTAAATATCAGTTGGATTTCAATCATTTTATGATAGAGCACACGAGTTTCCTTTTCTTAAAAGTAGATGAGATGGACCACTTGATCATAAAATCAGACTACAATTATAAAGGAGTTTGGCTCATCTGTAAGAAGTTGAGGACATGACAAGAATTGAATTCTATCCCGGTGCTCATAATTCATATTGACGAGTGTTGTCCCTATCGATCACAGTATCCATCAGAATCTCTCCTAATAATTTAGTCAAACTGTTGTCTTTGAGGCTGTGCCAGACTTGAAACAATGAACTATATAGCAGGTCTTCAAGGCCTGCAGGCTAGGGTCATGGAGGGACTAAACTAATTTACAGAATCGGAAGAATGACTAGTTTTAAATCTTGGTTTTGTAGGGCTGCTTTAAGATTGTGTAAACCTTGCTTCAACTTCTAATAGCTTAAACTTTGAATGTTCTTCCGTTTAGCACTGACAATCGCTGGTCCTATTTTGATTAGTTTCTCGGTTCTGTTTGAAACATACATCTAATGGCATAAGTGGGAAGTTCCAAACATAGTCGTCTTCCCCACATTGCCTATGTTAGCCTAACAACCTTGAAAGATGAAGCATAAGAATATGGTTTACTCCACCATGCATATTAAATCTAAGTTTACAGAATCTTGCTGAACAAAGTTTCAACGATCACTATACACAAACTTCAACAAATTCTTGCCTTAATCGTAGAATTAGATTCTTATTAAGCACACGAACCAGTCTTGTATTTTTGTATCCGGATCCGGTCTTCATCTGTAAGATATCAATGGTAAAGAACACATTCTTATGCTATGTTTTAAAAGATTCACTGTACCAGTTGGGAGTCCACAGCTGACGTAGTGACAGAGAACCAAGTTTCGCACGAGTGATCTACATGGTACAAATGTAACAACCTCTTTACTATACATATATAGTAGGCGGTGCAGTAACAGAAATTTAAAATTTTGCTACCAATGATCACTTGGATCCATCCATAAACAATATAATGTTTATGGTTCTTGGAGCTTGCAGCTACTCCTTTTCAAGTTCAACAGCTTCTGAATAATCAACAATCTACATTCATTTAAGAGACCAGTGAAAAAGATTACAACAGGCAAAGACTAATAATGCATTGGATATATGCATGATACATGTTACAGTGGTTTGAAAGATATGAAAATTAAACAAGAACCTTGAGGAGATGAATATAAAAACTAGCACAGATTCTGTCCAAGCAATGCCTGCAACCTAACCAAGATCCAAGAGAGAAGAGAGGGCATTATTAGATGTGAAAAGGAGACAATAAGCAATTAAAACCAGGGTTAGAAACACCAGAAACGAAGTTTGTTTCCCGAGATAAACAGCTGCTAATCCCCCTACATCCTGTCAAGATTACCAAGAAACAATTGCAGATGACAGTTATGGCCAAGTGGCACAGACTTGAAGAGAAGACTCTAGCAATGCAAAGTGAGAGAGAGAAGGAGAGGTAGAAGGAGAAGGAGAAGGAGAAGAGGAATGGAGAGGAGTGGGAAAGATGGAATGAAAAACTATGAAACAACTCTTGAAGGCCTTAGCCTCCTACCAGAAAGTCGATGGGGCAGTGAACTGAAGAGGAGAGGAAATGCAGAAGTAAAGCAGTTCTATCTTGGGCTTGAACCTAAGTAACCTAAGCGATCAGCCAAGATAATGACATCTTCGTCATCACCTATTTCAGCACTTGGTGTGCTCAAGTCCCCCTCAAACCTCTCGCTAAATAGTTCATCCCAAAATCCTTCATCAAGCTCCTTATCCCCAATTTCTAGGGGCTCTGAATCTTCCTCCGGTTCCCTTCTTTCCTTACCAAATCCTTGCATTTCCATTGCAAGCGCTTCTAACTCCGACATTTCATAATAGCCGTCTCCAAATTCAAGAGGCTCAGCTTTAACAGGGCTAATACCCTTCCCCCTTCGGTTAGTTTCGCCACCACCAAAGCCAAAAGGGCCTTGATCAATCGGCCTCCTCCTTTTCTTAGTCACCGCTGCTTCAAGCTCCTTCCCATTCTTCTTATGCTGTACTAGCTGCTGCCGGAAAGCCGGGTTTTGCATTGCCCTGGCCAAGAAAGCCATCATTTGTTGCTGTTTCCTTTCTGTCCCTTGTAACCTTTGTTCCATGGCTTGAAGGCAAGCTCTAGTACTTTGCTGCTGCTGTCTAAGCTTCACTAACTCCATCATCAGAACCTGCTTGTCGCGTCGCAACCGATCAATCTCTCCATCTAACCCAAACCGGCCTACTTCCACACAAGGGCCTACAGCTTGGTGTGGTGGAATAGGTTGATGATGAGAAGGTGTCTTCCTTCTCCTAATGTTCTTTAGGAGATGCTTCTGACCCCTCAAAAATCCTTCATTGGCAAACTCCCACCTATCCGGATCAACCTTTCTAAATCCCTGCAGAAGTTCAATCAACAAGTAATGACTTCACAAATCCAATTTTCCAATCAGATTCAGAAATCCACTTAAACTTCTCCATGGGATTTGCCTCCAGTTTGAAACTATACTAATAATAGAGTTAAAAGTAACATCCACACAAGCATATGAAATAGACATCAACAGGTCAACTAAAGCAACTGTTCTGTTCTTCTAATAGAAAGAACAAGAAAATCAAAAACTGAAGACCGGGACTTTTATATGAACAAGAAAGGATCAAAAGTTTCACTAACCAATGGAAGACACTTACGTAAGTGTTAAGCTGCCTGACAAAGCTGGAGAAATTGTTGTGCTTGAAGTATCTAGGGAGGAGGTTCATCACAAACGAATGAGGGTCCCAAACCACAAAGCTGCCACCTGCTCTGCTCCACGAGACAACCCGATTAGTACTCGGGTCATCCACCATGTCATAAGTCTTGTTCAGAAAAGGAGGAGGGCCTGTGTCGTTCAGGCCTTCCATGGGCTGCGGTGGAGCCACCACCAGTGGATCCCCGCTCCAGTACTGCGATGTACTCGAGTCCCCCGGGTACTCTTCCTTCACTGGGTACAAGTAATTCATCATGCCTAGAACAATAGCAATATGATAAAGACGTTGATGAACTCAGCTACCCAATTGGGCTGAGAGTCGATTTGACAGAGATTGATTAGAAAGAGTCACAATTGACAGAAAGGTTTTGGGGGTGAAACAGAGTGAGAATCAGTGATAAGATGGAAAGGGAAAGAGTGGAAGGGGAGGCTTGGATTGCTGGTTTCTCCTTTGGGAAAGCCGTTTATGCCGTTATATAGCAGGTGGTTTGTGACTAAGCCGCACACGAGAAGCTGTGTGGAATAACCCACATGAGGCTCAAAGTTAAATAGAGTTTCGTCAGCAGAGGCTGAAGAAGAAGAGATACAGTTTATTTTTGTTATTTTATTTTTTTGTTGGGTCATATTGTGATATCAGTAAATATCAAAAATTGAATTGAGGTATCATACTAATAATTTAAAAAAAAAACAGATATCATTATAAGAATCTGACCACATAAATTCAAGTATCAGTGTTAATAAAAACTCTTTCTTAAATGTAGATACCAGAATGAAGAAGAAAACTGCTAAAGTTCTAGATCTAAAAATGAAAATTCAGAATAGATTAGCATTTGCGATTTGTTTAATTTTCACTCTATAAAAATGAAAATTACGAGTATTATTAGGGAATAAAATGGTTTCGAGGAAAGTTCTGTTAAATCTTATTGGAGGGTGGGCGGGGTCCTACTTGTAATTGGGGGATGACATGATCGCATCAATAATCGTCTTTTCATTGGATTTTTCTTCGACACAATCTTATCAATGGTTTGCATTTTTTCTTTTAAATCAAATAATGAGTTGTCGTGAATATGACATTTGCATGGAATCCTAGTGCTGTTGAATCAGTAAAAAGAAACTGATGAGTTGTTGAAATTTGAAAAGATAAAGGAAGAAAATTAGATGAACAATATAGCGTGGTCTTTAAGCGCAATGATCTAAGTTCAAAGTTTGCAAACGCGTAAAATGATCTATGTTCAAGGTTGCAAACGCGAAATATGACAAGCACTATACAACAACTCTTCGGTATGGCCGTGCTCAAAGCTTCAAGCATTTTTGATATTAACGACGCCAATTAGGACGATGATGCATGTCGATGTGCGAGGAACATTATCGTCAAAATTTCATCTGTCAATGTATCTTTTCTAGTCTATTCATTTTTGTCTGAAAAATCATGATAATTCGCAATATTTTCTGTTATTTTGGATATATTAACTGTATTTCTGAGATTAAAACCTCTCCTTGCCCACGTGCCCACCTTTTCGTCTGAGTCATCTCTATCTTGAAAACCATCTGAGTCATCTCTGTCTTGAAAACCATCTGAGTCATCAAATTTGTCTGACTCATCTGGATGTGTACAACAAGAATTCAAATAAAATTAAAACTTGTGCAGAACAAGAATCAAACCTTGTTTGGGTGTGTACAAGTTTAAGGCCATATCAAGGCTGTGAAGCATCATATTTGTTCATTTTAGCATCTATAATATCTATATATTTTCTTTACGAAATTTAAAAAATAAAAATTTAGGTAAATGTTTAACCTTTAACTAAACTTATAACTCTTTAGTTCTATAACAACATTTCAAAAAACAAATTTCTTATAAATCGTCTCAATTTTATGTGATTATAAATTACTCATGTAACTCTACATGAAATGTATCACATATATAAGGTCATAAAAAATAGATCGTTTGGAGTAAACTTTTAAAAATTATCAATAGTTCAGCACATATTTTTTCACTTTAAATAACTACATCTCACTATAAATCAATGTTTATTCACGGTATATTCTTTTCAAATATAATAGATAATTCAGAAAACAAACTTCTCTTAAAATTTCATTTAAAATTTCCTTGTTTCTCTTCAAATTTTCGTCAATTTTCTTAATTTTTTTTGGAGGATCAAAATATCTGTAATCATTGAAATTTAAGACCATGGATTAGCGTACGTAAATCGTTTTAGCTTTACAATTTTAATCTTATAGTGGCACTACAAGGAGAAGGTTTTTCGTCGGCTACAGTGGACTTTAGCCGACGAAAATTATTTCGTCGGCTAAGTTATATTTTCGTTGGCTATAGTCTATGAACTTTAGCCGACAAAATACCTTAATTTCGTCGGCTAAAGTACTTTTTACTTACAAAATTGCACTACAGCTATTTCAGTGTCCGATTGACTATTGTGATACCAATCTGGAAGCGGAACGGCGGTGCGAATCAAACTCATGCTTCGTTATGACATATGGGATTTTTTGGCCATCCGAGTTCGTTTACGGCTTCAAAATGCAGTTTTTCTAAACACTTCACACACGAAAACGCCTCTGCATCTATATCTTTCATTTTTCTCCTCCTCTTCATCTCTCTTCCTCCTCCTCTCCTTCTCCCTCTCCTAGCCTTCTCCTCCTCCTCCTCTCTTTCTCGGCCTCCTTCTCCTTCTCGGCTCCTCCTCTTCTCCTCTTTCTCCTCCTCCATCACCAGAGAAAAAACGAAAAAGAAGAAAGAAAAAAAAATAATCAAAAATAGAATAAATAAAAATAAATAAAATAAATAACTATAGCTGACGAAATTTATTAAAATTCTTCAGCTAAAGTTAAATATAAAATAAAAAAATAAAAATAAAATAACAAACTATAGCCGTCAAAATTTATTAAAATTTGTCGGCTAAATTTAAATAAAATAATTAAAATTCGTCGGCTAAAGTTAAATAAATTAATTAAAATAAATTAAATAATTCACTATAGCTGACGAAATTTAATAAAATTTCGTCGCCTAAAGTCTAGACTTTAAGCGACTACAAATTTATTCTTCAGCTAAATAAATGAGTTTAGCCGATGATGAACGGTAATTTTATCGGCTAAAGTCTTAACCGACGGTTTTTTTCCGACAACTTCTTAACCAATTGGCTAAAGTAGTTATCTTCTTAGTGTGGTAAGACGACACAAGATTTATGCAAATATTCTGAATGAAAAGATGTGCCGTTATGTAGACCAATCCACCCAACCTAGCATCTTTTTTCTTCAATAATTGGTCATAAAACATTGTGAAAATTCTTGTATGGACTTTAGACAAATTTTGTAGTTTTTATTTTTGTGAGATTGCTTTATTTTTATTTATTTTTGGCTTCGTCACCGCCAACCCAACGTCTCACCGTCCATTCAGAACTTGCAATGGCCGGAAATCTTGTGAAATGAGCGGTTGACCACTAGGTCTATATGGACCCCGTCCATAACAGACGCTCTCTAATACATTGTTCGATGCTTAATAGGGACTATACACGGAGGATACAATTAAGCTTAAGGTGAGCAACTACTGCTCATAGCATTTTTCTGCTTTTTGTTAGCCGTTTACTTCTTTAAACTATGTTTTATTAGTTTAGAGTTGCTTAATGTGATTTGTCATGTCTTTGAAAAGGATAAGGTATTGAATTTTCATATCTTGTCTAAAGTAGTGAGCACTCAAATCATGAATTCGAACAATGATGAAAAGTTGTGTTTATCTCTTTCATTATGATGGAAGTTTAAATGTACCGACCTCGTTTTTTGATGGTCTACATGTGAAGCAACGTCTTACTTGGGCAACGAGAAGTTGCAAAGGATACATGTTTTGTATAGATTTGTATGCATTCGTTATACAGTAAAGATTCACGTTCCGTATTATTTGCTCGGGTAAACACTTTAAATATGTACTATTTGTTGTGATTATAACTCAACATCTTAAACGTTGTTAAATATCAGTACAATTGTTTTAGTCTTGCTTCTGGCTAGAGGAAAGATAGTACAAATATAAAAATTAAAGTACAGAAAATAAATTACACTAAAATTAAAAAAATGTGGGCGTGGCACCACACGAGTGTGCCACCGCACGGGTGCGAAAGAGAATGTGTAGGGGGTGCGCTGTGAAACCATGTACTTTTTATCATGGTTTCCGATGAATTACTGAGGTCTTAACCGTACTCAGTAACTTCACAAGTTAACGACCACGTTCATTATCGAGTTTTTCTCAACTCTTCAAATTCCCCATTTAAGGATTCGATGTCATAGTACATGTCGACACGAGTCTCTCGGTATTTTCGGATAATTTTTCGGAGATTCCGTCTATTTTTTATGAATTTCTAAAGTTTCTGATAATTTTTAATATTTACCATCGCATTAAATACGTTTTACCATTTTTAGATTTACTTTTACACTTCATTAAATCTTTACCGTTGATCTTTTCCCAGACTTAATCTAGACCATCCAATTCTGTATAAATAGAGGGTCCGCTTTAATCGAAGTCAAAGCCTCCCCATTTCAGGTCAACCCTCCTTTCTCGAGCTCTCCGGCGAGCCGCCGTCTAACCACTCCAAGACGACGGACCACCACCATTCGACTCCTCTCCTCACCAGAATTGCTACGCAACCACCGTAGCAGCAAATCAGATGAGTTGCAGGCCCGCTTGTGTTGGCTGGATTTTGGCCAGTTCAAACGACATGAATGTGCATGAGTGGTATGCTCTTTCTTCTCTCTTCTTCTTCATTTTCCTGACTTTAATCCTTCAAATCAAACCCTAATTCGATTATCTCTTTTCTGTGTTTTTGGTTTTTCGCTCGAGCTTCACCGACGAGATTGTTCTTCGAGTTCTGGGCATCTCCTTCAGGTTCTGGTAAGCCCTATCAACTTTTTGAGGAGGTTTGGAGCTGCTGATGTTGATTTGGAACAGAGGCAGAGGTCTAGTGTTTCTGCCTCAGATCGATTTTCAAGGTGAGAGTAAAATTATGGTGTTGTTGTTGTGTCTGGTTGTTGATTTTGAGTTGTTGTTTGGATTGTGCAAGTCGAAAACTTGTAGATCGTTGAAACGGAGAGGCTCTGGCAAATATTTGGCAAGGTGACCGAAATCCGCCAGAGATTCCGGTAAGTCACCGGAATCCGACGAGAATCTAGCGGATCAGTAGAAGATTCCGGTAGAATGTCGAAGAGGTAGAAATCTGTTTCCCTCCTTAATTTTAGAGCTGTAGAGTCTTCTTTAAACATTAAATTGGAACTACTGAAAAACCGAAATTAGGAAGTTTTCATTTTGGGAAACTTTCTATTTTTAGAAAGTTGACCAGTAAAAGAAAATTCAATCAGGGGCAACTGATTAAATTAAGACAGTCAGAAACTTACAAATTTATGAAACTTTCTATTTTAGGAAATCTTTCCAACTAAGGAAACCATTTTGGGTGCCCATAGTAGTTTTCCTTAGATTTTGAATTAATGTGTTTCGAAATGTTCGAGTTAACAAAAGCGAAATATGTTGGTTAAACAAAATTGACGATTACTCAAACGAACTATCAATCGTTAATTTGAGTGTCCTTAGTAATTCAACGATTTATTAAGCAACGCCTAAGTGTTTAACATTTACTATGAAGTAAAGTAATAATGACATGGACCGTTTAACTGAAAGTTAAATCGAACACGTCAAAAAAACGTTAGTTGGTGAACCCTGGTCAAACTAGAAAAGGGTCAAGTCAACGTTATTTTTAGAGTCCGGTCTAACAAATTGTTCAATAGCTTATCAAAGGACTTAAAGTACGACTCGAGAATGTGAATACTTTAAGGAGCGCGACATTGCAGTTTGCTATGTAGTCGGCATTTCCAGGTAGGGGGCACACCAATAGGTGAGTCGTAACCTTTTCGGATTAGTGACTTTTTATTAAAAAGTATGAGCTGCATGTTTTATTGCTTTAATATATACATGAGTATTTTTGGATCAAAGTAGCACCTTGCCCTGATTTTCGGTGTGTGTCATGAGAGTGACAAGACCTAGTATTTAGACTTTGATTTTTACCGTGTCAATGACCGTAAACCTCTGGAGGGGCAATGCCCTGTTTATATTTTTTCCTCACTTACGCTCGTCTCGTTGAGAGTTAAGCGGGTCGTAAGTGAGACGTCCTGTTATGAGTAATCTGTTGAACATTTGTTGTAAATGGACACTCTCGCTGCCTATTTTTCTCGAACATGATATGTAGTTGGAACCGGTTTATAGTATAGACAAACCGGGATATTCGGCCATAGGGATCCAGAAAATCCTGCAGATGTCACATGCATGTTTATTTGAGCTCAGTGTGCATATATATATATATATATATATATATATATATATATATATATATATCTCCTCATGTTTTGGAATCAACTTTATTGCCGAGTTTGAGTTTGTTTTGTTGGTGTCTTCTCACGAGTATTTATCTCTTGGATTTTACACTTTTGGCTCCATCCTTCTATATATCACACTTTTTGATTTTTCAAACCCTAACGCGTTTGGGTTTCAGCCTCATCTGGGTTAGCGAGGGCGAGTGCTCACGCATATTATAGTTCGTGAATGCATGTACCGTGTACTGAAACTGGACAAGCAAGGTGGAAGCTTGAGCATGATCTCTTCATTTTGTCTTCATATTTATTTGAGGTGATTGTTAGAGTTCATACAGTCTTGGCCTCTAGTATGATGTTTTACTTCACTTGGTTGATCCATTGTTTGATTTCCTTAAGTGTGGAATGTGTTACGTATTGTCGCATGTTTCCAAAGTTGGCACATGTTTTATTACCATTTTCTGAACTTCCGATGTAAACTATGTTTTCACCCACGAAAAGAGAAAAAACAAGTGTTATAGATTCTAGTTTAAATTTATATAGCCTTGTTGTGTCGGCCTAGTGGGTAGTCAATACGTCGAATCGACGTATTGAATGCTCATTAGATCGTGATTACGATGGTTACTACCTTATTTCGAGCCGAAAAAGGTTCTAGATGAGACATGAGCACCACCTGGACTTCGTGTCAAGCTTGGTTGATGGTTTTCAGACGTCATCTCGGAAGGAATAATTTACGAGTATTCTTTATTTATTTATCGATACTCGTGTTTGACAAGCATAGCTTCACCAGGAAGGGGAGCGGAACACCGTTTACAACTTGAGCTGCGCACCAAGAGTGGTTTCAGAGAACCGATTGGATCTTTCTAAGACATGAGGCTTTAGCGTCAGATTGTATTTTTGAAAAGGTCGAGTTGTTATATTTGTGTTTTTTTGTTGAATGATTGTGTGTCGAAGTTTGACCCCGAGCCCTCTAATATACTGGCTCGAATAATAATCTGATAAGAATGCAAACTCACCAATATAAATAGGTTTCTACCATTATAATTGCACAATGATTTGTTTTACTTGGGAACCAAGCGACTGAAATGACCCGGTTTCAAACACAAGTGAAATTTGCATCGGTCACTAGTACTAACATTTCGCTTATCGAAAACCTACTAGTCTTCGACGCAGACTCGTTCGCTAGAGTTTTGTACATACACGCAAGACGACATTGTCCACGTAGGACATTGTCTCGCTTGCTCCTACTATCCCGGGCAGAAACCTAAATAGGTTTATTTTTAGGCCATTTGTATTGACACAAATGTTGTTCAAAACTATTAATAAATTAGTTCTGGACCAAATATTAAATTGGGCTCAAACAACAATGATTATCTACATGTCATGTTTGTCATTAATTAACATTAAGAATTGCCTTAATTAATGTCATGACTTCGTCTTGGGGCGTAACCATGCTATGCTTTGTTGGAAAATGATGAAAATAACCATTTTATTTAACCAATTTAAATGAGAGAATTTAAATAGGTTATAGGGTGAATAAGAAATAGTCACCCAAAGATAAATAATTACTTGAAACCATGTGTTATAGACTTTATATAGTTTGTTGACTGATTGAATTTTATAAGCTAAAACCTCACATAATGTGAAAGGTTGTAACCACACACTTATGTGAAAGGTTGTAGCCACACATTTATGTGAAATGTTGTAACCACACATTTTATGTGAAAGGTTGTAACTATAGAATGTCAAAGGTTGGAATTAATAGGATTGTAACATATCAACCAGAATTCATGGCAATTCAAGTAGTGGATGATTTCCCTCATGTATAAATAGGTGACATTTCCTTTGTTCTAAACACAATTGAAAAATATTATCATTCGAAACACTTTTTCGATAATCATCTCCTCCTCTCAAAGAGTTATTTTCTCTCTAGTTTATTGCATTCCGGTGATAGATTGAAGGTTCTACAAGTTCGTTGGGTGTTCTTGACAGGAATGCAGCTCTAAAACACAAGTAGTCGTTGTATTCTAAGAGATAAGTGTCATGAAGCCTTTTACACCGGTAGATGAGGCATAATTTGTCTTTAAAGAAGTGTGTGAAACACCGACTCGACTTCATCACTTTCTTCGTATCATTCGTTTGAGTTTGGAGTTATGATACGATTTTGGTGTTCTGCATACTAAGTGTTCCAAGGAACGTGATTCAGCTTTCACAAGTTTCATTTCTCTTTGAATCAAGTGTGGTAACCAATGTTGTTCATAGTAATTATTTTTATATTTATCATTTCATTATTTATAATTATTATTTAATTATAAATTAATAATTATTATAAATTAAATTTATATGAATATATATATATATATGTATATATGCAATATCTAACCCTTTGTGGTACGTGCTTAAAGGCAGTTAGTGAAATACATGTTTTATACTTGTGTACGTATCTCAAACTTGATGGCAATCTAGTTACGCCAACTTCTCTTGTGAGGTGATTCGAGTTGTTTTGCAATACTTGCGTTTTCCCTTGAAACACATACACCACATTTTAACCTCTTGTTTCATGTACCGACTTAATAAACAAATTTTTACATCACAAAACTAATCAATTTTCTATGTTATGTCTTTGTTTTTCTTCCTTTTGTTTCCTGTACGGACTTGATAATCAAATTTTATATCTTAAATATGTTACTATTAGTGGTTAATCCACGTGATATATCATATACAAATCAATCCTGTTTCACATTTAAAAATTATCACATCAATTAAACCCACTCCTTAATCGAACAAAGCTTATCACACTAGGTTTGGATGTTAGCAAAAGTGACATTACCGCATTGAACTATACGTCAAAAAAAACGAATCACCAGCCTACGGCTTACGTGGATATCACCAGTGCTCGACGCGCAGTATTATTATATCCTTATCCTTTGTTAAATACATTAATCTTTTGCATAAATTACTCGCATTAAAAATTGGAATCAAACCATGTGGTGCCATCGGATTGCGACACGCCACCTCATGGGATCAAGTGTAAGAAAGTCGATGATATTGGATTGGTCACCACCGGGGGTAATAAGCCATTTTTTGAATCGATAGAAAAAACCATTTGACAAGTTGCAATTATATAATGCGGATGGGATGGGAATAATGGGATTGATTACTATATTGCTATTTTTGTAGGGTTATTATATTAATTGTTAATTTATCTGATTATATAATATTAATTATAAAGATTCATCGTTTACTTTAATAAAAATAAATTTTACATGTTTATTCTAATTAATCTTATTAAAATTACATTTTTGTCCATAAATTTTATATATACTCTTATCTCTTCTTCATCCACCCTCATCCGAGAATCTTTCCTAATCTGTTCTATCTCTCTCTCTCTTTCTGATCTCCAACACTACATCGTCTGATCGCCAAGCAGCTTAATGTCGTCGCTCAGTCTAACATTGTTACCTGTCGTGGTGGTTCATCTGAGCCTCGAGGATGTTTCGGTGTCCGATTGACTATTGTGATACCAATCTGGAAGCAGAACGACCGTATGAGAAAAACTCATCGCTAACGCCATAACATACAAGCTTTTTGGGCCATCCGAGTTCGTTTAAGGCTTTAAAATAAAGTTTTTCTAAACGCTTAACACACGAAAATGTCCATATCTACACCTATATGAGGTATTTTGGCCGAACCTTCAACACAACAAACACTCACCATAATGAGACGCAACTGTCCATCTAAAAATTTTGAGACATTTACCCCTCGATGATAGGCTTCCTCATATAGATAAATAATGGTAAATAGTAGGCATGTTGTGATTCCGGTTATCAAAATTCACAAACAAAAATACGACCATCAGATATCATCAATATGTTGAAATATATCTCTGGTAAAAAAGTCAACTTTATCCGATAAATTTAAGGACTTCATCTAGACAGTCAATCTCGTAAGTCAAACCCCTAAATTGTATTGACTGCAACTATCGGCACCGATACTTTACCGGAATTACGTGATTTTTCAATCGTAGACGTATTTCACCATTCCGGTCATATCTTATTTCACGACTCTTTTGCGTTTGAAGTTTCTACGTAGAATTTGTTTTAGAAACGAAACATTTACTTAAAGCTTAGTAAACAAGTTATACAACATTAGTACGCATGTTGTGATTCCGATGATCAAAGTTGAGAAACAAAATTCCGACCGTCTGATATGATCATTATATTGAAATATGTATATAGGAAAAAATTCAACTTAATTTGACAACGTTAAGGGCTCGATCCTTACTGTCAATCACGTAAGTCAAACCCCTTAACGCACGGAAACGGTCATTTGACCATCTAAATTACGTATTTTGCCCGGACCTTCAACTGAAAATAGTTTCAAATTGATGAGACGCAACCAGTGGTATAAAAATTTTATGAAAAATAACTACCGGAGATAGGGCTACATCTAGGGAGAAAGAATGGAAAATTGAGTTAACCGCAATTATCAGTACTGAGGCTTTACCGGAATTACGTGATTTTCTATCATAGACGTATTTCACCATTCCGGTCATATCTTATTTCACGACTTTTTTTCGTTTGAAGCTTCTACGTATAGGGTTTGGGGTTTAGGGTTTTAGCTGACGAAATTAGGGTAATTCGTCGGCTAAAGTTAAATAAAATAATAACTATAGCCGACGAATTACCCTAATTTCGTCGGCTAAAGTTAATTAAAAATTTAAATTTTTTGGCAGGGATTTTTAAAATTTTGAAATTTTTCGACTAGAATTTTGAAATTTAACCGACCAAATTTCGTCGGCTAAAGTTCAAAATTTTCTATATCTTTCATCTTCCCTCCTCCTCCTCCTCTCCCTCTCCTAACCTTCTCCTCCTCCTTCAAATCCTTCTCCTCCTCCTTCCTCCTCTAAGGCTGGGTTTGGTGCAGCTGGGCTTATAAGATATAAGCTGACTTTTACTTTTTTGCAGCTTATAAGCAGAATGTGAGTGTTTGCAGCTTCTCCTTTTTCTCTTAAAACACTTTATACTTTTTTAAGAAGTAGCTTATTTTTGGACTTACCAAATATCAAAACCTTTGGTGCTTAAAAGCAAAGGAGCTTATAAGCTCTCTCAAACCCAGCCTAAATCCTTTTCCTTCTCTAAATTCTTCTCCTCCTCCTTCTCTAAATTCTCCTCCTCCTCCTCCTCCTCTCCCTCTCTTAACCTTCTCCTCCTCCTCCTCTCTTCTTCTTCTCCTCCTCCTCTTGTCCTTCTCCACCACCGGTGTAAAAACAAAAAAGAAGTAAAAAATTTTAATAAAAAATACAAGAAATTAAAAAAGAAAAAAATATGAAAAAATTAAAATAGCTATAGCCGACGAATTTTAATAAAATTCGTCGGCTAAAGTTAAAAAAAAAGAAAAAATAACTATAGCAGACGAATTACCTTAAAATTCGTCGGCTAATGTTTAAAAAAATAATAATAATAACATAAAAATAATAATAATAACTTTAGCCGACGAATTACCCTAAAATTCGTCGGCTAAAGTTTAAAAAAGAAAAAAATTAAAAAAAAAACTTTACCCGATGAATTTTAGAGTAATTCGTCGGCTAAAGTTAAATAAATAAATAAATAAAAATAATAGCTATAGACGACGAAATTTTATTAAATGTCGTCGGATAAGGTCCAAAAATTCGTCGGCTAAAGTCCAGAAATTAAGTGACGAAAAATTTCTTCGTCGGCTAAATAACTGACTTTAGCCAACAATGAACAGTAATTTCGTCTGCTAAAATCTTAGCCGACGGCTTTTTCCCGACGACTTCGTAGCCGACGAAATTTAGGGTTTAGCCGACTAAAAAATTTCGTTGGCTAAAGTGGTTGTTCTGGTAGTGTCATGATGCGAGGAAGCTCGGGAACCGTGAGGTTCCAATTGTGAAAGTGCAATGGGATCATCATGGTGAAGAGAAGCTACTTGAGAGCTTGAGACAGTTATGCGGAAGACTTACCCGTACCTCGATTGATGTCTTGTCTTATTTCGAGGACGAAATTTCTTTAAGTGGGGTAGAGTGTGAAACCCCGACTTATTTTATTAATTTTTCGACACATCTAGGGTTTATTTACGACTTCTTTTCGGTACGTCGAGAATGCACTCTAATATTTTAATGTTAGAGCGAACGTCGCCACTTGCGTATGAGTATTTAAGAAACGTTTTTTCCGACACTCTACGTATTTATTTGTCCTGTTTTACGGATGTGATTTAACTATTTATTTTTCAAGTGTGTGTTTTACAGAAAACGTTTTCGAGTTTTTCGTATTTTAAAAGTCGGAGGAGATTGTGACCGTTGGATTCGTTCGACGAATCGTGGCCGTTAAAAGGTTTTATAAAAACCTTTTCTTCCCTTCTCCCTTATCTTCTTTCTCTTTTTTTCTTTCTTCTCCTTTCCTCTTCGACAGGCTCTCCCTCTCTCTCTCTCCCCGTCGACGAAGACAGTCCAACCGCCACCACCATCGAGCTCGCCAAGCTCCGGCGAACACTCCCCGACCTCCAGCCAAGCTTGCGCTGTCGTATTCGCTGCCCAGCAGAGGGAATAACTCGTCGGAGAAAACTGTCTAGATGTCAAACTGGACCGGAGGAGCTCAAGGAGCTTCATGGAAGCTTGGAGTTGTCCAGAGCTCAGAGGAGGAGGGAAAGCGCCCTTGAACGCCTCGCCGGAGAAGGTGGCCTGAGCATTGTGTTTTTCGACATTGAGGTATAAAAACCTTCTCTTTTCTCTCGATTCTTGGCTGGTTAGGATGCTAAGATGTTGTAGAAGAGTGTGGTGTAGGTGTTGGGAACAGGTTTGGCCGGAAAAAACTTTGTTTTCCGGTGAACCAGTCGATCGGTAAACAGAGGGGTAAAAACCCTAATTTTTACCGCGGTAGATTTACTTTTTTACCAGTTTATCGTGAGGTGAATTGATCAAAATGCCCCTGTCAGTTTTCAAAATCACAACCTACCACTTTTACTGTTTTACTGTTTAACTTTCACAGTTATACTTTAGTTACTATTTATCAGTTGACTTATACTATTTACAGTTTGACTGATTGACTTTTACTATTTTACAGTTGATCGGTTGACTTTTATTATTTACCGGTTAACATTTACTATTTCACATTTTGACCTGTTGACTTTTACTATTTACCGGTTGGCTTTTACTATTTCACAGTTTGGCCGGTTGGCTTTTACTATTCATGGTTGACCGTTGAGATTTACTATTCATGGTTGACTTTTACCTTAGAAGACCATTATTTTTACGTTTTACCGCTACAGTTAAATAGTTTAAAGGTTTTAAAAATTAAATAGGCGACGGAAAGACGTAAGTGCTGAATGAGTAATAATCCTGATTCTTGCTCGATTCGAGAATCGAGGCGTCAAATAATTAAACTTCTATATCGGGGAAAATAAACGGAAAATTTGTCGAGTTTACCGAGTTTTGGTCAATTTTGACCAACTCAGTATACTTGGTCAATTTCTTGGTCAACCCAGGAATGGCTTGGTCAACCCTAAAGTCAACCTTGACCTTTCCTGGTGAAATTAGGAAAGTGGGTAGTTGACCATAGAATGACTATTTAGTCGTTGACTTCTCTTTTGACGGATTCAGGATTTCGCTTACACTCAGAGCTTGAGGACTGAGACTTGGAGCACGAGAATTTCGGCTTCGTCATAACAGGTAGGGTGAGCCGTAACTTCCGGGTTAGTGGCATTTTAATTTGTGTAGTGCTATACGATTTAAAAGTTATATGATGTGATGTTTGTTTGTGCAAGTCGATGCCTCGCGATATATGTTTTCTTACTTTATCGCTTCATAAAATGTTTAGAAAACTGAGGCTAGACACATATGTGACGTTTCAGATCGAAAAGTAGTACCGTTGTCCTGATTTGCGGTGCTTGGCCTGAGAGTGACGGGACCTAGTGTTTAGACTATGTTTTCCCACGGTGTCGATGATCGTGAACCTCTGGAGGGCAATGTACTGTTTATTTTATTTTTCCTCTTACGCTCGTCTCGTACAGAGTTAAGTGAGACGTAAGTGTGGTGTGCTGTTACAAGAGATTTGTTGGGCATTAGCAGTAAATAGACGCTCTCGCTACTATGCGTTTTCAAGCGCATAAGTAGTTGGCCCCGGTTTGCTGTGAAGACAAACCCGAGATTCAGCCACCCAGATCCGTGAAGCCCTACAAGCTGTTTATTACTTTGAGCGCTCAGTCATATTGATGTTAGCATTGGCACATGGAAAATGAATTTATTTAAATCTGTCTATGAAAACCAAATACAGTTTTTGGTTGTTGCATGTTTTTACGAATTGTTTAATCACCGGTGAAAGCTATATGTAGTATATTTATGAGAACTACACATTTATTTTCAAACCCTATCTTGGTTGGGTTCGCCCCCTTTTGGGTTAGCGAGGACGAGTGCTCATCCCTACTTTGCAGGTACCTGGTAGACTTGCTTTAGAAGAGATGGATCGGTGACTAGGGGCTTGACAGTGCGTGCTGTTCAGCATTTGTATTTCGGGATCACCTTGGAGGAGCTTTTCGTCCTTCGTGATACTTTAGCTTTTCTATCTCTGTGACTGTTGGTTTGGACGCATTTGACGCACTCTGACCTATCGATCTTTTATCCACTTATACTATTCTCGTTCACCCATGTTGTATATTTACTGACTTGGACTTTTCATGTATCTTATAGTCCAAGTCTTGTACGCTATCTTCCGCACTTATATATATCATTATTTATTTATTCATATGCTCCTCATATTTATGTCATTTTATTTAAATTAACCTTGTGGTTTCGGCCTAGTGGATAGTTAATACGTCAGATGACACATCGATTATTCATTAGTCTGAAATCACAACGATTACTGTCGTATCTCGAAGCCGAAAATAGTCCCGAGATGCGATATGACCGTGTGATTATAAGTCTGACCTTGTTTGTTTATAACATTTCTCGAAATTTTCCGGATAAAACTTGTTAAGAATAAAAGGGAGGGGAATGAAAACCAAAAATCAACCGCGCCTTCCATTTCTGAACCAACCGCCAACAAACAAAGCCGTATGAACAAATAGCTATTTCAGCTTCCTAATTACTCTTCACTCTGCAAATTGCGGTTTTGATTCTGTCACTCTCGCTCTCTCTATATCCCAAATTTTCAATGCTAGAAAATGAACCAGTAGCTACTTTGGCCGTTGCTAATGGAGGCCTCAACATTTCGCCTCTTCTTCACACTAGGGTTTCTACTAGCCATTGCGACGCGCTCTCACGGTGAATCCTCGACGTGCCTGACGGTCTACAAAGAAGGCGGTGCTCCGGCGGTCTTCCAATCCCCAAAATGCCCTCGCTGGAAACACTCCAATTCTCGAACCACCACCGCGCGTTGCCAATCGGCGATGCTTCAAGGTCGCCGGAGGTTCATGGAGGACCGCACTCTCTGCGCTCTCGATCTTCGCGTTCCCTTCCCCGGTACCGCAATCTCTCTCTGCTTATCACTGTGTCAATTTGTGTATTGCGGATTTGAATTAGGGTTTGAATTGTGAAAATTGGAGCAGTTAGGGGAGGGATCAAGGAGGTTACAGTTGGAGTGGTTGCGGTTTTCGATGGACATAATGGAGCTGAAGCTAGTGATATGGCTTCCAAGCTTTTCTTGGAATATTTCGTTTTGCATACCTACTTTCTTATTGATGCATCATACAATGCTCTATTGAAATGATCTTCAGAGTGGTTGGAAACTAGTGAAGATCATTATGCCCTTTCTCGAGGGCATAATTGGGACATTGGAAGGTGGTTTTCTATATTCCTTGTTCTTATTTGATTGGTGTGATTTGACTTCAGGTGATAGTGTATTTTCTACTTAAACCATTGAAATGCTTTCAACTGCATTGCAGCTATGACTTATAAGTATCAGTTGATTAGTTACGGCATTATACTTTGAATATCAGACAGGAACTTTCATAGTCCTGGAGTGCTGTGCTGCAACTGACATAAGCTCTAGCTAGTTAAAGATCATTTTAGATAGTTTTCTAAGATTCATGTTGCACTTGCAGGTTATTAGTTCTCTACTTCTTGTGGTTTTGGGGATTTTTGTTGTATACTTTACTGGATTAGTTATCTTGAAGGTAGTGTATCCGCTTGAAAAAGCTATCTTCTAGTCCTAGATTCTATACATGTTTATAACCTTTTGTTTCGTATACCTGTAATTTTTCTCGTCTACCTGTGTTCCCGTTTAGATTAACTTTTTGGTACTCAAGTACTTATATCTAGATCGTTTATGATTTCTCATGTTTACACATTCATTCGAAGCAACAGTTGATGATTCTTTTCACTTTGAAATTCTGAAAGAAGCACTGTTGAGGGCAATTCATGATATTGATGCAAAATTTTCTAAGGTACATTATATTTTGGGTTTCTCTATTTGGTTTTGGTCGTTGTGCAGAATAATTAAGGATCTTACTCGTGTGTTGGTGTTCCCCATTGAAGGAAGCGTACATGAAAAATATTGATTCTGGTTCCACAGCCACAGTTGCACTACTTGCTGATGGTCAAATCTTAGTTGCCAATATTGGAGACTCACAGGCTTTTCTTTGCTCAGAAAAATTTCAATCTCAAGCAGAGGCTAAAGGTCAGCAAATTTATCATATAATGGAGATTTCTTTAGAAAGCAAATAGTTTAATGATAATCTCAAGTGATTTATTAATGCTCCTTCTCTCCCCCTCTCTCTCCAACCACCTTCATGTATGTTCAAATAGGGTACGATTTAGCTTGTGTTTCAAAAGATAAGTAAATGATAGGAGTAATTTATTTTTCTGTGGTTTACATAATGCAGCCGCTTATTTAAGATTGTACAGGCAGGAAAGAAGTAATGGTGCTATTTCACGTCTAAAACTTTGGATTGACTTCCTCCGCTGGACTCATGCATTTTTCAGTTAAGGAACTGACAAGAGATCATCATCCGGACAGAGATGAAGAAAGAGTTAGGGTAGAAACTGCTGGTGGCTATGTTTTGGAATGGGGCGGTGTGCCCTGAGTAAATGGAGAACTGGCTATATCCCGAGCTATCGGTGATGTCTCCTTTAAACGGTGAGTTGAGGAGAAACTGGAATGTAGATATATTTTTTTCCTATAACTGTACTTTGGAAAAAATTAAGGCGAGGCTATATACATTGCCAACAATGAAAAAAATTAAACTGACACCAATCTTTATATAAGTTGCTTCATGAAAAGGTTGATGTTTTTGTTTTTTTGCTGTGTCGTGTTCAGTTATGGTGTTACATCTGCACCAGAATTGACAGATTGGCAACCACTGACTGTGAATGATACCTATGTGGTGGCTGCATCTGATGGAGTTTTTGAGAAGATGAGTTTGCAGGACGTTTGTAATTTGTTGTGGGAAGTACAAAGTTTCAATCCCAGGAGATCAGATCACTCTTCCTAATGTTCATACTCTTTAGCTGACTGCATAGTGGATACTGCATTTCAAAGGGGCAGTAGGGATAACGTGGCAGCTGTTATTGTTCCATTGGCATCTACCGGTTTTTCTGAGAGTTTGTTGAAGAAAAGTTCACATCAAGAGGGAGACAATAAATAATCTTGCAGCTTGGAATACAGAAGTCGTCCTATGAAGGTTCAGGTAGGTCTCCTATGCTCTCAGACCTTCGTCTGGACATTCGTCCTATGTATAGGAGTTTCTAGGAGCCCAATTTAAAGATTATGCTCTCCTGCAATGTAACATGGAGTTTCTTTGTATCTATCTGATAAGAATCATCATGAAAAGGTTTTGAACGGATTGTGACCTTGAGAATGCAATGCACCTCATATAAACAGAGAAGTTTAGGAATCAAATTACAAGTAAAGCCCTATAATTGAAAGGATTGAAAATGTAACCAAATGATTATTTTTTGTTTTAACATTATTTTCTTGTTGCACAAACTTTAATTGCTCATCGTCTTGTGTATTGATAATTAGTTTTATTAATAAGGGTCAGGTAATAAGCTCAGTTATGACCTAAAGCAATTGGAGCATGCTCATCCAGTCATTGCCAAGGTTGAGAGGTTGATGGTAATTCCTTCATAATTGTTTATAACAGGCCTTGAACTTTTTATTTTTCCTCTTGCACCGCAAAAGTTATGTATTATATGATATTTCATAAATGCTGTGAAGAGAAGTCATCTGACCTCTGAGGAAGTCATAGTGACATAGAGTTGTTTTGGTGAGTTACGTGCATATGTTAAGACATAAAGATGTTTGCAAGTGATTGGAATAACAATTCATTAAATATTAGCGTCAAAACTATGATATTACTTGTTTGAAGTCATTGAGTTGAATGTCTAAATTCAAAGTCATTGCAAGTGTTTGATTTTTCAAGTATTTTCTCGTTCCATCATTATGGTACAATCGAATGATTAGTTGAGTGCTTTTCTTCGCTAGGTAGAAGGAAGGCATGGCTGTGTTGGCTGTTTTTATTTATCGGAAAACCTTGATGAACAAGCGGAGCATGTGCTGCAGACAGTGGATGACCATGAAGATTATGTGTATGACCTGCCCCAGGCTCTTCCCGAGGCTCTTGACCAACACTTTGGTGAGTGCAGGTGTCAAATGTAGATTTTTCACTCCATGTTGGTGATGCACTTCTCATTGAGCTGTAATAACTAGCAATGTTGTTGTATCTGCCTGAATGGAAACCCTCTGGAGTCCTTACAACCTGCTTTTCAAAATAACACTGTCTCCTCTTATTGCTGTGAGGGATAGAGTTAAACACGAATAAGTACTCAAACAAATGATTAGTGACCACAGGCATACATTCTTATCTAACAGTATAAAATTAAGAACACTATGATTTTGTATTGAATAGTATCTTGTTTATGCTTATTCAGAGCCACTTCTAAATGTTTGTTCATTTTTAGGTGGACCTCTAAATTTGTACCATAACCAGAACTCTTGCATGTACCTTGGACTTAATGCTGAGAATGCTAGAGATCAATGCATAAATGGTTTTGCCAGTTTCCTTTCTATGCTTGAATCAATTCCTTTCAATGATGCTGGTTCAAATAATAGATCTTTTGACAATTCAATCCCCGACAGGAGGTATATCTTTCTTTACTTGATTGTCTGTACATGGAAACTGTAGTCACATTAGAAGTTCAGAGCAGATGCTACGAGTGATGCATATTATTGATGCATAATATAAAAATTGTTGTGCAGGCATTGTCTAATTATTACTGAGGTCTGCAGTATTTCACTCCTCTATTTTCAGGATCTGTGATCCTTGTTGTTAGTGGGAAAGACAATAGTTTTCTAATATTAATGTCATTGTTTAGAGTGTTTGATCTTAATCCTAACATATCTGTATCTACATGATCACACTCACATACAAACACAAAATATGACAGAGATAAGAGGGCTTGGAAGAGCAGGAGTGGAGTTCCTGTGGTAATTTCATAATTGATTTTGTACTTCTCATGAGTGTTTGGCAAAAGTTGAAGGATGGAAATGAATCAGTTAGGTTTAAATATCTGGTGTTTGAAGATCATAAACTGTTGTTCTTTAGAATTTTTGTAAAGAAGACAATAGACGTCAACTATTTTTTCATTATCCTTCTATCTGGAGCATAGGCATTAATCAAGAAGAGGTTGTTTCATATTGGACTAAAGTAGACCTCAAATGTCCAGCAGAACACCTATTCTTTCATTTTAGGACTTCTTGATACATTTTACTTGCGAGTGAGGCATGGAGTCCTTTGAAAATCATTTTGTACTGTGTCATCAATCTTCCCACATCTTTACTCTTTGGTTGAGTATAGCATTGTCCCATAATGATTATGTTATCTTATCTGTGTCAGATGTGGATTTGATAAAGTATGTAAGAAACATTGTCCTTCCTGGCTAGGTATGCACTAAAGAAGAGGTTTGGTCGTGGATCTTATGGTGAAGTATGGTTGGCTTTTAATTGGAACTGTGATCAAGTCAGAAACGCTTCAGACTCAAGTACGGAAGCTAAAGCATTTCAATTGTTTTTTTTATGTTTGATTCCGGAGATTGAGGATAATATATCTTTTGCTCATAATTTTCGTGTAGGCCCTCGTGACGAAAATATGTTCATCTTAAAACGCATAATGGTAATTTCTTTGATCAGTTTAATTTCGACAGGTGGTGCTTAAGTGCATGGTTGACTGATGATATCATATTCTCTATGGGGACTGAGGACTTGGGAAAGGGGTTTAAAAATTTGACATCATTGATAAGTAATTACTGAAACTGTTGCCTGAGCTAGAATAAATGTTGACCAAAGCCTAAATGGTCAATTGATTTTACTAATGGATATTTCAGTTTTTGACTTTGCATAAGAACCTATGGCTTTACCCTCTTTTTTTCCTCACAATTATCTACATATTTCCAGAATAACTATTTTTTTTCTCAAGAAATTTCATAAACCAAAATTAATTTTATCAAATCTTCAATGTAACAAACTTTAGTTAACTTTTGTATCACTTAGCTTTCAAACTAGGACACTATGAGTTCACTAGATGTTGCTGCTTTCAGACTTCCAGTTTTTCTTTTTGAAATGCATAGAGTGATTTTCTTTTGTAATGTTTTGCTTCATCTTGTGACTTGAGATGTTCATATGCTAATTTTCTTGTTTGTAACAGTTATTGTATTTCAAATGTTTTGGACATGTCGAATTCTGATATTGGAATATCAGTATAAGTTTTACTGGTGATCTGATGTTATTTGTAACAGGTGGAGAAAGGGGCCGCGGTTTATTTAAGTGGTTTACGTGAAAAGTATTTTGGAGAAGTTTTTCTCAATGCTTCTAATTGTCTTGGAGGTTCACTATCAGCTGCCACATCAAATACTGTTTTAAATGTTTCATGGTTCAATTTCTATGGTCTAGTAGAAAGAAATGATTCAAGGGCAGATGAAACGAGAAATAGTTGGACTACTGAAAGCATGTTTGGAAACAAATTTACACTGCATACTGATTTTTATGAAGAAGGTCTGAACCATATTGCTAGATATGTTGAATCTTTCGAATCTCGAGCAAATGAAATATGGCTGGTATTCCGTTATGAGGGTATGTCTTTATCGAAGCTTATGTATTCTGTCGAAGAAGACACAGATGCTGATGAAGGGAGGGATGAAAAAGTTAAGCATGTACAGATCTTGCATCCATCAAAATGGTGGCATTGGTTGAAGACAACAAATGAAGGACATGAGCAAATGCAGTCTTATATGGCAACTGGTACGCTTTAAATTCCAGCAAATGTTTCACTAGGTATATTATTGATATACATACTACTATCTTGTATAGACGGGTTGCTTGGATTGGATGGATATCATACCATTTACTTTACTGGTTTGACATGTATAAGGTGGACGAACATTCTTTGATGCATGTTAATTTTGTATATGGAGGGATTATCATTCTTTTCGAGATCAAAAGTGTATGGTTAATACTATTGAGCAATTTTCTATGGAAAAAATTATTCAGAAGATTGCATTGTCATTCAGAGATGACTGTGTTTATTAAGTTTATTAACAGCTATATGCTGAGGGAAATAACCACTCACTAGTTGTTCCTTTGCCCATCGTCCATTCGTGCCTATAATTAGTCTTGTATTCAGTTGTTTCAAATACCATGCTGACATGGGTTATTTTGTCTGTCTTTCTGACATTCTATTGCTTGTGTTTTGACCAATGCGCTCATGACCTGATTCATTTTACTCAGTTGATGGCGTTGAAGTCCTTTTATGACTACAATATTACCCACAGAGATATTAAACCTGGTGAGTGCATCACTCCATTAATTATAATTAATATTGCTGCTTATGTAAAATTTCATATAAAAAGCATGTTGCAATTATGTATCACTGTTTTGGAACTAGTATTTGTTTATTTTTTTTCTTTTCCTTTTTTCACTTTCCTGCCGTTGGTTGTTAAGACATCAGATATACTAGTAAAGCATACATTCAGGACACATTGATACTATTTGTATCATCAAGGCTGAATGTTCTTTCCTAGTATTGAAAGACGGGCGTCTATAATTATCTAATGCATTCAGATCTCTAAAGCGTATGTTTCATATATGGTAGAAAACATGGTTTTGTGCTTTGAAGAGCAAGACACTGGGAGGTGTTTGAAAGGAATTCCACATGGTCAAAATTTTACCACCAACATGTGAGTTCGTCTTTGTTGAGATATCTAATCCCACATTGAGAAAATGGGGCTTTGATTGTGGACTTATAAGGGTTTGGGCTACTCTCCATTGCCAATTAGTTTTGGTATTGAACCTCATACTACTTTATCATGGTATCAGAGCGGGTTACCCACGTTCACGTGTGTTAGCGTTACCGGTCACACGCACTCCACTTCATCCCTAATGTTGTCCGTGATAGGTTTGAGGGGTCGCCACGTCTTGAGATATCTATCCCACATCGGGAAAATGTGGCATTGCCTGTGAGTTTATAAGGGTTTGGGCTACTCTCTCCATTGCCAATTGGTTTTGAAGTTAAACCTCAGACTACTTTATCAATCTTATTGGTTTAGTGTGTGTATATGTTAAAAACTTAAAATTCTAACGTATATTGGTTCACATTGGTTTTATAACCTGCATTTTGCTTTACAAGGGTCTCCATCGGATAAGATTTTATTTAGATATTGGAAAGATATGCTTGGAGTTGAACTCACCGACATATTGCATTTTGGGATATTTTAAATGGAATATTTTATACATATTCTTTATTTTTTATAAGCTGCTTCAACAATGTAGTCAGGCAAGGTGGTGTTAATGCGTTTAAATGAATTTGTTTTCACGTTGACCGCTATTCACTTGTCATAAATAAGAGTATTTATTTCCGTGTTTTTCATATTATGAAATGGTTATTGATGTCTTTGCGCATCATTTAGGCGCATCATTGACTTTGGTAGTGCAATGGATGTGTTTACTTTGAAGCATTTGTATGGTTCCACTGGACCATCCAGGTATCTCTTATATTGTCGCTGCTTTTGGAACTACTATATATTGTGCAAAATTGTATTGAATTTGCATTCATTATTGATTATCTTGTTTCTGCAGAGCTGAACAGACGAATGAATATACTGCTGAAGCCTTATTTCATGCTAATCGGTATCAGAGGCCAACAAACACAACTTTGAAGTATGTTTATACATTATATAAACTTGGCTCTCAATCCACATTTGTACAGAACTGTTTTTGTGTATAAATAATGCCATTTAAACCTAGTCTTGATCCGGTTAGCTAAATTTCTTGGCAGGTATGATATGTGGAGTGTCGGTGTTGTGATGTTAGAGTTTATCTTAGGATCACCAAATGTTTTTGAGATCTCTGGTTACACCCGTGCTCTTCTAGACCAGCGTCTTGAAGGATGGAATGAAGGCTTAAAGGAGCTAGCATACAAGTCAGTTTCGTTATCAAGAAATCCTTATCTATGTTTTTTGAGTATAAGGCTTAATTTGTATGTGTACCTTTTTGGCAACAAGCTTAGAGCACTGATGGAGCTTTGTATACTAATCCCTGGTAGTTTCTTACAGCATCACCGCACGGACCGAGTAAGTTTACCTTCTTTTATTACTACATTTGAGAGTAATATTTCTAAATATAAATGCTTTAAGGGATAAGCTTTGGCACAAGCATGAAGGTAATTCTTTATTCAGGTCTGCTAACAAGTTTGGACACCACAAACCACTTGTCAAATGGAAGTCTCTTATAAACATGGATATGTATAGTGCACCTACAGAAACATGTGCATAATGTCACTATTAAATCTTTTTGTGATAAATTTGTGAACATGATGGTAATATTAGAATAATACAGAGTGATGTTTCATAGGGATCCTTCATTTTTCTTTCCTTAACATTATGTGGGAAGTGCATGGTTTACTGAGTGAGAAGTTTGATCTTTCCCTATTCCATTTAAAGGTGGTAATATCTTGGAGAAATGTTATACCTAGTATTCACTTCTTTTTGAGTTTTTTCTTTCACTTTTGAATTTTTGAGTTCAGGTTGGAGCATCACCAGCTTCCTGGAAATGCTCGGAAGAATTTTTCTCCCAGCAAATAAAGAGCAGAGATCCTCTTAAGCTGGGGTTAGTGAATGATTATATCAGTTGTGTCTTATCAATGTTATCATACATGGTCTATTGTTAATTCCTTGGAAATATATTGCAGGTTTCCGGATGTTTGGGCTTTGCGGCTGGTGCGACAGCTTTTACTCTGGGACCCTGTAAGTTGTAATTAACATTTGTTTTTGTCCCTAAAAATTAGAGACGGTACCTAATCTGCTAAGCATCATGCAACTCTTAGGTGCGGTGGCACTAATTTGGTTATTTAGCAAATTTAGAAATGTTGATATGATTGAAATGATTGCATGATAGGAAGAAAGGTCGAGTGTTGATGATGCTTTGCGGCATCCATATTTCCAGCATTCTCCTCCCACAGATTGAGTTAATGGGAAGTAGTGTATCCATTATGTACAGTGTTTCAGACCGACTTTTAGAGGTACTTCCCCTATTTTTATAACCACATAATGTTTTTACCATCATTGGTATAGGAGTAATGATTTTTTTTACTTGTTTGCTTATTTATGGAATGCAGGTTTTACATGCAGATCATCTAGGTCAAAGCTTTCCTTCGTGGTAAAATGATTTCAACTGCTACCACCATTTTGAGGGACGTGGTCTTCTGGAGATTCTTCGTTCTTCACCATCTTTTGGATTTTATCTCTACATATGTAGAACTTTTGGGACACATTTACATACGGCCAATCGGAATCAATCCGCAGGGATTGACTCTCTTTCCGGGTGGTTTTGGATGTTTACCAACAAGTGGGGAATCAAAAAAATGTGGGACCCACTGGATTCATCTTGATTGAATCCTCCATTTTCTTTCCGGTAGCCTTAGTTGGTATTGATTCCTCATGGGTAATCAACTTTTTATTCCAAAATTATCCCTATATCTTACATTTATTTTAGGAGAAAATACTTGTGACATCTTGTATTTTACCTCTAAAATCAGTTACGTCTATCAGTTTTTAATTTAAACTGGTATATCCCTATACTTTTAAATTCTCGACTGAATTGTCTTTATCGTCAGTTGACTATTAAAAAAGACCGTTAAGTTACTTAAAATGACTAAAATGCCTCTATTAACAATTATTTTTATCATTTCCTCTTTCCTATTTCTCAAAAAATATATTAGAAAATAAAAAAATAAAAGTAGAAAGGAAAGAATAAAATTTATTTTTAATAGGAAAAATAAAAATGATTTTCAATAGAAGAACTAAAATTGTTTTAATAGAAAAAAGAAAAACTGTATTTCAATGGAAAAAATAAAATGGATTTAAGAGGAAACAATTAAATTGATTTTAATAGATAAATAAAATTGGTTTTTAATAGAAAAAATAAAAATTGATTTTTAATAGTAGAAGAAAATTTGATATTACAAATTGATTTTTAATATTAGGAAAGAGAAATCGAAAAATAGAAAAAAATTTATAAAAAAACTGTTTATAGGGCCATTTTAGTATTTTTAAGTAACTTAACGGTCTTTTTTGACAGCAAGGGCAATCCTGTCGAGAATTTAAAAGTATAAGGGTATATCAATTTAAATTGAAAACTAAGTGACGTAACTGATTTTAAGGGTAAAGTACAGGGTGTCACAAGTATTTTTTTTATAGTTTTTAAAATTATATCAAAGGTATTTTTGTAATTAGCTATATTCTGATTCCAATTTCTATATTTTTGTAAACACGTGAATCGTAATCAATCATGATAATATATTTGATTCCACAAGAATCGTAATCACTCCTCATCTCTCTCATTCTCCCTCCTATTCCCTCTCATTCTTTCTCAATCCGCCCTTGAAGACTAAATATGGGAGTTTGGTTCTCCAGTTGCTTGGTAAGAGACTAAAAGTAGCCATTAGTCTTGAACGAATTCCAGTTTTTTGGGTTGTTTTTCAGTTGTCTGTAAAAACCATGGGTAACTTACCGATTGAATAAATTATATAGCCAACAGCATGCATTACAAAATTTTGATCTGTAAAAAAAGGTGTTTACACGTATACTTGGTTGCTAGTATACACGGTGATGATACAACTTACAACTGATTTCATCTTATAATTTTCAATTTCTGTTCATGGCTCATGGCTGTTTACACGGCTGTGAAGCTCCAGCATCTCTTGATGGTTTGGGTCGACAGAGAGAGCAGCTCGACAGTCTCGCAATGCACCCATGACGTCCCCAATGTGCTCATGGAATGCAGCCCTTAAGTGCAGAAGGTGGAGGTCGGCTTTGAATGCAATTGCCTTTGATAGTTCTGCAATTGCCTCTTTTTCTTTGTGGCTGTCCATCAACACTGATCCATCAACAAAAAAGCTCCATTTCAGTACCATTGGAAAAGGAGAATAAAGTTAAAAAAACCAATATAGGGAGGATTGAGACGGAATGAAAACCAAACCTGCAGCTCTATATCTGTAAGGATATACACGAAGTGGATCTAATCGAGTGACCATCTCCAGATCTGTCTTTGTGAGTTCACGGTCACAGTATTCAGATCTTTTCTCATAGGCAGATGCATTATTCTGAGCGTTCTCAATCAGTTTGGTCATTTCTTCATAGGCACCGGCCTTGTCGTTTTTGAGATAATGAACCCTAGCAAGGCCCTGGTGGGCTCGGGTGTGCCTGATCTTAAGAGCATTGATGTAGCAATCAGCTGCCAAATCTAACTTCCCACAGTCAACATAAACACTTCCGAGGTTGTTTAGTGCCTGGCAAAAGAAAAGTGAAGGATATAGGTCAGAATATGCTAAGAAACCTAAGATCAACAGCTTCTTTCAAAGCTCATACCCTTTAGTTTTAGGAATCTACATCAGATCAGCAGGATAAGATATCTTTATAATCACTCGACTCCATTTCACTCTAGTCGAGTGGAATGAAATACTTTTGCTGGATACCCATAGTACAAGGAAACCATTCATGATATGGTGGCATCAAAATCATACCTGGCCCTTCCGCAACCTGTCTGAGGGGCATTTCAAGGCATCTTCTAGGAGAGAAACAACAGTTGAGGAACAGGATGGATCTTGGCTAGAGTCTGCCAGTGCATATGCTTTCAAGAAAAATGCCTCAAAGGATCTTTTGATTTTGAAAGATTCCTCAGCTTTATGGAGCCCTTCCTCACAGTGGCCTGTGTCATATAAGATCCATCCCTCATACACTAACTTTTCATGTTCGCTGGATGCATGTTGACGAGCTAATTGTAAACTCCGCATTGCAGCTTCAGGACAGTTCAACCTGATTAAGTAGAGACATGAGAATTCTATCCACATTCTGATGTGGCATAAAATGTTACCACTTATATATCACACAGAAAACATATGATTAAAGGCATGGCTTCAAAACCAGGGAAACAGAAAAATCAAAATGGAAGTAACATATTTGGATTTTCAAAACGAGCATGGGACAGCAGGCAGGACTTTGGAACCACGAAGACCTAGGCGAATCTAAAATAATCAGGAAGTCATTTTATTTCTCCACAGACACAAATTTGGGATTCTCAAATATATAAAGATTAAACATATTTAAGATTTTACAGGATAAATAACAAAAATTCAGGCCTGAGGTCCAAAGCTTACCTGAGGAGAAGCAAAGACTGTCTGAAATAGAGAACACCTTTTGCCGCATCAGATTCAAGCATCTGGTAAATAACAGAGAGGGATCCAATATCATCAACTGACGACCACCGATCATACAATTGCAACCAACAATCTGCTGTTGTCCAATTTTCAACATGCTCACGGACAAGTGTACGAAGTTGGGATGCTACAACACGTCCCTCCAACATCTTATAATTTGGGCAGAGAGTAAGAATTGCTTGAACATCACAAATGGCTGATTTATAATCCTCAAGAGCAAGGTAGAAGCAAAAACGGAGCTCTAAGCAATCCAATGCAAGTTTAAACCCAAGAACCCGATTAATTTCTGCGAGTGCAGCTTGAGAGTTATTTTTTCTCATTAGTGTAGCTGCACGATACATGTATGGGTAAGTAAGAGTTGGGTCCAATTCTGTTGCTTTCTCAAGGTCTTCCCATTTCTTCTCATCTTCACAGTATAATGACCTCTCCTGGTACATCCATCCAAGAGGAATAACAGAGTTGATCACAGAGCTCAGCTTTTCATATGACCAAACTTTGTGACCTCTGATGTAATCCAGTCTAGATAAACCAGCAACAGAATAAATATGGCCTGCAGTTAAAGCTTCCTCAAAGAGATGCTTTGCTTCAACATACTCTTTTCTCAAGAGCCTCAAGCATCCCAACTGATGGGATGCCAGCAGTCTTTGCCTATCATTTTCAGAAAACTCTACCAAACGTTCCAGAAAACAAGCTGTTATATCTGACTGAGGATCAAGGTTCATAGCAACTTCACTTAACAAACAGTACAATGAAAAGGATCCTGGTCCAACCATTATCGATCTCTTCTCTCTATCAGCATGCTTGAACAGCTCCACAACCCGCTCATCATTCAAACAATTAGGAAGATCATCTAAGAAAACTTGTAAACATGATGCAGCAAGGACACGACAGTTCTCTTCAAGTGCATACTCCATGAGTTCCACTGCATCATCTCTAGAAGAAACCAGTGAAGCAAGTTTCCTATCACAAGCATCTTTGAGCTTTTCGCAACAAAATTTATTAGCAAAAGCTAATATTTCCAACAAAAGATGTGGAGGGAATTCTCGCAAACTGCCTGTTTTACTGAACTCGTTGATTTCCTTCATACCTGATGCAGAGATATTGTTTTTCGACAAATCTATGTCCTCACTAAGTGATTCTGAGAAACACCCATTAAGCATGGCATCAAACGGAGCCGAAAGGCTGGATATTTTCTGCCTATCACAAACTATTTTCTCACCCTCGATTTTGAATCTGACTTGTCTTGACATCTTGTTCCCACTCATTGAAATAGTCTCATGGGTACTAGCCTCACTTCCATCCACAGGAAGCTGAGCTAAAACATCAACTGGCCCAAACTCTTGTGCGCACTTACCACAAGAGGAAAGCAAGTCCGATATATGCTCTTCCCCTTGCTTCTCATACTTCAACCATGCTGCAAACACAAGCTTCTCATGAACACTGCATGCTTTCTGCCAAGCTGCACGGAGGCTTCTGCGCATCAGCTTGGCTTCTCCAAGGCCTCTGAAGACCTGGAACTGTAACAAATAAAGATTCGACTGCTCCTGTGGGGGACACAACTCAAGTTCTTCATGAATTTGAGCCAGAACCTCCACATAATCAACCGGCTTATAGAATGGGAGTATAGGCGGCTCAGGCACCTTTATAAGAGATTCTCTACAACAATTCCAACAGAAACCGAAAATCAATATGCTGAATAGGAAAATCTAAACATTGATTCAAACTAAAAAGCAACTAAAAAACAAAACAAAACAACTTACATAGAAGAAGATGAAGAGAAGGAGGAGTTCGAGTTCGATGACAGCTTTGGAAGCTTCCCTCTTTCAACTTGGAGCCAAGACTGTGGATTGAGAGCATTGAGCTGCGATTCTTTACAAGACTCGGAGGGAAAGAAGGTCTTCATAGGGCATAAGACCCTAAGCAATTCCCAGATCTCCAAAACGGCCAGATGGGTTTATCTCCTCCAAAACCCAAATCACCCAGAAAAGCTCCAAGTGATCCAAAACAACTAAGCTGATAAATCATACACAAAAATTCACAACCAAAGCCAAAACGCCATCAATGTCCAAATGGACTTGTTAAATCAACAGACTAATACACCCAGAAACAGCCACATAAGCTTTCCATGCGTTTTCAGACCCCAATCCCCTCATAAAATGCCAAATCACCATAACCAAACAAAATGACTGAATGAGAGAGAAACAGAGTGATAAGAGAAAGAGACCCACTTCACCTTAAAGGCAGCAATTTGCAGCAGAGGACCCGTTACAAGCTCTGATAGAAGAGAGAGAGCTTCAGATGGGGACCAAAACTGAAGGAAAATGCCCACTTTAACGTTGCCTTGTTTGCTAAAAGAGAAAGTTTCATCCTTTCTCTCCCACTTTTCTTGTTCAAAAACTCATCTTGGAGCAATAAAAATGAGAAAATTTACACACTCCAAGTTGGACTTTTTATCAGGAAAACGACGTCGCTTGGTTTTGGAGAGGAGCCTAAAATCCTATTGATTTGGCTGGATTGCCTGGTCTGGTTTACATTACACATGAAATCATTCACCATCACTGATTGTCTCTCCACAATCACAATGGAATTTATTCAATTAATTTTGGTTAGAAATTAAGAATGTGAATAGTGGTCTTAGGTCCGTCTGTCTAATTTTGGTTTTGGAGAATAATCCAAGGAAATTATCAAATGGTTTCCCAAATTTCGATTCATATAATGGTTGACAAACATACAATGAATGCAGGTTTCTTACCTTAACAAAAATTAGACTATTATTCAGTTTATTTTTTCTTACCTTAAAAATTGTTTCCTTCTTTTCAAAGTAAAAAATTGTTTCCTTATAAAAACAACGCTGATCAAGTGATGACGGTAGTCCCCCTCTTTAATCACAAGCATTAGCTACTGATGAAGCCAAGTTGACGTTTATGCAGGGCCGGCCTTGCCTACGGGCGAAGCGAGCGATGGCACGGGGCACCATAAAGAGAGGGGCACAAATTTTCAAATGCATGCGACTCTAATATATGATTATATGTGGTGCTACTCTAACTATTAAAAGCTAAATAGCTAATGATCATTTGACATGTAGAGAACATTTAGCAAATAACAATATGCATATATTTTTTTCTTGAAAATCTACAATATGCATGATTAACTTCTAGATCTCTACTCTCATATAGTTATAGCACATGAAACCTCATTCCTCACTCTTTCAAACACAGTTGCATACCACCCTGTTTCTTTCATTTTGTTTTTCTCACTCATTCCATACTCATTGAAAAACATGAGTGAAGATCATATATATATATATATACACACACACACACACACATAATCCGTTTCAGGTGCGGACGTAGGTATCTTAGTTAAGGTACAGATTTCCACATTTGAGCCACTTTTTTATCACATTTTCTCATCTTAACCATTCAATATCTATGTATATATAAGTAGATTATCTCTGTAAAATTTCAATTAATTTTGGTTGTCATTAAGGTATCGAAAATGTGTTCAATCCATGAATGAACCAAATCTGTTCATCCAGAACCGTACGTTCTTTCAACACTAAATCTTAGTTTGGAATGTCTTAATAATCACCAAATTAGCTAAAAATTTGAAGATACAATGTAAGATACGATGGGCACCAAAACCATTTTCCGCCCTGGGCACCAAAAAAGTCAGGACCGGCCCTGCGTTTATGCTTGTCAATTCTTCATTGGTTCGAAGCTACCGACGATTATTTGTTGGCTCTTTGTCAGATGAGTCTCATTTATCTTAATGATCATTTTCCTTACTTCATGGTGAACACAATAGTAACCCACCCAACAATTTTCAACCGCAGAAGAACATTTGGGACTAAGATTGTAGACAATACTATCATACCATAACCCAAAATATTGAACAGAATAAGCAGCTTTGATGAAGAGATCTGCAAAACACAAAACAATTCTTTGTCAGATGAGTCTCATTTATCTTAATGATCATTTTCCTTACTTCATGGTGTATTGAAGATCCCGTAGCTCCATTAGGAACATTACTAATTGTAGCTTCTAATTGTATTATATGTAGCCTTTTTGACTTCTTCAGTATGAATGTAACACATTTTGATAAGTAAAAAAGGATAACCGGCACTTCTATAGGGTTTTATGTTATGTAATGTCACATTGACACATCATCAGTTTGAAAAATAATGTTATGTCATTTTAAGTAAAAATACAATTTTATGCTTCACAATTCATTTCAGTTTCTTTTTCTATCGATGATATAACATTATCAATCTTTGTGAATCAAAATTCAATTTTAAACTTTTTGATTCGTCATTCTTTTTCAGTTATACAATAATTAATATAGATACATATAGAAGTACAATATTAATATACATATTGTATATTGATTAGAATATATATATATATATATTTATCGAATAAATATATTTTTATTTTTTTTAACTTTTTATTAATAACTCACCCACCTTATATATGTTTGTGAGGTTTGAACCTATGACCTCAAAGTTGTCAGTTGATCGAATAAATATATTAATATATAATAATAATAATAATAATAATAATAATAATAAACCTCTAATAGAATCCTCTTTTGAATGAATTATATGTATGCACTTTTTTTGATGAATTTGCATACATTCTTTTTTCTTTGGAAAAGACTATTCAAATAAATTCATATTTTTGAACAAGTATAATTTGAAATATATATATATATATACACACACTTCTCGTATTATATAGTTAGTGTTTTAATTTAAGCATGAATGAAAGAAAATAACTTTGGAAAATAATTTAATATACAATAAAGATAAAAATAATCTAGAATATTGCATTTGTGAAGGGTGAGATTGTATTTTTATTTAAGAATGATGTTACATGTTTTTATTAATTGATGATATGTTTATGTCACATATCATATCATCTATGATTAAAGTCATAAATCTTAAACGTTAATTTATAATTATTTTTTTAAAAAGTAAAAACTAGTAATGGTTTCAGATGTGAGAAGACAGTACTAGGGTACGAGTGAGTTTGAGACAAGATTATCTCTTTCCTGGAGAAACGAATCACCTGCACATGCCTGACACAGTTCCAGCAAATTCGCATTTGAATTCTAGGAAAGGAACATGCACAATGACCAAAGTGGGACAATGAGACAGATGAGTTCGCATTCGTTTCCGTCTGCATAGTTTAAAGGTTGAAACAGATGAGTCCTTTAGAATCGACTTCGTCCCACTGTTGTGGGACAATGAGAGAATGAGATTGGGAGTCGAAAACTTGACATGGAAAAGTGCTAGCTTTAGTCATGAACATGAACCGAATTGAATTCATATTCTATACTTCTATATTTGAAATCGTTTTACAATTAGTACTTCGACAAGAATAAGGTATAGATAAGGATGGGGTATGAAATCATATGACCCTTCTATGATTTTTTCACCCCACAAAAAAATTGTGATCCATAGTTCTATATCATTTTTCTTTCATTCTTCTGTAGCTTTCATATTCTCTTTTTAATTTTTCAATTCATGGCCGGTGAATCTACTTCCTCCGATAAGAAACTTTGGGAAGCCAAAAAAGATCGCCAATTGTGCAAGTCGTGGAGATTTGTTAGCCACAATGCGAAAAAGGGCACCGATCAAAAGAAAGAAGAATTTTGGGATAACGTTCGCAAACACTACATCGACGATTTTCCGGATGCCTACCCTTGAACACCAAGTGCATTGATAAGGAGGTAGAAATCTCTAAGAACGGAATTGTTCCAATGACATTGTGCAATAAGGCAAGCTAAAGCTTGGGTAAAAAGTGGTTCATCTCTTGTTGATAAGGTATGAATATTTTTTATGTATGTTGGGTAAAAATTATTGCATTTATGTCATACATTTTATTAATTATTTACTTAATCGTTAAAAAAATTTGATAAATTTTTCGATAAATATTTACTTAATCGTTAAATTATCTTTTATCTTCATACATTTTATTAATTATTGTTTTATTTATTAATTTGTAGTACAAAAGAATATAAAATATATGGATGGAAGAGATGACAAGGATAAAAAAACGAAACAAAAGAAGGAGTTCAAAGCGCACGATTGCTACACCATCGTGGAAGGTTTTCAAACCTTCCAAGACATTCCTAGCAACATATATATGCATGAGTTACCATTAATGGGAGCCGATTGTGAATGGATGGCTTCACAATCAACTCAACATGAAGTTTTGATAAACCTCCTATCAACTTAGCACAATCATCCCAAGATAATGATGAGGTACAATCGAATCTAAATGTGAGGCCTTTTGGAAAAAAGGCATCAAAAGAAGCCGCCCGAAAAGGAAAAAAGACGGCCAAAGATGCGTGTCCCATGACATCCGCTATTGTCACGATTGCAACCAACCGATGAGGGAGAAACGGGATGAGGCATACGCAAGACAATTACAAGAGCAACAACGAGGATATGTGTGCTTGCAAATGGATGTTCGGAATGAGAAATTCAAACTCCAAAATAGGGAAGATCGTATCAAAAAGAGAAATGAAACGATTGTGGATAAAAGTATAAGTACTATGTCGCCGGGACCTAAACAAAAAAGCAAACACCACTAGTGAATATCCTCAAACACCTTTCCTAGGTGGATTCGCACAACCACCTTTTACCCGGTGGATTTGTACAACCACCTTTTCCCGGTGTATTTCCATCATAACCACATTTCTCCGGTGGATACCCACAACCTTTTCTCGGTGGATATCCTCCACAACCTTTTCCCGGTTATTACGTTCCTCAACCTCTTTCGACCGGTGACTTGACCAACTCGGTAAATCTTAGTGACCACTCGAACACAAACTTCTTTTGTGATGAGGATGTCGATAATTGTAGTTAAGAATTTAAATTACTTTATCCTTTTTTTTCTAGGGTTGGCCTGTCAATTTAAATATTGGAATAAATAAATTAATTAATTTCAATATGTCATTGTTTAAAATTTATTTATTATCTTTTGTATAATTTCAATACGTTATTCATAATTTTATTAATATATAAATCATTATTCACACTCAAAATACATATTATAAAATTTAATAAACAGTCACTACCGCGTGGCGACCCAGAAACATAAATCGTGGGTCAAAACTGTAGCCCAAAAGCACTGCCACGTGGCGACCCAGGTCTTCCCAACGAAGACCCAGAGGGTGAACTTGCTCTTAAGGGTGGACGAGATTTGGTTCAAAACTGAAACCGAACCGTTTTTTTTGGTTTTACAATACTTCAAACTGTAACCAAACCGTTTTTAAATAATTTGGTTACATAATTTTTCGGTGCGGTTCGGTTTCAGTGTGAACCGAGTTATTTATTTTAACAAATAAGAGATGTCTAAATCTTTGCCCAACAATTTATATAAGGCATGAACAAATATTGAATGCATTTTGAGTCCATACAAGTCTACAAATGTCATCAGAATATCAATTAACTAATAAAAACACAATATTTGATAACTTAATAAATCAACATATATCGATTATCATGCAAACACAACAACTTGCAAACTACAAACTTGAACTTAAATGATTTTTTATATATTACAATTCAAGTTCTATCAATGAAAAAAAAAAAAAAAAATAAGAAAATGTAATTCGGTACGGTTCGGTTTAAATCAGTTGAATTATAACCTCAAACCGTAACCAAACCGTAACCAAACCGCTTTTATACGGTCTGGTACGATGTGACCATAAACGACACCGTTTTAGTTCGGTGCAGTTACCGAATCGTGTTTTTGATGTGATTCGGATCATTAACTGTATTTTCGATGCAAAACGTTGACTTATAATATGTATATTTTTATAAGGCATGATATATTGAAACTTGAGGCAAGTGTGTTTAGGTTGTAGAGTTGTTGAAAAATGTGATGATGATTTGCGTGTTTAAGTGCGTCATGAGTTCCAATAAATTAGTAACAATCTAATATGTTCGTACTCACTAGTAAGTAGTAACCAACACACTAACAAAGGGGACTCTTTGTGGGCAAGCTAGAAGTGTCATTCTTGAAAAGGGAGTCGATTTCTTGTGTGGTGGAAGTGGATATATATAATATCGTTTAATTTGTTTTGGTAATATGTTCATACACACTGGTAAGTAGTAACCACACACTAACAAAGGGGACTCTTTGTGGGCAAGCTAGAAGTGTCATTCTTGAAAAGGGAGTCGATTTCTTGTGTGGTGGAAGTGGATATATATAATATCGTTTAATTTGTTTTGGTAATATGTTCATACACACTGGTAAGTAGTAACCAACACACTAACAAAGGGGACTCTTTGTGGGCAAGCTAGAAGTGTCATTCTTGAAAGGGGAGTCGATTTCTTGTGTGGAGGAAGTGGATATATATATATAATATCGTTTAATTTGTTTTGGTGATTGAACACTCAGTAGTCTCTACTTAGTCTACCGTATATAATTGCGGCAGAAAATGACACAACTTCCATGTACTCCTACTAGTAGTGACAACAGTCGCAATGTCGTGTGTGGTGAGCGTTTTAGATTCGTTTCATTGTGACACTTCAAAGATATGAGCATCATCATCATGAGAAAATAGACTCTGCGCCAACACCATTTATTTACATAATTGATAGCTGCTTTGAACAAGTTTTCTCCAATCATACACTATTTTCGAGCATTTCTTTCTTCATCTTCTTAGTTCTTATCCTTCTTTGCTGTTTCTCATGTCATCATGATGCAATAGTTTGTGTCAACAATAACAAGCTCCTCTTTTTCAGCAGGCTATGAGCTCCCATGTTTCATGTCGTTGCTGGGCTTCGGGCTCTAAATCACAATAGAGCTCATACAATTGCTACAAAATATGTGAAACAACAAACAGAAACAAAATGATATAGGAGAATTAAGTATTGTTCAATCGCAATAGACTTATATACAGGATACCTAGCTATTGTACATCTTCTAGTTTCAGGAGACCAATAAGGCAAGGAATCTAATACAATAACAACTGAATTAAAATTCTAACAAATCAAATCAACTTAATATACTTGCACGTAATACTCGAGATATGTTAGAGAATGTATATCAATAACTCCCAACTTGCAAACAAGATGCTTGAACTTTTCTTTGCCAAAAGTTTTTGTAAAAACATTTGCCAATTGTTGCGAAGAAATCACAAATCGAGTAATAACTTCACTTTAACGATTTTGTCCGTAATGAAATGACAATTCATTTCAATATGCCGAGTTCTCTCATGAAACAAAAGATTTTTAGCAATGTGCAAAGCAGCTTGATTATCACAATGTAAAACAACATGGCTTGTAACTGGAATATGCAAATCTGCTAATTAATAAATAGCCAAGTAAGCTCACAACAAGTATCTGCCATTGCTCTGTATTCAGCTTCTGCACTTGACAACGATACAGTCTTTTGTCTCTTGGTCCTCCATGAAATTAAAGAATCTCCAAGAAACACACAATAACCACTAGTAGAGCGTGTGTAATAGGACAACCCTCCTAATCAGTCACAGAAGACTTTCAGGTTCAAATAATTATTAGCATGGAGGAGTAAACATTGACCAGGAGATGACTTCAAGTAACGAACAACTCGAAGGGCATCAGTCATATGTTACAAGCGAGGTTCATGCATGAATCGGCTAAGAATATGTACTGAGTATGTGATGTCGAGTCTAGTAATGGTCAAATAAATCAGCCGACCAACTAGTCACCGATATGCAACAACATCTTTGAGTAATTCTCATTTGTTTGAAAGCTTGGATTCTTCCATGAGAAACTCAACGGCTTAACACCTAAGTAACCACTATCTTTGGTAATTTCCAAAGCATATTAGCGTTGAGATATGTAAATCCCTTTTTGGAACGAGATACTTCAATGCCAAGGAAGAACTTGTTAGATCCAAAAGTAAAAAGCCCATTTATAGAAAAGCAAGTGGACCGAGGCCTGCGGTCAAGAAGGTCAGAGGACGCTTAGAGAGTCAAAAGCGCTCGCGAGGAGTGCAGTAATGAAGCACGCTCGCGAAGGGAGATGGTTTGTTCGCTGAGGGAAACGCGCTCGCGAAACGGGGTGTGTGTCAGCAAAATGCGTTCGCAGATGGAAAAGCGTTCGCGAGAGTATTATAAGAAACGAAGCACGTGGTTACAAGATGTTAAGTTACCAACAGAATAAGTGTTGGGCTTATAGGTTTGGGCTTTAAGAGTTTGTCTTGCATTACAAGAAGGATTATTTGATGCCATGCCTTGATTCGCAAGTAAATATCTACCCTAGTATTCACTATATAAAGGGGTTGAGATACAAGAGAAGAGGACAACCACATCTATCAACAAACAGACAACAACTTCGCCACGCGAAAGTCTTCAAGCCTCTCCGGAGCAACTAAGCCTGATCCGTCAGCAACCGTAGTCTGATCCGTCAGCTGCACAAGGGACTTAACCCGTTAAGTCTGACAGGTTTCAATCCGTTGAAATCTCACTACTCCCCTGTTCAATCCGTTGAGCAGTTTTTGCTCCCGCCACCAGTTCTGGAGAATCCGTTCACCAGTTCATATCCTGTATATCTTGATACCCGCTGCTTAGTTTCTTTGCATACTAAGTAAGATTCGGCCATCCGCAAAGGTTGGAGAAAAATCCTAGAGGGACTTTTCCCTTGTAGGTCTAAAGAGAGAACCCAGTACAGAGGAAGAAGATCGGCGTCTGTCACGGTCGCTGTGAGAAGAAGTCAGAAGAGGGACGCGAGCAGCATCCAACTTCAAGGTTGTACCTGACCCAAAGGTACTGGCACGCCTAGCACAAACTTACAAGCCGGTTGTTTGAAGGACTGCAAATTCTACACCAAACATCTGGCACGCCCAGTGGGACAGTGTCAAGATTACAGGCGTCAGCGAGTATCAAAAGGAATATCCTTCGTGTTCCAAACCGGAACACATAATCGCAAAGCCACACAATTCGGCTTATTGTAGGAAGCTATCTACAGAACAAGCCATTAGCAAGTTTGGTGCCATGGCTAACGAAGGTCAGTCACAAAACCTTGCTGAGCACGTAGGAGCATTGAGCTCATCATTGGATAACCTGACTAAAGGTTTCCAGGAGGTCCGTGATCGAACCCGACAGCAGGATAAAAGGGCCGAGATTCAGGACCTAAGGTATACAGACCTAGCAACTAAGATGAACGAAAATCAGCAAGTGCTGAATAAGAGGATGGATATGTTCATGGAGACTTTAAATGCCATGAGAACTGAACAGCTTATCCGCCAACATCCTCCAGAAGAAGAGTTGCTAGAGGAGGTAGATCACCAGGTGGATAGAAGAACCGTGCACCGAGAGGGATTTGGCCCACTTCGTGTGGGTGATGACCAATTAGCGGTGCACAATAATCAGAACCCTGGAGGGGCTAGAGGACGACAGAGAGCTCCAAGGCAACAACCACGTCGTTCGCCTACGCCCATTCAGAGGAGACCTCAGCTGGACTGGGATGCAGTCCAGAATATGATACAGGAAGCAATAAGGGCAACTCCCATTGTTGCTGCTGTGAACACTGCATACGCGCATCTGTATCCAGAATGGGTAGCTGAGAGCCCATGGCCAGAACATTATCGCCAGATAAGATTCACTTCGTTCTCGGGAGAGGGGTCTGAAGATGTAGCCACCCACATCGCAAGATTCACAGGCGAGTGTGGACCATATGGCACGGATACTGTGTTTAAGCTGCGCACGTTTGGAGCTTCTTTGTCGGGGTCAGCACTGACATGGTACACCAAGTTGATACCAAGATCAGTTCCTGACTGGAACGTGATGGAGACTATGTTTAGAACCACATTTGGAACTGTGGAACCAGAGGTTGACTTGTCTTCTTTGACAGCTATGTATCAACAACCTATGGAGTCATCAGTAGAGTTCCTTAAGAGGTTCAAGGTTCAGCAGGCCAAATGCAAGACTCCAATCCCAGAACCTGACTTGATCAAAATTGCAATCCGGGGTTTGGAGAAGAGGCAGAGAGCAAAACACCACGATGGAGTGTTCTCTAGCATGGCTGACCTAATGAACAGGGTTGGCAGTTACCAGTACTTCCTGAATGAGCTGGATGAGGAAGCCAACAATTCCAGGAACAATTTGGCTCTTATCCCAGGAACGCTGAGGCCCAGAATGCCTCCAGCAAGGCACAAGACTGTGGGGGCGATATATTCCCACATGGATCCTTATTTCTCGGCTCCACAAGCCATGCCCTATACAGACCCATACATGATGGGATGTGAGGAAGAAGTGGCAGCAGTGGAACTAGCTGGTAGGCAGCCCATCAAGTCCCAGGTGTTAAGGATGTCCAAGGAGCCAGTAAAGATTTCGTTCGCCGCGTTTGCCAAGCCGGAGTACGAATCTTATACATATAATGCACACAAGGCACCGGAGATTTTGGAGGATTTGACGGCATTAGGGAAGGTGAGGAATGACTTTGGACCTCCCCCTACCCAGGAGCAGCTCAAGGGAAAGAAGTACTGCAGGTTCCATAATCTTTGGAACCATAACACATCAGAGTGCATTCGCGTGAAGGACACTATCCAGACTTGGATCAACGAGGGAAAACTCGGAGCGAATGAAGAGAAAACTGCAGCTTGGGTGGACATCGATCCTTTTCCCACAATCAATATGGTTGACTTAGTGCCGTGCGAGGGAAAGAAGGAGAAGCCACTGCCAGCAAGGCCAAAGTTCAAAGAGTACACCTACGATGCTAGCAGGGCTCATGTTATCCTAAACAAGCTGATCATGGCCAACGAGGTGGCCATCCCATGGGGAGTCTACCCCCCAGAAGAAGCAATAGCTGGTAAGACCTATTGTAAATTTCATAACCTATGGACTCACAAGACTTCTCAGTGCATGCAGCTCAAAGATCAGATACAACAGTGGGTCAATGAGGGGTCAATCACTTTTTGTGATCCAGCGGTAGCAGATGTGGCTGTAGTTGATTTGGTTCGGGGTAGCAGAAAACTGACGCTTGACCTGAGTACTATAGATGGAGAAACAGAAGTTGTCAAGCAGAAAGAATCAAGAGCAGGCGCATCCACAGTCATGTTGTGTGCCAGGTGCAAGACTGAATGTGGCATTGTTAAAGAATCGCAACAGGAGCAGAGGAGTGTTGTTACTACACCCCCTGAGGCGTATCAGCCGTACAGTCCAAAGCAGTTGAGAAGATCAGCAAGTCCTAGTCAGAGGGATTCCAACCTCTACCTGCGGTTATGCCAGGCGAGAATGGAGGGAAATAAGCCAATGGTCAGCCCACAGGACGCAGTGACTAAACCTTACATACCACCAGCTTCCCGAAATATACTCAAGGACAAAGTCTGGATGGTCAGAGAAAGAGGAAAGGTGGTAGAAGCTACGCCTACTCAGACTAGGAACGTGCAGCGAAGATACGGCAAGACCAAGAGGCTTTTGGAAGCGTTGGATAAAGGTCTAGTCAGCCCAGACCAAATCAGAGAAACTCCAGAACAGCTGAGGCGAAAGCTGGATTTATTGTCAGCTAGACCTTATTGTCCTGTCAGAAACGTTCGCGATATCCCCGAGACTTTTACCACAAAACATAGCGGACAGAAGAGAGTCTCACGAGAAGAAAATAGCGGCGAACGAAGGTCTGTATGGTCAAGGGTCGGCGTCGACAAAAGTCAACATACGCGGGAATCAGTCTGGTCGCGTGTGGGTCAGAAGGTGGTGGGTAAAATATCTACTTCCACCTTTAATAAGACACATGAGACGTCTCTGGCAAAAAGGGTTAGGATCTCAGAAGGTCCTAAGAACGAAGACAGGAGGGAGACGTCGAAAACAAAGTTCGAATGGAGACCAAAAGCAGTTCAGCGTCAAGAGCAGGGGTCTCGAGAAACAGATGAGGCTGAACCTATAACTGAGGTTGAGCAGCAGAAACCTGTTCCAGAGGTTTCTTTAGTAAAGCAGATGGCTGAAGTATTTGCCCGTGCAGAAGAGGAATCAGAAGTCGGCACACCTCGCGTTACAGAAGACGATATGGGGGAAGACAAAGAAGAAACCGGGAGCATGGACGAAAGTTTGCCATGCAGCATGCTTTACGTGGAAGACGAGCAGGGTGAGATGATCACAGACCAGCCTGAATCTGCTCAGGTTTACGTAACAACCGAAGCCGCAACTGCAGCCCCAGAGACAAACACATATTGCAATATGGTGTATGTCTTACCTTCCATGTACGCATTAGATGAGCCAATTTCGTCTGAAGTTTTCCTCAACATGTCAGAAGGTGAAGCTAGAGCGGAGTCATCTGTTCGCAGAGAGGAACTTGCTGTGACGGAAGAGAAAGAGGACATGGACCTTGAGTTGAGAAAGAAATATGTTTTGTTCTCCAAGCCCACATTCGCCATGAGGCAACATTTGCGACCATTGTACGTATCTGCTGACATATTGGATAAAAGGGTCAGTAAGATATTGGTGGATACAGGGGCTGCCGTAAGTGTGCTCACCGTACAAACTATGAATTACCTTCAGATTCCAAAGGAGAAGATTCTAGAAAGCAAGATGAAGGTAAAAAGTTTTGCCGGTAATATAGCTCAGACACTCGGAGTGGTGATACTCAAAATCAGGGTTGGCCCATCAGAGATGTATCAGACCTTCTTTGTGGCTGAGTGCACAGCTCCTTATACTATGATCCTGGGTAGAGATTGGCTCCACCAAGCCGGCTGTGTTCCATCTTCTCTCCATCAAGAGCTTGCCATCTGGAACCCAGAGACCGACGAGTCCGAAGTAATCAAGGCTGACCCTAGGCCATTTTCAGTAGCAGCTTGCTTTGTGGAGGCAAGTTATTACAGTGAGGATATGAGGCCTTTGAAAATCAGTGGTGTTACAAAGAAAGGACATCCATATGGGGTGACCTCCACTGAGCTTACACAATGGGGATTGGCGCAGCTTCAAGCAGACGCCAGTAGACCAATCTCCATGATTTTACCCCAAAACAATCAATGAAGCCACAACTCAGCAAGAAGGAGTTGGAAGCCTACGCTTCCCTGCACCAGAGATTATTTATTTTTAGGCAGGAGCAAGAGGCTTACCAACAGGTGGCAGCAGTAGAATGCGTTAACGACGATGTTTTGGAATATGACAAAGAAGAGGAGGAGATTATCCAGGCAGCTCCGGCAGCCTTGGATGATACTCCACCTAAGGTCAAGGATCCAGTAGAGAAAGTCAACCTAGGGACCCTAGAGGAACCAATGGAGGTTGGAATAAGTATGTATTTGGAACCTGAACAAAAACAGAAGCTCATTGAGCTACTTCACGAGTACAAGGATTGCTTCGCGGAGAAATACGAAGACATGCCTGGATTAGCACCAGAGTTAGTTTGTCACAAACTACCAATCATGGATGGTTATAGGCCAGTCAGGCAAGAACCTAGGCGAATGCATGCCGATACAGCGGCTTCAGTAAAGGAAGAGGTGGAAAAGATGCTTAAATCTGGAATTATTCGACCTGCAAAGTATGCCAAATGGTTATCTAACATAGTGCCAGTCAGAAAGAAGAATGGTAAGATGAGGGTGTGCGTGGATTATAGAAACTTAAACACAGCCACACCTAAGGACGTGTATCCTATGCCAATGGCAGACATGTTAGTTGATGCAGTGGCAGGGCATGAGCTGTTGTCATTCATGGATGGAACCGCAGGATACCACCAGATTCCTGTGGAGGAAGAAGACAAGCACAAGACGGCCTTTAGATGTCCAGGCTTTACGGGAGCATTCGAGTATCAAGTCATGCCTTTTGGGCTTAAGAATGCTAGTGCCACATATCAAAGGGCGATGAACCTTATCTTCCATGACATATTGGGGAAGATATTGGAGGTTTATATTGATGATGTGGTAGTGAAGTCCAAGATTAAGGCAGACCACATAGAAGATCTACGAAAGGTCTTCATAAGGATGCGAAAACATAAACTCAGGATGAACCCAGCTAAATGTGTCTTCGGGGTTCAGTCAGGCGATTTCCTAGGGTTTGTGGTTCATCAGCGTGGCATCGAGATTCCAGCGGACAAAGTCAAGTCGGTAATAGAAGCTCCAGCTCCAACTAACAAAAAGGAATTACAGCAGTTATTGGGTAAGATTAACTTCTTGCGCAGATTCATCTCGAACTCAGCAGGAAAAATTCAACCTTTTACATCACTGTTAAAGTTGAGGGCAGATACGGAATTTCGTTGGGAAGCGAGTCATCAGGAAGCGTTTGACAGAATAAAGCAGTACCTAGTCTCACCACCAGTTCTGATGCCTCCACGGCCTGGTCACCCTTTGAAGCTCTACATTTCAGCATGTGAAACGTCCATTGCTGCGCTTTTGGCACAAGATGAGCTCCAAGATAACGATAAAGTGGTTGAGCATGCTGTGTATTACCTTAGCAGGACGTTTTTAGATGCAGAAACCAGATATAGTGACATGGAACGGTTGTGCCTTGCGTTGTATTTTGCCGGTTGCAAGTTACGTCATTATATGTTATCTTTCACAACGGTAGTGGTGGCACAGACAGACTTGGTAAAGTACATGTTAACCAGACCTATTCTCAGGGGTCGCATTGGCAAATGGGTGTTAGCTTTGTCTGAATTCTCACTACAATATACACCTCTGAAGGCGCAAACCGGACAGGCGGTTTCAGATTTCTTGCTTCATCATCCAGTGGAACAAGATTTACAGTACAGAGAGTTAGACGTGGTGGCCATTTTAATGCAGCCTTGGGAGTTGTATTTTGATGGAAGCAGCACTGAAAGTTTGTCTGGCGCTGGGATATCTTTGGTAAGTCCTCTAGGGGCTCGTCATGCGTATTCTTTTCAACTAGAGTGGAAATGTACCAACAATCAGGCTGAATACGAGGCACTCATAATCGGGTTGGAAATGTTGCTCGCAATGGGGGCAACAGTGGTAAGTGTGTTCGGCGACTCTTTGCTGGTGATCAATCAGCTTAAGGGATTATATAAGTGTACAACCTTCACTTTGGTTCCATTTTGGGAAAGGGCTACAGAGCTGCTGGAGCAATTCAGTGATGTCACTCTAGATTACATCCCAAGGGCACACAACTTTGCGGCGAATGAGTTGGCACAAATTGCTACTGGCATAACTTTGACGGACGGAGCCTGCGAGCGGATTTTGAAAGTTGAAAGGAGAACGTTACCTTCTTTCATGGCTCGGAGGGTAGACACGGATGAATGGTATGTTGCTACAGTAGAGGCTATTGATACAGATTGGCGTCAACCACTCATTGATTACTTGGATAATCCATCTACTCCAGTGGATAGACAAGTCAGATACTTTGCCACTAACTATGTGTTACGAGGTGGCGAACTCCTACGCAGAGGAGAGGATGGAGTTGATCTTAGGTGTATCTTTGGAAAGGAAGCCAAGCGAGTGATGAGGGAGGTACATTTAGGAGTTTGTGGTTCACATCAGGCTGGACCAAAGATGAGGTGGCTTATCCGTCGTTATGGTTACTTTTGGCCTTCAATCTTAAAAGATTGCATTGCCTTTGCTCAAGGATGTCAGGAGTGTCAAGCGCATGGACCAGTGCGGCATGTTCCAGATGTACCCATGCAACCCATTATTAAACCTTGGCCAGCAAGAGGATGGGCGCTGGATTTCATAGGAATTATTCATCCAGCTTCGTCTCAACAGCATAAGTTCATCCTTTTGGCAACCGATTATTTCACAAAATGGGTGGAGGCTGTACCCTTAAAGGATGCATCGGCTCGTACAGTTTGCAGCTTCATTTTCAGCAATATCATTAGTAGGTATGGTATTCCAGAGTGTTTGGTTGCAGACAGGTGATAAGTGCGTTTTACGCTATGTTTTTAATATGTTTTTACCCTCATTTGTACCTTGTTTATTCCTTAGTAAGGTCATTTTTACTTATATTGAGTCAAAAGGGTTTTTCTGTAGAGCAATGGCTAAAACATGTATTTATACAGAAATTTGTGCTTAAGTGTTGTAAAAACCGATTTTGGATAAGACTTGGTTATTTCTCTTATGATTCACCGTACCTTTACATTGTCATTTTTGATAAATTTGGTTTAATGTGTAGATGACATGTAAATGAGCATATGAGAACAAGAATCATGAAGATTGGACTCATGGAAGACAACAAGAGAGGCCATGGAAAAGAAGAAACTCTGAAACATAAGATTTTGATCCGAGCAGAAATTTACAGAAACCCTATATCAACTTCGGAAAATCATATCTAAAGATCCAGGAGGAATCTGAGAACGAGCCATATATCATTGGAAAGATAAGGAAGTCTAGTTTTCAGATCTTCTTGAATCGCAGAATTTGGAGTTCATATGAAGGAGTTATGATCAAAACAATGGACGGAGGTCAAGCTGCAAAACTGGGCAGTTTCTGCCTAAGTTGTCACCCGAGTTTGCGAGGTGCCTATGAGCCCAAGAACTTGTGTATAAGGCCTACATGGATCCAATAACATGTAGAGGAGTCCAAGAAATCAGAAATCCAAGGTCCAAGTCGAAATCTTTGTCCAAAGATAAAAGGAGGAAACCAAACCCAACAAGGAAGGTGTCTCCTTGAAGCTCCTGAATTCTCTAGGGTTTCTCTTCGAAATTTTCTGTATAAATAGGACCTATGTACATCAAATTTCGTGTCTCTCAATTGCTCTAAGCCTTAGAATAGCCTAGCTCTACTTAAAAACCCTCCCTACACAGAAACACCATAGCCTTGCCGCCGCCGCCAACCCCTTGCTGCCGACTGCATCTTGCTGCCACCAATCCCTTCTTCAATCCTTGCCGACTCTTAGGGTAGGTTAAGGTATGAATACATTCAAGGTTTATGTGTGTATCTACTGTATGGATGATGGTTCTTTATATATATGTTTGTTTTGGTTTTTGGTTTTACGTTATAAACATGTTTGCTTGTTCTTCTTGGTGATTTTCATGTGATTGTGTTTATGATTGTAACGTGTAGAATTGCATGTTAGGATGACGATTTAGATTAAGTTGTTTGTGTTCATGTAAGTAATAACTTGAATTGATTAATCCTTACCTGTACACGTAATCGAACTCTAGGTTAGCTTGAATCATGACAAGTTAGCTATTAGGGGGGAGTTTCATATGCCGTAGTGTTCTAAGGGTTGAGATCAGGCGATTGTAGGTCTTGATTCTTAGTCACTACCAAGGGTTGCTAGGGTGAGAGATTTGCATGATGAATAGGATGAGTGACGCCATACCTAGGACCATGTTTCCAATGACTCTCGTTCGATCAGTGTATTTTGTCTCAATGTCAGGCGATTGTAGGCATTGAACAGGATGACACATATACAAACTTAGTGTCAGGCGATTGTAGGCACTAAGTTTACATGAGAAGTCTAAATAGTTTGAATTAATTACAAGTTGTGAAAACGTAAATACGACCTCTTAAACTTACGAAATCTGTGACATGTCTTTCTTCACGGTGCTAAGTTGTTTTATGCTTGAGTATTGGTTGACCATGTTTTGTAAATAAGTGTCTTTATTTTCTGCATTATTTTCGAACCACCTTTAAATCCCCCATAATATTTTGTATATATGTTTATACTTGTATAGTTGTGACAGAATTGTACTTGTATGTTTATATTATATTTGTGAATGTTACTAACTTGTTTTGATGTAGATATAATCCTTCCCTAGTGTCCCCGGCTTGAACGATCCCTACTTACAGTTACTACAATGATAGGGTTTTTTAAATTGCACAGGTCAACTCTTGGCATGTCCATTTTTGGCGCCGTTGCCGGGGATGCTAAAAAGGATTTATGTGTATATTTTGTGCTAACGGTTTTTCTCTTATATTTGTGTGTATTGTTGATTTGTACATTGTAGATTTGTGTATGTGCCGAATTATTTTGTGTGAAAGTTGTATATTTTGTGCCATAATTTTTGACTAACAATTTCTTTCTTACATTTTTGTGTAGGTGCCGAATTTATATGTGTATATTTTCGTGTCACATGTGTTGTAACTTAGTAAATATTTTGGAAGTTTATTGTTTCATATGTGTTGGAGTTTATTGTGGTTTTTAAAGTGTAACATGTAGGGAGAAGCCGCATTTGTTAATCTTAGCCTAAACCCTTCATGTTATTTGCGGATTTCATGAGGTTGAGGGCGGCTTTGATTAACACTTGTCGAGTGGTCTAGTGACCCGAGTTTGTTCCTAGCTGAGTAAGGGGCCGTTCTGTCATAGATATGGAATTCAGGTTTGTTCAATTGGATCTCAAGATCATGACTGACCACTCTTCTCGGTGAAGGGGTCGATAGGGGTCCGCCTCCTTGATCACAAACGAGTCCTGCCTGGTTCTTGTAGGGGGTTCGCCCCCCGTGACATTGACACTTGCCTTCTGAAACCACGGAACCCGCTCGAACTAGCCAAATGCTTGGGCCGAAGCATCACCACACTTTAAACGCTAGAATTTACTTAGACATGTATGACGCCATGAACTTCAAATTATTTGACTTTAATTTTTGAGGTATATCGGACGAAGCATAACACTACCTTGGGCTGTATCAGTCCATTGCACAGTGGTCTTCCCTGCTCCACGTACCTTGAAAATTAGAGAGTTAATAAAATCAGCTAGCAACTTTACTAGGTTGCCGACACTTTTGTGCTTACATGTCATTGAATTCGAAACTTATGCCATGCCATGATGTTGCCGAAATTTTTATGTAAGCTAGGTTTCGAATTCTATCTAAGTTTTTGACAATACTCACTTGATCTTTGTTCAATTGTGCCAGATTGGTTTTGCAGGTTCGCATAACTGACCAGTTCTGAAGAGAAATTGTTTGGTGACGTTGGACGCAAGGAAGCCAAACCTGGTCATGATATCGTGCACATTGCTAAACAAAGTGAAGTAGATCACGTTTTAAGAAAAAAAAATGAGCTCAGCCAAGCAAGGAAAACTTGGAAGCACTGAGAAAGATTGAGCAAGGGCCGGATTTGACAAGAATGGAGATGGGATGAGGAGGCGCAGCAGAGTCTGGAGCTGTCCATACTAGCAGTGGTTGATAAGCTTGAAACACGATCCTACACTCAGAGGTATGAGTCTCCTTTGTCAATTCCAATTATTACTAACAAAATGTTGCCATCTTTGGAACAGGGCCCTAAGTTAGAATTTAAAGATCTCCCCGCGCACTTGAAGTATGCATATCTAGGAGAAGAGGACACTTCACCAGATATTGTGTCTTCATCGTTGAATGAGCAACAAGAGCACAAATGTTGAAAAGCACAATGTGGGAGAGCCATGGCAACAAAGGATGGCGCCATCAAAGAAAAAAGGAGAAGAGTCTAGGCTGATAGACTATAAACATTAAGCGCTGCATGAGAGGCAACTCATTTCAACCGTAGCTGTGGAGGAGCCATCAACGAGAGTTTGCATTTATCTAATCCCTTCACTTTTATGGTTGAATTATTTTGTTATTTTGGTTTATTATGTGACTTAGACACATGCTTAGGAAATTATGATATTATTTTGGTTTTACATTGAGGACAATGTAATTTTCTAAGTGTGGGGTAGAGGTTACATAGTAACATATTTTTATTTGTGTGTTTTTCAACTTTCTCGAAATTTTTTTCAATTTATGTCAAAATTTTCTTCCAATTTTTAAAATTTTCCATAATTTTTAGCTTTTAATTATTTTTTGAGTCTTAGGATATACCCTTAAAAGTCCATGATGAACTATATCTTTGAATGCATGATTGACGGTTTAACATTTATCTTAAGAAATTGCGAGTTTCATGGATATTGTGAATTAGTATGAATATTTGAGATTTGATTGATAATGAAGTATGCATGTTTTGATAATTTGTTTTCATAATAACCTATGTGAGCTTTTGAGCCTAAAAAACTTTCTTTCTTGAGTGAATTCTGTGCCGATTTTGTCTAAATTTTTCGAAATTTTCACTACTTTCTCACTATCTTTTAAAACCTCATCATTCTTTGCATATTCAATGAATATGTGTTATAGCTTTTTAATGGACTCTAGAATTTACTAGAACTTGCTTATGTGATTTTCGAAACTTTATAATCATAACATGTCTTGATTTTGAATATGATTGAATTTAATCTCATTAGGATCACCACCATTGCCAAATAAAACATATGCCTATTTTGTGCCCGTCGTGGGACTCCTTAGTTAACCCCTTTGAGCTTACATTGAGCCTTTTATTTCATCACCTTTAAACAGAATTCCTTTGCCTAGAATAGCTAAACCTTTACCTTGTTATCAAGACTTGGCAAAGTATTTTTAATGGAGCTGTATTGCGTGATGCTGTGAAGCAAGTGTGGGGTGAACATTGTAATAAAGAGCAAGTGTGGGGTAAAACACCATATTGTTATAAATGTATGTGCCATGTGTAAACAAAAAGAAAGAAATATGTCCGAAAAAAAAAACAAAGAAAAGAAAAAAATTCGGATAGAATTAAAGTTCAAGGCACAAATTCTTTCATGGTGTGTTGTAATGTTTTGTGAATTTGGAGATAGTGATTATTTGAAGGTCTAAAAGTGTGTATATGACCTTTGTCCTGTTCACAATATGGGGAGAAGTCAAGAATGACGTATGGGTCCAACATGAAGAAATTCGACCTATGAAGTGAAGACATGAGGAGGAGCGAGATTTGCCAAAGTCTTGGTGATTTCTTATAGCACCACTTATCCCAAATATTCCTACCTTATGAAACCAAGCCCCATTACAACCATATTATTGAGATTATTTCATGATTCTTAAGATAGCTAACTTTGATTTGTGGAGATTTTCTCATAAGTTAAGCATATAGTTTTGGTCCATTATTGCACATAGTTGTTATATGAGGTTTTTCCATGAATTTCTATTCACAAAGTGCTTTTATTTGTTGAAATATGCAAGTTATTTGTTATCTTATCATCTTTTCTCTTGCATATACTATTGAGTGAATACCATGGATGAGTGAAACAAAGAGAGTATGCCATTGTGAGGTGGAACGGTTATCGTACATGTTTGTGCTATATGATCTCATATCTTACTTGTTTATGCTATGATACATGCTTATGAAGCTTTGCAATTATGCTTTTCATTCGAATGTTCTAACTTGAAGGTTATGCATTATAAAGATCCTGAGACAATCTTTCTAAGGGTATTAGAAGTTTTAAAGTCATTTGGTTTTGTTTTTGTTTTAGAGTCAGTTTGCTAAGGGACTAGCAAAGGGTAAGTGTGGGGTAGTTTGATAAGTGCGTTTTACGCTATGTTTTTAATATGTTTTTACCCTCATTTGTACCTTGTTTATTCCTTAGTAAGGTCATTTTTACTTATATTGAGTCAAAAGGGTTTTTCTGTAGAGCAATGGCTAAAACATGTATTTATACAGAAATTTGTGCTTAAGTGTTGTAAAAACCGATTTTGGATAAGACTTGGTTATTTCTCTTATGATTCACCGTACCTTTACATTGTCATTTTTGATAAATTTGGTTTAATGTGTAGATGACATGTAAATGAGCATATGAGAACAAGAATCATGAAGATTGGACTCATGGAAGACAACAAGAGAGGCCATGGAAAAGAAGAAACTCCGAAACATAAGATTTTGATCCGAGCAGAAATTTACAGAAACCCTATATCAACTTCGGAAAATCATATCTAAAGATCCAGGAGGAATCTGAGAACGAGCCATATATCATTGGAAAGCTAAGGAAGTCTAGTTTTCAGATCTTCTTGAATCGCAGCATTTGGAGTTCATATGAAGGAGTTATGATCAAAACAATGGACGGAGGTCAAGCTGCAAAACTGGGCAGTTTCTGCCTAAGTTGTCACCCGAGTTTGCGAGGTGCCTATGAGCCCAAGAACTTGTGTATAAGGCCTACATGGATCCAATAACATGTAGAGGAGTCCAAGAAATCAGAAATCCAAGGTCCAAGTCGAAATCTTTGTCCAAAGATAAAAGGAGGAAACCAAACCCAACAAGGAAGGTGTCTCCTTGAAGCTCCTGAATTCTCTAGGGTTTCTCTTCGAAATTTTCTGTATAAATAGGACCTATGTACATCAAATTTCGTGTCTCTCAATTGCTCTAAGCCTTAGAATAGCCTAGCTCTACTTAAAAACCCTCCCTACACAGAAACACCATAGCCTTGCCGCCGCCGCCAACCCCTTGCTGCCGACTGCATCTTGCTGCCACCAATCCCTTCTTCAATCCTTGCCGACTCTTAGGGTAGGTTAAGGTATGAATACATTCAAGGTTTATGTGTGTATCTACTGTATGGATGATGGTTCTTTATATATATGTTTGTTTTGGTTTTTGGTTTTACGTTATAAACATGTTTGCTTGTTCTTCTTGGTGATTTTCATGTGATTGTGTTTATGATTGTAACGTGTAGAATTGCATGTTAGGATGACGATTTAGATTAAGTTGTTTGTGTTCATGTAAGTAATAACTTGAATTGATTAATCCTTACCTGTACACGTAATCGAACTCTAGGTTAGCTTGAATCATGACAAGTTAGCTATTAGGGGGGAGTTTCATATGCCGTAGTGTTCTAAGGGTTGAGATCAGGCGATTGTAGGTCTTGATTCTTAGTCACTACCAAGGGTTGCTAGGGTGAGAGATTTGCATGATGAATAGGATGAGTGACGCCATACCTAGGACCATGTTTCCAATGACTCTCGTTCGATCAGTGTATTTTGTCTCAATGTCAGGCGATTGTAGGCATTGAACAGGATGACACATATACAAACTTAGTGTCAGGTGATTGTAGGCACTAAGTTTACATGAGAAGTCTAAATAGTTTGAATTAATTACAAGTTGTGAAAACGTAAATACGACCTCTTAAACTTACGAAATCTGTGACATGTCTTTCTTCACGGTGCTAAGTTGTTTTATGCTTGAGTATTGGTTGACCATGTTTTGTAAATAAGTGTCTTTATTTTCTGCATTATTTTCGAACCACCTTTAAATCCCCCATAATATTTTGTATATATGTTTATACTTGTATAGTTGTGACAGAATTGTACTTGTATGTTTATATTATATTTGTGAATGTTACTAACTTGTTTTGATGTAGATATAATCCTTCCCTAGTGTCCCCGGCTTGAACGATCCCTACTTACAGTTACTACAATGATAGGGTTTTTTAAATTGCACAGGTCAACTCTTGGCATGTCCATTTTTGGCGCCGTTGCCTAGCGAGTGATGAGGGAGGTACATTTAGGAGTTTGTGGTTCACATCAGGCTGGACCAAAGATGAGGTGGCTTATCCGTCGTTATGGTTACTTTTGGCCTTCAATCTTAAAAGATTGCATTGCCTTTGCTCAAGGATGTCAGGAGTGTCAAGCGCATGGACCAGTGCGGCATGTTCCAGATGTACCCATGCAACCCATTATTAAACCTTGGCCAGCAAGAGGATGGGCGCTGGATTTCATAGGAATTATTCATCCAGCTTCGTCTCAACAGCATAAGTTCATCCTTTTGGCAACCGATTATTTCACAAAATGGGTGGAGGCTGTACCCTTAAAGGATGCATCTGCTCGTACAGTTTGCAGCTTCATTTTCAGCAATATCATTAGTAGGTATGGTATTCCAGAGTGTTTGGTTGCAGACAGGGGGGCAGCATTTCTAGCAAAGGAAACTGAAGACTTCATCACGGACTATGGGATTAAGTTTCTCCACTCTACACCATATTACGCTCAGGCGAATGGCCAGGCGGAGGCTAGCAACAAAGTCATAATCAATATCTTGCGAAAGATGTTGGTTGATAATCCTAGAGATTGGCATAATGAGCTTGATCATACTCTGTGGGCGTATCAAACATCTAAGCGGTCACCTACAGGAACCACACCCTATGCCCTGATGTTTGGACATGATGCAGTTTTACCTATGGAGATAAGTGTCAATTCATTAAGGATTCGCGAGCAACATCAGTTAGTAGGGGAGGCTTATGTTCAAGCCATGTATCAAGAGCATGAACAGCTGGATACTACTCGGATGGAAGCCTTAGATCATATAATGGTTGAGAAGCAACGAGTTGCTCGCGCATATGATGCCAGGACACGTGGCAGAAGTTTTGGAATTGGCGACTTAGTGTGGAAAGCAGTACTGCCCTTTGGCGAACATGTTCGCGGCAGGGGTAAGTGGTCTTCTACGTGGCAGGGGCCTTTTGTGATTGACCAGATCGTGGGTAAAGGTGCTTACTATTTGCGAGATTTGGATGGAGAAGTCCATAATAACCCTATTAATGGGAGGCATCTGAAACAGTATTTTCCAAGTGTTTGAGCTTCTGACGATCCTTTGCCACCACAGACCACAGAACAGCCTGTTTCCCAGCAAGGGGGGCAGGGTTTAGAGCCTTAGGGTTTCGTTCGCGGAGCTGGGGTCTTGTAAGTTTCATTCAGGTTGCTCAACGCTTAACCTGTTTGAGGTTTTGGTTTGTTGTGCACCTGATAAAACTGGGGGGCACCATAGTTATACAGAAACCAATTAATGTGGTTTTTTTAGAAATTTTCGACATTTTTGGGAAGAACAAGTTGTGTTTTTCAAGCCCGGATTTATTTTGAACCAACACCTGTGGTTTACACATTGAATATAAACAATTTGTGTTTATTGATTCATACATACATTTCAACAATTACAGTCTTGAACAAGAACTGATTGCAACAATTACAGTGTTGAACAAGAACAAAGCTGCTTGAAGAAAAATCTATTACAACTCCTTTCATAAAGTCTTTCTTCGAGCTTTTACAGTTTTCGTTTCATCCTCCACCTTGCGCGGCCAGCATGTTGAAAGTGAGCCGACAGTGGTGGAGTAGAAGCAACTTGATCTGACCTGGCGCGGAAGAGGCTCGACGGAGGAATCCTGTCGGCACAGAAGCCTTCTTCGGTCCAATACCAGAAGTCATTCCCCTCACCAAGTGGAATTTGGCGACTTCAGGGCTAGGCGCATCAGATCTTATGCCTGAGGTTAGGTTGTGAAGCGTACCCAGGATTTGAGGTTTGGTTGTGAAGCCTAAGGGTTGGGATTGAAGAAAGAGGTCTGGAGGAACTGCTCTGAGACTGAAAGGAGAATACATGTTCTTGGTTGCTGAAGGTGATGAAAAGAGTTGATCACTATTTATAGGCGAAACGCTAGGTTTTCACCAAAGGGAACTGAAGGGTTTGCTATTCATTCATTGGCCAAGCATTTATCACGCGTGCTGAGTTAGTTGAATACGGTAAATGCACGATTTAATGGGCATAACGTTGCAGTTAAAGTATGAGACAGTTTCCGAGAGGTCAGAGATATGAAATTAATTTGAAAAGATCTTCTGCATTCAGAATAATATTCGCGAACAAAGGTAGTACAGATGATCAACTAAATAAATTTACTGATATTTCTGATATTCGCTAAAGCAGTATCAAGGGCGTTTTGGATATTTTCTTCGTTGATCAGGGAATCTTCGATTCTGTCGTCCACCTGGTTGATCATTTGCTGAAGAGTCTGGTAGGAATTCTTCTCTTGCTCCAAGACTTCTAAGTTTTTTCGGGCCTCCTCTTCGGCAATTGCTAGCTGGGCCTCAATTTCAGCTTGTTGACGTTTGAGTTCTGCAATTCGGTTAGGGAGCAAATGGGTCGCGTTATGAACAAGTCTAGTAAGACTGGTGGTTTTGGCAACCCGCTCAGCTTGGAATTTCTCTTTTTGCTGATGATGCTGAGGGGCCTCCAATCGAGTGGCTCTGGCACGCTCAGATAGGGTTACAGCACTGGTTACGAATTCCCATAGACGCCGCAATTTCTTCAAGAGCCTTTCGTCAGCTTGAACTCGAAGGATACGAATGGCATCTTCGACTTGGATCCTAGTATGTGGGTGGAGAAGATCCTCGTGCTCCAGGTTGCGAAGGAACAATGTCGCATCAGCAATTGAGCGGTTTGCTTGAAGAGGATCCAGCATGTGCTGAACTTGCTCTATAAGGGAGGGCTTAGCATGATCAGAAGAGGAGGTCATTGGAAGGTTCTCCGGAATCTGGCAAGTGAAGAAACAGTTAGTGTTTGTAAGAATACAAACAAAAGCTGTAAAATAAAAATTGTTACCTTTGGGTTAGTTTCAGTTGGGATCACCTGTTGAAGCATTGATTGAGCAATATCATTCGCACGACCGTCATTCGCGGCAGCAGTTTCGCTCGCGAAAGAGACTTCGTTCGCGGGAGGAAGGACCTGTGCGCGACTTTCGGTCGCGGGGAAACTTCCGCTCGCGAGAGGAATGTTCTTCGCGCGAATGTCAGTCACTATCCTCTTCGGCGAACAGGAAATTGTCTCGCGGAGGTTTGGCTCGTTCGCAGCAACAGTTTGGAGAGGAACGAGCTTAGTACTTTCACTAAAGATTTCTCCCATCATAGTGTCCAGGACCGGAGAAGCAACTGACTCGGAGGAGGAACTAACTTCACAGACCGGAATTGGTCCCTAAAACGACAAAAGTATAATTGAGCTCAAGTTCGTTGAAATATTTCCAATTGAGTGGATTATCGACACAATACCTCTTGATTTGCTTCAGCAGGAGTCTCAGTGTCCAAGTTGGCTGAAGGAGGAGCTGCCTCCCGGGCCACGGCAGAGGTTGCTTCAGCCAGAACTGTTAGGTTAGTTGCACCAGGAACAGCAGGAGGTTGACTGCATTCTTCGGGGGATCGCGTGGCTTCTGGACTAGACTGCATAAGCTGATCCACCTATAAAGCAATTACATGATTAATTGACTTGGCTACATAAGCATACGAGTTTTTCAAGTTAAATGAACCCATACCTGGGGTTGAGAAACGGTCTCTTCTGTAGGAAGACTTGGTTTGAGCCTCTTGAGAGAGTGATCTCCATTCTTGTTCGCGCGCTTCTTGGTTCTTTGAGGATGCTGCAAGGAAAAAAGATGGTCAGAAAAGGTATATGGATCAGAAAATTGATTATTGCAGTTAGGGAGTTTTAAATACCTGGGGGGCAGGAAGCACTTCTGTTCGCACCTCAGGAACCGAGGAAAATTCAACGCTTTGGTGAGGGCCGTCGATGGCGAACACAGCCAAATCTTCAGCATGGCGGAAGTGTTTCTGATATGGCTGGAAAATCTTTCTAAACGCAGATAGGTGATCTGGGTGCCATCTACCCTCGTTGATTGAAGTCCACCACCTAGTGAACTCATTATTAGCTGCGAAGCTCAGACGTACTCCACCAAGGGGATAGGTGTTAACAGGCTGGATGATGTCCTTGAAGCAGGAGGGAATGGATTCAGGATCGGTTCCAGCGTTATAGGTTTCGCGCCACGAAGTGAAATGGTTGCGGCTAGCCAATGAGGGATATGGAATGCTTTGGCACATTCCAAATTGCCTGGCGAAGAAGTTGGGAGCATAGATTTCTACTCCGGCTCTGCCTGGCAGTTTGAGGTCGCGATTGGAGAGGAGGCGCAGGAAGAAAAAGAGCTGCAGAACGTTGTGGCGATTACTAAAAATAAAACCTTCATTTACAAGTGAAGGGTATGTCCGCCTACAAACAAGTGCAATAGAATCTGAAGGCAGGTGTTCCATACTATACAGGTGGTGAAAACAGCGCGAATAACTAATGGCTGGAGGATGGGAGGCAGACACGATGGTTTGGCCTAATACTTTTTCTTTTAGAAAGCTGGTGATAGAAGAGGAACGGAAGATAGGAAAGTAGGTTTGAAGCCACAAGTCTAAAATCCAAAGAGGACCGCTAACAGATCTGTGTTTGAAGGGTTCTAAGGATAGGAAGTGTAACGCCCTGTATAGTAATCCGGTGGCTAGCTCTAAGAGGTTAAGAGGGATACCATTGTAAAGCAGCTCAGCAGTTCTGGCCCAGGCGAAGGTGGGTTTGTTGGTGGCGCTACATTCGACATATTTGAGTAGCCAGAATTCCAGGAATGCTAGGCCACTTAGATCATCATCAGTACTCCCATAGTGACTGACCCACGCGGTGTATGAATTGGGGCGAGGCTGATCAGAGGGGATTTGATGTTCCAAAGCAAGGTCGTTGAGAGGGCTTGGTGCGTTGGAGAATGGAAACCCGGCAATTGTATACACATCCAGTAGAGTAATACCCATTGGGCTTGCGGGGAGATGGAAGGTGTTTGAAGAAGTGTCCTAGAAACAGACTGCTGCTGCCAGAGGAGCTCTGTTGCAGCCAGACTTCAGAGAGAAGCAGAGGTCAATGGGATCGGCGATTCCAACGGCTTGCCATCGTTCAAGGTCTTTACTGCGGCGTTGTTGGTACCACTGGATCTCGGCATCATTGGTGTTCGGCCATTGCCCAAATCTGATCTGGGCGTCTGACTTCTGCCAGTCGACGAAGGAAGCTTCTTCCTTGCGGAAAACTAAAGGGGGAATTCGGGATGCATATTGACGATAAGGTGTTTGAAATTGGCTTGGGAAGAGATCGACCCAAGGACCCAGGTCGCAGGAATTGTCAGGCTTAACTTTCAGCCAAGAGCCTTTTTGTTTTGGAGCAGGTCGGAAACCAGCCATGGCTTGGACGAAGTCTAGAGCTTCATGCTCAGAAGGGGTTCTGGGTGAGGTTTTCACAGCAGAGAAAGTATGTTTGGGTGCCATTGATTTGGAAGTAGGAGCGGCGGCGGTTTGTCTCAGGATGGTTTGAAAAGAGTTGCAGAGGGAAATGATGGTTGAGTGTTCTGAGGAGTTCGATAATGAAAGGACGTTTGCTTTTGTTTAAATCAATGCCAAGGTATAACTCTTTTCGATTTTAGCCAAACGGGCTTAATCTCAAGAGCTGGGGGGCAATGTTAGATCCAAAAGTAAAAAGCCCATTTATAGAAAAGCAAGTGGACCGAGGCCTGCGGTCAAGAAGGTCAGAGGACGCTTAGAGAGTCAAAAGCGCTCGCGAGGAGTGCAGTAATGAAGCAAGCTCGCGAAGGGAGATGGTTTGTTCGCTGAGGGAAACGCGCTCGCGAAACGGGGTGTGTGTCAGCAAAATGCGTTCGCAGATGGAAAAGCGTTCGCGAGAGTATTATAAGAAACGAAGCACGTGGTTACAAGATGTTAAGTTACCAACAGAATAAGTGTTGGGCTTATAGGTTTGGGCTTTAAGAGTTTGTCTTGCATTACAAGAAGGATTATTTGATGCCATGCCTTGATTCGCAAGTAAATATCTACCCTAGTATTCACTATATAAAGGGGTTGAGATACAAGAGAAGAGGACAACCACATCTATCAACAAACAGACAACAACTTCGCCACGCGAAAGTCTTCAAGCCTCTCCGGAGCAACTAAGCCTGATCCGTCAGCAACCGTAGTCTGATCCGTCAGCTGCACAAGGGACTTAACCCGTTAAGTCTGACAGGTTTCAATCCGTTGAAATCTCACTACTCCCCTGTTCAATCCGTTGAGCAGTTTTTGCTCCCGCCACCAGTTCTGGAGAATCCGTTCACCAGTTCATATCCTGCATATCTTGATACCCGCTGCTTAGTTTCTTTGCATACTAAGTAAGATTCGGCCATCCGCAAAGGTTGGAGAAAAATCCTAGAGGGATGACCTATCAAAATATGACATGTTAATCAATTTAAACCCTATCATTGTACTTTGGTAAGTAGGGATCGTTCTAGACCGGGGACACTAGGGAAGAACTTATTTCTGCAAAACAGATAGTTAGAAATATTCACACAATATAAACAAATATATACATAAAGAATAATATGGGGGATTTATATGAGTTTCGGCAATAAACAAAACAGAAAAATAAAACAAGAACAAATATGTACAAGATTGGTCACTTTATCGTTTCAAGAACATAACAAGTAAACTCCGATTAGCATGCAAATAGTTTTATGAAAGGTTAAATTATCTTATTTATGTTTTCACAATTGCAAATTAGTTCCAACCCTTAAGACTTCTCAAGTGTTTAAAGTTGTCTCAGCGCTCAACCCTAAACTATGTGACTACTTGACTAAACTGTCTCAGCGCTCAATCTAATCAAGCAACACTTACCGTCCACGAGTCGTTGGAGACATGTTTCCTAGGTATGGCGTCACTCATCCTATTCCACATGCAAATCTCTCACCCTACCATCCCTTGTAGCACCTAGGACCGAACTGTCTCAGCGCTCAACTCGACCTAAAATACCACGGCACATGAAACACCCCCCTAATAGCTAACCTGTTGCAAATCAAGCTAACCTAAAGTTCGATTATCTGCTCGGGAGAGGATTAACTAACTTAACAATTATTAAACACACAAATACAAATTCTTTAACTTCTTTTATAACCCTAACATGCATACTAAATCGTTATACAACTCACATGTTATTAAAAAGATCACAAAGAAAAACTTAACAACATCCGAAATTGTATAAAACCAAAAATCCAAAAATAATATTTATGAAGAACAATAAACACAGTAACAATACACAAAGACATGGAGAAATCCATACCAAATCCTACCTAAAAGGTTCGGCTAAGGCAAGGATGGTTGGCGGCAAGGGATGATTGATGCGGCTGCAAGGGGTGTTCGGCGGCAGCTTTGTGTTTTGGCTGTGTGAGGGTTTTTGGGTAGAGTTTGGCTATACTATAAGACTTAAAACTGATAAAGGACACTCTAAACTCGAGCTATACAGACCCTATTTATACAGAAACATTGAAGAGAAACCCTAGCTGACTCGGCTAAGGAAAGGCAATCCTATTCCACTCGGTTTCCTTATTGCTCAATGATTCCTCCTTCAATGCAGCTTTTAATCCGAATTTGGACTCCTTCTTCTGATTCCTTGGACCTTCCTACATGTTTATGGATTCATGTAGGCCTCATGTACGAAATCTTGGGCTTTGATGGCAGCCAAAACCAGTGATAGGTCCAGCAAGGTCAGCTTTCCCGGTTTGACCGGGAAACCTTACACTTAACCAAAATATGGCTGCCTTGATGCTTCTTCGTATTTTCTTCTTTTGTCCAGCTTCCTAACACTTCATTAAGGTCTTGATACATCTCTTGACAAATTTGGGAAGCCTTTTGGTGAAGAATCATCTCCCAAAACTCGTTAGACAACTTAGGCAGTTTCTGCCCAGTTTTGCAGCCTGACCTCTGTCCACTGTTTTGCTCATAACTCCTTCGTCTCAACTCCGATTGCTGCGATCCAAATGGGGTTGAAAAGTAGACACACACAGCTTTAATTCCATATGTGGCACGCCTTCTAACTCCTCCTGGATCTTGAGATATGATTTTCCAAAGTTGACGTACGTTTTCTGGCAGATTCTGTCCGAGAGCAAAACAATGTCCAAAAGTGTTTCTTCTTTTCCGTGGCCTCACTTGTTGTCATTCATGAGTCCGTTCATCATGATTCCTGATACGTTAAGCGTATTTACCTGTCTTCTGCACATTTAAACAAGATACATCAAAACTGACAGGGTAACAAAATAACGAATCATAATAAAACGTCCAAGTGCTAGTCCAAAAACGGTTTTCATCATTTAAGTGCAATTTTCTGTATAAAAACGGCTAGTAGCCACAACTCTACGGAAAAACCCTCTTGACTCTAAAACAAGTAAAAATAAACATACTAAGGCAAAAACAAAGTATAAATGGAGGTGAAAATCTATTAAGAACATGGCGTAAAACGCACTTATCAAACTACCCCACACTTATGCTTTGTTAGTCCCTTAGCAAACTGACTCTAACTGAAAGAAAAAAACAAAAACAAAAACGAAAACAACTCTAATACCCTTAAGAAATTTTTGTCTCAGATTCTTAAGTATGCATAATCTCAAGTTTAAACATTCAAGTGAAAACACAATTGCAAAAGTTCATAAACTTGTATTATAGCATGAAAAAGTGAGAAGTTTCGAAAATCATAAGTAATACATGAATGAAATTTTGATCCTCCTTTCCAAGATACACTCTCTTTCTTTTTTTTTCACTCGAAGAATGGTTTTCACTCATAAGTATATGCAAGAGAAAAGATGAGAAATAACGAATAACTTGCATATTTCAAGAAATAAAGGCTCTTTTGAAAAACATTTTTCTTGGAAAAACCTCATTTAATAACTAAGTGCAATAATGGACCAAAATCATATGCTTACTTATATGAAATTCTCCACAAATCAAGTTTAGTCATCTTAAGAATCATGAAATAATCTCAAGGGTTGTAGTGGGGCTTGGTTTCATAAGGTAGGAATTTTTGGATAAGTGGTGATAGTAAGAAATCAAGACTTAGCAAATTTAAGCTTCATCCTCCTTATGTCTCTTCTTCATGCAGTGGACAAGGGTCAAATATACAACTTTGGACCCTCAAATAATATCAACTCCAAATCATGTAAACACCATATAACTCATGCCTTAGAAATATTTTTTCTTTTCCGAAACATTTTTTCTTTCTTTTTTTTTCTTTAGCCGGAACTTTTATTTTTTTTTCTTTTCTTCTCTTTTTTTCCTTTAGTTTCGGCAAAATTTTTTTCTTTTTCAACCAATTTCGGACAACATATTTTTTTTCTTTTTTTTTGGCATATATACTTTACAAAACAATGGTGTACCACCCCACACTTCAACTCTACCCCACACTTGTTCTTTAACATCTTTGCACAGCTTCATCAACAGTATTTCGCCAAGTCTTGAAAACAAGGTGAAAGATAACTATTCTAAGTTCAGGAAACTGTTTAAAGGTGATGAAAGAAAAGGCTTAATGTAGGCTCAAAGGGGTTTTACTAAGGAGTCCCACGACGGGCACAAAAATGGGCAAAGGCTTATTTTGGCTTTGGTGGTGATCCTAATTGAGATTAATTTCAATCATATTCAAAATCAAACAATTTATGATTATAATGCTTTGAAAATCACATAAATAAGTTCTAGTAAATTCTAGAGTCCATTAAACAGCTATGGCACATAGTTATTGAATAATGAAAATAATGAGGCTTTAAGTGAATTTTCAAAGGATATGGAATTTAATCACTCAAAAAGAAAGTATTTTAGGCTCAAAATCTCACAAAGGTTTTTATGGAAACAAAATAACAAAACATGTAAACTTTTTCTTCAAAAATCTCAAGTGTTCATACTTTACAAAATTCATGAAAACTTGCAATTTTTCTTAAGATAAATATTCAAACCTTCAATTATGCATTTTAAAGATAATTTCATCATAGACTTTTTAAGGGTATATTCCTAAGACTCAAAACACTTAAAAATATTTAAAAACAGAAAATAAAACAAAGTTCGAAAATAAAAACAACTTTTTTTTTCTTTCTTTTCTTTTAACGGAAAAACAAAATAAAAATACCTAAAGAAAATTTTACAAAATTTAAAAACACACGACAAAAAGAAAAATTAAAATAACACATTTTTTTTTTGTTTTCTATTTTTTTTTTGTAACATCAAATGACGGAATTAAATGCAAAAATTGAAAAATTTTAACAAAATTTGAAAAAATTTCGGCAAAGAATTAAAAACACACAAAAACAATATAAAATATACATTTATTATGTAATCTCTACCCCACACTTAGAAAATTACATTGTCCTCAATGTAAGCGCAAAATTATGTAATAATTTTCTAAGCAGGGATCGAAACCACATAACAAATATATAAACAAAAATATCAACAATAGCAGTGAAGGGATTAAGAAATTCAAACTCTCGGTGATGGCTCCTCCACAGCTACGGTTGAAATGAGTTGCCTCTCATGCAGCGCTTAATGTTTATAGTCTATCAGCCTAGACTTTTCTCCTTCTCCTTGAAAGGTGGCGTCATTCATCATTTGATGGTGGTTCCGTCACATTAACCTCATCTGCTACGTGCTCCTTAAATGTGATGTAGTAAGGTTTAAGTCTATGACCATTGACCTTAAACTTACTCCCCGATGTAGCGCCTTGAATCTCAACTGCACCATAAGGAAACACATTAGTGACAATATAAGGACCTAACCAACGAGAACGAAGCTTACCTGGGAAGAGTTTTAATCTTGTGTTGAACAAAAGGACTTGTTGTCCTATCTCAAAGTGCTTCCCTCTTATCATCTTGTCATGATAAGCCTTCGTTCTTGCCTTGTAAATCATGGCGGAGTCATAGGCTTCATTTCTGATCTCCTCAAGCTCACAGATTTGTAGCTTTCTATGTAGTCCAGCCTCATCATGATCCATGTTAAACTTCTTAACAGCCCACCACGCCTTATGTTCCAATTCCACCGGAAGATGACAAGATTTGCCATAGACAAGCCTAAATGGCGACATGCCAATAGGGGTTTTGAATGCAGTCCTGTAGGCCCATAAAGCATCATCCAAACGATCACTCCAATCCTTCCTTGTTGGACCTACAGTCTTCTCCAATACTTGCTTAATCTCCCTATTTGATGTCTCCGCCATGCCACTTGTTTGAGGATGATACGGCGTTGAAACTTTGTGGGTGACACCATACTTCTTGAGCAAAGCCGTTATTGTTTTGTTGCAAAAGTGAGATCCACCATCGCTTATCAAAACTCTTGGAGTTCCAAACCTAGGAAAAATGTTAGTTTTGACAAACTCTGCAACAACTTTAGAATCATTAGTCCTGGTGGCTTTTGCTTCCACCCATTTAGAGACATAATCAACAGCCAATAATATATAGAGAAAACCCTTAGATGAAGGAAAAGGCCCCATGAAATCAATGCCCCAAACATCAAATAATTCGACATTAATTATAGGAGTTAAAGGCATTTGATCTTTCTTACCCAAATTACCTGTTCGTTGGCAACGATCGCATGAAGCACAAGTTGCATACGCATCTTTGAAGATCGTTGGCCAATAGAAACCGGCCTCCAATACCTTATGAGCTGTCCTCTTTGGTCCAAAGTGTCCACCACATGCCTCTTTGTGACAGAAATCAAGAATCGATTGATGCTCGCTTTCGGGGACACAACGTCTCATGACTTGGTCTCCACAATATCTCCACAAGTATGGTGAATCCCACACGTATTGGCGAGCGTCATGCTTGATCTTCTTCTTGGTATGGCTCGGCATCCCTTGAGGAAAGGCACGGCTTGCAATGTAATTCACCAAATCGGCGTACCAAGGTTCCTTGACGTCTATTTGAAACAACTGTTCGTCAGGAAACGTTTCTGACACGGGCATGGCATCCTCTTCTCTCACAAGTCTATCAAGTGATCGGCAACTACATTGTCACACCCCTTCTTGTCCTTGATTTCGATGTCAAACTCTTGTAGAAGAAGTATCCAACGTATGAGCCTTGGCCTGGCATCCTTCTTTGTCATCAAATACCTCAAAGCTGCATGATCAGAATAAACAATAACCTTAGAATTCAATAAATACGAACGAAATTTTTCTAAGGCAAAAATAACAGCTAAGAGTTCTTTTTCAGTGGTGGTGTAATTGAGTTGAGCCTCGTTGAGTGTTCGTGATGCATAGTAGATGACAGTAGGCTTCTTGTCCTTTCGTTGGCCTAGCACTGCTCCCATGGCATAATCAGATGCATCACACATTAACTCGAACGGCTGCTCCCAATCAGGTGGCGAAATTATAGGGGCTTGAGTCAGCAAGGTCTTCAAATGAACGAACGCATCCTCGCACTCTTGTGACCATGAAAATGGCACATCTTTCTGCAAAAGAGAAGTAAGTGGTTTGGCCACCAAAGAAATGTCTTTGATGAACCGTCGATAAAAACCTGCATGGCCAAGAAAGGAACGAACATCTCTCACCGTTTTTGGTGAGGTTAAGTGATGCATAATATCAATCTTAGCCTTATCAACTTCTATTCCCTTAGCAGATACAATATGCCCTAAAACTATACCTTGATTAACCATAAAATGACATTTTTCCCAATTAAGTACAAGGTTAGTGTCTACACACCGTTTTAAAATTTTCTCTAAGTTTTCTAAGCATGATTCGAAATTTTGCCCATAAACACTAAAATCATCCATGAAAACTTCTATGATATCTTCTATGTAATCAGAGAAAATATTATACATACAACGTTGGAACGTACCTGGTGCGTTGCATAATCCAAAAGGCATTCGACGATAAGCAAACGTACCAAATGGGCAAGTGAACGTTGTCTTCTCTTGATCCTCGGGGTGTATCATGATCTGGTTGTAACCGCTATACCCATCCAAGAAACAATAAAACTCATGACCGGCGAGTCTCTCCAACATTTGGTCCATGAATGGCAAAGGCATGTGATCCTTCCTTGTAGTAGCATTGAGTCTTCTATAATCAATACACATGCGATGACCCGTCACTAACCTTTGTGGCACTAATTCATTCTTGTCATTCTCTACCACGGTCACTCCACTTTTCTTGGGCACAACTTGGACAGGTGAGACCCATTGACTATCAGAGATTGGGTATATGACTCCACAATCTAGCAATTTAGTCACCTCATCCTTTACAACCTTCATCATAGGCGGATGCAATCGTCGTTGAGGCTCTCTTGTTGGCTTGGCGCCATCTTCAAGTAAAATACGATGAACACACTTTGTAGGGCTTATTCCCTTGATGTCTGCCAAAGTCCAGCCTATGGCAGCTGTGTTCCTTTTCAAAACGGCTATCAATTTCTCTTCTTGTTGCTTCGTCAACTGTGATGACACAATAACTGGTAAGGTGTCATTCTCTCCAAGAAATACATACTTGAGGTGCGAGGGGAGAGCTTTTAGCTCTAGCTTAGGGGCTTCTTCCACAGATGGCTTCATTCTTGTTGTGGATTCTGGAATCGACTTTGGAGAAAACTTTGCATAGGTTGGTAAAGACTCAAGCTCATTAACAACTGCAAGTATGGACGGCTCTAAATTCTTCAAAGCCTCCTCATCCCGTTTTCCAAACTTGTTGAATCCAGCCCCTTGCTCAATGGCTAATTGCTATGCTTGCTCGATGGACATTGCACCTTGTGCAATGCCACCAAACCTCAATGTAGAATCGGCAACTCCCTCTCTAAATGACTCGGCATCCCTAACATCTTCATACATTTCAGTCTTGAGACTTGGATATTTCATGGCATTAAAGATGTTGAACTTAATAATCTCACCATCAAACTCCATGGTCAGGTTGCCTCCATGCACATCAATATTTGTCCTTGCGGTTCTCATGAAGGGTCTTCCCAATAAAAGTTGTGTAGAATCATCATCAGACTCCTCCATCTCCAACACATAAAAGTCAGCAGGGAATATCAAGTGGTTAACCTGCACAAGGACATCCTCCACATACCCCTTAGGGTATTTGCTTGATCGATCCGCCAATTGGATAATCACGTCATCATGTTGCAATGGACCAAGACCTAGAGACAAGTAAACAGAGTAGGGCATAACATTGATGGAAGCCCCTAAGTCAAGCATCACCTTCTCAAACCTTGTAGTGCCGATGACAACTGGAATTGAAAAGCTCCCTGGATCCTTAAGCTTTGGCGGCATCTTGCGTTGTAGCACGGCGGACACGGTCTCGCTCATGCTCATCACTTTCTTCTCCCTTGTGTGTCTTCTTGTGGTGCAAAGCTCATTCAAAAACTTTGCATACTTGGGCACTTGCTTGATACATTCTAACAAGGGGATGTTCACATTCACCTTTCGAAAGACGTCCAACACTTCTTCGTCGGACTTGGCTTGCTTGCTCTTGGTGAAACGTGATGGGAAGGGAACACAACAAGATGAACTCGGCATGGCTGCATCCTTGGCAGCCGAATGTCTTCCTTCCATGGCAGCAGGGTCTTTTTCAAGAGCCCTCTTCTTCATTGCTTCCAAGTCTCCCTTGCTTGGCTTAGCTTTCGGTTGTTGCTCGGTACCTTGATCTCGGCAAACAATATTCTCGGCAGCCCCTATGTCTTGCTCGGCATTGCTTGGCTTGGCTGCATGCTCGGCACCAATATCATCCATGGCATCATCATCATCACCCCAGTTTGGAGTTGGTGATTCTAACTTCTTACCGCTTCTTGTGACAACGGTTTTAGTGTCTTCGTTCTTAGGGTTCTTGATCACTCCTCCTGGCAACCTCCCTTGTTCACTAAACTTCCCCATGAAATCCAACACTTGGCCCATCTGATTCTTCAACTCCGCAATATCTTTGGTGTTGGACTGTGTTGTGGCTAGCAAGGACTGTGTCGATGTGGCTATGTTCTTGAAGATCTCATCATAATTGTTGCCACCACTCGGCTGTCCTCCTTGGTAACCATGGGGTTGGTACGGCCTAGGCTGGAATTGGCCTTGAGGCCGTGCCACATAAGGGTTAGGTTGTGCTCCTTGTGCAACAGGTTGAGGGTTCAGGACATTTGTGTTGTTGTTCCAACGAAAGTTTGGATCGTTGGCCCTTGGATTGAAGTTCTGGAATCGTGGTTGACCCCCTTGTCCTTGAGCATTGCCGAAATGGCCTTGGTAACCAATGGCATTGACGTCCTCAAATGGTGGCACTCCTTGGTTGCATTGCTCGGACGTATGACCCTCCAAACTGCACACCCCACACACTGGCATACTCTTCTCCTTGGCAAGGCTTGAAACTACCATTGTCAACTTGCTTAACTCTTGCTTCAGCTCATGTATGGCCCTAGGCTCGCCATATTCACCAATCTCGTTGACTCTCCTTGTTGAAAATGAGCCAAATTGCTGATTGTTGGTGGCTCTCATCTCCAACAGGTTAGTAGCTTCCTCCCTACTCTTCTCCATTAATGATCCTCCAGCAGCTGAATCCAAAAACTGACGCTCCATAGGGCGAAGGCCCTCATAGAAGTACTGAAGTAGCATACCTGGGCGAATGCCATGGTTGGGGCAAGACGCCACAAGAGCTTTGAACCTCTCATAGTAGACGTCAAACGGTTCATCCACATCCTGTCTGATTGATGTAATCTCCTTCCTTATATGAGTGACTCTTGAAGAAGGAAAATACTTCAAGAGAAACTCCTCTCTCATTGTAGCCCATGAGATGATGCGGCCTGCTGGCACGGCAAAGAACCATGTCTTGGCTTTGTCCTCAAGAGAAAATGGGAACGCCTTCATCTTGACAAGTTGGATGTCAGCGCCCCTTGGTAACATGGTGTCACAGCTAAACTCAAATTGCTGCAGATGCCTATTAGGATCTTCTCCATTCAACCCATAAAACTTTGGCAAGTGCTGGAAGAAACCACCACGTAATTCAAAATCAGCTGACTTCCCTACAGCTGCAGCGGGGTATGTGATGTTCACTGGTTGAACCTCCGCTCCATCAATCTGTCCATTTTCGGCTCTTAGAGAAGTCATAATTGATTCCTTGGGTGAAAGTGGCTCGGTTGGAGTAGATGTTGGTGAAGAGTTTGGTGATGCTTGTGATGCTTGTGATGAATTTGGGATGTCAATGGCAAATTCTTCACGGGCACGCACTAATCGGTTGTCTTTGTCGCGTATCCAAGTGTCGAATTCACTCATTCACCGGCATAAAATGGCACAAATGGCCAAGATCAAGTTAGTAAGCACATAAGTGACATTAAAAACAAGTTATATATAAGTATGACAAGCTTGGCATTGGCATGCCAAACTCGGCATTGGTACAATCTCGGCAATGTGGCCACAAAGCAAAGTATGTAACTCGGCAATCATTAACAAGTTAAAAGTTTGTCACTTAAGCACATATGTCGGCAACCTAAGTAAAAGTTGCTAGTTTGTTTTATTCACTCTTAACTTTATGGTACGTGGAGCAGGGAAGACCACTGTGCAATGGACTGATACAGCCCAAGGTAGTATTATGCTTCATCCGATATACCATTATAAGTTAAGAGGGTGAATTTCGAACCATTATGTATGATAGTTATATATCAAGTTATTTTACAACGTCTAAAGTAAGGTTTATGCTACGGCCCGAGCATTTGGCTAGGTCGAGCGGATTCCGTGGTTTCAGAAGACGAATGTCACGGAGGGCGAACCCCCTACAGGAATCAGGCAGGACTCGTTTGTGGTCACGGAGGGCGAGCCCTCTATCGTCCCCTTCACAGAGAAGAGATGACAGTCAATGACCTTGAGATCCAGTTAGACAAACCTGTGTTCCTTATCAATGACACACGACCCTTACTCAGCTTGGAACAAACTCGGATCCCTAGACCAGTCACCCTATGTTAATCAAAGCCGCCCTCAACCTCATAAAAACGGATCCGACAAGCGTCGCTCGTATGAGGGGTTTAGGCTAAGATTAACACAAGTGGCTCCACCTGACACGTTTTACTTTAGAAATTATAAAACGACTTTAATATATAAAAATCATACATTCGGTTTTTACCCTAATCCATTACTAGGTGGCGGCACATATACATGGAAGATCTTCGGCCATAGTGACAAGAAACCAAGAAGAGAGTGTAGATATGCTAAGTCATTTCCGAATGTCTAAAGCGAAGTGATGCTACGGCCCGAGCATTTGGCTAAGTCGAGCGGATTCCATAAGGAACAAACTCGGATCCTTAGACCAGTCACCCTATGTTAATCAAAACCGCCCTCAACCTCATAAAAACGGATCCGACAAAGCGTCGCTCGTATGAGGGGTTTAGGCTAAGATTAACACAAGTGGCTCCACCTGACATGTATCACTTTAGACACTCCAAAACAACGAACCATATAAGCAATCTAATCTCAAAAACATGTCGGCCTACTTATGGAATTTTTACAAAAAGATGTTTTACACAAAACACAAAAACATAAAAACATGTTCGGCAACATATACAAGTGAGCTCGGCATAGCATGCCAAACTCGGCATTGTACCTACAAAACAGAAATTGTTAGTTACAAATATACATAAATACATTAATAAATCCTTTTTAGCATCCCCGGCAACGGCGCCAAAAATTGACCTATCAAAATATGACATGTTAATCAATTTAAACCCTATCATTGTACTTTGGTAAGTAGGGATCGTTCTAGACCGGGGACACTAGGGAAGAACTTATTTCTGCAAAACAGATAGTTAGAAATATTCACACAATATAAACAAATATATACATAAAGAATAATATGGGGGATTTATATGAGTTTCGGCAATAAACAAAACAGAAAAATAAAACAAGAACAAATATGTACAAGATTGGTCACTTTATCGTTTCAAGAACATAACAAGTAAACTCCGATTAGCATGCAAATAGTTTTATGAAAGGTTAAATTATCTTATTTATGTTTTCACAATTGCAAATTAGTTCCAACCCTTAAGACTTCTCAAGTGTTTAAAGTTGTCTCAGCGCTCAACCCTAAACTATGTGACTACTTGACTAAACTGTCTCAGCGCTCAATCTAATCAAGCAACACTTACCGTCCACGAGTCGTTGGAGACATGTTTCCTAGGTATGGCGTCACTCATCCTATTCCACATGCAAATCTCTCACCCTACCATCCCTTGTAGCACCTAGGACCGAACTGTCTCAGCGCTCAACTCGACCTAAAATACCACGGCACATGAAACACCCCCCTAATAGCTAACCTGTTGCAAATCAAGCTAACCTAAAGTTCGATTATCTGCTCGGGAGAGGATTAACTAACTTAACAATTATTAAACACACAAATACAAATTCTTTAACTTCTTTTATAACCCTAACATGCATACTAAATCGTTATACAACTCACATGTTATTAAAAAGATCACAAAGAAAAACTTAACAACATCTGAAATTGTATAAAACCAAAAATCCAAAAATAATATTTATGAAGAACAATAAACACAGTAACAATACACAAAGACATGGAGAAATCCATACCAAATCCTACCTAAAAGGTTCGGCTAAGGCAAGGATGGTTGGCGGCAAGGGATGATTGATGCGGCTGCAAGGGGTGTTCGGCGGCAGCTTTGTGTTTTGGCTGTGTGAGGGTTTTTGGGTAGAGTTTGGCTATACTATAAGACTTAAAACTGATAAAGGACACTCTAAACTCGAGCTATACAGACCCTATTTATACAGAAACATTGAAGAGAAACCCTAGCTGACTCGGCTAAGGAAAGGCAATCCTATTCCACTCGGTTTCCTTATTGCTCAATGATTCCTCCTTCAATGCAGCTTTTAATCCGAATTTGGACTCCTTCTTCTGATTCCTTGGACCTTCCTACATGTTTATGGATTCATGTAGGCCTCATGTACGAAATCTTGGGCTTTGATGGCAGCCAAAACCAGTGATAGGTCCAGCAAGGTCAGCTTTCCCGGTTTGACCGGGAAACCTTACACTTAACCAAAATATGGCTGCCTTGATGCTTCTTCGTATTTTCTTCTTTTGTCCAGCTTCCTAACACTTCATTAAGGTCTTGATACATCTCTTGACAAATTTGGGAAGCCTTTTGGTGAAGAATCATCTCCCAAAACTCGTTAGACAACTTAGGCAGTTTCTGCCCAGTTTTGCAGCCTGACCTCTGTCCACTGTTTTGCTCATAACTCCTTCGTCTCAACTCCGATTGCTGCGATCCAAATGGGGTTGAAAAGTAGACACACACAGCTTTAATTCCATATGTGGCACGCCTTCTAACTCCTCCTGGATCTTGAGATATGATTTTCCAAAGTTGACGTACGTTTTCTGGCAGATTCTGTCCGAGAGCAAAACAATGTCCAAAAGTGTTTCTTCTTTTCCGTGGCCTCACTTGTTGTCATTCATGAGTCCGTTCATCATGATTCCTGATACGTTAAGCGTATTTACCTGTCTTCTGCACATTTAAACAAGATACATCAAAACTGACAGGGTAACAAAATAACGAATCATAATAAAACGTCCAAGTGCTAGTCCAAAAACGGTTTTCATCATTTAAGTGCAATTTTCTGTATAAAAACGGCTAGTAGCCACAACTCTACGGAAAAACCCTCTTGACTCTAAAACAAGTAAAAATAAACATACTAAGGCAAAAACAAAGTATAAATGGAGGTGAAAATCTATTAAGAACATGGCGTAAAACGCACTTATCAAGGGACTTTTCCCTTGTAGGTCTAAAGAGAGAACCCAGTACAGAGGAAGAAGATCGGCGTCTGTCACGGTCGCTGTGAGAAGAAGTCAGAAGAGGGACGCGAGCAGCATCAAACTTCAAGGTTGTACCTGACCCAAAGGTACTGGCACGCCTAGCACAAACTTACAAGCCGGTTGTTTGAAGGACTGCAAATTCTACACCAAACAGAACTTTAGATCACCAAGGTCTTTGATTCGAAAAAGAGTACGGAGGAATTGTACAATAACCCGGAAATTCAAAGATTAATTTCTAATATTGTTTGAAAATTAATTAGTGGAATTGGTGCGTATTTGTACTTTCGAGATGAGTGCCGAAGTGTTCGGAGCCAAGGGAAGCTCGGAAACGTTTTAGTTAAGGGTCAAAGGTTGACTTTTGCTACGTCGAGTTTCTCGGAAAACTTCCTTCATGAAAGTTGTAGTACTCGACGATACAAGTTCATGGACATGCAGAAAGTGTAAGTCGGATATTGTATGGAAAAGTTACGGTCAGAGGAAGATTGTGGGTTTTATTATAAATAGGAGAGAGTGTGTTTCCATTTTTAGAAATCGGTCTTCCTCTTTCTCTCTTCTCTTTCCTCTCGCGCGCGCTCTCCTTCAGTGTCAAACTTTTTCAATCGATCTGACCCGAATCTGGTTGACCCGACCCAAACTTTTTGGCCGACTCCGGTGACTTCAGGAGGTGAAACCGGTCTGGTTCGCTTCGTCTCGGAGGCGTCGTCCACCCTGTGGTGGCGACTTGGGTCATTTCAGCCTGGAACTACGCGTCTGAAGACAAACAGTACAACGGTAAAACCCGGTTCCCAACCTGACTCGTTCTCCGGCGTGGGCCGAAGGCAAGGCTTGAAACAAGCCCAAAAAGGAAGGCCAAGGCATTCTGGGCGGACCTCCGGTGGTGTTGAAGCTTAACACGTTGGCAGGAGCCGCTGAGCTTGGAGGCAGTCTTTCAAGGCAGTTTTGGGTTGCTTCATGTCTGAATTGATCGAAACTCCAGGTATTAAAGTTTTTCCTCTTGCTTTGATCTTCATCTTTCATGTTGGAAGTTTGTTGAAATTCGATGTTTTTCATGGATGAGCGTGACGCCCACGCTCCGCCGTCTGTGGCTGCGAGTGCAGGTGCGTCCGGAAGTTCTGGGTGTTATGTTTTCTTTCTATAGGCTTCCTAGGGTTGTTGTGGTTCCTTAAATGTGGTTTTTGTTTTGGTGGAAGATGGTGAGGTTTAGGGTGGTAGCTTGTGAGGCCCACGCGCAGCCGCTTATGACGGCGTGTTTGAAGTCTTCTAGGGTAGTAAGTTGTCCTAGTAACATGTGCTCGTCAATACGAACGTGTGGATATGTAATTTTCTGATTTCAGTGATCGTTTTGTGTTCGTAGTGTTTTATTGAAGTTTATATACTTTCGGTTTCTACTGAGGGTAAATCCTTTGGGTGTTTCGTTGTAGTTGATGGGTGATGGAGTTTGTTTAAATGATGGATGATTGATTTGGAGGATTTGAGTGTGATGTTCGGTTGGAAATCGAGTCATTATTGCTTTGATATGACACTAAGGTTGATTTTATTTATTTTTAGGTGTTTTATTGATCGATCTAGTGTAGAGGACTTACCGTGTGATGGTAGAAGACGCAGTGAGATTTCAAGGTGAGTAAATCTCACTGTGGTTCTGTGTTGGTTTCATATAATTATTTGAGCATAATTATATTGTTTGTTGCCGATAGAATATTAGGTGAGAATATTCGTGGAAATATGCATATATATATATATATATATGGGTTTTACATATATGCGTATGATTATAATGTATCGTCAATATATTACGGAGCGGCATGGTTATATGTTATTTATGCGGTGAGCATTATCTCACCTGGTTCACGAAGGAACCATTATTACTTTTACGTTCATTGTCGTAAAATTATAAAATTGATTTTCTTGGAAACCAAATTATTAATTTAAAAATATATGGACTTGATCGACTACGGTCTATTGGTAAGTTAAAATGATTTTCATTATAAAACGATTTTAAGTGGTTTTACGATGATGAACTATAAAAATGTGTGATGATGATTTGAGATTACACCATCATCGAGAATGAAGTATTGTTAAACAATATCTAAATGAGAAGGATATGTGTGTCGGCCGTCGTATGTTGACGTTGAAGCCTAATGATCGTGAGATATCAGATCGAGCTAAGTATGGACTGTTAGAGTTGTTGATATTGTTTCATGGTATACGTTTCAGGTGAGATGTTTATGACTCGAAATGCATATCGAAATTTGTGCGGTACTTAAAGTGGAGTAAGTGGTTGTGCCCCATGATTTAGTCCGAGGACTTGTGCCTTAGTGTTGAGAGTTGTGTTAGTGTCTTGTGTGTGTGATGTGTTGTTAGGGTCACAGTTGGTGTCAATAGTATGGGTACTTTATGGAGAATGACTAAGTGTTGACGAATCCATAAGTACGAGTCTGTTTGTTAGGGTCACAGGTGGTGACAATAGTTAGTACTTATGGGGAATGACTAAGTGTTGACGAACCCATAAGTATGAGTCATTGTTAAGGTCACAGGTGGTGACAGTAGTTGATACTTATGGGGAATGACTAAGTGTTGACGAACCCATAAGTATGAGTCGTTGTTAGGGTCACATGTGGTGACAGTAGTTGGTACTTATGAGGAATTACTAAGTGTTGACGAACTCATAAGTATGAGTCGTTGTTAAGGTCACAGTTGGTGACATTAGTGTGGGTACTTTATGGGGGAATGACTAAGTGTTGACGATCCCATAAGTACGAGTTTGTTGAGTTGCTTATGAGGAATGACTAAGTGTTGCCGCACTCATAAGTAAGCTTAGGAATTAGGTTTGCTTGATTGTGCTTGTTTTATGTGTTTTCGGGTAATTCCTGAACTATCCCTAATTGCTAGACTTTTCATGTTTGACTTATGATTTTTTTGTGCATTTTTTCTGAACTAATCTTTATGCAGGAAATGTATAATTTTTATCATTATATTAATTTCTATATCCATGAATGCTTGTTTCATTTAAATCTTTACCTTTTGTCTTTAAATCTTCTTATTTTCGGAGCTCTCGTGTCTTTGAGGTGCGAGTTCGTGTTTGTCTTTGGATTTACTCATACGAGCTGAAAACTTATGGAGTTTGTTTGTTTATAACCCGGTGCACCATTCTATGGTTCATGGTTTGATCTTGCAGGTTTTGGAGTGTTAGTGATTTACGGAGTGAATGTTTATGAGCTTACTTGTCGACGTTGGAACTCTGCTTATAGCGATCGTTGGTTTGGTAGTAAGTTTCCTCGGAGCACGACTTTAGTGGGTTATAGATTGTTGCTAAGTTATCATGTCTCCATATTCGGGTCGTTTCGGGATTTTTGGTATCCTAAAATTCAGGTCGCGACAAATTGCTTCATATCATTAATAAACTCCATATTGTTTCCTGTTATTAGAATTTCATCCACATAGATTAACAAAACAGTGTGAGAAGTACCATGCTTGCGGAAAAATAAGGATTAGTCAGCTTTAGACTGAGAGAAACTAGCAGTAAAAATAGCCTCTGTGAACTTAGAAAACCATTGACGAGATACCAGTTTTAATCTGTACAATGACTTGTGAAGGCGACACACAAGGTACTCTGTCGTCAAAGACCATAAGGAGGGAACATATAAATTTCCTCCAATAAATCACCATTTAGGAAAACATTATTAACATCTAATTGATGTAAAGATCAATTTAGACTAGCAGCAACAACAAGAAGGCATATGACAGTTATCATTTTTGCACTAGGTGAAAACGTATCGTGATAATCAATACCTGCAGTTTGAGTGAAGCCCCGAGCAATAAGTTGGGACTTATATCGCTCCACTGAACCATCAACCTTGCGCTTGATTCGATAGACCCATTTACAACTGATTGGTCACTTTCCAGGAGGTAAAGGAACTAGACTTCATGTCAGATTATCAACAAGAGCTTGAAGCTCAGAATTCATAACTTCACGCCACTTGGGATCAGATGCAGTAATTTCTAAGATGTCGTTCCTCAACCAGATTGATATTAGCAACATATGTGAGGTGTGTAGGAGAATATCGATCATAAGACAAATAATTACAGAGAGGATACCTCGTACCTAGTGGAGGACTTGGTGAGGCAGATGAATGATGGTGTGGAGGCATAATCACATGCGAGCAGACGTAGTCACGAAGACGTAAATTGGGCACTCTTAGGCCCTGAGACCGTCAAAGTGTAGGAACATATTCAACATGAACGAGATGAATTGCTAAATTGGAATTAGGAAGAGGATGATTTGGAATTGGAGGGTTGATAGGCTGTTGCTGGAAAATCACAAGTTCAACGTCATCGACGCCGTTACCGTGATGGGCGTCGCTGTCGTGATGTTCATTGCTTCCGTGATGGCCATTGCTGCCGAGATTGACGTCGTTGTTGGGATCACCAGCGATTGCTGGTGAAGCAGAAGGAACAACTATGTTGGTTGAATTAGATTTGAAGACGACGACTGGAGGGGAACCGTAGGTTACATCATTGTAGCAGTTAAGGGGACCGTCGTTGTGAAGAGCGTCGTCGCCGTGATGGTCATAATCGGCGGACGGGGCTGATGGTGAAGTTAAGAGATCAAGACTGTTGAAAATAGGTTGACAATGTAATGGAATTGATTTGGACATACTGAAGGGATCATCAGATGGAAGAGGAATAGGCTGGGCCAAAGAAACTATTTTTGTTGGGTTAGTGTTTTCTTATGCTGAATAATGAAAGGTTGTGCTAAATAATGAAAGGTATCTTCAAGAAAAACAACATCACGATTGGTGAAATTTTTTTTGTTTCAATATTGTAAAGCTTGTAAGCCTTTTGACCCATAGGATAACCAATGAAAATACATTTATTAACACGATAAGCAAACTTCAAAGAAGGATGGACAGATTTCACGAACGCAACACAACCAAAAACACTCATATGAGTGTAATCAGGAAGTTTATTGTAAAGAATTTTGAATGAGTTTTTTTGTTGAGTAGTAAAGTGGGAAGACGATTAATGGTATAGACGACAGTGATGACATATTCTCCCCAAAAAGAAATAGGCAGATGAGATTGAAAACAGAGAGAACGTGTAGTTTCAAGAATATGTCTGTGTTTTCACTCGACAACATCATTTTGTTGGGATGTATAGACACAAGAATGTTGAAAAATCACTCATTCTTCGAGATTTTTTTTTTGTAAAAAAAGGAACTTAGCACCATTATCAGAACGAAACTGTTGGAGTTTAATGTTAAATTGGGTAGCAACATAATTAAAAAAATTGATGAAGTAAGGTTTGTGTTTCACTTTTGTGACGCATTAAAAACACCCATGTAAAAACGGGAAAAATTATCAACGATGGTTAAAAAATAATGAGAATGAGTTTTATAACGACCCTAAATATCACAATGAATAAGGAAAAACACTTTGAAGTTGAAATTGAGCTAGGAAAAAAAGGTTGATGAGTTTGTTTCGCCAAGGGACAAACGTCATATTTATGACCAGAATCAAAAGAAAAATTAAGCTTACTATTGGCTAGATATTACAGATGAGTGGGAGAGGGGTGTCTAAGTCTATGATGCCAAAGACCAGAAGAAATAATGAGATTGTAAGAAAAATGGGTAGAAGGAGAAGTTGAAGTCAACGCCACAAGATAATAAAGGTCTTCACGTCGCTTTCTCAAACCAATCATTGTCCTTGTTGCCAAGTATTGTGAAATACACCAAGACGGAAAAAAGTCACGGAACAATATAAGTTATCAATTGTTTTGCCAACAGACATAAGACCAACTTTAAAAACCGGCACACAAAGAACATTATTGAGTCAAAATGAATCATTGAATCGAACTGAACCAGTCACTGTAATTTTGTCTGTAGCTTCACTTGGTAAAGAAACAGGTTCCAAAGTAGTATTCTCTTCAACATTCATCAATAAATTAGAAAAAGAAGTGATATGATGGATCGCTCCGCTGTTAATAATTCAAAAATTTGGAGTAATTGATAACAAATTCGATGAAGAATGTGGCGAACTTGCTTGAAAAAAAACCACCATTTCTTTTGACTAGTGCCATAAGTTGTAGGCATTGTTCAACAGTTAGATGAGGAGCAATTGTTTGGAGCTTCTGAATGATAGAATGAATTGGAATCATGATAAACAAAGGAAAATGTGAAAGCTTCTCAAAGTAACACCAGCGCTGGGTGAAAAAAATTTGATAATCTAAATCGAAGAACCTGATGCTATGACACCATATAGAAACAAAATGATATAGCAGAATTAAGTATTGTATTCAATCGCAATAGACTTATATATAGGATACCTAGCTACTGTACATCTCCTGGTTTTCCAAGTCAGGAGACCAGCAAGGCAAAAAATCCAATACAATACAACTTAATCAAAAACAAATCAAATCTACTTAATATACTTGTATGTCAAGACAATTCTGACTTAATATTCCGGATATACTTTCCAACATGCTAACGTACTGTGAGTTGAAATTTGTGTCGATCTTTTAGCGACTATACGTCACTCAGAGATCGAAACTATTCATTTTTCATGTACTACTGCATGATCATTCCTGCAAACAAAACAAACAAACAAAAAAACATTTTTTTTAAAGTTATAAATTTAAAATGAAAATTACATTGATTACTATGCATGCATGATGTTATATATTGATGTAGCAAGTTCACCATTTTCTAGAGTATTAGGGTTTATGGGGGAGAGTAGAATTCCTTAGAAATTAAAGTGTATGACAAACAAAATGCATGTATTACGTATGCAATATGGCTAAGTCTGTTTGGTCATAATTAATATGTACAAGCTTAAGATGCATGCAAAATTACTACATAAAAGATCGATAATCCCTGCATCAATGAGTTAGTTAAAAATGGAGGAGCTACGTACATTCCCTGTAACTCCGCTGCGGCACCTTCTTAAACGTAGCCCGCATCAGATCAAAGTACAACGGAAACTGCGCTATTGCGAAAATCGACACCGGCAAACACGATATTGCATAAACCGGAAACGCCGCGTACTTGAGTTTGTCTTTGAGCACGAAGAAGTGTCCGGCACAAAACGATACCAGCATGGAAGAGATGGACAGAAACAGCGACGTCAGGCCGAACAGGAGCTTCCTCGGCAGGTCCTTCCCGAAGTCCCTCTCCTGATACCGTGACGTCAGAATGGCCAGGAACATCACCATTGACGTGACGGAGAAGCAAAGGGCCACGAGGGAGGCGATGGCGAAGACGTCGAAAGCTGGCTGGTTTTCGAGGGTGGGCCTGCCGTTGCTCGAGTCGGTGCCGCCTGGAACTGTGGTGGCGGTGGCGAAGGCGACGGTGGCGACGAGAGCAGCCACGACGGAGCAGGACTCTGAGGTGGTGACCAGCCATTTCCCGCCGTCTTTGACGATTTGTGTGTGGGTTTCGGTGAAGATTTCCCTTGGGGTTTTGCCTTCCTTGTTGTGTCGGACGAAGAAGTGAGACGGCATTGAGGTCTTCACAAACTGTACACCAAGAAGTAAGACTTCAGTACTCAATAGTCAATAATAGCGTGTACTAATTTGAAATAAAAAAAATACCATGGTATCAACTTGGTCGAATGACTATTCGATGAGTTACTGATTAAAAAATTTATTGTTAGATCTAAATTTAAAAGGTAGAGAGTATTATTTTAAAGTTGAGTTGTTTTGTTCTTCATTCTTAGATTTAGATTTAATGGTGATTGACCATCAATTTCTTGATTACTAACTGATCAGGTGAGCATCACTATGACTATTCATCTCATTTTATAACGATGATTCCAATTCAAAATCAAGTCATGTCGGTCTATCTATGTAGGCATATGAAGAAAATATTACCTCTCGATCATAATAATATATAGCTATTTGAACAATGCACACATAAGGGAAATTTTACCTCTTCATCAAATCCATAGGCTACTTGAAAGTTCAACAACAATATTAGAATTAATTACAAAACATTGTCCGAACTATAATGCTATTTTTATTTTCATACCTGACTATCAAAAACTTATATTTTTATATCATAAGTTTCATTTCGTTAGCATTTTGATACCCTTACCACTAACATTATTAAAATTTATAATACTTGAGGGTGTTTATGTCAATTCTCAATATCTTGTAATTGAAATAAAATATTATACATTAAAATTTTTATTAAAATTAAATATTTTTCATTGCTATTGTTCAAACTCGAAAACACCATTTATTCACCTAAATTAATGGTTTTTTTACAAGTATCCATATTAATTTTCATATTTATCTGATGTTTTATATTTAATAAATTTTTGATTAAATATACCAATTTTATATAAAATTTAATAAAATTTTCATGGATATTTGATTTTTCTTAATATATCTATCGAGATTTTTTTTCTTTTTCGATCAACCTATATTTCCATAAATGTCAATATTTTGGTCATTGATTATGATTGGTTATTTTTTAGGGGCTTGTGATTTATATAATTATAATGAATTCAGTTGTAATATAATTTTTTACCATGTAACTCCAAAAATATATATACATATAGAAGTTCTACTGACTTTTATACTATTGTTGCAAAAACAAATTTCATTTTCGAGTTTTTTTAATATTTTGTTAAAAGTAAATTGTTCTTGTTCAATTTGTATTTGATAACCTAAAAAAATAAATTATTTTGTTAAAGTAAATTTAAAAAATGATACAGTTGATGAAATGACAAAAATGTCCTTAAAATTTAACTGTGTTAGTGGTTAATGTATCAAAATGCTAACGGAATGAAACTTATGGTATGAAAAAGTAGTTTTTGATATTTGGTAATGAAAATGAAATTAATATCATTGCTCGAGTGATGTTTTGCAATTAATCCATAATATTATTAGATTAGTAATTGTTTGAGCCCAATTAATATTGGGTCTGAAATTAATTAATTTCAGATAACATTTGGGTCAATACCCGTGACCCAATATAAAAGCTTTTCAGTCTCGGCCCAGGAAGGTAAGTGAGGCGAAGTCCGAGCGTGAAAGTCGCCTCGCATGCGTGTACAAGACTCTAGGAATCCAAGTCAGTGCGGAAAATTGATAGGTTCCAATAATTACTAGGGCAACACTAGTGACCTAGGCGAAGCCGGTTGTAATTGGGACTGCGCGCGTCATCTCAGTTATTTCTTTGCCAAGTAAAACGGCTCCTTATGCAATCACGGTATTAAGAACCTACTTAGATTGAACAAGGTCTGCATCCTTATCAATTATAATTCGAGACAATATATATAGAGGGCTCGGGGATTAGATCGGACACACAATCATTCAATCAACAAAAATTTCAACCACACTACCAGAACAACTACTTTTGCCGACGAAATTTTTTCGTCGGCATAACCGTAATTTTATCGGCTAAAGTTTTAGCCGACGACACTTCGTTGGCTAAGAAGTCGTCGGGAAAAAGCCATCGGTCAAAACTTTAGCCGACGAAATTACTGTTCATTGTCGGCTAAAGTCATTTATTTAGCCGACGAATAAATTTTTCGTCGCTTAATTTCTGGGCTTTAGCCGACGAATTTTTAGACCTTAGCCGACAAAATTTTATTAAATTTCGTCGGCTATAGCTATTATTTTTATTTTTTATTTTTTTATTTAACTTTAGCCAACTAATTTTAATAAAATTCGTCGGCTATAGTTATTATTATTATTTTTTTAACTTTAGCCGAAGAATTTTATTAAATTTCGTCGGCTATAGTTATTTTATTTTTAATTTTTTTATTTCTTGTATTTTTGATTAAATTATTTTTGCTTCTTTTTCGTTATTTTTGATTAAAATATTTTTACTTCTTTTTCGTTTTCTTGTATCTTTTATTTTGGTGGTGGAGGAGAAGAGAAGGATGATACGAGGAGGAGAAGGCTAGGAGAGGGAGAGGAGAAGGAGTTAGAGGAGGAGAAGGATTTAGAGAAGGAGGAGGAAGGAGGAGGAGAAGAAGTAAAATGAAAGATATAGAAAATTTTGAACTTTAGTCGACGAAATACTCTAATTTCGTCAGCTAAAGTTCAAAATTTTAGTCGGACAAATTTAAAAAATTTTAAAATCCCCGCCAAAAATTTTGAATTAACTTTATCTGACGAATTTTAATAAATTTCATCGGCTATAGTTATTTATTTATTTAACTTTAGCCGACGAAATTAGGGCAATTCGTCTGGTATAGTTATTTATTTATTTAACCTTAGCCGACGAATTACTCTAATTTCGTCGGCTATAGTTATTTATTTTATTTATTTAACTTTAGCCGACGAATTACCTAATTTCGTTGGCTAAAACCTAAACCGTAAACCCTATACGTAGAAGCTTCAAACGAAAAAAGTCGTAAAATAAGATATGACCGGAATGGTGAAATACGTCTATAGTTGAAAAATCACATAATTTCGGTAAAGTCTTGATGCCGATAGTTGTGGTTAACGTAATTTTACATTCTTTCTCCCTAGTGGAAGCCCTATCTCTGGTGGATATTTTTCATAAAATTTTTATACCACTGGTTGTATCTCATCGATTTGAAACTATTTTCAGTTGAAGGTTCGGACAAAATACGTAATTTAGATAGTCAAATGACCGTTTCCGTGTGTTATGGGGTTTGACTTACGGGATTGACCGTAAGGATTGAGCCCTTAACGTTCTCGGATTAAGTTGAATTTTTTTCAATAGACATATTTCGACATAATGATCATATCAGACGGTCGAAATTTTGTTTCTCAACTTTGATCATCGGAATTACAACATGCCTACATAGAAACTTCCTACTAATGTTGTATAACTTGTTTACTAAGCTTTAAGTAAATGTTCCGTTTCTAAAACAAACTCTACATAGAAACTTCAAACGCAAAAAAAATCGTGATATAAGATATGACCGGAATGGTGAAATACATCTACGGTTGAAAAATCACGTAATTCCGGTAAAGTCTCGGTGCGGATAGTTGCGGTCAATACAATTTAGGGGTTTGACTTACAGGATTGACCGTCCTGATGAAGTCCTTAAATTTATCGGATAAAGTTGAACTTTTTACCATAGACATATTTCAACACATTTTTGATATCTGACGGTCGTATTTTTGTTTGGAAATTTTGATGACCGGAATCACAACATGCCTACTATTTACGATTATTTATCTATATGGGGAGCCCTATCATCGAGGGGTAAATGTCTCAAAATTTTTAGATGGACAGTTAAGTCTCATTATGTTGAGTGTTTGTTGTGATGAAGGTTCGACCAAAATACCTCATATAGGTGTAGATATGAGCATTTTCGTGTGTTAAGTGTTTAGAAAAACTTCATTTTGAAGTCTTAAACGAACTTGGATGAAAAAAAAGCCCATATGTACGTCATGGCATTGGCGATGAGTTTGACTCGTATGTCCGTTCTGCTTTCAGATTGGTATCACAATAGTCAATCGGACACCGAAATATCCGTAGTGCAATTTTGTAACTAAAAGGTACTTTAGCCGACGAAATACCCTAATTTCGTCGGCTAAACTTTTCAAATTTCGTCGGCTAAAGTTCACAGACTATAGCCGACGAAAAAAAATTTCGTCGGCTAAAATTTCACTATAGCCGACGAAAATTTAACTTAGCCGACGAAAAATTATTTTGTCAGCCTGTTTTTGGATATTTCGTCGGCTAAAGTCTTTTTTTTTTATAGTGTCAGGTGGTGCACAACCCTTTTACTTTCCATATCCGTGTGGTGGCACGCCCGCAAACCATTTACTTTTTCTGTAATTTACTTTTTCATAATTTAAATTTCAGTATTTGTACTACTGTCCAACCAGCTGGTAGCGAGGCCAAATCAGTAATCTCATATTACTGAATGAGCATTTGGTGGCATTTTATTTGTTCAAGTCTCATATCAAAATTCATTTATTTCGATCAAGCTAAGTAAAATTTTGAAATCGCCGAATATGAAGACTATGAAAGATTAATTAGTTTGAATTCTTGTTACCTCAAACCACTTGATTTCCCATTGCATTTGCAAGGTAGCACCAGGAATTAGCCAAGGCTTATATTCTCCCAGCCTTGCTGCAAGGTGTAATGCACTATTGCCATCTTTATCCACTTTGAGGAAAACGCTATCTTTCACGATCTTTCTCTCTCTCAAGAGCCGGTAAACATGGGGTTGCCTGTTCTCCACAGCCAACAGAACTATATTCTTTTTCTGTTCGTTAAGGTCATGGATGGCCACTGGATAAAGTTCTAGGATCTTCTCCACCATTTCAGTCACACCATTCTTCGCAGCAATCAAAATCGGTGTTTCCTTCTCAGGGTTTTTCTTCTCTGTCGCTTCTGGCGGCAATGACCCTTTATATGTATACACAATTAGTTAATGGTTACCACTACAATCACCAATTAAACAAGTGACAATCAGACATAGACTAACTCACAACAATAAGTACCTTCTCCAATGACTTCTTTTCCTTTGTTTTTGTCTTGTTGATCAGTATTAGTAGGTCGAATTGTAATGGGTTGTTCCTCAATGCTGCCTAGGGTGATACGGTCGCCGCCATCGGAAATTATGTAAGGGCTTGTTTCACCTTCCTTGTGGGGTCTTGCCTGCGGGTTCATACCACTGTCTTCATATTCATACGTGCGAGCACTTTCTAGTAGCTTGTCCATGATCTGAACGGCCCATATGTTCTTTTCTTTCTTGTTCCTTATCTTTCGTATTTCCGTAGACCCTTCACATATTAAGGAATATAAAGTTATATACAGACATATATACTCAATTTATAATTGTATGTATCATTGTGTAGACCCATCAACAAGATACCATAGGATAGGAATGTTGCCATACCTAATCCAAGAACAATCAGCATTGCCTTCGACAAGAGCTTGACAAAGTTAAAGCAGGTGTCGTAAGGATCTGATGAATCTCCTTCCGGATTCTCTAGATCCTTGGAGGGACATTTGCTGTTGTTGACTTTAGTACAGAATATTCAAACTCAGCTTGTATATATAGGTGATTGATGTTCAAATGGATTTGATTAATGCACAAACGTACCAAAGACTCGAGCCATTTTCCGGAACACTAGAAAGAATCTAATGCAGGTCTCGTAGTTTTCTGGGTATGACGTCGGAGGTTTTTTATTGTAGATTTTTTTAGTTACCGGCTCATGGAAGTGATCTGCTTTTTCCACATTCAGCTCATCGACCAATACACCTTTGAGAGAACATACAGAAGATCGAGTGATATGCTAGTTAACCTAATACAACATATATGGAATCGTTTGATCGTTCACACTATAGTTAAGTTGTACTTACAGTGGTAAATGATTTTGGTCCAAAGTCTAAAGTGGTTACCACTCTTGAAGGCAGAAGGCTTGCTCGCCAGAAGATGGAGAGGGGAAAACCCATCTTCATTAACATAATGAACTAGACCCTCATACAGGTCAATAATCTGAAATGCCAAATCTGCGGACCACAATTCAGTTTGTTAATTATATCATATCATCAGAGGAATATAATCAATATATATATATATAAGGGATCAAATCAAGTTCTTATAATTACCAAAGTAGTCCCCGGAAATTGCACAATGCAAGATAGTGTCTCCACCTTCCCGCCTACAGTAACTGTATTTTGGATCAGACTTGTCAGGAGTACCAATGTAGTGGAGCCACAAGAAGGCGTCTTTTTTACCATGGAGAGCAGCCAAGAAAAGAGGTGTCTCTTTATCTTTGTTGAGAATACCAATCAAAGAAGGATCAACTTTGGCAATGCACTTGCACATTCTCACATTCCCTTGTGCTGCTGCAAAATGGAGAGGTGTATTCCCACGCTCGTTTTGGAGTTTCAGCTCCTCCAAGGAAACCCGTTTTACTAGTTCTTCAACACGTTCCTCTTGGCCATCTAACACTGCTATGTGCAATGCCGTGTCACCTGACTTGGTGATTCTTGCCTTGCGAGCTCGCTTGTTTAGACTAAATGCCCGAACAACTTCTTCCCATTCGCTTTTCATGGCTATCTTGAACAAGTACTTCTTGATGCTCTCACTGTCCATCTTCTTGATGCTCTCACTGTCCATGCGGCCGATCATGGTATTTGTGGCTGACGACATTTCTTCCGGCCCTTCGAGTTACCTATAAGTGGGCATATGTTTGGTAACTAATACTGACGTTTGTGCACATATTTATCAACACAGTAAGTGTAGCACTTTAGTATGATATCTTAAGGGGACGGGCCAGCTAGCCTATAAGACTTGCATCCCAAGTAAGTTTTGTATTCCTATTCCCATGCATTTCATGCTAGCTAGAATCTCATCATTACGTCTATTCTTTATCAGCGAGCAAAAGGATCGTATGAAATTATTATTGTAAGAATGGCTGTGTTTTTTTTAGGAAAAGCTATGTGCTAGATTTTGTTAATTACCCATATTTCCAGATCTATAACAACAGCTGAATATGCAGAACACTGGACTCTACAATCATCCCTAATATCATCTTCGTAATAAGAACCGCAATTAGCAAGTTGTACTCTTGCATGTGATTCATGACTCCATGTATGAGAATACCACCGGCGCCTGTGGCCTGCGAAGAAAGCAAAGGATATGCATGGCAAGCTGTCTCTTTAATTAGCTACCCTTTCACTTTCGCTGGCTATTTTTATCTCTGTCCTTTACACTTCTTTACTTTATTCTTTTGGCACCCTTTACACTTCCTTATTCTGACCAGCGCACCAAATTTGTTTCTACAGTCGTTTATTATGCCCTTCTTTCTTTTGTTAGCAGGTTACCTTCTTCTGGAATCAGTAAATTAAGTTACGCACAAAATTGATCACTTCAAAATGCAACTCGAGATTTGAACTTGTAATTTTTTTACAAAACAGCAGGCCCCCCCTCGTTACCTTTCTTGTTTTTAAGAATGGACAAAACAGCAGCATTATGGATTTAAGTATTCTTCAAATATTAGACCAAGATTCTGGGGTTATCTACGGTACACCATACGGGAGAGGATCCTCCCCTGAGCTACAGACATACCTAAGCTTTTATTTCAAATCTGCCACGTGTATAAATATACATCGAACGGCTCATTTTTGTCATGTTTGAGACTTTCAATTCTGCTCATTCTACACTTCACAATTCTGCTCGTTCTACACTACACAGAGGACGAGGGTAGCTTCTCAAGTGAATTGCCATGCGGACAGAAATTCCACAGACAAATGATTTCATAAAATTTCTTGTCTGCAAAACAGGCATCATCTTCCTCCCCACCAAGCAACTCTCTTTAACCATTTTTATCTTTCCAAATAATTGCACTGCTGCGAGAACAATTCTCTTCAAAGAAACTAATCAATTTTAGGGATCAAACTAAAAAATCCATAATTTTGGACCATATGCTAGTTTTAGGAATTCAAGCTTCTTTATATGTACCGGTTTTGAACTTCTGATACCCATGACAAAATTGCTACAGCCTAGAGTTCTATGAGGCGATGAAGAAAAAATTGAGAGAAGTGAGACTGATATGGACACGTGTCGGAGGGAAAAATGAAAACTCACTAATGAAGAATTCTTCATTACCAAAAAACTAATGAAGAATTCTAGACCATTGGATCTACCATAGATAGGTGCTTAAAAGAGTTTGTAGGTTAGGAGAGGATTTTCTCTCATAAGAATTATAAGATGCCTTCATACTTCTATAATTAATCAAAGAATGACATGATTATTATTCTATTAACTTGCACTAAAATTCACTTAACATCACCGGATTCACGGCTGCATGCTTATATTTATAAGGTAGGCCGAGCCGTCGAGGTAGAAGGCCTAAACCAAAACAAATGTAGGATGAGAAAGCACATTCATTAACAGTAGCTACACATGAGTTTAGTGGGGCTAAAGTTCATCTTAAATTTTGAAAAATCATTTATTTCTAGTTAAATTTTAGTTCAAAATGCTAAAATCTAAAATCTAACCCACATCAAATTTCTAAATTTAGTCTTTAGGTTATTAAATTTAGTTTGTATCTAACATAAATTATTAAAAGAAAAACACTAGTTCATCCCATTATAAAATCCTAGCTCCGCCATTGCTCATTACTCATTAGTAATTACAAACAGGTCAAAAATATTGATGATCGAGAAAGAACCATAAATTTTTTTTGTTTTTGGCCTACCTAATTACCTAAAGAAAAAATGATTTCAACAATTTCTGACATTTTAGAGAAGCAAAACTTTGGTATCTCACGTTTCAAAAACTTCAAAATGGTATCTCACGTTCTTACTCCGACTGAATAAAGGTATTTGAAACCGTTAGTTTTTTTTTTAAAAAAACTAATGACATACATTTTTTGACATGAAAAAAAACTGATTTACCATTTGTTGACCTTTTAGAAAAGCAAGTTTTAGTCATTCACGTTTCAAAAATTTCAAAACGGTATCTCACGTTCTTACCCCGATTGAAGAAAGTTATCTGGAACCGTCAGTTGATCCGTTAAAAAATCTTTTTTATTAATTTTTCATCTCTAAAATTATATTTCTTTAAAATTAAGAACAATAGTTAATTAAATTTTTATGTAAGAGTGAATATAACTTAGTAAATACAAAAGAAAAGAAAAGAAAAAAGATTTTAATCTTCGTCTCTATCGGAGAAAAAGAGAAAGGAGAAGAAGCGTCGCCGCCAGAGAAAGAGAGAAGCACTGCTGGAGGAGACTGGAGAAGAGAGAAAATAACAGCGTCGTCATTGAAAAACAGTCTTATCGTGGTAGTCATCGTCATTGTTGAATAGAGAGGTTGGGTTCACTGTTCTCAAAATTGGGTTCTTGATCAATTGTCTTCCAACTCTGATATTCCTCTGCCTGATAAGCACACGGGCATGATGAATGGACTTTACCAAACCGGTAAAGCCTTCTTAACAAAAAATTGTTTGTAGTCAGCTTTCAAAAAAGTTCTCCACAATCAAAGCCAAAATATAATCAAGCTTGCTATGACCCTCCTCTAGAAACTCATAACGATCAAGTGAACCATGACCTCTCCACTCTGTCATTACAACGTCTCTCTCTCTCTGAGAATACTATAGTTTTTAATGCTAATATTTGACTTTATACACTGGATAGTCAACATTAACCAACCATAGCCACATAAATTATTTTGTATCAGTCATATTTTTCAAATCTTTATGGTTCATGCTAAAATTGAAATTTGTCTGTGATTAATTGTTGATTTTCAAAAACAAAAGTAGTCAAACGTGGTCAATTTAAGATTCGGATGTTGCACAGGATCCTACAATGACCATCTATAACATGTGATCTCGACGAAGAAGATGAAGTCGGGACCGAGAATGAGGAGCTCATATGGGAGTGATAGTATAGAGGATGTCGGTGACTTAGAACTAACAATTCTAGATACATTTATTCAATCAAGGTAAGAACATCAGATACCGTTTTGAAGTTTTTAAAACATGAGACACAAAAATTTTCTTTCTCTAAAAAGTCGAACACTGTTTGAATCATTTTTTTCAAAAACAAAAGGTAAATCAATCTTTCACGTCAAAAAATGTATGCCGTTAATTTTTATCGTAACTAACTGTTCGAGATACTTTTCTTTAGTTGAAGTAAAAACGTGAGATACCTTTTTGAAATTTTTGAAACGTGTGACACTAAAACTTTATTTCTCTTAAAAGTCAGACACTATTTAAATCATTAATTTTAAATCTACTCCATGATGCTCCGAGCTCCGGTGGTCCTTCATCCGCAAAATCTACTCCATCATCGCCGTCCAGTTGCTCGCCACCATCGCCGTCGCGGCCGTCGTCGTCTCCTACCATCCCATCGCCAACTTCTTCGTCAGCACCGGCGCCGGCCTCGCTCTCTACATCGTCCTCATCATCACTCCCTTCATCGGTACCCTAACCTCTTCTTCTTTCTACTCGTTCGATTTCGGTGTTGGTTTTGTGAGCTTGTTGTGAAAATTAGGGTTTCTGGTTTGGTTTTTTGTTGCAGTGCTGTGCCCGCTGTACTATTACTACCAGAGGCATCCGGTGAATTTCATCTTGCTTGGGATTTTCACCATCTCGCTTGCCTTCGTCGTCGGATTGACTTGCGCTTTTACTAGCGGTTAGTGTTCCTAATCTTTATGTTTCCTTGTGTAAATTTCGATTGGAAATGGTTAATTTGGTAATTGAGGTTCAAGATAGGAAAGATTTACTATCTTGAGTTTGTGGACAGTGGAGTAAATAGGACTGTTACTGTGTGGACCTTGATTCCAGTTGGGACTGACATTGTGAAATGTTTACAATTTTAGTGTAATTTTCCATTAGAAATGGTTCATATGTTTATTGAAGTTCAAGATAGGTTGAAGTGATTGTCTATGGGAGCAGTGTGGTGTAAATAGGATTGTTACTGTGTGGGCTTTGATTCCAGTTGCGGCGGCCATTGTGCTATTCATATTACAATTTTGTTGGAGTGAATATGACTTTACAGTGTGGACTTCAATTCTAGTTGAGGCTGATATTGTGAAATGTTTACTGAAATGTTCTTTTGGAAATGGTTAATTTGATACAAGAAGCTCAAGATACGTTGAAGTAATCTGATTATGTGAGCGGTGTTAGAGTCGGTAGAGGATCAAAGAAAATTAAGCTAAATAGTGGTTGGATTAAAGAGGATTGTTACTATGGACTTGAATTCTGGTTAGCAGTGACATGTACTGTAATTTTTGTTTGGAAATGGTTAATATATTGATGTTGATTAAAGTTTATAAAGATTGGATGAAGTGATTGTATATGGGAGTAGTGGAGTAAATAGGATTGTTTTTTGGTGGACTTTAATTCCAAGTGGGGATGACATTGTGAGATCCTTACAATTGTTTTGAATTGGAAACAGGGAAGGTGATTTTGGAGTCTGCAATTTTGACCGCTGTGGTTGTAATTGCTCTCACTCTGTACACATTTTGGGGTGCAAGGAGAGGCCAGGATTTCAACTTTCTTGGTCCATTCTTGTTTGGGGCTTTGCTGGTTCTCATGGTGTTTGGTATGATTCAGGTATGTTGTTTTTGTATGGACCCTCTTGTTTTGAATTCAATGTGTCTATTATGTGTTCTGGTTTTGACTGTAGCGGTTTTGTGTCATTTATGGTTGGCAGATTTTCTTCCCTCTGGGCAAGCTCTCTGTGATGATATACGGGTGCTTGGCATCGATCATCTTTTGCGGGTACATTGTGTATGACACGGACAATCTCATCAAGCGCTACTCTTACGATGAGTACATTTGGGCTGCAGTTGCGTTGTACTTGGACATCATCAACCTATTCCTTGCTTTGCTCACTATTTTTAGAGGTGTTGACAGTTGAGAAGACGATCTCCGCTTTTCTCTGTGTAACTTGTTTGTCCTGGTTTTGGTGTAGGAGTAATTGTGAATGTCATTAGGCACTGAAACTCTTGTCATTATACATCAATGCATAGCTGATTACTTGATTTGCACGGATGCATTTTGGTTTTCCCCGGTATATAATGTAGCTCCTTGAATCATTACTGCTCACTCTGTTCTAGAATTTGAAGTTAAATCCCTTGCCTCATTGGATTACATGAAGCAAAGAGAATAAAAAAAATTACAAAACTTACTCCCATCTCTATTACTAGATTGAGTTATGTGTCTGTGTCTCATCATTGATGACATCCATGGCACAGTTGAGTTTAACTCCTAACCACGAAAATCGCCCTCGGAACATGAAACAACCACGTAACTCGTAAACTTTCTCAACCAACACTACTTCCTCGGCCAAACACTCACCACCGTCATTCATCATGATAACAACTTCTAGACAATCAGATTCAGTACTCTCTACTTGCCATCCACCCGTCACCACTGATTCTAAACCCAGCATCGCTGCCCAAGGTTCAACAATACATGGTTTGAACCTCCCTGTAAGTCTCTCCTCTAGCAACAATTAAATCCCCAGAACTGTCCCTAAGAACAATACCTACTCCAACATTAATCCCATCATTAAACATAACAGCATCACTATTCAATTTCACCATACATGGGCTAGGAGGCCTCCAGACACAAGGTTGCTTAGCTGCAGACCTTGAATTCTTTGTACCACGAACCTGGACTGCCAAAACACTAAACTGCTGGAAAATAATTTTTGGGGGCCGAGAATCTTCTCCATGAGTCACCAGATTACGCTCATTTCAATTCTTCCAAAGAATGATAATAAGCAATTTCATCTCATCCACATGAAGAACACCCATAACTTAGTCCAAAAAATCTGCAAAATTAACACATACCTGGATGCAATTTTGAGTAAAAACCCGCCATCTCCAACACCGCAACACATAAAAAACACGACCATGTTGTGTGCAAAGACGTTTCATATGTTAAAGGACATCTCGGGCGACTCTAAAACATGAATTTGACTTCTCTACTTGGATTTTTGTTGTTTGAATTTGATTAGATTGTTTAAAACCATTAGATTAAATAAAATGTGGTCTTGTGATGTCATGTTTATTCAATCTAATGGTTTTAAACCATCCAAACAAATTCAAGTAGAGAAGTCAATTCCCTAAAACATACGGCTCTAATATAAAGACATGACAAAATATTCATTGAACATCTCCATCTACAAGTTTCGGTGGTTACTGAACATTGGAAGCTTTTTGAAGCTCAAGTTCCATCATTAATGAAATTCTAGACTTTCTAATTCAATAATAACGTGTAAAGTTAACATAGACAATCATAAAATATAAAATTACATCAAATACTATCCTTACACAAATTCGTAACCTCTACAAACAATACAAAAGTTAAATTTTAATGATGTTACAATTTATTAAATAAATAAAAAATTAGGTATTGAAAAACAAATAAAAACTAAGAATGTGACTACTATTGTTTAGGTTGTTTCCAAGAAATTCTTCCACCGACTTTACGTCCCCTATATAACAACTAGGCCACTACCAATCTTTTCCCGCGCTTTCACGCCCAATACGAAACCTCCGAAAACAAACACCAGTACCAAATCCCAGTTTTCTCTCTCCGATTACTATCAATGGCGTCCGACCCGAACCCGAAGACGAACCTTGACCTCGAGGCCGGAGCAACCCGCCGCCTCTACCCCTCCATGACCGAGAACCCGAAGATGAATTAGAAAACAGAGAAGGTACTTTTGGATTGACAGTTGTGATTTTCATCAGCTTGACACTGCACATTCTGGGCTGCAAGGAGAGGCTATGATTTCAGCTTCCTTGGTCCTTTTCTGTTTGCTGCTTTGACTGTTCTTCTTGGATTTGGCCTGATTCAGGTATAGTCTCAATTCTCTGTTTGGGGCTTTGATACTACTTTATTCCTGCCTCTAGCTAGCTAGGCTCTTTTCAAACTCTAACATTCCTATTCTTGTGTTTCATTAATTGGGTTTATTTGGTTTGTTGCAGATTTTCCATCCTCTGGGAAATATCACTCACATGATAACTGGCATTGTGGGATGTATCATCTTCTGTGGCGACATTGTCTACGACACGGATGAGCAGATCAAGCGCTATCAGTATGATGAGTACATGTTGGCTGCAGTCCAGCTATACTTGGATGCTATCAACCTCTTCCTGCAGTTGGTCTCAGTTTTTGATAGCTGAGAAGCTGTTGCTTTACTCAGATTAATTCTTAGCAAGCTTCGTATGTGCAGCTTATCCTAGTTATGGTTTAAGTAAAACTTTAAATGTCATGACAATCAACTAGTGGATGTATAAATGGAAGAGTACTTGTAGGTCTGATTACCAGTGAAACTCAGATTGCTGTTGATATACACTTCACCTTCTCAGTTCCAAATGTGTTCATCTTACTGGGATGCCCACAAGTTCAAGGGACCTATTTTTTGAAGAGTTAACTGGGCTTTTTTGTCTTTGTTTTCATTTTAACCTTTCAATTTGTGGTTCTCTGCAGCATTATTTAGATTTCACAAGAAGGGAAGGCAAGATAATGAGAATAGTACTGGAGCACCACTAATGAGTTGGAAAAGCTGGAACTAGTAAAGACCAAGTATATATAGCAGCTAGTATTGAGCTTTCTCTTTCTGTAAATGTGTATGTCTTTCATCAGTCATCACCTAATAAATGGGTATATAAATCATCAAGTCATGACAAGTGACTTTTATTTTATGATCGAGAGGCTTTGTGAACACTTCTCATTTAGTTTTTTAAGTTTATGAACAATTATTTATTTAGTTTTTTAGGTTTATGAACAAATATTAATTTACTTTTTAGGTTTATGAACAATTTATGAATTGAAAATTTAATGCAAAATGTTTATGTTACTTTAGATGGTGTGTTGTTATTGGTTATGAAATTGTTTCTGTAATTTGCAGCTTGCTTGGATGGTAATGTATAAATTTTGTTTGGGTTTCTAGTATAAAAAGTACTATATCCGACGAAATTTACCATATTTCGTCGGCTATGATAGTTTTTTTTTCCAACAACCTTTAGCCGACGAAATATGGCAAATTTCGTCGGCTAAAAGTATCATAGCTGACGAAAGTGTGCTAATTTCGTCGGCTATTCTCTATTTAATTTTTAATTTTTAAAAACTTTAGCCGACGAAATATTAACATATCGTCGGCTAAGTGTTGGATTATAGCCGACGAATTTTTAATATTATTTCGTCGGCTAAGTGTTGGATTATAGCCGACGAATTTTTTATATGATTTCGTCGGCTAAGTTTTGGATTATAGACGACAAATTTTTTATATTATTTCGTCGGCTAAGTGTTGGAGTATAGCCGACGACGGACTTTATTTCGTCGGCTATAAGCATAGCCGACGAATTATAGCCGACGACTTCTTAGCCGACGACGTGTCGTCGGCTAAGGTTATAGCCGACGAAAATTGTGAACAGACCGACGAAAAAATTTTCGTCGGCTAAAGTGCTTATCCTGGTAGTGTTTCAAGAAAGTTCTCCACAATCAAAGTCAAAACATAATCAAGCTTGCTATGACTCTCCTCTAGAAACTCATAACGATCAAGTGAACCATGACCTCTCCACTCTGTCACTACAACGTCTCTCTCTCTGAGAATACTATAGTTTTTAATGCTAATATTTGACTTTATACACTGGATAGTCAGCATTAACCAACCATAGCCACATAAATTATTTTGTATCAGTCATATTTTCCAAATCTTTATGGTTCATGCTAAAATTGAAATTTGTCTGTGATTAATTGTTGATTTTGAAAAACAAAAGTACGTAGTCAAATGTGGTCAATTTAAGATTCAGATGTTGCACAGGATCCTACAATGACCATCTATAACATGCAATCTCGACGAAGAAGATGAAGTCGGGACCGAGAATGAGGAACTCATATGGGAGTGATAGTATAGAGGATGTCGGTGACTTAGAACTAACAATTCCAGATACATTTATTCAATTAGGGTAAGAACGTGAGATACTGTTTTGAAGTTTTTAAAACGTGAGACACAAAATTTTTGTTTCTCTAAAAGGTCGAACACTGTTTGAATCATTTTTTTATCGTAACTAACTGTTCCAGATACTTTTCTTTAGTTGAAGTAAGAACGTGAGATACCTTTTTAAAGTTTTTAAAACGTGAGACACTAAAACTTTATTTATCTTAAAAGTCAGACACTCATGAATTTTTTCTTAGCTAAATAAAATATAAAATAAATAATAAAAAAATCGTTGATCAAAGACCCGCACAATCTCAACGCCCGAGACACATCCAGATATTTCAGCACTCAAACCGCCTCGATATCACACGTGTGTACCCGACCCATCGCGAAGCTTCGATATTTCACGATATATGATTCAGTTTTTCCCTCATTTTTCTCTAATAACAAATCCAAGACTCTATTCCATTTCTTGATCCTCACTCACTGCAAAACCAATGATTTCGAACCGGAAAGGTGACGTGGAATCCGGATCAGCGCCGCTGTACCCCATGATGCTCGAGAGCCCCGAGCTCCGGTGGTCCTTCATCCGCAAAATCTACTCCATCATCGCCGTCCAGTTGCTCGCCACCATCGCCGTCGCGGCCGTCGTCGTCTCCTACCATCCCATCGCCAACTTCTTCGTCAGCACCGGCGCCGGCCTCGCTCTCTACATCGTCCTCATCATCACTCCCTTCATCGGTACCCTAACCTCTTCTTCTTTCTACTCGTTCGATTTCGGTGTTGGTTTTGTGAGCTTGTTGTGAAAATTAGGGTTTCTGGTTTGGTTTTTTGTTGCAGTGCTGTGCCCGCTGTACTATTACTACCAGAGGCATCCGGTGAATTTCATCTTGCTTGGGATTTTCACCATCTCGCTTGCCTTCGTCGTCGGATTGACTTGCGCTTTTACTAGCGGTTAGTGTTCCTAATCTTTATGTTTCCTTGTGTAAATTTCGATTGGAAATGGTTAATTTGGTAATTGAGGTTCAAGATAGGAAAGATTTACTATCTTGAGTTTGTGGACAGTGGAGTAAATAGGACTGTTACTGTGTGGACCTTGATTCCAGTTGGGACTGACATTGTGAAATGTTTACAATTTTAGTGTAATTTTCCATTAGAAATGGTTCATATGTTTATTGAAGTTCAAGATAGGTTGAAGTGATTGTCTATGGGAGCAGTGTGGTGTAAATAGGATTGTTACTGTGTGGGCTTTGATTCCAGTTGCGGCGGCCATTGTGCTATTCATATTACAATTTTGTTGGAGTGAATATGACTTTACAGTGTGGACTTCAATTCTAGTTGAGGCTGATATTGTGAAATGTTTACTGAAATGTTCTTTTGGAAATGGTTAATTTGATACAAGAAGCTCAAGATACGTTGAAGTAATCTGATTATGTGAGCGGTGTTAGAGTCGGTAGAGGATCAAAGAAAATTAAGCTAAATAGTGGTTGGATTAAAGAGGATTGTTACTATGGACTTGAATTCTGGTTAGCAGTGACATGTACTGTAATTTTTGTTTGGAAATGGTTAATATATTGATGTTGATTAAAGTTTATAAAGATTGGATGAAGTGATTGTATATGGGAGTAGTGGAGTAAATAGGATTGTTTTTTGGTGGACTTTAATTCCAAGTGGGGATGACATTGTGAGATCCTTACAATTGTTTTGAATTGGAAACAGGGAAGGTGATTTTGGAGTCTGCAATTTTGACCGCTGTGGTTGTAATTGCTCTCACTCTGTACACATTTTGGGGTGCAAGGAGAGGCCAGGATTTCAACTTTCTTGGTCCATTCTTGTTTGGGGCTTTGCTGGTTCTCATGGTGTTTGGTATGATTCAGGTATGTTGTTTTTGTATGGACCCTCTTGTTTTGAATTCAATGTGTCTATTATGTGTTCTGGTTTTGACTGTAGCGGTTTTGTGTCATTTATGGTTGGCAGATTTTCTTCCCTCTGGGCAAGCTCTCTGTGATGATATACGGGTGCTTGGCATCGATCATCTTTTGCGGGTACATTGTGTATGACACGGACAATCTCATCAAGCGCTACTCTTACGATGAGTACATTTGGGCTGCAGTTGCGTTGTACTTGGACATCATCAACCTATTCCTTGCTTTGCTCACTATTTTTAGAGGTGTTGACAGTTGAGAAGACGATCTCCGCTTTTCTCTGTGTAACTTGTTTGTCCTGGTTTTGGTGTAGGAGTAATTGTGAATGTCATTAGGCACTGAAACTCTTGTCATTATACATCAATGCATAGCTGATTACTTGATTTGCACGGATGCATTTTGGTTTTCCCCGGTATATAATGTAGCTCCTTGAATCATTACTGCTCACTCTGTTCTAGAATTTGAAGTTAAATCCCTTGCCTCATTGGATTACATGAAGCAAAGAGAATAAAAAAAATTACAAAACTTACTCCCATCTCTATTACTAGATTGAGTTATGTGTCTGTGTCTCATCATTGATGACATCCATGGCACAGTTGAGTTTAACTCCTAACCACGAAAATCGCCCTCGGAACATGAAACAACCACGTAACTCGTAAACTTTCTCAACCAACACTACTTCCTCGGCCAAACACTCACCACCGTCATTCATCATGATAACAACTTCTAGACAATCAGATTCAGTACTCTCTACTTGCCATCCACCCGTCACCACTGATTCTAAACCCAGCATCGCTGCCCAAGGTTCAACAATACATGGTTTGAACCTCCCTGTAAGTCTCTCCTCTAGCAACAATTAAATCCCCAGAACTGTCCCTAAGAACAATACCTACTCCAACATTAATCCCATCATTAAACATAACAGCATCACTATTCAATTTCACCATACATGGGCTAGGAGGCCTCCAGACACAAGGTTGCTTAGCTGCAGACCTTGAATTCTTTGTACCACGAACCTGGACTGCCAAAACACTAAACTGCTGGAAAATAATTTTTGGGGGCCGAGAATTTTCTCGATGAGTCACCAGATTACGCTCATTTCAATTATTCTAAAGTGATAACAAGCAATTTCATTTCATCCACATGAAGAACACCCATAACTTAGTCCAAAAAATCAGCAAAATTAACTCACATACCTGGATGCAATTTTGAGTAAAAACCCGCCATCTCCAACACCGCAACACATAAAGAACACAACCATATTGCGTGCAAAGACGTTTCATATGTTAAAGGACATCTCAGGCACTTGGGCGACTCTAAAACATGGATTTGGCTTCTCTACTTAGATTCACATGACCACATTTTATTCAATCTAATGTTTTAAACCATCCAATAAATCCAAGTAGAGAAAACAATTCCCTAAACACATACCGCTCTAATATAAAAACAACATGACAAAATATTCATTGAACATCTCTATCTACAAGTTTCGGTGGTTACTGAACATTGGAAGCATCTTTGAAGCCTCAGTTCCATCAAAGATGAAATTCTAGACTTTCTAATTCAATAATAACGAGTAAAGTTAACATTGAACAGTCATAAAATAGAAAATTACATCAAATACTATCCTTACACAAATTCATAACCTCTACAAACAATACAAGGTAAATTTTAATGATGTTACAATTATTAAATAAATAAAAAATTAGATATTGAAAAACAAATAAAAACTAAGAGAATGTGACTACTATTGTTTAGGTTGTTTTTGTTGAAATAGTCAGAAGTCTAGTTGATTAGGATTTCTTTATTCTAGGGTTTTATTCCTGGACGTGCAAATAACCCTCCTATTCTTGAGTGACAAGTTATTTTTCAGTTTCAACTTAGTCACTTACCACGATTTTAGGTCCTGAACAATCGTGGGTTGTTATTTCATTTTTTCAGGTTTGATGTAAGGCTATTTATAGCCAAAGTTATTTTGCTTTCAATAATAGAAGTATTATCCCAGTTTTTCTAGTGCAATCAGGTTTTACATTCTCAAAAGCTTTCTGTTGTTTTTCTTGGTTCCAACATCTGGTATCAGAGCCCCACCATGGGGCCTGATCAAAGTTTGCAACAAAGTAACTAGCGTGAAGGAACAAAGATATGACGTCTGAAAGCAGCTTCGTACAACCTGCCATTCCGAGATTTGATGGACACTATGATCACTGGAGTATGCTGATGGAAAACTTTCTGCGTTCCAAGGAGTATTGGAACTTGGTGGAGACGGGAATCACTGCAGCAGCAGAAGGAGCTGATTCTAGCGACGCATAGAAGAAAGTGATTGAAGATCTGAAGTTGAAAGACTTAAAGTGCAAGAACTACTTGTTTCAAGCTATCGATCGTTCAATCCTGGAGACAATATTGAGAAGGACACTGCGAAAGATATCTGGGATTCTTTGAAGCAAAAATATCAAGGAACAGCACGTGTAAAACGTGCCCAATTGCAGGCTCTTCAGAAAGAATTTGAAGTGCTGCACATGAAGTCTGGAGAATCTGTCAACGACTATTTTGGAAGAACACTCATCATTGCTAATAAGATAAGGATTCATGGAGAGCGCATGGAGGATGTGGTAATCATTGAGAAGATCTTGAGGTCTATGATTCCGAAATATGACTACGTTGTATGTTCTATTGAGGAATCAAATGACTTGGATACTTTATCCATCGATGAACTTCAAAGTAGTTTTTTTGGTGCATGAACAAAGGATTAGCCGCCATGTTGTAGTGGAAGAACAAGCGCTGCAAGTCACTTCAGGAGTCCAACAAGGAAGACGGGGTGGAGGTCGAAGTACCTATCGTGGAAGAGGAAGGGGCAGATTAGGGTTTAACAAATCAACCCTAGACTGTTATAATTGTCATGAGCTCGGGCATTTTCAATGGGAGTGCCCAAAGAAGGCAAGGGATCAACATGCAAACTATGCAGAGACGAAAGAAGAGATGTTATTGATGGCGCATGTGGATTTCAAAGACCCTGAAACCGAGCACATTTGGTTCCTCGACTCTCGGTGCAGCAACCATATGTGTGGTAAGAGGGATATATTTATTGACATTGATAACAGCTTCAAAGAATCAGTAAAGATGGGAAATGATTCAAGTCTTACTGTACAAGGCAAAGACACGGTTCGAGTAGAAGTGAATGGAATAATTCACGTGATCACAAATGTTTTCTTTGTACCAGAACTGAAGAACAACCTGTTAAGTATCGGACAACTACAAGAAAAGGGGCTTGTTGTGCTTATTCAACATGGGAAATGTAAAATCTTTCATCCTGAGAAAGGTCTAATCATCGAAACTGAGATAACTCAGAATAGAATGTTCATTGTGCTCGCTTACTGTCCACCACCAAGAGAGACAAAGTGCTTCTCCTCTCTGACCACGGATCAAGCCACTCTTTGGCATCGTCGATACGGACACCTGAGCTGGAATGGACTCAAGGTACTCCAGCAAAAGAAGATGGTGAAAGGGCTACCACAGTTCAAAGCCATTCAAAGAGTATGTGAAGGCTGTCTTGTAGGAAGACAGCACCGTGATCCCTTACCAAAGGAAAGCAGTTGGAGGGCTTCCAAAAGACTTCAGTTGGTGCATGCTGATCTATGTGGTCCAATAAATCCAGTTTCAAACAGCAACAAAAGGTATCTCATCACCTTTATTGATGTTTTTAGCAGAAAAACCTGGGTTTATTTTTTGACAGCAAAGTCGGAAGCCTTTGCTACTTTCAAAACCTACAAAGCAAGGGTGGAGAAAGAAACTGGAGCATTCATTCAAAGTCTGAGGACAGATCGAGGGGGTGAGTTCACATCACAAGAGTTCACAAGCTTCTGTAGTGAGAATGGAATACACAGACAATTGACCACTGCATACACTCCCCAGCAAAACGGTATTGCCGAGAGGAAAAATCGGACCATTATGAATATGGTACGAAGTATGTTGTTAGAGAAGCAAATCCCTAAGACCTTCTGGCCTGAAGCTGTGAATTGGACGGTGCATGTGCTGAACAGAAGTCCAACACTTGCCGTGAAGAACAAGACACTTGAAGAGGCGTGGAATGAATTCAAACCATCAGTGGAGCATTTCAGAGTTTTTGGTTGTATATCACATGCTCATATACCTGACAACAAGAGAGTGAAACTTGATGCCAAGAGTCTCAAATGTGTATTTCTAGGAGTAAGTGAAGAATCTAAAGCTTATAGGTTGTTTGACCCCATTTCACAGAAGATCATTATCAGCAGAGATGTGATTTTTGAAGAAGATCAAGCGTGGAGTTGGGATGATGGCCATAAGCAAGCCATACTAGCTGATTTAGAATGGGAAGTTGATGAAGAAGCAAGTATAGAAGAGGAATGCAATGAAGATCAGTCTGAGACAGTTGAAGAACAAGAAGAAAATGGGTCTGACAGCAGCAATTCTTTCGAAGGAGACACATCACACATTGATGACTCTCTCCCAGAGGGACGAACACGAAGACCTCCTGCATGGATGCGGGATTACGAGACTGGTCAAGGTCTCTCTGATGAAGAAGGTGTGAATATTGCTCATCTAGCTTTGTTCACTAATAGAGATCCAATGACATATGAAGAGGCAGTGAAAAGTGAAAAATGGAGACATGCGATGGATAAAGAAATTGAGGCAATAGAAAGGAATGAGACATGAGAACTAATAAATCTGCCATCAGGAGGAAGGACTGTTGGAGTGAAGTGGATTTTCAAAACAAAACTTAATGAGCATGGAGAAGTCGACAAGCATAAGGCACGGCTAGTTGCTAAGGGGTACAACCAACAATATGGAGTGGATTATGCAGAAGTCTTTGCACCAGTGGCTCGATTGGACACAATTCGTATAGTACTCTCTCTTGCTGCACAGAAAAGTTGGTTAGTTTATCAACTTGACGTCAAATCAGCCTTTCTGCATGGAGAAATTAATGAAGAAGTATTTGTTGATCAACCTCCAGGTTATGAACGGAAGGGAGAAGAATCGAAAGTCTATCGACTCAAGAAAGCATTGTATGGACCTAAGCAAGCTCCTCGAGCTTGGTACAGTCACATAGAATCATATTTTGTCAAAGAAGGATTTAACAAATGCCCCTACGAACACACCTTGTTCACTAAAACAGCAAATGGAGGTAAAATATTGGTTGTCTGTTTGTATGTTGATGATCTTATTTTTACTGGGAATGATCAAGTGTTGATTGAACAATTTAAGAAGTCCATGATGGTTGAATTCGACATGACTGATCTTGGAAGGATGAGATATTTTCTTGGGATTGAAGTGTTGCAAAAAGAAGATGGGATCTTCATAAGCCAACGGAAATATGCTCAAGAGGTTCTTGAACGATTCAACATGGGTCAGTGCAACTCGGTGCAGAATCCAATGGTTCCTGGTTTCAAACTCACACGGGATGAAGAAGGAGTGAGTGTCGATGGTACTCTATACAAACAAATGGTTGGAAGCCTCATGTATCTGACAGCCACACGCCCTGATCTGATGTTTGTTGTAAGCCTAATCAGCAGGTACATGGCACGTCCCACTGAGTCTCATTTGATGGCTGTAAAGAGAATTCTAAGGTATGTAAAGGGAACAACTGGTTTTGGAATATTCTATGGAAATGGAGGAAATGAAAAGCTCTTTGGTTACACGGACAACGACTATGCCGGAGATCAGGATGACAGAAAGAGTACTTCAGGCTATGTCTTTATGTTGAATTCAAGTGCAGTATCATGGTCATCAAAGAAACAGCCAGTGGTTACTCTTTCTACCACCGAGGCTGAGTATATCGCTGTAGCATCAAGTGCTTGTCAAGTTGTTTGGCTAAGAAGAATTTTGCAAACTTTAAGTCATGAGCAGTACGACTCTACAGTGGTGTATTGTGACAACATCTCAACTATCAAACTCTCGAAGAATCCAGTTATGCATGGTCGTAGTAAGCACATAGACATTTGTTTCCATTTTCTTCGAAATCTGATCAATGATGGAGTAGTGGAGCTAAAACAGTGTTCTACACAGGAGCAAGTTGCAGATATTATGACTAAGCCATTGAAGTTCGAAGTTTTTTCAAAGATGCGGGAAGCAATGGGAGTTTGCGAACACCCTAGAATAAACTGAATATTAATGGTATTCAGTTTAAGGGAGGATGTTGAAATAGTCAGAAGTCTAGTTGATTAGGATTCCTTTATTCTAGGGTTTTATTCCTGGACGTGCAAATAACCCTCCTATTCTTGAGGGACAAGTTATTTTTCAGTTTCAACTTAGTCACTTACCATGATTTTAGGTCCTGAACAATCGTGGGTTGTTATTTCATTTTTTCAGGTTTGATGTAAGGCTATTTATAGCCAAAGTTATTTTACTTTCAATAATAGAAGTATTCTCCCAGTTTTTCTAGTGTAATCAGGTTTTACATTCTCAAAAGCTTTCTGTTGTTTTTCTTGGTTCTAACAGTTTTTTCTTCTTCACCGACTTTACGTCCCCTATATAACAACTAGGCCACTACCAATCTTTTCCCGCACTTTCACGCCCAATACGAAACCTCCGAAAACAAACACCAGTACCAAATCCCAGTTTTCTCTCTCCGATTACTATCAATGGCGTCCGACCCGAACCCGAAGACGAACCTTGACCTCGAGGCCGGAGCAACCCGCCGCCTCTACCCCTCCATGACCGAGAACCCGAAGATGAATTAGAAAACAGAGAAGGTACTTTTGGATTGACAGTTGTGATTTTCATCAGCTTGACACTGCACATTCTGGGCTGCAAGGAGAGGCTATGATTTCAGCTTCCTTGGTCCTTTTCTGTTTGCTGCTTTGACTGTTCTTCTTGGATTTGGCCTCATTCAGGTATAGTCTCAATTCTCTGTTTGGGGCTTTGATACTACTTTATTCCTGCCTCTAGCTAGCTAGGCTCTTTTCAAACTCTAACATTCCTATTCTTGTATTTCATTAATTGGGTTTGTTGCAGATTTTCCATCCTCTGGGAAATATCACTCACATGATAATTGGCATTGTGGGATGTATCATCTTCTGTGGCGACATTGTCTACGACACGGATGAGCTGATCAAGCGCTATCAGTATGATGAGTACATGTAATCAAATATAATGAATACAAGAGATAATTGTGGCTGAATATTGATTAATATTGATTCACCTCACAAAGGAGGAATTATATATACAAATTACAACCGAGCCAAAGTAGGCAAGTATATCTTCCTAAGGTAAGTGATAATCCTAATAATAATAGTAATTACAAAATATTACAGAATATATACAAAAGGAAAGTATGACTCACACCAACACTCCCCCTTAAGTTGGCACATACAAATCACGAATGCCCAACTTATCAAGTGAGTCATAAAAAGCCTTACTCGAAACTGCTTTAGTTAAAACATCAGCTAACTGTTCTTCAGAGCGAACAAAAGGAAAGGAAATAAGCCTAGAATCAAGCTTCTCCTTGATAAAATGCCTGTCAACCTCAACATGCTTGGTTCTATCATGTTGTACTGGATTATGAGCAATATCAACAGCTGCCTTATTATCACAATATAAATCCATGGATTTCTTTGGTTTAAATCCCAAATCACGAAGTACATTTCTCAACCAAAGTAATTCACAAACTCTATGGGCCATACCTCTATACTCTGCTTCAGCACTCGATCGAGCCACAACTTTTTGCTTCTTACTCCTCCAAGTAACAAGATTACCGCCCACAAAAGTGAAATAACCAGAAGTAGACTTTCTATCTGTAATGCAACCTGCCCAATCTGCATCTGTATAACCACTAATATCCAGATGTTTATTCTTTGAAAACATTAAGCCTTTGCCGGGTGCAGACTTCAAATACCTCAGAATGCGAATCACAGCTTCCATATGGGTTTCACTGGGATTATGCATAAATTGACTCACAACACTCACTGCATATGCAATATCTAGCCGAGTATGTGAGAGATAGATTAACCTGCCAACTAACCTCTGATAACGAGCCCTCTCTGTAGGAATTTGGTCAGGGTACTCAGCTAACTTGTGATTTTGCTCAATAGGAGTATCAGCAAGTTTACAATCTAGCATCCCTGTTTCTGTCAACAAATCAAGCACATATTTTCTCTGGCACAAGAAAATTCCTGAACTCCCCCTTGCAACCTCAATTCCCAAAAAATATTTAAGTGAACCAAGGTCTTTCATCTCAAATTCTGATGCAAGTAGACCCTTTAGTCTTTCAATCTCCTCTGAATCATCACCAGTAATTATCATATCATCAACATAAATAATCAAGGCAGTCACCTTACCTGACCGACGTTTCAGAAACAACGTATGATCAGAGTTGCTTTGTTTGTACCCAAAACAACGCATAGCTTGAGAGAACCTTCCAAACCAAGCTCGTGGTGATTGCTTAAGTCCATACAAGGACTTGTTCAACTTACATACAAATCTTCCTTCTGCGTTTGCTTCATATCCTGGTGGTAGATCCATATAAACTTCTTCAGATAACTCTCCATGTAAAAAGGCATTCTTCACATCAAACTGTTGCAAAGGCCAATCTAAATTGGTTGCTAGAGACATCAATACTTGTTTCCGGGTGGCTCGTGGTCCCTTTAGCGGGTGGCACGGCTCCAGAAATAGCGAACTTCCCTGTACTCCGAGTTTTCCTGTGTAAAGAACAAACACGTCAAAGAGGCGTCCCCGGGTTTACCGAGGGAAGCCACTCCGATGCTTAAGTTAGACACTGTCAGCTAAGCATAAAACTCGGGAATAGTCAAGAAGTTTCATCGTACCTTTATGGGGAGGCATGTGCCGGTATTTATAGTGGCATTGAAGGCAGCATTTCTGTCCCTTTCCAATGTGGGAGTAGTTTCCCTTGCTTTACTTAGCTCTATGGCGAATTGGGCCCAGACAAAGGGCCCAGAGTGGCTTCACATTTAATTGTAACCCGGTAAAGGTGAAATATTAGGTTCCACCTATAAACAAGTCCCCCAAGTCCTCAGTCAAGGGGTACGCTTGGGTGGGGACTTAAAATCGTTTCTTTACCGGGTTACAAAGGTAGCAACCAAACCCGGGGTACCCAGTCCCCCAAGTCCGTACGCAAGCGTAACCCGCAGACATTCTTTACGTTGAGAATTCAAAACGACGTCTCCGGGTTGTAGTGGGGGGAAACTGAAAAGTTTTTCAGTTTTGTGAAGCGGCATGCGTGACACGTGTCGTTTCCCTCGAGAAACTGAAACGTCCCCTCAGTGCACGCCTCTAACTGTATAAATAGGGGTTGAAGGTGACAGTTTTGTCTCACCTCCAAACCCGATAACTTTTTCGTGCTTTTTGCTGTCGCTTTCTTTTGTCGCTGTTTCTTTTGATTCTCAATCTCAAATCGATCTGAAAAACCCCTTCAAACCCTCAAAAGTAAGGTACTGTTTCTTCTTCCCTCCTTTTTGATTGTTTTGGGACGATTTGTGTACTGTTTCTGGGTTTCCAAGAAGGTTTTTCTGGGTTTCTGCGTTAATCTGGGTGGGGTTTTAACTTGCGGTCGCCGGGTTATCTGGGCTTCTGTTGACATCCCCGTGTTTTTGGTTTTGCAGATGACAAACCCCGCAATGGATGCTCACGTCCCCGAGTTTGCCTCAGCAACCTTCACTGATGGGACCGCTCTCGACCCTCCCGGGTACTCACTGACCGCGGAGGAGATTGTGGAGCTAAGGAGCAACTGGAAGATTCCCGAGTCTGTGGAAATTCGGACTTTAGAACCCGAGGATCAGTTCTTCGCTCCCGGGGATGGGTGGACGTTATGCCACGAGTACCAGCTACGCTGCGGCCTGTCACTCCCGCTAAAGGTGGAGGTGCAGTACCTCCTGGCTGCGAGCAACTTCGCAATCGGGCAAGTTGGCCCGAACATGTGGAGGCAGCTACTCGGGTTGTGCGTTATGTACAAGGTGTTGAAGCAGCAGATGCCAACCTATCACGAGTTACACGCCATGTACCGGGCCGAGTACTCCCGGAAGGCGGGTTTCAGCGGGACCATCCAACTGAAGTCCAAAGCGGTTTTCAAGAAGATCGTCGAGGACTTGCCAACCTCCGTGAGCCGGACCTGGAGGGAAAAAAAGTTTCTTGATAAGAAACTTTCAAGACCCGGGACACGCGCTTCAAGTACCGGGTGACTTCCAGCCACTGATGAGTAAGTCGTCTCCCTTAGTGTTTCTTTTCTTCGTACCGAGTTGTACTTACATACGTTATTTGTGTTGCAGACGTCCCCGACATTCCTTTGGAGCCGGTGATGGAGAAAAGGATCCGGAGGATGCTATGGGTCTTCCGGGGTCAAGATGACCGGAGTTCGTACAGGCTTTGTAGGCTGTATGTGTACAGCAGGTGCCGGTTGATGGAGCTCCCAGGTTTGTCTCGTGTCCTTTCCCAAATTTTGTTGTCACATGCTCCTGTCTAACGGGTTATGTCTTTTGTTGCAGCTCTTCTCCCGATGGAGTTCACGAAACGCAAGAACCCGGGAATATATGACGGCTTCGAGGACAAAGCTGTATGGGCCGGGATCCGGACGCAAGGGGCGGAGGGTCTAGCATATGATATCGACCTGACGACAAAAGCGGCCTTCCTGCGCCCAGACGCCGAGCAAGGGGATGTTCAGCAGTTCCATGTTGACGCCTTGCACTACAACGAAGTCCCCGAGTACTTGGCTAAGGTTCTCGGGCCAGAGGTTTTCCAGGAGGGAGAGGAAGTTGAAGGGAATCCCTCGGAGGTGGATTATAACCCGCTATTTGAAGAACCGGGGAGGGAATCTTCCATCGCCGACGAAGAGACTGAAGAACCGGTGATGAGCGCGGTTCCATCGTCTGTGCTCCCCGGTGAGGAGTTTACTGAAGAGGATGACAACGGAGGTGAAGAGGTTGGAGGGTTGGAAAGGGAGGGGAGTGACGGGAGTGACGAAGTTCAAGAAGTGGAGCCCGTTCCCTCTCGCAAACGCACCCGTGAGGCATCCAGCTCGGGGAGGTCCGAGAGGAGGAAAAGAAGGAAAGAGAGGAAAGAGAGGAGGGAGAGAAAGCAGCATCGGGACACCACTGAAATCATGGAGGAGTTGGCGGGCGCGGGAATGGCGGACGTGGCCATCCAGAGAATGGTAGCGGATTTGAAGAACTGCGCCGCCGACTCCTATGTCCTGGAGCATGAGGACCCGTTGACTGTAGCCCGGAGGGCGCAGGAGAAACTGATGCGGGTAAGTTTGTCTTTTTCTTTTAACCCGTTCTTCTTTTGTTTTTGTTTCCTTGTACTAACCCGTTATTTGATTTGTGTAGGCTGTCAGGTTGCCGTACTTGACAACTGATCGGCTCATAACCGAAGGCATCCCCGAGCGAGAGAGAGTCCTCAGGGATGATCTCCGGGCCGCCCGGGACCAGGTGACGGCGAGTGAAGAAAACCTGGCTCGGGTCCGGGAATTCGCAAGCGCATCAGCCATTGCGTCGAGTGCGAAGTTGGCCAAGGCAGAAGAACACATAGCAGACCTGGTGGCCAAGAACTCAGAATTGGAGAAAGTCATCGAGGGTCACCGGGAGGACCGGTGTGCTCAAGACGCCGCGATAGCCCAGCTGACCGAGCAGAACCAGGGGTTGCAACAACAAGTTACTTCCCTGGAGCAACAAAAAGGGGATTTAATCCAGGCAGTTTCCCGGGCCAAGGACTCTGCAGTCTCCGAGTTTCTGGCGAGCCCCGAGTTTGACCTGAAGCTGCGGACGGCAAGGGCCGAGGCTCGTGCCGAAATAGTGAGCGCTGGGATTCGCCAAGGCTGGCTCGACAAGACTGGTTATGATGGTCATCAAGGTCATGTCAGACCCGACGAGGCTGCAGGCACCTCCCGGTCGACTCCTGCCATGGCTGCCAACCCTAGGGCTCCTGCGAACCCGGCTCGGAGTCCCCCGGTTCGTTCTTCAGCAGCCGGGAGAGGTACTTCCCGTGGTGGGATTGTGGGTGGTCCTCGAAACCGGCCACCTCTCCGTAGGGGTTAGTTCATCATACAGCCCCGGGGAGGACGTGGCGGGTCTAGCACTGGCGGGGGAAGGGGGTCGGCAGCGCCATGAACCGGAGCCTTAGGCTGTTTTTCGTTTCTGCTGTAATAGATTAGTTTACCTGTAGCGGTTTGCTACTTTCGTCTTTGCCTTTGTAGACTAGTCTTTATTTTTGTAGCAGCTTTCTGCCTTGTAGCTGACTTTCGAATAAAAGCATTCAAGCTGTTGGCATAATTTTTCCTGTCAAATAACACGTTAATTTGATGCATATCTCGCAAGTGTAGACAAAATTTACACATAGTGCCGGTCTGGCATGTTATCGTCATAAAATAATAATAGGCCCGGTAGGGCTTTACCGGTCCGTTAGGGCTTCCTGTCAAATAACACGGTAATGTGATGCATAATATACAAAAAATTACGCATATTGCCGGTTTGGCATGTTTAATGTGATTAAATAAAAATAGGACCGCTAAGGCTTTACGGGTCCATAAGGACTTTCAAGGGCCGCTACGGCTTTACGGGTTTGTTAGGACTTCCAACCCGATGCATAACGGGTTCATAAGGACTTTCAACCCGATGCATAACCTGCAAGTGCTGACAAAATTCACACATAGTGCCGGGTTGGCATGTTAACATTATAAAGTGAAAATAGGGCCGGTAAGGCTTTACGGGTCCGTTAGGACTTCTAAGGGCTTCCTGCCAAATAACACGGTAATCTGATGCAAAATATGCAAATGTGATAAAATTTACACATATAATGCCGGTTTGGCATGTAAGTAAAAATAGTGCCGCTAGGGCTGTATGGGTCCGTTAAGACTTTCAAAGACTGAAATAAGGCCGTGAAAGGCTTGCAATATTTCAAGTTATGGAGATTACCAGAGATTATCAGAGATTTATCGGAGCTTGCCGAGTTTTGACCATGAAATAAGGCCTTGAAAGGCTTGCAATATTTCATGTCAAATGGAGATTACCGGAGATTATCGGAGCTTGCTAAGTTTTGACAATGAAATAAGGCCGTGAAAGGCTTGCAATATTTCATGTCAAATGGAGATTACCGGAGATTATCGGAGATTTATCGGAGCTTGCTAAGTTTTGACAATGAAATAAGGCCGTGAAAGGCTTGCAATATTTCATGTCAAATGGAGATTACCGGAGATTATCGGAGATTTATCGGAGCTTGCCAAGTTTTGACCATGAAATAAGGCCGTGAAAGGCTTGCAATATTTCATGTCAAATGGAGATCGCCTGCATTCACTCAACAAACTGATTGATAGACATAACCCGGTCGGGTTTTATGTGGGCCTGAAAGGCTTTATATATATAACATCAAAATATAATAAACTTGGACAGTTGTAGATAACTTGGTACCTATTATCAAGCGGGTGGGAGGGTAGCGGGTTTGATGTATGCACTGTCAAAAGTTCGCGGGTTTTCATAACCCGGAGGATTCCATCATTGTTCTTCAAAATATTAAGCGAGAGGTCTTGAGTTCGGCTCTCAACGAGAGCACCAATTGTTTCCGGGTGGCTCGTGGTCCCTTTAGCGGGTGGCACGGCTCCAGAAATAGCGAACTTCCCTGTACTCCGAGTTTTCCTGTGTAAAGAACAAACACGTCAAAGAGGCGTCCCCGGGTTTACCGAGGGAAGCCACTCCGATGCTTAAGTTAGACACTGTCAGCTAAGCATAAAACTCGGGAATAGTCAAGAAGTTTCATCGTACCTTTATGGGGAGGCATGTGCCGGTATTTATAGTGGCATTAAAGGCAGCATTCCTGTCCCTTTCCAATGTGGGAGTAGTTTCCCTTGCTTTACTTAGCTCTATGGCGAATTGGGCCCAGACAAAGGGCCCAGAGTGGCTTCACATTTAATTGTAACCCGGTAAAGGTGAAATATTAGGTTCCACCTATAAACAATACTCGAACTGTATTAATCTTGGCCACTGGAGCAAAGGTTTCCTCATAATCCACGCCATAAGTTTGAGTAAATCCTTTTGCAACAAGTCTTGCTTTATACCTGTTCACCGAACCATCTGCATTGTGTTTGACAGTGAACACCCATCTACACCCAACAGCTCTCTTTCCCTGTGGGGGTGGCACCAACTCCCAAGTATTATTCTTCTCCAAAGCTTCCATCTTCTCATTCATTGCTTGAGTCCATTTGGGATCCTTGAGAGCATCCTGCATTTTACTGGGAACACATACAGAGGATATTTGATTCACAAAAGAAGCATGGGATTCAGACAACCGATGGGTGGACACAAAGTTAGCTATAGCATATTTGGACTTGACATTTAAACTTGGTTCATATTGGCGAGGTGGTTTACCACGAGTAGACCTAGGAGGCAAGACACATATACTATCACCATTACCAAAACTAGAAGAAACATTACTAACCTCAAGATTAGGACTCTCCTCCGGGATTGTCTGGCAAGAGTTATCTATATTTGAGAGGGGTGAAGGGCCTTGATCGATTGCATGTTCTGCCTTGTCGTGCGATCGATCGCTAGGAAGGACGCGATCGCTCGTTGGTGCGCTACTGGATGGTAAGCTACTGGGAGCTTCTGTCTCTTCGGGCGATCGATCGCTAGGACCAATGCGATCGATCGTTGGTGCACCGCTGGAAGCCTCTGCTACGTCGGGCGATTGATCGTCGTTGTCCTGACGATCGATCGTGGGATCAGAGATTACACGAACAACATTTTCATCCCCAAGTGGCTGAATCACACAAGACTTTTCTTCCAAAAAAGTATGTTTCTCCCCCTGAAGAGAAGGATTGGGAGGAGAAAAATAACAAGCATCTTCATAGAAGGTGACATCCATGGTAACATAAACTTTCTGTGTAGGGGGATGAAAGCACTTGTAGCCCTTCTGATTGACACCATAGCCCACAAAAACACATTTGAGCGCCCTTGCATCAAGTTTAGAACGTTGATTCTTAGGAACATGAACAAATACCACACACCCAAAGACACGAGCAGGAAGATTAGAAAACGAAGGAACCGACACATGATTGGAAAGGACATCATAAGGAGTTTGATTATTGAGAACGGAGGAAGGAAGTCTATTGATGAGATGACAGGCAGTAAGAACTGCATCTCCCCAAAGATACTTGGGCATGTGAGCACTAAACAAAAGAGAACGAGCAATATCAAGAACATGGCGATTCTTTCTTTCTGACACCCCATTTTGTTCAGGGGTTTGAGGGCAAGTAGTTTGATGAACAATACCACAAGTTTGGAAGAATTGAGTAAACTGAGAATTAATGAACTCCCCCCCATTATCAGAACGAAAGACTTTAATATTGGCTCCAAATTGAGTTTGAACAAGAGCAACAAATTTTTGAAAAGCAGAGAAGACTTCATGTTTATGTTTTAACAAAGATACCCAAGTAAGACGGGTATAATCATCAATAAACAAAACGAACCAATGTTTGCCAGAAAAAGTTGACTCGCGGGAAGGTCCCCATAAATCAGAATGAATAAGCTCAAAAGGAACAGAACTCCTAGTAGTACTCAAAGGATAACTAGCACGATGACTTTTAGCTAAGACACAAGACTCACAGTGCAACTTAGACTCATCAACGCCCAAAAACAAGGAGGGCATCAATTTCTTCATGACGCCAAAGGAAGGATGTCCCAATCTACGATGCCATAACCATAATTCTTCAATTTGATTAGTAACCCCAGTCGAAATCAAAGCTGCTTGGACTGCCTTCTCCGGCTTCATTCCGGCGAACATGCAATCCAGATGAAACAGACGACCCCTTAGATAACCCCTGCCGATTATTTCCCTGGTGAGGAGGTCCTGAAAAATCACATACAAAGGAAAAAAGGTTACAGAACATCGAGATTGAGTATTGAGCTGAGGCACAGATATGAGATGATGAGACAAATCAGGGACATAAAGAACATCATGTAGTGTTAGAGAAGGGGTGAGACGAACAGACCCTATGCCTAAAACTGGAAAAGAATCACCATTGGCATTAACAACAGAGGAAATAGTAGGTGGGTTAAGAAAAAGGAAGTAACTACGATCATAGGTCATATGGTCAGATGCTCCAGAATCAATAATCCATGTATTGCTACCAGTAAAGTTAGAAATTTGTAAAGCCACTCCAATCTTACCATTACCACCATGACTTACTAACATGGTACCATTACCATCAACGTCGGTGTGGTCTGGGTCTGTCATAGCATAGTACTCTTGATCTTGAACAAGATGGACAGCAGCCTTTCCCTTGGATTTGTCCTGAGGTCGAGGCTTATTAAAGTAATTAGTTGGAAAGCCAACCAACCTATGACAATTTGCCTTGATGTGACCTGGATTTTTGCAGTAATTACAGATAACATTAGGAGAGAACCCGGGAGAAGGACCTTGAGAAGAAGGACGCAAAGCAGGAGGCCGATTGCCTGATAATGGCCGATTGTTGGACGAATTGAAAGGTTTTGAATGAATGGTAAGACCTGCAACTTCAGAGGTAACTCCTCTAGTACCCGCCCTTTGAGTTTCATCTTTGCGGATATAAGAAAAAGCTTGCTGCAAATTAGGTGTAGTAGTCCGGCGAAGCAATTCACTCCTTGCATTCTCAAATATAGGATCTAGGCCAGCTAAGAAGACATGAACCCGCATAAGGTCTTGCTCTTCCTTATAAATCTTGATATCATCTGGGCACTTCATGCGACATGGACGCATCTGATCAATATCTTGCCAAATCCCCTTCAATTTTGCAAAATACACAGCAACCTGTCTCCCATCTTGAGTCATCCGAGCTGCTTGAGTACTTAATTCATAAACCTCGGAAAAATCCGTTCCATTGAAGTAGATTTATTTGAGACTTTCCCAAATTTCTTCAGCTGTATTACATCCCATAATCATTTGTGAAACATCTTCCGTCATAGATTTGTAAAGAATAGAAGTTACCGAACCATTAGCAGTCTTCCACTTCGAATAGTTGTTGGCTTCAATTGGTGGTTCAGGAATCGAACCATCAACATAGCCCACCTTATCAATCCCCCAAAGGTGAGCTTCTATCATCTTCTTCCAAGTTCGATAATTGGTGCCATTAAGCTTGACACCACCATAGCTGCCAGTTGAATCATCTTTAACAGAGACAGAGATTTTGTTGGAGTCATAAGAGCTCTCACCACTATCAACTTTTGTAAGCACAGGTGAGATTTCGGAATCCTTAGTCATGGTAAATATGCAGCGGAAAGGTTAAATAACAAAGATCAAGGGCAACAATGATGCAAGGATCAAAGGACAAGGAACAAAAGGACAAAGGGTGAAGAATCAAAGAACAAAGAGTCAGAGTCCAAGATCGGATCACTGCTCTGATACCAAATCAAATATAATGAACACAAGAGACAATTGTGGCTGAATATTGATTAATATTGATTCACCTCACAAAGGAGGAATTATATATACAAATTACAACCGAGTCAAAGTAGGCAAGTATATCTTCCTAAGGTAAGTGATAATCCTAATAATAATAGTAATTACAAAATATTACATAATATATACAAAAGGAAAGTATGACTCACACCAACACATGTTGGCTGCAATCCAGCTATACTTGGATGCTATCAACCTCTTCCTGCAGTTGGTCTCAGTTTTTGATAGCTGAGAAGCTCTTGCTTTACTCAGATTAATTCTTAGCTAGCTTCGTATGTGCAGCTGATCCTAGTTATGGTTTAAGTAAAACTTTTAATGTCATGACAATCAACTAGTGGATGTATAAATGGAAGAGTACTTGTAGGTCTGATTACCAGTGAAACTCAGATTGCTGTTGATATACACTTCACCTTCTCTGTTCCAAATGTGTTCTATCTTACTGGGACGCCCACAAGTTCAAGGGGCCTATTTTCTGAAGAGTTAACTGGGCTTTTTTGTCTTTGTTTTCATATTAACCTTTCAATTTGTGGGTCTCTGCAGCATTATGTAGATTTAACAAGAAAGGAAGGCTAATACTGGAGCACCACTAATGAGTTGGAAAAGCTGGAACTAGTAAAGACCAACTATATATAGTAGCTAGTATTGAGCTTTCTCTTTCTGTAAATGTGTGTCTTTCATCAGTCTTCACCTATATAAATGGGTATATAAATCATTAAGTCATGACAAGTGACTTTTATTTTATGATCGAGAGGCTTTGTGCAACACTTATCTGTTCTTGTTGGTTTGTTTCTTTGGCTTGACCATAATCACTGATGGAACCACTTGAGATGCTGGTACGCCTATAGCCCTACCGAAAATTTGAATCATATACAACTTTTATACAGCTTTACACACAAAGCTGTTGTTTGTTCTTTACACACAAAGCTGTTGTTTGTTCAGTTGGTTAAGTCATTGCTTCATTTACCTGTCGTCACAGGTTCGAATCATTTGGAAACATCGTTTTTTCTCTCTTTGTTGTACCAATTTCTTCTTCTTTTGTTATCTCTGTTTCTCCTTGCTTTCTTCCATTATCTTTGTTTCTTTGTTTCTTTTCTTTTTTTTTCTTTGTTGTACCCATTTCTTCTTTCGTTATCTATGTTTCTCCTTGCTTTCTTCCATTATCTCTGTTTCTTTTTGCTGTTTTACCCATTTTCTTTGTTTCCTTCTTCCCTCTCTTTGTTTTTTTTCCTGTTTACCCATTGCTTCTTCCTTCTCTGTTTTTCTTTCTTTCTCCAACAAAAAAACAAACCTCAAATTAGCCCTACCTAAAATTAGATCCTAGTTCCGCCCCTGACCACAATGCAGATCCCCATGCTTTGTTCAGCCAACCCAAGCCCTTAGCCGCAATTTTCACCGTCTCTTGCATTCCAAGTCGGAGCTACTTTGTGTTTTCCCTCCGGGTAATTTGTTAGTGTTATACAGTATAATTAAGTTTCTTTGTAACTTTGAGGTAGTCAAAGCCAAGTTGACTAAACACCATGTCCTAAAACGAACACTCTCTGCTTCGAATTTGATACAAAGAGGAAGAAGATAAACAACTGAGATTTAGAAGCCGTAGTCCATGACCAATTTTACTTCGAAGATGAATTTTCTTTCCCTTTTTTGATCTTTCTGCATGGGATTTGAATTTTTCTTTTTTCTCTTGTCCATGCTTTTCAGTTTCACCCAATTTTATGTCATTTTATTAAACAGAACTCGGCTAATTTACTTACCAATCTACACCATCCACACGCCAAAAGTTTATATACAGTAACTATGACCAAATTGGTTTCTATTTCTCATTCGTGAAAATACCGATACGATTTGTCCTAAATGCTTCTCCAATCTTTTTCACTCAATTCATTTCATATTTTTCCTAAAAAATATATCCGACTCAAACTGGACGCACTCATCCGGACTCTTTTATGTGAACCAATCTCAGTGTGCCTTGTATTAATTTGACTTGTTTTGTTTTTCTTTTTTAAAGATTATAACTTTTGTAAGGATTATTCAATAGCTAAATACTTATCTAAACGTGAAAAAAAGACATGATGCGGTACCTTCTCGTATCGTCTTCTTCTTCCTTCCTCTATGTTCTTCGTACGTCCCATACATGGCTAGGAAACAACACATACAGTAATTAGAAGCTCCTAAACCCTAAGAGTGTCATTGCAGCTGCGTCTCCAAACCCTAACTCCTCAATCGCAAATCATACTGCCTTCATGGCCTCCCAATCCCCTTTTGGCTCCCATTCTCCTCCTTTGTATCATCATCATCGATGAAAAAAACCAAGTCCTTTGGATCCTCTTCTTCGACAACACAATCTGCATCAATAGATGATGTTATCAAATCTTTTGTTGCATCCCTGACATTGGCAATCTCCAACGTGGTTGATCTCTCACGGCGCATCACAGCGCCTAAAAGAGGGGTTGCGCAGTCGTTTTTGATTGCCAAACCCTTGAGTCCGGTGCCTCCAAGTATAACAGAGCTTAAACGATTATGTAGTCGTGTTTGGTTATGGATCAAAAATTTCAAATCCAAGAACGTCCTAATAACATCTTTATCATTGGCTTTGATCTGCGTGGAGAACCATGGCTTTGATTCAACCTTATGATGGAATTAGGGTTATCAATAACATCCCTATGGATTCACTCTTTTTCTGGGTACTTATTAAGAATATCCCTCTTAAGTTTGAACTCCCTGAGAATTTTCCTATTGTTGGCTTTGTTGCTAGAAAATATTTGGAATATGATGATAAGCTATGGCAGAGATCGAAAAATGTCAGGGCTAGGGTTGAGAGGAAACTCTCTGCTCCAATCTTTAGCATGAAATCGATCAAGTTCTCACAAAATCTTAAGGAGGACATTGAATTTTTCTTTGAGAATTGTATTGGTTTATGCCCAGCTGCTTGCAATCTGGTTTTCAATGAAAATGGGTGTTGCATGGCTAGTCCTCCCTCTAAGTTTGCAGGTAAGGAGGATATTTCAACCCCGATCAGTTTTGCTTCAAAATATCTATTCCATGGAATGTTCAAATTCCAAGGATATGCTATTCCAACTACACCTGTCGGTCGTCCTTGTATGGCGAGAAAGTTCATCGGAGGCACCCGATCATCAACTCCTGAAACCTCTCTAAAGAAGCTCAAAATGGTGGTTGATCAGTTGATTGATGCAACAGTTCATTCGAAGAGAATCAAGCAACCTGACTTCTTGGCTACCCTATTTGCAAAAACCCTTGGTTTGCTTTTTGAAACACCAAAGATAATTTTGGCTGCAACTGAAACAAAGAAGAAAAGAAGACGCTCTTTCGACTCCAAAAAACAAAAGGAGATGTACCGGTGAAGAAGAGTCTTGTTGAAGTTCACACAATTCATTCCACATCTTTCCTAGAAAGATATAGCAAGGGAAAAAGTTCATAGATATTGAACTAGAGTAAAATACAAAACGACATCGATTACACGTGAAACTTTTTACAGTTTAAATTTTAATGTAATCTTATGACTTTACTGAACAAGATTACTAAAAACAATAAAACATCAAAAGATAAAGCGCGGATATATAATTCTTCTCCGGAACTTCTACCCTTTCTCTTTTATACTTATTTATACCCATTAACAACAATTTCCCGCACTTTTCATGCCCAATAGAAAATCTCCACAAAAAACACCAGTAGCAAATGGACCAACTATAATCAAAGGTTTCTCTTTTCAATTCGTAGACATGCCAATATGACTGTCCTAAATGCTCTGAATCATAGAAATTATCCAAAGAAAGAACAAGGGAAATGACTCATTTCAACGTAAAAGATCATATAAAATCTACTTATTTTGAATCACACTAAAATATAAAACTACATGAATCATCCATATATGAAATCACCTTATTTAACTTTTTCTCATTTCATCGTATTTTTTTTCAGTAATCGACACTAGTATAAATTTTAGTGAAATCTTCATGGTTGGTTTTAATTGCACCACTAATTTTCTATTTAAAAATCTTTTTAGTTTTATAAAAGTTTTACCTCTTTCTACATGCTATCTCTTAATGGAAACAACAAAACCTCTCGACCATGTCAATTTCCCCAATTTTTTTAGAACAATAACAACAATTTCATTAACGGCGATACAAATTATAACCATGAAAGACAACGGTGGTAGAAATAAATTCTCCACTTTCCTCTACCTACCTGAAACCACAACGATTACAGTGGCCAAAAACCGAAATGGATTAAACTATAACCTAACATAATCCAGAAGTACCGATACATTCTTACAGTCAACCTCAAGAAGAAACAACTATTTCAAACACTACATGTCAAAACTACCAGCATATATGCACAGCTAACATTCCCATTACATTGACAATAAGAACTAACCAACATTAAAATAGTCACTGAAAACGACACAATAACCATGACTCCCCAACGACACGACAACACCACCATACCAAAACCCTGACCCTTGTCCAAACGAGAAGGGACGACCAACTACCACCATACTACAAGCTTACACCCTCGCCCAAAAGAGGAGAGACAACAAAACCAAACTAAGAAAAAATTTAAAAAACAAACCAAAGACCTAGGCCCAAAAAGGATCTAGGCCCAAATCAACCCATCAACTACTACAGGGCCTAAGGCCCATCCTACCCAGTAGACCTCAAAAAGTGGGCAAACATAACCCGACCCAAGGAAAAGGCATCTTGGAGCGCCGTCACCTTACTCACCCGTCGGTCGTCATCCCTGCACCATCACTAATCCATCCATCTTGGAGAGGCAAACCACCAATCTCCGATCCAAATCTGTCACAAAAAGAGGCAAAGAGACCCGACTTAGACAAAACTTAACTCTGGTAGGCCGCCACCGCCACCCTCTCCCCTTCCCGATGCACCACCGCACCGATTCGGCTCACCACCACCACAAAATGGTCCTCCAGTCCAATCGACGACCAGCTAATCCTTCCGAGGCAAGCTGCAACGCAACACCAAAGCGATCATCGCCTCCTCTTAACCGCGTTCTTACAGCCATATCCCTCGATTTGCCGCCACAGAAAGCCATGCTCGATCATAGACTGGTCCTCCACCACACGTCATAACGTCGGTCCGGCAACAAGCCTTAGCCACACCGATAAGGGCTAGGAGCCTACACTGGTATAGAGGGGGATACAGACAAGCAAAATAACCAACAACGAGAAAAATTTTCCTCTCTATTTTTACGGAGCTCTTAAGGTAAGAAACAACTTCTGTCAATTTCTCCAAATTATAGTGACATAGTGTGGATTCATTTCTTTTTCAATTTTCATAAGAGGGTAAAACATAAAATATATTTGTATAGAAAGTAAAAATAAAAATGTAAACATGAAATTTGGAGGTGTGTCGAGAACCATCAAATCTTATGTCTAAAGGATAAAATATCGATGATAATGGAAATTTCGGTGATTCGAAAAAAAATCTCGATGGATATATCAAGAAAATATTGAATATTGATGAAAATTTTAATAAAATTTATAAATTGTATATTCGGCCAAAATTAGACTAAATAAAATATATTAAAAATATAAAATTAATATCAATACTTGTAAAAAAATATAAATTTTTTTTTAAAAAAATATCGTAGATATTATGAACATTTTTGTCTTTAACATGTCTTATTCACTAAGAAAATATAGATTATTTAAAGTTTAGCTAGAGTGAAGATAGTTACCATTCGTGTCTCAGTCTTCACCGCTTCACATTTTCCCCGCCCAAAACAAACAACACATCAATAGCAAATTCCAGTCTCCAGTTTGCAACAACACCATCAATGGCGTCCAACTCGAAGCCCGAGACGAAGAACCTGGACCTCGAGGCCGGAGCTACCCGCCGCCTCTACCCTCCATGACCGAGAACCCGGAGCTCCGCTGGGCCTTCATCCGCAAAGTCTACGCCATCCTCATCGTCCAGCTACTCGTCACCGCCGCCGTCGCCGCCACCGTCGTGTTGGTCCGCCCGGTCACCGACTTCATTTTCGGCTCCTACGCCGGCTTCGGGGTTTTCATCGCGGACTGCGTCTTGGTCATCGCCGGTGACACTCTTTTTCTCAGTGAAGATGGCGTGTTTAGTGTTTTTGTGGAAATTAGGGTTTTGACTGATGTTTGACTTAATCGCAGTGATGGTTGCTTTGCACTTTTGCAAAAACAAGTACCCGGTGAATTTCATTTTGATGGGGCTTTTCACTCTCATGGTTGGACTTTTGGTTGGAATCTCTTGTGTGATTACTCAAGGTTTGTGCCTATATCTTGCCTCCTCCGTTTTGCATTTTGATTCTGTTAAATTTTTTCTTCATGTCAATGTTAAATTTTGTTAGAGTTCATTAGCATTGTGATTCTTGAGGTGAATGTTAAATTTTGATAGACTTGTTTGGAATTGGTATGCGGTTTTTTTGGTTCTTGTAATAATGGGTTTTGATGAATTGGTACATATATCTGTGTAGTGATTTGGGGGTATTTATTTGAATTGGCTGGCATTGTGTAATTTGATGGATTGGAAAACAGAGAAGGTACTTTTGGAGGCTGCTGGTATGACAGTTGTGATTTTCATCAGCTTGACACTACACATTCTGGGCTGCAAGGAGAGGCTATGATTTCAGCTTCCTTGGTCCTTTTCTGTTTGCTACTTTGACTGTTCTTCTTTGCTTTAGCCTGATTCAGGTATTCTATTTGGACTGAATTATCTGTTTGGGGATTTTTAGTTTGATACTACTTTGATCCTCTTATTGAACTCTTGCATTCCGATTCGTGTGTTTCATTATTTGGGTTTGTTGGGTATATCATATATTGATGAGCATATGTCTAGTTAATTTGTTGCAGATTTTCCATCCTCTGGGGAAAACCAGTCACATGATATTCAGCCTTGTGGGATGTGTCATCTTCTGTGCCTACATTGTCTACGACACGAATCAGCTGATCAAGCGCCATGAGTATGATGAGTACATGTTGGCTGCAGTCCAGCTATACTTGGATGCCGTCAACCTCTTCCTGAATTCAATCGGAGCTCTTAAAGGCTGAGAACCTGTTGGTTTACTCGGATTAATTCTTAGCTAGCCTTCGTTTTCTGCAGCTGATCCTAGTTATGGTTTAGGTAAAATTGTCATTGTCATGACAAAGAACTCATGGATGTTTAAATGGAAGAGTACTTGTAGGTCTGATTACCATTTACACTTTACCTTCTATGTTTCAAATGTGAACATCTGACTTGGATGCCCACAAGTTCAAGGTACCTTAAATCTGAAAATTTGCCAAATATATTTTTGGTAGCTTTGCCGAAATTGTTATATTACCTCGCTTCTTTTCATTTTGTGGTTTGGTATACATTGAGCTAAGAAGGCAAGATAATGAGAATAATACATTAAAGAAGGAAGTATGAACAAGTAAAGAGCTAAGTAATAAAGGAAATTTGTTGACTTTGAGCACCAAATACATATGGTAGCTAGTATTGAGCTTCCCCTTTCTGAGTTTCTGTAGTGTATGTCCGTCAGCCTTCACCTACAATGTGAAAATAGTTGTGTAAATTTCATGCATGCGGCCATATTCTTCTTTATTTACATACTTTTTCAAAATGTCACTTCAACGAAAAAATATGTTGCTTTGGACGAAAGTGATTCATCGGCCACATTTTTTTAAAATTTTTTTTATATCATTTATGAATCAGTTATGACATTCTCATATTAATCTTGAACAAAAGATTTATATCAGTAGTCAAGCTTTGTGCCTGTTTGTTTGGGCTTCTGAAGGCTTTGCTACAAAGCAAAGCAGTGGATGGCATTTGGCAAGCAAAAAAGCTGTGAGCTTTGCTTTAAAGCACCAGCTTTTTCTTGTAAAAAGCCGAAGTCACCGAGACCCAGCTTTTCAAAACTGAAAGCGCTTATGCAACTGTAGCGCTTGTACTGTTCATTAATGCAATTTTCTAATATTCCACTTTTGACCCTCGCAAAACAGGCAGTCACACTTTCGCTCGCCATTCCTCTCACAACTCCAGCGTCTCCTTTCGCTCCTCTCCAGTTTTTTCGTTCTCTCCCAAATCGCTCAAGTCTCTCCAGTTTTTTCTCGTTCTCTCACAAATCGGTGACCGTCCAGTCTCGATCTGATTCTTTTTCTCCCAAATCGCTCCTCTCTCCAGTTTTTTCGTTCTCTCACAAATCGGTCATCTGTCCAGTCTCGATCTGATTCGTTCTCTCCCAAATCGCTCCTCGCTCCAGTTTTTTCGTTCTCTCACAAATCTGTAATCTCTCCAGTAACTGTAGCGCTCGATCTGATTCATTCAGAGGCTCGCTCTCTCTTTTCTGAAGCATCAGTCGGACCCTTTTCAGGATCGGAGGTACCCACTGATTTCCACATGTACTTGGTTTTGCTGTGATTTTGGTTTTGAATCTGAAATTTTCAGGATCGGAGTCGCACCCTTTTCAGGATCGGAGGTACCCAGACTGTGCACCTGTGCAGCCAGACTCCTCTCCCACTCTGCGTTCTCACCTTCAGCATTTCATTTCCTCAGTTGCTAAAACTTTGCAAGTACAAGATCTCTGTCTCTCTCAGGCAAGTCCTTATCTCTATAGTTTCTGCATATGTCTGTATCTATATGTTATATACCTGTCTTTTTTTTCTGCCCAATAAGTGATTGGTTTTGTATGTTTGTGGTGAATCCTTTGGCTTTTGTGTGGTATGATTCGTACGAAGATTTTCAGATCAATAAGAGATATTCCCATGTGATCCTCTTTGCTTTCATTTTTTTGAAATTGTGATAACAATATCTCAGTTAGAGGAGGAATGATCATCAACTCAACTGAGATTGTTCTCTTTGATCTTGTTGAAGACTTCCCCATTTTGGAAGCATTAGATGTTAGTCTCACTTGTTCATCATCGAAGCAGTAGGTTTTAGCAGAAATTAAATTTTACCTGTAGATGTAAGAAATGGTATGAGTGAGAATTGAGAACAGTCAAAAGTTAATATTGTATCAAGTAAACCAGTTCTACATATCAGTCTGCTGGTACTGTGATTCTGTGAACAAATTGTGCATGGGGATGAAAACTGGATTAGTTCATTATTTGGTCTCCATTATTTTGTACATTTATCTATAAAAGATTATCAAGGGTTCATAAACAGTTTCCCCCTCTTTTTAGATGAATAGATAAGGTTTTATTATTTTCTATAAGCAGAATTTGGGTTTCCACCTCAAAGCTATACAAAATCTGCTTTATCACTAAGAACAATATATGTTAGAAATGAATTCTCTCAGCTGAATTCAATATATGTTAGAAATGAATTCATAAGAACTAAGAACTTAGTGGTTAGTAGTTCTTTTGTATAGCAAGCCAATATATGTTAGAACTCAGCTGATCATGGTGAAGACTGTGATCAGAACTATTCTCATTTTGAACATCCACCTCAGAGCTATACAAAACCAATTTTCCATCTATCTCTGCTCCTAAGTTTCCCCACTTTGTATATGCTTTCAAACTGAACATAATGATATAAATCTTTACATCACATAAATATGTGAACATAGCACATATATAAATCTTTACTTGCCTGAACATAGCACATCAATATGTTCCATTTATTTATTTTTGCTTTTATTTGTGCTAGATGGGAAAAGAGTCTGCTGTTTGGAATGAACAATTAGTAGAAATATTTTGTGACTTGTGTGTCAAGGAGGTGGACAAGAATAACCGTCCAAATACTCATCTTAGTAAAGAGGGATTTGATAATCTTATACGTAATTTTGAACAAGAAACCGGTAAACAGTACACCAAAAAACAATTGAAAAACAATTGGGATAACCTTAAAGAGTAGTGGAAACTATGGAAAGACTTGAAGGGTAATCAAACTAGTCTTGGTTGGGATCACAGGCTCCAGACTATAGATGCATCCGAAGACTGGTGACGTGAGAAAATCAAGGTTTGTACTTTATTTTTTCATATTCTTTTAATTAATTTCATGTCTTGTTACTAGAACATGTTTTAACAAATCTATTTTATTTTGTAGGATAAGCCGGAATATGGAAAGTTACGGATTTTGAAGCCAAGTTGGATAAGTTGTTTTCAGGAGTTGTAGCCACTGGTAGGTATGCTTGTACACTAGGTTCTTCACTACCTGAACCAATAAGTCCGGTTCATGAAAATGATTTTGAAGAAAGTGGTGATGAGTGCGATATTCAGCCTACATCTACCCAAGGTATACGAAAAAGAAGTGAGAGAATTGAAAAAGGCAAAGGAGTGGCTACAAAAAAGGGGAAGTTGGGAGGTGCAGTTCTCTTGGCTAGCAAAATTGATAGAATGTGCGAGGCAATTGAGAGTAGAAGTACGGCAACTTCAGTTTCTAAGGGAGGCAATAGCATCAAAGATGTGATGAAGGTAGTTACGTCGTTGCCGGGAGGCGAGCCTCGTTCTCCATTGTGGTACTTTGCCACAGATTTGTTTGTTGTTTCAGAGAAAAGAGAGATGTTTAGCACTATGGAAGATACTGAGACGAGGTTGGATTGGCTAGAATATGAGAGAAGCAAATTAGCAAAAAAATAGTGCTTTGTGTGTATGTTATTGTGTTGTTTGTTTTGTTAGATGTTTGTTTCTGTTCATCTGGATGTTCTTTAGTTATAAGAACCAAAGACTTATGTTGGTGTGTCTTAACCTTTGAAAACAATTATGAATTATTATCCATACATTTATGTTTCATTTGAACACAGTAAACATGTATTAGTTTAATAATGATTAATGTTTGTAGAGATTTGATTATGCAGGTGTTCATTGAAGTACGAGCAACTGTGGAGATGATGATGATCAGATGCTCATGACTTGTGTTCAGCTAAATACTTTCTTAATCCAACATTATTATGAGACTTACATTGACAAGAATCCTTGTATGGATTCTTCTCAAACAGGTAATAGGTGGGTGATGGAAGTACTACAAGGGAATAACACTCGTTGTTATAATGCATTTAGAATGGATAAGGATGTATTTTACCGTTTATGTAGTGATCTGGAAACTAAGTTTGGGGTGTTTGGTTCAAATAGAACCAGTCATGTTGAAGTAGTAGGATTGATATTGCATTTATTATGACATGGGTGTGGAACTAGGTCGGAAGCAGAGCGTTTTCAACATTCAACAGAAACTATTAGTAGGTATTTTGGAAAGACCTTAAATATTTTGTATCAATTTAGTGAAGAAATTATCAAGCCAACAGATCCTCATTTTAACGGCATTGCCCCAGAGATCATGAATGATAGGAGATACATGCCATATTTTAAGGTAATAGTCAAACTTTACTTACTTTTATGATTTGAATTGCATTGATTTTATCATGTCATTTGATTGTAACTTTTACCATTTATAGGATTGTATTGGTGCTATTGATGGAGTGCATGTTCCCGCTTCAATATCTCCTCGATATCAAGTACCGTTTATCGGTAGAAAAGGAACACCAACCCAAAAACTTTGATATGCAATTTATTTATGCATGTGCCGGATGGGAAGGGTCCGCTCACGATACAAGAGTGTTTCTAGATGTACTTCGAGATCCAAGTAAAAAGTTTCCTAAACCTCCACCAGGTAATATATATTTGAATATAGTAACCTTTATTAAATATTGAATGTTTTCACTTAAGTCGCTTCTAATTATGTTAATTAACAGGAAAATATTATGTTGTTGATTCGAGATACCCACAAATGCCGGGGTTTTTAGGACCTTATAAAGGAGCAAACCAACATTTTCAACAATACCGTGGGCGAGAACCAAGAAATGCAAAGGAGGTATTTAATCAAGCTCACTCTTCTCTAAGAGGCGTTATAAAACGCACATTTGGAGTTTGGAAAGCTAAATGGCACATTTTAAGGAACATGTTAGGTTTCCCATTTGAGAAACAAATGAAGATTGTCATTGTCACAATGACACTTCATAATTATATAAGGAGACATGCATGACGCGATCCTGATTTTTGTGATTCAGAAAGGTTGGGTAACATTGATGACATAGAGATGGATGATGATGAACAAGAAGAATCCCATAATCATAGAGCACAAGAAATGGAATTAGTAAGAGATAGGATCGCTCAATGTTTGATGAGTGCGCGTAATAGGAATATTTGAATGTAATATGAGCGTATGAAATTTTTGTTGTTCATATGAGCCAATGAAAGATAAATTATTATTAATGTATGGAACAACATGTAATTCATATATTTATGATAGTGTATAATATTATTCTCTTGGTAACCATGATTTATAAACTCCATATATAAATCATAGAAAATATATACACATAAGGATTCATGAGCAATTATGTTATAATACATTACCAAATAAATAAAGCAAAAAAATATTATAAGGCTAAACTGGTAATTTACAAACTCAAAGCACTTTTAAAAAGCTAGTTTACTAAACAGTTTACCTCTGCTTCTACCATTCACAGCACTTATAAAAAGCCAGTTTACCAAACACTCAGCAGCTTTGCTTGTCAGCTGCTTATTCTCAGAATAAGCCACAGCCAGCTTATTTTCAAAGCCACAGCTGTACCAAACAGGCCCTTTGTTCATCGAGTAACAATGTTATGAGCTAATACATGTTTCTATTTCTTATCTTAACAACTGAATCAGTAGAGTCATCCAAAAGAAATGACAATGATAATGGCAACTTTAGTAGTAGTAAAGAGCTTCTTCACGTCTCTAACAGACATTCATGTGTAGGTTTATGATCTCTATTCTCTAATTTGACACATTGTAGGGGAAAATACTTGTTTCCATATTCTTCTTTATTTACATACTTTTATTATTGTAAATCATTATCATAATCGTTCAAAAGTTTAATTAGTCAATCAAGATCACCTCTGTAAAAAATTAATTTGAAAAAAAATGTTTACTCAGTCAAATGCACCAAATAAATGAACGGCTGCTCATGAGAACTGTCAACTGAACCAAGTATTTCTGTGTTTCACCATAATTGTCCATTTGATTGATGTATTTGACTGAGCAGACAATCTTTTATCAAATTGATTTTTTATATAAATGGTATTGATTGGTTAGTTAAACTTTTAAACGGTTATATTATTATTTACATTAATAAAAATATGTAAATAAGAAAAAGTATGAACGAACGTGTCAATACTAATATTAACACAAGTATTTCCCAAATTCATATGTGATGGTGGCAACTTTAGTAGTTATGGATAAAATTATGTTTTATTGATTATCCCAAATAACAATTATTTTCTTTTGAATTCAACATAACTAATAAGTCTATGTGTATTTTAAATGAGTCTTAAATGCGGGTTTAATCTAAAATTGGGTCTATGAATTTAGGTGTACAATATCCCCCATGATTTTGACGCTGTGGTTTTTGTTACTCCACTATTCACTTTCTGTGCTGCTTGGCGAGGATAAAAAAAGGTATAGCGTACTAGGACCTTTCCTGTTTCAAGGCAGCCTTGCTTTGTCCTGTTTCAGGTATGTATATATCTTTTGCTTGTTTTTTTTGGCAAATATATCTTTTGCTTGTTTGAACGTTGAACTCTCCAGGCACTTGCTTGTGTTTCAATTTTTCACACGGTTTTCTAGCCACTGTTAGGGTCTGTAGCTCTGTATGAATTGATATAAGACGTTAATTGGTTGCAGGTATTTTTCCCTCTTGGTAAGATCTATGTGATGATATTTGGGGACTTTGTGATCCATTGTCTTCTGCGGCTATATCGTGTATGACACTAATCTGCTGATTGAGCTCCACTCGAAAGACAATGATCAACATTTTCTCTGCAGTAGACTTGTACTTGGACATCCTTAATCTTTTCTCTTTCCTGAACGATCGTTTAGGCTGTGGTGGTGATGGCGGCTGGGTTTGCTGCAGTGCCGATTGCCGTGAATGCCTTGGTGACTGCTGCGAGTGCCTGGGAGATTGCTCTTAGTGCCTATGTCGTCGCATTGCTTGGATTATGGAGGAGAAAGTCACACATTGTAATTGTTGTAGTGTACTTAATTACTAGTGCATGCCTTAAGTATGGTTTCTGAACTGAAAATATGAAACTAAGCAAAGATATATTCCCACAAAGCATGTCACCAATATTGTGCATGTGCTTCTGAATAATGTTCAGTGCTTTTGTTCACGACCAATTACCTTATAGCCCTAGATAACATCACCTAACATCATCCATCTATCTTCTACCCATCTATTGTTCACGACCTATTACCTTAAAGCCCTAGATAACATCACCTAACATCATCCATCTATCTTCTACCCAAAGAGATTACAAGGCTGTTACTCTGCTAGGACTTCATATTAATGCATGTTCTTTCTCTCGGCTACAATTGAGAGCAGCCTTGAAACTCCATGCGTCCAGACGTCATGTTCCCTCTGATTCTTGCACTCAAACTCCACCACTCGAGATTCTGTTTTCAGCCCAAAGTATCGACGCTGCTCTCCACCATCAAACAAGTGCCTTCCGGGCCAAGCTGGCATGTTCTTGCACACCTCCAAAACAACATCTATGTTGCCAAAAACAAAACAAAAAGGACCTTACGTTAACCGTTGTCAAATAGTTTGTTCTACATCACTAAAGCGCTGTAATAGCTACAGCTAATAAGAACCAAGTATGGTCATAGAGCTTACTCTTTTTCTTTTTGGTGAATGTTCCTGCAACATGTTTGCTCTTCATTTTCAGCATCACCTATAAAAGACAGTAACAAGAATAGTGAATCATATTGGACACTAGCACAGAGACTGATAAATAGCAAATAAAGTCCTACAGCAGATCCAGATCATACCTGGCCTGTTCGATGAATATAAACAGAAACTACTTTCCAGTGAAGATCACCTGCAAAGTGCAAACCAAATATTGTTCAGTACAAGAGTCGAGATATGAGGAGAGTTGCTTGCTTTTGGAGTAGTTACCTTTTCGGGTGCGTTTGAGGAGTTCAGTTCCCCTAGCAAGCAGGTCTTGATTAGAGGCCCCAAGAAAAGTGTTCAGATCAGGGACAAGCTCTTCACTACTACTGAAGCTGCTATTGCTGTTGTTATTGCCTTTACCACAGACCCCAATTCCCATTCCTTTTTCCACTGGTATCACTGCCGCTATGTTCCAGACCTCCTTCATTGCCCTTGCCTTGAGTGTTGCTGCTCCTCTTAAAGCTGCACACAATCAACACAGAGATTTTTGATTCTACTGAAAGGAGTCCTCGAGAAAGAAAATGCAATGAGAAACCAATTATAACAATGCCACATTGTGACATTGTTTGGTGGTATTTTATGAGCTTAGCAGTGAACTCCAATAACAATTGTGTGATTATCAGAGTTATCTATGACGGTATAATACTTGTTACTAGTCAGCTATGCGAGGTTAAGAATTATATATTTCTAAACTAAGAAATGAATTCGAGGTTGAAGCCTCTAAGAATGTTGAAACCATCACCTTATAAAAAAAAGACTTGAACTAACTCACATTATTTGGCGAAAAAACTAGTTGGAGACTTGGTGTTCTATTAAATTAGCTCTATGATAATGCAACTGTCACATAACTTTCCAGCTAACTCATATGTGTCTCATTAATCAGTACAAAAGAAATGATTGCGCATTTGATTAAACAACAATGCACCCTCATTTAGTTAACAAATTCAGTAAGTTCTCATATTACTCTATTGATTATAATAAAGTATGCAGGGGACCATTTGTATAGTAATTAGCAAAAGCTTGTTACCTGTTGCAGCAGCAGCAGCAGTGAGAGTGGTAATATCATCATGAGAGCGAACATTGACTGCAGAGCTAACCACAGAGGTAAGATGGTCATGCTCAGCTCCCATAGCCTCTGCAGCCTCAGCACACTGTGCTGCTACCAATGTAGCAGCAGATGCCACAGCCATGTCTGTCTTCGCCGCTTGTTCGTTGTTCTTTCTTGAGATAATGAACCCTAGCAAGGCCCTGGTGGGCTCGGGTGTGCCTGATCTTAAGAGCATTGATGTAGCAATCAGCTGCCAAATCTAACTTCCCACAGTCAACATAAACACTTCCGAGGTTGTTTAGTGCCTGGCAAAAGAAAAGTGAAGGATATAGGTCAGAATATGCTAAGAAACCTAAGATCAACAGCTTCTTTCAAAGCTCATACCCTTTAGTTTTAGGAATCTACATCAGATCAGCAGGATAAGATATCTTTATAATCACTCGACTCCATTTCACTCTAGTCGAGTGGAATGAAATACTTTTGCTGGATACCCATAGTACAAGGAAACCATTCATGATATGGTGGCATCAAAATCATACCTGGCCCTTCCGCAACCTGTCTGAGGGGCATTTCAAGGCATCTTCTAGGAGAGAAACAACAGTTGAGGAACAGGATGGATCTTGGCTAGAGTCTGCCAGTGCATATGCTTTCAAGAAAAATGCCTCAAAGGATCTTTTGATTTTGATAGATTCCTCAGCTTTATGGAGCCCTTCCTCACAGTGGCCTGTGTCATATAAGATCCATCCCTCATACACCAACTTTTCATGTTCGCTGGATGCATGTTGACGAGCTAATTGTAAACTCCGCATTGCAGCTTCAGGACAGTTCAACCTGATTAAGTAGAGACATGAGAATTCTATCCACATTCTGATGTGGCATAAAATGTTACCACTTATATATCACACAGAAAACATATGATTAAAGGCATGGCTTCAAAACCAGGGAAACAGAAAAATCAAAATGGAAGTAACATATTTGGATTTTCAAAACGAGCATGGGACAGCATGCAGGACTTTGGAACCACGAAGACCTAGGCGAATCTAAAATAATCAGGAAGTCATTTTATTTCTCCACAGACACACATTTGGGATTCTCAAATATATAAAGATTAAACATATTTAAGATTTTACAGGATAAATAACAAAAATTCAGGCCTGAGGTCCAAAGCTTACCTGAGGAGAAGCAAAGACTGTCTGAAATAGAGAACACCTTTTGCCGCATCAGATTCAAGCATCTGGTAAATAACAGAGAGGGATCCAATATCATCAACTGACGACCACCGATCATACAATTGCAACCAACAATCTGCTGTTGTCCAATTTTCAACATGCTCGCAGACAAGTGTACGAAGTTGGGATGCTACAACACGTCCCTCCAACATCTTATAATTTGGGCAGAGAGTAAGAATTGCTTGAACATCACAAATGGCTGATTTATAATCCTCAAGAGCAAGGTAGAAGCAAAAACGGAGCTCTAAGCAATCCAATGCAAGTTTAAACCCAAGAACCCGATTAATTTCCGCGAGTGCAGCTTGAGAGTTATTTTTTCTCATTAGTGCAGCTGCACGATACATGTATGGGTAAGTAAGAGTTGGGTCCAATTCTGTTGCTTTCTCAAGGTCTTCCAATTTCTTCTCATCTTCACAGTATAATGACCTCTCCTGGTACATCCATCCAAGAGGAATAACAGAGTTGCACAGAGCTCAGCTTTTCATATGACCAAACTTTGTGACCTCTGATGTAATCCAGTCTAGATAAACCAGCAACAGAATAAATATGGCCTGCAGTTAAAGCTTCCTCAAAGAGATGCTTTGCTTCAACATACTCTTTTCTCAAGAGCCTCAAGCATCCCAACTGATGGGATGCCAGCAGTCTTTGCCTATCATTTTCAGAAAACTCTACCAAACGTTCCAGAAAACAAGCTGTTATATCTGACTGAGGATCAAGGTTCATAGCAACTTCACTTAACAAACAGTACAGTGAAAAGGAGACTGGTCCAACCATTATCGATCTCTTCTCTCTATCAGCATGCTTGAACAGCTCCACAACCCGCTCATCATTCAAACAATTAGGAAGATCATCTAAGAAAACTTGTAAACATGATGCAGCAAGGACACGACAGTTCTCTTCAAGTGCATACTCCATGAGTTCCACTGCATCATCTCTAGAAGACACCAGTGAAGCAAGTTTCCTATCACAAGCATCTTTGAGCTTTTCGCAACAAAATTTATTAGCAAAAGCTAATATTTCCAACAAAAGATGTGGAGGGAATTCTCGCAAACTGCCTGTTTTACTGAACTCGTTGATTTCCTTCATACCTGATGCAGAGATATTGTTTTTCGACAAATCTATGTCCTCACTAAGTGATTCTGAGAAACACCCATTAAGCATGGCATCAAACGGAGCCGAAAGGCTGGATATTTTCTGCCTATCACAAACTATTTTCTCACCCTCGATTTTGAATCTGACTTGTCTTGACATCTTGTTCCCACTCATTGAAATAGTCTCATGGGTACTAGCCTCACTTCCATCCACAGGAAGCTGAGCTAAAACATCAACTGGCCCAAACTCTTGTGCGCACTTACCACAAGAGGAAAGCAAGTCCGATATATGCTCTTCCCCTTGCTTCTCATACTTCAACCATGCTGCAAACACAAGCTTCTCATGAACACTGCATGCTTTCTGCCAAGCTGCACGGAGGCTTCTGCGCATCAGCTTGGCTTCTCCAAGGCCTCTGAAGACCTGGAACTGTAACAAATAAAGATTCGACTGCTCCTGTGGGGGACACAACTCAAGTTCTTCATGAATTTGAGCCAGAACCTCCACATAATCAACCGGCTTATAGAATGGGAGTATAGGCGGCTCAGGCACCTTTATAAGAGATTCTCTACAACAATTCCAACAGAAACCGAAAATCAATATGCTGAATAGGAAAATCTAAACATTGATTCAAACTAAAAAGCAACTAAAAAACAAAACAAAACAACTTACATAGAAGAAGATGAAGAGAAGGAGGAGTTCGAGTTCGATGACAGCTTTGGAAGCTTCCCTCTTTCAACTTGGAGCCAAGACTGTGGATTGAGAGCATTGAGCTGCGATTCTTTACAAGACTCGGAGGGAAAGAAGGTCTTCATAGGGCATAAGACCCTAAGCAATTCCCAGATCTCCAAAACGGCCAGATGGGTTTATCTCCTCCAAAACCCAAATCACCCAGAAAAGCTCCAAGTGATCCAAAACAACTAAGCTGATAAATCATACACAAAAATTCACAACCAAAGCCAAAACGCCATCAATGTCCAAATGGACTTGTTAAATCAACAGACTAATACACCCAGAAACAGCCACATAAGCTTTCCATGCGTTTTCAGACCCCAATCCCCTCATAAAATGCCAAATCACCATAACCAAACAAAATGACTGAATGAGAGAGAAACAGAGTGATAAGAGAAAGAGACCCACTTCACCTTAAAGGCAGCAATTTGCAGCAGAGGACCCGTTACAAGCTCTGATAGAAGAGAGAGAGCTTCAGATGGGGACCAAAACTGAAGGAAAATGCCCACTTTAACGTTGCCTTGTTTGCTAAAAGAGAAAGTTTCATCCTTTCTCTCCCACTTTTCTTGTTCAAAAACTCATCTTGGAGCAATAAAAATGAGAAAATTTACACACTCCAAGTTGGACTTTTTATCAGGAAAACGACGTCGCTTGGTTTTGGAGAGGAGCCTAAAATCCTATTGATTTGGCTGGATTGCCTGGTCTGGTTTACATTACACATGAAATCATTCACCATCACTGATTGTCTCTCCACAATCACAATGGAATTTATTCAATTAATTTTGGTTAGAAATTAAGAATGTGAATAGTGGTCTTAGGTCCGTCTGTCTAATTTTGGTTTTGGAGAATAATCCAAGGAAATTATCAAATGGTTTCCCAAATTTCGATTCATATAATGGTTGACAAACATACAATGAATGCAGGTTTCTTACCTTAACAAAAATTAGACTATTATTCAGTTTATTTTTTCTTACCTTAAAAATTGTTTCCTTCTTTTCAAAGTAAAAAATTGTTTCCTTATAAAAACAACGCTGATCAAGTGATGACGGTAGTCCCCCTCTTTAATCACAAGCATTAGCTACTGATGAAGCCAAGTTGACGTTTATGCAGGGCCGGCCTTGCCTACGGGCGAAGCGAGCGATGGCACGGGGCACCATAAAGAGAGGGGCACAAATTTTCAAATGCATGCGACTCTAATATATGATTATATGTGGTGCTACTCTAACTATTAAAAGCTAAATAGTTAATGATCATTTGACATGTAGAGAACATTTAGCAAATAACAATATGCATATATTTTTTTCTTGAAAATCTACAATATGCATGATTAACTTCTAGATCTCTACTCTCATATAGTTATAGCACATGAAACCTCATTCCTCACTCTTTCAAACACAGTTGCATACCACCCTGTTTCTTTCATTTTGTTTTTCTCACTCATTCCATACTCATTGAAAAACATGAGTGAAGATCATATATATATATATACACACACACACATAATCCGTTTCAGGTGCGGACGTAGGTATCTTAGTTAAGGTACAGATTTCCACATTTGAGCCACTTTTTTATCACATTTTCTCATCTTAACCATTCAATATCTATGTATATATAAGTAGATTATCTCTGTAAAATTTCAATTAATTTTGGTTGTCATTAAGGTATCGAAAATGTGTTCAATCCATGAATGAACCAAATCTGTTCATCCAGAACCGTACGTTCTTTCAACACTAAATCTTAGTTTGGAATGTCTTAATAATCACCAAATTAGCTAAAAATTTGAAGATACAATGTAAGATACGATGGGCACCAAAACCATTTTCCGCCCTGGGCACCAAAAAAGTCAGGACCGGCCCTGCGTTTATGCTTGTCAATTCTTCATTGGTTCGAAGCTACCGACGATTATTTGTTGGCTCTTTGTCAGATGAGTCTCATTTATCTTAATGATCATTTTCCTTACTTCATGGTGAACACAATAGTAACCCACCCAACAATTTTCAACCGCAGAAGAACATTTGGGACTAAGATTGTAGACAATACTATCATACCATAACCCAAAATATTGAACAGAATAAGCAGCTTTGATGAAGAGATCTGCAAAACACAAAACAATTCTTTGTCAGATGAGTCTCATTTATCTTAATGATCATTTTCCTTACTTCATGGTGTATTGAAGATCCCGTAGCTCCATTAGGAACATTACTAATTGTAGCTTCTAATTGTATTATATGTAGCCTTTTTGACTTCTTCAGTATGAATGTAACACATTTTGATAAGTAAAAAAGGATAACCGGCACTTCTATAGGGTTTTATGTTATGTAATGTCACATTGACACATCATCAGTTTGAAAAATAATGTTATGTCATTTTTAAGTAAAAATACAATTTTATGCTTCACAATTCATTTCAGTTTCTTTTTCTATCGATAATATAACATTATCAATCTTTGTGAATCAAAATTCAATTTTAAACTTTTTGATTCGTCATTCTTTTTCAGTTATACAATAATTAATATAGATACATATAGAAGTACAATATTAATATACATATTGTATATTGATTAGAATATATATATATTTATCGAATAAATATATTTTTATTTTTTTTAACTTTTTATTAATAACTCACCCACCTTATATATGTTTGTGAGGTTTGAACCTATGACCTCAAAGTTGTCAGTTGATCGAATAAATATATTAATATATAATAATAATAATAATAATAATAAAATAAACCTCTAATAGAATCCTCTTTTGAATGAATTATATGTATGCACTTTTTTTGATGAATTTGCATACATTCTTTTTTCTTTGGAAAAGACTATTCAAATAAATTCAAATTTTTAAACAAGTATAATTTGAAATATATATATATATATATATACACACACACTTCTCGTATTATATAGTTAGTGTTTTAATTTAAGCATGAATGAAAGAAAATAGCTTTGGAAAATAATTTAATATACAATAAAGATAAAAATAATCTAGAGTATTGCATTTGTGAAGGGTGAGATTGTATTTTTATTTAAGAATGATTTTACAAGTTTTTATTAATTGATGATGTGTTTATGTCACATATCATATCATCTATGATTAAAGTCATAAATCTTAAACGTTAATTTATAATTATTTTTTAAAAAAGTAAAAACTAGTAATGGTTTTAGATGTGAGAAGACAGTACTAGGGCCGAGTGAGTTTGAGACAAGATTATCTCTTTCCTGGAGAAACGAATCACCTGCACATGCCTGACACAGTTCCAGCAAATTCGCATTTGAATTCTAGGAAAGGAACATGCGCAATGACCAAAGTGGGACAATGAGACAGATGAGTTCGCATTCGTTTCCATCTGCATAGTTTAAAGGTTGAAACAGATGAGTCCTTTAGAATCGACTTCGTCCCACTGTTGTGGGACAATGAGAGAATGAGATTGGGAGTCGAAAACTTGACATGGAAAAGTGCTAGCTTTAGTCATGAACATGAACCGAATTGAATTCATATTCTATACTTCTATATTTGAAATCGTTTTACAATTAGTACTTCGACAAGAATAAGGTATAGATAAGGATGGGGTACGAAATCATATGACCCTTCTATGATTTTTTCACCCCACAAAAAAATTGTGATCCATAGTTCTATATCATTTTTCTTTCATTCTCCTGTAGCTTTCATATTCTCTTTTTAATTTTTCAATTCATGGCCGGTGAATCTACTTCCTCCGATAAGAAACTTTGGGAAGCCAAAAAAGATCTCCAATTGTGCAAGTCGTGGAGATTTGTTAGCCACAATGCGAAAAAGGGCACCGATCAAAAGAAAGAAGAATTTTGGGATAACGTTCGCAAACACTACATCGACGATTTTCCGGATGTCTACCCTTGAACACCAAGTGCATTGATAAGGAGGTAGAAATCTCTAAGAACGGAATTGTTCCAATGACATTGTGCAATAAGGCAAGCTAAAGCTTGGGTAAAAAGTGGTTCATCTCTTGTTGATAAGGTATGAATATTTTTTATGTATGTTGGGTAAAAATTATTGCATTTATGTCATACATTTTATTAATTATTTACTTAATCGTTAAAAAATTTTGATAAATTTTTCGATAAATATTTACTTAATCGTTAAATTATCTTTTATCTTCATACATTTTATTAATTATTGTTTTATTTATTAATTTGTAGTACAAAAGAATATAAAATATATGGATGGAAGAGATGACAAGGATAAAAAAACGAAACAAAAGAAGGAGTTCAAAGCGCACGATTGCTACGCCATCGTGGAAGGTTTTCAAACCTTCCAAGACATTCCTAGCAACATAGATATGCATGAGTTACCATTAATGGGAGCCGATTGTGAATGGATGGCTTCACAATCAACTCAACATGAAGTTTTGATAAACCTCCTATCAACTTAGCACAATCATCCCAAGATAATGATGAGGTACAATCGAATCTAAATGTGAGGCCTTTTGGAAAAAAGGCATCAAAAGAAGCCGCCCGAAAAGGAAAAAAGACGGCCAAAGATGCGTGTCCCATGACATCCGCTATTGTCACGATTGCAACCAACCGATGAGGGAGAAACAGGATGAGGCATACGCAAGACAATTACAAGAGCAACAACGAGGATATGTGTGCTTGTAAATGGATGTTCGGAATGAGAAATTCAAACTCCAAAATAGGGAAGATCGTATCAAAAAGAGAAATGAAACGATTGTGGATAAAAGTATAAGTACTATGTCGCCGGGACCTAAACAAAAAAGCAAACACCACTAGTGAATATCCTCAAACACCTTTCCTAGGTGGATTCGCACAACCACCTTTTACCCGGTGGATTTGTACAACCACCTTTTCCCGGTGTATTTCCATCATAACCACATTTCTCCGGTGGATATCCACAACCTTTTCTCGGTGGATATCCTCCACAACCTTTTCCCGGTTATTACGTTCCTCAACCTCTTTCGACCGGTGACTTGACCAACTCGGTAAATCTTAGTGACCACTCGAACACAAACTTCTTTTGTGATGAGGATGTCGATAATTGTAGTTAAGAATTTAAATTACTTTATCCTTTTTTTCTAGGGTTGGCCTGTCAATTTAAATATTGGAATAAATAAATTAATTAATTTCAATATGTCATTGTTTAAAATTTATTTATTATCTTTTGTATAATTTCAATACGTTATTCATAATTTTATTAATATATAAATCATTATTCACACTCAAAATACATATTATAAAATTTAATAAACAGTCACTACCGCGTGGCGACCCAGAAACATAAATCGTGGGTCAAAACTGTAGCCCAAAAGCACTGCCACGTGGCGACCCAGGTCTTCCCAACGAAGACCCAGAGGGTGAACTTGCTCTTAAGGGTGGACGAGATTTGGTTCAGATCGGTTTGATGCTCAAACTGAAACCGAACCGTTTTTTTTGGTTTTACAATACTTCAAACTGTAACCAAACCGTTTTTAAATAATTTGGTTACATAATTTTTCGGTGCGGTTCGGTTTCAGTGTGAACCGAGTTATTTATTTTAACAAATAAGAGATGTCTAAATCTTTGCCCAACAATTTATATAAGGCATGAACAAATATTGAATGCATTTTGAGTCCATACAAGTCTACAAATGTCATCAGAATATCAATTAACTAATAAAAACACAATATTTGATAACTTAATAAATCAACATATATCGATTATCATGCAAACACAACAACTTGCAAACTACAAACTTGAACTTAAATGATTTTTTATATATTACAATTCAAGTTCCATCAATGAAAAATTAAAAAAAAAAAGAAAATGTAATTCGGTACGGTTCGGTTTAAATCGGTTGAATTATAACCTCAAACCGTAACCAAACCGCTTTTATACGGTCTGGTACGATGTGACCATAAACGACACCGTTTTAGTTCGGTGCAGTTACCGAATCGTGTTTTTGGTGTGATTCGGGTCAGTAACCGTATTTTCGATGCAAAACGTTGACTTATAATATGTATATTTTTATAAGGCATGATATATTGAAACTTGAGGCAAGTGTGTTTAGGTTGTAGAGTTGTTGAAAAATGTGATGATGATTTGCATGTTTAAGTGCGTCATGAGTTCCAATAAATTAGTAACAATCTAATATGGTCGTACTCACTAGTAAGTAGTAACCAACACACTAACAAAGGGGACTCTTTGTGGGCAAGCTAGAAGTGTCATTCTTGAAAAGGGAGTCGATTTCTTGTGTGGTGGAAGTGGATATATATAATATCGTTTAATTTGTTTTGGTAATATGTTCATACACACTGGTAAGTAGTAACCAACACATTAACAAAGGGGACTCTTTGTGGGCAAGCTAGAAGTGTCATTGTTGAAAGGGGAGTCGATTTCTTGTGTGGAGGAAGTGGATATATATATATATATAATATCGTTTAATTTGTTTTGGTGATTGAACACACAGTAGTCTCTACTTAGTCTACCATATATAATTGCGGCAGAAAATGACACAACTTCCATGTACTCCTACTAGTAGTGACAGCAGTCGCAATGTTGTGTGTGGTGAGAGTTTTAGATTCGTTTCATTGTGACACTTCAAAGATATGAGCATCATCATGAGAAAATAGACTCCGCGCCAACACCATTTATTTACATAATTGATAGCTGCTTTGAACAAGTTTTCTCCAATCATACACTATTTTCGAGCATTTCTTTCTTCATCTTCTTAGTTCTTATCCTTCTTTGCTGTTTCTCATGTCATCATGATGCAATAGTTTGTGTCAACAATAACAAGCTCCTCTTTTTCAGCAGGCTATGAGCTCCCATGTTTCATGTCGTTGCTGGGCTTCGGGCTCTAAATCACAATAGAGCTCATACAATTGCTACAAAATATGTGAAACAACAAACAGAAACAAAATGATATAGGAGAATTACGTATTGTTCAATCGCAATAGACTTATATACAGGATACCTAGCTATTGTACATCTTCTAGTTTCAGGAGACCAATAAGGCAAGGAATCTAATACAATAACAACTGAATTAAAATCCTAACAAATCAAATCAACTTAATATACTTGCACGTAATACTCGAGATATGTTAGAGAATGTATATCAATAACTCCCAACCTGCAAACAAGATGCTTGAACTTTTCTTTGCCAAAAATTTTTGTAAAAACATTTGCCAATTGTTGCGAAGAAATCACAAATCGAGTAATAACTTCACTTTAACGATTTTGTCTGTAATGAAATGACAATTCATTTCAATATGCCGAGTTCTCTCATGAAACAAAAGATTTTTAGCAATGTGCAAAGCAGCTTGATTATCACAATGTAAAATAACATGGCTTGTAACTGGAATATGCAAATCTGCTAATTAATAACATAGCCAAGTAAGCTGACAACAAGTATCTGCCATTGCTCTGTATTCAGCTTCTGCACTTGACAACGATACAGTCTTTTGTCTCTTGGTCCTCCATAAAATTAAAGAATCTCCAAGAAACACACAATAACCACTAGTAGAGCGTGTGTAATAGGACAACCCTCCTAATCAGTCACAGAAGACTTTCAGGTTCAAATAATTATTAGCATGGAGGAGTAAACATTGACCAGGAGATGACTTCAAGTAACGAACAACTCGAAGGGCATCAGTCATATGTTACAAGCGAGGTTCATGCATGAATCGGCTAAGAATATGTACTGAGTATGTGATGTCGAGTCTAGTAATGGTCAAATAAATCAGCCGACCAACTACTCACCGATATGCAACAACATCTTTGAGTAATTCTCATTTGTTTGAAAGCTTGGATTCTTCCATGAGAAACTCAACGGCTTAACACCTAAGTAACCACTATCTTTGGTAATTTCCAAAGCATATTAGCGTTGAGATATGTAAATCCCTTTTTTGGAACGAGATACTTCAATGCCAAGGAAGAACTTTAGATCACCAAGGTCTTTGATTCGAAAAAGAGTACGGAGGAATTGTGCAATAACCCGGAAATTCAAAGATTAATTTCTAATATTGTTTGAAAATTAATTAGTGGAATTGGTGCGTATTTGTACTTTTGAGATGAGTGCCGAAGTGTTCGGAGCCATGGGAAGCTCGGAAACGTTTTAGTTAAGGGTCAAAGGTTGACTTTTGCTACGTCGAGTTTCTCGGAAAACTTCCTTCATGAAAGTTGTAGTACTCGACGATACAAGTTCATGGACATGCGGAAAGTGTAAGTCGGATATTGTATGGAAAAGTTACGGTCAGAGGAAGATTGTGGGTTTTATTATAAATAGGAGAGAGTGTGTTTCCATTTTTGGAAATCGGTCTTCCTCTTTCTCTCTTCTCTTTCCTCTCCCGCGCGCTCTCCTTCAGTGTCAAACTTTTTCAATCGATCTGACCCGAATCTGGTTGACCCGACCCAAACTTTTTGGCCGACTCCGGTGACTTCAGGAGGTGAAACCGGTCTGGTTCGCTTCGTCTCGGAGGGGTCGTCCACCCTGTGGTGGCGACTTGGGTCATTTCAGCCTGGAACTACGCGTCTGAAGACAAACAGTACAACGGTAAAACCCGGTTCCCAACCTGACTCGTTCTCCGGCGTGGACCGACGGCAAGGCTTGAAACAAGCCCAAAAAGGAAGGCCAAGGCATTCTGGGCGGACCTCCGGTGGTGTTGAAGCTTAACACGTTGGCAGGAGCCGCTGAGCTTGGAGGCAGTCTTTCAAGGCAGTTTTGGGTTGCTTCATGTCTGAATTGATCGAAACTCCAGGTATTAAAGTTTTTCCTCTTGCTTTGATCTTCATTTTTCATGTTGGAAGTTTGTTGAAATTCGATGTTTTTCATGGATGAGCGTGACGCCCACGCTCCGCCGTCTGTGGCTGCGAGTGCAGGTGCGTCCGGAAGTTTTGGGTGTTATGTTTTCTTTCTATAGGCTTCCTAGGGTTGTTGTGGTTCCTTGAATGTGGTTTTTGTTTTGGTGGAAGATGGTGAGGTTTAGGGTGGTAGCTTGTGAGGCCCACGCGCAGCCGCTTATGACGGCGTGTCTGAAGTCTTCTAGGGTAGTAAGTTGTCCTAGTAACATGTGCTCGTCAATACGAACGTGTGGATATGTAATTTTCTGATTTCAGTGATCGTTTTGTGTTCGTAGTGTTTTATTGAAGTTTATATACTTTCGGTTTCTACCGAGGGTAAATCCTTTGGGTGTTTCGTTGTAGTTGATGGGTGATGGAGTTTGTTTAAATGATGGATGATTGATTTGGAGGATTTGAGTGTGATGTTCGGTTGGAAATCGAGTCATTATTGCTTTGATATGACACTAAGGTTGATTTTATTTATTTTTAGGTGTTTTATTGATCGATCTAGTGTAGAGGACTTACCGTGTGACGGTAGAAGACGCAGCGAGATTTCAAGGTGAGTAAATCTCACTGTGGTTCTGTGTTGGTTTCATATAATTATTTGAGCATAATTATATTGTTTGTTGCCTATAGAATATTAGGTGAGAATATTCGTGGAAATATGCATATATATATATGGGTTTTACATATATGCGTATGATTATAATGTATCGTCAATATATTACGGAGCGGCATGGTTATATGTTATTTATGCGGTGAGCATTATCTCACCTGGTTCACGAAGGAACCATTATTACTTTTACGTTCATTGTCGTAAAATTATAAAATTGTTTTTCTTGGAAACCAAATTATTAATTTAAAAATATATGGACTTGATCGACTACGGTCTATTGGTAAGTTAAAATGATTTTCATTATAAAACGATTTTAAGTGGTTTTACGATGATGAACTATAAAAATGTGTGATGATGATTTGAGATTACACCATCATCGAGAATGAAGTATTGTTAAACAATATCTAAATGAGAAGGATATGTGTGTCGGCCGTCGTATGTTGACGTTGAAGCCTAATGATCGTGAGATATAAGATCGAGCTAAGTATGGACTGTTAGGGTTGTTGATATTGCTTCATGGTATACGTTTCAGGTGAGATGTTTATGACTCGAAATGCATATCGAAATTTGTGCGGTACTTAAAGTGGAGTAAGTGGTTGTACCGCATGATTTAGTCCGAGGACTTGTGCCTTAGTGTTGAGAGTTGTGTTAGTGTCTTGTGTGTGTGATGTGTTGTTAGGGTCACAGTTGGTGTCAATAGTATGGGTACTTTATGGAGAATGACTAAGTGTTGACGAATCCATAAGTACGAGTCTGTTTGTTAGGGTCACAGGTGGTGACAATAGTTAGTACTTATGGGGAATGACTAAGTGTTGACGAACCCATAAGTATGAGTCATTGTTAAGGTCACAGGTGGTGACAGTAGTTGATACTTATGGGGAATGACTAAGTGTTGACGAACCCATAAGTATGAGTCGTTGTTAGGGTCACATGTGGTGACAGTAGTTGGTACTTATGAGGAATTACTAAGTGTTGACGAACTCATAAGTATGAGTCGTTGTTAAGGTCACAGTTGGTGACAATAGTGTGGGTACTTTATGGGGGAATGACTAAGTGTTGACGATCCCATAAGTACGAGTTTGTTGAGTTGCTTATGAGGAATGACTAAGTGTTGCCGCACTCATAAGTAAGCTTAGGAATTAGGTTTGTTTGATTGTGCTTGTTTTATGTGTTTTCGGGTAATTCCTGAACTATCCCTAATTGCTAGACTTTTCATGTTTGACTTATGATTTTTTTGTGCATTTTTTCTGAACTAATCTTTATGCAGGAAATGTATAATTTTTATCATTATATTAATTTATATATCTATGAATGCTTGTTTCATTTAAATCTTTACCTTTTGTCTTTAAATCTTCTTATTTCCGGAGCTCTCGTGTCTTTGGGGTGCGAGTTCGTGTTTGTCTTTGGATTTACTCATACGAGCTGAAAAACTTATGGAGTTTGTTTGTTTATAACCCGGTGCACCAATCTATGGTTCATGGTTTGATCTTGCAGGTTTTGGAGTGTTAGTGATTTACGGAGTGAATGTTTACGGAGCGATCGTTGGTTTGGTAGTAAGTTTCCTCGGAGCACGACTTTAGTGGGTTATAGATTGTTGGTAAGTTATCATGACAGGACCCACCCCAGGTTAAACCCCTTTAACCCGAAGTAAATCCTGCGGGGACCACCTCAAGGGAACTTCTTACCGAAACCCCCTTGAAATGGCCAACCCTTCCTACTAAACTAACTAAACCGGGTTAGTCAGAGCAGTCTACAGAGATGATTACCCCAAAGAATTTTTAAGCAGCAACGGAATTATCGACTATGCCTCGACTCTCGTACGCGCTCGACCTCCTCTCAAGAACCCTGCATCACTGGGCATTTAAAAACGAAAGGCCCAGGGGAGAAACATTTAAAAACTGTTAGAGTGAGTGGACGAAAATCACATATAAAAACTTCATTTCCTGTAATGTTCTCCCAAAAGTATATCAATTTAAAAATCATTTATGCATGCCCACAATTACTAAATTTCCGCGAGTGCATAATAAGATAAACCAACAAGGAATATGGGAAGAGAAATGTTCACCAAACATAATAAGTCTGACCTCTCAGACTAGGGTCGGAGCTAAGAGCTCTAGTAGCGCCCTCACGCTACGCTATGCTAGCTAGATAAAATAATACGGTCAACCCTTATAATATCAACCTGACCTCTCAGGCTTGTCTGACCTCTCAGACCAGGGTCGGAGCTAAGAGCTCTAGAATATGTGATAACGGTCAACCCTTATAATATCAACCTGACCTCTCAGGCTTGTCTGACCTCTCAGACCAGGGTCGGAGCTAAGAGCTCTGGATAAAGTGGAAATGGTCAACCCTCATAGTGCACTACGTAATTTGCCTGACCTCTCAGGCTAGGGTCGGAGCTAAGAGCTCTAGTAGCGCCCTCACGCTACTCTAGCTAGCATAATCATTGGTCAACCCTTAAAATATAATTCACAACAATACTTTAATCAAATTCTCTTCCCAAAATAAATAAGTAAACAATTCCTTGACATATATGCATAGACCCAATCTCCAACGAAGTCTCGGGTTCAATTCCATTCGTAGGACGGCCCTCACCGTCTATAACCATTTTCGGAAGAAATAGAAAATCGAGTAATAACGTAAATACGTTCAAGAACCCGAGAGATATATAATTCTCGAAAACAATCATAAACATCATGCAATTAACTCAATAATTAAGGCATGCATTTATTTAAAATAATATGTCCACTCACAGTACTATTGCGACCTTCCCGCTCGGAAAGCTCCTCGAGCGAAACTCTCGAACTACCCGCGTAGTCGAGCCCGTCTCACGTTCAATCAGAGACTGTACAAACAAACCACTATATTAGTCATTTCATCGTTGACTTGGTCTTTTCCTAGTTTGACCAGGAAATTCTATTTGACCACGTGTTGACCAAGTTCCTTTCTTTTAACAACTTTTCAACAATTAAATTTATTTCCCAATTACCGACCCGACATTTTTCCAGGACTTCCAGTTATCATTTATTTCCGATAACCATAACACTTTACCGACTTAACCAACAACTCAGCTTATACTCAAGTCCAACCTTATTATATCCTATGTCGGACGACAATTACCGGGGTAACCCTAATTACCGTTCATTCCAATTTCTTTACCAAAGCTATCCAATCCCTTTCCAAACATACATTTTACCCCAAGTGAAACCACTTTTACCACAGCAGTAAATAATTAACATTTATACAAAAATCATGGGTAAAATGACCAAAATACCCCTTTCACTGTGCAAACACAGTCGCCGCCCGGCAAGCCTCCGACCGACGATCTCCGGCCATCAATAGCTCCGCCTCCTCTTCCACAACAACTTCCCTAACCACAACACAACTCGAATCAAAGCCTTACTAACTTAAATCAACCTTGAACAGTAACATTCCCAAAAATCCCTACCCGAAGCTTGATCTCCTTACCCGGTCTGTTATGGGCTGTTTCCTTGCAGATGAAGCTTCCAGGGAGGGCGGCGGTCCTTCCCTTACCCACCAAACTTGGCGCGTACGGCGGAGGAGGCTGACCCAGGTAAGCAGTCACTGTTGCAGTCACTGTGCAAGCTTTTCTCTCCCTCTCCAGCGCTCCTCTGCCACGGTTAGCCGCCCAGATCGACGGCGGAGGTGGAGGCGAGTCGACCGGGACCGGTGGCGCGTCAAACGGTGGCCGGTGGAGGGAGAACAGCGGCGCGCACAGTGAGGGAGGAAGAGGGTGTCGAGCGCCAGGAGGGAGAAGAAGAAAAGAAGAAAAGGAAAGAAATAAAGGAAAGAGGGGGGAAAAACCGAAGGAAAAGAAGGAAGGAAAAGGAAAGGAGAGAAAAATGGGAAGTTTCCCGAAACGGAAACCTTTCCAATCCCTTTAACATTTTTCTTCCTTCTTCAAAATAGGAAGTCGTCAACCCGAATAAAATCCTCCGAAATTTTCTAATTATCTTCTCAAAATCTACCCTCTGAGAATTTAATTACCGACACTTTTTCAAAATAGGTACGGTAATTTCTAATAGTAAACGGAGAAGGTTACTTTTATTAACTTCAAAAGATTCGGGGCGTGACAATTCTCCCCACCTTATAAAAATTTCGTCCTCGAAATTTTCATACTCAAAGTCCAATACAGTGGGGGATAGTACCACCCAAAATAATAACATTGTTCTCCAATATCCACTTCCTTCTGAGAACTCTTCTGAGACGCCTCATGAAAAGCATTGTCAAAACCTAAACACCTGCTCTTTACGATCAACATCCTTACTGTTCCTCCTTGAAAGCCAATTTCCAGTACCAACCAGAAGTCTATTGACATAGGATGTAAGGTAGTAAACTTATTTACGTAACATGGACATACGTGACACTAGGTATCCATTAACTCTAAGGATACCCAACATATTCCTCAAACTCATGTATCCTTGTCACGTGTCACATCTAGCCAACGTAGCACTCCTTCCTACGTGGATGATAACCTCCGCTACTTCCCCATTTTCTGACACCCGACCACTTTTCTCGGGTCAAAACTAAACCGTCTGAAGTCCTACCATGGATCACATGATTTTCTCTTGAATCATTGATCAACTGAATCACCGAATTCTTACTGTACTTCATCTCATTTATGAGGTGGAATACGACACTGCCTATACTGATCCACCATCTGTATTCCTCGCGGAAATCACTATTGTTTTTCACCAAAAGATGATAAATTCTGTCACACGCTGAAACATCATTTGGCAACAATTCCCTGTTGCCTAAACCGGATTATAACCATATCCTTGAAAATCCAATAATCGTCCTTACCAACCGCATGTGACGTCGTCACAATACCGCTATCAATCATTCTGATTCCAATAACCACTCGCTTGTCGTGAGTATAAATTCTTCAAGAATACTCGTATTCTTTCGTTGAACTTAGATATCACCTCCCACATTCCCTATGCAGGAAATGATTACCACGCCTGAGGAGTAGGGTCCGATGTCATTAATGGATTTAAATCCTCCGATATCATTATACGACGTGGGGTCAACACCCATGACAACATGCCCACGAGGAAACTATGACGACTTGTGTCACACAAACTATCACCTCATTTAAACCAAGGCCCCCTGTTCTGGTTTACGCTTCCTAGAAACCATGCTGTCAAGTTGTCCTGTTGTAGAGTAATTGCCTTCCCTTACTCTATCATTCCTCAAACCACTTGCACACACAGGACATGAGTTGCCATGACCTTTAGCGTATTCCCAAAATCATAGCCTTTAAATCAGGGAGATACAAGTCTCCAGACATCGAGATCCCACAATACTTACTCCTCGCATGAAGACAAATTGTCAGGCTACACACTGCTCACGTAACTATTTTGACAACACAAATCCGGGTTTTTTTTTTTTTTTTTTTAAGCCAAACATAAAATCGCTTGCTCAATTATCACCTCGTGGAACTACAACATACTTTACCTCGGTAATACCTCACCGTACTACTCGTCGGTGAGGTACCACTGACCTCCCCATCTCTTACTTTAACCTGGAATGACGCATAGTGCAGAACTTGCACTTCAACCATAACTGTGCGTCTATTAAACAATATCTGCATCACAATCTGGGATAAACTTACCATTAAATGACTCCCAGAGCCTTACCCGCTCAACATGGTTATTCCATTCCCAGATGCCTCCATTACCACTTCGTCCCTATTAACTGACAACTTGGGCATTTAACCAGATCGGACATCTACATAAAATTCAGTGCCACTGGTGCACACCCAAAGGAACCCTTGATCAAGCATCGGGAAATTAATTCCGCCCGAACTTAGCCATATTGATCACCGAGCATCCAGTTATCAAGGCATAATTTAACAAATGTCATCACCGCACTGGGTGAGTGAACATCACAGTGTCCACTCGTACAACTAGACAGTTTCTAACACACCTGTCCCCCACGCTCTACAAGTACACCATCCACCGCAACCTCTATTCGGAAAGATTCAAAATTCTCCATCGCTTACCACTCTAGATCTTAAATCACAAGATCCACTGCCCCACGTTAACATCCTCTCAGATCGTAACTTAATCTGAACGTGGCTTAGTCACTCCACGGTTTCCGATGGAGTGTTGCACAACTTAGCAACATACTTTACTACTCTTGTAACAATTTGGTTTCCAAAACCTTGACTCGTAACACCTTTGAGTCATCAAAGAAACTCTTTCCTCAGTTTCACTGCATTTCATACTCACCGAAATGTTGACAATTTCGCAAGTCACCTCCAATGATCTTTCTTGCTACCACTTTACACTCGTGGCGCCAAGAACTGTCGTTAGGTCAATAATTCCTAACAAGTAGGGTCACTACTCAAATGACCAATGACCATAGCAATGCCAACAGTAGTTTAATCCTCTCAGGATTTCATTATGTACACCAAAATTCAATTTCCCAGACCAAATTGAGAATATTTCCTGTCTCTGCAGTGGATGTAACTTATGAACTCCAAACACGTCTAAGTACACCTTTGATTACAATATTTGATTAGTCCACAGCCAGTGGGTGCACAAATTCCCATGTCATCAAGCTCAGTTAATCGTCCTCACAGAAACCAAGTGTCATAACAGATGACTTGGGTTGCAGGTTCAAGCTTAGCCATCTACTAACATTCTCACTCATATTCAAAGATTCAGTAGACCTTGCCCCACTGCTGTCACTTCACCTTTTCCGTGCATTTAACTCAGCAGGCAATCAACCACTTACTGACCACATAAAATAATCTCGCTAACCATCATAAGGGTCGGAACGACTATGAATGACCCACCTCCGACATATACCTAAATGGTTAGGCCATCTACTGGACGTTTGCACAGAAACTTCTACCCGAATGTCCTTAATCTCCGTTCTCAATAAATGGAACTCTTATGACACATTCTTAAAATGATGTCATCACCAGCCTTAGTCACTTATCTGGTGTCATTTTGACCACACACAACTGCACACAATAATTATGCCTTCCAGCATGTGCTACCCAAATTTCAACTTTACCACTTCCCTACACAGGTGGGTACACGTGCTCATGTGGGATATACCCATGTACATCTTCAGCCGTCAAACAGTGCCGTTTGCACAACTACCGGTTCCTACACCACAATAATACCAAGTCCATCAAGGCTCGTACACTATCTCTGGTACCCCGAGCACCCTTGGCCCATGACCCGGTGGCCTGTTGCCACTTCCAACATGTTTCTTTAAATTCCGAAACCAATTACCTTTAATTAACACTAGTAACGCTTCCTCGATCTGAAAATCGAACTCTAACACAGCCAACCTGGAGACTCCTCCACAGGTGTACTAATTAAAACACTTTGACCGCAGGTGAATAACTCACCTTATGATTCATAGGAGCCCCAAGATCTGGTGACACGATTTAATTTCTGCCTCCATGATAAATGGTCCAATGATCATTGTCACCAACCATTCAAATCACGCTTGGACTCACTAACGATTCGAATATTTCTAGTACCCCAAACATGGGTGGCTGGAGCTAAGAAGATCTAGTCGTAGCTGACGACAACAATGTCAGCACCAAAGGTGACCCAAACCATCAGTTTCAGTGGTTGTCCCACAAACATCAAGTGACCAAAACAGCCTTTAGTTCCTTAACATTTTCCAGTAGTGTCACATCAAGGACTCGTCACCAGAAACAAGTCCATTGATCCCAAAATGTCTACACTCAACTTTCTTGAGTCATTCCACTTTCATATGTCCGTTGGTTTCTCCAAAACCACACTAATGACGAACCTCAACAAAATCGTGGCAATCGTCAAATCTTATTATTCATCCTCTCAGAATAATCGCGCTAGGCGACTTCAGCTCCTTTTTCCATCACAGGATGCAACATCTTTCAGTAACTCGTACGACTCTTCACTGCTAAGAGCCTCATAACACGAACACCAAAGCCTTGTCTTAGGCTTCTACAGCATCCCTGTCAACAACCATGACAGCCTTCCAGGTGTGAATTACTGTTTCACCACCGAATACTTACACATAATGCTCAAACGTTAAACGTGAGTTTCCAGCTCGATCCCCAACTCAAATCTCAATAAATCCTTGGGGAACTCATAAACATAAATACGTAACGAGCTTACCTTGTTCCTTACAAGAACTCTCTGTGAGGTCGCGCGTACGGAGGCATAGTCTTGAAGATTCGATCGTTTATAGGACCACTCGGTCCATATCTCAATCAGGAAGTACTAACTCATATCCTCAATAAACACTAAGCATCCAAAGCATAAAATGCCGATGGATCCGCCGCGGTCGGACCATCACTCTATAGACACTAAGTGATACTAAGTACATGAGGTAGTAACAGGAAACGATAACCTAATGCTCTGATACCATTGACAGGACCCACCCCAGGTTAAACCCCTTTAACCCGAAGTAAATCCTGCGGGGACCACCTCAAGGGAACTTCTTACCGAAACCCCCTTGAAATGGCCAACCCTTCCTACTAAACTAACTAAACCGGGTTAGTCAGAGCAGTCTACAGAGATGATTACCCCAAAGAATTTTTAAGCAGCAACGGAATTATCGACTATGCCTCGACTCTCGTACGCGCTCGACCTCCTCTCAAGAACCCTGCATCACTGGGCATTTAAAAACGAAAGGCCCAGGGGAGAAACATTTAAAAACTGTTAGAGTGAGTGGACGAAAATCACATATAAAAACTTCATTTCCTGTAATGTTCTCCCAAAAGTATATCAATTTAAAAATCATTTATGCATGCCCACAATTACTAAATTTCCGCGAGTGCATAATAAGATAAACCAACAAGGAATATGGGAAGAGAAATGTTCACCAAACATAATAAGTCTGACCTCTCAGACTAGGGTCGGAGCTAAGAGCTCTAGTAGCGCCCTCACGCTACGCTATGCTAGCTAGATAAAATAATACGGTCAACCCTTATAATATCAACCTGACCTCTCAGGCTTGTCTGACCTCTCAGACCAGGGTCGGAGCTAAGAGCTCTAGAATATGTGATAACGGTCAACCCTTATAATATCAACCTGACCTCTCAGGCTTGTCTGACCTCTCAGACCAGGGTCGGAGCTAAGAGCTCTGGATAAAGTGGAAATGGTCAACCCTCATAGTGCACTACGTAATTTGCCTGACCTCTCAGGCTAGGGTCGGAGCTAAGAGCTCTAGTAGCGCCCTCACGCTACTCTAGCTAGCATAATCATTGGTCAACCCTTAAAATATAATTCACAACAATACTTTAATCAAATTCTCTTCCCAAAATAAATAAGTAAACAATTCCTTGACATATATGCATAGACCCAATCTCCAACGAAGTCTCGGGTTCAATTCCATTCGTAGGACGGCCCTCACCGTCTATAACCATTTTCGGAAGAAATAGAAAATCGAGTAATAACGTAAATACGTTCAAGAACCCGAGAGATATATAATTCTCGAAAACAATCATAAACATCATGCAATTAACTCAATAATTAAGGCATGCATTTATTTAAAATAATATGTCCACTCACAGTACTATTGCGACCTTCCCGCTCGGAAAGCTCCTCGAGCGAAACTCTCGAACTACCCGCGTAGTCGAGCCCGTCTCACGTTCAATCAGAGACTGTACAAACAAACCACTATATTAGTCATTTCATCGTTGACTTGGTCTTTTCCTAGTTTGACCAGGAAATTCTATTTGACCACGTGTTGACCAAGTTCCTTTCTTTTAACAACTTTTCAACAATTAAATTTATTTCCCAATTACCGACCCGACATTTTTCCAGGACTTCCAGTTATCATTTATTTCCGATAACCATAACACTTTACCGACTTAACCAACAACTCAGCTTATACTCAAGTCCAACCTTATTATATCCTATGTCGGACGACAATTACCGGGGTAACCCTAATTACCGTTCATTCCAATTTCTTTACCAAAGCTATCCAATCCCTTTCCAAACATACATTTTACCCCAAGTGAAACCACTTTTACCACAGCAGTAAATAATTAACATTTATACAAAAATCATGGGTAAAATGACCAAAATACCCCTTTCACTGTGCAAACACAGTCGCCGCCCGGCAAGCCTCCGACCGACGATCTCCGGCCATCAATAGCTCCGCCTCCTCTTCCACAACAACTTCCCTAACCACAACACAACTCGAATCAAAGCCTTACTAACTTAAATCAACCTTGAACAGTAACATTCCCAAAAATCCCTACCCGAAGCTTGATCTCCTTACCCGGTCTGTTATGGGCTGTTTCCTTGCAGATGAAGCTTCCAGGGAGGGCGGCGGTCCTTCCCTTACCCACCAAACTTGGCGCGTACGGCGGAGGAGGCTGACCCAGGTAAGCAGTCACTGTTGCAGTCACTGTGCAAGCTTTTCTCTCCCTCTCCAGCGCTCCTCTGCCACGGTTAGCCGCCCAGATCGACGGCGGAGGTGGAGGCGAGTCGACCGGGACCGGTGGCGCGTCAAACGGTGGCCGGTGGAGGGAGAACAGCGGCGCGCACAGTGAGGGAGGAAGAGGGTGTCGAGCGCCAGGAGGGAGAAGAAGAAAAGAAGAAAAGGAAAGAAATAAAGGAAAGAGGGGGGAAAAACCGAAGGAAAAGAAGGAAGGAAAAGGAAAGGAGAGAAAAATGGGAAGTTTCCCGAAACGGAAACCTTTCCAATCCCTTTAACATTTTTCTTCCTTCTTCAAAATAGGAAGTCGTCAACCCGAATAAAATCCTCCGAAATTTTCTAATTATCTTCTCAAAATCTACCCTCTGAGAATTTAATTACCGACACTTTTTCAAAATAGGTACGGTAATTTCTAATAGTAAACGGAGAAGGTTACTTTTATTAACTTCAAAAGATTCGGGGCGTGACATATCATGTCTCCATATTCAGGTCGTTTCGGGATTTTTGGTATCCTAAAATTCAGGTCGTGACAAATTGCTTCATATCATTAATAAACTCCATATTGTTTCCTGTTATTAGAATTTCATCCACATAGATTAACAAAACAGTGTGAGAAGTACCATGCTTTCGGAAAAATAAGGATTAGTCAGCTTTAGACTGAGAGAAACCAGCAGTAAAAATAGCCTCTGTGAACTTAGAAAACCATTGACGAGATACCAGTTTTAATCTGTACAATGACTTGTGAAGGCGACACACAAGGTACTCTGTCGTCAAAGACTATAAGGAGGGAACATATAAATTTCCTCCAATAAATCACCATTTAGGAAAACATTATTAACATCTAATTGATGTAAAGATCAATTTAGACTAGCAGCAACAACAAGAAGGCATATGACAGTTATCATTTTTGCACTAGGTGAAAACGTATCGTGATAATCAATACCTGCAGTTTGAGTGAAGCCCCGAGCAATAAGTTGGGACTTATATCGCTCCACTGAACCATCAACCTTGCGCTTGATTCGATAGACCCATTTACAACTGATTGGCCACTTTCCAGGAGGTAAAGGAACTAGACTTCATGTCTGATTATCAACAAGAGCTTGAAGCTCAGAATTCATAACTTCACGCCACTTGGGATCAGATGCAGTAATTTCTAAGATGTCGTTCCTCAACCAGATTGATATTAGCAACATATGTGAGGTGTGTAGGAGAATATCGATCATAAGACAAATAATTACAGAGAGGATACCTCGTACCTAGTGGAGGACTTGGTGAGGCAGATGAATGATGGTGTGGAGGCATAATCACATGCGAGCAGACGTAGTCACGAAGACGTAAATTGGGCACTCTTAGGCCCTGAGACCGTCAAAGTGTAGGAACATATTCAACATGAACGAGATGAATTGCTAAATTGGAATTAGGAAGAGGATGATTTGGAATTGGAGGGTCGATAGGCTGTTGCTGGAAAATCACAAGTTCAACGTCATCGACGCCGTTACCGTGATGGGCGTCGCTGTCGTGATGTTCATTGCTTCCGTGATGGCCATTGCTGCCGAGATTGACGTCGTTGTTGGGATCACCAGCAATTGCTGGTGAAGCAGAAGGAACAACTATGTTGGTTGAATTAGATTTGAAGACGACGACTGGAGGGGAACCGTAGGTTACATCATTGTAGCAGTTAAGGGGACCGTCGTTGTGAAGAGCGTCGTCGCCGTGATGGTCATAATCGGCGGACGGGGCTGATGGTGAAGTTAAGAGATCAAGACTGTTGAAAATAGGTTGACAATGTATTGAAAGTGATTTGGACATACTGAAGGGATCATCAGATGGAAGAGGAATAGGCTGGGCCAAAGAAACTATTTTTGTTGGGTTAGTGTTTTCTTATGCTGAATAATGAAAGGTTGTGCTAAATAATGAAAGGTATCTTCAAGAAAAACAACATCACGATTGGTGAAATTTTTTTTGTTTCAATATTGTAAAGCTTGTAAGCCTTTTGACCCATAGGATAACCAGTGAAAATACATTTATTAACACGATAAGCAAACTTCAAAGAAGGATGGACTGATTTCACAAACGCAACACAACCAAAAACACTCATATGAGTGTAATCAGGAAGTTTATTGTAAAGAATTTCGAATGGGTTTTTTTGTTGAGTAGTAAAGTGGGAAGACGATTAATGGTATAGACGACAGTGATGACATATTCTCCCCAAAAAGAAATAGGCAGATGAGATTGAAAACAGAGAGAACGCGCAGTTTCAAGAATATGTCTGTGTTTTCACTCGACAACACCATTTTGTTGGGATGTATAGACACAAGAATGTTGAAAAATCACTCATTCTTCGAGATTTTTTTTGTAAAAAAAGGAACTTAGCACCATTATCAGAACGAAACTGTTGGAGTTTAATGTTAAATTGGGTAGCAACATAATTAAAAAAATTGATGAAGTAAGGTTTGTGTTTCACTTTTGTGACGCATTAAAAACACCCATGTAAAAACGGGAAAAATTATCAACGATGGTTAAAAAATAATGAGAATGAGTTTTATAACGACCCTAAATATCACAATGAATAAGGAAAAACACTTTGAAGTTGAAATTGAGCTAGGAAAAAAAGGTTGATGAGTTTGTTTCGCCAGGGGACAAACGTCATATTTATGACCAGAATCAAAAGAAAAATTAAGCTTACTATTGGCTAGATATTACAGATGAGTGGGAGAGGGGTGTCTAAGTCTATGATGCCAAAGACCAGAAGACATAATGAGATTGTAAGAAAAATGGGTAGAAGGAGAAGTTGAAGTCAACGCCACAAGATAATAAAGGTCTTCACGTCGCTTTCTCAAACCAATCATTGTCCTTGTTGCCAAGTCTTGTGAAATACACCAAGACGGAAAAAAGTCACGGAACAATATAAGTTATCAATTGTTTTGCCAACAGACATAAGACCAACTTTAAAAACCGGCACACAAAGAACATTATTGAGTCAAAATGAATCATTGAATCGAACTGAACCAGTCACTGTAATTTTGTCTGTAGCTTCACTTGGTAAAGAAACAGGTTCCAAAGTAGTATTCTCTTCAACATTCATCAATAAATTAGAAAAAGAAGTGATATGATGGATTGCTCCGCTGTTAATAATTCAAAAATTTGGAGTAACTGATAACAAATTCGATGAAGAATGTGGCGAACTTGCTTGAAAAAAAAACCACCATTTCTTTTGACTAGTGCCATAAGTTGTAGGCATTGTTCAACAGTTAGATGAGGAGCAATTGTTTGGAGCTTCTGAATGATAGAATGAATTGGAATCATGATAAACAAAGGAAAATGTGAAAGCTTCTCAAAGTAACACCAGCGCTGGGTGAAAAAAATTTGATAATCTAAGTCGAAGAACCTGATGCTATGACACCATATAGAAACAAAATGATATAGCAGAATTTTGTATTCAATCGCAATAGACTTATATATAGGATACCTAGCTACTGTACATCTCCTGGTTTTCCAAGTCAAGAGACCAGCAAGGCAAAAAATCCAATACAATACAACTTAATCAAAAACAAATCAAATCTACTTAATATACTTGTATGTCAAGACAATTCTGACTTAATACTCCGGATATACTTTCCAACATGCTAACGTACTGTGAGTTGAAATTTGTGTCAATCTTTTAGCGACTATACGTCACTCAGAGATCGAAACTATTCATTTTTCATGTACTACTGCATGATCATTCCTGCACACAAAACAAACAAACAAAAAAACATTTTTTTTAAAAGTTATAAATTTAAAATGAAAATTACATTGATTACTATGCATGCATGATGTTATATATTGATGTAGCAAGTTCACCATTTTCTAGAGTATTAGGGTTTATGGGGGAGAGTAGAATTCCTTAGAAATTAAAGTGTATGACAAACAAAATGCATGTATTACGTATGCAATATGGCTAAGTCTGTTTGGTCATAATTAATATGTACAAGCTTAAGATGCATGCAAAATTACTACATAAAAGATCGATAATCCCTGCATCAATGAGTTAGTTAAAAATGGAGGAGCTACGTACATTCCCTGTAACTCCGCTGCGGCACCTTCTTAAACGTAGCCCGCATCAGATCAAAGTACAACGGAAACTGTGCTATTGCGAAAATCGACACCGGCAAACACGATATTGCATAAACCGGAAACGCCGCGTACTTGAGTTTGTCTTTGAGCACGAAGAAGTGTCCGGCACAAAACGATACCAGCATGGAAGAGATGGACAGAAACAGCGACGTCAGGCCGAACAGGAGCTTCCTCGGCAGGTCCTTCCCGAAGTCCCTCTCCTGATACCGTGACGTCAGAATGGCCAGGAACATCACCATTGACGTCACGGAGAAGCAAAGGGCCACGAGGGAGGCGATGGCGAAGACGTCGAAAGCTGGCTGGTTTTCGAGGGTGGGCCTGCCGTTGCTCGAGTCGGTGCCGCCTGGAACTGTGGTGGCGGTGGCGAAGGCGACGGTGGCGACGAGAGCAGCCACGACGGAGCAGGACCGTGAGGTGGTGACCAGCCATTTCCCGCCGTCTTTGACGATTTGTGTGTGGGTTTCGGTGAAGATTTCCCTTGGGGTTTTGCCTTCCTTGTTGTGTCGGACGAAGAAGTGAAACGGCATTGAGGTCTTCACAAACTGTACACCAAGAAGTAAGACTTCAGTACTCAATAGTCAATAATAGCGTGTACTAATTTGAAATAAAAAAAATACCATGGTATCAACTTGGTCGAATGACTATTCGAAGCGTATTCGATGAGTTACTGATTAAAAAATTTATTGTTAATTATTGTTAGATCTAAATTTAAAAGGTAGAGAGTATTATTTTAAAGTTGAGTTGTTTTGTTCTTCATTCTTAGATTTAGATTTAATGGTGATTGACCATCAATTTCTTGATTACTAACTGATCAGGTGAGCATCATTATGACTATTCATCTCATTTTATAACGATGATTCCAATTCGAAATCAAGTCATGTCGGTCTATCTATGCAGGCATATGAAGAAAATATTACCTCTCGATCATAATAATATATAGCTATTTGAACAATGCACACATAAGGGAAATTTTACCTCTTCATCAAATCCATAGGCTACTTGAAAGTTCAACAGCAATATTAGAATTAATTACAAAACATTGTCCGAACTATAATGTTATTTTTATTTTCATACCTGACTATCAAAAACTTATATTTTTATATCATAAGTTTCATTTCGTTAGCATTTTGATACCCTTACCACTAACATTATTAAAATTTATAATACTTGAGGATGTTTATGTCAATTCTCAATATCTTTGTAATTGAAATAAAATATTATACATTAAAATTTTTATTAAAATTAAATATTTTTCATTGCTATTGTTCAAACTCGAAAACACCATTTATTCACCGAAATTAATGGTTTTTTTACAAGTATCCATATTAATTTTCATATTTATCTGATGTTTTATATTTAATAAACTTTTGATTAAATATACCAATTTTATATAAAATTTAATAAATTTTTCATGGATATTTGATTTTTCTTAATATATCTATCGAGATTTTCTTTTTTTCGAACAACCTATATTTCCATAAATGTCAATATTTTGGTCATTGATTATGATTGGTTATTTTTTAGGGGCTTGTGATTTATATAATTATAATGAATTCAGTTGTAATATAATTTTTTACCATGTAACTCCAAAAATATATATACATATAGAAGTTCTACTGACTTTTATACTATTGTTGCAAAAACAAATTTCATTTTCGAGTTTTTTTAATATTTTGTTAAAAGTAAATTGTTCTTGTTCAATTTGTATTTGATAACCTAAAAAAATAAATTATTTTGTTAAAGTAAATTTAAAAAATGATACAGTTGATGAAATGACAAAAATGTCCTTAAAATTTAACTGTGTTAGTGGTTAATGTATCAAAATGCTAACGGAATGAAACTTATGGTATGAAAAAGTAAGTTTTTGATATTTGGTAATGAAAATGAAATTAATATCATTGCTCGAGTGATGTTTTGCAATTAATCCATAATATTATTAGATTAGTAATTGTTTGAGCCCAATTAATATTGGGTCTGAAATTAATTAATTTCGGATAACATTTGGGTCAATACCCGTGACCCAATATAAAAGCTTTTCAGTCTCGGCCCAGGAAGGTAAGTGAGGCGAAGTCCGAGCGTGAAAGTCGCCTCGCATGCGTGTACAAGACTCTAGGAATCCAAGTCAGTGCGGAAAATTGATAGGTTCCAATAATTACTAGGGCAACACTAGTGACCTAGGCGAAGCCGGTTGTAATTGGGACTGCGCGCATCATCTCAGTTATTTCTTTGCCAAGTAAAACGGCTCCTTATGCAATCACGGTATTAAGAACCTACTTAGATTGAACAAGGTCTGCATCCTTATCAATTATAATTCGAGACAATATATATAGAGGGCTCGGGGATTAGATCGGACACACAATCATTCAATCAACAAAATTTTTTACAAACAAACAGCTCTACAGCTACAACCTTGACTCAATCGAACCCGATGCTAAAGCATCTCGCCTTAGCACTCGGCAAATCGGTTCTCCGAAACCATCCTCAGCGCCACGACTCTCATCTCTCCGGAGACGTCCCGCCCCGATTACCTGTGAAAGCTCTGCTCGTCTAACACAAATATCGATTAGAAAAAGTAGAAGACTGCTCGTAAATTATTTCTCCAAAGTGACGCATGTAACCTATAGCCTTCTGAAGCGAAACCACACTACCAGAACAACTACTTTTGCCGACGAAATTTTTTCGTCGGCAAAACCGTAATTTTGTCGGCTAAAGTTTTAGCCGACGACACTTCGTTGGCTAAGAAGTCGTCGGGAAAAAGCCATCGGTCAAAACTTTAGCCGACGAAATTACTGTTCATCGTCGGCTAAAGTCATTTATTTAGCCGACGAATAAATTTTTCGTCGCTTAATTTCTGGACTTTAGCTGACGAATTTTTAGACCTTAGCCGACAAAATTTTATTAAATTTCGTCGGCTATAGCTATTATTTTTATTTTTTATTTTTTTATTTTTTTATTTAACTTTAGCCAACTAATTTTAATAAAATTCGTCGGCTATAGTTATTTTTTTTTAACTTTAGCCGAAAAATTTTATTAAATTTCGTCGGCTATAGTTATTTTATTTTATTTTTAATTTTTTATTTCTTGTATTTTTGATTAAATTATTTTTGCTTCTTTTTCGTTATTTTTGATTAAAATATTTTTACTTCTTTTTCGTTTTCTTGTATCTTTTATTTTGGTGGTGGAGGAGGAGAAGAGAAGGATGATACGAGGAGGAGAAGGCTAGGAGAGGGAGAGGAGAAGGAGTTAGAGGAGGAGAAGGATTTAGAGAAGGAGGAGGAAGGAGGAGGAGAAGAAGTAAAATGAAAGATATAGAAAATTTTGAACTTTAGTCGACGAAATACTCTAATTTCGTCAGCTAAAGTTCAAAATTTTAGTCGGACAAATTTAAAAAAATTTAAAATCCCCGCCAAAAATTTTGAATTAACTTTATCTGACGAATTTTAATAAATTTCATCGGCTATAGTTATTTATTTATTTATTTAACTTTAGCCGACGAAATTAGGGCAATTCGTCGGGTATAGTTATTTATTTATTTATTTAACTTTAGCCGACGAATTACTCTAATTTCGTCGGCTATAGTTATTTATTTTATTTATTTAACTTTAGCCGACGAATTATCCTAATTTCGTTGGCTAAAAAAACCTAAACTGTAAACCCTATACGTAGAAGCTTCAAACGAAAAAAAGTCGTAAAATAAGATATGACCGGAATGGTGAAATACGTTTATAGTTGAAAAATCACATAATTTCGGTAAAGTCTTGATGCCGATAGTTGTGGTTAACGTAATTTTCCATTCTTTCTCCCTAGCGAAAGCCCTATCTCTGGTGGATATTTTTCATAAAATTTTTATACCACTGGTTGTATCTCATCGATTTGAAACTATTTTCAGTTGAAGGTCCGGACAAAATACGTAATTTAGATAGTCAAATGACCGTTTCCGTGTGTTATGGGGTTTGACTTACGGGATTGACCGTAAGGATTGAGCCCTTAACGTTCTCGGATTAAGTTGAATTTTTTTCTATAGACATATTTCGACATAATGATCATATCAGACGGTCGGAATTTTGTTTCTCAACTTTGATCATCGGAATTACAACATGCCTACATAGAAACTTCCTACTAATGTTGTATAACTTGTTTACTAAGCTTTAAGTAAATGTTCCGTTTCTAAAACAAACTCTACATAGAAACTTCAAATGCAAAAAAAAATCGTGATATAAGATATGACCGGAATGGTGAAATACATCTACGGTTGAAAAATCACGTAATTCTGGTAAAGTCTCGGTGCGGATAGTTGCGGTCAATACAATTTAGGGGTTTGACTTACAGGATTGACCGTCCTGATGAAGTCCTTAAATTTATCGGATAAAGTTGAACTTTTTACCATAGACATATTTCAACACATTTTTGATATCTGACGGTCGTATTTTTGTTTGGAAATTTTGATGACCGGAATCACAACATGCCTACTATTTACGATTATTTATCTATATGGGGAGCCCTATCATCGAGGGGTAAATGTCTCAAAATTTTTAGATGGACAGTTAAGTCTCATTATGTTGAGTGTTTGTTGTGATGAAGGTTCGACCAAAATACCTCATATAGGTGTAGATATGAGCATTTTCGTGTGTTAAGTGTTTAGAAAAACTTCATTTTGAAGTCTTAAACGAACTTGGATGAAAAAAAAGCCCATATGTACGTCATGGCATTAGCGATGAGTTTGACTCGTATGTCCGTTCTGCTTTCAGATTGGTATCACAATAGTCAATCGGACACCGAAATATCCGTAGTGCAATTTTGTAACTAAAAGGTACTTTAGCCGACGAAATACCCTAATTTCGTCGGCTAAACTTTTCAAATTTCGTCGGCTAAAGTTCACAGACTATAGCCGACGAAAAAAAATTTCGTCGGCTAAAATTTCACTATAGCCGACGAAAATTTAACTTAGCCGACGAAAAATTATTTTGTCAGCCTGTTTTTGGATATTTCGTCGGCTAAAGTCTTTTTTTTTATAGTGTCAGGTGGTGCACAACCCTTTTACTTTCCATATCCGTGTGGTGGCACGCCCGCAAACCATTTACTTTTTCTGTAATTTACTTTTTCATAATTTAAATTTCAGTATTTGTACTACTGTCCAACCAGCTGGTAGCGAGGCCAAATCAGTAATCTCATATTACTGAATGAGCATTTGGTGGCATTTTATTTGTTCAAGTCTCATATCAAAATTCATTTATTTCGATCAAGCTAAGTAAAATTTTGAAATCGCCGAATATGAAGACTATGAAAGATTAATTAGTTTGAATTCTTGTTACCTCAAACCACTTGATTTCCCATTGCATTTGCAAGGTAGCACCAGGAATTAGCCAAGGCTTATATTCTCCCAGCCTTGCTGCAAGGTGTAATGCACTATTGCCATCTTTATCCACTTTGAGGAAAACGCTATCTTTCACGATCTTTCTCTCTCTCAAGAGCCGGTAAACATGGGGTTGCCTGTTCTCCACAGCCAACAGAACTATATTCTTTTTCTGTTCGTTAAGGTCATGGATGGCCACTGGATAAAGTTCTAGGATCTTCTCCACCATTTCAGTCACACCATTCTTCGCAGCAATCAAAATCGGTGTTTCCTTCTCAGGGTTTTTCTTCTCTGTCGCTTCTGGCGGCAATGACCCTTTATATGTATACACAATTAGTTAATGGTTACCACTACAATCACCAATTAAACAAGTGACAATCAGACATAGACTAACTCACAACAATAAGTACCTTCTCCAATGACTTCTTTTCCTTTGTTTTTGTCTTGTTGATCAGTATTAGTAGGTCGAATTGTAATGGGTTGTTCCTCAATGCTGCCTAGGGTGATACGGTCGCCGCCATCGGAAATTATGTAAGGGCTTGTTTCACCTTCCTTGTGGGGTCTTGCCTGCGGGTTCATACCACTGTCTTCATATTCATACGTGCGAGCACTTTCTAGTAGCTTGTCCATGATCTGAACGGCCCATATGTTCTTTTCTTTCTTGTTCCTTATCTTTCGTATTTCCGTAGACCCTTCACATATTAAGGAATATAAAGTTATATACAGACATATATACTCAATTTATAATTGTATGTATCATTGTGTAGACCCATCAACAAGATACCATAGGATAGGAATGTTGCCATACCTAATCCAAGAACAATCAGCATTGCCTTCGACAAGAGCTTGACAAAGTTAAAGCAGGTGTCGTAAGGATCTGATGAATCTCCTTCCGGATTCTCTAGATCCTTGGAGGGACATTTGCTGTTGTTGACTTTAGTACAGAATATTCAAACTCAGCTTGTATATATAGGTGATTGATGTTCAAATGGATTTGATTAATGCACAAACGTACCAAAGACTCGAGCCATTTTCCGGAACACTAGAAAGAATCTAATGCAGGTCTCGTAGTTTTCTGGGTATGACGTCGGAGGTTTTTTATTGTAGATTTTTTTAGTTACCGGCTCATGGAAGTGATCTGCTTTTTCCACATTCAGCTCATCGACCAATACACCTTTGAGAGAACATACAGAAGATCGAGTGATATGCTAGTTAACCTAATACAACATATATGGAATCGTTTGATCGTTCACACTATAGTTAAGTTGTACTTACAGTGGTAAATGATTTTGGTCCAAAGTCTAAAGTGGTTACCACTCTTGAAGGCAGAAGGCTTGCTCGCCAGAAGATGGAGAGGGGAAAACCCATCTTCATTAACATAATGAACTAGACCCTCATACAGGTCAATAATCTGAAATGCCAAATCTGCGGACCACAATTCAGTTTGTTAATTATATCATATCATCAGAGGAATATAATCAATATATATATATATAAGGGATCAAATCAAGTTCTTATAATTACCAAAGTAGTCCCCGGAAATTGCACAATGCAAGATAGTGTCTCCACCTTCCCGCCTACAGTAACTGTATTTTGGATCAGACTTGTCAGGAGTACCAATGTAGTGGAGCCACAAGAAGGCGTCTTTTTTACCATGGAGAGCAGCCAAGAAAAGAGGTGTCTCTTTATCTTTGTTGAGAATACCAATCAAAGAAGGATCAACTTTGGCAATGCACTTGCACATTCTCACATTCCCTTGTGCTGCTGCAAAATGGAGAGGTGTATTCCCACGCTCGTTTTGGAGTTTCAGCTCCTCCAAGGAAACCCGTTTTACTAGTTCTTCAACACGTTCCTCTTGGCCATCTAACACTGCTATGTGCAATGCCGTGTCACCTGACTTGGTGATTCTTGCCTTGCGAGCTCGCTTGTTTAGACTAAATGCCCGAACAACTTCTTCCCATTCGCTTTTCATGGCTATCTTGAACAAGTACTTCTTGATGCTCTCACTGTCCATCTTCTTGATGCTCTCACTGTCCATGCGGCCGATCATGGTATTTGTGGCTGACGACATTTCTTCCGGCCCTTCGAGTTACCTATAAGTGGGCATATGTTTGGTAACAATACTGACGTTTGTGCACATATTTATCAACACAGTAAGTGTAGCACTTTAGTATGATATCTTAAGGGGACGGGCCAGCTAGCCTATAAGACTTGCATCCCAAGTAAGTTTTGTATTCCTATTCCCATGCATTTCATGCTAGCTAGAATCTCATCATTACGTCTATTCTTTATCAGCGAGCAAAAGGATCGTATGAAATTATTATTGTAAGAATGGCTGTGTTTTTTTGAGGAAAAGCTATGTGCTAGATTTTGTTAATTACTCATATTTCCAGATCTATAACAACAGCTGAATATGCAGAACACTGGACTCTACAATCATCCCTAATATCATCTTCGTAATAAGAACCGCAATTAGCAAGTTGTACTCTTGCATGTGATTCATGACTCCATGTATGAGAATACCACCGGCGCCTGTGGCCTGCGAAGAAAGCAAAGGATATGCATGGCAAGCTGTCTCTTTAATTAGCTACCCTTTCACTTTCGCTGGCTATTTTTATCTCTGTCCTTTACACTTCTTTACTTTATTCTTTTGGCACCCTTTACACTTCCTTATTCTGACCAGCGCACCAAATTTGTTTCTACAGTCGTTTATTATGCCCTTCTTTCTTTTGTTAGCAGGTTACCTTCTTCTGGAATCAGTAAATTAAGTTACGCACAAAATTGATCACTTCAAAATGCAACTCGAGATTTGAACTTGTAATTTTTTTACAAAACAGCAGGCCCCCCCTCGTTACCTTTCTTGTTTTTAAGAATGGACAAAACAGCAGCATTATGGATTTAAGTATTCTTCAAATATTAGACCAAGATTCTGGGGTTATCTACGGTACACCATACGGGAGAGGATCCTCCCCTGAGCTACAGACATACCTAAGCTTTTATTTCAAATCTGCCACGTGTATAAATATACATCGAACGGCTCATTTTTGTCATGTTTGAGACTTTCAATTCTGCTCATTCTACACTTCACAATTCTGCTCGTTCTACACTACACAGAGGACGAGGGTAGCTTCTCAAGTGAATTGCCATGCGGACAGAAATTCCACAGACAAATGATTTCATAAAATTTCTTGTCTGCAAAACAGGCATCATCTTCCTCCCCACCAAGCAACTCTCTTTAACCATTTTTATCTTTCCAAATAATTGCACTGCTGCGAGAACAATTCTCTTCAAAGAAACTAATCAATTTTAGGGATCAAACTAAAAAATCCATAATTTTGGACCATATGCTAGTTTTTGGAATTCAAGCTTCTTTATATGTACCGGTTTTGAACTTCTGATACCCATGACAAAATTGCTACAGCCTAGAGTTCTATGAGGCGATGAAGAAAAAATTGAGAGAAGTGAGACTGATATGGACACGTGTCGGAGGGAAAATGAAAACTCACTAATGAAGAATTCTTCATTACCAAAAAACTAATGAAGAATTCTAGACCATTGGATCTACCATAGATATGTGCTTAAAAGAGTTTGTAGGTTAGGAGAGGATTTTCTCTCATAAGAATTATAAGATGCCTTCATACTTCTATAATTAATCAAAGAATGACATGATTATTATTCTATTAACTTGCACTAAAATTCACTTAACATCACCGGATTCACGGCTGCATGCTTACATTTATAAGGTAGGCCGAGCCGCCGAGGTAGTAGGCCTAAACCAAAACAAATGTAGGATGAGAAAGCACATTCATTAACAATGACGTAGCTACACATGAGTTTAGTTGGGCTAAAGTCCATCTTAAATTTTGAAAAATCATTCATTTCTAGCTAAATTTTAGTTCAAAATGCTAAAATCTAAAATCTAACCCACATCAAATTTCTAAATTTAGTCTTTAGGTTATTAAATTTAGTTTCTATCTAACATAAATTATTAAAAGAAAAACACTAGTTCATTCCATTATAAAATCCTAGCTCCGCCATTGCTCATTACTCATTAGTAATTACAAACAGGTCAAAAATATTGATGATCGAGAAAGAACCATAAATTTTTTTGTTTTTGGCCTACCTAATTACCTAAAGAAAAAATGATTTCAACAATTTCTGACATTTTAGAGAAGCAAAACTTTAGTATCTCACGTTTCAAAAACTTCAAAATGGTATCTCACGTTCTTACTCCGACTGAATAAAGGTATTTGAAACCGTTAGTTTTTTTTTAAAAAAAAACTAATGACATACATTTTTTGACATGAAAAAAAAACTGATTTACCATTTGTTGACCTTTTAAAAAAGCAAGTTTTAGTTTTTCACGTTTCAAAAATTTCAAAACGATATCTCACGTTCTTACCCCGATTGAAGAAAGTTATCTGGAACCGTCAGTTCCGTTAAAAAAATCTTTTTTATTAATTTTCATCTCTAAAATTATATGTCTTTAAAATTAAGAACAATAGTTAATTAAAATTTTATGTAAGAGTGAATATAACTTAGTAAATACAAAAGAAAATAAAAGAAAAGAAAAGAAAAAGGATTTTAGTCTTCGTCTCTATCGGAGAAAAAGAGAAGGGAGAAGAAGCGTCGCCGCCAGAGAAAGAGAGAAGCACTGCTGGAGGAGACTGGAGAAGAGAAAAAATAACAGCGTCGTCATTGAAAAACAGTCTTATCGTGGTAGTCATCGTCATTGTTGAATAGAGAGGTTGGGTTCACTGTTCTCAAAATTGGGTTCTTGATCAATTGTCTTCCAACTCTGATATCCCTCTGCTTGATAAGCACACGGGCATGATGAATGGACTTTACCAAACCGGTAAACCCTTCTTAACAAAAAATTGTTTGTAATCAGCTTTCAAGAAAGTTTTCCACAATCAAAGTCAAAACATAATCAAGCTTGCTATGACCCTCCTCTAGAAACTCATAACGATCAAGTGAACCATGACCTCTCCACTCTGTCACTACAACGTCTCTCTCTCTAAGAATACTATAGTTTTTAATGCTAATATTTGACTTTATACACTGGATAGTAAGCATTAACCAACCATAGCCACATAAATTATTTTGTATCATTCATATTTTCCAAATCTTTATGGTTCATGCTAAAATTGAAATTTGTCTGTGATTAATTGTTGATTTTGAAAAACAAAAGTAGTCAAATGTGGTCAATTTAAGATTTAGATGTTGCACATGATCCTACAATGACCATCTATAACATGCGATCTCGACGAAGAAGATGAAGTCGGGACCGAGAATGAGGAGCTCATATGAGAGTGATAGTATAGAGGATGTCAGTGACACAACCAGAAAAAAGACTATAGCCCACGAAATATCTAAAAAACAGGCCGACGAAATTTTTTTTCGTCGGCTAAAGTGGAGTTTAGCCGACGAATTTTTTTATCTAAAATTTCGTCGGCTAAAGTGAAATTTTAGCCGACGAAAAAAAATTTCATCGGCTAAACTAATTTTTTCGTCGGCTATAGTTAAATTTTAGCCGACAAAAAAAATTTTCGTCGGCTAAAGTGCTTTTTTCGTCTGCTATAGTATGTGAACTTTAGCCGACGAAATTTGAAAAGTTTAGCCGACGAAATTAGAGTATTTCGTCGGCTAAAGTAACTTTTAGTTACAAAATTGCACTACGGATATTTCGGTGTCCGATTGACTATTGTGATACCAATCTGGAAGCAAAAGGGCCCTACGAGTAAAACTCATCGCTTATGCCATAACATATAGGCTTTTTTTGGCCATCCGAGTTCGTTTAAGGCTTCAAAATGAAGTTTTTCTAAACGCTTAACACACGAAAATGTCCATATCTACACCTATATGAGGTATTTTGGCCGAACCTTCAACACAACAAACACTCACCATAATGAGACGCAACTGTCCATCTAAAAATTTTGAGACATTTACCCCGCCATGATAGGCCTCCCCATATAGATAAATAATGGTAAATAGTAGGCATGTTGTGATTCCGGTCATCAAAATTCACAAACAAAAATACGACGTCAGATATTATCAATATGTTGAAATATATCTCTGGTAAAAAATTCAACTTTATCTGATAAATTTAAGGACTTCATCTAGACGGTCAATCTCGTAAGTCAAACCTCTATATTGTATTGACTGCAACTATCGGCACCGAGACTTTACCGGAATTACGTGATTTTTCAACCGTAGGCGTATTTCACCATTCCGGTCATATCTTATTTCACGACTTTTTTGCGTTTGAAGTTTCTACATACAGTTTGTTTTAGAAACGAAACATTTACTTAAAGCTTAGTAAACAAGTTATACAACATTAGTACGCATGTTGTGATTCCGATGATCAAAGTTGAGAAACAAAATTCCGACCGTCAGATATGATCATTATGTTGAAATATGTACATAAAAAAAAATTTAACTTAATCTGACAACGTTAAGGGCTCGATCCTTACGGTCAATCACGTAAGTCAAACCCCTTAATGCACGGAAACTGTCATTTGACAGTCTAAATTACGTATTTTGCCCGGACCTTCAACTGAAAATAGTTTCAAATTGATGAGACGCAACCAGTGGTATAAAAATTTTATGAAAAATAACTACCGGAGATAGGGCTACCTCTAGGGAGAAAGAATGGAAAATTGAGTTAACCGCAATTATCGGTACCGAGACTTTACCGGAATTACGTGATTTTTCAACTATAGACGTATTTCACCATTCCGGTCATATCTTATTTCATGACTTTTTTCGTTTGAAGCTTCTAAGTATAGGGTTTAGGGTTTTAGCCGACGAAATTAGGATAATTCGTCGGCTAAAGTTAAATAAATAAAATAAATAAATAACTATAGCCGACGAATTACCCTAATTTCGTCGGCTAAAGTTAATTAAAAATTCAATTTTTTTGGCGGGGATTTTTAAAATTTTAAAATTTTTCGACTAAATTTCAAAATTTTCTATATCTTTCATTTTTCTCCTCCTCCTCTTCATATTCCCTCCTCCTCCTCTTCATCTTCCCTCCTCCTCCTCCTCCTCCTCCTCTTCATCCTCCCTCTCCTAACCTTCTCCTCCTCCATCAAATCCCTCCTCCTACTTCTCTAAATTCTTCTCCTCCTCCTTCCTCTCCTCCTTCTCTCCCTCTCCCTCTCCTAACCTTCTCCTCCTCCTCTCCTCCTAACTCCTTTTTCGGTGTAAAAACAAAAAAGAAGTAAAAATTTTAATAAAAAATACAATAAATTAAAAAAAAAAAAATATGAAAAAATTAAAAAAAAAAAAAAACTATAGCCGACGAAATACCATAAAATTCGTCGGCTAAAGTTTTAAAAAAATAATAATTACATAAAAAAAATAATAACTTTAGCCGACGAATTTTAATAAAATTCGTCGGCTAAAGTTAAATAAATAAAAATAATAGCTATAGCCGACGAAATTTAATAAAATTCGTCGGCTAAAATTAAAAAAAATAATAATAATAACTATAGCCGACGAAATACCCTAAAATTCGTCGGCTAAAGTTAAATAAATAAAAATAATAGCTATAGCCGACGAATTTTAATAAATTTCGTCGGCTAAAGTCCAGAAATTAAGCGACGAAAAATTTATTTGTCCTCTGGCCACAAACTTTCTCATCTGCTTTGCACTTTCACTTTCCAGTGGCCCGCCATCAACTTGCACTGAAGTGATGCTCTCTTTTGTCACTGACTTTCACAAACTCGAAGCTGACCGAGATTTCGATATTCTGAACATCGGTCAATCTTAACTGTATGACGGTTGCAGGGGAAAATTAGTACCTACTTCCTTGTCAAGCCAACACGTTACCACCAAAGTTTATGGTACTCACTGAATATCCTTAGGTACACTTTCTTTCCTGTCTCAGACCGTTTGTCCAAATCACGAATTTACCACTTGGTCATCAAACAACGCTTTACACTTTTCCTCACTTCAGGCTTTCCATGCATAGAATTCCAGCCGAAAACATCATGTCCAATTTCACCCATGGACAATTTGATAACGTTGCAAACTCTAAATGCAAATAATCAAACTGATGCACAAACTCGAGTTCGTCGTTCCAATCTTTGACAAATCGGTCGTCCAACATTTTCCTGACACCTCATCCAACATACCAAGTCGAGGGTAAGGCCTCACATATTCTTACTATCACGTTCACATCACATACTCTTAATTCCGGACCTCAAAAGGTCAACACAGTTTCCAAAGCTTCACCACGCGTCAGAGTAACCACAAGCGTCGACGCCAAGCTTTAACAATGCACTGGGAATGATACGATACTCATCGCTGAATCCACTTCCTCGATTGTCACTTTCACATTGCGGAGGATAATACCAATCACCTCAACGCCACATCACAACTTTCCACACTAGGGAAGAGACACCACTGATCCGCCGTAACTCATGCTAATACTCAACCAAGCACGTACGACAAACGCAAACTCTGTCTTGAAGACTATAAACAAACAACGGAGTCACCTAACTCCAATAAGATCTGGGATACCACCTTGGATTCCACCAACAGTAACATCTCTTTTCAATCACGAACTTTCTTTACAGGATCTGCCACTACATGATCCTCAATCTGAATCTCAAACCCAAGGACCTCGTCTCCAACTCGCTATCTCAGCAAGGAGAGTCCATAAACACAATCCAGGTGCCATGCTCATGTACAAGAAATCTCGTGGCCTGCGGCTCAAACAACATGCTCTGGCCCTACATGCAATCTCGTAGCACAAACAATATCCATCATCCATAGCACATGCACAAGGTTTTCCTCTATACCATCAACAATCCAAACAGGACGTTTTCACATCCATAATCCTCAAGTATGCCAAGTTTTCAGAGCTCAAAATCTATAGTTTTAATTTACTGCCACTCTTATCATATGTCGCAGTCCGTGTACTGTGAGAGAGCTAAGTGTGAAAATACTCGATGAAACAATGACCTCAGTATCAAATAGGCTTGGACATGACAGAAACACAAGAAATTCTTCTATGGTCATTCGGGTACTCAAGACAACACAATGGTCAGGATACTCAGGCAGGACATAACACAAGAATAGGATCAAGAGGACAACAAGGCTTTTTAGCTCAAGGTACAACTGTCACTGCCATAAAACAAATCTGAGTCACAAAAGGGATTTCAAATGCTTCCAGAAGGTAACGAGTCGGATTTAAGGAATGACACCAAGGGTAGGAACACGACTCGTGAATGACTTTAAAGTTGTCGCTAAAATTTAAAATCGTAAATGAAAATTCCCAAGAGAATTTTCAAAACCCTTTTTATGCCAACTCACGAAACTCTACTAGCTCCGAAGTTTCTTAAAGACCACTTTCGGAAAAAGTTTTGACACGCTAGTACAGACTTTAAGGCATCAGAGGTTTTAAAACATTTTAAAAACAAAAGTCCGAGGAACCTGGCTCTGATACCACTGCTGTAGCACCCCTGGGGGGTAAACTACAGTAGCCACGAGTTTAAGCCAATAAGAAGCCAACACGTCCGAAGGACGTGCCAACAACTTATTAACCTAAAGTCGTAGGCTTTTTAGTAAGTAAAATAAAATTTCAAACCTTAACACTTCGAGTGGCACCACATGAAAATCTTAAAAACATTCATCAGAGTTTATCTAATTTCGCGGAAGGTGGTAAAATAAAGGGGACAATTTAAAAACTTTAGCGACAACAATAAAATATGTACAACAAGGTTAACAAATCGGGTTGACGCCTTTACTGTTTATGAAAATGGCTCTGTATATGACTCGAAGGGTAAAACTGGAATATGGAGTACACTTGGATCAAACATCGAGGAAGGAAGGGGACTCCACACATAGCTCTCTTTGTCTATCCCGTCACAGTACGCAGCACCTGCAAACAATCTGTTGTAGGGGTGAGCGTCGTCCTCGCGTGCTCACATAGGCCCACCAAAGATAGGTTTGAAAACCAAAACCGTATTTATACATATAGATTTGAGCTCGTAATAAAACCATTTATGAAATCCTTGGCACACAAAAACCGTCATTTTATATCCTTTAGGAAAACATGCAGTATGCTAAAATCATAGGGGCCCAGAGCGCTCAATGTACAAGTACAACCTGCAGGACTTTCGAATCTCCATGACCGAATCCCGGGTTTGTCTTCACAGCAAACCGGGGCCAACTACCTATGCGCTTGGAAACACATAGTAGCGAGAGTGTCCATTTCCAGCTAAATGCCCAAACAACGCATCTCACTTACGTCTCGCTTAACTCTGTACGAGACGAGCGTAAGCGGGATATTTAAAATAAACAGGGCATCGCCCCCCCGGAGGTTCACGGTCTCGACACCGTGGGAGTGCTAGATACTAGGTCCCGTCACTCTCAGGTCACACACCGGAAATCAGGACAACGGTGTTCCACACATCTCACATTGACGTATAAAATCATTTACGTCTAGCCTCGGGTTTTCTTGGCCCAATCATAAATCATTTAATATACAGAAAACTTTCCCGAGGCATCGACCATGAGCATACACAAAATCATGCACTTTCTCATACATATATAAAACCACTACCAAGGGGGTTAAGGTTCCCTACCTGGAATTGCTGTTCCAAACGTAGCTCCAAGATTCCAGGATCTGTCTCGGTGAACCGGATCACCTCGTAAGCTACCTCGTCCAAAATCACTGCAGAATAAAGTAGCTTAGCAACCAAGAAATAATAACAGCCCAGTTGACCACAACATTCCTAGTTTGACCAGGAATGACCACACTGACTAAGTTGACCAACCAATTTCCTTTTATGGCACTTTAACCTTTTTACTTTCTTTTCCAGTTATCGACTCTTTACTCAATTTACCGAAAGTCCGACTTGGTTCCTGAACTTTCCTTTAACCACTTTAACTTGACGTTAGGGCGTCGCATAATAATTCGTTGAATTACTATGGACACCCAACGTGTCACACTAACCAATTTATTTACCGAGAGTCGATTTACCGATTTACGTGAAACACCAACTTTACTTAACAAGGTCAACTTAACATTTTCCAGAAATTCCGGTTATCACTTTCCGATAACAGTTTAACACTTTACCAATTTAACCAAACTGTGTCAAACCTTACTGAACTTCTATTCTTTACTTAACCATTTTTCTGAAAGTGGGACTTTCCTTTAATGGAAAATTTCCCAATTTAGCAGGTTTCCAAACATGGTTAGTTTCCGTTCTTTATACGTTTCCTTACGTAATTTCTAATTTACGACACTTTAACCCAACTAAACGGAAACAACACCCTTGAAGGGATTTGAAGACTACCTTCTCGGCATTTCAGCCGGATTAACTGCATCACCGGATTCGCCACCGGATTCCGGAATCCTCTGCCGGATTCCGGTCAACTTGCCGGGAATTCACCATAGTTTCCCTCGTTTCTTCACCTCCAAGTTACGACAACATGCAGCCAAACAACATCACCAGATCATCAACACAAACACACAATCAACACAGGCAGCAACTAATCAAAAAATACAGAAGATCTGTCTCACCTCCGAAATCGATCCAAGGAGGAAAAACAGCAGCCTCTTCTGCTCATCTGCCCTGCTGCCTCAAGCCCAAGCAGCTACTCCATCTCCGCGCCACTGCCTCGAGCACAGAAGCTCCTCCTCGATCAAACTCACTGCAGGTTCCTCCAGAACCTCACCAACTGCCTCCAAGCTCTTCCCAAGTATTACACAGGTGTCCAAGAGTCGCCAGAACACCAGGAATAGGTCGCCGGAGTTGCTAGCCTCGAAACCCAGAAAACCCAGAGAAAACAGTGAAAAGAGAGGATTTGCAACAAGCCTCGAATCAAACATCCAAGGACAGGGAAAGGAAGGAGAAGTGAAGAGGAATACAATCATACCTTCCACGCGCCCTAGCGCCGCCTGGATCGCCAGAAATCCGGCGTTGACCGGCGAGTGCAGTTTCCTCCGATCTCCCTGCACGGTCGCCGCCTCGGAGAGCTGAGGGTATGGAGGAGTAGAGGAGGAAGAGGGGAGAAGAAATAGGGTAGTCCGCCGCCCTGTGGTGGCCGGAATCACCGGCGCCGGGCGAGCACAGTGGAGGACCGAAAGAGCTCGGGTGAAGGAGTTGACCGAAATGGGAGGTTTGACCGAGTCAAACCTCTCACCCCTTTTTATAGAAAAATGGACGGTCCAGATTCAATCTGGAATAGATCCAACGGTCCAGATTAAAAGAAGGTGAAAAGTGAAAAGGTTAAGTGGTAAAACTGATTTACCGGATTATAATTAAAAGTTACCGGAAACTTCAAAAATCCGTAGAAAATAAACCGAAGCTCCGAAAAATAATCCGAAAATACCGGGAGACTCGTGTCGACACGTACCATGACATCGAGTCATTAAATCAGGTATTTGAAGAACTTTGAAAAATTCGAAAAGAACGTGGTAATTAACTCGCGAAGTTACCGAACGCGACTTAATCCTTTGTAACTCGCCATTAAACACGGTTAAAACGTGCGGGGTCCCACATAAAACGTGAGACACTAAAACTTTATTTCTCTTAAAAGTCACACTATTTAAATCATTATTTTTTTCTTAGCTAAATAAATAATAAAAAAATCGTTGATCAAAGACCCGCACAATCGCAACGCCCGAGACACATCCAGATATTTCAGCACTCAAACCGCCTCGATATCACACGTGTGTACCCGACCCATCGCGAAGCTTCGATATTTCACGATATATGATTCAGTTTTTCCCTCATTTTTCTCTAATAACAAATCCAAGACTCTATTCCATTTCTTGATCCTCACTCACTGCAAAACCAATGATTTCGAACCGGAAAGGTGACGTGGAATCCGGATCAGCGCCGCTGTACCCCATGATGCTCGAGAGCCCCGAGCTCCGGTGGTCCTTCATCCGCAAAATCTACTCCATCATCGCCGTCCAGTTGCTCGCCACCATCGCCGTCGCGGCCGTCGTCGTCTCCTACCATCCCATCGCCAACTTCTTCGTCAGCACCGGCGCCGGCCTCGCTCTCTACATCGTCCTCATCATCACTCCCTTCATCGGTACCCTAACCTCTTCTTCTTTCTACTCGTTCGATTTCGGTGTTGGTTTTGTGAGCTTGTTGTGAAAATTAGGGTTTCTGGTTTGGTTTTTTGTTGCAGTGCTGTGCCCGCTGTACTATTACTACCAGAGGCATCCGGTGAATTTCATCTTGCTTGGGATTTTCACCATCTCGCTTGCCTTCGTCGTCGGATTGACTTGCGCTTTTACTAGCGGTTAGTGTTCCTAATCTTTATGTTTCCTTGTGTAAATTTCGATTGGAAATGGTTAATTTGGTAATTGAGGTTCAAGATAGGAAAGATTTACTATCTTGAGTTTGTGGACAGTGGAGTAAATAGGACTGTTACTGTGTGGACCTTGATTCCAGTTGGGACTGACATTGTGAAATGTTTACAATTTTAGTGTAATTTTCCATTAGAAATGGTTCATATGTTTATTGAAGTTCAAGATAGGTTGAAGTGATTGTCTATGGGAGCAGTGTGGTGTAAATAGGATTGTTACTGTGTGGGCTTTGATTCCAGTTGCGGCGGCCATTGTGCTATTCATATTACAATTTTGTTGGAGTGAATATGACTTTACAGTGTGGACTTCAATTCTAGTTGAGGCTGATATTGTGAAATGTTTACTGAAATGTTCTTTTGGAAATGGTTAATTTGATACAAGAAGCTCAAGATACGTTGAAGTAATCTGATTATGTGAGCAGTGTTAGAGTAGGTAGAGGATCAAAGAAAATTAAGCTAAATAGTGGTTGGATTAAAGAGGATTGTTACTCTGGACTTGAATTCTGGTTAGCAGTGACATGTACTGTAATTTTTGTTTGGAAATGGTTAATATATTGATGTTGATTAAAGTTTATAAAGATAGGATGAAGTGATTGTATATGGGAGTAGTGGAGTTAATAGGATTGTTTTGTGGTGGACTTTAATTCCAAGTGGGGATGACATTGTGAGATCCTTACAATTGTTTTGAATTGGAAACAGGGAAGGTGATTTTGGAGTCTGCAATTTTGACCGCTGTGGTTGTAATTGCTCTCACTCTGTACACATTTTGGGGTGCAAGGAGAGGCCAGGATTTCAACTTTCTTGGTCCATTCTTGTTTGGGGCTTTGCTGGTTCTCATGGTGTTTGGTATGATTCAGGTATGTTGTTTTTGTATGGACCCTCTTGTTTTGAATTCAATGTGTCTATTATGTGTTCTGGTTTTGACTGTAGCGGTTTTGTGTCATTTATGGTTGGCAGATTTTCTTCCCTCTGGGCAAGCTCTCTGTGATGATATACGGGTGCTTGGCATCGATCATCTTTTGCGGGTACATTGTGTATGACACGGACAATCTCATCAAGCGCTACTCTTACGATGAGTACATTTGGGCTGCAGTTGCGTTGTACTTGGACATCATCAACCTATTCCTTGCTTTGCTCACTATTTTTAGAGGTGTTGACAGTTGAGAAGACGATCTCCGCTTTTCTCTGTGTAACTTGTTTGTCCTGGTTTTGGTGTAGGAGTAATTGTGAATGTCATTAGGCACTGAAACTCTTGTCATTATACATCAATGCATAGCTGATTACTTGATTTGCACGGATGCATTTTGGTTTTCCCCGGTATATAATGTAGCTCCTTGAATCATTACTGCTCACTCTGTTCTAGAATTTGAAGTTAAATCCCTTGCCTCATTGGATTACATGAAGCAAAGAGAATAAAAAAAATTACAAAACTTACTCCCATCTCTATTACTAGATTGAGTTATGTGTCTGTGTCTCATCATTGATGACATCCATGGCACAGTTGAGTTTAACTCCTAACCACGAAAATCGCCCTCGGAACATGAAACAACCACGTAACTCGTAAACTTTCTCAACCAACACTACTTCCTCGGCCAAACACTCACCACCGTCATTCATCATGATAACAACTTCTAGACAATCAGATTCAGTACTCTCTACTTGCCATCCACCCGTCACCACTGATTCTAAACCCAGCATCGCTGCCCAAGGTTCAACAATACATGGTTTGAACCTCCCTGTAAGTCTCTCCTCTAGCAACAATTAAATCCCCAGAACTGTCCCTAAGAACAATACCTACTCCAACATTAATCCCATCATTAAACATAACAGCATCACTATTCAATTTCACCATACATGGGCTAGGAGGCCTCCAGACACAAGGTTGCTTAGCTGCAGACCTTGAATTCTTTGTACCACGAACCTGGACTGCCAAAACACTAAACTGCTGGAAAATAATTTTTGGGGGCCGAGAATCTTCTCCATGAGTCACCAGATTACGCTCATTTCAATTCTTCCAAAGAATGATAACAAGCAATTTCATCTCATCCACATGAAGAACACCCATAACTTAGTCCAAAAAATCAGCAAAATTAACACATACCTGGATGCAATTTTGAGTAAAAACCTGCCATCTCCAACACCGCAACACATAAAAAACACGACCATGTTGTGTGCAAAGACGTTTCATATGTTAAAGGACATCTCGGGCGACTCTAAAACATGGATTTGGTTTCTCTACTTGGATTTTTGTTGTTTGAATTTGATTAGATTGTTTAAAACCATTAGATTAAATAAAATGTGGTCTTGTGATGTCATGTTTATTCAATCTAATGGTTTTAAACCATCCAAACAAATTCAAGTAGAGAAGTCAATTCCCTAAAACATACCGCTCTAATATAAAGACATGACAAAATATTCATTGAACATCTCCATCTACAAGTTTCGGTGGTTACTGAACATTGGAAGCTTTTTGAAGCCCAAGTTCCATCATTAATGAAATTCTAGACTTTCTAATTCAATAATAACGTGTAAAGTTAACATAGACAATCATAAAATATAAAATTACATCAAATACTATCCTTACACAAATTCGTAACCTCTACAAACAATACAAAAGTTAAATTTTAATGATGTTACAATTTATTAAATAAATAAAAAATTAGGTATTGAAAAACAAATAAAAACTAAGAATGTGACTACTATTGTTTAGGTTGTTTTTTCTTCACCGACTTTACGTCCCCTATATAACAACTAGGCCACTACCAATCTTTTCCCGCGCTTTCACGCCCAATACGAAACCTCCGAAAACAAACACCAGTACCAAATCCCAGTTTTCTCTCTCCGATTACTATCAATGGCGTCCGACCCGAACCCGAAGACGAACCTTGACCTCGAGGCCGGAGCAACCCGCCGCCTCTACGCCTCCATGACCGAGAACCCGAAGATGAATTAGAAAACAGAGAAGGTACTTTTGGATTGACAGTTGTGATTTTCATCAGCTTGACACTGCACATTCTGGGCTGCAAGGAGAGGCTATGATTTCAGCTTCCTTGGTCCTTTTCTGTTTGCTGCTTTGACTGTTCTTCTTGGATTTGGCCTGATTCAGGTATAGTCTCAATTCTCTGTTTGGGGCTTTGATACTACTTTATTCCTGCCTCTAGCTAGCTAGGCTCTTTTCAAACTCTAACATTCCTATTCTTGTGTTTCATTAATTGGGTTTATTTGGTTTGTTGCAGATTTTCCATCCTCTGGGAAATATCACTCACATGATAATTGGCATTGTGGGATGTATCATCTTCTGTGGCGACATTGTCTACGACACGGATGAGCTGATCAAGCGCTATCAGTATGATGAGTACATGTTGGCTGCAGTCCAGCTATACTTGGATGCTATCAACCTCTTCCTGCAGTTGGTCTCAGTTTTTGATAGCTGAGAAGCTGTTGCTTTACTCAGATTAATTCTTAGCAAGCTTCGTATGTGCAGCTGATCCTAGTTATGGTTTAAGTAAAACTTTAAATGTCATGACAATCAACTAGTGGATGTATAAATGGAAGAGTACTTGTAGGTCTGATTACCAGTGAAACTCAGATTGCTGTTGATATACACTTCACCTTCTCTGTTCCAAATGTGTTCATCTTACTGGGATGCCCACAAGTTCAAGGGACCTATTTTCTGAAGAGTTAACTGGGCTTTTTTGTCTTTGTTTTCATTTTAACCTTTCAATTTGTGGTTCTCTGCAGCATTATTTAGATTTCACAAGGGAAGGCAAGATAATGAGAATAATACTGGAGCACCACTAATGAGTTGGAAAAGCTGGAACTAGTAAAGACCAAGTATATATAGTAGCTAGTATTGAGCTTTCTCCTAATGTAAATGTGTATGTCTTTCATCAGTCATCACCTAATAAATGGGTTTATAAATCATCAAGTCATGACAAGTGACTTTTATTTTATGATCGAGAGGCTTTGTGCAACACTTCTCTGTTCTTGTTGGTTTGTTTCTTTGGCTTGACCATAATCAGTGGCGGAACCACTTGAGAGGCTGGTATGGCTATAGCTCTACCGAAAATTTGAATCATATACAACTTTTTTACAACTTTACACACAAAGTTGTTGTTTATTCAATTGGTTGTCATTGCTTCATTTACCTGTTGTCACAGGTTCGAATCACTTGGAAGCATTGTTTTTTCTCTCTTTGCTGTACCAAATTCTTCTTCTTCTGTTATGTTATCTCTGTTTCTCCTTGCTTTCTTCCATTATCTTTGTTTCTTTTTTCTTTTCTTTTTTCTCTTTGTTGTACCCATATAGAAACAAAATGATATAGCAGAATTAAGTATTGTATTCAATCGCAATAGACTTATATATAGGATACCTAGCTACTGTACATCTCCTGGTTTTCCAAGTCAGGAGACCAGCAAGGTAAAAAATCCAATACAATAACAACTTAATCAAAATCCTAACAAATCAAATCTACTTAATATACTTGTATGTCAAGACAATTCTGACTTAATACTCCGGATATTTCCTATATAACAATCTTGAAACAGAGCCGCCACTATTCATACGGAGCCGAAGGTTAACGCGGCTCCTGCCAAGTATACTACTATGCGGAAGCGTCATTCCGCCGTTTCTTTGTTTTTCTTTCTTCTCGATCTCTTGGTATATCTTCTTTCCGATCTCTCCTGAAGCCTCCGGTCCTTCAATAGCGACCGGTGATTTTGTTTCCTTCAATTACAACGAATACAGACCTCTGTTAACTGGGTTTCCATAGAAGACGAAGAGGAGGTATGAATTTGGGAGAAAAGGAGAAGGGGAGGGAGCCCAATACGAGATCTAGGTCAGTATTGGATATCGATTTCCTATTCATTGTTGTTGGGTTCCCTGTCATCGATTTGAATTTCAGCCAAACATCCAAAATAGGTTTGGGTAAATTCAACCTGGTGCTCTTATGTATAGGAATCTAGTTAATTGGGCTATGACGAATCGATTTATCCAATTATACATACATGTTGATTATCATGACACCGTCCAAATCGAAAAATGATTATATGAATAGTTACTTCTATGCACTTCTGCAGTGAAAGAAATTGGAAATTGACATCAACTTAAACGTGTGAAGGGTGGTGTTTGGACCCCAGTCATAGGCTCATAGCAAGCATATGTGGACCGTGTCAATTTCATCCATTGCAGTAGTCATAGGGATTATCTGATTCCCATAGTAGTACTGCTTGATACTACCAGGACTATCAAGACGCAAAGATCAAAATGAATGTGGAATAGATGAATTAAGGTACTACCTTCTACTGGTGTTGCTCAAATTTTGTTTTAGACGAGCTATGACTTGCACTCCGGGTTACTTAACTACAGTGGACAAAATCAACTGCATTAGTTAAATTATAAGAAGCAATACTGCATATTAAATTGATTTGAAAATCAATTGGTGATTTTTTATGTCTTCAGTATTTTTCATCCCATTGCAGGATGGTTTGGAGATCAATCACAGCGAACAAGAACATACCGATTACAAAAAAACATAACAAGCAACAGATAAAAGATCAACCAAAGCACAAGAATGTTCGTAGATTTCATAGTTCTTTTTTTCTGGGTTGGTAAAAGAAATATATTGTTTTCGATTATTAACTCTTGCTGCATATTATCCTCGGTTCATTCTTTTATTTAAATTGCATAATTGAGTTCATAGGCTATATTAATTTATTGTATCATGAACTATAAACTCTGTTTTGTTTATTTTAGTGGAACTTCTTTAAGAGAACTTGAATTGTGAAAACAAAGTTGAACCTAGAATTTAAATACGAGCCTTTCTACTTTTTCTAATTCATATTTTCCAGATGGTGTCTCAATTTGGAGTACTAATATTAGTGAAAGTCTCAGAGAATCACAGTTAAATAGTTTGAATCGAAGCAGGACTAAAAGACAGAAGAAATCATTATTGTTCGCTTGAAATTTATGATGTATATTATGAGTAGACATTATATTTGTTGCTTCTGTTTTTGTGATCTTTGAGCATCTTTAAATTTTGAAGATAATGATTGGAGATTATATGCATGTATCCTACTGTTGTTTGATACTTGCTGAATACACTTGAAAGTAAGTTCAATTGCAGCTCTGGGCATTGAATCTTCTTCTAATGATTAACCTTTGTAATCGGTTAAATCTTTTGATCTTGAAATCTATTTCATTCTTATGATTTATTTTCAAGTTCGTAGTTTTGCACATATATAGAACCATGGAAATCTGGTAGCTCGAAAAATTGATTTAAAGAATTCAATCAAGTATATGACAACTGTTGGATTACATCCGACTATAGAGAAGAACAACGAATATAGCGATAGAGCAAGAAGTTCAGTGCATTGCTGGCTGAAGATGATGCTTGCTTTTATGCCACGAAAATATGTCTGTTTGATGCCACAGTTTTTGTAGGAATTTCTCAAAATAGAATCAATCTTGATTGCTTATGAGCTCTTTCGTTTATGGTTTTGTGTTCATGATGTGGTTTCGTTTGTTGTCAATTTCTTAATCTGATATTAAAAGAAAATATATTAGCATATTTTATTGATTAATACATAATTGATTAGGATTCAAGGTCACCTTAAAGGTCTGCAGCTTAACAAAATGAATGTATATAGACTAATCCGTACACCATGGTAAATTGTTAAGATAACCAAATATCTACATATATACTGAGAATTAGAACCAAACGTATAAATCTATGCTCCTTCGATAGACCATAAATCTTATTTACCCCTGGCATAGCTATTTCATATATTGTTATTTTACTTGAATATCTTTTCTTTTAATATAAATATCAATGATATTGTCACTTTTCACAACTTTAACATTTTATAGTTGAAGTTTTCCATAACTATATGAAATAGCTCTTTGTGAATCTATGAATTAAAATAGTTGTGAATTCTTCTTACTCATTGTATAGTTAATGCATAATATTGAAAGTCTTATTCGGGTATGCTAGAACTTTTGTCTCATTTTTGTAGCAATCATTCTCATTTTTGTCTTTTTCAATCTATATCTTTGACAAAAGAAATTCCTTATGTAAACCAGAATATTTTATGAATATTCCTTTTTTTCTTTCTATATTTACATATTTTTATTGTCTTCATTTATGATAGAGATGGGTCGGAAACTTTTAAGAGAACTATTTCTTCAAAATTTGGAAAATGAAGAAAGTATTGGTCACAGCATCTCAAATGATAATCCAAATATAATAGGTATTCATACATTCTTATTTTATATTTATCATCTCTTTATGGTGTGATGAGATGAATACACGTGGAGTCTGCAATGCATATTCCTTTTTAATTTTCTGTGCCTGTTTATGACTGATTTGTTATAGGATCTGCATTTCAGGTTCGGCTTCTTTCTTTTCCTGGGTGTTTTTAAATGATACATGTGCTGACTTGCTTACTTTGGTAATAGTTGATTACTTTTTGGCTTTGAACAAAAAGTAAATAAAAAGATTGGAAAGAAACTGATAACTTGCTGATTGTTTTAGTCTTAGAGGTTTATGAGTGTGTAATGTGTTTTAGCTGTTAAGTATTTTTATTCTGGGTTTGCATTTGGTTTGTGTTTTCTGATTCATATTTGAACTCTTTTCTGCAAACCGTTGAAATGTTATTATATTCATATTTCTTTCTTAAATTGACTTTTTTTTTTCATATTTCTGTGCTTTGGTCGAATCTTTAATTTCACAAACTCCATTGCTTCCTAAACAGGCAACCATCCTTTCATGATTGGTACTGTGAATCTCTGATCACATATAATTTTTCTTTGAATTTGCTTCAGCTGACTTTTTTTCCTTAGTTGCTAAAATTATTTATATGTTTTGGGTTTTGCAACCAGATGCCAGTTCCAGCACACCTTTTTTATGGAACTACCAACACACCTTCACTACATAATCTGCTATTCCACTACCAATGGCTTCCGCTGAGTTCATTTCATAGGTGTTGCTCATATTTTGTATCCTTTTTCATTTGTTCCATATATTTGGATTTTTTAATTACTTTATGAATTAATGAGATTATGAATTTAGCAATGTATTGAGATTGTGACTTCACTTTTTCGTTTATGTAGGAAACTGACATATGTGGCCAAAAGCTCTTAAATAATGTATGAAAACTGTTGCATATGTTCAGCTTTGATGGATAGATTCTTTACTTTCTTTTGAAGTGCTTATTGTTCGATAATTTTGTTTTTGAGTTTACATTTCCTGTATAAAATCACCATTTGGTTCTGTAGTTTGGATGACCATTTGCTCGGTTCTTTTCTAAGAATTTAGTTTTTAATATTTATGAAAAGGGTAATTGGTGTTTTGTGTTTGCTACTGCACATTTTTACTGTACTATACCATAATTTTGATGCAGGTTGCCTCAACGTCAATGGCTCATGTGTAACAGAAACATGAAAACTCAAAGCAAGAACATGTATTTCTGAGTCATAATCTGTGATTAACTATCACCATTGATTATTTGTTGTGATCCCTCAAATTATTAAAATAAAAAGAATAAAAATTTCTACTTTATAGGCTCTAATTGAGCAGCTAAAAGACAATTTCTTTGTTCAACTTATTTTCCATCTACTTCATTGAAGGATATATATATTTTATATTCCCTGTCTTTTATTTTTTAAAAGTTTTGCTGCACTATTTGGAGTTCCATTGTATTATCCCAAGTTACAGTAAATAATACTAAGTTACTGACACTGGGCTGTTTATATCACAGGTAAAAACAATGATTTTCTAAAAAGTGGAGCAGTGACAACACAATTCAATCATCAGGTACAATGAATAAGCTTATTTTGCAACTTGCTAAAGAAAAGTGCTTCATTCTTTTACACTGATTAGTGTCAAATTGATCCATTTCACACCGTATCAAACAATTATTATCACTACCTCTCTCCCAATTGACTACAAATGTTTACCTTCTTTATAACAACTATTTTTCACCTTCTTTATAAAAGTGCTTCATTCTTTTACACTGATTAGCGTCAAATTGATCCATTTCACACAGTATCAAACAAATAGTATCGCTACCTCTCTCCCAATTGACTACAAATGTTTACCTTCTTTATAACAACTATTTTTCACCTTCTTTATAACAACTATTTTTCACCTTCTTTATAATGACAAATAAGAGGGACAAGTAACATCATCATCTTTTATTATTCATCAACGATAGTGCATCAGCAAGAATTGATGGTCTATGCAGTGCACCTACATTTATTTCTTGAAGTCCATGTACATATACTACAACTACGATTGTTTTATCAATATTCAATGAATCAAATATAATTTTTACCCGCAGCAACGCGCGGGCAATTTACCTAGTACTTTCCAACATGCTAACGTACTGTGAGTTGAAATTTGTGTCGATCTTTTAGCGACTATACGTAACTCAGAGATCGAAACTATTCATTTTTCATGTACTACTGCATGATCATTCCTGCAAACAAAACAAACGAACAAAAAAACATTTTTTTTTAAAGTTATAAATTTAAAATGAAAATTACATTGATTACTATGCATGCATGATGTTATATATTGATGTAGCAAGTTCACCATTTTCTAGAGTATTAGGGTTTATGGCGGAGAGTAGAATTCCTTAGAAATTAAAGTGTATGACAAACAAAATGCATGTATTACGTATGCAATATGGCTAAGTCTGTTTGGTCATAATTAATATGTACAAGCTTAAGATGCATGCAAAATTACTACATAAAAGATCGATAATCCCTGCATCAATGAGTTAGTTAAAAATGGAGGAGCTATACGTACATTCCGTGTAACGCCGCCGCGGCACCTTCTTAAACGTAGCCCACATCAGATCAACGTACAACGGAAACTGCGCTATTGCGAAAATCGACACCGGCAAACACGATATTGCATAAACCGGAAACGCCGCGTACTTGAGTTTGTCTTTGAGCACGAAGAAGTGTCCGGCATAAAACGATACCAGCATGGAAGAGATGGACAGAAACAGCGACGTCAGGCCGAACAGGAGCTTCCTCGGCAGGTCCTTCCCGAAGTCCCTCTCCTGATACTGTGACATCAGAATGGCCAGGAACATCACCATTGACGTGACGGAGAAGCAAAGGGCCAAGAGGGAGGCGATGGCGAAGACTTCGAAAGCTGGCTGGTTTTCGAGGGTGGGCCTGCCGTTGCTCGAGTCGGTGCCGCCTGTGGTGGCGGCGGAGAAGGCGACGGAGAAGGCGACGGTGGCGACGAGAGCAGCCACGACGGAGCAGGACTGTGAGGTGGTGCTCAGCCAATTCCCGCCGTCTTTGACGATTTGTGTGTGGGTTTCGGTGAAGATTTCCGTTGGGGTTTTGCCTTGTTGTATGGGACGAAGAAGTGAAACGGCATTGAGGTCTTCACAAACTGTACACCAAGAAGTAAGACTTCAGTACTCAATACTCAATAATAGCGTGTACTAATTTGAAATAAAAAAAATACCATGGTATCAACTTGGTCGAATGACTATTCGAACCGTGTTCACCTAATCAGATACTAATCAAAAAATTTATTACTAATTATTGTTAGATCTAAATTTAAAAGGTAGAGAGCATTATTTTAAAGTTGAGTTATTTTGTTCTTCATCCTTAGATTTAGATTCAATGGTGATTGACCATCAATTTCTTGATTACTAACTGATCAGGTGAGCATCACTATAACTATTCATCTCATTTTATAACGATGATTCCAATTCGAAATCAAGTCATGTCGGTCTATCTATGCAGGCATATGAAGAAAATATTACCTCTCGATCATAATAATATATAGCTATTTGAACAATGCACACATAAGGGAAATTTTACCTCTTCATCAAATCCATAGGCTACTTGAAAGTTCAACAACAATATTAGAATTAATTACAAAACATTGTCCGAACTATAATGCTATTTTTATTTTCATACCTGACTATCAAAAACTTATATTTTTATATCATAAGTTTCATTTCGTTAGCATTTTGATACCCTTACCACTAACATTATTAAAATTTTATAATACTTGAGGGCGTTTATGTCAATTCTCAATATCTATGTAATTGAAATAAAATATTATACATTAAAATTTTTATTAAAATTAAATATTTTTCATTGCTATTGTTCAAACTCGAAAACACCATTTATTCACCTAAATCCATGGTTTTTTACAAGTATCCATATTAATTTTCATATTTGTCTGATGTTTTATATTTAATCAATTTTTGATTAAATATACCAATTTTATATAAAATTTTCATGGATATTTTATTTTTCTTAATATATCTATCGAGATTTTCTTTTTTTTCGAACAACCTATATTTCCATAAATGTCGATATTTTGGTCATTGATTATGATTGGTTATTTTTTAGGGGCTTGTGATTTATCTAATTATAATGAATTCAGTTGTAATATAATTTTTTACCATGTAACTCCAAAAATATATATACATATAGAAGTTCTACTGACTTTTATACTATTGTTGCAAAAACAATTTTCATTTTCGAGTTTTTTTTAATATTTTTGTTAAAAGTAAATTTTTCTTGTTCAATTTGTATTTGATAACCTAAAAAAATAAATTATTTTTTAAAGTAAATTTAAAAAATGATACAGTTGATGAAATGACAAAATGTCCTTAAAATTTAACTGTGTGTTAGTGGTTAATGTATCAAAATGCTAACGGGATGAAACTTATGGTACGAAAATGTAAGTTTATGATATTTAGTAATGAAAATGAAATTAATATCATTGCTCGAGTGATGTTTTGCAATTAATCCATAATATTATTAGATTAGTAATTGTTTGAGCCCAATTAATATTGGGTCCGAAATTAATTAATTTCGGATAACATTTGGGTCAATACCCGTGACCCAATATAAAAGCTTTTCAGTCTCGGCCCAGGAAGGTAAGCGAGGCGAAGTCCGAGCGTGAAAGTCGCCTCGCATGCGTGTACAAGACTCTAGGAATCCAATTCAGTGCAGAAAATTGATAAGTTACAATAATTACTAGGGCAACACTAGTGACCTAGGCGAAGCCGGTTGTAATTGGGACTGCGCGCGTCATCTCAGTTATTTATTTGCCAAGTAAAACGGCTCCTTATGCAATCACGGTATTAAGAACCTACTTAGATTGAACAAGGTCTGCATCCTTATCAATTATAATTCGAGTCAGTATATATAGAGGGCTCGGAGATTAGATCGGGCACACAATCATTCAATCAACAAAAACTTTTACAAACAAACAGCTCTACAGCTACAACCTCGACTCAATCGAACCCGACGCTAAAGCATCTCGCCTTAGCACTCGGTAAATCGGTTCTCAAAACCACCCTCGGCGCCACGGCTCTCATCTCTCCCGAAACGTCCCGCCCCGATTACCTGTGAAAGCTCTGCTCGTCTAACACGAATATCGATTAGAAAAAGTAGAAGACTGTTCGTAAATTATTCCTCCAAAGTGACGCATGTAACCTATAGCCTTCTGAAGCGAAACCACACTACCAGAACAACTACTTTTGCCGACTAAATTTTTTCGTCGGTCGCCTAAAGTTTTATCCGACGACACTTCGTTGGCTAAGAAGTCGTCAGAAAAAAGTCATCGGTCAAGACTTTAATCGACAAAATTATTGTTCATCGTCGGCTAAAGTCATTTATTTAGCCGACGAAGAAATTTTTCGTCGCTTAATTTCTGGACTTTAGCCGACGAATTTTTAGACCTTAGCCGACAAAATTTTATTAAATTTCGTCGGCTATAGCTATTATTTTTATTTTTTATTTATTTATTTATTTAACTTTAGCCAACTAATTTTAATAAAATTCGTCAGCTATAGTTATTATTTTTTTCTTTTTTAACTTTAGCCGAAGAATTTTATTAAATTTCGTAGGCTATAGTTATTTTTTTTCTTTTTTAAACTTTAGCCGACGAAATTGAATAAAATTCGTCGGCTATAGTTATTTTATTTTTTATTTATTTATTGTATTTTTTATTAAAAAATTTTTGCTTCTTTTTCCATATTTTTGATTAAAATATTTTTGCTTCTTTTTCGTTTTCTTGTATCTTTTATTTCAGTGGTGGAGGAGGAGAACAGAAGGATGATAGGAGGAGGAGAACAGAAGGATGATAGGAGGAGGAGAAGGCTAGGAGAGGGAGAGGAGAAGGAGTTAGAGGAGGAGAAGGATTTAGAGAAGGAGGAAGGAGGAGAGGAATGAGGAGGAGGAGGAGGAGAAGAAGAAAAATGAAAAATATAGAAAATTTTGAACTTTAGTCGACGAAATACTCTAATTTCGTCGACTAAAGTTCAAAATTTTAGTCGGACAAATTTCAAAATTTTTAAAATCCCCTCCAAAATTTTTGAATTTTGAATTAACTTTAGCCGACGAATTTTAATAAATTTCGTTGGCTATAGTTATTTATTTATTTATTTAACTTTAGCCGACAAAATTAGGGCAATTCGTCGGCTATAGTTATTTTTTATTTATTTATTTATTTATTTAACCTTAGCCGATGAATTATCCTAATTTCGTCGGCAATAGTTATTTATTTTATTTATTTAACTTTAGCCGACGAATTACCCTTATTTCGTCGGCTAAAAACCTAAACCGCAAACCCTATATGAAGAAGCTTCAAACGAAAAAAAGTCGTAAAATAAGATATGACCGGAATGGTGAAATACGTCTACGGTTGAAAAATCACATAATTTCGGTAAAGTTTTGGTGCCGATAGTTGCGGTTAACGCAATTTTCCATTCTTTCTCCCTAGCGGTAGCCCTGTCTCTGGTGGATATTTTTCATAAAATTTTTATACCACTAGTTGCGTCTCATCGATTTGAAACTATTTTCAGTTGAAGGTCCGGGTAAAATACGTAATTTAGATGGTCAAATGAATGTTTCCGTGCGTTATGGGGTTTGACTTACGGGATTGACCGTAAGGATCGAGCCCTTAACGTTCTCGGATTAAGTTGAATTTTTTTCTATAGACATATTTCGACATAATGATCATATCGGACGGTCGGAATTTTGTTTTTCAACTTTGATCATCGGAATTACAACATGCCTAAGCTTTAAGTAAATGTTCCGTTTCTAAAACAAACTCTACATAGAAACTTCAAACGCAAAAAAAACGTGATATAAGATATGACCGGAATGGTGAAATACGTCTACAGTTGAAAAATCACGTAATTCCGGCAAAGTCTCGGTACCGATAGTTACGGTCAATACAATTTAGGGGTTTGACTTACGGGATTGACCGTCCAGATGAAGTCCTTAAATTTATCGGATAAAGTTGAATTTTTTACCATAGACATATTTCAACATATTGTTGATATCTGACGGGCGTATTTTTGTTTGTGAATTTTGATGACCGAAATCACAACATGCCTACTATTTACCATTATTTATCTATATGGGAGCCCTATCATCAAGGGATAAATGTCCTAAAATTTTTAGACGGACAGTTACGTCTCATTATGTTGAGTGTTTGTTGTGATGAATGTTCGACAAAAATACCTCATATAGGTGTAGATATGGGCATTTTCGTGTGGCATATCTGCTTCCAGATTGGTATCACAATAGTCAATCGAACACCGAAATATCCGTAGTGCAATTTTGTAACTAAAAGGTACTTTAGCCGATGAAATACCCTAATTTCGTGGGCTAAACTTTTCAAATTTCGTAGGCTAAAGTTCACAGACTATATCCGACGAAAAAAAATTTCATCGGCTAAAATTTCACTATAGCCAACGAAAATTTAACTTAGCCGACAAAAAATTATTTCGTCAGCCTTTTTTTGGATATTTCGTCGGCTAAAGTCTTTTTTTGGTAGTGTCAGGTGGTGCACAACCCTTTTACTTTCCACATCCGTGTGGTGGCACGCCCGCAAACCATTTACTTTTTCTGTAATTTACTTTCCCGCAATTTAAATTCCAGTATTTGTACTACTGCCCAACCAGCTGGTAGCGAGGCCAAATTAGTAATCTCATATTACTGAATGAGCATTTGGTGGCATTTTATTTGTTCAAGTCTCATATCAAAATTCATTTATTTTGATCAAGCTAAGTAAAATTTTGAAATCGCCGAATATGAAGACTATGAAAGATTAATTAGTTTGAATTCTTGTTACCTCATACCACTTGATTTCCAATTGCATTTGCGAGGCAGCACTAGGAATTAGCCAAGGCTTATATTCTCCCAGCCTTGCTGCAAGGTGTAATGCACAATTGCCATCTTTATCCACTTCGAAGAAAACGCTATCTTTCACGTTCTTTCTCTCTAGCAAGAGCCGGTAAACATGGGGTTGCCTGTTCTCCACAGCCAACAGAACTATATTCTTTTTCTGTTCGTTAAGGTCATGGATGGCCACTGGAAAAAGTTCTAGGATCTTCTCCACCATTTCAGTCACACCATTCTTCGCAGCAATCAAAATCGGTGTTTCCTTCTTTTCCTTCTCAGGGTTTTTCTTCTCTGTCGCTTCTGGCGGCAATGACCCTTTATATGTATACACAATTAGTTAATGGTTACCACTACAATCACCAATTAAACAAGTGACAATCAGACATAGACTAACTCACAACAATAAGTACCTTCTCCAATGACTTCTTTTCCTTTGTTTTCGTCTTGTTGATCAGTATTAGTAGGTCGAATTGTAATGGGTTGTTCCCTAATGTCGCCGACATCGGAAATTATGTAAGGGCTTGTTTCACCTTCCTTGCGGGGTGCTTCCTGCGGGTTCATACCACTGTCTTGATATTCATACGTGGTAGAACTTTCTAGTAGCTTGTCCATGATCTGAACGGCCCATATGTTCTTTTCTTTCTTGTTCCTTATCTTTTGTATTTCCGTAGACCCTTCACATATTAAGGAATATAAAGTTATATACAGACATATATACTCAATTTATAATTGTATGTATCATTGTGTAGACCCATCAACAAGATACCATAGGATAGGAATGTTGCCATACCTAATCCAAGAACAAACAGCATTGCCTTCGACAAGAGCTTGACAAAGTTAAAGCAGGTGAGCTTGACAAAGTTAAAGCAGGTGTCGTAAGGATCTGATGAATCTCCTTCCGGATTCTCTAGATCCTTGGAGAGACATTTGCTGTTGTTGACTTTAGTACAGAATATTCAAACTCAGCTTGTATATATAGGTGATTGATGTTCAAATGGATTTGATTAATTCACAAACGTACCAAAGAATCGAGCCATTTTCCGGAACACTAGAAAGAATCTAATGCAGGTCTCGTAGTTTTCTGGGTATGGCGTCGGAGCTTTTTCATTGTCGATTTTATTACTTACCCGCTCATGGAAGTGATCTTCTTTTTCCACATTCAGCTCATCGACCAATACACCTTTGAGAGAACATACAGAAGATCGAGTGATATGCTAGTTAACCTAATACAACATATATGGAATCGTTTGATCGTTCACACTATAGTTAAGTTGTACTTACAGTGGTAAATGATTTTGGTCCAAAGTCTAAAGTGGCTACCACTCTTGAAGGCAGAAGGCTTGCTCGCCAGAAGATGGAGAGGGGAAAACCCATCTTCATTAACATAATGAACTAGATCCTCATACAGGTCAATAATCTGAAATGCCAAATCTGCGGACCACAATTCAGTTTGTTAATTATATCATATCATCAGAGGAATATAATCAATATATATATATAAGGGATCAAATCAAGTTCTTATAATTACCAAAGTAGTCCCCGGAAATTGCACAATGCAAGATAGTGTCTCCACCTTTCCGCCTACAGTAACTGTATTTTGGATCAGACTTGTCAGGAGTACCAATGTAGTGGAGCACCAAGAAGGCGTCTTTTTTACCTTGGAGAGCAGCCAAGAAAAGAGGTGTCTCTTTATCTTTGTTGAGAATACCAATCAAAGAAGGATCAACTTTGGCAATGCACTTGCACATTCTCACATTCCCTTGTGCTGCTGCAAAATGGAGAGGTGTATTCCCACGCTCGTTTTGGAGTTTCAGCTCCTCCAAGGAAACCCGTTTTACTAGTTCTTCAACACGTTCCTCTTGGCCATCTAACACTGCTATGTGCAATGCCGTGTCACCTGACTTGGTGATTCTTGCCTTGTGAGCTCGCTTGTTTAGCCAAAATGCCCGATCAACTTCTTCCCATTCGCTTTTCATGGCTATCTTGAACAAGTACTTCTTGATGCTCTCACTGTCCATCTCCTTGATGATCTCACTGTCCATGCGGCCAATCATGGTATTTGTGGCTGACGACATTTCTTCCGGCCCTTCGAGTTACCTATAAGTGGGCATATGTTTGGTAACTAATACTGACGTTTGTGCACATATTTATCAACACAGTAAGAGTAGCACTTTAGTATGATATCTTAAGGGGACGGGCCAGCTAGCCTATAAGACTTGCATCCCAAGTAAGTTTTGTATTCCTATTCCCATGCATTTCATGCTAGCTAGAATCTCATCATTACGTCTATTCTTTATCAGCGAGCAAAAGGATCGTATGAAATTATTATTGTAAGAATGGCTGTGTTTTTTTAGGAAAAGCTATGTGCTAGATTTTGTTAATTACCATATTTCCAGATCTATAACAACAGCTGAATATGCAGAACACTGGACTCTACAATCATCCCTAATATCATCTTCGTAATAAGAACCGCAATTAGCAAGTTGTACTCTTGCATGTGATTCATGACTCCATGTATGAGAATACCACCGGCGCCTGTGGCCTGCGAAGAAAGCAAAGGATATGCATGGCAAGCTGTCTCTTTAATTAGCTACCCTTTCACTTTCGCTGGCTATTTTTATCTCTGTCCTTTACACTTCTTTACTCTATTCTTTTGGCACCCTTTACACTTCCTTATTCTGACCAGCGCACCAAATTTGTTTCTACAGTCGTTTATTATGCCCTTCTTTCTTTTGTTAGCAGGTTACCTTCTTCTGGAATCAGTAAATTAAGTTACGCACAAAATTGATCACTTCAAAATGCAACTCGAGATTTGAACTTGTAATTTTTTTACAAAACAACAGGCCCCCCCTCGTTACCTTTCTTGTTTTTAAGAATGGACAAAACAGCAGCATTATGGATTTAAGTATTCTTCAAATATTAGACCAAGATTCTGGGGTTATCTACGGTACACCATACGGGAGAGGATCCTCCCCTGAGCTACAGACATACCTAAGCTTTTATTTCAAATCTGCCACGTGTATAAATATACATCGAACGGTTCATTTTTGTCATGTTTGAGACTTTCAATTCTGCTCATTCTACACTTCACAATTCTGCTCATTCTACACTACACAGAGGACGAGGGTAGCTTCTCAAGTGAATTGCCATGCGGACAGAAATTCCACAGACAAATGATTTCATAAAATTTCTTGTCTGCAAAACAGGCATCATCTTCCTCCCCACCAAGCAACTCTCTTTAACCATTTTTATCTTTCCAAATAATTGCACTGCTGCGAGAACAATTCTCTTCAAAGAAACTAATCAATTTTAGGGATCAAACTAAAAAATCCATAATTTTGGACCATATGCTAGTTTTAGGAATTCAAGCTTCTTTATATGTACCGGTTTTGAACTTCTGATACCCATGACAAAATTGCTACAGCCTAGAGTTCTATGAGGCGATGAAGAAAAAATTGAGAGAAGTGAGACTGATATGGACACGTGTCGGAGGGAAAAATGAAAACTCACTAATGAAGAATTCTTCATTACCAAAAAACTAATGTAGAATTCTAGACCATTGGATCTACCATAGATATGTGCTTAAAAGAGTTTGTACGTTAGGAGAGGATTTTCTCTCATAAGAATTATAAGATGCCTTCATACTTCTATAATTAATCAAAGAATGACATGATTATTATTCTATTAACTTGCACTAAAATTCACTTAACATCACCGGATTCACGGCTGCATGCTTACATTTATAAGGTAGGCCGAGCCGCCAAGGTAGTAGGCCTAAACCAAAACAAATGTAGGATGAGAAAGCACATTCATTAACAATGACGTTTAGTTGGGCTAAAGTCCATCTTAAATTTTGAAAAATCATTCATTTCTAGCTAAATTTTAGTTCAAGATGTTAAAATCTAAAATCTAACCCACATCAAATTTCTAAATTTAGTCTTTAGGTTATTAAATTTAGTTTGTATCTAACATAAATTATTAAAAGAAAAATACTAGTTCATCTCATTATAAAATCCTAGCTCCGTCATTGCTCATTACTCATTAGTAATTACAAACAGGTCAAAAATATTGATGATCGAGAAAGAACCATAAATTTTTTTGTTTTAGGCCTACCTAATTACCTAATTAAAGAAAAAATGATTTCAACAATTTCTGACATTTTAGAGAAGCAAAACTTTGGTATCTCACGTTTCAAAAACTTCAAAATGGTATCTCACATTCTTACTCCGACTGAATAAAGGTATTTGAAACCGTTAGTTTTTTAAAAAAAAACTAATGACATACATTTTTTGACATGAAAAAAAAACTGATTTACCATTTGTTGACCTTTTAGAAAAGCAAGTTTTAGTCTTTCACGTTTCAAAAATTTCAAAACGGTATCTCACGTTCTTACCCCGATTGAATAAAGTTATCTGGAACCGTCAGTTGATCCGTTAAAAAAATATTTTTTATTAATTTTTCATCTCTAAAATTATATGTCTTTAAAATTAAGAACAATAGTTAATTAAATTTTTATGTAAGAGTGAATATAACTTAGTAAATACAAAAGAAAAGAAAAAGGATTTTAATCTTCGTCTCTATCGGAGAAAAAGAGAAGGGAGAAGAAGCGTCGCCGCCAGAGAAAGAGAGAAGCACTGCTGGAGGAGACTGGAGAAGAGAGAAAATAACAGCGTCGTCATTGAAAAACAGTTTTATCGTGGTAGTCATCGTCATTGTTGAATAGAGAGGTTGGGTTCACTGTTCTCAAAATTGGGTTCTTGATCAATTGTCTTCCAACTCTGATATCCCTCTGCCTGATAAGCACACGGGCATGATGAATGGACTTTACCAAACCGGTAAACCCTTCTTAACAAAAAATTGTTTGTAGTCAGCTTTTAAGAAAGTTCTCCACAATCAAAGCCAAAACATAATCAAGCTTGCTATGACCCTCCTCTAGAAACTCATAACGATCAAGTGAACCATGACCTCTCCACTCTGTCATTACAACGTCTCTCTCTCTGAGAATACTATAGTTTTTAATGCTAATATTTGACTTTATACACTGGATAGTCAACCTTTTTAATGCTAATATTTGACTTTATACACTGGATAGTCAACATTAACCAACCATAGCCACATAAATTATTTTGTATTAGTCATATTTTCCAAATCTTTATTGTTCATGCTAAAATTGAAATTTGTCTGTGATTAATTGTTGATTTTGAAAAACAATAGTCAAATGTGGTCAATTTAAGATTCAGATGTTGCACAGGATCCTACAATGACCATCTATAACATGCGGTCTCGACGAAGAAGATGAAGTCGAGACCGAGAATGAGGAGCTCATATGGGAGTGATAGTATAGAGGATGTCGGTGACTTAGAACTAACAATTCCAGATACATTTATTCAATCAGAGTAAGAACGTGAGATACTGTTTTGAAGTTTTTAAAACATGAGACACAAAATTTTTGTTTCTCTAAAAGGTCGAACACTGTTTGAATCATTTTTTTCAAAAACAAAAGGTAAATCAATCTTTCACGTCAAAAAATGTATGCCGTTAATTTTTTTTATCGTAACTAACTGTTCCAGATACTTTTCTTTAGTTGAAGTAAGAACGTGAGATACCTTTTTAAAGTTTTTAAAACGTGAGACACTAAAACTTTATTTCTCTTAAAAATCAGACACTATTTAAATCATTAATTTTTTCTTAGCTAAATAAAATATAAAATAAATAATAAAAAAATCGTTAATCAAAGACCCGCACAATCTCAACGCCCGAGACACATCCAGATATTTCAGCACTCAAACCGCCTCGATATCACACGTGTGTACCCGACCCATCGCGAAGCTTCGATATTTCACGATATATGACTCAGTTTTTCCCTCATTTTTCTCTAATAACTCTATTCCATTTCTTGATCCTCACTCACTGCAAAACCAATGATGTCGAACCGGAAAGGTGACGTGGAATCCGGATCAGCGCCGCTGTACCCCATGATGCTCGAGAGCCCCGAGCTCCGGTGGTCCTTCATCCGCAAAATCTACTCCATCATCGCCGTCCAGTTGCTCGCCACCATCGCCGTCGCGGCCGTCGTCGTCTCCTACCATCCCATCGCCAACTTCTTCGTCAGCACCGGCGCCGGCCTCGCTCTCTACATCGTCCTCATCATCACTCCCTTCATCGGTACCCTAACCTCTTCTTCTTTCTACTCGTTCGATTTCGGTGTTGGTTTTGTGAGCTTGTTGTGAAAATTAGGGTTTCTGGTTTGGTTTTTTGTTGCAGTGCTGTGCCCGCTGTACTATTACTACCAGAGGCATCCGGTGAATTTCATCTTGCTTGGGATTTTCACCATCTCGCTTGCCTTCGTCGTCGGATTGACTTGCGCTTTTACTAGCGGTTTGTGTTCCTAATCTTTATATTTCCTTGTGTAAATTTCGATTGGAAATGGTTAATTTGGTAATTGAGGTTCAAGATAGGAAAGATTTACTATCTTGAGTTTGTGGACAGTGGAGTAAATAGGACTGTTACTGTGTGGACCTTGATTCCAGTTGGGACTGACATTGTGAAATGTTTACAATTTTAGTGTAATTTTCCATTAGAAATGGTTCATATGTTTATTGAAGTTCAAGATAGGTTGAAGTGATTGTCTATGGGAGCAGTGTGGTGTAAATAGGATTGTTACTGTGTGGGCTTTGATTCCAGTTGCGGCGGCCATTGTGCTATTCATATTACAATTTTGTTGGAGTGAATATGACTTTACAGTGTGGACTTCAATTCTAGTTGAGGCTGATATTGTGAAATGTTTACTGAAATGTTCTTTTGGAAATGGTTAATTTGATACAAGAAGCTCAAGATACGTTGAAGTAATCTGATTATGTGAGCAGTGTTAGAGTAGGTAGAGGATCAAAGAAAATTAAGCTAAATAGTGGTTGGATTAAAGAGGATTGTTACTCTGGACTTGAATTCTGGTTAGCAGTGACATGTACTGTAATTTTTGTTTGGAAATGGTTAATATATTGATGTTGATTAAAGTTTATAAAGATAGGATGAAGTGATTGTATATGGGAGTAGTGGAGTTAATAGGATTGTTTTGTGGTGGACTTTAATTCCAAGTGGGGATGACATTGTGAGATCCTTACAATTGTTTTGAATTGGAAACAGGGAAGGTGATTTTGGAGTCTGCAATTTTGACCGCTGTGGTTGTAATTGCTCTCACTCTGTACACATTTTGGGGTGCAAGGAGAGGCCAGGATTTCAACTTTCTTGGTCCATTCTTGTTTGGGGCTTTGCTGGTTCTCATGGTGTTTGGTATGATTCAGGTATGTTGTTTTTGTATGGACCCTCTTGTTTTGAATTCAATGTGTCTATTATGTGTTCTGGTTTTGACTGTAGCGGTTTTGTGTCATTTATGGTTGGCAGATTTTCTTCCCTCTGGGCAAGCTCTCTGTGATGATATACGGGTGCTTGGCATCGATCATCTTTTGCGGGTACATTGTGTATGACACGGACAATCTCATCAAGCGCTACTCTTACGATGAGTACATTTGGGCTGCAGTTGCGTTGTACTTGGACATCATCAACCTATTCCTTGCTTTGCTCACTATTTTTAGAGGTGTTGACAGTTGAGAAGACGATCTCCGCTTTTCTCTGTGTAACTTGTTTGTCCTGGTTTTGGTGTAGGAGTAATTGTGAATGTCATTAGGCACTGAAACTCTTGTCATTATACATCAATGCATAGCTGATTACTTGATTTGCACGGATGCATTTTGGTTTTCCCCGGTATATAATGTAGCTCCTTGAATCATTACTGCTCACTCTGTTCTAGAATTTGAAGTTAAATCCCTTGCCTCATTGGATTACATGAAGCAAAGAGAATAAAAAAAATTACAAAACTTACTCCCATCTCTATTACTAGATTGAGTTATGTGTCTGTGTCTCATCATTGATGACATCCATGGCACAGTTGAGTTTAACTCCTAACCACGAAAATCGCCCTCGGAACATGAAACAACCACGTAACTCGTAAACTTTCTCAACCAACACTACTTCCTCGGCCAAACACTCACCACCGTCATTCATCATGATAACAACTTCTAGACAATCAGATTCAGTACTCTCTACTTGCCATCCACCCGTCACCACTGATTCTAAACCCAGCATCGCTGCCCAAGGTTCAACAATACATGGTTTGAACCTCCCTGTAAGTCTCTCCTCTAGCAACAATTAAATCCCCAGAACTGTCCCTAAGAACAATACCTACTCCAACATTAATCCCATCATTAAACATAACAGCATCACTATTCAATTTCACCATACATGGGCTAGGAGGCCTCCAGACACAAGGTTGCTTAGCTGCAGACCTTGAATTCTTTGTACCACGAACCTGGACTGCCAAAACACTAAACTGCTGGAAAATAATTTTTGGGGGCCGAGAATCTTCTCCATGAGTCACCAGATTACGCTCATTTCAATTCTTCCAAAGAATGATAACAAGCAATTTCATCTCATCCACATGAAGAACACCCATAACTTAGTCCAAAAAATCTGCAAAATTAACACATACCTGGATGCAATTTTGAGTAAAAACCCGCCATCTCCAACACCGCAACACATAAAGAACACGACCATGTTGTGTGCAAAGACGTTTCATATGTTAAAGGACATCTCGGGCGACTCTAAAACATGGATTTGGCTTCTCTACTTGGATTTTTGTTGTTTGAATTTGATTAGATTGTTTAAAACCATTAGATTAAATAAAATGTGGTCTTGTGATGTTATGTTTATTCAATCTAATGGTTTTAAACCATCCAAACAAATTCAAGTAGAGAAGTCAATTCTCTAAAACATACCGCTCTAATATAAAGACATGACAAAATATTCATTGAACATCTCCATCTACAAGTTTCGGTGGTTACTGAACATTGGAAGCTTTTTGAAGCCCAAGTTCCATCATTAATGAAATTCTAGACTTTCTAATTCAATAATAACGTGTAAAGTTAACATAGACAATCATAAAATATAAAATTACATCAAATACTATCCTTACACAAATTCGTAACCTCTACAAACAATACAAAAGTTAAATTTTAATGATGTTACAATTTATTAAATAAATAAAAAATTAGGTATTGAAAAACAAATAAAAACTAAGAATGTGACTACTATTGTTTAGGTTGTTTTTTCTTCACCGACTTTACGTCCCCTATATAACAACTAGGCCACTACCAATCTTTTCCCGCGCTTTCACGCCCAATACGAAACTTCCGAAAACAAACACCAGTACCAAATCCCAGTTTTCTCTCTCCGATTACTATCAATGGCGTCCGACCCGAACCCGAAGACGAACCTTGACCTCGAGGCCGGAGCAACCCGACGCCTCTACCCCTCCATGACCGAGAACCCGAAGATGAATTAGAAAACAGAGAAGGTACTTTTGGATTGACAGTTGTGATTTTCATCAGCTTGACACTGCACATTCTGGGCTGCAAGGAGAGGCTATGATTTCAGCTTCCTTGGTCCTTTTCTGTTTGCTGCTTTGACTGTTCTTCTTGGATTTGGCCTGATTCAGGTATAGTCTCAATTCTCTGTTTGGGGCTTTGATACTACTTTATTCCTGCCTCTAGCTAGCTAGGCTCTTTTCAAACTCTAACATTCCTATTCTTGTGTTTCATTAATTGGGTTTATTTGGTTTGTTGCAGATTTTCCATCCTCTGGGAAATATCACTCACATGATAATTGGCATTGTGGGATGTATCATCTTCTGTGGCGACATTGTCTACGACACGGATGAGCAGATCAAGCGCTATCAGTATGATGAGTACATGTTGGCTGCAGTCCAGCTATACTTGGATGCTATCAACCTCTTCCTGCAGTTGGTCTCAGTTTTTGATAGCTGAGAAGCTGTTGCTTTACTCAGATTAATTCTTAGCAAGCTTCGTATTTGCAGCTTATCCTAGTTATGGTTTAAGTAAAACTTTAAATGTCATGACAATCAACTAGTGGATGTATAAATGGAAGAGTACTTGTAGGTCTGATTACCAGTGAAACTCAGATTGCTGTTGATATACACTTCACCTTCTCAGTTCCAAATGTGTTCATCTTACTGGGATGCCCACAAGTTCAAGGGACCTATTTTCTGAAGAGTTAACTGGGCTTTTTTGTCTTTGTATTCATTTTAACCTTTCAATTTGTGGTTCTCTGCAGCATTATTTAGATTTCACAAGAAGGGAAGGCAAGATAATGAGAATAGTACTGGAGCACCACTAATGAGTTGGAAAAGCTGGAACTAGTAAAGACCAAGTATATATAGCAGCTAGTATTGAGCTTTCTCTTTCTGTAAATGTGTATGTCTTTCATCAGTCATCACCTAATAAATGGGTATATAAATCATCAAGTCATGACAAGTGACTTTTATTTTATGATCGAGAGGCTTTGTGCAACACTTCTCTGTTCTTGTTGGTTTGTTTCTTTGGCTTGACCATAATCAGTGACGGAACCACTTGAGAGGCTGGTACGGCTATAGCTCTACCGAAAATTTGAATCATATACAACTTTTTTACAACTTTACACACAAAGTTGTTTATTTAATTGGTTAAGTCATTGCTTCATTTACCTGTTGTCACAGGTTCGAATCACTTGGAGGCATCGTTTTCTCTCTCTTTGCTGTACCAATTTCTTCTTCTTCTGTTATCTCTGTTTCTCCTTGCTTTCTTCCATCATCTTTGTTTCTTTTTTCTTTTCTTTTTTCTCTTTGTTGTACCCATTTCTTCTTTCGTTATCTATGTTTCTCCTTGCTTTCTTCCATTATCTCTGATTCTTTTTGCTGTTTACCCATTTTCTCTTCCTTTTTTCTTTCTTCCCTCTCTTTGTTTTTTTCCTGTTTACCCATTTCTTCTTCTTTCTTCTCTGTTTTTCTTTCTTTCTCCAACAAAAAAAACAAGCCTCAAATTAGCCCTACCCAAAATTAGATCGTGGTTCCACCCCTGACCACAATGCAGATCCCCATGCTTTGTTCAGCCAACTCAAGCCCTTTGCCGCAATTTTCACCGTCTCTTGCATTCCAAGTCGGAGCTACTTTGTGTTTTCCCTCCGGGTACTTTGTGAGTGTTATACAGTATAATTAAGTTTCTTTGTAACTTTGAGGTAGTCAAAGCCAAGTTCACTAAACACCAACATGTTCTAAAACGAACACTCTCCTTGCTTCGAATTTGATACAAAGAGGAAGAAGATAAACAACTGAGATTTAGAAGCCGTAGTCCATGACCAATTTTACTTCGAAGATGAATTTTCTTTCCCTTTTTTGATCTTTCTGCATGGGATTTGAATTTTTCTTTTTTCTCTTGTCCATGCTTTTCAGTTTCACCCAATTTTATGTCATTTTATTAAACAGAACTCGGCTAATTTACTTACCAATCTACACCATCCACACGCCAAAAGTTTATATACAGTAACTATGACCAAATTGGTTTCTATTTCTCATTCGTGAAAATACCGATACGATTTGTCCTAAATGCTTCTCCAATCTTTTTCACTCAATTCATTTAATATTTTTCCTAAAAAAATTATTAAAAAAATATATCCGACTCAAACTGGACGCACTCATCCGGACTCTTCTATGTGAACCAATCTCAGTCTGCCTTGTATTAATTTGACTTGTTTTGTTTTTCTTTTTTAAAGATTATAACTTTTGTAGGGATTATTCAATAGCTAAATACTTATCTAAACGTGAAAAAGAAAAAAAAAGACATGATGCGGTACCTTCTCGTATCGTCTTCTTCTTCCTTCCTCTTTGTTCTTCGAACGTCCCATACATGGCTAGGAAACAACACATATAGTAATTAGACGAAGCTCCTAAACACCTAAACCCTAAGAGTGTCGTTGCAGTTGCGTCTCCAAACCCTAACTCCTCAATCGCAAATCATACTGCCTTCATGGCCTCCCAATCCCCTTTTGGACTCCCATTCTCCTCCTTTGTATCATCATCATCGATGAAAAAAACCAAGTCCTTTGGATACTCTTCTTCGACAACACAATCTGCATCAATAGATGATGTTACCAAATCTTTTGTTGCATCCCTGACATTGGCAATCTCCAACGTGGTTGATCTCTCACAGCGCCTAAAAGAGGGGTTGCGCAGTCATTCTTGATTGCCAAACCCTTGAGTCTGGTGCCTCCAAGTATAACAGAGCTTAAACGATTATGTAGTCGTGTTTGGTTATGGATCGAAAATTTCTGATCCAAGAACGTCCTATAACATCTTTATCATTGGCTTTGATCTGCGTGAAGAACCATGGCTTTAATTCAACCTTATGATGGAATTAGGGTTATCAATAACATCCCCATGGATTCACTCTTTTTCTGGGTACTTATTAAGAATATCCCTCCTAAGTTTGAACTCCCTGAAAATTTTCCTATTGTTGGCTTTGTTGCTAGAAAATATTTGGAATATGATGATAAGCTATGGCAGAGATCGAAAAATGTTAGGGCTAGGGTTGAGAGGAAACTCTCTGCTTTAATCTTTAGCATGAAATCGATCAAGTTCCCACAAAATCTTAAGGAGGACATTGAATTTTTCTTTGAGAATTGTATTGGTTTATGCCCAGCTGCTTGCAATCTGGTTTTCCATGAAAATGGGCGTTGCATGGCTAGTCCTCCCTCTAAGTTTGCAGGTGAGGAGGATATTTCAACCCCGATCAGTTTTGCTTCAAAATATCTATTCCATGGAATGTTCAAATTCCAAGGATATGCTATTCCAACTACACATGTCGGTCATCCTTTGTATGGCGAGAAAGTTCATCGGAGGCACCCGATCATCAACTCCTGAAACCTCTCTAAAGAAGCTTAAAATGGTGGTTGCTCAGTTGATTGATGCAGCAGTTCATTCGAAGAGAATCAAGCAACCTGACTTCTTGGCTACCCTATTTGCAAAAACCCTTGATTTGCTTTTTGAAACACCAAAGATAATTTTGGCTGCAACTGAAACAAAGAAGAAGAAAAGAAGACGCCCTTTCGACTCCAAAAAAACACAAGGAGATGTACCGGTGGAGAAGGGTCATGTTGAAGTTCCCCCTTCAATTGGGATTGTTGGAGTACCTCCTAGCCTTAGCTTGAAGGGCAAGGAAGCTCTGTAACTCTCTTGTTTTATTTCTCTTCATGTTTTGTTTTATGAACCTGTTTAGTTTATGGTTTCGTCTGAACAATTACTCATAGTTATGAGTTTTTCACATAGAACTATGAGTTTTATTTTCATGCACTTAGGTAGGAATAAGTTTCACTACCAGAAAATACACTTTAGCCGATGAAATCACCAAAAACAGGCCGACGTTTTTTTTCGTCGGCGATACTATACTTTAGCCGATGACACAAAAAGACTTCGTCGGCTAAAGTATTTTAGCAGACGAAAAAAATGTCGTCGGCTATTCTCAACTTTAGCCGACGAAAATTGTAGACTTTAGTCGATGACATTAGACTTTCGTCGGCTAAAGTTCTTTGCATTTACTGATCTGGAATTTTACCAGAGGTGGATGGTAAAAGGATAGAAAATCAGAAAAAGTTATTGTTCCTCTCTCCCCGCTCTGTTTCGCCTGCCAGATTTTCTTCTCGGCCTAGCTTGGCCATCACGCAACCGGAGACCGCCGTACCAGTCCCAAAAGCTTTGTCGTCGTCTCTACTTCATTTCTGGATAAAATTAGACTAAATAAAAAATATCAAAAAATATAAAAATTAATATTGATACTTATAAAAAAACATAAATTTCAAAAAAAATAGAGTAGATATTATGAACATTTTTGTCCCTAACATGTCATATTCACTAAGAAAATATAGATTATTTAAAGTTTAGCTAGAGAGAAGATAGTTACCATTCGTGTCTCTCAGTCTTCACCGCTTCACATTTTCCCCGCCCAAAACAAACAACACATCAATAGCAAATTCCAGTCTCCAGTTTGCAACAACACCATCAATGGCGTCCAACTCGAAGCCCGAGACAAAGAACCTTGACCTCGAGGCCGGAGCTACCCGCCGCCTCTACCCTCCATGACCGAGAACCCGGAGCTCCGCTGGGCCTTCATCCGCAAAGTCTACGCCATCCTCATCGTCCAGCTACTCGTCACCGCCGCCGTCGTGTTGGTCAGCCCGGTCACCGACTTCATTTTCGGCTCCTACGCCGGCTTCGGGGTTTTCATCGCGGACTGCGTCTTGGTCATCGCCGGTGACACTCTTTTTCTCAGTGAAGATGGCTTGTTTAGTGTTTTTGTGGAAATTAGGGTTTTGATTCTGTTAAATTTTTTCTTCATGTCAATGTTAAATTTTGTTAGAGTTCATTAGAATTGTGATTCTTGAGGTGAATGTTAAATTTTGATAGACTTGTTTGGAATTGGTATGCTGTTTTTTTGGTTCTTGTAATAATGGGTTTTGATGAATTGGTACATATATCTGTGTAGTGATTTGGGGGTATTTATTTGAATTGGCTGACATTGTGTAATTTGATGGATTGGAAAACAGAGAAGGTACTTTTGGAGGCTGCTGGTATGACAGTTGTGATTTTCATCAGCTTGACACTCTACTCATTCTGGGCTGCAAGGAGAGGCTATGGTTTCAGCTTCCTTGGTCCTTTTCTGTTTGCTACTTTGACTGTTCTTCTTTGCTTTAGCCTGATTCAGGTATACTATTTGGACTGAATTCTCTGTTTGGGGATTTTTAGTTTGATACTACTTTGATCCTCTTATTGAACTCTTGCATTCCGATTCGTGTGTTTCATTATTTGGGTTTGTTGGGTATATCATATATTGATGAGCATATGTCTGGTTAATTTGTTGCAGATTTTCCATCCTCTGGGGAAAACCAGTCACATGATATTCAGCCTTGTGGGATGTGTCATCTTCTGTGCCTACATTGTCTACGACACGAATCAGCTGATCAAGCGCCATGAGTATGATGAGTACATGTTGGCTGCAGTCCAGCTATACTTGGATGCCGTCAACCTCTTCCTGAATTCAATCGGAGCTCTTAAAGGCTGAGAACCTGTTGGTTTACTCAGATTAATTCTTAGCTAGCCTTCGTTTTCTGCAGCTGATCCTAGTTATGGTTTAGGTAAAATTGTCATTGTCATGACAAAGAACTTATGGATGTTTAAATGGAAGAGTACTTGTAGGTCTGATTACCATTTAGTCTTTACCTTCTATGTTTCAAATGTGAACATCTGACTTGGATGCCCACAAGTTCAAGGTACCTTAAATCTGAAAATTTGCCAAATATATTTTTGGTAGCTTTGCCGAAATTGTTATATTACCTCGCTTTGTTTTCATTTTAAGCTTTCATTTTGTGGTTTGGTATACATTGAGCTAAGAAGGCAAGATAATGAGAATAATACATTAAAGAAGGAAGTATGAACAAGTAAAGAGCTAAGTAATAGAGGAAATTTGTTGACTTTGAGCACCAAGTACATATGGTAGCTAGTATTGAGCTTCCCCTTTCTGAGATTCTGTAGTGTATGTCCGTCAGCCTTCACCTACAGTGTGAAAATAGTTGTGTCAATGTTATGAGCTAATACATGTTTCTATTTCTTATCTTAACAACTGAATCAGTAGAGTCATCCAAAAGAAATGACAATGATAATGGCAACTTTAGTAGTAGTAAAGAGCTTCTTCACGTCTCTAACAGACATTCATGTGTAGGTTTATGATCTCTATTCTCTGATTCGACACATTGTAGGGGAAAATATTTGTCTCCATACTCTTCTTTATTTACATACTTTTTATTATTATAAATCATTATCATAACCGTTCAAAAGTTTAATTAGTCAATCAAGATCACATCTGTAAAAAATCAATTTGAAAAAAAAATTGTTTTCTCAGTCAAATGCATCAATTAAATGAACGGCTGCTTATGAGAACTGTCAACTGAACCAAGTATTTATGTCTTTCACCATAATTGTCCATTTGATCGATGTATTTGACTGAGCAAACAATCTTTTATCAAATTGATTTTTTACATAAGTGATATTGATTAGTTAGTTAAACTTTTAAACGGCTAAGATTATGATTTACATTAATAAAAATATGTAAATAAGAAAAAGTATAAACGCACTTGTCAATATTAATATTAACACAAGTATTTCCCAAATTCATATGTGATGGTGGCAACTTTAGTAATTATGGATAAAATTATGTTTTATTGATTATCCCAAATAACAATTATTTTCTTTTGAATTCAACATAACTAATAAGTCTATGTGTATTTTAAATGAGTCTTAAATGCGGGTTTAATCTAAAATTGGGTCTATGAATTTAGGTGTACAATATCCCCCATGTTTTTGACGCTGTGGTTTTTGTTACTCCACTATTCACTTTCTGTGCTGCTTGGCGAGGATAAAAAAAGGTATAGCGTACTAGGACCTTTCCTGTTTGAAGGCAGCCTTGCTTTGTCTTGTTTCAGGTACCTTTTGCTTGTTTTTTGGCAAATATACCTTTTGCTTGTTTGAACGTTGAACTCTCCAGGCACTTGCTTGTGTTTTAATTTTTCACACGGTTTTCTAGCCACTGTTAGGGTCTGTGGCTCTGTATGAATTGATATAAGACGTTGTTAATTGGTTGCAGGTATTTTGCCCTCTTGGTAAGATCTATGTGATGATATTTGGGGACTTTGTGATCCATTGTCTTCTGCGGCTATATCGTGTATGACACTAATCTGCTGATTGAGCTCCACTCGAAAGACAATGATCAACATTTTCTCTGCAGTAGACTTGTACTTGGACATCCTTAATCTTCTCTTTCCTGAACGATCGTTTAGGCTGTGGTGGTGATGGCGGCTGGGTTTGCTGCAGTGCCGATCGCCGTGAATGCCTTAGTGACTGCTGCGAGTGCCTGGGAGATTGCTCTTAGTGCCTATGTTGTCGCATTGCTTGGATTATGGAGGAGAAAGTCACACATTGTAATTGTTGTAGTGTACTTAATTACTAGTGCATGCCTTAAGTATGGTTTCTGAACTGAAAATATGAAACTAAGCAAGGATATATTCCCACAAAGCATGTCACCAATATTGTGCATGTGCTTCTGAATACTGTTCAGTGCTTTTGTTCACGACCTATTACCTTATAGTCCTAGATAACATCACCTAACATCATCCATCTATCTTCTACCCAAAGAGATTACAAGGCTGCTACTCTGCTAGGACTTCATATTAATGCATACTCTTTCTCTCGGCTACAATTGAGAGCAGCCTTGAAACTCCATGCGTCCAGACGTCATGTTCCCTCTGATTCTTGCACTCAAACTCCACCACTCCTCGTGATTCTGTTTTCAGCCCGAAGTATCGACGCTGCTCTCCACCATCAAACAAGTGCCTTCCGGGCCAAGCTGGCATGTTCTTGCACACCTCCAAAACAACATCTATGTTGCCAAAAACAAAACAAAAAGGACCTTACGTTAACCGTTGTCAAATAGTTTGTTCTACATCACTAAAGCGCTGTAATAGCTACAGCTAATAAGAACCAAGTATGGTCATAGAGCTTACTCTTTTTCTTTTTGGTGAATGTTCCTGCAACATGTTTGCTCTTCATTTTCAGCATCACCTATAAAAGACAGTAACAAGAATAGTGAATCATATTGGACACTAGCACAGAGACTATGATAAATAGCAAATAAAGTCCTACAGCAGATCCAGATCATACCTGGCCTGTTCGATGAATATAAACAGAAACTACTTTCCAGTGAAGATCACCTGCAAGGTGCAAACCAAATATTGTTCAGTACAAGAGTCGAGATATGAGGAGAGTTGCTTGCTTTTGGAGTAGTTACCTTTTCGGGTGCGTTTGAGGAGTTCAGTTCCCCTAGCAAGCAGGTCTTGATTAGAGGCCCCAAGAAAAGTGTTCAGATCAGGGACAAGCTCTTCACTACTACTGAAGCTGCTATTGCTGTTGTTATTGCCTTTACCACAGACCCCAATTCCCATTCCTTTTTCCACTGGTATCACTGCCGCTATGTTCCAGACCTCCTTCATTGCCCTTGCCTTGAGTGTTGCTGCTCCTCTTAAAGCTGCACACAATCAACACAGAGATTTTTGATTCTACTGAAAGGAGTCCTCGAGAAAGAAAATGCAATGGGAAACCAATTATAACAATGCCACATTGTGACATTGTTTGGTGGTATTTTATGAGCTTAGCCAACTCCAATAACAATTGTGTGATTATCAGAGTTATCTATGACGGTATAATACTTGTTACTAGTCAGCTATGCGAGGTTAAGAATTATATATTTCTAAACTAAGAAATGAATTCGAGGTTGAAGCCTCTAAGAATGTTGAAACCATCACCTTATAAAAAAAGACTTGAACTAACTCACATTATTTGGCGAAAAAACTAGTTGGAGACCTGGTGTTCTATTAAATTAGCTCTATGATAATGCAACTGTCACATAACTTTCCAGCTAACTCATATGTGTCTCATTAATCAGTACAAAAGAAATGATTGCGCATTTGATTAAACAACAATGCACCCTCATTTAGTAAACAAATTCAGTAAGTTCTCATATTACTCTATTGATTATAATAAAGTATGCAGGGGACCATTTGTATAGTAATTAGCAAAAGCTTGTTACCTGTTGCAGCAGCAGCAGTGAGAGTGGTAATATCATCATGAGAGCGAACATTGACTGCAGAGCTAACCACAGAGGTAAGATGGTCATGCTCAGCTCCCATAGCCTCTGCAGCCTCAGCACACTGTGCTGCTACCAATGTAGCAGCAGATGCCACAGCCATGTCTGTCTTCGCCGCTTGTTCGTTGTTCTTTCTTGAAGAGGTTGAAGAAGAAGCTGCTGTGGCTGCAGCAATGGCAGCAACAGCTGCAGCCACTGCAGCCACTGAAACTGCAGCGTGAACTTGAGCATTGTGGGCTCTCGTCTCCTCCTTTTTCTTCTCCCTTCGATCCTTCAGCCACCTCCCAACTGTCTTGGCTCCCCCGGTGGAAGGGGTACTACTGACATTCACAGCGCTGCTTCGACTACCGTTGTTGAACAGCTGGTTTATGCTGTTGTGGTTACGAAAGAACTGCATCCACAATTAGCACAAGAGTTTAATCTGCACATCTTTATATTTGATCAGATGAAAAACCATTATTTCAACTTGCGAGAAAAAAGGGTAACTGGTATGTGACATACTGATAATGTAACTACATAATCACATAGGAAGAGAAGGGTTACTTTCAGAAACTTCGTAAGTTACTGAAGGTGTAACTTTCTGAAACTGGGTTAATTATCACATACGAGAGTTGGCATTTGTTACATCACAACTTACATCATGACCAATATGAATAGTTCATCTCTCATGTGCTTTCTTACACAAGGTGAGGTGGTGGGAGACAGTGGGACTCTACAAAGCTCAGAATCACTGGTATTTTGCTTACTAGTAATTTTCTTTTCTTACAGTCTAACCATGGCTTGCTTCCCAAAATCAAAAGAGGTAAAGATACAGAGAACCATTTACTGGGCACAGATAACTTAGTTACCAAACTGATGTCACTGAGTTAATTCATTTTCACACCCCACCCTTCTTTTCAATTTAGGCAGAGAGCCTGGACTGGACTGAAGCCAAAAGCAAAGTCCAATCTCACTGTATCCATGATTTGAATTTTTGTCTCCACTCTTTTCTATGTTTCTAATTTGACACGAAGAAGGAAAATAATAATGGCTGATAGTTCATCATCCAAATTTTTAAAGTAAAATATAGTAAAGGCTTCTTCATAGAACGAAGAGAAAGCAATTTTTTTATTTAAGAGTTAAAAAAAGAAAATATTTTACTAAACTAGAGAGTAAACAGTGAAGACAGCATCAGATATTCTGCAGGTGACAGAAGGGAACAGAGATGAGTTGAGTACATTGTTTCCTTCTTTGACAAGTATGGTTCAGTTTTTAACAGTACGATCTTGAATAAAACAAAGGAGTTCAGAAACAGAGGAAGAATAAGAAGACCTTAACGACGTCGTCGAACTCCTCCGATGGAGAAACCGGAGGGCTGTCTGTCTCAAATGAGCCTCCGGCGTTCAATGGTCCAGAGCTGTGTGAAAGCCTCCCTGATGTTAATGGTGACACTTCCTGCCAAAACCCACCAAACCCAAATGATTATGAACTTTGACCAATAATAAATGGAAGAAGTACAAATTCAAAGATAACATTAGCTACCTCTCTCATGGACTGTGACATAATGCGGTCAAGGACTAGCTGAGAAGTAGCAGAAGTAGCAAAGTAGAACTGATTCCCGGACAGAACAGGAGTCACTTCTTCAGATTCTCCGGCGACATCTTCGGGTATAGAAGCTGTGGTGGTGGTGGTGCAAGAAGAAGAGCTGTGGGTGGACTTGGAGTTCATGCATGGAGGCAGAGGGGGCTGAGACAGAGCTTTGGAGACTTCAAGAGCAGAATTACTCCAAGACCTTGAGAGAAACTCCATTGGAACTCTTGGGCTTTTGGGGAGGTTGTCAAGCCCCACCGGAGTCTGCTCCGGTCGGCGAGAGCTTAGCATTGGGAGTGTTTCTTCCATGGAAGGTGGGTTCTATCTTGGGTTTGGTGGCACAGGGGAAAATGTGTTTGAAATTTATGAAGAAGTGGGATTTGGGGATCAACATAATGGAGAGAGAAATATATAGACACAAAAGTATGGAATGCCCATGTTGTATGATTAGTGGTCAAATTGGTCAAGTTGAGTTTTGAAGTACACTTGATGGGGTTATGTGTGGAGATTATGAAGCTTAAAGGGATGATCAGAGCATAACTAGCAAGCAATTTTGTACTTTGGGATATTTGTCCAAAAAGAGGTTTTAGGGATGCTTTTTAGGGTTTAGGCCAAACTTTGGACCTAGTTTGATCATGTGATTAATCATCTTTCTTCAAATGGGCTTTTGATAAAATAATTGGAAACTTATCAACCCCCCTTCACTAGTTGAATCTTCACACACACACCGAAATAAAACAAAAGTGATCAACACCATTTTTGCAGTATACCAAATCCCCTTTAAGCTTTTACCCAAATCCATCACATGCAGCAACCTCCACCATCTAGGGCAACTTAGAAGTGAGCACTCACAAAAGAGAGTGAATTTTACTCATTTCTATCTCCATGGGCTATAATTGAGTCATCATAATCTTTATTGTTTAACCTCAATCAAGATTCTTGATCACCTAAACTATCCTAGCAAGTCAATCAACATTTAATCATTATTCAAAATAATTGGATAAAAATTATCGTGCATAGATATGAAAAACAAAGACCAATAAGGTTTGGTTCAATTGGTACGTGCGGAATAGTGCTAAAAACTCCACTCGAAAGTTCTATTGTGCTACAATATTATTTTATTTTATGGTTTTTCTCTGTTAGGGTTTTTCTAGCCAGAAAAGTATTTTCGAAACTTCGATGGCAGTGGATCCTGTCATGGAAAACTGCGTGATGACTATCGATGGGGGCTTGGAGTTGCTAGACAGCTCCGGGTTTTTTCTGTGTGGTCGCTTCTGTCAAAGAGGCTGGTGGTCTTGCCGTCTCTCTTGACAGCGTTGAAAGGGATCTGGGGTGTCAAGATGCAAATTTATGAAGAAGAGGGTGGGATCTTCATTTTCAGGTTTGAGGAAGAGGTAGAGAAGCAGAGAATCCTTCATGGTGGCCCGTGGTTTTACAACTCGTATGTTTTGTTTTTAGCGGACTATAACGGAGTTGGTGATCTGCAGTCAGTTTCTCTAGATGCACTGGAGGTTTGGGTAGCTGTGAGGGGGCCTTCGGGTGGCTATCAGCACTGAGAAGGTTTTGACAAGGAGTGGAAACATGCTTGGGACCTTCTTATGTCCGGATAAGGCTGTGATGCGACGGAGGGATATTGTTTAAAAAATCTGACTGATGCACGATGTCAATCGTCGAATGTGTGCTCAGAGACGCTTTCCTTTTTCTGAGGAGATTTCTGTAGATTTGGTTCTCAATTATGAGAAGTGTAAGGGTCTTTGTGGTGAGTGTGACCTTCTGGTTCATGACGGTATTTGTGACAGAGGATTGGTGGCTGAGACGGAGGCTGCAAAAGAGGTGATTTCAGAGTCTACTGAGGTAACAGTGGTGTTGTCGGCCGTGGAAGGAGGCGGCGACAGGAGGGAGGCTGAGATGGAGGTGCCGACTGTCAGGAAGGAAGCGGTGGTGGATGAAAATCTGCTCCCGAAAACTTCGACAGGAAATCAGGATTTTGAAATCATAATTGGGCCGAGTTTGGGGCCACTAACTGGGTCGTTGACTGCGCCATAGATTGGGCTACGGACTGAGTCGGTTGGGCCTCTGGCTGTGGTGATTGGGCTGCGATCTGCTCCCCTTATGGCTGAAAAAGGGTATGGTTTGGATGGGTCTGGGACAGGTTTTGCGAAGCTTATTGAGATTCCGGTGAAGGTTGTTGGTCTTGTGACCTACAAACGGAAGGCTGGTCCTGGTCGTCCGCTTGGATGCAAGGATAAGAAGCCACGCCTCAATAAGAAACTGGTTTACCCTGCAAGTGTACTTGAACAGAGTACACAAACAAGAGTTGATGCTTTAAGCGTGCTTTGTCCTAACACTCCTCCAAGCCCTTATCTAAGAGGTAAGAATAAAGTGTAGATGGTGTTAGTGCATTAATAGCTTAGCAGACTGAGAGAGTTGGATGCAACGAGATGGATTAATAAGGCTTAGGGTACCACAATTGAGCGTCTTGGCTCTGGTTTTTGTGTTTCTTTAGTATCTTGTTTTGTGACTAGTTGTTATCCTCCGTTAAGCACACAATAAGTGAGTTAAATATCTAATGCAATGACATTGTTCTGACCCTTAAGGTCATTGTAATACACCATTTTAGCTTAAGATTATATAAAAAATTTACCTTTCAAAAAAAACCTCCACTCGAGTTTGACCCCGTTGCCAACAAGTCTCATTTCATACGTAATTTGTAAATTTTCTTTTGAAAATTCATAATTAAAGATTGAATGATTAAGATTATATGGTTGTAGGATATAGGGTAACCAGGTTCTCACTAAACATTGTGTATCAAACAAACGTTGCGAAACATTGCATTACATCAAAGAAGCCGAAAATCAGAAGCTGGGAACATTCAGGAAAGCCATAAACGAGGCTTGTATTAACAACAATCTCGGAATGAAACATTTAATTAAGCTCTAGTTGGACTGGTGGTGACTGGTGACAGAGAGGGGGAGAGGCACATAACATAAGAGAATGAGATGTCAGAAGTGGTAGTGAGCCATGAGTGAGTGTGTTTCCTAAGCCATAGGTGTAGGCAACGTCTAAGGCCGACATGTTAGGAGGTCAAGACAAACTGAAAAACCGAACCCATAGGCCCCCATTTCCTTCTCTGGTGCTTTTCCGGAACACAAAGCTGCTCACTGGAGAAGGACTTGTGCTAAAATGCGCGTGCCTGCGCACGTCATCATCTTCAACTTTGGCTTTTCCATCGTAATTACAGACCCTTTTTCAAACTTTTCTGATCAAAAGGCGGGAAAGAAGAGATCGGAGCAGCCTTCTTTTTGAACCTGTAAGGCTTTTCTTTGTTTCTTAGCTATTCGCTATTTGACTCATAGGGACGCCCTTTTATTCCTTTTGCTTCGTTTTCATGACCAAAATCTCATTTACAACAATTCTGTTGCCAGGTTTCCTACAAGCTAGAGAATCTGTGGTTGAAGCTCAATGTCACCTGTGTTTTTCGTTAAGAGTGACAATCAATGAAGGCTTTCATTTCTTTTCTTGTATAAAATAGTTCCGACGTCATAGATTACAGTCATACATGCCCTTTCATAAGCATTGAGAATCAAACATTCACTGCAATTAAGAGACCCTGGTACCACATTTGCCTGAATCAAAGTTGAAACTATCCCATCAGACTGTTTTGAGGCCAGTGTTTGCAGCAGATTCTGTATTTCTGTTCTGCTTTACTATGGAATCAAATGACACAACAATAATAATAATAATAGCAGGGTGCTTGAACCTGGCTTTAGCAAAGACCCAAATGCAATGATGTAGTTTCGGAGGTCCAACAATGATCCTCACAAGTAACATATGAGAGATTAATTACTGTTTTGAGGATGGAGAAATTTGTGCATAAAAGTGATATAACAAGTGATCAGGTGTCATCGTGTTCAATAGCATGTGAGAAGAGATTGTTTTTCAATGGTTTCATCCAGACAAGTAGGACATTGTAGCATGCAGCAATATATATGAACTCTAATACTACCAACGAGGGGCAGTAATTAGATTATGTCCTTAAAATGCCATCATATCTAATGGAAGTACTTGGAGAAACATTCATACTAGGAAGCAGAAAAAGTTTCTAGAGGCAATCAAAATTACTGTGTACAGGGACAAGGAATGCCTCCTGATTTTTTAAGCTTTGCAGCTCAGCATATATGATATGAAGAAAAAGTATGATTACAGAATCCATTTGATGATTTTGATCAGATTGAAATTAGCAATTAGCAGTACAGACTTGTTAGAACTAGTTATTTGTTTGACTGCAAACCTGTGCCGCCATAGTATTGTTTGGTGGTTTCACGCGAGAAGTCTGCAAATGTCATCCCATTCTTCAATCGCATTGAGAGAGGTGGTACATTTTTCCGTATTTCATCAGTTAGCCTACTACTTTCTGACTCATCATCGCTTTTTATCTCCTTAGATGTCCCTGAGATCTGGCTCATAAGATAATCTTCTGTAGAGAAAGTTTTGTTCCAAGCAGGCTGCAGAACAGAACAAATGTTTCTCTGCTCAAATGTTCAAACTTGGGAGGTCTAGCAACCGAATGAAGGGTGGCACGAAGCTTTCCTTGCGATACTCCAACCTGAATGATAAAACTCTCAGGAGAAGCCTTCACCATGAACACATTGTTTTTGCTTGGATCAAATATTTGCAAATAAGTGTGCCCATTTGGGTAAGCACATTCTTGCTCCCTTTCTTCTGATGCTTGCGCATTAGTACCCAATACAAACAATGGAGCTGTTAACACAGTGAAAATGCCATAATCATAATGCCGCTGTTGCCACAGATTACTAAAATCATCTCCACCTAACTGTTTAACTTCATCACCAATCCAAATCCTCTTCGAACTCACAGCCTTTTTCGGTCTAGCTTCCTGAACCAAAATGGCTTTCTCTAGAACTGAATGATGGTGTAAGCCGAGCTTTGGCAGTGCCGGACTCCAATAAGTTCTGCTCAAGCTCTTTGCCACCAATGGCTCTATCACAAATTCTAGCCAATCTAAGACCAAGCTCCATGATGCCAATTCCCAACTCCCTAAACCCATTTCCAAGATTCTCAAATCCACTCACTGATTCAAACTCTGGATTCACTAGGGTATCTTCAATATCATTTGAATATTTGATTTGCATAGCGAAAGATGAAACATTTCTATCTGGCTTTTTCAAAGGCACATCACTCCCCAATTTGTGATCCTAAACAAACATAATACTTCACTACTTGGCACAAGAACAATGAATCAATAGTCTTTTGAAACAGAGGACGAACATACCTTGGGAATAAGTTTGCGTTGATTAGGGTCCATAAGGGCTAGCTTCCGAGCAAGTGGGAGGAAGTTCCGACGGAGAGCAGCGGTGTTAGGGACGCCGGTGATGGACAGCAATCCTGGGCCCATGGGCCCTAGGGCATCCATTATAGCTTTGCTAGTCGACTACACCCTTTTAGGCTCTTCCGGTGAAACATCGTTTGACGACACAAGTAGGAGATCGGAGTAGCTGAGCTCATAAGGTTGTAAGACTTCCATGGTTTAAGGTCTAGGAAAACTGACCAGATGTTGCCCTCGACATATTTAAATCAGGGTCTTGTTTGGAAGTTGGGACTTCTTGGTTTGGCAAAATACGAGAAGAGACATTTAAGGAAACAAGAAACCAACAATTACAATCAAATCCATTGGGTAATGTCTCTTTTACACAATGTCACCTTCAGCATGAAGGTTTGTTACAGCTACCTCATTTAGGTAATGTACAAGTTACAACAAGCAGATCAGAGTGAACAGAAAATGAACTAGGCAGTCGTCTCCTTGAAGCTCTTGGTCAACCAAATGGCGGTTTCCCTGGGCGAAACCTTCCCGGGTCCAAAGGGCTTCAGAAGCACACCAAGTTCATCAAACCTTTCTTGTTGTAGGAGGCGTGCACTGAACTCGAGCAACCCTTCCAATGCTTCTGCACGTTGCTGGAACGACGAGGTGTCGAACCGGTTTTGACGTGAATCAGAAGAGTGGCTTGAAACACCAGAAGCAGGATTCTGCTCAGAGCACTCGCTGCCATTTCGAGCAGCTTCATGGTTGCCGTCAATCAAATTGGACTTGGAATAGGTTCTGTGAACAACCTGGACCATGCACTTGTCCTTTGTGATAGAGCGGTTGATGCTGTCTGGGGTTGTAGAAGAGCATTGTGCTGATGTGGACGAAGCTCCACGCATGCAAATGAATGGGTCTTCAGAAGAGGCTAGGGGGAATTCAGCCATCTTGTCCATTCGAGGGGCATTGACAGAAACGTCGGGTGACTCCACCCTCCCCAGTCGACCAACATTGTCTCTATATGGGGTTGGGAAAGGTGTAGCTCTTGTTGACAATGGAAGAGATACTCTTCGTGTTGACAGGGAAGATTTCCTCGCCGGAGATTGCGATACTGGAAGCTGCAATCACAAGAGTAGGGTTTGTCACGAGAATATTATCCCCATACACTTGTCCAATTCAAGGAAAACCCAGATAGTATGAACCTTATGTATGAACTTACTGAATCACGTTTTGAGCTGATGTGAGAAACTTTTGACTGTGTTAATTGTCTCCTGGGAGTAGCAGAAACTTTTGTTGGTGTCAATCTTGGAGTATTGGCAACAGTCAACTTTGTCCCCACTGACTTTTTGATGTCATAATCTCTCACACTAGAAACTGGAGACTCTTGTTCAGTTCCATAAATAATTGGGTTTAAGCTCCTGTCATTGCTGAAGGACCGCCTTTTCTCTCTGATATAGTTAATGGGGATAGCTTCAGGCTCAATGAATCTTGTTTTCTTCTCATAACTGGAGTGAAACCAATCACCTGAGAGTGTATTTCTTCGTGGGTTATTTAATTTTAGATGGATCTTATGAACATAAGGTTGAAGAAGGGGATGGCCAAGCAACTCTGCAGCCTGAAAAAAATATGAACAAAACTCATTGTATGAAGGAATCCAACGAAGCCATCATTTCTAGATTGTGAAGTTTGATGAGGATAATATGTACGTGCATCAAATTTAAACCTATACTTCAAGCAACGGCATTTTAATTGACCTATCTGTTCTCTTCACTAATAGAATTTTGTAATGCATAAGAAAGATTCATTACACAATTCCCTTGTAAAATAACAAAAAAATAAAAACAAAAAACAAAACAAAAAAAAACAAAAAAACAATGTCGAAATCAATTTCGCTATTTCAACTAACCCAGACCATGTAATCTACAAAAAAAGGTTCATGCCAATTATCATATACCAACAACAAAGCCTAGAAACAAATTCCAGCAGCTTAACAGACATTATTTATGCAACACATGCAGTCAACTCATAATCAGACTAAATTCTCAATGACCTGGTATTACATGCAGGTATAAGTAAAATAATATATTATCAAGAAAGCAAATTAGAAAGAATAAACTTACACTTGGTCTCAGTTCTGGGTTTTTGCGCAGCATGGTTTTGACAAGACCTCGACTGGAAAAGGAAGAAAGCAGGAGAACACTTGAGGAAAACGACAATATCGATCAACAACAGATTAATTGACAATCATATCCAATGATGGATTGACAATATTATCTCAAAATTTCTCAGATATGGCTTTTTAGTTCCTTATCAGGTTTCTACCAAGATAAAAAAATATATTAAAAATAAATAAATTAAGAAACAGGTAGCAGCAGCACCTCTCACTTATTTCCTAGAAAACAAAAGATACTAAAGTTTCCAGAGTAAATGTTTAAACTCGACTCCAATTACTAAGATTTGGTATGAAATTGCAATGAGGCAGATGAAGAGGGGAGTAAACTCACAATGCACCGCAATACATCGTTGGAAGAGGAGCCACTATTGACTTGTTAATTTTGTTGATGAGAGATTGAATATCCTGGGAAACAAAAGGGGATTAAATTAAAGTATAAAATTTGCTGATCGAGTACACCAGAGAGCAAAGTTGAAGCAAAGGCAATATGAATGATAGCAGAATCATTCAAAATAAAAGTTAACTAGGACAAGCTAAATTTGTCATTCCATACACTTCATCATTCCTTATAATAATTGATTAATAATTAAATATGAGTGTACAACATTCATAGTTTGATGCCACAGAGACTTACAAAGGCTTTAAATGCTGGCTTGTGAGCGGCCATTTCATATACACAGCACCCTGGAATACACATTTGTTACTTTTATGTGTTTCTTAAAAAGTAAACAAATAAATCATGTCCGAAAGGGGGGGAGGTATGTTGATAGTCTACCAATGTTAAGAGCCACCAAGGAAAAGGAAAACTCACCTAGAGACCAGATATCTGACTTTGAACCATATGGTATGTCGGCAAGAAGCTCAGGACACATATAACTTGGAGTTCCCACAACCTACATGTGAAGCAGAAAAATCATGAATCACACAAAAGGACAGCATATAAATTATAGACTGCATATATGAGATGAGCTACTCACAGAGGAAGCTAGATCATCAGAAGTCAACATTTTAGCAAGACCAAAATCACCTACATTTGGACATGTATTATTAATTCAATTTCCACAGCTATCAGAGGCTATCTAACTGATGAATACCAAAAACACAATAACTTACCTAGACGTATGTCTTGATCCTTTGTCAAAAATATGTTTGAACACTGAAGTAAAGGAACACAGTCAGGGTGTAGAAATTTTGTTTTTAGAGAAGAAATTCTGAAATTTGAAACAAGTGATTCATCTAATCTCTGCTTGACACTGACCTTGACATCACGATGAAGAATATGGTTGGCATGCAAATAATCAAGCGCCATCAATAGTTGAACTAACCATGTACAAATTTTCTGCACGTTTCAAATTTTCAAGTATGAACAAAAATTATTGGGAGTATCCTAGTTTCATTAAATGTCTAGCATGCAATTGTAGATTTACAAAAGAAAGTGAAAACAAATGCAACAACCTCTTCAGTAAAATAAACATTCTTGGCTCTTTTTATAGCTTCTGCCCTGTACCACCCCAAAACAGACATCGAAAGTTAGGAGTAGCAGAAACTAGGGACGCATAATAAATCCTAAAGTAGCGACAATGAACAGATTTAACCAAGTAAAACTTACATGTCTCCTCCTTCACAGTATCCTATCACAATGCAAACAAAGCAACCCTGAAAATGAAAGCATTGAAGCATCAATGGCTGAGAACAATGAGGAACAAGAATTTCTACAAGCTGAGAAAACAAAGAACAATAACTCTCATGGGATGCTCACCCTCTCAACCCAGGAATCTTTGTACTCCACAATAAAAGGATTCTGCACAGTGGAAATAAGCTCCATCTGCATCATAACAAACCAAGACAGCAATTTAAAAATGTTAAATGACTACATGCGTCATTTCAGTATTACTCATTACTAAACAATGTCCTAAAGAAAATTGATTTTAAACCCAAATATTACAACACCAACCTCCTGGTGAGCAGATCTACGGGTTCTATCAGTTTGCCGAGCAAGACGAATCTTCTTCAGCACATACCTATCCATGGATAATGAAGAAATTCATGAAAAACACTTCATCTCAGACTCAAATGGCTATACTATCATATATAGTCCAGATACTCACTTCTTCTTTTCGTGCTTATGCCTCACAAGAAGCGCAGAACCAAAAGAACCTTTCCCAATCTGCTCCAGAATTTCATACTGGTCCATATTACCCTCTACCACTCTCCTTCTTCACTGTTCCGGAAACCAACTATATTCCTACAAAGAATGCACAAAACCATAGTGGGTCTCAGATATAACACACTTTAACCTATATTCTACTGTTCAACGTTTTTTTTGGCTGGATATTTTCGAAGGTTTAAACATGAAAAAACAAACTTGGATTTCGCAGTAAGCAAGCAGCTAGTAAATTAACAATTCCACAAAGCATACCTAAACAGCGACTAAATTCACAGCAACCCCTGAAAAACTGAACCTTGAGCTCAATTAAAGACTCAAGTACAAATCTTTCTCAGTGAAATCTAAACAATGGCCAAGAAACATGAACAGCATAAAGAAACTGCAACAGAAACTGAAACCTAAAGCAAGAACAGGAAGCAAAGAACTCACCAAGATTGAACAGCTCCAAGAAAAAGAAGAGACTTAAAGAGATGCAAGTGAATCTCCCAGCTTAAGGAAGCTTGAGAGGGAGTGAGGGATAGGAAAGTGAGGTGGATATCACACATTGGCGACAAAATAAACAATTAGGAGATGAGTTTAGATAAAAGCCCCTCACCTAATTCCTTCCTAATTATTTTTAATAGACAGAGATGGAGGTTGAGCGCCAAGAGAATTAGAAAGAAAGCAACCCCACGGCCAAACAAGATTTCAAGTTCAAAAATTGCGAGAGAAAAAAAAAAGATTCCTGCTGAGGGAGACTGACATGAAATCGAGGAGGGGCCACTGCACGGGTGAGCGGAAAGAGCCAAAACCAACAAAGAGCTATGCTTCTCTCTCCCTTTTCCGCTTTTTTCAAATTTGACGGATAATTTCTTCTTTCCGACATGAAAACAAATACACAATCCGAGAGAGGGCCAACAACATCTCCACCACCAAACATTGATTTTTGAGAACCAAAGTTTTATTGATTGAACGTTTAGGGGGGACTTTTGGTAGTCTTTGACATTAATCACAATAATGTTTTGATATAGACTTAGTTAAGACTTAAGACATTAGTCACAATAATGGTTGATGTATTGGTACTTTAGACATTAACCACAGTAAATTGGATAAATATTCTTACATGTAGTGAGACTTTTATTAAAACATAAGGATTTACCTACAGAAAATACTTGTGTCCGATTTAAATCGGACACGCATGTTGAATTTCTCTCATATTTACATATTTTTTACAATATCAATCATAATCTTAACAGTTTAATTAATCAATTAAGATTTCATCTGTAAAAAACCAATGTAAAAAAATTATTTACTCAGCTAGATGCATCAATCAAATGAGCAGCTAATCAAAGTGTTTTAACTTTAACAAGAACTGTCCATATATTAGATACATATTCGGCTGAACAAACAATCTCTTTTTATATTGATTTTTTTGTAGATATGATCTTTATTGATTCATTAAACTATTAAACGGTTAAGATTATGATTGACATTGTTAAAATTATGTAAATACGAAAGAGATCGGACTGACATGTCTGATCTAGATCAGACATAAGTATTTTCCTTTACCTGCGGGTAGGCAAAAGATAATAAGTTTTGTTTTGATCAACATTATATGATACTCTGATGATGCAGTTCTGGTTCTGGTAATGTGGCATTACTTGAGCATGCTTGAAGCTGGAATTTTCAGGCCTCACTCGAAGTCTCGAAATTAGACTCTAGTCAACTTTTGTCGATGACCAAAATTCTTTACAAAGTATTGAAACATTAATCGATGCTAATAGACTTTAGTATATATATTTTTGTTATTGTATGTATACATAGTTTAGTTAATTGTCAATGGACCCTACCCCATCATCTGCAAATCTTTTTTCTGGGATATCAGTGTTTAATTTATGTCAAAATTTTACAGGTTTTCACCCATTTTCATACTTATCTGATCAAATTGTACACATAAGAAGCTACAAAAAAATTGAGTCATTTGAGTTTTTGGGTCTAAGGTCTCAACTCTTTGGACTCTATACAAGTCTGGGCATGTACTTGAGAGTTCATGTATACTATATTACATCCACAACAATTTCATGAAATTTATCTCTTGATGTGATTCTTGTTAAAGATAATGTGACTTTACTTAATACTTCATGCATAATATACTACACCTGCAACAATTGTATGAAATTTACCTCTCTTGACTCCAAAGCATTAACTTTCATTAAGCTAGCTTTTTGTACTTGTGGTCGTGTTACGATTTAGCCTGAAGTATAGGATGTTAGAGAAAACTAAACTGAAAATGATGATAAATGGAGACATAACTCACCCACAACCAAACATGTTGATTTTACATCAAGAGACGCACATGAGACAATATTATTAGAAACAACACACATCTACATAGTTTTTTGCTTTTATAATAGCCAGACTTAAATAAATTGATTTCTCTACTTGAATTTATGTTGTTTAGATTTGTTTGGATAATTTAAAATTATTAAATTAAGTACAATGTGGTCTCATGATGTCATCTTTATTCATTCTAATGGTTTTAAATCATCAAAGCAAATTCATGCAATAATAATTTAAGTAAAGAAACTGAATCCAGACTTAAAAACGGACAAAAACACACAATAAAAGGTACTATCAGTCATTGTTACCCGCTCACAAGTACATATTACTAGCATTATCTTGAACTCTTTCCCGACAAAGATTTCATAATCTGTAAGATCTGGTTCATTATTGTCACTCTGGTCCTTAAGATACTCATGAAATTTGATGCTTCATTAACAGTCTTTAATAAAGTGTAGGGGTGGGCATAAATCCGGTTTTCAACCGAAAAACCGGGCAGGATATTCGAACCGATTAAAATGAGTCAAAAATAGTGTAAATTGGTTTGAACCGGTTTAAATCGGATTGGCTCCGGTTTGGCCTAAAACCGGTCTGAATTAACCAAATTTTTTTATATATTGTTTTGTATATATTATTTTTAATAAGTGTCACTTTATTATTAATTGATCTATTTTTTATTATGTGTCACTTTAGGAAGACAAAAATTTCTATCAAATTATATGTATTTTATTTACACTCATATGAACTCACATTCTTGAACAAGTATACTATTAAAAAAATATATGTACTTTGACATTTAATCTAACCATGATTGTAAATTCGTGATGAAAAAGAATTGAGTGGAAAATCTAGAACTATATACGTTTTAATTTTATACAGAAAGACAAAATAATAAATTTTGTAAAATGTCTCTTCTTATTGTTTTAAATTCAGGTCAAATCCAAAACTGATCCAACTCGATCCGGTTTCCGGTTGATCCGAATAACGGTTGATCCGATTTTAAAATTTGGTTCCCGATAAAAATTTTGCAAATCCGAATTATTCAGATTAGATATGGTTTGGACAAAAAACCGGTCTGGTCCGAATATACCCACCCCTAATAAAGTGAACACTGAACTAAACCGATTTCAAACATCCTTTATACATACTATGGTAGCACATTTTTTCCCGATGGAGGGGACCTTACGGCCAATTTCATTAATTAGAAGCCTAAATAATGCAGATACATGTTTTTCCTTGTTAAACGTTTGGGTAAGTTAAGGACATAGCATGCTAGTATCATTCATTACAAATCCGGCTCACTTAATTCAATATAGAAAAGAAAAAAGTGAACCTAATTAGACCATGGGTCAAACCACAACAACTAAACACACACATAAAGTGTTTAGGTTTCTAAAACAAGAAATTAGCGTAAATAGATAAACTAAATACTTACAAATGAGCCTAGGGAAACACTAGTACAAACTTGGAGAGCCGAAGTCCAAGAGTAAGTTCAGGCCCAATTGGTTGGCCCATCCGCCATCCACTAGTCGACATGTACACATCCACCAAACGCGCTGCCTGGCTTTGCTGTCGGACCCTCGGCGTTGCAGTTTCAGATCAAACACAACCTTGCCGCCTCGACCCCCATACCGTCGCGCTTCACATCTCTCATCACAACCTAGAACAGCTGTACACGAAAACCAAAACCACATCGTATCAGATGAAGTTGCGTGTATAATTCCTCTTCAGATGAAGTATCCCCTCTCCAAACCAAAACACACTCGTTCTCTCACTCTTGAGTAGTCTGGTTCGCGCCCTCTCCAATTACTAACTACTAAGCTCACCCAATGGTGCTCATTGATATGTCGTCCGCGCATGCGCACCACTTCACATCTCCACTAGTCTCTACTCTTCTTTCTATTCTACAATTTCGTGATGTGAGGGATTAATTTTGAAATTGGGATTCTGGATTCTTGATTTTGGGTTGTTGAGTGCCTGTATTTCTCACTTCTTATCAGGTTTGTGTTTTTCTGTTTGTCGATTTATCGATTTAATTAATGTATGATTGTATGAATTATGGTTTGCTATGCTTGATTTTTTTTCGATCGGTGATGCCCGTTTGAATTGATTTGAGATTTGTTCTGCTTTTATTTTCTTTTTAAAGTCTTTATGATGCTTGTGTTGATTTTAGATTTGTTCTTGTACAGTAGGTAGCAGGACTTGTGTTTTATAAACATTGTTGTCTAAGACTTAACATTAAATCTTGAGCCGCTGAGATTCTTCACATTTTATTTTTGGTTGGGAAGTTCAAGCATCCTCATGAATGAAAATATTTGATCTGCCATTGCCGAGCGCCACTCCTCTGTCCAATTATGATTATGGCTTGGAAAAACCAACCTGTCAGAACCTTGAGCATAGTCCAACTCTAGAAACCATGACCTGATGGGAGATCCCGTCCGACAGCAGTCTTAAGATCAGTAAAGCTAGAGGCTTGCACACGATTAAGACACCGTCGGACGAGCTTTGTTGGGTAAGCAAAGCTTTTCTCTCGGGAGGCAGCTCTGAACTAGAAATACTATGGTAGGTAGACCAGTAAATGGACTGAGTCTCAGACTCGCTCTGAATTCGTAGTTTTTAAACGGGTTTAGATCGAAAATTTGACTCGTTGATCCGTTAAAGACCTGGATCCGTTAACCCGTTTACTAAACGGATCGGATCCGGATCTTAGTTGATCCAATTCGTTAAGGATCCGGGTCTGTTTAAAAATAATTAAATAATATTTATATAAATATAATATTATTAATAAATATTAAATAATATGATTATTATCTAGATAATCTAAACATTCATGTTTAAATTGTCTTTAAAGTATGATTTGATGAAGTTTAAGGTTGTTAATGTCTATGTATATATGCTAAAAACATTAAAGGTCAAGTATTTCAATTATATTAATGTATCGTTAAAAAGTATTTTAGGCATGTAATTCAACTTTTGATGTAAATCTTTATTTTTTATAAAATTTCATCAATGTTTTATAATAAAACTATAAAATTATTATTAAAATTTGAAATATTTATTATTATAAACGGGTTAGGTATCCGTCAACCCGTCGGATCCGGATTTGGATCGAGCTATTAAAGATCCGGCTAGTAACGGGTCGGATCCAGATCTTGATCTAAAATTTCTATTACGGATCCAGATTTAGGTGGATCCGGTCCAGATCCGATCCATTTACAAGTCTAATGGTAGGTCAATGAGACAACAAGACTAAAACTAACCAAGAGTAATCTCACTTTCGGAAGAAAAAAAATTTCAACTATCCTAAAATTTCAAACACTCAGTTGGTGTACGAACATCCACTAGAAGCATCTTATGAAGGCTCTTCGAAATTTCCATTACTTCCATAGGCTCATTCGGATGTCTATAATTTCGAACCTTAAGCAAATACTTGACTCGACATGAATTTCACGTCACTCAAATGAAAGAGACTACCTCGTCTACGTGCTCGATCAAGATCACAACGCCGACATCACGGGATGAGGACTCCTTGTCGCATGAAAATTGAAGAAGCTTTTTTACAAGCTTTTTATGTGAGTAGGCTTGTAATTGGTTATACTATATTAAATATTAATTAAAGAAATATTATATTATGTAGACTTTTAATATATATCATGACGAATGATATGTCATGAAATCTAAAACTATAGTCTTCGAGATGAGATTTTTTTTTAAAAAAACGCTCAGTATTTGTCACCAGAGCTGATGCTCGCCTAAGGATATCAACACCACCCTTGATGTGTTCAATCAATAACTTGAAAGTCACTTTCGACCTAGATTCACTTACTCGGGTGGAAGCTTTCAAAGCAGCATGGTGTGGCCAGAAAGCTTTTGTAAGAAGAATTTACATATATAACACGGGGAATTATTATTATTTTTAATAATAAAAGTTTATCAAAATATATAACCTTCTTAAATTGATTGATCAAAATAAATTTGCATATTTTGGTTTATCCATAATTTGATAAGTTGATGTATTAGTTGAAGATAATAAATTATTATTTCGATCAAAAACAAAAACAAAATTGATAAAATTACAGATTTTTTTTGTAATAAAATTGTCTCATCATTTCTAATTATTAGTTAACTAATTAAATATAATAAAAATTTATAAGAATGAAATGAGTCACTCAGTCACGTCTAAAGTATCAAGTGGTGGCTTGGTATATGTGTCAAGTAAATATCTCTATTATTATTTACTTTTCATGACAAATGGGTCAATTACAGGTTAAACCAATAAAGTTTGATAAATTTAAACTAATTATATTTGTTTCTAAAAAAAATCATAATGATCATTTGACTAGGCCGGCTACACCCATGGGCTAGCTAGAAGTCCTTGTCCTTAAAAATGAATTGGAAAGTAACATTTGGGAAGTACTGTGTCAATTATTTGCTAAGCCCAATTCTCCGCATTCGGGCATAGCCCATCATGTCGGCTAATGGGACTGACTTTTAAACCATATGGAAAATAAGGTGGTGCGGAACTATCACCGGCCAACCTGCCCGTCTCGTAGTGTATTAAGATGAACAAAAAGATTGAGGAATTGGCCTTTGATTGATTTATGTTACCACGCTCTGTTTTATTCACTTGATGTTTTCTGGTGATCAAGACCTGGCTGCTGCTGACTAAAATGGTTGGGGCACACTTCTGGTTAAATGTCTCTGTTTGTTGATGTGTGATGTAGTAGTTGAAAGAGTAACCTTCCCACCAGCTGGTGTAAGAATCAAGTGTATGATATATAGCATATATTTCGAATTTTTCGACAAGAACAACGATTGCAATACTTAATATGCTGGGATCTTGTAAACAGTTTAGGCTAACTACAAAATAAGCGTTTGAATATGCCTACAGATCCATAAACTTTGTTTTTGAATTTTAATCTTGAAACTAGTTTTACCCTTTTTCGTTTATAATGTTTGCTTTCATGCTTTAGAACTCCTGTACACAGTGATCCATTTCAACAACGTGCCACTAGCATATTCTTCAAGCTAGCTAGATTTGTTCCTTGTGGTTTAGTCCAGACAGTCACAGTACTTCCGTTCTCTATCGAGCCCTAGCATTATTCTACCAGGGCAACCTGCAAGCCTTAAAGTAGATCATCAACCATTCGGTATGGGATCCATGCATATAAAGCTCGATCGTATGATTTTATGATAGATATGGTCATCCTGGAATGAAGATGAAGTCCTCTCAAAACTGGTATGTATACGCCTCTCTCTAAAGTATGTTATGGAGCAGCTAATGGAATCGATAATCTCTTCGTCACAAGATCCATTAGCATCTCTCCGATTCTGGACCACCGACCACCACAGTACAGACTGGTATATATCAAGTATAAACTTCCACTTTCAACTGCTCTATCTATTTATAAGTATATATGGTGGGATTAGCCTTTACTAGCTTCAATCTCACGCAAAATTTAAAGAAGTACGTCTTGATCAAGACTTGACAGGCCGGTATCTGCAGAATGTAGGGAAGTGGTCGATTCGTAGGGTTTGCATCTTTCGGTTTGATGGGAAAATTAAAGTTACTTGATCGAATTTGGAGAAGGACAAGATAGAGAATAGCGTTGTTCTTTGTCAATATAACATCTGATATTCTAGGGTTTACTGGTACTTTTGCAATTTGCAGCTATAGGCACATTACTTTATATCCTCTTCTTGCACATTTTATGTATCTTTCTCTCCTTTACTTTATGTATTATTCTTCTCGATCTATCCAATATCTACACATTATGTTTTGTCTCCATCAATATGATATGACAAAGGGATCCATTAAGCTAATATATGAGTTGTGATCTGGATCGATGATCAGTAGCCATATGTATAAAGTTTATGCTGCTAGCTATGCTCATACATAGACACAATATTAGTCACATCATATACTTCAAAAAATTAAAAATTAGTGAGTTTATTAGATTTCCTATCATCGATCTGCAGAACTCCTGCTGCAATGGATGAAATCATGTATTTTAAGTTAAGGAATCGTATATGAATGTCATTTCAAAGGAAAAAGAAAACATAAAAACCAGCCCGCAGGTTGGGTGGGAAGTCCGTGGTACCTGTGTGGATATCCAAAGAAGCATGCCGGAGATCGATATGGAAATGAATTGATGGGCCTAATATGGCTGAATAGTGGACGCAAGAGAAAAGAGATCGAATATCTGATAAGCCCTGGGTGTTTTATAATGAAAATGGTGGAGGGAATATTAGAGATATAGCGAGAGAAGGTCATATATACGGTGATAACTGATAACAGTACGTACTGTGAGCTCGTCTGTGATCACATAAACGATAAATAAGCTCAGAATATTCTGAGATCGAGGACAACATAAATATAAGAATTCAAGAGCATATATACATTGATTTGTTCTATTGTGATCCTATGTACTTTCACAGGCCAAGAGGATATATATACAAAACCACAAACTTTCACTTGAGAAAGGTGGCCTGATCGATGGAGTGGGGATCAATTTGATATGACTGAAAAGTTTTTAGTTGTTATCTAAATTAACTTTGATCTTGTTCTTCTTCTTTTCTGTTCTTATATTATGTGTGTGTATGCAAAGATTCTGATATATTTACTTTCGATCATCAATCCACTCTACTGAACTACCCAGGCATACATTAGATATTGTCAACTACCATCATCATGAGTCCTTCACTTCATTTTTCTTCTTCTTGAAAGTTCATTAGGTTAAAATGGTTTTCAATATGGAGAAAAATTAATTTTGTGGCCGGAATAGAGCGACGGAAAGATTAGTGAGAGACGACTCAGATTAAAAGTGTTGTAGGCATGCTGCTGATCAGGACTAGTTTTTAACAATCTAGCGGTACATTGTCAATCTCGTCCACTTTATCTTTATTCTTATAGAACCACATACTCTTTAACCATTGGCCTCCATAAAACTGAAATCAATTCAAGACCATCATTTGCTCTCTTTGATCGTGTTCTATGAGTTCAGAAGGCAATATCAGAACCATCTTTAGAAGGGAGGAGGATCACCCCCACCAATCCACCATTACATACCCTTTTCAAACGCCATTACGAATACTTTCTCTACATATTATTTCATCTGAAACGGGTCGTATATTCCTTATGTTATGGGGGTCCCTATGTATCTTCTAAAATTCCTTCTACCTGGTTAAAGAAAAACTTAGGTTCAATGTAAGGCATGGATACAATGCTCTTACGACACATGAACTCCAGTTATATCAACAACCACATGTATAAAGGCAACAAATTCTTTTTAACTCAATAATAACAAAAATTGTGATCCAAACAACAGTGCTCCCACATCTGAGATTAATGGGGGGGATCACAATTCACATGTCTTGTTTTCTCTAGCTATTATAGGAATTATAGCATAGTGGATTTGTTGAAACAGTGACTGTATTTGCGAAGAAAGCTGGGTTAATTCAGGTAGAATTGTGGTACCTTGTTTCGATAGCCACATATTTTGTCTCCCCGGCCAGGGACGAATCATTCTCAGCTTGCTTTTCTTTTAGAATTGGAAACACAAATCATGGTGTCCTCCAAATTCCAGAAGTTCTTGTTGAAGTCAAACCAATAATGCAGATAAAAAGATACAACCAGGTCAACGTAAATCCTGCATTATTATTCCTCACAGCATATTCAAAATGCATGATCCTATTTGATGCAACACTGAAACAGGTACCTATAGCTAGTAAGTCATATCATGATCTCAATGGCGGACGCAGAAAGAGTAAGCGGGGGTAAAAAAATTACGGAAGAAATGAACTTTTATAGACAGATCAATGTTGATTTCTTCTTCCTCTTCAATTTTCAAATTTTAGTCACAAATTTTGATACCTCACACATTTTGAACCATTTTTATAACAACAAGACAAAACTCTTGAACATTTTCCTTGTTTAATCAATATGGAGGTAGAAGATTCTTACAAAAGAAACATATAAAAATGTCATTAGACTAAACATTATATATATATATATATATATATATATATATATATATATATATATGTAGCTGCTCAACAAAAAATGAAGTTCATTGGGGCAACAGCCCCCAGTCGCCCCCCTCTGGCCGCCTATGCATGATCTTCATCAAAGTACATATATATTTAAAACGATCATCAGTTATCACTGTAATATCAGTCAGTATGTGAAGCTAATAATGCAGTGATCGTAGTAATGTGGTTTGATAGAACAGAGATAAAACCACAACACTTCAAATGCTTAATCTGTATTGAAATCGAAAACAGCTGTTGGCTTTATAGCCTTACAAGGAGAACAAATCAGCAACAAGAATCACAAATTTAGGCCTACATTGTGGTAACTAATCGAAAGAAGAATTCAAATATCCTATCTGCAAAACCCAGAAGAACAGGGCATTATTAACAAACTCGTTTGAACGAAAACTTAGGAAACAAGAAACTGAACTATTGCCAACATTCCCTCCCTTAAACTAGATGTATCAGCATTTAGTTTACTTCTGAAGCTTTAATCATTCCCAGCATGCTCCGAAACCTTAAGAACTGCTCCAATTTGAGTGGTTTTGTCATTATGTCTGCAACTTGAATCTGCGAATTGCAGTAGCTTAACTTAACAATTCCATCTTTCACCAAGTCCCTCAAGAAATGAAATCTCACATCAATATGTTTGCATCTGCCATGAAAGACCGGGTTCTTGGATAATTGAATGGTAGAACTGTTGTCACAATAAATCACAGTGCTCTTCTCTTCCTTAAGACCAAGCTTTTCTAACACTCTTCTGAGCCAGACACACTGACAAGCACAAAATGCAGCTGCTATATACTCAGCCTCGGTGGTGGATAATGTTACTACAGGCTGTTTCTTAGAGGACCACGAAATTGCTCCAGAACCAAGTGAGAACACGAAACCAGAAGTGCTTCTCCGGTCGTCCAAGTCGCCAGCAAAGTCACTATCTGTATATGCCACAAGATTTGTTCTTCCTCCTTTCTTGTAGAAAATACCTAGCTCGGTTGTTCCTTTCACATACCTCAATATTCGCTTTGCTGCAAGCCAGTGAGACATTGTTGGACATGACATAAACCTACTGATCAGGCTTACTCCATACATCAGGTCAGGTCGAGTAGCAGTTAGGTACATGAGGCTGCCAACTACTTGTTTGAACATGGTTGAATCAATTTTGACCCCTGCCTCATCCTTTGTTAGTTTTATGCCTGAAACAATGGGATTTTTCACTGCATTACTGTTTTCCATGCCAAACCTTGCTAGAACTTCACCAGCATACCTCCTTTGACATATGAAAATTCCACTTGAGCTCTGCACAACCTCAATTCCGAGGAAGTATCCCATTCTTCCCAAATCAGACATATCAAATTCCAGCATCATTGAACTTTTGAACTCATCACACATGCTCCTATCATTCCCAGTATATATCAAATCATCAACATAAAGGCTTACTATTAAAATTTTACCTCCTTCCTTTGACTTTGTAAACAGTGTGTGTTCACAAGAACACCTTTAAAAACCTTCTCGAACAAAGTAAGCTTCTATCTTGCTGAACCATGCTCTCGGCGCTTGCTTAAGGCCTTACAAAGCCTTTCTTAACTTGTAAACTCTGCCCTCTTCACCTTTCTTTACAAAGCCAATAGGTTGCTGTACAAATACCTCCTCATTTAGTTCACCGTGGAGAAATGCGCTCTTCACGTCTAACTGAAAAACATTCCAGCCAAACTGAGCTGCCACAACCAGTATCAAACGAATTGTATTAAGCCTTGCCACTAGAGCAAATACTTCAGTGTAATCGACTCCGTATTGTTGTGCATATCCTTTCGCCACTAATCATGCTTTGAACTTGTCTATCTCTCCATTCTCATTGAGTTTGGTCTTGAAAATCCACTTAACCCCAATTGGCTTTACTCCATTTGGTAAATCAGTCAACTCCCATGTCTTGTTCTTCTCTATAGATTCAATTTCTGCCATCATTGCATCCCTCAATTTCTTGCTTCTGACAGCTTCCTCAAATGTAAGTGGATCATTCTCGGTTACCATCATCATTACATTCAAGCCTTCATCTGACAAACCTTCTCCAGACTCGTAATCAGTCATCCAAACCGGAGTTCTTCTAACCCTCCCTTCAACTGGAGTTGCTGGAATATTCTCATGTGGCTCATTAGGAGGTGATCTGGTTTCACTTGAATTGACACTTGAGCTCCCTGTATCAATACCACTATTTTCTTCTTCATCATTCTCTGCTTCCTCTTCGGTATCATTCTCATTCTCTTCATCTCCCCATTCTAAAATATCCAGGCTGCTTTCTTCTTTGCTTTTGCCCCAATCCCAACCTTCTTGTTCTTCAAAACCACATCCTTGCTGACCAATATCTTTTTAGAAAATGGATCATACAACCTGTAGGCTTTTGATTCGTCACTTACTCCCAACAAAACACATTTCTTGCTCTTATCATCCAGCTTGCTTCTTTTTTGGTCTGGAACATGTGCATGAGCCAGACATCCGAACACTCGAAAATATTCTACTGTTGGTTTCACACCACTCCAAGCCTCTTCTGGAGTTTTGTTTTTCACAGCCACAGTTGGACATCTATTGAGGATATGCACGCTCCATTTCACAGCTTCTGGCCAAAACATCTTAGGAACCTGCTTCTCTGTCAACATAGAACGCACCATATTCATTATTGTTCTGTTCTTCCTCTCAGCAACTCCGTTTTGCTGAGGTGTATATGCTGCAGTCAATTGTCTTCTTATTCCATGAGCCTTGCAAAATTCTCCAAACTCATTTGAGGTGAACTCACCACCCCTATCTGTCCTCAAACAAGTAATATATGCGCCAACTTCCTTTTCAACATAGGCTTTATAATTCTTAAACATAGCAAAGGCTTCTAACTTCTCATGCAGGAAATAAATCCAAGTTTTACGAGTGAAATCATCGATAAAACTTAAGATGTACCTCTTATTACTATTTGATGCTGGTGTGATAGGTCCACATATATCTGCGTGCACTAGCTGGAGTTTGTGTACTGCCCTCCACAAACTTTTCTTAGGCATGGAATCTCGGTGCTGCTTGCCAATCAAGCAATCTGTGCATAGCTTCTTCGGAGTCTTGAGTGAAGGCAGGCCATTTACCATCTTCTTATATGAAAGCATCCTCAGTCCCTTGTAGCTCACATGGCCAAAACGACAGTGCCAAAGATGAGACTCATTCTCTGACACCGTTTGAAAACATGCAGAGGCTTTTGGTACCATGGTAGCCAACAAGAAAAACATTCTATTTCCACTCATGTCTGTCTGCATAATTAATCCTTTCCTAGGATGATATACTTTGCATGTTCCATGTTGAATTAAAATAGCTATCCCCTTTTCTTGAAGCTGTCCTATGCTCAACAAATTGTTCTTAAGCTCAGGAATGTAGTAAACATCTGATATTACCTGAGTAAAACCATTTATTTGCAGACGAACACTGCCTCTTCCCACAACACCCATTCTGGTGTCATTGCCAAGCTTTACAGTCTGCCGGAAACCTTCATCCAACTCTGAGAACCACTCCCTATTTCCACTCATATGATTGCTGCAACCAGAGTCAAGAAACCACACTTCTTCCCTCTTAGCCTGTTGAAGCTCAACATAGGACATTAACAGTAGCTCTTCTTCTTCATCTATTTCAGTATAGTTGACATTTTTCTCCCAATCAGGACACTCATACTGATAGTGTCCTAATTTGTGACACTTGAAACACTCGATAACAGTCTTGTTGAAGGGTTGTCTTCCCCTTCCTCTACCTCGGCCTCCTCTGTATGCACCTCTACCTCTTCCTCTACCTGCTTTATCTTCATAGGTGATCTTTAGGGCTTGCTCTTCTTCTCCATGACCTCTCATCCTTTGTTCATGAACAAGAAGGCTACTCTGAAGCTCATCAATGGTCATCATCTCCAAATTATTGGATTCCTCAATTGAGCATACAACATAATCGAATTTTGAGATCATTGACCTCAAGATCTTCTCAGTGATGACATTTTCATGCATATTTTCACCATGAGCCTTCATTTTATTGGCTATGGTTAGAGTACGCGAGAAATAGACATTCACTGTCTCTCCATCCTTCATGTGGAGAGTCTCAAAATCTCTACGCAAAGCCTGCAGCTGTGCCCTCTTAACCCTAGTTGAGCCCTGGAATTTTTGCTTCATTGAATCCCAGATATGTTTGGTTGTGTCCCTGTTGAGGATTGTTTCCAAGATATCTCTCTCAATTGCTTGGAAAAGGTAATTTTTTACCTTTAAATCCTTTAACCTCTGCTCCTCGATCAATTTTTGTTGTGCTTCTGTCGGCTTTGTGCTTGTTGCCACAGATAAGATCTCATTCTCAATGAGACCCCAGTATTCTTTGGAATGGAGAAAATTCTCCATCAATCTGGGAATGGTCGGCTGCACAAAGCCACTACTACTACTCTCTGCCATTCTACTTCACTCAATTACTGTTTCTCTCACACACACACAAATCAGGCCCCTGTGATGGGGCTCTGATACCAATTGATAGAACAGAGATAAAACCACAACACTTCAAATGCTGAAGTAATCTGTTATTGAAATCGAAAACAACTGTTGGCTTTATAGCCTTACAAGGAGAACAAATTAGCAACAAGAATCACAAATTTAGGCCTACATTGTGGTAACTAATCGAAAGAAAAATTCAAATATCCTATCTGCAAAACCCAGAAGAACAGGGCATTATTAACAAACTCGTTTGAACGAAAACTTAGGAAACAAGAAACTGAACTATCGCCAACATGGTTTAACTAAAGACTCCTATTGTAAGATCATAAGACATTGATTTGAATGGCTTCCTATTGAGAAATGCTGCCAGAGACATCAGCGTCGTACTTAGCAACTTACTCCATCTCCATTCTCCGATATCATTCCCATTGCAATTACTTTGTTTAGTTTATGAATTTGCATCATAAATGATTATTTATCTGATAGTAATAATTAATCAGAAGACTAAAAAATTTCGACTTGCATGAAAACTTGACCTTAGTCTTTAAACGCGATTTACAGGCAACGTTTAGGAACGACAAGGTCTGTGGGGAAGGTCTTTTACATGTCAGCGTGTATATATCTAGCCTTATAATCTCGTCACCTCCGCTATAGCCTTTCTTTAAGTCAACCTCTACTGAGTTTGAAGCAAACCAGCGCATATATGCCTCAGTGCGTCTGTGCATGCATGATTGACCGAGCTTCCATTGTTGCTAAGAAATCTTCCCCATTTCTGCATGTTTCGCCTAAACAGCTCGAAAATCGAAACAATAAGATCTAGCAGATGATATATGGTATGAGATGCAGCGTACATAGTTGTTAGACAGCAGCTGAGTTTCGATCAATTCTCATTGGCCTTTTACTCTTGTGCGCAAACACGACCTTGAACCCTAATTTGGATAGTGGAGTGCCTCCTTTTAGTTACCATATCTATACGGAAGGCCGAGAGAGACCAAATTAACAATCAGAGCCGTCCGAATCAAATTCCTGATAGGAACAATAATCACATTCAATTATTCTTCCACTTGAGTTAAATCATGGATATATTGGACATGATTGTGCATCACACCAAAGAGAAACGAAAACCATAAGTTTTGGATTGTATGCTGATTCAATCATCGAGTTCGTAATTTCTTCACCGTGTAACCCATTATTAAGGTTAAGTGGAATGTAAAACACATTTTTTAATCCAAGCAACGTGGATGAGTAGTTGAGAAAGTTCCGAGATAAAGCAAAAGAGGTTAAAATTAATCGATGAATTAGGGTTGTAATGTCGTGAAGGTATTGCCTAGGGAGGTCTAACTTGAGCAGGTTTTTTCTGATCGAACGCAAAGAGGTCTACATGCGTTGTTATCTATATTTGACGGGACATAATAAAACTAAATTAAAAAGAGAGAGAAAACAATGGAAAATAATATGTCTACTCTTGGCACAAATAATTAGCATTACACGTACATTATTGCTTATAAATTTTGTGTTCTTCATGTTAATAAGCTATATATAATTTTGATTATAAACACTGAACAATATAACTCCCATCCATAAATGTATTTTATAAGTGACCACATTTATCACGAAAATTTGTTAATTACGATCATAAATTAGCATGTCTACTCTTTCTGCTTTTTTATAGTTTGGTGATGCAATCTCTGTGCATCGATCTGGTTCTCCAAAACTAATATTAAAATGAGTGCAAATGGCTCCCAAATTTTAGGGCTGAAAGATTAAAAAAACGCACCCACGCATGTGTTAAATATGAGCAATAGAGAGGATTAGAGAAACGCTTTATTCTTGGGGATCGATCGAACTATATATTAGTCACTATCACTAGTAGAAAACAACCCTTAAGCTTCTTAAGACTGTTTTTCCATCGTATAAGTGCTTAACCGACATAATGTTTTAAGGCCACGGAATGCTCCGTCACTTAAGTGCTTAGCTTTTCACAAAAAAATCAAGCAACTCTGTTTTCTTCAATATCAACACCACCTTAACCCATTGTTCTTTCAATAGCACCAATAGTCTCATCCCACACATGAACCAAGAGCGTGAAGCTCAGACGCCATTATAAGTCATTGTCGGAGTTGGTTTAGCCTCATTGAAAAGTTTAGATGCCTAACCCAGAATTTTTAAAACATCACCGATCGGAGAACTAATCATATAGGATTGTAGAACTCGTCGAGAAGACTAAGAATCTTACCACAAGTTAAGGAAATGGTGGCCGGAGACCGGAGAAATTTCACCAGAAAGTTTCGATGTCAAATTGAGCTTTTGCGAAAACCTTAACGCATGTGTGTTTTGAGACCAATGAGATGACGAGCTCAACGAGAGGAATCCAAAGGTGACAGCCACGCGCGCAGCCGTGGCCGGAAGGCAAAGATCCGGCGGCATCGATTCGAAGGAGGGAGGTGGAGGCCGAGATACGGCGGCATCGATTCGGTGTCGGTTCTGGTACGGAGAGGAGGTAAGGACCGAGGAAGAGTAAGAGGGTGTCAATAAAGCTGGTGGTGGTATTGAGGTGGTACGGTGGTGGTGGACTAGTGGAGCAGCAGAGCTACGGTGGAGGTGATAATGGTGTTTTTCCCATTTTTGGAAGATGGGGTTTGAGAAAAAAAATGGATCTAGAGAAGGATGGGGTTTGAGAAAGGTTATTTCAGAATTGGGAAAGTTGAAATCTAAAAATTTTGAAATTTTTGACAAAATTTTTAAGCCGAATTTTGAAATTTGTCCAGACACTTAAGTGACAGAATTTGTTTCCGTCGCTTAATTAGTCTCAACTTCAACGACAAATATTGAGTTTCCGTCGCCTAAGAGTTTCAACTTAAATGATGAATCATTGAGTTCGTTGATTTAGTAAGCAATTAAGCGACGAAAATTCATATTTGTCAGTTAAGCAGATACTTAAACGATAAAATCTTCTTTTGTCGTCTAAGTTCTCTTTAAAGCGACAAAAAATTTATTAGTTTTAAAATTTATGTCGCTTAAAGTCTGTTTTCTAATAGCATTGCGCATGCACGTTTGTTCCTCCGAGCGGTTGGAGTTGGCTGGTCTAAATGTGAACGGCTATGTGCCTATGTTATGTTTAATATTTGGCTTCCATAGAATTAATGAAATTTTAAGTGGGATTGAAAGAACAGTGCGTATCCCACTAGAATATATATAGCATGGTTACAAAAAAACGTGAACTTTTATTTTTGAAACAACTGAAGGAACTAACCCAGTTGGATACTTCATACATAAACTTAATTGGATAAAGATCGATCCCAGAATTCCCAGCTCGATCTGTTCATATATATGTTTTCTTTCAGAAAAGTGAAAAATGATGATAAACTTTTGACTATTGATAAAAGGCGCAACACAAGTTGTGTGGTAGATAAAGACTAGCACAAACCATAACACTGAAAATCATTTTATATTTTCCGGAATGTCTCAAAGTTTTTAACAGAAGTATGCATATAGATCATCATAGTACTCCAGTTCCTCGTTGAAAAATACCTAATAGCTCCAAGCATGAAGAATATATAATTACCGGTTACTTACAAGTCTGTTCTCTAAGAAAGGGGAAACATTGATCAACATTATTGACACTGAGCACATTATTGACAAGTCTGAGACCTGAAAACGCTTATTATCAACTCAATCATTATTAATCTCAGGTATATATCTGTATTCGAACAAATCGAGTCCTCCGTCTCCATTCCTACCTCTTATTAATCAATTTATTTGTTTTATTGGTAGTCTAGGCTTATCTATAGAGAAGTAATTTGGCTATATGTTTATTCTATTGACATTGAAATGTATATATACAGATACAAAATGTGCACAGCATGGAATGTCTACCGATTATTTTATATTCCTAGATCTCCTAGAAGAACAAGAAAGGGAACAAAATATTTACAGTCCTACTTGAATACAATGTGTTGATACACAATGATAAGTAATATTTTTTAATACTCCTTTTCAAATTGGAGAGTGTATGTCAATAACTCCCAACTTGTGTAAGAAATGCATGAACTTCTCTTTCCCTAAAGCTTTAGTGAATAGACAACCGGCCAAGTCAGAGTCAGAAAAGCCCTCAATTGCAATGTACTGCTGGAATGTAAAAGCAAACCTTGTCCTGGAGAAGATTTCAAGTAACACACCACCCTAAGAGCAGCTGTCATGTGTTGCTGATGAGGTTCGTGCATAAATAGACTTAGGATGTGCACTGAGTGTGTAATATTTGGCCATGTGATAGTCAAATAGATTAATTAAACGGCCTACTAAACAGCGATATGCTGCTGGATCTTTAAGCCGCTCCTCTTTATTCGAAAGTTTACACTCTTCCATAGGAAATTCTACTGGTTTAGCTCCCAAATAATCACTGTCTTTGATAATTTCTAGTGCATATTTTCTCTGAGACAAGTAAATTCCTTTCTTTGAACGAGCAATCTCAATACCTAAAAATATTTAAAATCACCAAGATCCTTAATACGGAATTGAACATGAAGAAACTGTTTTAGAGCATGTATGGATTGTAAACAATTTCCTATAATAAGAATGCCATCCACATATATCAACAAGGCAATGAGAGAGTTACCATCCTTGCGAACAAAGAGTGAATAATCGGATTTAGATTGGGAGAAACCACCACAGACTATAGCTTCTGTAAATTTTGAAAACCACTTTCGAGAAGCCTGTTTAAGTCCGTACAGGGATTTGTTGAGGCGATATACAAGGTTCTCTTCCTGTCGTCGAAGCTCGAGAGGAGGAGACATATATATTTCTTTAAGCAAATCACCATTAAGAAAAGCATTATTAACATCTAATTGATGTAAAGACCAACCTTGGTAAGCAGCAAGTGCGAGGATGCAATGAACAGTAACCATTTTTGCGGTTGGGAAAAAAGTCCTATGTTAATCTATGCCGATAGTCTGAGTGAAGCCTTTGGCAACGAGCCGTGCTTTATAGTGTTCAATAGAACCATTCACATTGTATTTGATCCTGTATACCCACTTACAACCTATGGGGTGCTTGCCAGGAGATAAAGGAATAAGGGTCCAAGTGTTGTTATCAATAAGAGCTTGTAATTCAGAATCCATAGCCTACTGCCAATTGGGGTCAGCAGCTGCAACATCATAAGAATAAGACTCGACAACATGACTAATATTGGTCACAAAAGCAAGATGCGTAAGTGAATATCCATGGTAAGACAAACAGTGACAAAGAGGGTATCACCTACCTGGCGGAGGACTTGGCGAGGTGGATGATTGGTGGTGTGGAGGTAGCATCACGTGTGAGCAAACATAGTCCTTAAGCCTGACGTTAGCTTCCCTAGAACATTGTGAACGACAAAGTGGCTGAATGACAGGATCGGGATTAGGATGAGACACATCAATATTGGCGGACGCACTGGAAACTGGGAGTGAAGAGTTGGTTTCTGGTGCTGAGGGGAAGAGACTAGCAGCGCCATCCAATTGGATGGAGGAAGAAGGTGTCGCGGCACCGGTTAGCTAGAAGGAAGGACAAGGCCTGATGGAACTAGGTTCTGTGTGAAGAATTGGGGATCGGCTGATTAAGGGAGAAGGGAGGTCAAGGACAAAGGGGATGGGAATAGAATGGGTTGGTGGACTGGGCTCTGCAATGGGCCTGAGATCTTTTAAATGATGGAAAGTGTCTTCTAGAAAAAACACATCCCAGTTTGTGAATATATATATATATATTTTCAACATCGTACAATTTATAAGCTTTTTGTCCCATGGGATAACCAACAAAAATACATTTACGAGCACGGGAAGAAAATTTAGAAGATGGATTGACGGAAGTTGCAAAAGCAACACAACCAAAGACTCTCATATGTAAGTAATCAGGAGGCTTATTGTAAAGAATGTCAAACAGTGTTTTTTGGTTAAGCAACAAAGTAAGCAAACGGTTGATGGTGTAAACTGTGGTTAAAACACATTCTCCCTAAAAAGAAATAGTTATATGAGATTGGAAGCGAAGGGCACTTGCTGTTTCAAGAATGTGTCAATGTTTCCTTTTGACGACACCATTTTGTTGGGGTGTATAGACACAAGAACGTTGAAAAACAACCCCTTGCTCAAGAAAAAACTTTGCAAGGAAATAAATTCGGCTCCATTGTCAGAGCGAAATTGTTGGATTTTAGAATTAAATTCAGTTTCAACATAATAAAAAAAATTGTCAAATAAGAGTTTGTGTTTCACTTTTGTGACGCATCAAGAACATCCAAGACGAGAAAAATCATCAACAATAGTCAAGAAATAATGAGCACCAGAATGAGAAAGATTTTTATAACATCTCTTAACGTCATAATGGATAAGGAAAAAACATCTGGTAGTTGAAATTGAACTAAGAGAAAAAAATTTACAAATATGTTTTGCCAATAGACAGACATCACATTTATGACTAGAATCAAAAACAAAATGAAGATTATTTTTTGCTAAAACTTGTAGACGAGCTAAAGAAGGGTGGCCAAGGCTTCGGTGCCAAAGATCAGAGGAGATGGTCAAATTGCAAGCAAAACAATGGGATGGAGGAATGGAAGCCAACGCCACTATGTAATAGAGGTCACCACGTCGCTTAGAGCGAGTGTATCATACTCTTTATTTTAGCTTTTAGCTATTTTAGAGAGTGTGTTTAGCCTTTTTTTGATATTTTTGGAGCTCTAACAGACTAGCCAAACATAAACTATTTTAACTTTGAGCTATCTTGCTAGCTATATTTAGCTAGAAAGATGACCCATATGAGACTAGCTATAATTTAATACATTCCTTTTAAAATATTTGAGGTGATATATAAATACATTTAAAATATCTAATATTTTTTTAAGGAATAATATTGAAGCAATGCTAGCTAAAATAGAGAGTATTGATGCAAACACATTTCTAAAGTGGCTAGCCAAAATAACTTTCTAATTATTTTAGCTTAAATTTGACTTAAATATGGCTAACATTGTTTAAGTTGCTCTTACCCACACCAACCATTTTCCTCGTAACCAAGTCCTGCAAAACATACCAAGACGAAAAAAATGTCACAAAACAATGCATATCGTCTATTATCTTACCAACAGACAAAAGATCAACTTGAAAGTTTGGCACACATAAAACATATAGAGAAGTAATTTGGCTATATGTTTATTCTATTGACATTGAAAGGTATATATACATATACAAAACGTGCACAGCAAGGAATGTCTACCGATTATTCTATATTCCTAGATCTCCTAGAAGACCAAGAAAGGGAACAGAATATTTACAGTCCTATTTGAATACAATGCGTTGATACACAAAGATAAGTAATGTTTTCCAATATTATCCAGTTCAATTATTCATTTTGTTAACTACTAAATTATGAAGCTGGCTAGCTAATGATCGATCGAAGGGGCTGAAGGTCTTATATTAATAATATGCCTAATAAGATGAAAGGGGCAATTATGATATCAGCTTGATGAACTTTCTTCTTAGAGATAGCTAGACATAGTGTGCACACTTTATAAACCAAGCTTAGTTGTCCAATTTGTTGTCTTACGGGAACCTCATATATCCGTGACACTGTGTACCAACCACAAAATTTTATTTCTCTAGTTTTGCATCTATGATTCACATCATGAATTTTGTAAAATAGCCACTTGAATTCTTCCAGTAATTATTAATTCTTCTAGATATATAAGACAATAATCCTAGCTATCACGGGTACGTTCTTCTCGATCAAGTTGAATTGGATACGGATCGAACTATCGATCACTCAGTAATTATTACTAGCCTTCGCGCACGCGCTGCACGCGTGCCGAACTACGTTTTCGTCAGACAAATGTATTATTATGCAATTTTTGGTAGTTCGATCAATATTGTGTAAAACTCTCTGAAAACTCAAATAAAAATAAACGCATTTAATTGAGATAGAGTTAGCCCTGATATTGGTTATCTAGCCGAAGTGCGTTTTTGCTAATTCGGTTAATTTTGTACAACAACTCTCTGAAACTGAAATACAATAGCACAACTCTTAAACCTTAAATTCGAACTCCTAACACTAAACCCATAAACCCTAAATCCGTAACCCCTAAACCTTAAATTCAATGTGTTTAAGATTTGGTTATATATTTATTAATATACATAATTAAACCTTAAATCCAAACTCCTAAACCATAAACCTTCAATCCCTAACCCTTAAACCTTAAATTCAATGTGTTTGAGATTTGGTTATATATTTGTTAATATGCCTTTGAAATTAGATTTAATCACAAATTAAATTGAAAGGTAAAACTAAATCTCTATATATATAAAGGGAAAAACTGAAGACCAGACCGAAAGAAAAGAAAAAAAACTGAAGTTAGATTCACAAAAAAATGGCAGCTCTTGTTCACGTGAACAGTAGATAAGGGGTGAGGTGATGATTGGTGACAGGTGTGAGCTGTGGGGTGAGTGGGAAAAATGGTGGAACTGTTCAAAGGAACAGTAAACCACCTCGCTCTGCTTATAAAGGGCATCTATCAACAGTAAGTTAAAATATCAAAATTGGTAAAACGTGTTAACTATAGATGTAGGTTAGTTGTATAAATTTTATTAACTTTTCCTTTTGTAAAGAAACCCCTACCCTTTTCTTCTTTTTAAAAAGAAAAAAGAAAATTTAGAAGAGTTGTTGTACGTGCCGAAGTGTGTTTCTGTAGATTCGATTAATTATTGTGAAAATTCGGTAGTTCGATCAATATTGTGCAACAACTCTCTGAAACTCTAATAAAAATAACACAATTGATTGAGATAAAGTTAACACCGAATTTATATTAACAACCAAGATGTCTGGAATTGTAGGTAAGAAACACTCATCAATACATGTCCTAAATTGAAATTGATAAACTGAATCAATAGAAAAATTAATTGATGTCCTAAACTCGAAACCCAAAACCTAACCTAGATAAATTCACATACCAACACTCATATACACTGCTAAAACTACTATTTTAAAAAAGTTATAAAAGTGATTATAAACCCTGAACAATCAATATATATTGATCAATACAATTATTTAGGTTTAAAACGACTCAATTTCTTTTACATTATTATTAGTATTATGAATATTATCATTATCCTTAATATTATTGTTTTTAAAAATGTTTTTTTTCATGCAATTCTATTTAAAAAATAAAATTAAAAACAAATAATTTATGGAAAACAAAAATAATAGCAGAACTATATAATTATATTGAAACTAAAGGTAAAAATATCAATTACATAACCAATATGTTAGCTTGTAAAAAGTAAAAAGAGGACAGACAAAAGCGTTATTTCATTGTTCATCGGTATACTGTTCACATAAACAATATACCACACTGCTTCGCTTAAGAATATAGATTAGTATATATGTACGTGGGCATCTTTATAATACCTCGTTGGATAGCTGGTATCTAAAGAACACTACAACTTAATCACCAAAACACGTACAGAAATATGGAAACATAAAGGTATATGATACCTCTTATCTGTGACAATGAAAACCATGCACTTATCGATCTTGTTGTGTCTTTCAGAGACTTCCAATGGCCACGTTAAGAACTGGCCGGGGTTAAATAAATTTTGAGTAGAGATGAAGAGCCGTTTGCAAAGTTGCGCTTTTTGCCGATCTTCTATTGAAAAAGATTTTGTCAAGCTAGCGCACTTATAATTATTGTAATATGTATACTTTTCATAATTAGAAAGTACTTGCAGATCAATATTGTGCTTGTTAAAATTAACAAAATGTGCTCATGCAGGCTAAGGAATCTGAAATATAGTGAAGTAATTTTAAATTTATGAGTCCAGTAATGATTAAAAACTCGAGACTAATGCTAACGCAAGTTTTCGATTAATCTCCATCTTATAAAAGATTTTACACCGATTTTTACATACCGAACTAATAGAAAAGGACGTACTGTTGTTAACTACCAATTGATTGATCTCTAATTTGACCTAATATAAAATCAACCCCCATCAATAATATATATACGTGCTCGAATGACTTTCATGGGAGGTTATAATCAGTTATGCATGAAGGTTTTCTAGTGTTGCATTGAGGTGACCTTGTCCAGCTAGGTCAAACACGATCCAAAACTTTCAAGCCGTAAGACAACAAAACTGGCGGGGAGAAAGTAACAAGTTCTGTCTAGCTATATCTATGCCGCACGGCCACGCAGGTTAAGGTAAGATAGCGTTTCAAACTTGCATTGATTGACCTTAATGCACTACTGATTGAGATTGAGACTTGTGATGAGCCAGCTAGAGAAGACACGCCTTTCTTATGGATCTTTAGGTCAAATGCCGAACCGGGTGTAAATGTAACAAAAATAGGGTTAGATATTGTTTGTGTGTGTATATATATATATATATTTATATAAATTTATTTAATTAATTATAAATAATGAAATGATAAACATGAAATAAATTACTATAAACAACTTTGATTAACACACTTGATTGAAAAAAAAAATGAAATTTGTGTAAGCGAATTGCATGTCTTGAAACACTTAGAAAGAATAACACAAAGAAGTAACCAACTTGGAAGTATGACCAGAAAAAAGTGTTGAAGTCGAATCGTGTGTTTCACACACGTTCCTTAAGACAATTTATGTTTTCTCTACCTAGGCCTCATCATAGCCCGGCCTGACCCTAAATTTTAGGGCTTATGGTATGGTAGGGCTCGGTCAAAGTCAACAAAATTTATGACATGGTAGGGTAGGATCGAGACTTGAATATGTAAGCCTTACCCCGCCCTAGCGGTCCATTTCGTTAGGGTTAATAGGGTCAGGTATGGTCGGCCCTTTAAATAAGGCTAAACAAGACCGAGATGTATTTGTTATTTTTTCTCACAATTTAGCTTTACAATCATATTTAACATGCATGCATACACATTATACTTAATTTAAGACATCTATCTATAAACTAAATAATTATACTCATATATCTCACGAGCTATTGCTCTAAATCATCAAAATGCAATCATTAATTAACAAAACAAAAGAAAATCAATTGAACAAAGCTAGAAAATCAACTATAAAAAAGAAGATTAGTTGTATTGTATCTAAAACATAAGAAACATATTAAAACAATACAAAAAAATTATTAGGACCTGAATGACGGGCTTATAGGGCCAAGTCGGGTTCAACCCTAAATTGCTCATTAGGGTAGGGTAGGTTCGTAGGGTCGGGTTTCATTTGCTCAACCCTTACCCTACCCTACTCGAGAATAGCTAGAGTCGGGTAGGGCTTCGGCTCTAGAGTCGAAGAGCCAAATGATGAGGCCTACCTCTATCGATGTCAAAGACTTGATGACACTTGTCTCACATAATACAACAACTACTCGTGCTTTAGAGCTGCACTGCTGTCAATAACACTCCGACGGACTTGTAGTACATTTTTTCTATCACTAGAAAACTAACACTAGAAAGGGAGAGAAAGAACTCAAGAGATGAGGAGATGATTTGAGTTGGTGTTTCAAAACTCTTCAGAATATGTTTCGAATATTGTGAATGTGTTGATATGTAATGGTTTAGAACAACAGAAGTGGTCACTATTTATACATGAAGGAAATCATCCGCTACTTGAATTGTCATGAATTATAGTGGATATGTTACAACACTTAGCATTCCAACATTTGACATTCTGTAGCTACAACATTTCACATTTTTATGCCGTTACATCATTTCATATTTTTTGAGGTTACATCCTTTCACATTATGTGAGGTCACAGCTTACAGAATTCAAACAATTAGTAGACAATACAAATTCTAAAATCGTTTTAAGTAATTATCAATCTTTGAGTGACTATTTCTTAATCACCATATAACTCATTTAAATGCTCATATTTAAATTATTTAAATAAAATGATTATTTTCATCATTTTTCTAACAGTAAACTCATTTACTACTCAGTGTCGTTCTTTGGTATGTGCGGGTTGTGCAACCACACGACCTCTGAATTTGGAGGACCTCAAAATTACATCTTGCGCAGCTGAATTGAATAAGCAAAATCATCTCTATCCACTCCACTCAAGTTCGGGACTCATCTTCTCCTTTTTGATAAAGTAGTCTGGGGTTCAACTCTAAAACCAATTGGCAATAGAGAGAGTAGCCCAAACCCTTATAAACCCACAGGCAAGGTCTCATATTCCCGATGTGGGATATATATCTCAACACGCCCCCGCACGTGTGGCGAATCTTTAAGCCTAACACGTGGACAACAACTTGGGTGGTCGTGGAGTTCGTGTGGCCTTTGGGCTTCACACGTGTACGTGGACAACCCGCTATGATACCATGATAAAGTAGTCTGGGGTTCAACTCTAAAACCAATTGGCAATAGAGAGAGTAGCCCAAACCCTTATAAACCCACAGGCAAGGTCCCATATTCCCGATGTGGGATATATGATAAAGTAGTCTGGGGTTCAACTCCAAAACCAATTGACAATAGAAAGAGTAGCCCAAACCCTTATAAACCCACAGGCAAGGTCCCATATTCCCGATGTGGGATATATATCTCAACACTTTTTTCACGATTTTTGACGTTTCCTTTCGGGCAAACATCTCTCCATCTCTTTTTTAGGCTTCCGCAAATGTCTCTTCATTTCTTACTTCCTTGACTTCTCATCACTTCTACTATCTCCTATTCCATCGCAACATTGGCTCCTCGTCCTCTCTCATCTTCCATTTCCTAAGCTTCAATTTCGTCCCTCTTTGAGCTAAAAATCATTTTAGTTCAGTACATGACATACCCAGTTCATCTTTTATGCTTCATTGTGTGTGTTTGTAAAGCACATAAAAGATGTGGCTTGTAGTTGTTTATATGGATTATGATTCTCGAATTACAGGACATATATTTTTTGTTTTAGATGTTAGACTTAGTTATATAAGGGTTAAAGATTCATGAGAAGCATATGGATTGATTCTATGTTGCTAGTGTTGATATTAAAGTCATTAAATTCATTCATATTGAAGAAACAATGTGTCTTATGATTTTTCAGAAATAGTTTCTTAATTTAGAGCTAGAAATTGTATAAAAAGATTAGGTTCTTCAGTTTATCTGTTCTATTACAAGTTCCTATATTCTTTTATGCAACCAACCATTAGCTCTACAAGTTTTAGACGCCTCTTCCATTTTTTTTCCAACATAATTATGTTGTTATGTTCATAGAGCCACACATACCATTTTGCACAGCCTCCAAAGACCGGCCCTGACACTACTCATGCGCCGTTTACTACACAGTAAGGATTCTTCGTTTTTGAACATTCAGCAATCAAACGCTTCTGCTTTCCTTTTCTATTTGGTCCAAGAAGTATACAAAATATTTATGTAGTCCATCTTCTTCTTGGTACTGTTCTGTATATATTTATGACATATGCATTTGCTTAAAAAAAGCCAACAAAGAAGTGATGTAAGCAAGGAGGTAATGATCAGAGTGGGAATATAAAAGAATGATTTCCACCTGCAGGGTAATCCAACTTTAGGGATTTGGGTCGTCCAATCGACTATATATGACCTTCTCGATCTGTATCCACGAAAGATCGAACAAATGGTAGGCAGTGGCACCGATATTCCATCACGGGGAAACCCAGAACATGCACTTTACGTTAATCCAGTCAAACTAGAAAACGAGTTATACATTTTTATGCATATATATGAATGATGGATCTATATTCGCTTCAAGCAGAGGACTTATACAGTTATTATGCTTATAATTAGTAGTAGTTGAGCTGCAAAATATGTATGTTGTATTTATAGTTATGCTTCCGGCTTTCTTGACAAAAATATTGTTGAATCTAGATTTCTGGAAACAAAATTAATAGTAAAACTCATATTGATCACCACCAGAAGAAAAAGAGAAATTTTTCAATGCTACTATAGCACAATATGACAATGCCTAGTGATCGATGTTACATTCCAATCAAAACATGACATGTGGATTTATTACAATTAAAATAAAAATTATTGATTTTTATATTTTATGAAATGACATTCAAGGGTATTTAGTGAGTTCATACTAAGGTCTAGAGTTTAAGTTTATGGTATCGGATATAGGATATATGGTTTAGGATATTGGGTATAGGGTTTAGGGTTTAAAAACAATAAAAAACCCAAAATGTCCTTTAACAATATAGCTAAAATCCATATATTTAAGTTTAATTGTAATAAAACCACATGTCTTATTTTGATTGCATTGTCACGGAATGCTACGGTAGCACTGAAAAATTCCTCAAAGAAAAAAGAGTGATTCTTAAGTACGTCTTACCTGATGATTATGTAATTAAGTGTAACTAATAGAAATTAACTCTAATTGATATCGCACTTCTTTGTGAAAGTTATTGCAAAATAGGTCTAACAATCTCAATTAGCTTTTAATCTTAACAATCTTGTTTAAAAGAGTGAGATAAAATAGCAATTTCCAATTGCGAGAAATGTTCTACATTACTCATGATTTTTAGCGCCTATTGTAAAGTTGCAAAAGCGACATCCAATAACACTAAATGCAAGTTTATCAGACTCTCTATTTTAGCTTTTAGCTATTTTAGAGAGCATGTTTAGCATTTTTTGATATTTTTGGAGCTCCAACAGACTAGCCAAATCTAAACTATTTTAACTTTGAACTATCTCGCTAGTTATATTTAGTTAGCAAGATGAGTCATATGAGGCTAGCTATAATTTAATACATTTTTTGTAAGATATTTGAGGTGATATATAAATATATTTAAAATATCTAATATTTGTTTAAGAAATAATATTGATGTAATGCTAGTTAAAATAGAGAGCATTGATGCAAACACATTTCTAATGTGGCTAGCCAAAATAAATTTCTAATTATTTTAGCTTAAATTTGACTTAAATATGACTAACATTGTTGAAGTTGCTCAAATAGTACCAAATTCTTGTATTTTCTTAATCGAAAAAAGTGTACCAAATTCATTTTAAGTTTCTTTTTGGTCAAATCCCTAACTTAATTAGGTCTAAACTAATTAGAGAACGATCAATTCTTTACCCTAACAAATGTAGGTCTAAATTATAATTAGAGATCTCTAACCTCAACCATGTCGATCAATTACCAACAAACAACTGTCAATTAGAACTAATCAAACTCCTTAACCTAACACTTGTCAAGCAGAACCTCATATCCACCCGACCCAATCAAACTCCACCACGTAAGAATCTCATGCCACAAAGAAAAAGGAAGAAAAAAAGAAGAGGAAAATAAAAAAAACTTGCTAATAATACGTGAGCTTCCTGGATTTTGCCTCTTTTTTAGAGGAGTGAACGAAAATAGAGCACGAGGTGTGCAGCTCACAAAGTTTTTTCCAAAACTCTGAGAAATTTAAAATGATCAAACTCTTGTAACTTGTAAACGTGTCCCCTCCTTCACTAATTCAAATGGCATGGGTCCTCAAACGCACTCTCAAAAATGCAAATAATAATGGATCATCGTCACCCTCATCCTTCCTCCCACACCGCCCTCGATCGAATCCCACCTCTATAAATCTCCACAACACTCGGCTTCTCCTCTCAATCTCCACACCAAGCTATCTGCTCACACTTCTTCTCCACCTCCTCTTTCCAACTCTTGTCTCACCCTTCAAGTCCCTCCAAACTTGTCATTTCCAAAACCGCGACCGTTTATCTCTGCCTTAGTGCCAAAGTCATTTCTTTGCTATATCTGCTAGCGTTTGTTGAGTAGCAGAGAGAGTTATTAATGGGGAACGTGGATGACATGTACCCTTCTGCTAATGTGGAGTCGTCACGCAGAGTGGCGATTCCGCCGCCGCAGCCGTTCATCACGACGCTCAAGAACTCCCTTAAGGAGACGTTCTTCCCGGACGACCCTCTCAGGCAGTTCAAGAACCAACCTGCTTCGAGAAAACTAGTCCTCGGGATCCAGTACGTGTTCCCCATCTTTGAATGGGCGCCGCGTTACACGCTGGACTTCCTTAAGTCCGATCTCATCTCCGGCATCACCATCGCCAGCCTCGCTATCCCCCAGGGGATCAGTTACGCCAAGCTCGCCAACTTGCCTCCGATTCTCGGCCTCTGTAAGTGTCATTTGTTAATGATTATGACTTGAGTGCGACCGTTCTAGCCTTTGTCAAAAAAAACGTATCATCTATCATGTTGTACCGGCTTTGTTTACTAAATGATGCCACAGAGATTTATTCATTGAATATCACGTAATCTTATAACGTGCTGTAATGCTTAATGCAGATTCGAGCTTTATTCCACCATTGGTTTACGCCATGATGGGGAGCTCTAGAGATTTGGCTGTAGGGACGGTGGCAGTGGCTTCACTTCTCACGGCTTCAATGCTGGGAGCTGAGGTCAATGCTACTGAGAATCCAACTCTCTATCTTCACCTGGCTTTCACTGCGACCTTCTTCGCCGGAGTTTTCCAAGCTTTGTTGGGTTTGTTGAGGTATTATAGTCGATCACTAGTTTTTTTCCAGCTAACCTAATCTGTAGAACTAGTTTCTTCTATACGCGTTACCTTATTATGTTGTTACCTAAGTAGTAAGTTAAGAACAGGTCACGCAATTAAACACAGAAAAGGATAGAAAACGAGAACATGTATGTACAGGTTTCCTGGGTTTTCTTGTCTTCTACTACTCAAACAGTTTTGTCTTCACCAAAAGAAAAAAAATTGGACAGATGAGATTCGTTCAGACTTATCACACACACAGTGTAGTTCTCTATTTTGTAACGAATACTGGAAATTAAACAAAGAATCTTTCAGATACAGACCGATCCAATCGCAAGCTTTACAATCTAATAAGCTGTCGGATAAACGTGTAAAATATTTGACCAATAATTTTGAAAAATTTAACATAACTATGTGCTTAATTTGATTTGCAGGCTAGGGTTCATCGTGGATTTCTTATCACATGCAACCATAGTAGGGTTCATGGCGGGAGCAGCCACGGTGGTGTGTCTTCAGCAACTCAAGGGTATTTTGGGGCTAGAACATTTTACTAAAGGAACAGATATCGTGTCAGTTATGCGCTCTGTCTTCAGCCAAACACATGAGGTTTGTAATTTCTTGTCCTTCTCCTAAAATACCCCTTTTCTACCCTAAGAAAATTTAGAACTCCTCCAAAAATATATCAAAAATATCAAACTCATATATATATATATATATATATATATATATATGTTCAATCTCAATAATTGAAGCATGCGGCATGTCAAATATGCTTCTATTTTAATGATAGAATTGGTATTATTAGATGCTTTTATGAGTCGAAACTCATGACCGTGTTAAATCCTCAGTTACACACATCGTGATTGTTATAGGTTATTATGAGTAACCTAAATATATAGCATCGATTATAAAATAGTGTATTCGACTCTTGTCTACGTCAGATCGATATAAGATTCTTTACCGATTATGAAGGTTAGGATCATTAGTTTTTTAATAATGGAAAAGGTGACCGTTTGGTGAAATAACCCTAGTTTTGGTCTTTTGGACTTGGAAGATATATATAGCTAAGCAAGAAAGTATGTATATACTTTTGTTTATTACTATGAGTTGTTTAAGCCAAGGAGGTTTGATTAATTTTGTCTAACAATGTTTTGTTGGTTGTTGCAGTGGAGATGGGAAAGTGGGGTTTTGGGATGTTGCTTTCTCTTCTTTCTCCTCATCACCAGATACTTTGTAAGTGAATCGAAACCCATATCTTGCACCTTCCATTTGTTTATACATTTCAGATACTTATTCTCTTTAAACCTACTCTACAGTCATGTTTTCATTTCCATATTCGAACAATCAATTTGATTAATAAAACTTTTTCTGTCACCCAACTTATAATAATATGCATGATCATATGTAGATTAGTAGATCCAATTAGATTATTGTCTTAATCTAGAAACGTTCATGAAAGTTACTCGGAACCTGCATGTAACCTTTAGACCCTCAATTTTCTTGGGTTGGTTGGAATCAGCTTCTGTCTTGTTTATGTCATGAAATTCTTTGTTTCATTTTCAACCTAAACCCTAAACTTTACTTTACCTAGAGTATCTTCAGTACACCGCATGTATGTATCTATACATCTATACATATACAATACAAGCCGTGCATATCTATACATATACAGTCACGGACTAATTATCTGAGTTCGTTCTAATATGCTGATGGTGATGGATATATGCAGAGCCAGAAAAAACCCAAGTTCTTCTGGATATCAGCCATGGCGCCTCTGACATCGGTGATCTTGGGAAGCGTGCTGGTTTATCTCACTCATGCTGAGAAGCATGGAGTTCAAGTGGTGAGTATCAAACAAATTAACTCAACAACCGTCACTAGAGTCCAGTCCGTGATCACCAACTAGGGTTAGCTAGTACCTGCATATAGATTTTACGGTCAATGACCACAGTTAAACCTCCATGGACAGTGTCTCGTAAAGTCGTTTTACACTTTCATTATTTGTAGTTGAGTCGAGCCCCCACCAATAAGGCTGTTGGGTGTGATTGGATGAGGGCCCCGATATATTCTGTGCCGTATTTGCCAATCCTCAATGGCAGAGTAGGACAGTACTAGTTCTGGTTGGTTGGTGGGTCGTCGGAGGAGGCCGGACTTCGGAGTCATACAAGCCTTTTCTGCTTTTCTTTTTCTTTAGTGCAATCTGGAGGCTACGTTAATAGTGTTTTAACTACTTTTACCCATACTAAATTTTTCAGATAGGAGAGTTGAAGAAGGGATTAAATCCTATGTCTTTCGGGGATCTTGTGTTTGTCTCACCTTACCTAACGACAGCTTTCAAGACCGGTGTCATCACCGGCATCGTAGCTCTCGCCGTGAGTATCTTCTTTTACTATGTGATTAACTAGCAAAAAGTGATCAAGTAATAATCGATTGGTTCTAGACTTTAAGTTAAATCAATTTCTGTTCTAATTGAGCTGTATGGATAATGTGCAGGAAGGAATAGCAGTAGGGAGAAGCTTTTCAATGTTCAAAAACTACCACATTGATGGAAACAAAGAGATGATTGCTTTTGGGATGATGAACATTGCCGGTTCATGCACTTCTTGTTACCTTACTACAGGTAAAATGATCGATTTTTTTGTAACTTCCACAAGAAAATTCCGTACACGTATATATTTGTTTGCTAATTCAGCTTCTCTTTAGCTTCATCTCATATTACATTGAATTGAAATGTTTTCAGGGCCCTTTTCTAGATCAGCCGTGAACTACAACGCAGGATGCAAAACAGCAGTGTCGAACATTGTGATGGCAATTGCAGTAATGTTCACATTGCTGTTCCTCACACCTTTGTTCCACTACACTCCCCTTGTTGTGCTTTCAGCTATCATCATATCTGCAATGCTCGGTCTTATAAAATACGAGGAAGCAATCCATCTCTGGAAGGTGGACAAGTTTGATTTCGTCGTCTGCATGAGTGCATACATCGGCGTTGTTTTTGGCAGTGTTGAAATTGGCCTTGTGTTAGCGGTATGAAAATATAACCCAATCTAACACTTGGATCTTCAAAAATTATGCATGACATACGATTTGAATTTCTAATTAGTACTTTGTGCAATGCAGGTTGCTCTATCAATAATGAGGGTACTATTGTTTGTGGCAAGGCCTAAGACTTTCATGCTTGGAAACGTTCCAGATTCTTTGGCTTATAGAAGCATGGAACAGTACACAAATGCAAGCAACATTCCTGGAATCCTCATTCTTGAGATCGATGCTCCCATTTACTTTGCTAATTCCAACTACTTGAGAGAAAGGTAATCTTATCACCCAAGCAACTTCAATCTTGAAATTTCGTCGGATATTATAGTGAAGGCTGTGTGAAGCGCGCAAGATATTGATCCAATGCAACCCTTGTGAATATTTCAGGATTGCAAGGTGGATTGATGAAGAGGAAGATAGAGTAAAAGCTTCAGGGGAAAGTAGCTTACAATATGTCATATTGAACATGGCTGGCAAGTGCTTGATCATTTCATTGGTCTCTAGGACTGGTTCAATTGAACAAAATTTTGAAGTAATTGAAACCTAATGTTTTTCGGTTTAAATTATTACAGCTGTTGGTAACATAGACACAAGTGGAATCAGCATGCTTGATGAGGTCAAGAAGGTCGTCGATAGAAGGGGGCTCAAGGTACAATTCTATCAAAATTCTGTCCACCTTTTTCACTCAAAATTTCTTCCATTGCGTAACTTACACCTTTTGTTTGATATCTTTATAGCTCGTACTGGCAAACCCTGGAAGCGAGGTGATGAAGAAGATGCACAAGTCAGAGTTGATTGAAAAAATAGGTCGGGAGTGGATTCATTTGACTGTTGGAGAGGCTGTTGGAGCCTGCAATTACATGCTTCACACCACCAAATCCGACCTTGTAAAAGATAAATCTGGTACATGGGATAAGGTTTAATCGAGTTTAAAAATGATCTGAACGTGTATCAGAAATTAGTAACATATATCTATGCGGCTCGTTAAAACAAAGAGGAGTGAGTCTCATTTGTATGTCTAATGCGATCGATGCTGAAGTCACAGTTGGAAGCATCCTTTTTTTCTACTTCCAACATATGTATAATGTATATCTTATAATTAATGAAAATTATAAATGGAAAACATTTATCAACTGCTATATATGGAGCTAAATCCCAAGAATGCGTCTACAGCTGATTCTACTCTGTCTCAGTTCTTACTCAATTATATCACTTTATATGTTATAGTGGTGACTGGTGAGTGAGTACTGAGTACCATTTACTCATTTCCTAGTGATGAAATTAGAATAATACCACCAAAAAAGAAGTCAAAATAATACAAATAAGCAACTGCTAGGCATGCACTAGTGCTTGAGAAATAAATCCCAACAGCTTGTAGCATAACGGAAACACCTCGCCTTCAAAGGAAAATATAGGATGAAATTTTTATTTACTAGTTTGATGAATATTGTAAAACAGCTATCGGAAACCCAGATAATTTAATACAACCTCTAAATCTTAAAATCCAAACCCCTAAATCCAAAACTCGAACCAAACCCAATTTACATTCGAAACCAAACATATCCACATAACACTCATGTGCATCGCCAAAACTACTAATCTAAAAATTGTGATAGAAATGAATATTGTTTATATGTGGAACCTAATATTTCTCCTTTACCGGGTTACAATTCATGAAATAACACCGTGTGGTCAATTATTAAATATGCATCCTTTATTATGCTTGAAGTACTGTTTACAGGGCCAAAGGCCAGTCAGACTTGAGAAGCCACACTGGGTCCTTTGTCAGGGCCCAGTTCATTGTAAGTTTGAGGCAAAGCAAGGGAGTTCATTCCCACATTGGAAAAAGACAAAGTGCAGCCTTTAATACTACTATAAATACCGGTGAGGACCTCCCGGTAAGAGGACGGACAATACCTTAACTACTCTTGAGTTTTCTGCTTATCTGACAGTGTCTGACTTAAGCATCGGAGTGGCTTCCCTCGGTAAACCCGGGGACGCCCTTTGACGTGTTTGTTCTTTACACAGGAAAACTCGGGAGTACAAGGAAGTTCGCTATTTCTGGAACCGTGCAACCCGTTAAAGGGGCCACGAGCATCCCCGGAAACAATTGGTGCTCTCGTTGAGAGTCGAACTCAAGGCCTCCCAAACACGTATTTCGAAGAACGATGGAAATGGCAGGAGAACAAGATCCAACTGGAAGGCTTAATTTCTCAGGGGATGATAACCCAGGGACCTCCGGGACCTAGTTTGGCCAAACAGATTTAGCAGCAGCATTCGAGCTCTTGAAAAAGGACTTTCTTGCTCAAAAGGAGCAATCTACTCGAGAACATGCCGAGTTGATAACGGTAAGGGAGCAGTTAGCGACTATCCAGGCCGAGCATGGGCTTCTTCAAGCAACCTTAACTCAAAGAGCGAATGCCATGGGGGCGTCAGCCAGACTTGCTGATATCATCACCCCAGAAGGGAATCCTCCGGGTTGTGGAAACCCGCGAACTTTTGACGGTGCATACATACCACCCGCTATTCTCCCAACCACTGCCCACCCTAACCCAAATCCACAAATGATCCATCTCTCCAATCCTTTGTTTAATCACAATCTTACAGGACCTCCTCCACCCCCAGAGCCGTTGTTAAATCAACCCAAATCGTTGAAGTCGTGGGCCCGGCAACGTTTTACATCCGGGGTACAGATGGAGTTACGCTTCCACGACCATGGAACGCCCAACATCTGCATCTCTTCCCCAAATAGGTACCGAGTTATCTATGAATGTCCAATTTTATTGTTTATGATGTTGTATATAAAGCCTTTCAGGCCCACAATGCATGAATTCCCCTACCGGGTTATGTTTTATTAAAGAGTTTGTTGAAGTGAATGCAGCCTTTAGCGGCCCTACTTGTATGCCTTAATCGCCAAGCTCCGATAATCTCCGATAATCTCCATGACATGAAATATTGCAAGCCTTTCACGGCCTTATTTCATGGTCAAAGCTCGCCAAGCTCCGATAATCTCCGATAATCTCCATGACATGAAATATTGCAAGCCTTTCACGGCCTTATTTCATGGTCAAAACTCGCCAAGCTCCGATAATCTCCGATAATCTCCATGACATGAAATATTGCAAGCCTTTCACGGCCTTATTTCATGGTCAAAGCTCGCCAAGCTCCGATAATCTCCGATAATCTCCATGACATGAAATATTGCAAGCCTTTCACGGCCTTATTTCATGGTCAAAACTCGCCAAGCTCCGATAATCTCCGATAATCTCCATGACATGAAATATTGCAAGCCTTTCACGGCCTTATTTCATGGTCAAAACTCGCCAAGCTCCGATAATCTCCGATAATCTCCATGACATGAAATATTGCAAGCCTTTCACGGCCTTATTTCATGGTCAAAACTCGCCAAGCTCCGATAATCTCCGATAATCTCCATGACATGAAATATTGCAAGCCTTTCACGGCCTTATTTCATGGTCAAAACTCGCCAAGCTCCGATAATCTCCGATAATCTCCATGACATGAAATATTGCAAGCCTTTCACGGCCTTATTTCATGGTCAACACTCGCCAAGCTCCGATAGATCTCTAATAATCTCTGGTAATCTCCATAACTTGAAATATTGCAAGCCTATCACGGCCTTGTTTCAGTCTTTGAAAGTCTTAACGAACCCATACAGCCCTAGCGGCATTATTTTTACTTACATGCTAAACCGGCATTATATGTGTAAATTATCACACTTGCATATTTTGCATCAGATTACCGTGTTGTTTGGCAAAGACGCCCTTGGAAGTCCTAACGGACCCGTAAAGCCTTACTGGCCCTACTTTCACTTTATAATGTTAATATGCCAACCCGGCACTACGTGTGAAGTTGTCAACACTTGCAGGTTATGCATCGGGTTGAAAGTCCTTATGAACCCGTAAAGCCCTAGCGGGACTATTTTTATTTCCCACAAACCGGCATTATATGTGTGAATTTTATCAACACTTGCAGGTTATGCATCGGGTTGGAATTCCTAACGGATCCATAAAGCCCTAGACCTTTAAAGCCTTAGCGACACTATCTTTATTCACATAGAAAACCGGCGTTATATGTACATTTTTGTACTTATCAGGTTACCGTGTTTTGGCACAGGAAGGATTGCGAGAAGGAAAAATTTTATTACTTCAAAAATATCGATTACAAAAAAGTAGCAAACCGCTACAGGTAGACTAATCTTACAGAAATGAAAAATATCCTAAGGCTCCGTTGACGACCCCCTACCCCGGCCAGTGCTAGAACCGCCACGACCTCCCCGGGGCTGTATGATGAACTGACCCCTACGCAGAGGTGGCCGGTTCCTAGGACCACCCACAATCCCACCACGGGAAGCACCTCTCCCGGCTGCTGAAGAACGAACTGGGGGACTCCGAGCCGGGTTCGCAGGAGCCCTAGGGTTCGCAGCCACGGCAGGAGTCGACCGGGAGGTGCCTGCAGCCTCGTCGGGTCTAACATGACCTTGATGACCGTCATAACCCGCCTTGTCCAGCCAGCCTTGGCGAATACCAGCGCTAACTATTTCGGCACGAGCCTCGGCCCTGGCCGACCGCAGCTTCAGGTCAAACTCTGCGCTCGCCAGAAACTCGGAGACCGCTAAGTCCTTGGCCCGGGAAACTGCCTGGAGCAAGTCTCCTTTTTGTTGCTCCAGGGAGGTGACCTGTTGCTGCAGCCCCTGGTTTTGCTCGGTCAGCTGGGCTATCGCGGCGTCTTGAGCACACCGGTCCTCCCGGTGACCTTCGATAACATTCTCCAGTTCAGAGTTCTTGGCCACCAGGTCTGCTATGTGTTCTTCCGCCTCGGCCAATTTCGCACTCGACGCGATCGCTGATGCGCTTGCGAATTCCCGGACCCGAGCCAGGTTTTCTTCGCTTGCCGTCACCTGGTCCCGGGCGGCCCGGAGATCATCCCTGAGGACTCTCTCTCGCTCGGGGATTCCTTCGGTTATGAGCCGGTCAGTCGCCAAGTACGACAACCTGACAGCCTACACAAATAAAACAACGGGTTAGTACAAGGAACCAAAAACAAACAGATAACGAGTTACAGCAGAAAACTAACTTACCCGCATCAGCTTCTCCTGCGCCCTCCAGGCTACAGTCAACGGGTCCTCGTGCTCCAGGACGTAGGAGTCAGCGGCGCAATTCTTCAAATCCGCTACCATCCTTTGGATGGCCGCGTCCGCCATTCCTGCACTCGCCAACTCCTCCATTATTTCAGTGGTGTCCCGCTGCTGCTTTCTCTCCCTCCTCTCCTTCCTCTCCTTCCTTCTCTTCCTCCTCTCGGACCTCCCCGAGCTGGATGCCTCCCGGGAACGCTTGCGAGAAGGCACGGGCTCCACTTCAAGAACCTCGTCACTCCCCTCACTCCCCTCCGGGTTCTCACTACCTATTTCCCTTTCCAACCCTCCAACCTCTTCACCCCCTTCGTCATCCTCCTCGGTAAATTCCTCCTCGCCCGGGAACACAGACGAGGGAACCGCGCTCATCACCGGTTCTTCAGTCTCATCGGCAAACGGTTCTGCAAATACCGGGTTGTCGTCCGCCTCCGAGGGACTCCCTTCAACCTCCTCTCCTTCTGGGTAGACTTCCGGCCCGAGAATCTCAGCCAAGTACGCGGGAACCTCGTTGTAGTAGGAGACGTCAACGTGGAACTGCCGAGTTTCCCCTTGCTCGGCGTCTGGGCGCAGAAAAGCCGCCTTCGATGTCAGGTCGATATCATACGCCAGCCCCTCCGTGCCTTGCGCCCGGATCCCGGCCCATACAGCCTTGTCCTCGAACCCGTCGTATATTCCCGGGTTCTTTCGCTTCGTGAACTCCATCGGGAGAAGAGCTGCAACAAAAGATCTAACCTGTTAGACCGGGGCATGTAAACAAAAATTGTAAAGGAAACGAGACAAACCTGGAAGCTCCATCAATCGGCAACGGCTGTACACATACAGCCTGCAAAGCCGGTACGAGCTCCGGTCATCTTGACCTCTGAAGGCCCATAGCATCCTCCGGATCCTCTTCTCCATCACCGGCTCCAGAGGAATGTCGGGAACATCTGCAACACGTACAATATAATTATAACCCGGGAAAGATAAAAGAAAGAAAAATCCGGAGAGAAAGGACTTACTCATCAGTGGCTGGAAGTCACCCGGTACTTGAAACGCGTGTCCCGGGTCTTGAAAGTTTCTTATCAAGAAACTCTTTTCCCTCCAGGTCCGGCTCACGGAGGTAGGCAGGTCCTCCACGATCTTCTTGAAGACCCCTTTGGACTTCAGTTGGATGGTCCCACTGAAACCCGCCTTCCGGGAGTACTCGGCCCGGTACATGGCGTGTAACTCGTGGTAACTCGGCATCTGCTGCTTCAACACCTTGTACATCACGCACAATCCCAGCAGCTGCCTCCACATATTCGGGCCAACTTGCCCGATGGCGAAGTTGCTCGCAGCCAGGAGATACTGCACCTCCACCTTTAGCGGGAGTGACAGACCGCAACGTAGCTGGTACTCGTGGCATAGCGTCCACCCATCCCCGGGAGCGAAGAACTGATCCTCGGGTTCTAAAGTCCGAATTTCAACAGACTCGGGAATCTTCCAGTTGCTCCTTAGCTCCACAATCTCCTCCGCGGTCAGCGAGTACCCGGGAGGGTCAAGAGCGGTACCATCAGTGAAGGTAACTGAGGCAAACTCGGGGACATGAGCATCCATTGCGGGGTTTGTCATCTGCAAAACAAGAAACACGGGGACATCGTCAAAACCCCAGATAAACCCGGCGACCACAACGATAAACGCACACACTAACGCAGCAACCCAGTTTGGATCCCAGAAAACAGTACACAATATCGACCCAAAACATTCAAAAACATCGTAACAGAGAACAGTACCTTACTTGTAAGGGTTTCAAAGGATGTGGGTGTCGATTTGCGTTTGGAAATCCAACAACCACAGCGACAACAGAGGACGAGAGCAAAAGCACAAAAAAGTTTTCGATTTCGAAGGTACGACAAAACTGTCACCCTCAACCCCTATTTATACAGTTAAGAGACGTACACTGAAGGGACGTTTGAGAGACGTACACAGAAAGGACGTTTCGGTTTCTCGAGAAAATCGACACGTGTCGCGCATGCCGCGTCCCAAAACCGGAAAACTTTTCGTTTTCCCCCACTTCAAACCGAAAACTTTTCATTTTCCCCCACTACAATACGGAGACGTCATTTTTAGTTCCCATAGTCAACGTGTCTGCGGGGCACCCTTGCGTACGGACTTGGGGGACTGGGTACACCGGGTCTGGATGATACCCTTGTAACCCGGTAAAGAAATGGTTTCAAGTCCCCACCCAAGCGTACCCCTTGACTGAGGACTTGGGGGACTTGTTTATATGTGGAACCTAATATTTCTCCTTTACCGGGTTACAATTCATGAAATAACACCGTGTGGTCAATTATTAAATATGCATCCTTTATTATGCTTGAAGTACTGTTTACAGGGCCAAAGGCCAGTCAGACTTGAGAAGCCACACTGGGTCCTTTGTCAGGGCCCAGTTCATTGTAAGTTTGAGGCAAAGCAAGGGAGTTCATTCCCACATTGGAAAAAGACAAAGTGCAGCCTTTAATACTACTATAAATACCGGTGAGGACCTCCCGGTAAGAGGACGGACAATACCTTAACTACTCTTGAGTTTTCTGCTTATCTGACAGTGTCTGACTTAAGCATCGGAGTGGCTTCCCTCGGTAAACCCGGGGACGCCCTTTGACGTGTTTGTTCTTTACACAGGAAAACTCGGGAGTACAAGGAAGTTCGCTATTTCTGGAACCGTGCAACCCGTTAAAGGGGCCACGAGCATCCCCGGAAACAAATATAAACCTTGAACAATCGATATTGATCAACACATTTATTTAGGCTAACAACGGTTCAATTTCCTTTTCATTATTATTATTATTATATAAAATATAATTTTCTCTCATTAAAAACAAAAAAGATATTCCTTTAGTATTAATTTAATTTCTTCTTAATCTATTTAAATGATTTAAAAAAATGTGATCGTGTTAAGCTGCTAAGTTACCTGAGCTGCCTAACCTTTTCATGAATGCCGACACATGTCCAAACTCAATCCGTTGGCCTGACATCTCCGTTTCAATTCCGCTCTACTTCTCTCTCACATATTCTTCTCTCTTCGTTCTCTTCCCCTAAATTCCACTCGAACCACAATTCAATTCGTTCTTGAATATGGCTATCAACATCTATGAGCTTTTGTTCTTTGGACAAGTATTCCAGTCTTTCATCTCTAAGATCATGAATAAAGGTCAGAGGCCCAGGTCAAGAACCACTGCCGGCGAGGATAAGGGAGCAGAAACCCAGAAACAATAATCTTCAGAACCTAATAACAATGAAGAGAGAAAGATGTGGGAAGTAGTTCTATATCAGTCTCTAGGGATGGGCACGGCCGGAATCTCCGAGTTTGGCCGGGAAAGCTTCAAACTTCTCTCCTCCGAACCAAGTGTATACCCTATTTGTATCCAATGAATATTTTCTCTTGCAGTGGTAGATACTATGGTGGTATATATGGGTGCCCCATTTGGGATGATCATTTTGGCCAATCGTCTAAGGAGCTAATACACTAATTACAAGGGAAATAATTTACGAGTGGAGAAGTAGTAGACACAGAAGCTAAGGTTGATCGAGTTCTAGAAATTATACTCTTACCCAGCATTCTTTACCAGTTGAAACTCTGAAGAAAATGAGAGCAAAGAAGAGAACAAGAAAAGTGAAGTAACTGAGAGATTGTAGGCCATCGGATTGAGTTTGGACACGTGTCGGCATCCTACAAAAAGCTTAGGCACCTCGGGTAACTTAACAGCCTCAGGAGAGGATCCGGACTCTTCCAACATAAGGCTAGGTGTCATTAGTGTTGTATTCAAATGAACAGATCTTTATTAAAACTTTAAAAGAATTATATTATTTTAATCTTATTTTACCTTAAGAGATAAGTGACTTGGCCGGAACCTCTCAGCTCTGGTCGTCGGAATCCGAACTTCAGATTTCAGTCATCGGAATCTCTTTAGACTCTTTAAAACATCATTGGAATATCTTCAAACTTTGCCGGAACTATTTCATACCTTCGTTGAATGTTTTATTGGGATCAGTAATATTGAAAAAATAATTTACTAAAGATAATAAACTTTATGAAGATACTTTACTAGGGGTAGTAAACTTTATAATGAAACTTTACTGGAAGCAGTAATGATGAAAAATGTTTTATTGGGGTCAATAAATTTTCCATTAGAGGACAATAATGATAAAATCTCACCATAACATCCTCAAAGAAATGTTTATAAGATAATGAACGTTTATCATAAATGTTTATTGGGAGTAGTAAATTTTTAAAAATATATATTACTACCCTTAATAAATGTAATTAAATTTCTGATGGAAGAGAAAAAGAGGAAAGAAAAATTGTATTTTTCCATGAGAATAAATTTACTACATCCAGTAACATATTTATTACCTTGGTAACATCTTTTGTAAAACTTTATTACCCTAGTAGAATTTTATTACCGTGTGAGAACCCAATAAAAGCTCCAATAGCTCCTATGCGGATACCTTCCTGTCGTGATCCATGTCAGGCACCTCATCAAAGGCCTCCCTCAGCTTCGAGTCGGTCGTCGGCTCGCTTGAGAACCAGTGCAACAGAGTCTCTAGGGGTATGCAATCGTCACCGTCGTAGAGGACCTCGCTTAACATCATCGCCACCTGGTCGCAGTCGGCCTCGCTCAACTCGACATCATCGTCGCAGAGGTTCGATATGCTTTGAATTTTGGTTCCCAAACAGAGCTCTTAATCACTACTTTGGACGACATTGTTGTGCTGCTGGCAGAGAATTCCCACATTTGGTTGAAACAACGACGTTCGCTGGCTACTCGACCCGAGACCCCATGAGCATCGCCGTCGAGCTTTGGTGATATGGAGTTCGACGAGATGAAACAAATAGAGAGAGAGATTCAAAATAATAGATCTGGAGGGAGAAGCCGGAAGAAGCTTCGCTGCATCCTCACCATGGCCACGTAGGTCGGGTTGCCAACCGCAACGCGCTGTTGAAGATGATCGTCGCTCAGATGATTCCGATGATCTGATCTTAAAGGATGAGAGAGAGATCAAAACAGATAAAGGAGATAAAAGGTGAAGCTGGTATAATTGTCATTTTCATAAGATTTAATGGAATAAGCTATTGACTTTTTTTTTATTGGATTGGAGTTTGATTTTTTTATTTTTGTGCAAATAGGCATTTCCCTTAAAAACAAATTTAGTAGCAAAATTGAAATAAATTTAAAATTAGAGGTAAAACGGTAAAATCAAGATTGAACGGGCTGGATTGTAACAATACAAAAAAGGTAAATGTGTCTTGACACTGTTCACACGAACTACAAAAACCCTATCCCCTTATATATATATATAGATATAGGACTCCAATCCAATGACACCCAATGTTGCAAAGGATGAACAAGACTCATCAATGCTATAGTAAAACATCTATCAATAAAGTTAATAGTAAAGAAAAAATCTACAATGTACGTTTTAATACATGTTATGCATCAATTTTGTCGTAAAGTTGTAAAATGAGTCGTTAAAGTAATAATATAAGTTATTAAAGTTCTAGCTGGATCTGAGGAGGCATGCTTGGAGGTCCACCAACATTTGGTTTGGGCCTAGGTCTTTTGGGCTTAGGTTCTTGGGTTTATGTTTTTAGGTTTTTTAGTTGGTTTTTGTTGTCCCTCCTCCTTCTCTTTTGGGCGAGAGTTAGGGTTTGTTGTTTGTTGTCCCTCTTTTTTTAGGTGAGGGTGTTCGGGGTTTGGTTGGTGTTGTAGGATGGTGTTAGTCATCCATCCTCTTTTTGGGCTAGGGTGGTGTTGTCGTGTCGTTGGGGAGCCATGGTTATGATGTCGTTTTCAGAAACTATTTTAATGCCGGTTAGGTCTTGTGGTCAATGTAATGAGGAGATTACCTTTGAATATATGTTGGTAAGTTTGGCATGTAGTGTTTGAAAGGATTGTTTCTTCTTGAGGTTGACTGTAAGGATGTATCGAGACTTTTTGGACTAGGTAAGGTTACAGTTGAATCTGTAGTGATATCGGTTTTTGTCCCTTGTAATCGCTGTTGTTTCGGGTAGGTAGGGAAGATATTCCTCATGGTTGTAATATGTATTTCTATTAATGAATTTCTTGATATTATTTCTAAAAATGAGTCCTTAAAGTTGTAAATTTATAGTTACAACATTAGTGCTTTTATGTTGTTAAAGTTGTAAAATTGAGTGTTTATCTCATTTAGGACTCATTTTACAACTTTAACAACTCAATTACCATTTTAATAACACAACCATATATGTAGTATTTAGAATATTAATGACTCATATTACAACTTTAATAACTAACATTATTACTTTAACAACTTATTTTATAACTTTACGACAAAACATGCATCAACACATCATAGTCTTCACCAATAGTAAAATAAAATATAAGGAGTGACTATAAGTTATATTATAATTTAGGAGACATATCAAAACTGCATGATTCTTCTTCTCTATTATTGTTGTTAGTGAGGCGTGACTTAATTGGTTAAGGTGTTTAACTGACAACTTTGAGGTCACGTGTTCAAAATTCACGGACATACGTAGGGTGTGTGAGTTAATAATAAAAAGTTTTTAAGAAAATCTAAATTGAATATTAACTTCTTTTTTGTATTTCAATTATGATGCTTATAACCCTTGATAGCCTAAATATTATCTACTAATTCTTGATACTAGAACTACATGATTATAAATTATATTATATTTAAGTATATGAATAAAACTTGTGAACAACTACTATCTCACTTTAGAACATGTGTCTAGTAATCTTTGGTTTACGTACAAGTATGCGCGTTGGTAACTTAAGTTAATATAATTTTTTCGTTACATATGTTTATATATCTCAATCAAATATTACAAATGTATGCATTAAAATTAGATATATGAACACTAAACTTATATATAATTAATGTCATTATGTGTTGGTCATTACATCTTTGTTGTTTCTTTCCTGTAACTCTATAACTATTGAGAAATCCACATAAATCATTCATTTGAAACCTATAGATTTCATAAATCAGTGGAAGTCTGGTGATTAAAAATAAATTGTTTTAAGAAATCAATAAAAGTCTACTTTTCAAAGAATTTGTAGATTTTTCAAAAAAAATTGTTTATCAAAATACAATACACAACCCTTTGAGAAACGAAAAAGATATACACATCGTAATGACACTTCTACTGTTGGTACACACATCGTAATGACACTTCCTACTATTCAAGCATCAAATGATTCGTATGACCCCGAGAAAAATTATAGCATGCTCTTGCAGGGAACTGTCGATCATGAATTAAGATTCCTTGATATTGTGACCGGTTGGCCTGGGGGCATGACACTGTCTAGACTATTAAAGTGTTCAGGACTTTTCAAGCTCTGCGAAAGTGGAAACCGTTTAAATGGGAATGTTAGAACTTTACCTGAAGGAGAGATCAGAGAATATGTAGTTGGTGGGGTTTGCTTTCCTCTCCGGCCTCTCCTGGCTCAACTCCTTATGAAAGCAATGGCCTCCTCCCGGCTTCTTCTGTTTCTGCATTTAATGCCGCGCATGACGCTGCAAGGTCTCTTGCAGTAAGGGCATTCTCTCAGTTAAAGGGCACTTGGAGAATCCTTAGCAAGGTTATGTGGAGACTTCCAAGCATTATCTTGGTATGTTGTTTACTCCACAACATAATAATTGACAGCGGAGATATATTACACCCAGAAGTTGCTTTTTCTGGTCATAACGATTCGGGATATGGAGAACAATGCTGTAAGCGAGTTGATCCATCGGGGAGGACTACGAGGGACAACTTAGTTAAACACTGGCAACGTTGCAGGAAAACAGCTGCATCCGACTAAATGCTCTTTTTGTGTTGGAAGCCTGTGCATCTTTGAGCAATGCCATTTCAAGTTATTATTCAACCATTGAAATTGTTTGGGGAGTTAAAGCTTGTAACCAAGAAACTGTAACTAGTCTCTGAAAATCTATATCTGTAACTCAGGAAGAAATAATTTTCTGCCTTTATTATTGAAGGGCATCTTGGGGGCATTTCCTGAAGATTTATTGTCCTCTAAAAAAATGAAGATTTATTGTATATACTTTTGAATTTTCGTAACATCCAATTTTCAGACTTCTCAATATACCCATTGTGAACTTCTTTCAGTCATTTAGAGTTTTTGCATTTCGATTTAGCACTTTACATGTAAACAAGAATTCATGCTAGGAAGAAGGAATGAAACAGATTTTCCCAACAGCTGGAATCAGGAGACCCTTTTGAAACTTTACACTAAAACCAGATCATGGATTTAAGCACCGAGTTACTTCTCGTTGTTTGCAAAATCACGATGACTAAGCATTTGGGATTAGCAACCTTCATGATTGTTTTGGGATGAACACTGAGAGTAGTGAAGTGGCGTTGGTCTGTTTTAAACCAGTCCCACATCGGTAATCTTGGAAAGAAGTGGCACCTTGAGCATGTATAAAAAACGACCAACGGGGACGTTGCAACATACTTACCTGGACGGGGTTATTGGGCGATCAGCAAGGCCCATGGCCTAGGTTGGTGACCTCCATTGCACGTAGGAGGGGTATCATCCTATGGTCTTTCATACGTGGAAGAGCCAACGTCATAATTTGTTCCTGAGGGGGCTTGCGTCCGCGCAGCCCCTGCCAATTTCCAGTTGAACTTTCTATTTATACGAGTCCTATTTATGTATGATTTTCATCTGAAAATATGTATGATATTGGCCTTTAAGAATTGGTTTGGGGGCAAAAACCGATCTGAAAAGAACTATTTGTGAAACTTAATCGGTTAACCCATTCAAATAAATGAGTTTTAACAATTAGCTTAATAATTATAATATATATACATTGACTTAAACATAATTAAATTAATAATTATAATATATATACATAACAGTTTTTTATTGATTAAACATATCGGATGAATTTTTCACACATGAACTTTACTCTCATTCTCTTTCACTATCTCCAAAATCTTCTTCTCCACTCTATTTCTATCTCCTCTCTCTCAAAAACCTGAGAATCTCTTCATTTCTCTCCCACATAAAAAACCTCACCTCCGCCACCTCTTCTGTTCCTCATCACTGTCGTAGCCCACACCCTCACCAACTTCTCCATCTTCGACTCCACCTTTCCCCCAGCCTCCTCACCACAACCACCACTGCCATTACCCTCACCCTTACCCTCACCTCCATCTCCATCTCCATCTCCATCATCGTCTCCACCTCTTTCACCATCCTTACCGCTGCCGTCTCTGGCGACAAGAGCGACTTCAAGAGCTGAATCAACATCATCACGGCGGTGAATCCGCTCTCCCTCCTGTTGAGAACCACCGTCTTCATGCAGAAAAAAATAGCGTCGCGCCTTCTGGTTGCCGACCCGTTCTTGGTTCGTTAAAACTGAAACCGAACCGACCTGATCTGGTTAGTTTATGTACTCGAATATTTCGGGTCAGTCATAAAAAATTCGGTTTCTGCTTGTATTTTGGCCAAACCGAAAAAACCGGATCGGATGCAGTTTGGGCCTAAAACCGGCCCGACCTGAGGATGCCCAGCCCTAAAACCTGTAGTCTGATTTGAAACATATATTTGCATTTATAGATCTGAAACATGCATGATGATAGGTTTGATCTGAACTCTAGAGCTAAGAACCAGTTTTTACTAAAAACGAAAGGTGCAATTCCTTATTTCCTTGAAGGATTTTGCATAACGGAGCAGAAAATACGAAGCATTTCATTTTAAGCCGAGGCAAAAACAGAATACACTGGCTAAAAGAATAGAAACTACATTAAGAGTGGGTTTCTTTGATTAGTAGATAGGACCTGACATGTACAGCAGGATCTTAAACTAAGCAAGACCCAACTAATCCTCTATTGAATAGTAACTCTATAAAGGGAAGAAAAACTGAGGCAAGTCTAATGCCTCATTCTCATTACTTTACACTATACCATTGCCTCATGAAATCTCAATCTCCCTTTGTTGGGGGCATGCATGCACAAAAAGGAGCCTTCTTGCGCTTCGGGGTTGTGGTGGTTCTGGTAGAATCGAGATAGTCCCGCAGAAGAACTCTTGTCTTCCTCTCCTTGATCCTTGTTGAGCCCTTACTTTCCTTTTCACCGTCAAGCTTCAGTAGAAGAAATTGCAGCTTCTGTACCTCCAACTGCAGTCGACCGATTTTCTCTGACCCTCTTTTCGCTTGTTCTGAAAGTCTCTTTCTGCTGACACTCCCACTCTGATCTGGGACAATCCCAGAAGCTCCATTAGGAGGAGACACAAAATCATCTTCGACACTCTTCATCAATTTGTTATTGGCATCAAACAACCTTGTGATGGCTTCTTCGGCTTCATCCAGCTGCTCTCTAACAGTACCAAATTCAATACCTTTGCCCTTTTTGGTTTTCTCAGTGATTTCCACCTTCTTCTTCAGGTCTTCCACGGTGATCTGAAGGTTTGTCAACTTTTGCACATCAGAATCAAGTCTTTCCAGAATCTTTCTCTTGTTGCCTTCTTGATGGGGTTCGGAGAATCTCTTTGAGATCCCTAATTTGTCAATGCTATATTCTTTCTCAACCAATGATTCTGAAGAGGGATATTTGTTCTTGTGTTTCTTTATTGCTTCAGTCCGACTGTGGTCAGTTGGTACAGTAGTTGCCTTCTGGGCCTTGCCAACCATCAAATCAATGCTGGCATCCTGGTCAGTGGTCTCCCATAACTCCATAATCTGAGGATCAGTCTCTGTGGTTTCTCTCCTGCTTACCCCATAGGATGAACACTCTGATATCTGATCAAGAATGATATCTTTTGTCAGAACTTCATTCCCTGATTCAGAGATTTCAGGCTTCTTGCCGTTCCCAAATCGTTTAGCTTCCTGATTGGCAGCAATATGGCTTTCCTTTTCTACCATAGCCTTTTCTATAGCCTTGATTCTTCTTTGTAAATCCTGCAATTCTGAAATGCCTTCTGATGCTGTTTCAAATTGATGCCCATCTGTTTGAGACCTCTCAGCTTGCGTAAGGGCATCCTGGAAAAAAGTGAAATATAAATTATTAATTTTCAAATTAAATTCAAGGTAACATACCAAAGAACTACTCGCAACAAATGAGAATAAATAGGAGATTAATCCATGTCCAGCTTCAAAAAGAAACCACTTTACTTTCTATTCAACTTCCTTAAGTTTGTTAGTTCGAAATAGCATCGTACGTTTGTGAAATACATCAAGGCCTTGAATATTATATTTGTAAGAAGTTTCAAGTTTGAACCAAATTTATAAAAACACATGACTGCATGGCCAGATTAAGTTTGAACAGATCATATCATTAGTTTAGGAGAAAACCAATCTAATACTGTTAAAGCGCTGTGGATAAAAAACCAATATAAATGGAGGAAGCTGTAAGATCCATTAGAAAACAAAGAGGATAGAAGCTTAGTAATAGATTATCACTTCAGTCTCAGAGAACTTGGAAGGTAAGTATATTAAGAGAATTGAAAATTACCTCCGAGCCTCCAATGTCAAGTTTATGAGATGTGGTGGTAATGAGCGAATGATTCTCAAGGGCTGTTGTATACTCCTTTAGAGAGATGACAGCTGGAATATAGGCAGCCAACTGAGCTTGTAGCTCTTCATTATCATACTCCAATGTGCCAACTCTTTCTTTCATTTGTTCACTCTCCAGGGCTTTGGAAATGCTTTTCTCTTCAAGGATCTGATAGGCTTCAATGAGCTCGCGGATCTTTCCTTCAAATAATGTTTCACGAATGGAGGAGATCTGCAGCTCTCTGAAGAGGGTGGCAGCCTGAGCCACCCACATTTCAATCTCTTCTCTTCCCGCCTTTAGTTCACTGATCAACCTTTCCTCCTCAATTTTGGCCCCTTCAGCTTCTTCATGCAATTTTGACAGTTCCACCTCCAACTTCTGATTCACTTCACGGAGGCATCCAATCTCTTTAGTATGAAGGTCACTGTCTTCATGTAGCTTGAGAATTTGCTTTTCTTGATCTTCCAGCACCATCTTGACACCATCACTTTTACTAGTCAAATCCTCCACCAGTACACACAGCTCTTTTTTCTCATTCTGTAGCTCATTGATGATCTTCCCAGCTTCCAAAAGCTCATTATCCTTTTGAGACAAACCATCCTTTGCATTTGCAATATCACCATTCAATTGATCATTCACAGATTTAACCAATTTCAGCTCATCCTCTGACTTACTTAATGACTCCTTGAGCTGTAAGTTTTCCATCTGTATAGCTTCCAACTGCCCCTCCAATATTCTTACCTTGTCTTTCAGGTCACTATTGCCAAGATGAAGCTCATCATAATTGTGACTGAGCTCTTCCAGTTCCAGTTGCTTTTGGGAAATAATATCATCGAAAACAAGAGAGAGGTTACTATAATATATTGTTTCAGCAAACATTACGCATTTATCCTCCTCTAGGTTGTGTGTCTCTTCCTCCAAATTCAAGACCGTCTTTTTCAAGGATCCTTTATCTTCAACCACCTGGCAATTTTCTTTTTGTAGAATTCTGTAAACGCTTTGCAAGTCCAACAACTGCTCGTGCAAAATATCTATTTCGGTCCTCAATACTCCCTCTCTGTGTTCTCCCTCCACTACTTTCAAATTCAATTCCTCATTCATGTCGTGAAGTCTTTGGGCGCCACTCTGCAGCACCAAGACCTTTTCAGACTGGGTCCGGAACTCATGGTCAAGAGTGTCTCTTTCCCTTATAAAACAGTCTGCCTCTAGTTTCAGTTGGGCATGCATTGCTATGAGAATAGAGTTCTCAATAAGCAACTGCTGATTTTCATCACAACTTTCAGCAAAAGAAATTTGTTTGTCCTGAAGTTTGACAAGTATATGGTTAAGGAGTGATTGGTCTTGCTCATCCTTTTCTGCACACCCCAGGTTTGCATCAATGTCAACAGCCTTCAACACCTGATACAGCCCCATTCTCAGTGCTTTAAGTTGCACAAACAATGACTTAATTTCCCTCTGTTGTTCAAGTTTGCCAAGCTCTAGGACAGAAATCAGCTTCTCTGATATTGTGGATGCCCCCAAAAGCTTTTGACGCTCGATCATGAGGGACAAGTTCTTTTCTTCCAGATCTTCTACACATTTCTGCAGGACGAAGATTTCAATCTGTGCAGTCACAGATTTGTCTTGTTCCTCTTCAAGTTCTTTCTTCCTGCATAAACCCTCTGCTTCAAGACGAGAGATCTTCAGTTCCATATCAACCAACTGGGTTTCCCTTAACTCAACAGAACTGGCATGATTTTGCTTCTCAGAATCTAAGCATACATTTAGTTCTTCCACTTTACAAAGTGTGGAATCTCTTTCCTTCTCCAGAACAGAGAGCTTCTCTTCTATCTCTGCGTAACCCTTCTCCAGATCTTCCAGTCTTTGTCGAGTACTGCCCAACTTCAAAATTAAACTCTCTCTCTCAGTGAGCAGACCAATCTTCTCATCACCAAGCAATAGGCATGATTCTTCTAAGCTCTTTGATTTCATACTCAAGCCTTCCAGTTCAGCATTGGCATCAAAGAGAGAATTCTCCAAAAAGTTGTTCTTCTCTAATGAATTATCTAAATTCTCAGTTACAATCTGCAACTGGGAAATCAGGGTGCCATTTTCAGCAAGAAGAGTACCTTTTTCTGCCAGAAGAGACTGACACGATTGTTCCAACTCCTTTACCTTCCCTCTAACCCCTTCTAATTCAACATTCAAATCAGAAAGGGAATTCTCCAAAAGAATATTTTTCTCCTGAAGTTTCTGCATGATTTCCAACTTTTCCAACAGTGCTACTTTTTCACTTTTCTCTGCCTCACAGGTTTGTTTGAGCTGTAAGTTTTCATCTTGCAACTCCTTCACAGATGACCCAATGCACACTGGATCCAAGCCAACTGACTCCACCTGCTCTAGCATAGCTCGGTGTTTCCTGTTCAAGTCACTGAGTTCCTCTTTCAGACAGTATATCTCTTGCTGAAGAGCATTTCTTTGGTCCACTCGAAGTTCAACTTCCTCTTCAAGTTTCTTAATTGTCTCCCTCAAGATTAAGATCTCATTGTGCAGATCTTTTATTGAAATAGATGAAGACAAATTGATCTCACTTAGGCTCTTGTTTTCCTCCTTCACCTTCTGCACTTCATCATCCAAACTCTGACTTCGTGCTTCCATGTCCTTTAGAATCAGATCTCTATTCTGAAGCTCAGCTACAAGAGATCTAAGTTCCTCCTGGGATTGGGAGTGCAAATGCTGCAGTGCTTGGAAAGCAGTTTCAGCCTCCATAAATCGTAACCGCTCTTCTTGTATGCAAGCCCAAAGTCTACCCAACTCCTTCTGCTTCTCTGTAAGTTCTTCACCTTGAGATTGCATTTGCTTCACTACAGACTCCAACTCTGACTGCAGATTCTGATTTGAGTTTACCAGCAGAAGACACTTTTCTTCCGAATCCTTCAACTTCGCAATCCCATCATCTATCTGAGAGTGTAGCCGTAGCGCTTTCTCCTCGGCACGAGAGATCTTATGCTCAAGATTAGATATTGTTTCAAGGCATTGCTTGTACTGGAGAGCAGCAGCTTCCTTCTCTTCAGTTAAATTGGCAATTGCTTGCTTCAAGGATTCAACTGCACATTCAGCTACTACAGCACGCTCGTTAGTTCTCTTGGCCTCCTCCTCAACATCAAGTAGTTTGTCCTCCAGATTTGATATCTTGTCCAGACATTGTTTGTATTGTACAAGAGCAGCTTCTTTCTCAGATGTCACCCTTTCAAGATCTTTCTGTAGAGATTCAGATGCAAATTCAGCTTTACTAGCTCGATCATTGAGCTCTCCAGCTTCCTTCTGGGCACAAGAGATGATGTTTTCCAGTTTAGAGATTTTGTCCGAGCACTCTTGATACTGAAGAAGACTAGCTTCCCTTTCAGCCTCTAATTTGTTAAGTGCTTCCTTTGTAGTTTGAACTTCAGCTTCAGCTTTACTGGCTCGTTCATTGAGTCCCTTGGAATCCTCTTGTGCATGTGAGACTTCAGACTCCAAATTAGATAATCTCTCTAAACACTCTTGGTACTGAAGTAGGCCCGCTTCCTTTTCAGCTTCTAGTTTAGCAAGAGCTTTCTTTAAGTTTGATATTTCTGTCTCCGCTTTGCTCACTCGATCATTTTCCAACAAGGCTCGAGTCTTGAGATCATGGCCATTGTTCTGTATGCTGTGTTCTTTTGCTGCAGCATCAAGGAAGTTGAGGCCCTTTTTCGCCCTTCCTTCTCCTGATCCAAAGAGATCATTCAGCTGTTTCAAACCTATTCGGCTGGTTCCAGAGTCAGATTCTTCACTAAAAGCTCCATTCCTTTTGAGAGCCTGGAAATGGGTTGAGGAGGACAGTCCCAGAGCATCTTTTTGTAATTCATCAAGGTCAAATAATGCTCGTATAGGAGCTGGCATCTCAGGTGTACGGGGATCAGTCTCACTAGCAGAAGAACCTGCAGGTGAGTCATCTACTAACGGAACTTGGTTAGGAAATGCCTCTGCCATGGTTTTATGAGCCTGGCGCAGCGCCCCAGTTGCGTGGTCATATCTTTCAGCTAACGCACGGTATGCTCGGTAGAACTCTTCAACTAATTTCATGAGTTCTGGCCGCTTCTTGTAATACATTTCTGCCCTCCTAGCAAAGGAATCTGCATCTTCTTCAATCAGTTTGATCATGTGTTTGACTTTGGCATCCATATCTGTACAATAAGTTAAAACAAAAGCTAATCAAACATCTTTAACATATGAGATAAGGGGAAGAGATGGAACAACATTGGTGATAGATATAATACACATAACATAAAAAGATAAAGCAAGAACCAGAACCATGCATAGGGTGAAACAATGTTATGTGGATAATGATAACATTGATTGTATTGTGGAGTGAACAACAGTAAGGCAATCCTTGAATATATATTGAGCTCTTTTATACAATCTTCCTTAAACGAGTACCAGATCCAGTTTCTTAGTCATTAAAATAGCCAAGATGCACAATGGATGATAGAATGGTAAGAATGCATATCTGATATAATATTTTCCTGTATGGGAGAAACAGAAACATGCCAAATATGTAATGCAGTAAACACAATCAACTATTTTGCGAGAAGGCATGTAGAATTAACTGTTAACTCCACATATATGAAAAACAACATATCATAGCTAGTAAAGCATGCCGATCAAATCAAAACATGTACCTGTAAGATTTTCTTTGAGCCATCTAGAGTTCTTTGGGCTTATGTGGCTATCCCACCACCAAGAATACATGCGTCTAGAATCTGCTTGGGACACAGTCGCCATGGCTCCGGCCAATATCAGCACCACCGTCGCTACTGGTGCTGCAGTAACCCGAAACCAACGAGTAAACTCAACCTCAACCGGCTTCAAACCACCGAATCTGTAATTCCCTATTCAGTTCACCAAAATTTAGAATCAAATTTCAGATCAACCAAAACCACATGGTTGACAAGATCAGATTCCTAAGTAACGGGAAGAAACATAAGTAAAAACATGGTATCATACCTGATCAGTAAAACTCAGGTCCAGAGTCGTATACTAAAATTGACTGTTGTCTTCTAATTTTCTACAAACTACCTGATCAAACACAACCCCGAAAACCCAAATGATCAGACTATTATAGAAGATTACAAATTCACACGTTTTCATTTCAACCACAACGTTAATGATCATACATAAAACACCACACAGAAAATTAAAACCACCTAAATTAGAACCAAAATTAACACAAGTCAATGAAATGAACCAAAAAAAGGAACCCAGAATCCACAAACAAAAGCAAACTTAAGAGGACAAGGATCAAACTCCAAACAAAGCACCAAACACAAATTCAAACCAAAACTCACATCAATTCAGACAGCGAAAGCTACAAGAAACGGATCAAAACACAGAGTCTTGCCCCGAAACAAAAACCGGAGTTTGAGATTTAGCTGAAACTGAAACAAAGTAACAAGAGCTGCTTTTGGTTTGGTGAGTCACCCCATGGCTTGCTAGATCGCTAGGTCTCCTTGTCAAAAGTGATCTCTCTGTTTCTCTCTCACTGGGTTTTTGCTTTGCCTTTTTATGTTTGGTGGGTTCGCTCTACCACTGGCTCTTTCAAGAAAGAGAACAAAAAAATATTAAAAGTGAAAATAAAATAAGATTAAACAACGGCAACAACATTAATGCTTTTAATTCAGTTTTGTATTTCGGATTTTCATTTCCTTTTTGGTATTTTTTGGTGGATTATTTTGCAATATTAGAACATTGGTTTCTTTATTATTAGATTACGGAACTGCCCTTGCGGTTAGGATCTCAAAATTGATTTACCTCGGGGTTGGTACAATGTTTTGTAGGAGTGTTTAACGAAATTACCATAAAAGTATTGTGTGTTTTTTGGTTTGACCATGTCTAGGTTGCTTCCGTCATATTATGAGTAGGTAATGACCAGGTTCCCATTAAACTAGATCAAGACAAGAAACATGGTTAGGTGTGACCATGCTAAAGTGATAATATATAAGTTTTTTTTATTTAACAATATAATTGTTACTGATCAAACATCTTTAAAACGGAAGATAAGTTTTAAATTTATTTTATATTTAACAATGTAGTTATTACTGACGAAACTTCATTAAGACTAAAGATGGCCACAAATCAGCCATTTCATAGGTAAAATCAACAAATTTTTTATACGTAGCCCCTATCTAGTAATCATCCTAAATTAGTCTTTACAAGGTTTAGTTTCAAGTTTCGCCACCACTAGTAGTTATATTTTAAATATTTAGTAGGGTAGAAATGATTTTTAAAAATAATAGTAATAATAAAAGTAATGTGCATGTGAGTTTAACGAGTAACGAAATTCCAACTTCATTACTATCAAATCATGCTTCGACTGACCAGGAAAAATACATTGTGTTTTGCATACACTGAATATACAGATTCATTCTCATTTGGCAAGTGAAAATTCCTTTACATGTCCTTACAATAATATATCTTTTGGATATTCAGAAAGAAACAATAAAATTTCCAAAAATGAAACTCTAACACCAAATTCTTTTTTTGTTGCAAACATTAGTATTTACACATTAAATGAAACAAGCAATGAAAACCACTTCAATACGTGTATGTAAATCGAATGAAGAACGGGTACTCTGTTAGTACATCACACTTTAAGGAAAACACATGTATACACTCTTTTAAAATAAAAGAAGCGCACGGAACAAAAATTTGAATTTTGAATTTACATGAACATACAGATTTTTTTTCTAATTTCATTAGAAGCTGCCTATGCCCTTGAATTTCTCTACAACAGTAGCCGTTGATTAATTTAATGGTTTCTGGTTTTTAGATTAGTAAAAAATTAGTAGGGCTTATTCGGTTCGAATACCGATTTTTTTTGCAATACCATGTACCAACCAGCTTTTAATTAGAAGGCAAAATTTTGTACCAATACCAACCGTTGAAGTCGGTATACTGACTTAGTTGGTACGGTTGATACTCAGTTGGTACAGTTGGTTAGTGGCAGGGCCGGCCTTGCCTATGGGCGAAGCGGGCGATGGCACGGGGCACCATAAAGAGAGGGGCACAAATTTTCGAATACATGCGACTCTAATATATGATTATATGTGGTGCTACTCTAACTATTAAAAGCTAAATAGCTAATGATCATTTGACATGTAGAGAGCATTTAGCAAATAGCAATATGCATATATTTTTTTCTTGAAAATCTACAATATGCATGATTAACTTCGGGATCTCTACTCCCATTCAGTTATAGCACATGAAACCTCATTCCTCACTTTTCCAAACACAGCTGCATACCACCCTGTTTCTTCCATTTTGCTTTTCTCACTCATTCCATACTCATTGAAAAACATGAGTGAAGTTCATATATATATATATATATATATATATATATACACACACACACACACACACAATCCGTTTCAGGTGCGGACGTAGGTATCTTAGTTAAGGTACAGATTTCTACATTTGAGCCACTTTTTTATCACATTTTCTCGTCTTAACCATTCAATATCTATGTATATATAAGTATATTATCTCTACAAAATTTCATTTAATTTTGGTTGTCATTAAGGTATCGAAAATATGTTCAATCCATGAATGAACCAAATCTGTTCATCCGGAACCGTACGTTCTTTCAACACTAAAACTTAGTTTTGAATGTCTTAATAATCACTAAATTAGCTAAAAATTTGTAGAGATAATCTACTCATATACACCTAGATATTGAACGACTAAGATAAAAAAATGTGATCAAAAAGTGGATCAAATGTGGAAGTTTGTACCTTAGCTTCAGGTACGGACGTCCGCACCTGACAAATTCCCTATATATATACCTAGATATTGAACGGTTAAGATAAAAATTAGCTAAATTTTTAGCCAAATTCCCTTAGAGAGGCGCTGCCTGTGACTTGCTCCGAGCAGAGAGAGGAACTAAAGGGTGAAAAAAATTAAGAGATGAACTGAAGGGTTTGAATTTGAAATGAAAGAGGCCGTGAGAATGAGAGAAGTGAAGGATTGAATGTCGTCTATAAGGGTTAAGGTTAGCATCGATAATGTAGATGTATCCTTACAAAAATGAACGACTGTCATTCAATGCATATAATTATATATTATATTATATACATATGTATTTTATACAAACTTGATACGGTATTGTATACTAACGATATACAAAAAACTATATCGTGTACAAACCGACTAAGTGAACTTAATACGATAGTATTGTACAGAAAACTCGAATACGGACTTGGTGATAGACCATCCTAATCGGTACGGTTGATACATTTGAACAGATCAAATTGCCACCCCTAAAAATTATGGATGCGTGGGGCGCACCTTCTGTATTTGGTACTTAACGTCGCTTAATAGTGATCAAGATGCGAGGGCCTTGTGGTAATTGTGGGACGAAGGGAATCTTGTATCTTGTATGACTTGGAAGATGGCAGAGGATGACACGGTGTCAAGTGTAAAGCTCTAATTGGAAAGAAAGAGAGAGGAAGAGAAAGGTGGGCGGTGGGCTAATCAGAACGGTCGGCAGCCTTCATTCGTCACGCGACTATGAAAATTCCCCATGTCCCTATTACCCTATATATACACCAAATAAACCACACGTGTATTTCATGAAACTATACTATAACTCGCATTCTACATTCTTGTATTTTATGTCTTAATTATGTACAAAATCTTATGATTGCAAATAAAAACAATAGGGAAGGATTTTCAATTTTATTTTTACTTTTTACTCCTGTGTTTATCTGGTTCGGTCAGAATTTAACAAATAATGAGGATTGGAAGGCAAACAGGCCAGAGGCATGTACATTGCTTATGGGTCCGTATCTCAGTTAATATTTAATAAAAAAAGACAGGTAAATTTATCTTATATTTATAACGGGTGTCCTATTTAGGATTTAAAATATATATATATATATAACCACATTGCTTGGGATCAGAATATATATTATATACATTTTTTATGTCACTGGTCATCCTTTTTTTAGACAACCGGTCCTAGTCAATCTTTTTCTTATTTTTTTCGACAACAACACCTTTTTTTGGACGGGAAACCTTTTTCAATTGGTTATTTATTGTCTTATTTTTTATTTTATTAATATTAAATAAGTTTTTCATTTCCTTTTAGTAATAGATTTACATATTCGATACAATTTTTTGTAGTAAAAGAAATCCATATCCAATGTAGAAACCATTCTATATATAGTCAAGTACGATGGATTAGTCCAAATCTTCTTCTCATCGCATTCAAAATGTTGAAATACTTCTAAAACTTTAATATTTGTTCCAAATCTAAATTGAGAAGGACATTTTTACTAGTATAAAATATGAGAGTATTATATAACAATTTCAAAATATGAAATATTGTTGAGGACAATTACCATTGTAATATATAGAAGTTAATTTTAAATATTATTATTTTATTTTTATTATTTATTAGTTATTAATGTGTCTCACTAGTTCGTAATTTCTGGCTACGCCACTAAAAGCAAACCGATAAGTTTGAAAGTTGATCTCGTGAAACTTGCAAAATAGCACACCACCAGGAATATGAGTATCGATGTTGACACAATAAAAATGTTAGATCCAGAGTATGAGAATCCTTGTGTTCGGCTTGTAGACAATATATAACTTGAAACTTGTGTGGGACTTTTCACTGGCATGGAAGTCGTAACATTAAACATGTAGTTGTTCGCATGAAAGGGATTCTCTAATTATCTCATATATGATCATCGTTGCATGGTGTATTCAGTATTCAGAGTGAGGGTTCCATAAAATAAAGTTTTTTTTGATCAAGGGACTGAAATGTTGGAGTACAACATAGATATAGTCCACCCTCACGGGTCACGGTATAATCGAACCATATGAAACTATCTAAGAAAATCTAAGGAATCTCAATGTTACAAACCCTATAATGGAATCCTCAAAGTAACCAAGACGCAAATCGCCATACTCGAAAAAGCAAGAACCATGATAATAGGTCTCTAATCCATGTGTAAATCAGAGTCCAAAGTAGCCATACCCAACCACCTAGATCCCATATTTGGACCCGAAAAGAATGTGGGCTTCAGATCAGCCCAACCCATACAGCTCAAGCCCAAGTCATCCCAGGCCCAAGCAAAACTGCTTTGGACATTTGATCTGGACGCCAACTTCCTCCACCGCAACGGTTGAGCATAGGCCGTCTATCGACGTCGACACCCTTGTCGCCACCTATACGCCACCGTCTGAAAATCTAGTGTCTTTCTTAATCGACTTCTTAGCTGCTGTCGTCTATCTGACTTTCTCAACCAGCAAAACCCAGCTCTGCATTCAATCTGCATCTCAATCAACTGTTCTCCTTGAGACTAGCAGCCGATCTGACTTCACAGCACACCGACATGTACTCCTCCGCTCGAATGAAAGAACTTTCGTAGGGGAAGAACCCGGATCCTAAATTCGGATCTATCCTAGAAAACTCATATCAATGGAGGGGCTCTGCTTCCCAACCTCTTTGACAGACCGACAAGCCAAAAAATTGGTGACGCCGCACGCCCTGAAGCGAATGGATAGAGGCCGATCTTAACGAGGACGAGATGCAGGCGACACAAGGAGAAAAATCACATTGAAAGCCAAATATTGCGATGAGCAAAACCCTAGCGCTAGGGTATACCGCCGCAAGTACAAAGAGGAGAGGAGAGGAGAGCTCTTATCCCACGAAACGAATTAAAACAAAGTATCTATTAGTTTTATGATTGGCTAACAAATATATGTCTTTTATTTGCTTTTCATTTATATATGATTTATTCAACCGGTTATTATGTAATGGTGAAGGAGAAATGTATAATGTTTAAGTGGTGTACGTAGTTGAGGCAAATACAATGAAATTAGGTTGTATTTATGTTTAAGTGGCGTACGTAGTAAATGCTTATGCTATGAAATTAGGTTCTACGTGTTTTTAAGTGGTGTAGTCGAGACAAATATAATGAAATTAGGTTGTACATATGTATGTTTATTGGCAGATAGATCATTTTTTTTTAATTTTTGACGATTAAGTTGTGGAAGTAACACCAGAAATACGTAGAATTAATTAACAGTCAAGAGATCGATGAGGATATGATTTTGTGGGGATAAAGAAAGTAAAGATAGGAACTTTTGAGTTATATGAGGGGTGGATTTCGATATGTTTTTGTTGACAGAATGTAATGAAATTAGGTTGCATACATATGTGGTTATTCTTGTCGGTGCTTTCTTATTCATAACTTGATCACTTTTTATGTTAGTCTAATGCTTTAACATGTTAAGCCAGTCTTATATAATTAGACCAAGAACAAATGAAAATTGAAGAGAAAGTGACATAACGTTGCATGCAGGTAGTATTCGTGTTTGGTTTGAAGTCTTCAAATGTGACCCTTTTTTTGCAAATAGGAATTTCATTAAATAAGGAGAACCATTATATGAGAAGATCCCAATCGGAATTTTCAAAAAAAATAAAGAGATCAAATTATGAAAACCCAATAAAAGAAATTCTTGCATGATTTTAATATTTTCGCGTGCTTCATTCATTTTTCAAAGAGGTCCTTGACGTGTGGGCTAGATGGGCCATATCAAACTGGAATTATATATGTGAATTTTGATGCAGAAACTTAATTAACAGATGGATAATCATTAACAAATAATTGACCATCTTTATAATTTTGCTTGAAATTTTCTCAAAATATACAGGACATTTTGCGTAAAATGAATAGGAAATTGCAAGATCACTGAATTGATCCACATGAAAGGTAAAGAAGGTTTTAATCATTACACTTGGTTAACGACCCTGAAAAGTAAAAAAAAGCTGCTTAATTATAAGAAGAAGAATAAAAAGTCATGAAAAGCTGTCTTCCTCCCATCAACACTTATAATTGAAGCTCATGCTCCTCCCATCTTTTCCAGACTTCCTTTCTTATGTGCAGTTTGATTTCTGTTTCCCTCTCATTAAACATATATATTCAGTTACTATTTCAACGAATCCCAACCCAATTAGCTAGAGATAATAATGGAGAAGATCCTCGCCACGGCGGTTGGAGAATGAGAATCGATAAGACCGTGCTTCCATATAGAGGCGGATTTAGGATTTTATGACTGAGGGTGTATTTATTATTTATATATATAAATAATTTTAAATAAGTTAAACAAAAAATTGTATTAATATGGTTTTGTAATAAGAGAAATAAATTGAAGGAGAGAATTGAAGAGAATATTGATGTTGTTTCATTCATAGAATAAAACTCTATATATAGAGGATACAATACATATAGAAAGTACATATATTCTTATTACAACATTGATATTGAATCCTATTATGAATATAATGGATCATAATGTGCCAAACTTGCTCTCTCACTTAGACAAATATTCATCGAACCTATAGGGCATTCCGCTTTTCCTTAGGAAGCCACGGCCTGCAATACCATTAGCCACGTTATGGAGTCGCTATGTCACCATTTATGGTAGCGGCGTCAACACCAAGTTCATTAGGTGGCGACATGCTCTCTTAATAGGACATCATTCCTTACAGACATATTTACAGCATGTATATATGTTCTCATCACTTTAACAATATCAAATAACGTATCGGACATCGAATCTGTTACTATTGAACATTATATTGTGCGGTTTAGGGATCATGATGAGACAAGTGGGGACAATCTACGATAATTTCTTGTCGTTATTATTGAACATTATATGTTCTTATCTCCCCCTAACGGCGGGAAGATTGTCTCATAAGTGACATTCCTCAAATAGCGGTAAAGAGATCGCCTGTCAAGGTTTCAACATAGCGGACTATGGTTGGAGATATATATTCAACATTAATACTTATTCATGTCTAAGAACTCATCATAGTGCGTTGTGACCGCACAATTTTGACACATAAATGCGTAAGTCACTAGCTTTCAACGCATAAAAATATTAAATAACGATGGTTCATAGATGAATTAGTATAGCTGCATGCGATATTGCATAATCCGAAGCGGAAATATTGGTGCGCATTACCAAAATTTAAGCTACCATTGTAGTCATTTAATAATGATTTCCCGCGAAACGTTTGGGGTGTGTACATAGGAACATGATATCAAACCTCAATCCATAAATATGTACAATAATCATCTAAAATTGTCTATGTGAAGTCCCCAGCATTATCAAGTTAAAGTGACTGATTGAGATGATATGGATAGTGTGCCCGATATATAATTTTGAGCTAGGAGTTATATTACAAGCAGCATATATAACACGTAGACGATAATGCGGCACGTGACTAGCGTGTATGCATATCAACCAACACAATAAAATATCAAGAGTGTCCGCAAGTTGTTCAATTTGTCTACAAAATCCTTTTGGATTCAATGTAATTAAAACATAATAAGAATATATGTGTCTTTTGCATAGGATGGTCTCAATCCTAATTTCACAAATAAATAGGCTTTACAAACGAGCGATTGACTTTTATTAGTAACCAACAAAGATTTGGTTTACCCATAAAGTTAAAGTCATATTTGACTTGAGAAGCATAATGGGAAACGATTGCACCAACATGTGCATAACAAAATATATCCTAAAGTCGCCTAGGGGGAGCGGCGGTAATTTCATATAAGTAACAGTATTTGCCTACTGAACCATGTTCTTTTGGTTTTTGCTTCTTTTCACTCAAAACAATGGATGTCCGAGTGATTTTTTTTTCATTTCAATAAACGGATCATCATATCATGATCATGATGTCTTAACAAGCCATGTCAAAGTTTATATGTGTCAGAATCTCAAGAGTCATATCTTATGACATTATTGAATCAAATAATTTGGAAAGTGGTTATATATAACTCACTAGAGTGACACATATTCTTCTCTAATACTCATACATTCACAGTAATTAGAGGTAATGCAAAGGAATTCATGTCCAATTCTCAATTTATTTCAGCATGAAAATCATTGGCAATGTATTCATAAAGCTTACAAGGGTTCGATTAACTCATAGAGCATAAAAAGCTTCAATAATATTAATCATTGTGTCATAAGACAATAAAAATTGAGCCGCCTATCACTCTTTTTATTATTGTGATGATGATCCAATCATCCGAGTCACATAAGGATTATGAGGCATTAAGCCCATAAATAATTGCTTATATTTTTGAGTGTTGTGTGGTTAGTCACACTATCGGCTTTAAACAATCAAACTCTCCAAAACATATATATACTTACAAATACTAGGAGAGAAGTCAACATGTGTACAAATGAAAATATTCACCATAATATTTTTTCACTGTTACTGTTCACGTGACCAGTCGTTTTTTATCACTGTTGATTTTTTTTTCCATATTTGACATTTTTCATCACATTTGGCCTTTTCTAATTTCACTTTTTTTATTCTTGCCGAAATATTTTTATTTTCTCCTTTGACTCACTATATTGCTTCACCATATATATTCATGGTGCAAATTATTTTTTCGAACCATATGCCAAAATAAGACATTTTGATGGATTTCTATGCAATTGCAATAACAAATTCGAATAAAGCTCAATTCTCATAAAAATACATTCGGGACTTATGAATATGCCAACGATTACATGTATCAAGGTCTTGTAATCAAAATCTAATCTATAATATGAATTATGACAAAAATCGTCATTTATTTATTGAGGCATTTGCCTATACAATATATTCTTGAAAAATAAATGCTCCAATCAAAATCTGCATCATCAATGTGTTCTTGACAGATTTGAAATATGTAATAGTGATATTGACATCATTGTCATATTCATTTTCTTCTTCAGCTGCATGATGAGTCTTTTGCTCTCTTATGTTTATATATTTTAATTTATATTCTGTAACTATTTCTTTGGCACTTGCCTAGCAAAGTTCAAAATTGATACTCAATAGATCCATGTCTATGACATACCTCATCTTTAATAATAAGTCGTATATATCATGGCAGTGAGGTGTTCTCGATGTCATTCACCTATTGGTGATATCCAGTATCATTAAAGTGCAATTTATGCAAATTCCAGGCTTTTTTCTTTGCCATTTTTTCAACATCTCGAGAAACAAGAAGAAGATTTAGTATCATAGTCCCAAAGAATTCATCGACATCTAATATTTCCAAGAAATTTGGATTAGACCAAGACCAAGATGTGTAAATGATCGTTTTGAGGCTCATGAAGTTTTTTATAGCCATAATTTTATTTTCGATGCTCATAGCATATGAATCCCCACGATTCAATTAATTCTAAAAAAATCCTACGTCATATGAGGGGTCGGGATGAAAGAAGAAGGGAAGTTGAATAATCCTTATTGAAAGATATAATTCTCAAAAAGCTGTAACTTTAATATAAAGCTTACTTGAAGATATTAAGTATAACTGTTAATACACACGTGTGGATGTAGACGTTTAAAAAATTGTTTCCTACTATTGATCCGAATCCAGGACTGTACAATTGCTTCGATCTTGTATATATTAGCTTCTTTCTAGATTTTTTTCGAAGCTAGCAACCTCAAAAACAAATACATGATTAGCGATGTTATATAAATGAGTTGGCTAATCAATACAAAATTTGTTATTGTGCATATCAATATGAAATCACCAGCATTTTACAAAGCATATATTAAGTGACCATGCTAATATGGACAAATGCATCATCATGCATTTAGGTTTGTAGCACATTATGCATATAGTTGAAACATGAGAAAGATTGGTCAGTGATCATACGGGTAGTGATCATACAATTAATATCCTTATTATGCAACTACATGTGCAGTATATTATAAATAAATGTATGAGCATGCTATAAACATAAAACCATGAGGCCTCTAAAACCATATAGCAAAGATGCCATGCATGGTTAGTTTGAGCTTTTTCAATGAAGTTTTTGAAAACTTATCTCTGTGAGGAGGTCGAGATTCGAGAAGAACTGATGCATGTATGATAAGCCATACTGCCGCCTATTAAAACCCGAAGGGGCCATCATTCAATGACCTAATTAATTAGAAGCTCTTCCTCCATAACTTTTTGTTTCGTTTTGAATTCATTCAAGCTAGAGAAGATGATTTGCCAAGTCCTTTGATTCACCATGAAGGACATGATTTCCATAGCAGGGCGTAGCCATTCACCATTGCACGGTAATTATGCATCTAAAAGATCAAGATGATAAAGTCAGAATATACACATATCCTCTCATATATTAACAATAATTGACATGGTACAAGAACACGAGAGACTTAGCTTTGAGAATTGGGACTGGATGCTTCGATCTAATTCAATAAGATGATTCATGACGATCTTGTCTTGAAATTTAACAATCGTATAGTGATACGAGAGCATACATTAGAACGATCGATCCCACTTCAACATAGGGTGTAGCCGTGTAGATGCTCTTCTCTTTCTCGTTTGTGTAGTTTTGTTTTGTGATGATGGACGACATGGAAGAAAAATTTAGGGTTTAGTTTTGTTTTTAGGGTTTACTCAGAGTTAAAGTAAAGTGTATGATAACGTGTAATTGGAGAAATAAACTGAATGAGAGAATTGAGGAGAATATTGATGTTGTTTCATTCATAGAATAAACTTATATATATAGAGGATATAATACATATGAAAAGTACATGTATTCTTATTACAACATTCATATCGAATCCTATTATGAATATATTTTGATTAAGACACACATTAAGAAACATATTTTCCTTCAACAGGTTTAACAATCTAACAATTTTAACTTATAATTTAATTTTTGAACAAATTAATGTAACATAGGTCTAAAGAAGTTGATATTAGTACCTTCCTCGGTCCGCAAGTGATTCCATTATATTTGTCCGACCGTCTAAAGACAAATCCTCATCACGTACACTTGCTATCTTAAAAGTCTTAGTGAAATTGTCCGTATTTAGTAAACTAACATAGAGAATGTACTATGAAGTTATGATAGAAACAAACTAATTTGATAGACGGATATGATATATGGAAGCGATTATTTATACAAAGCATTTAAGTGAAAATCAACTTCGGTGTTTGTCACCCATGAGTTACTTTAGCTGGTCATCCAAGTTATTTTTTCGTGATTTTTTTATGAATGTGTCTACTTATGTGAGAATATCATTATTTTTAAGACAAATGTAGGTTATGGCATAATGATGTCTTAATTAGAAATGATGAAGGATGAGGAAGACTAGGTTAACTTTAACCATATTGTATTGTAGTTGGTAGGTTATTTTCAAAGACCATGTAAATGATCTTTGTTTGAACATTACTATAGTGCTGAAGACGACATATTAAAGAAAGGGATAAGAGGGAGGTTGGTCCATAATAAGTAACGATTACAATAACGAGTTGAAAATGTTTGGTGTAGAATTAAAAGCTTGCTCTGACTGTTAGATAACAAGAAGACTAGTTAATAGGCTAAGAATTAGATGGAGTCAAGAATGAAGGTTCTGAAATAAATATAAGTACGATACACTGAGGTGTCTTCTAAGTTTTGACAGGGGTGTCACTTGCCTGTATATATTGCAAGTTAAGTTATGGGGGATCGATGTTGATCGAATATGTACCAAGTCCTAGATAGCTACTTGGATATGCCTTGTCTTTCGCAGCAATATATACATAGCCCACATTTTGGTTTTTCTGGAAGTTATGTCTTGCTTTCTTTGCAAGTAAATCATGGATTCAAACAAGTCACATAGAGGTGTACAAGATAACAAGGTAACCTAGTGTTAGAATAACACTAACAAGGGAAAGTATCCATACATAATCATGAAAAGACAGTTGAATAGTGAAGGAGAAAAGCAAATAAGATGCATTATATGTGCTTGGATTTTGTTCTTCTCCATATGGGAGTCCTAAAGACAAATGTAGCTCCCATCCCTACCTCACCAATCCACCAACCCCTTTTACTTTCAACACTACAAAAGAAGTACCACCACCACCACTACTACTACTACTACTAAGTGAGCTAGCAATTGGGTCTTCATCAAATTGTTGTAGCTCATGGCCTGAGTTAAGCCACCAAGGCACATGCCTGTATTCCCCACATCATACTGCACATTCTAAACCAGCTATGCTTTGATCATATAATTGCACATCATTCTGTTAGGTTAAAGTGTGAGTGAGGGAGACCCAAGAGGTCCGCTTTCAAGTCTCTCTGGTATGCATGCATGTGCTGTCTTGTATAATTAACTCTGATAATGATTCTTGTTGATCATGCATGTCAGGGTTTTATTAGGTGTGAGATTATTATCTTGATGTAAGTAGGCTGCTGCCTTGTTGGAGAGGAGGATGAGTTTTGTCATTCATTTGATAAAGATTTGTTGTTTTGTTCACAACATGAAAAGTTCAAATGACCCACTAATCTTCATATATGTCATGGCCAGTGATTCATTCATGGATGACCTCTTTTTCGAAATAACTCTTTTCAATCATTCATTTCAGGGCATTTCCAACATAAGTAACTCTTTTTCCTATTAAGTATCCACCCTTAAGTATGTACAAAAACAAAACTTGACCAATCTGAGAGGCAAGAGAAAAGATATTTCATTTTTTCATACAATAATTTGAATCTTTCAAGATATAAGAGACGTACCATTTATGAAATTAATAAAGATTTGTTTCGACCATAAGATTATTCAAAGCTGCTAATAAATCCGCATGTAACGCAGAAGGTTTTTTTTGAGATAGAAACAACATATATTCATACGAATAGAAGATTACAACATATAAACAGAAATTCAAGACATAAACACGAAAAAATCAAACATAACAATCCAAAATTAAAGATAAAAGCCAGAAAACTAAAGGGCAGAGAGATATCAAAATCAATTAGTTCAGTTGCATCGACTCGTGTCATAAAACTTCTGATTAAAAAACTAAGTGGGCTAGTGAAGCCCAAAGCAGCCCAGCAAAGAATTGGATAGTAGTGCCAGGCAAGCACAACGTCTGATCCATATCCCAAAACCAGATAAAGACCGTTATAATAGTCACAGTCATAATCTCCTACACGCAACTCCACTGACTACTAAAGCCAACCATTTCCACTCACTCCCAATCAACCATGGCGACAGTCGCCACCGTCCTCCGCCGTAACCTCTTCGGCAATCCACTCCGTTTCCGACTTCCATCACCGCGATCATTCTCCGACTCGCCGCCGCCGCAGAGACTCGAGAAGATTCTGATCGCCAACCGCGGCGAAATCGCCTGCAGGATCATGCGGACCGCAAAGAGGCTCGGAATTCAAACCGTCGCCGTTTTCAGCGACGCCGATAGGCACGCGCTCCACGTCAAATCCGCCGACGAGGCCGTTCGTATCGGTCCGGCTCCGGCTCGGCTCAGTTACCTCAACGCCTCGTCGATTCTTGACGCCGCGGTTCGGACCGGTGCGCAGGTCAGTCTGTTTTGCCGTGAATGTGAAGCCCTAGCCATTTCGATATATGATGATTATGATAGTGATAATGTAGCTCAATTGCTCGTTTCAATAGCTTAGCACTCAAATTTAGTAATAGTGAATCGGAAAATAGTGTAGATGATTACTAGCGGAATGGTTTGATTAACTCAATGTGTTGGGAGATAGTTTGTGCAAAATTGTGTAGTGTATTTTTTGAGATTAGTGAATGGTTTGGAATCATGCTAATTTATTTGGGAAATGTCTGTGTGATTAGGCTATCCATCCTGGCTATGGTTTTCTGTCAGAGAGTTCCGACTTTGCGCAAATTTGTGAAGATAAGGGTGTTACCTTTATTGGGCCTCCGGCAACTGCCATCAGGGACATGGGTGATAAGAGGTACCATTAACATACTTATCAATGTTTTAAGTTATTACAAAGGTGTGCTCTCCGCTCATAAATGTACAGCAGTTCCTCTATTTGTTGATTGGGGAAGTTTTTTCATTTCTTTCGAATGTTTAATTGTTTATCAGTGCGTCAAAGAGGATTATGGGTGCAGCAGGGGTACCTCTTGTGCCTGGATATCATGGTAAGGACCAAGATATTGAATTGATGAAGATGGAAGCTGATAAGATTGGATATCCAATCTTAATAAAGCCAACTCATGGAGGTGGGGGAAAGGTATGTCACTTATTTACTTGCTCCACTTTTACTACCAGTGAGTCAGTGGCTTGATTAAAATACAGTATTTTTTTTCAATCACAAGAGTTGTTAAGAACATTTGTATATTTCTTCAAATGTGTTCGTCTAACTTAGTTCCTCGATAGAAATATCTTCTCATAGTCTAGTTTTTTCTTTTGTAGGGTATGAGGATTGTGCAAAGTCCGGATGAGTTTGTTGAAGCCTTCCTTGGAGCACAACGTGAGGCTGCTGCTTCTTTTGGCATAAACACAATTTTGCTGGAGAAATATATTACACAGCCAAGGCACATAGAAGTCCAGGTGCTGTTTTTATAATTCATACATATTGCTGGCTGATAATGGTGTATGAGCATTAGTGTTTTCTCAACAACATATTACTGATGCAGTCCATATTATAACTTCCAAAACTGAAGTATTCAATTTAGTGATCTATACAATTTGACATACACCGGATAATTTGATATTTGGTGACTGTTGATGTTGTAGATATTTGGGGATAAACACGGGAATGTTCTACATTTATATGAGAGAGATTGCAGCGTACAAAGAAGACACCAGAAAATAATTGAAGAAGCTCCAGCTGTAATGATCATTTCCTCTATTATCGGTGTAGATTTCTCATTGTTCTAGTAGAGTTGTAATCAAAATCCATTGGTGCAGCCAAATGTTTCTGAAGACTTCCGGTCCCACGTGGGTCAAGCGGCTGTATCTGCTGCCAAGGTGCAGTTTTCTCTTTGAAGATATACTCTGTACCTAAATCAAAATAGCCCCAAAAAGAGTGGGCTGCTTGTGATTTTCTACTCCTTTACACATATTTGTTAATACTGTTGTTTTCATTCCTTCTATTTGGGTTTATAAGAGTATCTCTGAAACTTGAAGTCTTTGCCAAATACATAAAGGCAGTTGGCTATCACAGTGCTGGCACAGTGGAGTTTATAGTGGATACAGCCTCAGGCCAGTTCTATTTCATGGAGATGAATACCCGTCTTCAGGTGCTTTAATTGAATCTGTTATATTGTATTTCAGTCTTTGAACTGATCAAACTTCTAATTGGTTAAAAGTTATGCAGGTTGAGCATCCTGTGACCGAGATGATTGTTGGCCAAGATCTTGTAGAGTGGCAAATTCGTGTAGCAAACGGAGAACATCTTCCCATTAGTCAGTCACAGGTCCCGTTGTCCGGTGAGATTTCCTGAACATATATATATATTTTTTTTCAATGACCACTTCTAAAATTAGTCTTGGCTAATTTTAATTTTAATGCTCGGCAATCCTGTTTAGATTAGAGTTGGATATGGCCTGTTTTGTGATAAGTTAGTTCAGGATTGTGCACATGAAGTATTAGCCCCGATGCCTGTCATCAGGAAAATGTGCTGAAGAATAAGCTAATTTTTAATTCGTAGCCCACTAATGATATCTCATAAGAATATAAATTAAGGGTATATCCCTAAAGTACAAATATGTCTAGCTAAGCCATCATATACCAGAATCATAAGAAAACAAGCTCAACAGGAAGAGGCTCAAACCTTCACCCAGAATAAACGCAATTCTCACCCAGAATAAATCTCTCCAGCAAAGTCGTATCCAGCTGACTAAAATATTCAATTACTAGGTTTTTGAAACTCGTCTGTACAATGACAGGCCATGCTTTTGAAGCCCGGATATATGCTGAAAATGTACCAAAAGGATTCCTTCCTGCAACTGGAGTTCTTCATCACTACCAGCATGCTCCCCTTTCACCAACAGGTGAGTCAAGTTTACAGTATATCCATGTCTCATCCACAGTGAAGCAATGAGTTCAACTCCATACACTCACTTGAGACGGTAGTGACACGTGAGCACTAGTTGTTTTATCCAAGGATTCCAAGGAGATGACTTGCTCACAAGTCTGTAATTAGGGTTTGTTTCCTTGTCCTCTGTTCATTTCTGTTGTTCGCTCATGTTGATTATATTCTTAAGCAGTTCGAGTTGAGACTGGAGTTGAACAAGGAGACACCGTTAGCATGCATTATGATCCTATGATTGCCAAGCTTGTAGTATGGGGAGAAAATCGTGCAGTAGCACTGCTAAAACTGAAGGATTGCTTGACAAAGTTTCAGGTATATCTCATTCTAGAGTTGCATCTTCTGCAGATCAAAGCACATTTCTTCCAATCCTCTAATGCTGCCTGTACATGGTTAGATGTACTTGTAAATTTAATAAATTGCGGTTTCATCATTGTTTTAACGCTAATTTGCTTAAACAGGTTGCAGGTGTACCAACCAACATCAGTTTTCTTTTCAAACTTGCCAACCATCGGGAATTTGAAAATGGGAATGTGGAAACTCATTTTATTGAACATTTTAAAGATGACTTATTCCCTAGTGATTCGGAAGTAATGAACACAATGCTTGGTGCCTCTAGATTTGGTGCCAAACTGGCAGCTGCGTGTCTCATTGAAAAGGAAAATTCTGTATTTAGAGAAAATCTTCCTGGTAATTTGAAGTCTCATTCTTTAATTTTATGTGAGGTCTTAAAATCCTTTAGAATGTTTACGTCTCCCATTATGTTCAGGAAGCAACAACACGATCTCGATATGGTATTCTAATCCACCGTTCAGAGTCCATCATTGTGCTAGGCATACACTGGAATTTGAGTGGGAGAATGAATACGATAGCAGTGGCTCAAAGTTATTGACCTTCTCAATTACTTACAAATCAGATGGGAGCTATCTAATTGAGGTAGTCATATGACTTGTTTGTGCTAATAATCTATACAGTATTTGTAACTGTGTAATTGTGGTAGGCTATTTTCTTGTTTTTGTTAAGTCATTCCATCCTCAAGTTTCTAGATGCTGCATCTTTGTGTGCAGACAGAAGAGGACATTTCCCCACCTTTGGAGGTCAAAGCAACTTGTGTAGGTGACCATGATTTCAGAGTTGAAGCTGATGGTGTGATCATGAATGTTAGCTTAGCTGTTTACTCGAAGGTAAATGCCTTTCTCTGCAAGCAGCTGTGAGAACAGATGTATTAGTTTTCGGAATTATAGAATATGGTTGACTCTTATCCTGCTTGTTACTTGGAATGCTTCTATCATTAATATGTTGGTTCCGTTTGAGCTTGTAGGATCAGACCAAGCACATTCATATGTGGCATGGGTCACATCATCATCATTTCAGACAAAAAATGGGTCTTGAATTATCCAATGAAGATGAAACCGAACATAGGCCCAGTTTTGACAGATCATCTCATCCTCCGGGTACTGTTGTTGCACCCATGGCTGGTTTGGTGGTTAAGGTTCTTATTAGAGATGCGACAAAAGTGGAGGAAGGGCAACCTATCATAGTATTAGAGGCAATGAAGATGGAGGTTTGCACTGCTTCTAGTTACATTTACTCCTATACTTTCCCTGTCAATATCTAATTTTATTTTTCCCTTCTGAAGCATGTTGTAAAGGCACCATCAGCAGGCTATGTCCATGGGCTTCATCTAGCAGCTGGCCAGCAGGTTTCTGATGGCAGTGTTCTCTTCCGTATTAAGGTTAGCCCTTTACTTTCTAATATCAGTCAGTGGTGCCGTACTGAAATTTCTAACATGTACAAACTTGTAAAACTGGTATCTTATAGACATAGTCATCTGACCCTGGTTTAGTTGGCTTTGTTAATTACCTGACAGCTTAATGCTTCTGTTTTAAAGAAGAGTTCCCCACCTTTTAACTGTAATCTATGCAGACATTTTGGGGATTCATGCATCAATATCATGTGTTCGATTGACTGAATGAATTATATGTTTGTACAGGAGAAGTAATCACAGTGATATCTGTTGTTTCGGTTTAGTTTTGGCTGGGGACAACCTCATTCTGAACATGTGCATGGTTGAACAGTGGGACAAATTATCTGAACATTGATCAAGTAAATTGTACCGTAAATAACTTTATTCCACTGGAATAAACTTGCCAGTTCAATTGTAACAAAAGCGGCTTCGTGTATATTTACTGAAGTAAATTGAAGGCAGTGTTTAATCCAACTAATTGTTGCACATGAATTATTTGGCAATGCAATCCTTATTGCCTCTATACTCTAGGATCCACGAACTTTATATTTGGAGACGAAGTGGATTACTGGGAAATACCTATGTTTTAGTTTACTTGATCATTGATGATTTCAAAGCCTCAAGAATTCAGGATTTATTAATAGCTGATAACGCCAAAGTAATCTGGCACAGCTGCTGCTATCTAGGAGTCAAGACATGAGTCACATGACTCCACTGTCCTATGCAGCGAGGCCTACTGGGGATTTAGGGGTGTAATGAGTTCAAGTAAATGACATCATTTACTTGACCAATGTGTAAATGTCATAGCTTGTTAGAAAATGACGCCTGTTGGGTCCTTGAGAAATATGCTGTCCGCCGAATATACTTGAGACGTTGGAGCTATAGGTACTTACGAGCTATGGGAAAACTTGTATACACGAGTATGAAGTTTCAACGAGCTTAGATGGTTCATATTAACACTAATTCTTGCTTCTTTTTTTATGTTTGATCACATAGATTTCATTGTTGAGTATATTTGTGTCGTGTTCTTTTGAAAACTCCAACTGGTTGACCATGAGAACGATTCCAATGATTTGCTGATTCAATCAAGGCTTAGTTGCTCATTTCCAAAAAGTTGACATTAATTAGAGAAAAGAAGAACCATTCTATAATCTACTCCCGCATGCGCCCCTAGTTTCGTTATTTCTCTCACAAGAAAAGCACTTAAAAATTGATGTCGTTATCACTCCAAAAACGATTCTGTCTCATGATTGGCGTATTATATGAAAGATGCCACGAAAAATTTGAGATTAAGAACTGGCGTTTCGGTGATTCCCATAAGGTTATGACGGACCAATTTAGAAAGAACCAATAGGATCTTGAATTAACGGTAAATCTGTTAAAAATGGTAGGTAACTGATATACAATCAAGTTGGGATTTTTACGGCGCTGTGTGGGATAGTTTTATCTCACTTCTGTATATAATTTGTTTGATCTTTTTGTTGTTGTAGGATTCTCTCTCTTTATTTGTTCGAGTCCTGCTTTCCACTCATATTGGCCTCCTTACTACCATTTATATTTTTTTTTCTGGAATCTATCATTTCACACCCAATTTATTATTCTTCTGTCTTGGTTTGGTTTTCAGCTCCCAAAATTTGTGGGGCTATTAGAAGAAGTTGTTTTCAGATTCTGGGTTGAAGCAAGTTTTGATCTTTGTAGGTTTTGATTGTCAACTGGGAAGTAAGGCTGAAGCTTTCAGCTAGATTGAGCATGGTGTTTGAGTTTGGAAAATTGGGGGTGCTTTTCATTGATGAGTGTTGTTATGTTTTGAGGTTGTTTTGGTTTTGTATATGTAAAGTTTGATTCTTTAGTTACAATTCATTGAGATGGATTCAAGCAGTGGTGGTGAGGCAGTTGGAGGCATTGGGATGTCTGAAAAACCAAACATCATTGTAAAAAGTGATTCCTTTGGAACACCCAAGAGCACCAAAGAGAAGGCCTTGGGTTCAGGTGTTGGGAAAGAAACCTTTTTCAGGGCAGATCAGATTGATTTCAAGAGCTGGGATATCCAGCTGGAGAAGCACTTGAGTAAGGGCTGGTCCAGGGAGAAGGAAGCGCATACTCCAATGGAGGAGTGGGAGATTGATTTGGGAAAGTTGGATATAAGATATGTGATTGCTCATGGAACATATGGCACTGTGTACAGGGGTACCTATGATGGCCAAGATGTTGCAGGTAATTCGATTTTTCTTATGGCTTCAGTTGGATTCCCAGTCATTCATTTATGGAATTTTGAGAAATTTGGACTATCTATTGGATCTTAGTGGTTGTTTATTGTAGATTTTAGCTACTATATCAGGCTATCATGTTTAATTGTTTCATAGTACTAATAGCAGGTGCTGTAATGATATTATATTCGAAAATTCATGTACTTCTTGCATCTGTTGTGACATGTCTTGCGTATGTTTATTAGGAGATGTACTACATATGCTCCGATTCTGTTTTATCTAAGCAATGCATGTGGGCTCTGCCTAAGTGGGTTAAAGAACAAGTTTAGATGTTTCTTATGTCATTTGAATTATATATAATCACCAGTTGATCATCATCTGTATGTTTATTGATGTTCTCATGGTGTGCTGTTAATCTTGTAGTGAAGATATTGGATTGGGGTGAGGACAATATTGCCACAGCTACTGAAACTGCTGCTCTGCGGGCGTCGTTTCAGCAAGAGGTTGCTGTCTGGCATAAGCTTGACCATCCAAACATTCCGAAGGTAGAACTTATTTATTGTATTTTCTATTCAGAAATTCAGAATGCATCATGCAATGCCATATTAACAGCAGAAACGGTTTCTTACAGTTTCTCATAAAGAAATGTGATACATTTTTACAATGACCAATTTGTTTATGCCTGTCAAAATAATGGCTTTTTTGAGTATTCTCTAAATGTCGGTTTCCAGGCGTATATAAGATAACTGTATTTTGACATATGGTAAAGATATCTCTGTTCAAACTGTTACTCCTTATATTTGACAGTTTGTTGGAGCTTCTATGGGAACTTCGAATCTTAAAATCCCTACCCAAGACACATCAAGTGGTGGTAGTAGTCATAATTCTCCTCCTTCCAGAGCTTGTTGTGTTGTTGTTGAGTATGTTCCTGGTGGGACACTAAAGAACTATTTGATCAGGAATAGAAGAAAGAAACTTGCCTTTAAGATTGTGGTTCAACTTGCTTTGGATTTGTCTAAGGGGTGAGTCTGCTCATATGTTGAGCTGGATTATATTCTGATTTTGGTAGGGTTTTGAGTTAGTGGGCTAATTCTTTGTGTTTCCACTATCTCAGTTTAAGTTATCTCCATGCAAAGAAAATTGTACACCGTGACGTCAAAACAGAAAATGTGTTGCTAGATAGTCATAGAACTCTGAAAATTGCTGATTTTGGCGTTGCTCGAGTAGAAGCTCAGAATCCAAGGGACATGACTGGGGAGACTGGTACCCTTGGATATATGGCCCCAGAGGTACTCGCTACTTTTCACTCATGATGGTATATTTAGTTTTAAAGGTGTTATAAATACTTCTAAAAGAAGAAAATATTGTAACTAATTCAATGATTTCACATTCATCTTTTTATTCTACGCTAAAGATTTGAAGCATTCATCCTTCTTTTTTCACTTTTTTTCAATGTCTAACATGAAGATTTTTGCAGGTCCTTGATGGTAAGCCTTACAACAGAAAATGTGACGTCTATAGTTTTGGTATTTGCTTATGGGAAATCTATTGTTGCGACATGCCTTATCCCAATCTCAGTTTTGCTGATGTCTCCTCTGCTGTTGTGCGACAGGTTTGTTTGCATCACACATAAAGCTATAATTTCTATTTTTCTCTGCATTTGTTACCAAGTACTGGATTTCCTACAACAAACTTACATCTCAGAATACTCAGGAGTTGTCTTTTAAGTCAAGCTTATAGCAACAAAATGTTTGTCTGATCTCTGAAGGCGTTCAGCATATATTGCATGCTTATATGCTTATCTGATCTGGCCTAACGTGGATCATCCTTAATACAGAATTTAAGACCTGAAATCCCAAGATGTTGTCCAACTGCGCTGGCTAGCATTATGCGAAAATGTTGGGATGCAAACCCAGATAAACGCCCTGACATGGAAGAAGTAGTGAAGTTATTGTATGCAGTTGACACGAGCAAGGGGGGTGGCATGATCCCGGATGACCAAACCTCTGCCTGTTTCTGTTTCGGCACGCCTCGAGGCCCTTGAACTCACTTGGTCCCACACAATACATGCGTGCAGTGCAGATCAAGAACACCAATTTATTAACCAGTTCAGTGCTGAACTGCAGAGGCAATCCATGAAAAAGATTATCCCATTTCAAGAAAATGCATAACAAAAGGACCTGCACATTTTCGAAAACCCTATATATATTGTTGTGTTGCACCCCTTTCATCCGTACTCCACTCCATATATCAAATAGTGGACTGTTAGACAGGTAAACTGTAATTGGTTTTCACCGTTATTTTTATAAGCAACAAAATATTGGTTTGACAGTTATATTCAATTCTGTTTCTTCTCTCCATGGGATTTGATCCCAACAAATATTCAGAACATCGCAAAAATAGAAATCCCAGATCAAATGGGTTATGCTGTGTAGTCATATCCAAATATAAATCCCAACAGACCCTCCCATCTATATAAGCTGGGATCTACTTAGAGATGCTGAAGTTGAGTTTCTTGTTTCAATTCTCAAATCTCAAGTTGAGTTTGAGGAACCCTGGTACCTAAATTTGAATCCCGTTGATGCTGAAGTGAAATCCCAATCTATTTTTGGTGGTTTTTGGTGGTAAGAGAGAAGGAAGTGTTCTAACATGATTCCGACATGAATTAGTCTCTTAGGAAATTTTTTGAGACCTTGGGGAGTCAAATGATATTACAAGAAACTTGAGGGATTGAATTGATATTTTGGAAAAGTCAAAGACTAGAAAATAGAATAGTATTATAGTAAATTACAGTTAAGTTACTATCATTTAACAATTAGATTTATTCAAACAGTTTTTAAGCATATAAGAACCAAATTTTACAAATAAGAACATGTTGTTATATTCTTTTCATATGACAATAACACATTTACAATTTTGCTTTTAATTAAAGCATACTTCTTTGATATTGCCTCACTGGAAAATCCACTACTACTGCCATCGACTGGGTATCTGTTGCTACTGCACTGACATGAAATACATTGTTAATGCGCTGACTAAAAACCAGAATTTTACTGCTACTGCATAAATCGAAAATAATTGATACTACTGCTAATCGATAATCTACTGCTACTACCAACTAAATAGTTACTGCTACTACCAAAACCATAAGAAAAAACTTCTGCTACTACCACTAAAATTGTACGATAGCACATAGTAGTTGGTGTAAGGTAGTTGTTGTTATTGTCTCTCACACATCAAGTTGCTGCTACTGTTACTATCAAAACCACAAGAAAAAACTTCTGCTACTACCTCCAAATGTGTACAATATCACATAATAGCAGATGTAAGGTAGCTGCTACTGTCTCTCACACATCAAGATGCTGCTACTACTACTACTACCAAAACCACAATAAAAAACTTCAGCTACTATCACCAAATGTGTACAGTAACAGATTGTAACTACTGCTACTATCTCTCACATGTCAAACTGCTACTACTGTCTCTTGGATCACACATCAACATGCAGCTACTGTAGCTCAGATGACACATCATGTTGTTACTGTCTACCTGATCACCCATGGATGCCACTGTCGCCCAAATCTTACATAACATGCTGCTAATGTGAAGCTGTAACTATGGCTCAAATCAATTGGAATAGAAAGACGCCATCCATGCCCATTACCTAGATCAGAAATCAAGATGATGTTGTTGCCTCCTTGCACCAACACCACATGAGGGATTATATTTGCAAGGAGGAGAGAGAGGTTCCTCCACATCGTCGATAATGATGTGAAAGAGGTCTTGCTTATGATTGCAGAGGAGCAAGAGGAAGCTTAGATCGGTGATTAAAAAATCATATGAGATATGTAAGGGTAATTTGATGTTGTGGAGTTTTTGACCTTGATCGATGTCGTCGGTGACACATTGGCAGTAAAACATGATTGGGTTGGACGAGAAAGAGAGATGAACTGAAAAAGACGAAGATAGGAGATGAAGATTAAAGAAGGAAGGGCGTTATAGTTATTTAATAAGTGAAATTGAGGTAAGTCTTACTGTAATTAGTTTTAATAATTTATATAATAAATTACTAAAAATGGACTTTATGTATTTACAAATTTAATTATTTCTTATATCTAATTCTCTTCAGAATAGTGCGCTAGCGATGCGTTGAGGGTTTTAGTTTGGAGTTGTGTTCGGTTTCCTCCAAACACAACAGTCGCTGTTTGGTATGGGCAGTAGCAGCAAAACGGCGTCGTTGTCAATGAAGGAGTTTCTCCGGCAGGCCGGCGGTGTAGCCGTCATCGACGGTGGCCTGGCGACCGAGCTGGAGCGCCACGGCGCTGACCTCAACGATCCTCTGTGGAGCGCCAAGTGTCTCCTGACTTCATCTCACCTCATTCGTCAGGTTCATCTTGATTATCTTGAAGCTGGTGCTGATATCATAATCACAGCTTCTTATCAGGTAAGGCCAGTTAGAGTAATAAAGGGTGTGATGATCTTGCCTCATTTATACTGGGATTGAGAGGATTGATTTTTTGGGTGCAGGCAACTATTCAGGGTTTTGAGGCAAAAGGGTTTTCGACTGAAGAGAGTGAAACGTTGCTAAGAGTGAGTGTGGAGATTGCGCGTGAGGCGCGGGATATGTATTACGAAAAATGTACTGAGAAGAAGTCATGTAATGACATTGAGGATGTTAGGATTCTGAACCGTCGGCCGATCATAGTTGCAGCGTCTGTGGGGAGCTATGGGGCTTATTTGGCTGATGGGTCTGAGTACAGGTGAGCTAGCTCTTGATCTGGCTAATGTGAACAAAAATTGTTGTTGTTGGATTTGAAGTTTTACCTTTACATTGGCTTTAATTTGGGTTTGTTGCATGACAGTGGTGATTATGGTCATGCTATGACGCTAGGAGCATTGAAAGAGTTTCATCGTAGAAGGGTCCAAGTCCTAACTGAAGCAGGCCCTGACCTACTTGCATTTGAGACTATTCCAAATAAGCTGGAAGCTCAGGTAATGATCACAAGCTTGTTTGTAACAGTTGACATTCTTCTTAAATATTTATTTTACTACTGTCTTTGTAGTACTAAATTACACCTGCTTACTGAATCGTAAAGTTGTTAGCTAAGGTGACCCATTTTTTGACTGGTCATTTGGTCAGCTAACAAATTAAAATCCAAATACAGACAGTTTAGTAAACCGGTTAATACGATATATTCGAGCACCAGATATCTGATATAGCTTTGCACTCCCAGTTTTTTTCCCACTAAGCATGCTCGGTGTTTATGCAGGCTTTTGCTGAGCTCTTGGACGAAGAAGACATAAAGCTTCCTGTGTGGTTTTGTTTCAACTCTAAAGATGGAATTAATGTCGTGAGTGGTGATTCTTTCCTTGATTGTGCCTCAGTTGCTGAATCCTGTAAGAAGGTTGTTGCTGTTGGGATCAACTGCACGCCTCCTAGATTTATTCATGGGCTGATCACAACAATTAAAAAGGTATGTTAATTTAATGTTAAGCTTTTTTTGTTTGTGTATGTGAACAAATTTGACATTGTCAGCTAGATTATTTGAACTTATCTAGCTGACAACTTTTGGACAGAAGTTAGGTTGCCATTGTGACTGTAAACTGTTTACTCTTCCAGCTTTCAAGAATCCTTGATCTTCTTTTTTAAATATTGAACTTTGGACCTCTTTACTGGCTTAGTGAAATGAGACAAGTTTTCATATCCTTGTTGTCTTTATTTGTTCTATTTTTACTGTATGTTTTTTTTTCTTTAAATTAATTGTCATATTTCTACTGGATTAGGAGTTCTTACACTTGCTTTCATGTATAATTCATTCAGGTGGCTACAAAACCAATAGTTATATACCCAAATAGTGGCGAAAGTTATGATCCTGAAAGAAAGGAGTGGGTAGTAAGTTCAACTTCAATATATTCATGGTTTTGCTGTAACACTGTGACATTCAGACTTTTAAGCACTTACCGTTACTATAATGTTATGCTGTGGAGTATGCCGCACACTGTTGATGTAGTCTTTTGTTGTTGCAGCAAAACACTGGGGTATCAGATGAAGATTTTGTTTCATATGTAAACAAATGGTGTGAGGCAGGGGCATCCCTTGTTGGAGGTTGTTGCAGAACAACTCCAAACACTATTAGGGCCATCTACAGAACCCTTCCCAACCGGTCAACATCTCCACCTGAACAGTAACCACACTTACTTCACAGAGAGATGGCACTTTCATCCGTCGAGCAAGATTTTGACTAGACTCATACCACGGAAGACTGAGGACACGTTGTACAGTTTGCAGTCGGGGAGCCACCAAACGGATCCGCGATAACTTGCATACAAGGGGGATGCCGAGCATGCCATTTTTTACCATGTGTGCAAAAATGCATGTAACCGGGAATTTCAGTTCTGTTTTCAGCTGTGTGTGCTTAATCAGGTTATTTATTGACCATCGTACATTGTAACTATGTCTATCACAAACTTGATTTTCTTGCAAATCTTGAATCCGAAACCAAAAAAAATTCATTGAAGAAAAACCCGACCCATTACAATAACTAACAATTTTATAGAAACAGCAGACAGCAAGTTAATCTCTAAGCATCAAAGCCAGAGTAGACACCACTCTCCCTGAGCAACCTCTTCTCTTCTTCAACATAGTTCTTCCCCCTGCTGGCCTGACCAAGGTCCCTCTTCCTCTTCTCCTTCTGCGAAAAGGTCTTCTCCTTCTCCTTTCTGGTCATCACAAACTGCAGCTCCTCCCCAGCTGCCAATGCCTCCCTCGTCTTCCGCCGCGTTTCTTTGCTCTCTTCTTCTTCTTCAGCCACCCTCTCCTTGGTGGTTCCACTTCCACCTTTCACCTTGTGATCCACGCCGGTGGACCAAGACCAGTCCTGGTCCTTATCTGACTCCTTCGGCGGAGGTACCTTCAGTATAGACGGCCCTCCCTTGTAACCATGTTTCTTCAATGCTTCAAAATCCAGCTTCTTTGGCTTCCCTGATTTCACTGCCACCAAATCAAACTCAAATTCAAATTCGGACCAAATTTAACGAAATGAAATGTATGAAATTCAAGACCTTGTGATGGTTGGGACTCCTCGTCGGACGAGGAATCGTCCTCATCATCACTCCATGGCATTGCCCTCTTCATCTTCAACAAGGATTTGGGTATAATTGGGATTTCTAGGGTTTGAAAAATTGAAACTGGAAACCCAGAATGAATTTCAGTGGTGGCTAACTGGCTTTGGACTTATTTTATGTAAAACGATGATCATCCGGATCCGGGTTATGGGTAAGAAGCCCATTAGTCGCTCCGGCCCAGTTTTGATAGCTTAACGACGTCGTTGTGGGTTTGGTACTTTCTAAACTTCCAAGAGTGGGGAGGTCTGGGTTTCAAGGGTTTTCTGAAGTAGCAGAGTTGAAGAGAGGGTTTTACCGATCAGTGGCGGCTGTCAGCTTTGTAAGTGGTGTTCTTCTTTTTGGGTTTTCGTTGGTTAAATTAAAGTTGGAAGCTTTATGGGTTTTGTGAAGAAGTTAAGATGGTGTTTTCTGTTTAGTTGATAAAATTGTATCTTTGGTTTGATGTTGGTGTATGTATGATTCTATTATTCTATCATTTTGGTGAATTAGGCCGGGGAATTTGAACCCAGTTCTTTGCTATGGAAGTTGAGGCTGAATCTGTGGATAGTTCACTTGTTCTGGTGAAGCAAGGAGCTGAAGCTGTAAGTTGCGCTAGATTGTGTTATTTGTATATGTGAAACTGCATAGAATTGGGGATGTAAGGGTTAATGGTTATGTGTTGCCAGAGGGTTTTTGAGTCAACCTTTGTGGGGAGAAGGTCTATTGTGAAGGAAAGGTTTTCGAAGAAGTACAGGCATCCTACTTTGGATGCAAAGCTTACACTCAGGCGCCTCAATGCGGTATGTTTTTTTTGTTCTTGATTTTAAATGTATCTGTTGTCCCATTGAGTTTTAATGAGTCGAATTATTGGAGCAGGAGGCGAGGTGCATGACGAAAGCAAGACGGCTTGGGGTGCATACTCCGGTGCTTTATGCTGTGGACACTGTGCTGCATACACTCACATTTGAATATGTGGAGGGTCCTTCTGTTAAGGATGTGTTTCTTGAGTTTGGGTTAGGCGGTGGTGGTGTGGCTGCAGAACGTATGGATGATATTGCGATGCAGATTGGTCAGGCTATTGCAAAGCTCCATGATGGTGGCCTAATTCATGGGGACTTGACCACATCTAACCTGCTAGTTAGTGCTGCTACTAATCAAGTGGTGAGTTATTTGCTTCATTCATCTTTCTTCATCAAATATTGTGCCTTAGTTGCTTTTACAAATTGGCATCACACTCACAAATTTCTTCTCCAGGTTGTTATTGATTTCGGTCTGAGCTCTACATCGACCCTTCCAGAAGATAAAGCTGTGGATTTGTATGTATTGGAACGAGCTTTGCTCTCGATGCATTCTTCATGTGGGAATGTGGTAAGCCAAGCCTATTGATTTTTGTATTTATAATTGTTTTCTAAACTAAAAATGACTTTCGTTAACTCAGATAATGATTTGTCTATTGAAGAAACTAAAATGCAGTTGTAATAGAGAATGACTTGATAGAAATCATATAAAGTGTGTCAATGTCAGTCTATATATCATACAGTACATAATGAGCTCTTCACATGCCCCCTGCATGGTTACCATATATGAATGTCAGAAAATGGCTTGTTGTTGTTGTAAGCAAACATTAAGTTCAATAGCTCGAATTTATTCTGACTCAGACATCCTTGTATAGATGGATCACATACTTGCTGCATATCGCAAATCCTCAAAGCAGTGGTCATCCACTTTTAACAAATTAGCTCAAGGTGTGTCCTTTATCCTCTGCTCACTCTTTTCATTTTATGTTATCCTTTACTTTTGGCTCTTTTCTAGTTTCTTACTGCTTGGCAACTTCCACAGTGAGACAACGAGGCCGAAAGCGCACCATGATTGGTTGAAGTCATCGGAACTCCATCAATCATGATCTGTATTAGCGTGACCAAAGGAACAGACTTTTCTGGGATATTTCTGTGCTGTAGTGTTTCAAAATATGATTACCTGTCATGTAACCTGCAAGTTATCTATTGGAATGTATTGTAAAACCGGCTACTGTCATTGATAAGAACGAGTATGCAATTGATTTGTGTTGAAATTTGAAGTCGGTTCTGTATTCTCTTGATATTATCAGACGTGATATCTGAATCAGTTGTAAACTGCCGATATCTGAATGAAGCACTTGTGAACATCTGCACTTGTGACAGAATGTTGCTACATTCGTATTATAATCTTCAACGTTACAGAATCACAATCCTCTCTATCCATGAACAAAGTCCTCAATTTGCAACCACGTGACACTCATGTGCCATTCTCAAAACCCCAATGGCAGATTCTCTTTCACCTTCACTCTGTTTGCCATCAAAATCAAAACCCAGATCAAATTTTAGTCTTGTTTGTCACCAATGGATCGCCATTCCCTTTACAACACCCACGTAAAGCTCTTAGCTTTCGACATCCTCACACTCACCCAGACCCCAGACCCAACCACCTTCTCCCGCAACGGCGTCCTCCTCTCACGCGCCGAGGCCGTCGGCACCGTCACCTCACGTGACCTCAAACCCAACAAGTTCCTCCGCTTCACCATCGACGACGGCACCGCCTCCCTCAGCTGCGTTCTCTGGCTCAACCAGCTCACCTCCCCTTACTTCTCCCGACGCAGCCCTCCAGACGTTAGACTCATTGCCTCCTCCGCCGCCCGCTTCGCCGCTGACGTCACCCTCGGAGCCGTGGCCAGGGTGCGCGGGAAAATCTCCAGTTTCAGAGGTGAAATGCAGATCACCGTCACTGATGTCGTCATTGAAAGAGACCCCAATGCCGAGATGCTGCATTGGATTGAGTGCATGAGGTTGGCTCGAAAGGTGTACAATGTCCTCCCTCCCCGAAATAGTTGATCAAGATTTTATAGAGTATCATGTTTAATTCTTGTTAGGGTTCTTTTACTAAACCGATAGTTGTGATATTTTCGGTCTTTGTGTGATTTGGATTTGATGGTGAGAGTTACATTGCAATCTTGGCTGGTTGGTGAAGTTTCAATTCTGTAGGGAATATGTATATGATTGTTAAGGAGATGGAAACCTAACTGTGTTTGATATATGCTTTGTGCTGCAACCCTTCATTTATGTGATCATTGATCAAGGCTCAGACTTGATTTGGGCATTTAGGTTGATGTTGCTTCTTCATGGGAGTCTATGAATGCTACAGTGGCCTGTGGGTGATTAACATGGAGCTGTGAGGGTTTGATGTATTGGGATCATGTTCTTTGTTTCAAAAGTCTTGATCAGATTTCCTAAAGAGGGAGATTTCTACCTTCAAAAAGAGGTTTTTTTTCATATGCTGTGTGCTAAAGAATGCTACTTTCAGCACAGAAGGCAATATGTTACTAATAGGGGAGTGATGGTGACTGCAAATCTACACAAGTGTAAGGGATCTATCTTGTGGGGAAATAAAACCAATAACTGAACCCTCCTCCTTTATTGCCCATCCAAAATTCCATGCATTGATGGACAAGATAATGACTAGTACTTGCTCCTTGAAAGTTATTTAGCAACCTCCCCTATTAACTAACATGATTGAGCTATAGACCAAGAACCAAATTTCTGTGGTGGAGGTTGGATTTTATCCATTTATCAGCAAGTTCTGTAATCAATGTTCATAGGTAATTACATACAAAATTAGGCGATCTTAGCTCTTCTGTCACACCTATTTGAAGCGTGAAGCGGCTATGTATACAATGCCGAATGGAAGAGCGGCATTAGGTTCCAAGAATCTGCTGTCCATCTTTTGCTTTAATAATGACAAGTACATATGGAGTAAGAGATGTTAGGCCTTAAATTGTATGGTAATGAAATGTTTGTGTTGTAATTAGTGAACCCAAATAAATGATGAAATGGACAAAATTATTTGATGTGCAACAAGGGGATATGGATGCTGATAAAAGCCAGGGAAAATGAAATGGGCAAGGAAGCCAGTGACAAGATCTTCCGCAGTACAACACCAAACTGGACGATATTTATTACAAGAGAGAGTATTCCATGCACCCAAAAAAAAGTGAACAGTGCATACACCTGACGGTATGGATTAAGCATGTCATTGTCACCAGCAATATGTACCGAATTATTTTCGTTATTACAAATCATGTGGGATTTTTCATCTTGTCTTGTTTTCACCCCAAAGGTGAAAAACTTCATGTCATGCTTACAAGTCAAATTTCTGTTTTACTTGTAGGCTTACTGCAACTCTGCAATGTATTCCCCTGTGGGCATTGTACTAGATAAACCACAGATCACTCTTGTAACTTAATTGTCAAAGGGGTCTCTCTGGCCATTAAAGATGTATGAGAAGGTTAAAACTTGCAGAATGCAGTCTCTGTGCATAGGGAGGTGATTTACCTTTTCATATTCGTCACATGAGTTCTTAACAACGTTATTCAATTTTCCTCAGCACGATTTTACTTACCAAAATACATGTACAAGTAATTTTGACATTAAATAATCGTAGTGAGAGTGATTTACTTACCAAAAACCAGCAGTGAAGGTAAGGTAGTGTCAGTAATCTTAGCCTAAGTTTTAGTTTTGTTACATTTTTGTCAAAGTAATATACTTGCGGGCTAAGGTATGTTTTCTCAAATTAAATACTTAGAGCATCTTCAACAGCTTATGTAAAACTAAAATTATCTTCATTTTAAAGGAAAAACATCATATGTTGGCTCCAACAGGTCATGTAAAACATCTTATATTTTACAAAAAGTGTGAAGAGAGAGAGGGAAACATATCCTCTATATCTATACAATTCTCAAAATTTGTATATTCATCTTTAAATCTCTAAAATTTATTGTTTTCCATGTAGAATTCATTATGTCTCTTCTAAAAAAAAGAAAAACGTCATAAAATTAACAAATTTAACATTAAATTTGGAGGGTTTAATTTGAATAAATATATAATATTTATATAGATACATAAGCTATACAAAAAAACATTTAAAGTTGTACAATATAATAGAAGAACTATTGGAGTTGACCTCATTTTCTTTTAGAGATTTTGTGCTTTCCTCCTCTAAAATAGGAGAAATTTTTAATGGTACTGCAACATCATGTGACAATGCCTAGTGATGCTACATTTCAATCAAAACAAGACATGTGGATTTATTACAATTAAAATAAAAACTATCGATTTTTATATTTTGTGAAATGACATTCAAGGGTATTTAGTGAGTTCATACTAGGGTCTAAGATTTAAGTTTAGGGTATAGGGTATATGGTTTAGAGTTTAGGGCTTAGGGTTTAGTATTTAAAAAACAATAAGAAACCTAAAATGGTTTTAACAATATAGCTAAAATCCATATATTTAAGTTTAATTGTAATAAAGCCACATGTCTTATTTTGATTGGAATATAACACCACTTGACATTATCATGTGGTGCTACGGTAGCACTGAAAAATTCCTCCTAAAATAGATAAATTATAAAAGAACGGTTGAAGATGCTTTTATGATTTAGGGAGTAACCCTAAACCATAAATAATTAACAATTTTATGATGCACATATAAACACTTAACGAGATTAATAAAGGAAAATTCTTGTATGCACGGCCGTGTATGTACACGACACGATTTTAGTAATTTATAACAATTCATATGTTTGACCACCCATGTATCAATATTATATTCTCTAATCTCAACCGTTCACATGTATTGTGTACATACACAGCCCAAAAACCCATAGGTGCCTTGCTTTGGGAAATGCCCTTCTTTCTTTTGGCAGAGGAGGGAGGGTGTAGTAGAGAAAATGACAATAGAGCAAAGCCAATTTATCCAGAGATCCCCAAAATAAAACAAAAAGAAAAATACAAAACAAAAAAAAGCCGAAATTGACACCATTAGTTTTGGTCTGAGGAAAACTGTGTACGCAAAAGAAAGGAGGAGGACTGGGTTAAATTGGAAGGGTGAAGCATTTTAAAGCTGAAACAGCAAAAGAAACTGAAAGGAAATCAAAATCTCTTCAGGAAGGGAGTGTAGGAGCAAATACGCCTTGCCCAAGGTACAAATCAATTATCATCCCTTGACTGCCTCGTTACTAGTCTCTCAATGGTTCCATCATCTTCTCAGATAGTTTTTTTAACTTTGGGTAAATCTTTTGCCCTGTTGAAGATATATGGTGAATAATGTGAAAATTAAATTCTATCTTGTCGTGTATGTGTGAATACATGTTTCTTTTGTAGTACGTACTAAACTTCCCTTGAAGTTAGTATTCTACTGTATGATGTATTCTACTATGTGACGTGATTCAGACTGTTTACTCGACGTTGTTGAATTTTGACAATTAGAAGGGAAGATTTTCGTTTGTGATAAAAGCGTGACATTTCTAGAATTCTACTTGATGAACAAAAAAACCAAAAACAAAATTTCATGTGCCTCTTTGGAGTCTTTCCTACTCCTTTTACCCGTTTTACCAAAGTGGAGTTATTTTGCTAAGTTATTTCTACATGGTCACTAGCGGTACTCTTCATGGTCCCCAGTGGCAGATCTATATTGTAAGAGAGTGAGACTCAAGTCCCATCCAATTTTTTTTAAAAAAAAACTCTTGTACGTAGTTATATATGTAATACCCTGTATCTAAAAGTTATCTTTTCACAGTGGTTTATGAGTTACAGAAAGATGTTAACTACGACCGGTGAATTAGAAAGTTATTGCTCGAGTTTATTTTCGAGTTTTTCTAAACTCTTCAAACTATTCATTTAATGACTCGATGTTGTAGTTCGTGTTGAGACGAGTCTCCCGGTATGTCCGGATTATTTTTCGGAACATCCAGCGATTTTCTACGAACTTTCAAAGTTGCCGGTAATTTTTAATTACCCTCTCAGTAATTAATTCCTACCCATTTCGGTAATTATTTTCTACCATTTTAATCCAAGTCATTAGATCTCATCTTCTTTAAATCGTGGCCGTCCAAACTAGTATAAAACGAGGAGATCTGTTGACTGAGGTCAGACCCCCTCCTCGACTTTCTTCGTTCTCCAGCCTCTTCTCGTCGCCGGAGAGGACTCCACAACGGTACTTCGCCGTCCAACCACCCCACACCGGCGCACCACCACCAATCTCTTCATCTACTTCTCCTCTTCAATACCTCTATCATCAATCACCTCGAGAACCAAGGAGGAGGTAGGCGCGGCGGTTCTAGGAGAAAATCCGGCGAACTAGGCGACGTTTCAACAATTGAAGGTGATTTTATTGTTCCTCTTCTCTTCTTCTTCATTTCCTTGTACCTAAATCTCCGATTTGAGGCCTAATTCAAAACTCCATCTTTTTCTGTATTTCTGGGTTTTCGATGACGAGTCACCGGCGAACCAATTCTCAGGTTCTGACGAGTTCCTCGAGCTTCTGGTGACTTTGTTCGTCACCCCTAGCAGCTGGTAAGCTATCCATCTCCTAGAATCGACTTGGTTAAAAAAATGGGGTTTCTGGGTTTATGTGGTTTCGACAGTGTGTTGAATTTTTGAGTTTGTTTGATGTTTTTGTGGAGTTGTTGAGGTGCTGGAGCTGAAGAAGGAGGGGTAGCTGAAAAAAGAAGGACCAAGGAGATCACCGTGATACTCTGCTGGGTGCAGAGATAAATCTACACTCCAAAGCAGAGGAGGCAAAGAAGAGATCCTTGACTTTGGATTTAGTATTGATTGTGTTGTAGTTGTGGTGATTGAATTGTGTTTCTTGATTTTTATTGTATGTCAATAACTTGGTGAATGGAGGAAACGAGAAAGCTATGACCATTTTTTGGTAAGATTGTCGAAATCCGACAGAATATTCTAGTGATTTGTCGGAATCCGATGGAGCAGCAGAATTTTCGGCAAAAACCGAAGAGGTAGAAATCGATTCTCTTGATAACCCTAAAGTCCTAAAGTTCCCGTAAATTAATAAATTGGGTTAATTATGAAAAATTAGTCGTAATTATGAAGTTTCTATTTTGGAAAACTTTTCATTTTAAGAAACTTCATATTTATGGAAAGTGATTAAATTGGAAGCGATTTTAATGAAGAAAGATGAAATTCAAAGGTAAAGGATTTGGGTAAGTATGGGAGGCATGGAGTAAAAGATTGTGTGAGTACCGAGATCGTTGTGAATGAGTTGGGTAAATTTAATAATAGATTTATCGACTCACAATTAGTAAATTGGTTTAAGCCGTGGATTTGGTGTCCATAGTAATTCCACAAAATTACTATGCGATGACCTAACGTCAAATGAAATAGTAAGAAAAGTCGATATGTTAAGGTTGTGTACGGAAACTAAATTTCGAGTTGATAATCGGGAATAAACGTAATGGTTGAAAAAATGTTAATTAAGAAAGAAGGAATTTGGTCAATTCCTAGTCAAATTGGATTTTTTAATCCAACTAGGAAAATATCAAGTCAACGGTAGTAAAACTAATATATTGGATTAATTTTTACAGTTTATGGTTGAACGTGAGACGGATTCGACCATGTGGATATTTCGAGATTACGCTCGAGGGGCATTCCGAGCAGTGAGAAGGTCGCATTAAGTACTGTGAGTGGACTTTTGTTTTTAAATTAAATGCATGCAATGAGTTTTGATTGTTTTTCTCTAAATTAGATTTATTAATTATCTGATTATATTGGTTATGTCTCTTTTATTTTTTTAGTAACCGAAAACAAAGTTTTTGGTTGAGTTGTTTATATTTGTGTATACGAGAAGAGTATGTATAAAATGCTAGCTAGTCATACGTGACTTTCCGCCTTAATGATGTAGCCTAGATCCGCCACCATTACGGTGTGACGTGAGCGTAAGACGCGAGCGTAGTAGCCCTGTATGAGTATATTTATAATAATTTACGTTTATTAATATATATATATATATATACAGATAAATATATTCCTACAGGGGGTAAGGGGGCACATATATATACACACTGTCTTTCCACCATGATGTCGAGTCTGATTCGTCTCCATCAAGGTGTGACGTGAGCGTTAAACGCAAGCGTGGTAGCCCTAGGTAGATTTTCCTAAAAATTCATATAGGAAGTAAGGGGGTGTGTGTGAATACATACTACGTTATTGTTATCGTTATTTTTATACTTAACCTAAAAGGCAGATTATATATATTTTGTCTAGCGAGGCTAGAGTCAAGGTTTGTTGATTTTCACCTTGAAGCATGCATTCTATATTCCTTGTAAATAAATTGGAAAAACCTGAACTCTTGTTTAATTAATCACTTTATTATTTTTGTCCACTCACTCTAACATGTTTTCCCCTAAACCCTTTGGTTTTAAATGTCCAGTGTGGCAGGGTTGCTGAGAGGAGGTCATGCATACTGAAGACGAGGTATACTCAAATCATTCTGTTGTCGCTTAGTTTATTTAGGTATTGTTTCCACGTAGAATGCTCTTATTACTCTAGTATAGTTTAGTTGAATTCGATTAGCGAAGTGTAGATGAAATTTGGGGGAACATGATGCTCTAGGTGTTGGGGTTGGATTTTATTATTGTGAAAGTGTTTAGTTGGATTACAGGTAGGGTTGTCCATTTTAAAGGAGGTTTTAGGTAAAAAAATTCCTTGAGGTGGATCCCACAATGTTTATTTCAGGTTAAAGAAGTTAACCCGGAGTGGGTCCAGACAATATATGTAATTGTATATTGTAAGCATGTCTCTTATCCAAGTCCCAATCAAACATTAGACTTCAATTATATTAGTTTTGGGCTAACTTAATGGATGAGCTCATGTCCCAAAGCCTAACTGACCCACTTTTTTTTAAAACGAGAGGAGAGAGAGAGTTTCCGCTCTCTAGTTTTTTTTGTTTTTTTCAGTCATCGTCTTCTTCACTGTCGAACTAGTCTGTCTCGCAACATCCAACAAAGCGAGTTCTTCATTTTATTTTTTACCTAATCAACCCATCTTTCGCCACTTCGTCAGTTAATTAGTCTTTGATTCTTCATCTCCATCTTGTACGTATTCAATCTTATGTGTTGACTAAACTAAAATTGGGGATATGATGTCACGCCCCGTCCCATGTTTACCTTCCTAAACCCGGGTTAGGGCGTGCGGGACCCAACCTAAGAGAAATTCAGAATCTCCCTTGAGAAGGGATAACCCTTTTTCCCAAACCATTTTAGATATTCCAAACGATACGGAAATAGACCTCACAGCCCGAGGTTATCTCGATTTGCTCATTTGGATCTCAAACAATTAATTTAGAGGGCCTAGGGTTCTAATATTATTTGTGACTGCACCCGAATCCCGGTCAGGCTGTCTACGTACCCTGTACTCAGGGATCAAGCCACACATAAATCTTATATTAATTAACGTTCTAATCGGGCGAATCCCGCTTTTCTATTTATCGGTCGATAACCTTTTAATATGGATAGCACACGCCTATTGCATATCCGAAATTTAACTTCTCCGTTGAGGTATCCACTGACATAATATCTATTAGCATTAACCCGAACATTCCACCATTTTTATCTATAACATCCAAACACACCAAAACAGATAATAAAAGCAATCACATATCTATAGAGTCCACGATGGATATAATAGTCAATATATCCTAAATGGCACTCTTGTAAATATATAGGACTGTCAGGGGCAATACTGTCAATGCAGCCTTAATGGCAGCTTGGTAAATAAGCTAAGCTGCCAAGGGTATTTGTGGAATTTCACCATCAAGGGCAGCCCTGTAATTATCTAACACTACTGAGGGCAACAACGTCTTTTTAACATCAGTGGCAGTCTTATAAATATACAAATCTACCAAGGGCATTTTTAGGATTTCAGCCTTAATGGCATCCCTGTAATTTTATAAAACAGTCAAGGGTATTTATGAAATTTCCAACTCAGGGCAGCCTTGTAATTATACAAAACCATCAAGGGTATTTCTAGGATTTCAGCCTCAATGGCATCCCTGTAAATAACCCAAACTGCTAGGGGAAGTTCTGACATTTAACACCCACGGTAAATGGTAAAATACCAGATCTACCACGGTAAAAACCTAGAGATTTACCCCTATTTACCCTAACCGGCAACACCGCCGCCAACTCTGCTACCAGCGGCGGCCGGCCGTCCATCGGAGTCCGGCGAACCCAGAAATCTTCCAAAATTTCACAGAATGATCCTCATGTCATTCCTAACATCTTTCATGTTCAACTCGAAGGCTAATTCCGACTCTAAACCGATCAAACAACCATGAACAGTCAAACCCGAAATTGGGGCTAAAACCCTAAAATTTCTAATTCAAAATTCATCACACACCATAAGAATCGAGCTACAAGCTCCTAGAGGTTTGTTATACTCCTCCTGAGGATCAAAACCATACCTGAATTGTTCGAGATAACGGCCTGAGGAGGGAGAACTCCGGCAAGACCCGACACTGTGCATTCCGCTCTTCTTGCCGTGATAGCTCTTCACCGGCGGCGAGTCGAGTTGCATCTCCTGCCTAGAATGAAAGGCGAGGCTGTGGTGCGTCGAACAAGACCGGTGCGGCGGTCTGTGGAGGTCCGACGGCCGAGCGCTGGCGCGCACCAATTATGGCTGAGGAGGAGAGAGAAAATCAAGGGGATAGAGAGAGAGGGGTGAAAATTCTGATTTTCACCCGGTAAAACCCCTATTTATAGTCATTTACCGTGAACAGTAACTTTAGTTCTTAGCTCATAACTTCTTCATACGAACTCCGATTAAAACACACGATATGTCTACGGGTTCGTATTAACGTCCTTTACAACTTTCCCGAAGGAAGTTTCCCCAAATTCTTGACTTATTGTAAAGTCATCTTTTTTTTCGGTAAAATAAATAACTTTTATTACTTCTGTAAACTAAATAAATCCATATTAAACATCCCGTAGCTCCGAAAAATATTCCGGACATACCGGTGGACTCGTATTAACATAATCTACCATCTCGGGACATTAATTCTATATTTCCCCAGAATCGAGAATATCTTGATATTAAACTCGAATAGTAGTTCGGAGAAAACTAACAGCGTGATTACAACCCTTTGTAACCCGCCTGATCCCGGTAAAAAGGTAAATTTCAGGACGGGGTGTTACATATGAGGCAAAAGTCCGGGTTCATAATTGATAATTGAATGAGATCTTATTAGCTTTCTATGTTTTTGTTAAACTATTGTTCTTCTGTTTTTACTACTTTTGCGATTTTGTTGAATAGGTTGTTGATCTCGAAGTTTCAAGAGAAGCTTAAACTGTTTTTTTGAAGTTGTTTATATTTTTATTTTGCTAAATTACATGAATTACTATTTTGTAAAACTGTAATTTCTTAATTTGTATGTGACACTAATATGTCGAATGAACAACCTAAAAAGGAAGAAAAACTTGATCAGTTCATACTTTTCAGTCATGAACATTATCAAAAACGAACTTACAAATAAGATGGGAGGAGAATTTCTAGGTGATTGTATGGTCTTACGTATTGAGAAGGAGCATGCTGATTCTATTAGTAATAATTTTGTGATAAACAAATTTAAAGTTTCAGGTACTCAAAGGGTTAGATTTAATTAGTTAATATATGTTTTATATCTATATATTTTATATTTATCTAGCAAATTTAAAGTTTCAGGTACTCGAAGGGTTAGATTTAATTAGTTAATATATGTTTTATATCTATATATTTTATATTTATCTAGCTTATTTTATGTTACATTTAGAGATTTTTTTATGAATCTTGTTTTGCATAAACTTACATTTAAAGGGTAAGACTTACTACGTCCCACATGTTTAAGTGTATCTTTTTTTTAATCTATAATATTACTCTCACACTGTCGAGATTTTTTTATAGTGAAAAATCAAGTCCTACCCGATTTCAATTCTTAAATCCGCCACCGATGGTCCCATGTTTTGTTCTTTGTAATCAATCACTTGGATACTAAGATATATATACAAGAGTAGACCTTCGAGTAGAATTTGATTGATTTCCTATTGTTTGCTTTGTTAGACGAGAGTGAATCTCTAATCAGGCATAATCATAACTCTGTTTTTCAGCTTCTCTCGTTAATTTAGTTAAGGTACGATTATAAATTCCTTGTCATGTTTTTGACATTTAAAGGAGTTGTGAGTGTCATGTTCCACGTTTTATTAGCTAGAAGATAATAGGGCTGGCTCCGGTCCACTTCGGTTCGGTTTATATCCTAAACCGCGAACCAAACCAATGTTATACTTCGGTTCGGTTCGGTTCGATTTTTTACTATTCAAGAGGCCAAACCGCAAACCAAACCACACCTACGGTTCGGTGCGGATCGGTTTTTTTCGGTTTTTTTTCAAATTGTTAATTTTTCTTCTTATTATCATTATAGTGAAAATGGTTATAGTTCACAAAGTTGCACATTTATTTACAACCTAATAAACAAATTATACAACATTAGTATGCATATTGTGATTCCGATAACTAAAAGTCAAAAATTAAAATTCGACCGTCAGATATGATCAATATGATGAAAGATGTCTGTGGAAAAAATTCAACTAGATCCGACAAAGTTAAGGGCTCGATCGAAACGGTCAACCCTGATCCATCGTCACTTATCACACAGAAACACTCATATCTACCTCTATATTACATATTTTCGTCAAACCTTCTACACGAAAAACACTCACGTAGATGATACGCAACCGCCCATATAAAAATTTTGAAACATTTACCTTCCAACGATAGGGCTCCCCTAGGGAATAATAAAGGTAAATAGGGTTGACCGCTACAATCGGCACCGAGACGTTACCTGAATTACGTGATTTATTAACCAGAGCTGTATTTCATCATTCCGAACACATCTTATTTCATGAGTTTTTTGATAATTTTGCTTCTATGTAGAGTTGGTTCATAAAGTTGTGCATTTGCTTAAAACTTAATAAACAAGTTATACAACATTAGTATGCATATTGTGAGTCCGATGACTAAAAGTCAAAAATTAAAATTTGACCGTCAGATATGATCATTATGACGAAAGATGTCTGTGGAAAAAAATTTAACTGGATCCGACAAAGTTAAGGGCTCGATCGAAACGGTCAACCCTGATCCATCGTCACTTATCACACGGAAACACTCATATCTACCTCTATATTACGTATTTTTGTCAAACCTTCTACACGAAAAACACTCACGTAGATGAGACGCAACCGCCCATATAAAATTTTTGGGACATTTACCTTCCAACGATAGGGCTTCCCCTAGGGAATAATAAAGGTAAATAGGGTTGACCGCTACAATCGGCACCGAGACGTTACCCGAATTACGTGATTTTTTAACCAGAGCTGTATTTCATCATTCCGAACACATCTTATTTCACGAGTTTTTGATAATTTTGCTTCTATGTAGAGTTGATTCATAAAGTTGTGCATTTGCTTAAAACCTAATAAACAAGTTATACAACATTAGTATGCATATTGTGAGTCCGACGACCAAAAGTCAAAAATTAAAATTTGACCGTCAGATATGATCATTATGACGAAAGATGTCTGTGAAAAAAAATTCAACTGGATCTGACAAAGTTAAGGGCTCGATCGAAACGGTCAACTCTGATCCATCGTCACTTATCACACGGAAACACTCATATCTACCTCTATATTACGTATTTTTGTCAAACCTTCTACACGAAAAACACTCACGTAGATGAGACGCAACCGCTCATATAAAAATTTTGGGACATTTACCTTCCAACGATAGGGCTCCCCCTAGGGAATAATAAAGGTAAATAGGGTTGACCGCTACAATCGGCACCGAGACGTTACCCGAATTACGTGATTTTTTAACCAGAGCTGTATTTCATCATTCCGAACACATCTTATTTCACAAGTTTTTGATAATTTTGCTTCTATGTAGAGTTGGTTCATAATGTCACGCCCCAACCCAGGATTAGCTCTCTAACCCTGGGTTAAGACGTGCGGGACCCAACACAAGAGAGATTTACTCGAAATCCCCCTTGAGCCAGGATAACCCTTTTCTTCATAACCCAATTCAAACCGTCCAAACGGTGCCGGAATAAACCTCAAACCGGAGATTATCATGTTTCCCACATTTGAATCTCAAATGTGCCATTTAAAGAACCTAAGGGTTCTAATAATATTTGTGACTGCACCTGAATCCCGGTCAGGCTGCCTATGTACCCTGTCTTCAGGGATCAAGCCACACGTAGCTCTTGTATTAACTAACACCCTAACCGGGCGAATCCCGCTATTCTATTTATCAGTTGCTTTCTATATGAGGATAGCATACACCTAACGCATATCCTGAGTTAATCTCGCAAATGAGGTATCCACCGACCAACTAACCCTCGGGTTTAAACCGATCATTCTACCATTCATAACAATTACATCCATACACGGCAAGACGAATAAAAAAGGCAATTACACGATTATAAATAACCATCACACAAACTATGAATGTAAAACATAGTGGCATCCAAGTAAATAAACCAAACCACGGCATTTAAGATATTTTCTCCTACTTGGCACCCCTGAAAATAACTATAATTACCAGGGGTATTTATGGAATTACCACCTCAATGGCATTCCTGTAATTAGCCCAAAACTGTCAGGGGCAACATGGACATTTTAGCCTTAATGGCAGTTTCGTAATTAATCTGAACTACCAGGGCCTTTTAGGAATTTCAGCCTTAGTGGCAACCCCGTAAATATACAATTCTGTCAGGGGTATTTCTGTCATTATGGTCTCAGTGGCTGTTTTGTAAATAAACAAAACTACCAGGGGTATTTCCGGGATTCCAACCTGGGTGGCACCCCTGTAATTATCCTAACCTGCCAAGGCAGTTCTGTCATTTTGCCAACACAGTAAATCGGTAAAAATCCAGATCTACCGCGGTAATAAAAATCTAGGGATTTACCCCTTCTCTGATCACTTCTCCGGCCAAAATCTCTACCTATAAGGCCGGATTTCGCCATACTTTCCTCATTTTCTACGATCCCAAGTTCTTGATGTAACAATATCAAACAACACCAATTAACATTCCAACACAAACACAGAGACAACACAGTAGCATTTAGATTTCTGATTTACCTTCGATCAGGTCCAACCAAGAATCCATTAGCTTTTCCAACACTGCAATCTTATTCTTGAGCTCCACCCAAGTTGCCCCTCTCCACTGCTCAAATCTCAACATCTAGAGCCACCAAACATCCCCAACCCAGTCTCGGTCACCACCTCCAACAAATCGACACCCCAAGCCTCTGCCTTTGTCCCAAGGTATCGACAGCCACTCTAGAAGCTTGAAGAAGACGTCGGTGATGTCAAGAACTCGAAGAACAGTCATTGTCAGTGGTGGAGCCGAAACCCAGAAAACAAAATAGTAAAAGAGGATTTTGATTTAAGCTCGAATCACAGGATTAAATACATGAAATTGAAGAAAAAGAGAAGAGGGAAAGAACCCGACCTGCTGGAGGTCAAGACGCCACCTGGTTTAGCCAGAATCCGGTGGAGACCGCCGCTCAGTCTCGGTGTCGATTTCCCTCCACGGTGGGCGACAGGGTAATCTGAGGACTGAGCTAGGAAGTAGAGGAAGAGAGGTAGAGTTTGGTGGTGGTGCGCCGTCGAGTGGCGGCTAGACGGCGGAGGGTGAAGGTGAGCTCGGGAGAACAGAGAAGGAGACAGAGTTGACCGATTTCGGGTCTCCCCTCCGTCAAAGGCTTTAGGCCTTTTTATACTGAAATGGATGGTCCAGATTAAATCTTGAAAATATCCAACAGTCCAGATTTAATGATAGAAAGTTACCGTGAATAGTAAATAGATATTTTTCCTATTTACTTTTACCGCACGGTAACAACACTTTATCCCTCATAGCTTCCGCATACGAACTCCGATTAATTTATAGGACATACCCACGAGTTCGTATTAACGTCCTCCACATCTTTCCCGAAGAAAACTCCCTCAAATTCTCGACTTAACGCAAAGTCCTCTTTTTCTACGGTAAAGTAACTTATCATTTGTTACTTCCGTAAATTCGATAAATTCGTAACTAACAACTCATAGCTCCGGAAAATCTTCCAGACATACCGGGGATCTCGTAATAACATAATCTATCCCTCGGGACATTAATTCTATTTTTCCCCAAAACTGAGAATATCTCGATAATAATTCGGGGAAAATTAACAGTGCGGTTACCATTCTCTGTAACTCGTCTAATCCCGGTAAAAATGTTAATTTCGGGACGGGGTGTTACACATAAAGTTGTGCATTTGCTTAAAACATAATAAACAAGTTATATAACATTAGTATGCATATTGTGATTCCGATGACTAAAAGTCAAAAATTAAAATTCGACCGTCTGATATGATCATTATGATGAAAGATGTCTGTGGAAAAAAATTCAACTGGATCCGACAAAGTTAAGGGCTCGATCGAAACGGTCAACCCTGATCCATCGTCACTTATCACACGGAAACACTCATATCTACCTCTATATTACGTATTTTTGTCAAACCTTCTACACGAAAAACACTCACGTAGATGAGACGCAACCGCCCATATAAAAATTTTAGGACATTTACCTTCCAACGATAGGGCTCCCCCTAGGGAATAATAAAGGTAAATAGGGTTGACCGCTACTATCGGCACCGAGACATTGCCCGAATTACATGATTTTTAAACCATAGCTGTATTTCACCATTCCTAACACATCTTATATTACAAGATTTTTGATAATTTTTCTTCCATAATTAAAGTATTTTTCCTTCCTACTACATAATTAAAGTCATTTTAATTCATGAGTTTATTTATTTATTTATTTTTTCTGGTTTTTCGGTCTGGTCCGGTTTCTAAGGACCCCAAACCACAAACCGGACCATACATACTCGGTTCGGTCTGGTTTTTGTTTTTCGGTTCGGTTTTTTCGGTTTCAATTCGGTTTCGGTTCGGATTTTTTTCGGTTTTCGGTTTCGTATGGCCACCCCTAGAAGATAAGGAATGATCCATTATCATATGTCAATCAACATTCACATAATCATGTAATTGGATCCAATTATATGGTGTCCTCTTAGATCCCACTTTGATGATGAACTTGCATGAAACAAATAGGGCTTCCTCTCCTTCACTGGTCACTCAAGAATGAAAAGAGAGCATACATTCAAGCTGTAGGGTAGGACTAAGACTAGTCCCTTCATCCTAGCTTTTTGCCCGGCCATGACTCTTTCCATTAATTTGACATAGCTTATATACCCTAGATTAGCTTAATTGATGTCTCTTCTCACAGAAGTGTTCGATTCCAGCTGGGTGATGCCATGGGTGACATGCACTAGCCAAACTTGGTGCCTGGTCCTAGTCCCCTACAGTCCTCACCAGTGTCTATTATATTTATGTGCTCTTTACTGCTTATATGAGAATATCTTAGGGATATGACCTCAAATTAGATCACCTTCCTCTTCTGCCTGCTTTCAAACTTGATATGAGTTTGTTAATTGAGATGTTGAAAAGGTGCTCATGATTGTCGTCAACTCGATTTTGTATAATCAGGCATCTGCATCAGTACATTCAGGTCGTGGATGAGTATATGAGTTTTCAATAATTTTTTGCAAGGAAGAAAAGGGAATGTTAAATCAATGATGAGACAATAGAAGCGATTGAGATTCATGGAGTCTAAAATTTTTGTATGGTTAAAAGTTTGGAGAAAAGATGCGCTTGTTAAAACGTTTAAGAAAAAACAAAACAAAAAAATGGTGTGAGAAGTTAAGACAAAATATTGGACAATTGTCTCAGATAAAATAAATAAAGAAAATTTCAGCAAAACAAAATAAGTTAAATTGTGAAGTTTTTCGTCTCATTCTCAGAATGAAGATTTCTTAATCCGCTACTAATGTTGAGACCGATAACACTGATATTTCCTAGCAAATCTGTATGGAGGTAAATGATACATCTGCTGGAGCTCTTGAGTAGGTATAACAGTTTATCCATGGGTTTCTATCAACAACAACAAAATTAAATGACCAGGTAGCTTTGAAATTCAGAGTCCTGATGGCTGTGACGTGATGTAAGCTTGTTTTAATCATATCTCTAAAGATCATTTGATTGCTAAGACATCTAAACAGGGAATGTTATTAGCTAAAGACCATATAGCCAAATAACATGGATATATTATTAGCTAAAGACCATATATCCAAAATAATATGGATATATTATTAGCTAAATAATCTCTATAATCTCTCTCTTAAATGAGGGACGTGCCATGTTAGCAGAAAATGAATGGATATTATATATATATATATATATATATATAATCTTTCTCTTATGTTTGGTATTATTAGGTATTAATTTAAATGAGCTTACATCACACCTTGTTTTCATTTTGGATTCCTTAGATGATGTTATTGTAGGTACTCAAATTTGTTATCCTTATCCAGCAAAAAAATGTCATCCTTAGATAGTATAAAATAAACAAACTATCATGTAAGCCCATGTAACACCAAACATGCGCTAATATTAATACAATTTAAAGCACATCATATGAGTCGTCTTACAAAATATGAAGGTCTAATAGTCTTGAGTACCAAACATACACCTTATGTCTTAGACAACATATAATGGAAATCGATTACCATGTAAGTCTATGCAACACCAAATATGAGCTAATATTAATACAATTTAAAGCACCTCATATGAGTGCAGACAGTCTTACAAAATATGAAGGTCTAATATAGTCTTGAGTACCAAACATGCATCTTATGTCTTAGACAAGTCTTTGACAACATATAATGGAAATCGATTACCATGTAAGCCCATGCAACACCAAACATGAGCTAATATTAATACAATTTAAAGCACCTCATTTGAGTCCAGACAGTCTTATAAAATATGAAGGTCTAAATATAGTTTTGAGTACCAAACATGCACCTTATGTCTTAGATAAGTCTTTGACAACATATAATGGAAATCGATTGGTTATAACGTAGTGGAAGCTTTATTATAAGAGAGTAAGAGACTAGTGGAAAATATTGAATGGGGTTTATGCTAGGCGTGTGTACCCATTTTTCAGATGTAGACTATGTTGGAGAGGGGAGATCCCACATCAGAAATGTGACAAATAAAATATAATATATATGTGGGTGAATCATTTCTAATTGTACCGAAACCTTTTGTGATTAAAACTCAACACCTTAAAGGTGGTTAAGTTGAGACAGTATCAGTACAAGGATGATCCACATGACACACTTGTCGCTCGCACTTTAACATGGTATCAGAGAGAGTCCCTCTCTAATTGCTTCTTCCATAAGCCCGGGTGCGTTCTTTCAGAGGTTATGACTCTGGTTTGGTTGAAGTTGTTTAAGAGTTTGGTTTGGAGTTCTTTTAGAGTTTGGAGTTTGGGGTTCGGAGTTTGAAGTTCTTTTGGTTAACTATGAGGCCCGGGTTTAGTTTCTTAATCAGTTTCACGTGCAGACCTAAAAGTAGGTTGCACGTGAGAGTGAGTGTTACAGAGGAGAGATCTCACATCAGAAAAATGACAAATAAAATATAACATATATGTGGCTGAATCATTCCTAATTGTATCGGGATCTTTTGTGATTAAAATTCAACACATTAAAGTCACCTTAAAAATGGTTAAGTTGGGACAATATCGGTTCAAGGATTATATACAGACCACGCTTGTTGCTCGTACTTTGACAGACTACTGTAGTTTTTGCAGGCCTAAGCTCTAAGGTTTGCAAGTGTAATCCTTGTCTACATATTAAACAATGTGCTATCTCATTGCAATGAGCCTTGAGATATGAACAATTTGTAGTATGATAAGGGATGAACACAGTCTCCCACATGTAGCATGTGGGTGTTAAGACTAATTCAGTTAAACAAATCAAGCTTGCAGAGCTTAATCCAAGAAATTACTTTGTTCAAAGCTAAGAATTAGTTTAGGAGAATCGATACTTAATCGCGCGAAAGTCTAGGAGAATCGCGTGGGTCATCGGTCGAGTTGAGCTAGGGTTAGGGACTCTCAATGGCCTAACAAGATCCTATCTTTGTGTAATCTGATAATATGCTTTAGCCTTCTGTCTTGTTCTTCTTTGGTATTTTGTGTTTCCTGGTTTGGCTTCAGCAAAAATTCGATCAAACAAGTAGTAAAACAAGTAGTTTTTACTTTTTAGACAATTTTAGTTTCCCAAAAATCAAAATTTACATTCATCCAATGTGTGAAATTGGAATGTGAGCAATTTACATTCACCAATGTCAAGAACTGGGAGAGTGAGCTAATATAGCAAACTGAGATTTAGAACAATGAGAGGAGAGACCCCCAAAACTGGGATATTTGCCCATGTTCTCTTGGACACAAAATCTTGAAGGAGTCAATCAAAGGCTCAATCTTGCATAGCATAGGAACATAATGTTAAGCTCCAAAGCAACCATTTTTACAGTTCTGAGGAGATTCATTGCTTCTTCTCAAGTTGGACCACATATATTCTTCCAATCTCGCAAAACCCAGCAATGAAACACAAACACATTGGAGATTGGATCACAAAGTTTACACCTTTTCTTTTATATTCTTGCTCTCTATTGAAACCACACCCTATAACACCCTATGACTATGGATGTCTCAAAGAAAGCACAAAACCTAACTTGCAGGGAACAGTCTTGACCTATACAAAAAAGGGCAAAATCTCCCCCCAAACATTCCTACATTTTGTGCAAATTCACATGTCACATATTTTGGTAAAGATAGGAGAGACTGGCATATAAAAACCAGAAACTAAGACTTGAAAGAATCACAGAAAGGGGAAGCATTGAAGCAAGAAACTGCCATATGCATTATTCTCTTCCCAAGTTTTTTCACCTTGCCCCAATTTTATCTTTTAACCCAGGAGTGGGCACTAGTGCTTAGATCAAACCCAACTGTTGTAAGAGAATTTGTGGAGAGAGAAAGTGGGTGTGGGTGGGTGACCAATATATAGAAAGCCCGAAGTCCCCGAGCAAGGGAAAGAGAGGCTGAGTCGGCCTTGGATTTTGGGGTGAAAAAGCATCGACTCACAGAACCAAAACACCTTCCTCCCTTCTCCTCTCCTCTCCTCTCCTCTCCTCTTCACACTCACTTTATTCTCTTAAAAATTCGAAACTTTGCTCTGAAATAACGAGGTTTTTGTTTTCCTTAGACTAACACACACACACTTACACAAACACTCTCCTCTCTCTCTCTCTCTCTCTCTCTCTCTAATTGATCCTAGCTACATTGTCTTGTTCTCAGAATCTCAGAACCTCTTCTCTTCTCTGTTCTAAACTTCTCTGTTTTTTTTCTTCTTCTTTGTTTCTCCACCAATCTCAGAAGAAGTACAACCCAACTGGGCGGTTTTGGAATTTAGCTAAGAGACTTAAATGCCCAGAAACTGACTGGGGGTTTTCTCTTAAAACAGGGGAGGCACAAACCCATTTTCTTTTTTGTTGTCTTCTTATAACCAAATCACTGGCCTTTTCTCCGATACTTTTGAGTTCAAAAAATCCAGAGCTTTGAACCCTTTTGGGTCCTCAGCTTCAATTTGTGTCCTTGTTCTCCCACCTCATTGATTTCCAAAGAGAAACCCAGAGAGTGGTGAGTGGGGCCATTCATTGCTGCAAATCCAGAATAGCCTTATGAAGCATTGAAACAATGATAGATGGGAATTCAAAGAAAAGCAAGGTTTGAATAAAATGTCTGCATTTCTATGATTTTTGTTGTTCTGGGGAAGAAATCAAAAGGCTGAGTATTCTTGTGTGTGTTGTTTGTTGTTGTTATGGGTATGAAGCTTTCATGGTCCAAGACTCTGGTCAAAAAGTGGCTCAACATCAAGAGCAAGGCTGAGGATTTTCACGCAGACGATGTCGTTTATGAAGGTCATTGCTCTATCTGTTGTGTCCCTCTCACATGCATGATTTGGATGTGATTTTGGATTTGGGGGAATCTTGAGTTTTTGTAGCAAGAGAAAAATGGGTTTTTGCACTGCTTCTTGGGTACAATAATGTTTTTGGGTCTTCTGCTGCTGCTTCTGTTTGCAGTTTAAGATCTGTCATTTGTTTTCTTCCTCCCCTCTTGTGAATTTCACTTCTTTCTTTCCTCTAGTCTATTATTAATTTGTTTTTTGGTAACTTGAAATGGTTTTGTTTGTTTGAGGTGTTGAATGCTGTGTGGGATTGATGCAACTCTTCAACAGTGGAAAGAGCACAGCTTTAACACACTTTATGCTTCTTCTTTTTCAGGTGGTGATGAAGAGTGGAGGAACACTTATTCAGAGAGGGAAGCATGCACGATCAAGAAAAGCAAAACAGGTTCAGTATCATCATCTGCATATTTCTTTTGGACCACACCACTTAACCTCCAGCAGTGTAGCAGCATCAAGCAATCATATAAAGAATCCAATTGCTCTTTTCTTTAGAGTTCTAATTTCTGCTCAATTTTAAATTCTTCACAGAAAGGTTAAGCAAGAGGCACTCTGATAAAGTCCGGCGAGGTAAGATTGATATGGACGCATCACAGGTTACAGATGTACACAATTATAGGTATGTCCTATGCAACTATGCACTGTCTTTCTTTTAGGCACAAACTTTTTGCATTTGGTGTTTTATATGCAAATGTTGGTCGTTATTTGTGTCTCCCTTTTTTCATATTGGCACAGGATTTTTGTAGCTACATGGAATGTGGCTGGAAAATCTCCTCCGAGTTGTTTGAATCTAGAAGATTGGCTTCATACCTCTCCTCCTGCGGACATTTATGTTCTAGGGTATGTGTGTTATATAGATCAAGATGTGTGCTTAATAATTTTTCTTTTATGCAAAATTTTTATGGTAATAGAATCCTCAGTCATTTTTGTTTAATTGGTTTCCAGGTTTCAAGAAATAGTTCCTTTGAACGCTGGCAATGTTTTGGGGACAGAAGACAATGCTCCAGCTAAAAAATGGCTAGCTCTTATAAGGAAGACTCTAAATAGCCTTCCTGGTGCAAGTTGTGGTTTTCATACACCTTCCCCAGTTCCTGATCCAATTGTGGAGTTAGATTCAGACTTTGAGGGATCAACAAGGCAGAAAACCTCATCCTTCTTCCACCGTCGGTCCCTTCAATCCTTGAGCCGCAGCATGAGAATGGAGAATGACATGTCAATGCGGCAACCCCAGCTTGATCGACGGTACAGTGTTTGTGACCGAGTTATGTTTGGGAATAGACCAAGTGACTATGACCCGAACGTTAGATGGGGTTCCTCTGATGATGAAATTGGACCTGGTGATTCACCTGGTGTCACACAGTATTCACCAATGTCCACTAGTGGATCATATTCGATGGAGGATAGAGAAAGACAGCAAGGAAACTCAATGTACTACTTGGTTTCCAGCAAGCAAATGGTTGGAATTTTTTTGACAGTGTGGGTTAAAAGTGATCTCAGAGATGATGTTCGCAATATGAAGGTGTCATGTGTTGGTAGAGGATTGATGGGCTATCTTGGAAATAAGGTATAAACATCACTTATACGTGTCAAGTTTCATGTTTAAAATAGTAGGAAACTTATTTGTTTGAGTATTTCAGGGTTCAATTTCAATTAGCATGTCTTTGCACCAAACAAGCCTCTGCTTCATCTGTAGTCACCTGACCTCTGGGCAGAAGGACGGAGATGAACTTCGAAGAAACTCTGACGTCTTGGAGATCCTTAAAAGGACAAGGTTTCCCAGGGTCAATGGAATGGGAGATGAAAGCTCTCCTCAGACTATACTAGAGCATGAGTAAGCCTCCCATTTAATCAATATCTGATTTTGATTTCTATGCTTTATTTAAGTTATTATTTTTTTGGAAGTTTCTGTTCCTTTCATTGTTCATGTTAATTTTTTGTTTTGTTTTAAAGAACATAATATGGCAGTGCAAAAGAAACTGATATTTAACTTTTATGTCGCAGTCGAATCATTTGGCTTGGGGATTTGAATTATCGCATTGCCCTTTCTTACTGCTCTGCAAAAGCTCTTGTTGAGATGCGCAACTGGAGGGCATTGCTAGAGAATGACCAGGTATGGTACCTATTTCTCTACAAGCAATGTGCTTTTCTTTGTAATGTGTTCATCTTGTGTTCCCTCATGGAACCAAAGAAGAAAAGAAAAGAAAAGAAAAGAAAAGAAAGGAAAGGAAAAGAGATGGTGTTCTTCTTTTGACTAACTTTCAGAAATGCTTGTATCTAAAACTCTGATGGTCTATTGCAGCTAAGCATAGAGCAAAGACGAGGACGTGTCTTTGAGGGATGGAGCGAAGGGAAGATATATTTCCCTCCGACATACAAGTATTTGAACAATTCAGATAGGTATGCCGGTGATGATAGGCACAACAAGGAGAAGCGCAGAACTCCAGCATGGTAAATTGCAAACCTTGGCAAAAATTTAAAAAGAAAACTCAACTCTGGCAACTATAAGACTAGAAAATCTAACGAACATAGTTTATTGAAACATAATTCTGAAAGAATTTAGTTGTTGATTATGAATTCTAAACCCGCTGTTTGTATATCTAGGTGTGATCGTATACTATGGCACGGAAGAGGCCTCCATCAGTTGTCCTATGTTCGTGGAGAGTCAAGGTTCTCAGATCACAGGCCAGTTTATAGTGTATTTCTGGCAGAGGTAGAGTCCATTAACCGTAACCGAATCAAGAAAAGCATGAGCTGTTCCAGTTCCAGGATTGAGGTGGAGGAGCTGTTGCCACACTCACATGGATACTCCCATCCACATTTATATTGAAAGGTGGCCTTGTATTTCTGATTATTCATCGTCACTGAAGCAGAGTTTATTCCACGATCTCATAAGGTATTATCCTTAAAATGTGGGAATGAGGCATTTTCTGAGTTTGCTTTGCGATTAAATCAATTTATCTTTGGCTTGTGAACAGGAATGTTTTCGAATCCAAGCTGCGAGTGACATTCAATTCTTTTTCCGGAGTTCCAACCCCTTTGTTCTCCTTGATCAGTCAGGTAAACTATTGCAATGCTCCTCTTTTTTCACCCTTTTCAAAAGCTTTCCATTAATTTACCAATAACGTTACTGTCATTGCAAAGATAGATTCTCTAGACGTCGGAACACTTTCACTCATAGGTTAAGTTAAACTTCTTCCTTATCCTTTAGTCCATTAAGGCTCAGTTGACTCCTACCCGGCAATGTAAAGATAGAATATTACTTTACCTAGCTTTCGAAAGCATGCCCATAAAACATGTCTTCTTTCCTGTTAAAGTTTATCGTTGAGAAGATTTCCCTTGTCCTGTTCTTGCTCTTATTTGAGTTCTTGGTCCCCAATTGCAGAGATGGTCACGGCTCAGTTGCAAAGGAAATTCTATCATCATGTTGATAAAGACGTTTTATTGCCCAGTCCAAAACTAGGTTGGCCCTTTACTTTCTTTCCCTTTCTCAGTTTGTTTGGCTGCAATCCACTTCTTCTTCCTACATTCTTTTGTCTAATTCTCTCCATACCTTTGCTCATCACAGCAGGTACAGATTTGTGATTTTGTGGATGATCACTAACCTAACCCTACATGTTTGCAGGTCACAATCGGCAAACTTGGAATTTTCTGGCACAATGTTTGAGGTTTATGGTTGATCTTGGTAATGAGGTAAGACTGAGAAAAGTGAATGGTGCCTTTGACTTCAATTAGTCTAATTCATGACATAAATTGGCACCAGTCAGAAAGAAGTCATATATCTTTACTTAACTATGGGATTTCTTTTGTAGGATGAGCATGATCACCCATTTGGAGCCAAGATGGTTTAACATCTTTAGTGTACTCACTCTTGTTACAAAAAAAAAAAGCAATATCAGGGAAGCAGTCAAAGGCAAAAGTATATGAGGAAATAAACTATAAAGTTTAGGTATTTTATGTTTTCCTTTCAGTTTTGCATTGGTGTAGAGCATATAAAGTGAAAGAAATGCAGGATGTGATGGTTCCTGTAGTTACTTGTGTGTAATAATGGGAAGTTGAACATCTCTGATTGATATAAAGCTCTTTTTTCTGTTGGTGCTTGTAATTTTGTGACAAATAAACTAATTTAACCTAGCTAGACGAGGACTTGGTTATCTTTGATTCTAGTGGTTTTATATTCAGTGTGCTGTCATCACCTGATGCGGTGGTCAAAAATCAATGCTTAATTGTCAACTCTCATGTCCTTCCCAAGTCAGTTTCACTCCATTTTTCTTTTAACTTGACTCAAAGTAAAAAAAAATACTAAATTCACCACCTGCTCCAAATTTCAATGAAGAAACAAAATAAAAGTAGAGCAATTTCTTGCACTGGAAAAGTGAGATAATTGCAGATACGTAACCCAAGAAATTAACAGTAGTATCAAGTACTTTTACTGCAACTTGTTTCACATCAAAGCTTGTTACAGTGATTGGGTGTTCAGTGTTGTGTTGTGGTTTTACCCCAAAGGTGAAACTTGATCAAAAATCAGCGCGCCAGAGAAAGAAACGGTCTTTGTTCTCAAGGACTAAGACCTGTCTCACCCTCCCCCCGATTCGCGCGCGTGTATCACATTCCCCCGATTATTTCAAACCGAATCCAACACGTCGAAGATTCCTGCCAGAATTGGCGCGACATCGGCGAGTGTGCTTTAAACGCGCTCATGTTATGTGTTGAAAAATGCTGATTGCCAAGTGGCAAGTTGTAGGACCCACGGGACTTTTTTGGTAATAGAAACTAAATTTATGAAATTTTAATCGTTTAAAGTCAAAAATAATAATGACCATTCACTATAAATATTAAAAATTAATATCCATTAGGTCTAAATTTTTTTTCTACTACTCATTCTAACATTTTATATCAAAATTATTGTTTTACCCTCACTCTATTCCATTTTTTTTCTTCTCTGTTCTGAGAAAACTCTTCTCGTTCTCTCTCTTAATCATGTCTCTCTCAAGTCATCGCTGACGACCTCTCTCTCACCACCACCATCTCCGGCCACCACATCCTCGCCTCGGCACCGTCCTCCTCCTCTCTCACCCTCCTTCGGTACCAACTCTCTCTCTCTCTCTCTCCGATTAGAAAACCAACCAGATCTGATACATCATTGAAGCATCGATAACCTTGATGACCCGGCCTCGCTACGTCCTCCCTCTGCGTATCTCTAGCTTGAATTTGATTTGAGGATTCGAGCCAGAACAACGCCTTTTCAAATTCATGATTGAGGTATTGTCTCATATCGAGGACAAGGACATCGTGCTCGTCCTTGAGTTCCTCACCAGTGACTTGGAGACTGTGATTAGATCAGACAAACATGACGGCGGAGGAGGGATTCGGTGCGGTGAGGTCAAGAGGTGGATGTTGTAGATGCTGTTCATATCTCAGATTGTGAGTTCGTTCAGATTGATGAAGTTCTTGATCTCAGAGATGGAGCAATCTACAAGCTCGGCCTAGGGGCATCGCCATTTTGGAAGCCTTCATTCCTGACTCCAACTTCATCTTCTCTATCTTTCTCTATATCTGTAGAGATCGACAGCTGAGGGCAGTAACCTCGATAAATTTTTTTGGTTAAAATTGATGTTTTTTGTTGGTTAATTTTGTTGGTTAAAACATGTTTACTGGATTTAGTAAATTAATATTAAGTTATCAAACTTCTCAGCCATTCCACATCTATAGTTTTCTTCTCAGCCATTCTAGAAGTAAGTTTACTAAGAATAGTAAACTTGATTTTGGTTTTTTGAGTCTGATTTTTTAGAACATAAGTAAGTTTACTAGGAGTAGTAAACTTGGTTTTAGTGTTTTGAGTCTGATTTTTGGGAACAGAAGTAAGTTTACTAGGAGTAGTAAACCTGGTTTTGATGTTTTAAGTCTGGTCTTTGAGAACATAAGTAAGTTTACTAGTAGTAAACTTGGTTTTTTGAGTTTGGTTTTTGAGAACAGAAGTAAGTTTACTAGAGGTAGTAAACTTGGAATCGAATGTTTATTATGTTAAGTAATTTCGGCCACAGGATTCCGGTCACCGGAGTCCAACAGTCGTCGATCAGATTCCGGCGATCGGAGTCCGGAGTCCGACGACCGGTGATTGGTGAGAGGGTCCGGTCAACTTTTATCTTTCTTTTATTTTCTCTCTCTAAAGCATGTTTAAGGGTGAGAGTATAATAGTATTAAAATAATATAGATGTTTAAGAGTGTCTTAAGACTTTAGACCTAATTTGCACAAATTCTTTTTTGAAAGTTTAAATAGTCAATGTTTTTTTAAAAAAGTTAGAATAAGAACTAAGGTGCCAAAATTTTTATTAAATGGACATTTATGCAAGTGAAAATTGGGAAAGAGATTCCTTGCTTCATGCGGCCTCCTGCATGATCTTCTTCTTCTTGTCCATCCACTTTCGATTCATTGCCCTTCTTGAACGGATGCTGAGTTCAATATATTCATGGAACAATTCTTAATTTGTACAAGTCTAAGTAAGTATCTAAAGTTTTATTTGATTTTATATGGAAAGACTTTCCATATAAATGTTGGATTGAGTTTCGTTATCAGAAAACATTTATTTTTTTGTTATGAAAAAATTGAGTTCTAATGTTTTTGTTAATGCTTTACCATCTAACCCTATTTTTGTTTTAACGATGATCGCACACGAGTCTTACACTGTGTGAAGTGTATATCTATATATCTATAGTCCTAGTCCTAGCTACCTTGGATTTGAGTCTGGTGATCTGTCGCCAGTGTTCCGCGATGACTACTGTAGGAGATGATTGTATTTTGTACACAAGAAAGCTCGAGAGTTCATTCATCAAGAATTGAATTGTTAGAGAGAGAAGCACGCATAAGCAATGTATTACTTGTTGCTCATCAATTTTTGCCAAGTAGCTCAGATTTGTTTATTACTCAAACAATCAGGTAAACGCTGGTACTCGATCGGTACTTGCAGAGGGGCGGAGGACAGAGTGGGGTCCATGCTTCATTCATATTTATTTGTAAATTTTAATTCATCAATGTATTACAAACATCTTAAATAAAATACAAAAATATGCACTATATGAGAGTCGAACCTCTAACATCTTAATGAAAGATTCAAGACTAGTCAACTAGACCACCTCGATCACATGTTCACATTACACAAATATTCTATATATATATATATTCACAGATACTTCTTTTTCAAATGGATTATTTTTTGAAATAAAAAAATTAACAGGTAAGGGTCTCACTCACACATAAACTTCAAGACTGAACTTACTTAACGAGTTTGAGAATTCACTTAATTTTGCGACATACAATTAAAGATATTTATTAAATCAAGTTGTGAAAGCTAAGATTATAAACAACTTATTTTATGTTATAAACATTGTAAAGTCTCAATGAGTGATTGTTTGATTTCATATTGTAAACACGAATTTATCTGCGTAAATGACAAAATAACATGTATACAAAATAATATAATTTTATTGATGAATTTGCGGGTTACAAATCTTTGTGAACTCCTCTGATTCTATCTCTGAATTTGGATTTGACTCAAGGGTGACAAAACACTTGTTCTTGAGGTGGAAAAGTAGTCACGAGAATTGATCACGTGACGAGTGTTTGGATTTGGTGAAGAACAGGCTATTTAGGAGCTTGGTTGTTCTTCAGAAGGGTTTTCAGACTTCTGAGCTCTCGGGAGCACTTTTCTCTCTCTAGTCGGAAGTCTTCCTCTTGATATGAGAGGAGGTATTTATATTGTCGACACTCCTCCGTATATAACATGTAATGAAGGCGTCGAATGAATTTCATTCCTTATCGGTAATAATCAAATCAATCTATTTTGATTGATTGATAATTATAATAATTAAATCAAATCATATTTTATTAATTGATTTAATTATTCTCGTTAAGGCATGATTGATTTGATTAAATATAGGACTTTAATTTCGACAATCAATTTAATTTGATTGATAATTGATTGTCAGAATAATCTTTAATACTTGCTTTAGTCGGGATTCGACAAATCTATTATTGACCGACCAATCACATGTCGCCACGTGTACTTTCGAATTCTTTTGACTTTGCTGACTCACGTACCACGTATACTATTTATCAGGCTCACATGTGGTTTGAATATTCAACAATTTTATTTTCGTCTAATTTTTATGTGTCTACACATATATCTAGAATGATAATTTTTTTCTAATATAGTCGATGAGACTAGCTATCATGCAACAACTTGAACACATAACACTCGTCGAGAACTAATATCATTGCAAATATATTATTATTATTTATGCCTCACTGGCTGAAAATTTCTGACTACACCACTGGGTACGTGGCAAATGTTTAACACATAAGATAGGAAGCAGATCAGATTTACTTAATTTCTTAGATCAGATTTACTCCTCTACATATATGAATATGTAAAAAGTTTAAATCAGCTAGCTTTGGTGATCGTTCGAGTACGTAGTACTTAGTGGAGGCAAGAAATCAAAGTGGGGAAGCAAGGCCAAACAATCTTCTTTTAATAAACTTAAAGAACACAAACAATCTACAGAGACAGACAGCAAAACCCTAGATAGATTTGAAGAAGCCTTAAAGAAATAAAGTGATCGAACAAGGAAGAAGGGCTCAACTTACGAAACCAACCATTCTGATCGATTAATTTGCTACTTCCTTTTTCCACATTACTTATCTTTTTTTTTTCAAGCAAAAAAAGTTTAACGTATGATCTTTTTTTTAATTATTTTTTTATGCCCGATCGAGAAAGGAAGTATGATCAAAGATCGTTCACTCGGTTCATCAATCGTGCTGTACGTACGTACATGCATGTTCTTACGTCACGAAGCCACAAGCTACTCCATCTATCGTTTACTTTCAAATAAATTGCTTGAAAATTAAAAGAAAGTTTGAATTATATATTTCACTTTGCATGCACAAGCAACTGAGAAGACTTTATCTGATATATATATCAGAGTGAAAGTGCTAATTCTTGTTCCTTTTTACATGAAAATAGCAACCGAATGATTACCTCCCTCTGTAGTAAAGCTTAGCTAGCAGGTTGGTAAATGGTCCCAATATATAGTGTACGTAATATGGGTATGCATATACAGACCCATAATGCAAATTAATTCTTCTGAAATCTGAATCTGGCATTTGCCGCACGCTTGATGATGATCATAGACACAGAGATAGAGCACAGGAACATGACCTAAGATTTATGCATTTGTGAAGTTAATATACTCAACTACAGTGCTAGCTACGAAGAACCCAGTCAAGCTTATACTCAACTACAGTGCTAGCTAGTGATCATTGCAGAATCGCGAAGGCTCTAACTATCTTTCTCAAGAAACTACTCCCATAAATTCAATCACCAACCTAATAAAATTTGACCAATATTACTGTGGACAGCATCATACCAAAAGTTAAAACGCCATCATTGATCTATGATGAGGAAACCAGGGTCGGCATGCATGGGTGAAGATCGATACTGAAGATGATGATGAGGTGCGCATGACGCCTCGTTATATATACTGTCGAGCTTTCCGATTCATATATGAGTGATTCTGAAATAGATTTCATTCTATAGCAGATCATGACTGCAAAATTAACATCAAAATGGCAATGCATGCCCCAGTTCATATATCTAGGACAAGTTAAAGATCGCACTATGTCATTACTCATTACTGGTGGTTAGGTTATATCTTCAATTTTCAAGCTTTGAGTAATTGAAGTAGGTATGATTCGATATAACTAGTTAGGTGTGACGATGTCGTGTGTGTTTTAGCCTATTATGTATTAATGATTCGTTAGATTGCTTGTTGAAGAAGCAAGACTTTAGAGTGCTGCATGCCCAGAAGTACTCCAGAACTCGATCAGAGATCGAGAGAGGAAGAAAAACACAATGGCTAGCTGAGACGAGTAGCTTCTGAGCTAAACTAAAAGCAGACCCTGAAGCTTTTTGACCTAATAGAACACTAGAGCTCAGTAGCCACACAAGACGAGATTGAGAAGATCCAACAAGAAGAGTCAAGAGAATTCGAAGAAGAAGAAGCTTTTCTTCACTGGTGTCATCAAGTACCACTGATTACAGTGTAACACTGATAACATCATCATCTTCATCATCATGGATTCCTTGTTTGGAATAATATTTATCTGTTGTCCACGTGAAAACTCTGTGCTTACTACTAATGACGAATCTTGCTGGCTCTCTAGGTCCTGAGACTAGAGGATCATCGGAATCAGCCTCGTGTTCCTCGCAGAGGCAGAGAGTAGTCTTGGTTTAGCAAACATATACGTATACCAAAGACGTCACTCACTCATCTCAGAAATAATGACACTCATATACATATGGGATTCAACTTGATGTGTTCAATCAATCTTTCGATTCTTTTGACACACAACTCAGCAAATGACTTACGTTAGTATGTTCAATTAATGTATCAATCTTTTGGTGTATTTGGAGACTAGTATATATATATATATATATATATATAATTAATGTATCAATCTCTTGATGTATTTTGAGACTAGTATGATTTAGGCTTCTTTTTTCCTCTTGATTGGGGCTGGAATTTCAACCAACCGACCGCCTCACGTTTTAATATATATTAAATTCGTGTGATTGCATGCGGGCCATCCGTTTTTAAATCACTTATCAACCCTATTCTCTAACCCCCTTCTAGATGTATGAATTTAGACTTACTTGGTTATGTGCCGTTTACGTAACTAGCTTAATAGGGTATATGTATTTGCTTTGGAGCCTGAGGAGTGAAGAATATTGCAATTTCATTTTAATTTATTTTCTAAAGTCGTTTTTTCCTCTCTTCTCTCTCATTCATGACTTCTCTGAAAATTGCTCCTGGAGATCCTAACATTTGGTATCAGAGCCCATCTTTAGGCCTGATTCCAGTGAGATACGGTGGTAAGATTCCCTACCATGGCTACATTCACTCTTCCGTCGGAGCCTCTCACCATCTAGTGACCAATTTCACACAACCAAACCACTACCCACCACCATAACACAACTGTTATGCATACCACTACCCACCACCATAGCACAACTATTATGCACTATCGCCACCGCAGTGCAACTATGCACCCCCACCGAATTTCACAATTCCACCCACAGTCCCACCACCTCTGCACTCTGCAACCCTAACTAATGGGCACTTGTTGCTAGACCTGTAAATGGATCGGCTCTGGACCGGATCCACCTAGATCCGGATTCAGATCCGTAATAGAAACTTTAGATTCGGATCCGACCCGTTACCTGCCGGATCTTTAATAGCTCTATCCAAATCCGGATCCGGCGGGTTAACGAATACCTGACCCGTCGATCCGATCCGTTTATAATAATAAATATATCAAATTTTAATAATAATTTCATAGTTTTATTATAAAACATCGATGAAATTTTATAAAAAAATAAATTTTTCATCAAAAGTTGAATTACATGTCTAATATTTGACCTTCAATGTTTTTTAACTTAAATATATATGCATTAACAGCCTTCAACTTCATCAAACTATATTTTAGAAGCAAGTTAGAAATGAATGTTTAGATTATCTAGATAATTATCATATTATTTAATATTTATTAATAATATTATATTTATATAAATATTATTTAATTATTTTTAAACGGATCAACGGGTCCTTAACGGATCAATGGTTCACTCTCATCTGTGGAAGGGGCGTTGCAAACAAGTCGTTCACCAGTCGACTGCTGCTACTGGTGGAGTGAAGAAGCACGGCCGATTTAGGCTTGGAACGGTCACGCTCCGTGATACTAGCAAGCACCAGAAGCACAAGGAGCTCTTGATGTGCAAGCCCTAATTCCAGCGCCTGGTCAGTGATATTTCCCAAGGTTTTAAGCTCGATCTGAGACTCCATAGCCAGCCAAGGACGAGGAATAAACCTCAAGGAAGCAGAGGACAAAAATCGAGCATGGATTATTACAGACCGCACCAGCAGCAGTACTTGGGGCCACCATCGCCGGCCACCTCGGATCCCTACCACTACCAGCAACAACCACAACCACCTCCTTTGCCAAGACCACCACTCCCTCGGATGCACCAACAAGGCGCGGGGTACTCGAACCCGAACGTGTACCACTCAACCACACCGCAGCAGCAGTGGGCCCAGGAAAAACTTGCAATACATCACTTAATATTCGACCACGTTCGTCGCAAAACCTAAACATACTACTAAACCACTGACCACATACGACCCTGCTGCTGATTGTTAGGTCCCTCCAGGAAAAACTCACCGTCTTGCTTGTTAAAGATGCGGTTCACCTCTCACTGGAACACCGAAAGCCAACTCTTTTGCTTCCCTCACGAACTGACTCACCTCATTCTTCTTTCCTGTCAGAGGGAGCCTCACATTGTCTTTTGCATTCACCTCGAAGCAGATGACCAGCCGGCACAAGGAAAACAGTACCACGTCTCAGGACTCCTCTTACATTCTGGTAGCTTGGGATGCTGCTCCTCCGCTGACGTTGCGAACGCCCTTGGGAGCTTTCTTGGGAAGCAAGGTGAGGGCAGGACATCTCGAGAAATCCCTCGCCATCCAAAACAAAGGAAATCTTGGTGGCTTTGGAGTTGAAGAATGGAGCAATCATGGACCCTCGAGTAATGTTAGCGAAAGAAACTTGGAGGTCAAGCTCTTCCAGCTGCTTGTAGTAATTGAAATCAGCTTCAAAGAGACGTCCATGTTGGTTTGACTGAGAAGGCCGCTTTTTGAAGAGGTTGAATGGGCCTGATTTTGATGAAGTTGAAAATGGTGTTGATGGTTGATCGCCATGCTACTAGAACCGTGGCTCATCTTCTCAATTTGCTCTCTGGAGGCCTTCATGATGCTGCCTTGCCTTTGCTGCCCAAACAGCCTCCGCAGCTCATCTCTTTCAGTCTTGAAAGCTGCTTGTAGTACCTCTGGACTGAAAGCATTGAAAATGATTCTGGATTTTGGCCACCTCCCTCATAAAATGTCTGTATATATAATACGAAAATAAAGTGTTATATATTGAATCGATATATGACCGAAAATCGCAATAGGTGATTTGATTTTAAAGTACCTCAAATTGATCAGGAAGGTTGATTGGGTTGAGGAGTTTCACAACAAACAGCTTCTCATTGTCATCTCTGTTGATAATATAAACAGGGGAACTAGCTGGAACCCTGAGTATCTCCAGGTTCAAGGTTATGGCTCTCTCTCTCTCTCTCACCATAGTAATGGTTGGTCGGCCTAAATTTCAAACACAGTAAAAAAGTTCAAAGACACATAAGAGCAATAGAACAACATGAAAACTGAACAAAGCAGATTAAAATGAGTCACCTTGGAAGGAAACAAACACAATCAGCATCAATATGTTGTGGAGCAACAAAAGAGTGACGCTTGGTGACAATAGAACCAATCCGGAAATTTTTGATGCCGCGCAGAAGATCAGACTTCTCAGCGAACTTCTGAAGTATCTGAACTCGGCCTTGATCTGTTTCGACTATTGTATCGAAATCTTGATCTTCAAACAAGTAGGGATTCTGGTCAAATTGTTGTTGCTGTTGTCCCTGATACTGCTCCTCGTCCTCATTCTCATCCTCGTCATATCTAACAAAAACTAGTATCACCTCCTCCTCTCTTCCGCTGCCTCTCCTCCTGCCTCTTCTGCTTGATGTTGTCATCGCATCGCTGCTCAGAGTTGCTTCTGTTGCTCATCATATCCTTTCTGGTGTTGGCACTGGTGCATGCACTGCCTCAGCTCAGGGTATCTCTCCTTGTAATCCAGAGCACTAACAGCAAGCAAAACAGAGAAGACCAAGACAGCCAAACAAAGCTTACTTTTCAAGTCCATGTTTTCAGTTCTTGATGAAGAAGATGATCACGGAGATTCTATGTTGGAGAGGAGAGACAAAACAGAGAAGACCAAGACAGCCAAACAAAGCTTACTTTCAAGTCCATGTTTTCAGTTCTTGATGAAGAAGATGATCACGGAGATTCTATGTTGGAGAGGAGAGATTAATCCAGAGCACTAACAGCAAGCAAAACAGAGAAGACCAAGACAGCCAAACAAAGCTTACTTTTCAAGTCCATGTTTTCAGTTCTTGATGAAGAAGATGATCACGGAGATTCTACGTTGGAGAGGAGAGATTGATAGTCTGGTTTCAATTTCAAAACTAAATGACAATATTGAGAGTAGTCAAACCCTTATAAACCTACAGGTAAGATCTTATATTCCCGATATAAGATAAATATCTTAGCACGCCTTCACACGTGTGATGAATTTTCAAACCTAACACATGAACAATATTAAGGATGACGTTAAATGCGTGTGTCCAGTAACACGAACCCACGTGGAAAATGATTGAGGCCATGCAAGGTGACGAATGTCCAATTTACGTGTCTGTATTGGTTTTTGGGGGATGATTATTGATCATTATCGTCTCCCTTGCCTTCTGCTATAGAACAGCTCGGCTTACACATCGTCGTGTAGCATATGATGGCAAAAGAATGTGGGCGTCTGTAGTTTTGATCAACATGCAAAAGGGTTGGATAGCTGTGTTTCGATAAGACTTGAACCATGTCCATGTGAACTCATATGGGAGCAGCAACAGTACGTACATAACTGGGTAGCAAACAAAGACTACTGACAAGAATATATACAGGTGAATAAGTGAATGCAATTTATGGTCCAGATATAGATGGGATGGAGTCATATTATACATGAACAATCCAGAATCGAGCTGAAGAAATTGAATTTGCAAACAAACTGGATCAAGTATACACAAAGGAGTAAGGAAAACCAGAAGGCTTCATACTATTATTTGATGCAATAACAATGATTCATTATGTTTGCATTTCGTAAGAGAACTCATGGCCTTGAATCTAAGGACATTTGTATAGCAAATTTGCAATCCAGCCATGTTAGTTTGTACAATATTCCAACGAAATTACGAATTGAAGCAGAAGTTCAGTGCAAGAAATTCTAAATTATTCGCCAGACTATGACAAACTGAAATGGCTACCATCTTTTTTTCTGCAAAATTTTCCATCTGACCTGCAATGACATTTAGACTAGTTCTCTCAAAGTTCAGGCATGCCCCTTCCTGTTTTGGCATCATACGTCTTCTCCAACACGAGATTCATAAGAGTATCCCTTGGACCAGCTGCAACCAAAGTATATCATAGAAATATCAGTACATATATTGCTGCCTACAAATTCTTTGTTATTTTCAAGCAGCAACAAAACATAAAAGATCTCAGGACTACAGATAAGTACCAACGGTAGGTCTTGGGGTAGTCCTTATCTTCAAGATCTCAGGACGAGGGATTATAGAACCCGATGCTCCTGTGCCTCTTGCTACTCTAACTTTTGTTCCATCCTCAAGATATTTAACCCCAACCTTACATGGCCTCCTGAACATGATGAAAAATTTAATCACCACAGTAGAAGTGTAAGCAAATAACAAAACTCACCAACTCTTGGTAATGTAAACTATTACAAGTTATGATTACTTCCATACCCTGTTACTGGATCAACAACTTGCACATTTGAGGCATGAAGAGGGGCTTCGACAGTAAATATCCCGCCTTCGTGACCTTGGCCTTGCTTGATATGTTTCTTTACCTGAAAAGGCAGAATACTAGTTAACAAAAACTATCCCATTCCTTGGAATACTTCAATGCCTCAGTGTTGGAACAAACTTATTTGAAAATACAAGCATCAAAAGACCAGGGTTCTCAAATGGTTCAAAGAAAATCATATGCAATTTTTGACTAGATGGTATACTGCAGCCCTTACTGTAAAAGGCGCTAGACTGAAACTTAAATCCTTCCTGCCGTTAATGGAAATGGTCCTACATTTGAAGTTTAAAGCCATTGAATGTTTCCATCAAGATGGGACTAAGATGAGCATCAACTAAAGAGCCCAGAAGTTTCATTAGCAATATTCCAACCACAAAAGACTTATGACACAGATAACCAAAATGATTTAGACAATCAGGGGTTGAAAAAAACAAATTCCTTTTGTTCAATGGAGTAACAAATGTGATGGAAGTCTTAACAAGTTCTCTCATATGAGATGTGTTATGAGAAGGAAACAGAACATAAGTTGCTCCAAAACAACTACAACACAATATAAGATTTAATCAAGAATATACCAATAATAGATCAAGACTAATACCAGATTTTTGCCCTCCACGATTACACGATTCTGAGAGCGAATGACTCGCTTAATGACACCTGCCTCACCCTTGTCTTTGCCTCTTATGATCATCACCTGCAATCGAGATAGACACAGTTAATCTACAGATATAGAAAAAGATACGAGGCAGAGACCGAAAAATCCTCATGGCCCTCACACTGTCTCCTCTAAGAACCTTCCAGTGCCTAATAAGCTTCTCAGCTGCTTTCCAACCCATTTGAAACAAAATCAACTATCTGCAGAAGCCATACGCAAATATTAATACAGAAAGATATCCTCTTAACAGAACTTGGAGTCCCGCAGCATTAGAAACAAGCATAGATACATGCTTCTTTTCTATCCTGAAATAAGACCATTTTTCATAAGAACTAAGCCAGACAAGTGAAGTAGCAAGTAACCAGTAAGGAAATGTGTTGTATGCAAGACACCATGACTCACTAAGGACCAATTACCATCATGAATTTTGTAATCCCAACGGTATTAACTAGAGAGCAAATTAGCGACACAGCTGATTACGAATACGGCAGATATTGAATCAAGAAACACACCCATAGCAAATAAGCCCAAAACTATGTTAAGTAAAGCAAACAAGCAGAAAAGTGCTACTAAACCTCAAACAGGACACAGTCGAGTGAGTCGACATGGTCGAATCCACACCCTTAGCATTAAACACAATCCCACCCACCCAATTCTCTGTTAAGCAGTATGGGTATCCAAAACGATACCGACAGCTTGGGAAACTTCATACCTAAATGCCTAAATTGAAGAAACTAACCTTTCGTAATTGGGTCTGGAAAACAACAAAGGGGTGACAGAGAGATAAAGCAAGAAACTGCGGCCCTCAGGAGCACACGCGATGGAGATTATTAGGGTCAATTTGCAAGATTTTTTTACTGTTATAAATATGTATAATTTTTACAATTTTATCGGTTAATAAAAATATGTATAATCTTTACTGTTATAAAAATATGTATAATCTTCTGTGTAACAACGAAAGCTTTCGAAGACAACCAGCTCCTAACAAATCAAATCTGTGAGTTGGTTATGCCTGAGGGGGCAGCTGATACAACCAAAAAGTAGAGACTAGAGACATTTCGACCAATATTTGTTAAAACATCTGCTAAAAATGTTGGCTTCTCTCAACATGTGATGAAAAGAAACAACTTCAAAATTACTAGCAATAGATCGAGTATCATGGATTAAGACTTTGATTCACAAAGGGCATTCTGAACGACCAACTAGAACATCAATTAAGAAGTTTGAATCACCTTTCACAAGAATAGGCTGAGACGTTGAGTTGTGACATGTTGTAACAGGATTAAACCTTCTGGTAGAATATGATGTTGGAAAAAATGATGAAAATAATTATTTTATATAATCATTGTAATTGGATGGTTAAAAGGTGAATGAAAATAGTCACTCAAAGTTGAATAAATGAAACATTTGGAATTTTTATCTTTCATTGCTAGTTGGATTTTGTAACAATAATATAACGACCCGTGTAAAATTTACTGAGTTTGACGAGTTACCGAAGGATAGTAACCGCACTTGGTGGTTTACATTTGAGGTGTAAGGGTAAAATTTTGAGATTTTACCAAATGGTCAAATGTGTGATCTTAGATGTCGATGGTGTAGTACGTGTCGACATGAGTCTCCCGGTATTTTCAGAATATTTTTCAGAGCTTCCGTCTATTTTCTACGAATTTCGGAAGCTTCGGTAAAAAGAAAATTACCTTTGATAATTTATAAAAGGTAAATAGACATTGGTCATACCCTGTCTCGACCTCGGTCCGAGCCCAGACAACGTCGTTTTCCCTCCTTCGGCTCGCTGCCGATTTCTCCGCCGTTAGGCCACGGCGGTGTACGTGACCGGCTTCGTTAGACTCCTCTCCTTAAGCATGTCCTTGTGCTCGAAAAACATGCATTCAGTGAGGTACACGAGAAATCCGATTCGACCTCTCCACTTTCAGGCGAGATTTCTCCTGCCTCCGTCCACCGATTTCTTTGCATGTGATAAGATTAATACTCTCCTCAACAAGTTTTGCAAGTTTGTGTATTTGTTTTACTAGATCGGTGATGTTTTGAAATTCTGGGTTTTAGGCAGTGAGTATTCCCAGCGAGGCTAGCAGCTCTGATGACGGTCTTCTAGAGGTCTTGGGTTGCTTTTCGAGCTTCTGGGCACCTATATCGTCATCCATTGACCGCTAGTAAGCCTCTCTTCCTCCTGCATCAAATTGGTTGATTTCGGTCAAGTTGGATTTTCTGGGTTTGAGTGTGGTTTTCGACAGATTGATGAATTTTGAGCTTGTTTGGTATTTTTGTGATTTTGTTGTGGTTTTGGAGTTGAAGAGTAAGGAAAGTGGAGGAAGGGCTGAGGAAGCCACTGTGATGCTTTGTGGGTGTAGAGATCGCTTCCGACAAGACAGTGAATCCGATAATGAAGGTAAGGAGTTTCTGTCTTGTTCCCTGTGTTTGGATGTTTGATTCATAGTTGGGTTTGTTTGATATTTGGCTTGAAATTGGTGTAAGGCAGTTGCAGCTCAGGCAATGGTGATGCGGTCATGTGGGTGCATTAAGGAATTGCTCGGGTGTAGAGAGCAATCTGGGTGTAGCCTCTTTGTATTTAGTGAAAGGTGAATCTCTTGCTTTGGTGTTGTTGTTCGAAATGTTTAAGTGATTGAGGCTCTAATGGTGTATATTGGAAGAGGAATAAGACTAGTACTTTGTAAGTAAAGTTTGAAGTTAATAATGGGGTAATTAGTGAATTACGTAGTTAAGGGAATGCATTGGCAAGATTTGGTTGTTGTCGGACGTTAGTAAAAGCAATTGGAAATGTAGAGTTTTGTTACGTCGTAGAACGAATAGTTACATGAAAGCCTATAAAAAGAAAGTTTCCATTTTGAGAAAGATTCCATTTTAGGAAATGTTTCCATTTTTGGAAATTGCTTAGTAAAGAATTAGAGTTTGAAGAAATTTGGTTAAATGTTGAATTGTTATCGGAAGATGATAACTAAATTTTGAAAATGTCAAGTTGGTCATTATAAGCATAATGGATGAATCATATTATCGATGTATTGACTCTTACTAAATAGGTTGTTCATTGTAACGCGTTAAGGGTTCATAGTAATTCAATGAATTACTGTGTGACAACCTAACAATGAATAACTTGGCTAAGGGAGTGCATAAGTGTCTAGTTTGGTCTATAATATTTAAGAAGAGTCGATACTCGCAAAAAAGGATTAAAAAGGTTAAAGTGTCATAAAAAGGATTTAGTTGGTCAACTTGGTCAATGTGGTTATTCCTATTCAAACTAGGAATGCTAAGGTCAACTAGACTGTTATTATTACTTCGTTGCTAAGCTATTCTATTATGCTGTGATTCATCAGACGAGTTAGGTTACGCGGTGACCTCGGATTACCGAGACGGTTCTTGGGAGTTTGGAGCTTACGTAAGGAACGACAATTCCAGGTATGGAGAGCTAAACCCCCTTTGTTAGTGGTTGGGCCTATTAAATAAAAGTGCATTATTTTTGTATGCTCATGATCGATGCCTCGGGAAAGTTTTCAATATATTATGTGATAAATAATTTTTGATTGGGCAAGAAAACCCGAGGCTAGACGAGAATGATTTTATATGATGATGTGATATGTTGAGGAGCACCGTTGTCCTGATTTTCGGTGCATGACCTGAGAGTGATGTGACCTAGTATTTAGAAATCTCACGGTCTCGATAACCGTGAATCTCTGAAGGGGCAATGCCCTGTTTATATTCTTCCCCGCTTACGCTCGCCTCATATAGAGTTAAGCGAGTCGTAAGTGTGGCGTGCTCAATGTTCTAAAAAACGTTAGGCGCTAGTCGGGCAGACAACCGGTGATTAGGCCTTAGGCTGGCTAATCGGGGATTAATCGGTTTTCTATCTCTTCAGGTGAAAACACCTAGCGTCTAGACGATGATTAATCAGCTCTAGGCGGGGATTTTTAGAACACTGGGCGTGCTACTATAAGTGATTGTTGGGTATTAGCTGTAAATGGACACTCTCGCTACTATTCGTCCTCGGGCGCATAGGTAGTTGGCCTCAGTTTGCTGAATAAGCAAACCCGGGATCGATCAAAGACATTTAATAAGCCCTGCAGATAGAGGAAGTTAATAAGTTGTAGGCACGTCCTTCGGACGTGTTGGCTTCTTATTAGCTTAAAATCGTGGTCACTGTATGTGAGATCCCACACGTTTTTACCGTGGTTAACGACGAGTTACTGAGGATTAAGTCCCTTGGTAACTTCGCGAGTGAACGACAACGTTCATTTTTGAATTTTCCAAAGTTCTTTAAATCCCTCATTTAAGGACTCGATGTCATAGTACGTGTCAACACGAGTCTCCCGGTATTTTCGGAATATTTTTCGGAGCTTCCGTCTATTTTCAGTGAATTTTTAAAGTTTATGGTAATTTTTAATTACCATTTCTGTAAAAACAGTTTTTACAATTTAAGTTTTACTTTTTATCCTTCATTAAATCTGGACCATCAAATCTTTTCAAGATCAGATCCTGACCGTCCATTTTTCTATATATATAAGTGAGAGGTTGACTCGGTCAAACCTCCCAACTCTGGTTAACTCTCTCTCTCGACACTCTCCTCTCCCTCTCGTCTGCTCCGCCTTCCCCACTGTGACGGCGATGCCTCCGGCCACCACTCTTTGTTGCACCACCACCATTCAACTCCACTCCAACTCCTCGTCCTAGCCCATCCCTGCTATCACCTAGGCGTCCATTGTGGAGGGAGATCGATGTCAAGACCGAGCAGCGGTGTTCACCAGTTCCAGGCGAGCTCAGGCGACAGCGAGGACAGCGACAGGTATGGTTCTCCCCCTCTCTTCTTTCTCCTCCTTTTCTTGACCTTAATCGCTTCAATCAAGCCTCAATTTCTAAATCCCCCTTTTTCATGTTTTCTGGGTTTCTCTGTTTTTCCTCTGGTGGCATGTTCTTGGGGGTTATGATGGACATTGGAGTTCCGACGAGGTTGGAGACTGAGGGCTGAGGCAGAGGAGGTCCTTGTTGAGGGGTTTAGGCAGGGAGGAGCCACTGTATTTGGACGAGCAGTGGGTAAGGCTCGATATTTTGCCTGTTGTTCAAGCTACTGTATAATTGTTGATGTTTTGTTGATATTTGATGTTGTTTTCCTGCATGTTTTTCGTAACTTGGTGACGAAGAAACGAGGGAAACTCTATCGAAATTCTGGCAAGTTGACCGGAATCTGGCAGGAGGTTCGGCAAGTTACCGGAATCCGGTGACCATTCCGGTGAAACAGTGAATCCGGTTGAAACACCGAAGAGGTAGTCTTCCACTCCTTTTTAAAGTGTATTGTTTCCGTTAATCGAGTTAATGACCGTAAATCGGAAAATTACGTTTTAAGGAAACTTACTAAAAACAGAATCTAACCTTAATTTGGGAACCTCCTATTTTGGGAAACTTTCCATTTTTGGAAACCTAATAAGTTGGGAAACTTTCCATTTTGGGAAAGTTTCCATTAAGAGAAAGTTTCTATTTTAGGAAAGTTCTATTTTCAGAAAAACGGTTTAATACAGAATTGAAGTTCAACGAAGTTTGATACATTTTGGTAAAATTGGTAAAGTGTTGAATTGTTATCGGTAAACGATAACTGGAAATCCCGGAAGTGGCACGTTGACCGTTTTAAGAAAAATTGGTGATTCAAGTAAATCGATGAATCGACTCAAGGTAAATAAATTGGTTAATGTGACACGTTGGGTGTCCATAGTAATTCAACAAATTATTATGTGACACACTAACGTCTGATTAAAATGGTTAAGGAAAGTTCGGAAATTAAGTCGGACTTCCGGTAAATAAGTAAAGAGTCGATAACCGGAAAAACAAGAAAAGGTTAAAGAGTTAAAAAGGAAATTGGTTGGTCAACTTGGTCAATGTGGTCATTCCTGGTCAAACTAAGAATATTGTGGTCAACTGAATTGTTATTGTTTCTGGGTTGCTAAGTTACTCTAATTCTGCAGTGATTCATTGGACTAGGTAGCTTACGCGGTAACCTCGATTCACCGAGGCGGTTTCTGAAAGCTTGGAGCGTACATAAGGAACAACTATTCCAGGTAGGGAAGCTAAACCCCCTTTGTTAGTGGTTTTGCCTTTATATGAAAGTGCATGATTTTGTATGCTCACGGTCGATACCTCGGGAAAGTTTTCTTTATATTAAATGATAAATGATTTATGATTGGGCCAAGAAAACACGAGACTAGACGTAAATGATTTTTATATGATGATGTGATATGTTGAGCACCGTTGTGCTGATTTCCGGTGCGTGACCTGAGAGTGACGGGACCTAGTATATAGCACTCACACGGTGTCGATAACCGTGAACCTCCGGAGGGCAATGCCCTGTTTATTTTAATTATCCCACTTACGCTCGTCTCTTACAGAGTTAAGCGAGACGTAAATGTGATGTGCTGTTACGAGAGATTTGTTGGGCATTAGCAGTAAATTGACACTCTCGCTACTAGTCGTCTTCAGATGCATAGGTAGTTAGCCCCGGTTTGCTGTATAGACAAACCCGGGATTCGGTCACAGAGATTCGTGAAGCCCTGCAGGTTGTATTGTTCATTGAGCGCTCTGGCCCCTGTTTTAGCATACTGCACAGTTTTCCCGAAAGATATAAACTGATGTTTTTGTGTGTCAATGATTTTCTAAATGGTTTTATTAAGAGCTCAAATATATATATATATATATATGGTTTTATGGTTTTCAAACCTATCATTGGTGGGCCTATATGTGAGCAAGCGAGGACGACGCTCACCCCTACAACAGATTGTTTGCAGGTATTGCGTACTGTGACGGGATAGATAAAGAGAGTTGTGTGTGTGGAGCCTCATTCATTCCTCGATGTTTGGTCCGAGTTGTACTCACTTTTTCTGTTTTATCCTTCGGGTCGTTTACCAGAGCTTTTTACATAAACAGTAAAAGTGTCACCCTGAATTGTTATCCTTGTTTTATATTTTTATTGTTGTCGCTAAAGTTTTTAATTGACCCCTTTAATTTGTCCACATTCCGCGAAATTAGAAAAACTCTGATGAATGTTTTAAGAAATTATTTGGTGCCACTCTAGCTAAAGTTTAATTTTATTTTACTTACTAAAAACCCTACGACTTTAGGTTAATAAGTTGTTGGCACGTTCTTCGGACGTGTTGGCCTCTTATTGGCTTAAAATCGTGGCCACTGTAGTTTCCCCTCCTGAGGTGCTACGTTGTAGCTCCTCCTCCGGGGTGTTACAAATAACATATTTAATGGTATGATTATGGACTAAAGAAAGTTTGTAACTCATGGATTGTCATTCATGGCATTCAAGTGAAGATCACATTCCTCCTTGTATAAATAGGTGACTCATTATCTCATTAGATACACCAAGTCAGAAATCATCTCCTCTTCTCTTAAGTTCTCTATCTAGTTTATAGCTAACTGGTGATAGATATAAGGTACTACAAGTTCGTCGGGTATTATTGACAGCAGTGCAGCTCTAATAGCACGAGCAGTCGTTGTATCTTGGAAGACAAATGTCTTCAAGCTTTTTGCACCGGTAAAGAAGACATAATTTATCCTAAGGAAAGTGTGTGAGACATACGAATCGACTTCAACATTTTCCTCTTCTCTTACATACGAGTTGGTAACATTATTGGTGTTCTTCATGTTCATCTTGTGTTCTTCATTTTATAATTATTTATTTTAATTATAAATTGAATTTATGAATATGTATATATATATATATATGCAATATCTAACACTCTTTTGTTACACATGACGCATGAGCTTCAACAACAAGAACATTTGCATAACCTAGATTTTTGGCTTTATTTTAGAGATCCGGCTTCTCTACTTTAATTTATATTGTTTGAATTTGATGGTTGATTTAAAATCATTACATTAAATAAAAATTATATGAGGATGACATCACGAAACCACGTTGTACTCAATCTAATGGTTTTAAACAATCCAATCAATCAAAGCAACAAAAAAAACTAAACAGAGAAGCCAATTTCTTATTTTAGCTAGCTTAATTATCATTAAAAATCAAGAAAGTTGGTGTGCAACGCAATATAGTTGCTCTTGATACTTGCTATGCCCACAAACCTATGCAAGAAGTGGTCTCCGGCTAGTGGTTTATTACGTTTAGAGTTGAAATATATTACAATAAAAAATTTATATGTATAAGGGGCTCTAGCTCTGAACAAAACAGGCTGCAGTCCTAACATAACTGTAGCCGGAGAAGGGGTTTCCAGACGAATTCGCCTTCAGACTCACAGCCGGTGAGTCCACTAGTGGCATGTCAGTCCACTGTTTCTCGAATTTGGCATTGCAGTGCTGCCCGTTAACTTCCGGCCGGAAGCTCGGTTGGATTTCACGAGCATCCAATTTCTTCCAATCAATTTGCTTGAACCATTTGTGGCGCTTGACTTCTTCACCTCCCAAAGGTCCACAACCTAGGCGCTTGCTTGTGTCCTTGGCTAGCAGCCCTTTCAACAGAGAATGTGCTTCGCTTGTCAAAAAACTTGGCAACTTGATTTTGTTCTTTACCATCTTCTCTTGATATTTCCGACCGTTCCCGGTAAAAGGAAGCTTTCCGGTGAGCATCTCATGCAATAGAACTCCCACACTCCACCAATCTGCCGCCTTATCATGACCTTTTTTCTGAACAATTTCCGGCGCCATGTATTCTAGAGTTCCACAAATATAATTAAACCTCGTGTTTTCTTCCGAATATTTGGCAAGTCCAAAGTCTGCCAAAATGATATGGCCGTCTGCATCCAATAGGATATTTTCAGGCTTAATATCTCTATGCATTATGGCATTGAAATGAAGGTGAGATACCGCAGAAACTATCTCGGCGGCATATATTCGAGCTAGCTCCTCCAAGAAAAGGCCATGGTGGCAGAGGTGAAAGAAAAGCGGCCCTCCATTAACAAAATCCATTACAAGATAGAGTCTCTCTGTGGTTTGGAATGAGTATCTGAGCTTGATAATGAATGGATGATCAACTTTTGTTAATATATCCCTCTCATCTTTTATGTGTTCAGCCATATCGGCCTTCATGATCTTGTCCTTTCGCATAACCTTCATCGCGTATATTTCCATGTTCTCCTTCTTCCTCACCTGATAAACTTTTCCATATGCACCCTGCCCAACTTTCATCAAAACCTCAAAATCATCAATTCCTACTCTCTCACTCTTCAAGAAATCCTCCTCAACATTCTCACACCCAAAAGGTTCCTGAGATTCTTTGATGGTTTCTCCATGGTGACACTCTACTGGGTCCACTGAGTCTTCTGTCTCACAAATGGTGAGTTTGTTGAGCTTCAGTGAATGGCAAGGACCGATGAAAGAACTTGATCGGTTGTCAATGACAACGGGATCATCGGAATTAAGGACAGTAGTATCTAGTAGTGGAGCATGGACTGGTAGAGGACCAAATACATCAGAAAAGTCATGCTCAACGTGATCTGTAACTACAGCAGCACCCATTGTGGACATTGGGAAAAATAACTGGGTATGAATTGGTCTGCAATCGACGCTGAAAACCATGTTTCAAGTTTAGAGGAAGATGCCGATTGCAGAGAGGCACTTCAACTCAACACAAAAGGCCAAAACTTTCCAAGATCGGTGCTTGATCAAATAGAAAAAGTAATTCCTAAAGCAAGTCCTACATATTTTGTTTGGCTATATACAGGATTCGGAAAGTAGTTCTCTTGCCTTGTTCAAATAGGAATACGCATGTGAAAAGTAATCCCTTAAGCAAGTCCTATTTTGGACAGGATTAGGAGAGAGTTCTTTTTTCTTGTTCAGATGGGAAAAATAATTCCTAAAGCAAAGCCCTATTTTGGCTAAGAATAGGAAAGCTATTTCTCGTTCAAAGCCGCCGGAATCAATCATGGCATCGGAGTAATTAGTGTTGACAGGCCTCCAACAAAACCTATATATTAGCAAAATAGGTTATTTGATCGATGTTTAACGTAGATCTGTTTACAGTTGAAACAGAGTGTTTGATGCACTTCAATTTGGTTACCAACAGAGGTCCATCATAGTTGTTTTTACCTGTTTAAGCTCATGTTAGGCCCAAATTCGTAACGATGTCGTTTTATTTCTAGCATATACAGTAGTTACTAGTTAGCAGTTAGCTGCAATATAATCTCATCTACATGAAACCTAGCTAGCCTCCTCCACAAACAAAAGTTTAATGCATATTGTTTAAGCCCTTGATGAACTCTCATAGCTCTTCCTTTTTTATTTTTCGAATGTGTTAGGGGATAACAAATATTATTAGATAAGAGATTAACAACATTATTTGACGGAGGGGCCATAGAACCATACTCCGCAATTCAATTAAAGCATTACTACTATCCTCATGGCTCTTTCTCGTCCATTATCCAATTGTTTTGATAGCGGTCAGCTATTCTGCACCATAATGCAAATTCCGTTAGTCCATAGGAATTGTTAATTAAAACATCAAAATTGAGTTGTCAATTCCTACCTTGAGTCTGCCAACGAGGTTTGGCTCAGTTGGCAAGGACGGGCTTGTGGTGGAGACCCCATCCGAGTTCGATTCCCGCTACCAACAGACCTCGTTTGGTTCGCGATCTGTAAATTCTTGTGGAAATCCATACCTGGAGGCTGGTGTGACAGACACGTGTCCACTGTCAGTCCTTTAGGGTTGAGGTTGCAGGTATGCCCTGGCGATGGTGGTGTAGCGTAACCAAGCTCTCACCTAAACTTTTCTAAAAACGGAATGCCTACCTTGAGTCTGTTGTTCATCACATTTCATACACTTCAGCTTACATAATTCGACGCCCTTGTTGGGGATGTCGTCAGCTGGGATATCACATATAGTTGGTCACAGGCGGTTTCACATTTGCCGGACTTCTTTAGCGTCTGCGTAGTGAGGGTGTACCGCAACAACCGCCACCGGCATCAAGAACACTTTGAAAGCTTCTTCACTATACTGGTATTCTTATCTTTTTTCCTCCACTCTTTGTTGCATGTTTGGAGGAAGAGGTATACACATATAGGGAGGTATTGCAGCTTATTTTAGGCAGCACATATCTATATATACATGCGGGACTATTTACAAGTGGGTTAATTTGTTATATGTCCTAATTCTAAAAATGCACCTAGAAATGGTCAAAGGGAGCAAGACTCAATTAAGATATCTAAAATGGCTACTTCTGAACATTCTTCTTAGGGCTGCAATTTGGTTTGATAAATACCAAACCGATCGAAAACCGACCGAATATTTTCGATTTAATAAACTAAAACTTGGTAATCGAAATCAAAATAACCGAAACCGAAAAATACTAAAAAATTTGGTTTGGTTTTTGGTAAATACCGAATTTATCGAAATGTTAGTTATTTAAACACTTATATTTGCAAATAAGGTTAACCACACTTTGATCTGAGCACACATGTTACCCAAAATATGTTATTTTTCTACCTTACTCGTATTTCACTATACTGATCATATCTTATTTCACATGAGTATCAAAAATTTTGATTCCTCCATACAATTGGTTCACAAAGATCTACACTTGCAAATAACATACTAAACAAGTTATACCACATTAGTACGCATGTTATGGTTTCTAACACTGAAATTTATAAAATCAAAATTTGTCCGTTCGATTTGGTCAGTATACTTAAATACGACTATAGAACAAATTTCACCTATTTTCGACAATGTTTAGAACTTGATCAATGCGCTCAACCTTAATATGATATCACTCATTACACGAAAACGTTATTATTTAGCCTTTTATATCTTATTTTGATCGATACTTCTGCTCATAGCCTTTCATATGAATGAGAAGTAATGCTTCGGTGTAAAAATATTGGGAAATTTACATTCCAATGATATGGCTCCCCATGAGGAATCATAAGAATAAATAATGTTGACTGATTTGGTCAAGACCCAAACGTTACAGACAATATGTGATTTTTGTACCATAGTTATTTTTCACCATATTGATCATATCCTATTTAATAATATTTTCAGAAATTTTGCATACTCTATACGGTTGGTTCATAAAGATGTTCACTTGTATATAATTAACCTACTAAACAAGTTACACCATATTAGTAGGCACGTTATGGTGTCAATGACTATATTTTCAAAAAATTTGCTTCCTCTATTGTTTCGTTATATTCAGAAAATATATTTGTTGTAAAGTTTGGTAATACCGAAAACCGAAATACCGAATTTGGTAAGATTTATCTCATACCGAAAAAATTGGTTGGTTTTTAGTAGTCATATTTCATTACCGAAAGCTTTGGTTTTGAAGTTGGTAACATCCATTACCGATTCGAACCGACCGAATGGCAGGCCTAATTCTGAAACAAGGGCTTGCTCAAAGGGAGTGCAAGGTCTACGTCCTTGTAAAAAGTATCCAAATATCAGTCCATGTTATTCGAATTAATTTTACATATAGTTGATAAAATAGTCTGGGGTTCAACTCCAAAACCAATTGGCAATAGAGAGACTCAAACCCTTATAAACCCACAAGCAAGGTCCCATATTACCGATGTGGGATATATATCTCAACATGCCCCCGCACGTGTGGCGAATCTTCAAGTCTAACACGTGAACAACAACTTGGGTAGTCGTGGAATTCGTGTGGTCTTTAGGCTTCACACGTGTACGTGGGTAACCCGCTCTGATACCATGATAAAGTAGTCTGAGGTTCAACTCCAAAATCAATTGACAATAGAGAGAGTAGCCCAAACCCTTATAAACCTACAGACAATGTCTCATATTCCCGATGTGGGATATATATTTCAACAATAGTTTCTAAAGTGGAAAGATCAAGCTCTATATCGGATATGCAATCCGGACCAATATAACATATATGACATATATTCTTTTGTACTTCATCGATCACAGATTGAGTGAGAACTCCAAAATCTCAAGGATGGATCCAGCAGCTGGATCCTTCAACATCAGAACATCTTAGTTCATACACTTGTGACAAGATTTGAATTCGGTAAGTATTATACCATTACATAAAGGAATAGAGAGGTAGCTTGTAGCCAAGCTAGCTAGCATGCATTCGTTAGCTAGTAGGATTTATAAACCATGATTCCTACAACTATGAGTAGCAGAGGATGTGGGGAAACAAAAGATAGACTAGAGGCTGCAGATGGCGTCAGCACCGGTCGATTAATCGCAGTTGTCGGAGCTTCAGGTTCATCTGATGGAGATTCTGCTTCAGATTGTGGTGCAGGAGCTGTTGCTACTGCTTTAGAAGCTGCCAAACAAAATTTGAATTAGTGCACAGTGTCTTGGGCAAAATTGGTGGACAATTTAGTGAAGTTTCAAATAACCAATTTAGCGAATTACCTCTTGGACTTAAAGGAGAATCAGATGTTGGGGAAGGAGTTGGTCCTAGCAAGGGACCTGCAAGTTCAAAAGTTTTAGTATCAGAACTTAATTGGTTTTTGGTTATATATGAGTATGTTCAAGCCTGCTTACTAAAAGAAAGAACTGAAGAATACCAGGGGCAGGTAAAGGACTAGCACTGGCTGCAAAATAACAACAAATGCAGTATAAACAAAGTTAGTAAAATTTCGGCTACAAATCACATTGGCACCTAAAGACTGCGATTGCGAGTCTCATTTACCTTTGCATTGTAGTGGTACACCCCCCATTTTACATGCTTTAGGAAGAGTGAGAGCAAGGGTCCTGTTAATAGGAAGTTGGACAGGAACATTGGCGGTTACTAATAGGCAAGCGCAGTCCATGCCGGTCCCCATTAACGACTTCAGCGCACCACAACAGTTCCCTGTTGGTGATGAGCCGTTGCTAGTACTCCCAGTAATATAATTCAAGCAAGGAGTGAAGGTGCTAAGCATTGTGGCTGTGCATGCTGTGCTAATCTGACCATGTACTGAAATTAGCAGTGAAATGAGTACTATAAGAACTGTTTGATAGGCTTTGAAGGGTTCCATGAGTTCTTGAGTCTTGACCAATTAAGCAACCAAGGATCTTCTATAGAAGACTGGAATACTAGGTCTGAAACCTGAGTTGGGTTTTGCGTGAAGGTGTGAAACTGAGGAGGCAGTTTATAGTTGACTCTGTTGGGGGTTAAAGTAGTATAAACTATGAAGTGGTTTTAGGTGGGTTTTGGAGTTGAACTACTCCTAACTAATTTTTTCATGATTGGAGATATCGGTTACTTGTTGAATTCTTTTTTCGTGGGAAGACGAATGAAAATTCTCTGGCAAAGTACTCTGAACTAGTCTTCATCATCCGATCATCGTATCTTTTTTTGGTAATGATCATCGTATCTCGGTTCAAAAGTAATGAATTAGACATTAAAAAAAGTAATGAATTAGATAGTGTTACAGGAAAATGCTGGGGTCACTAAATTTGTTAAATAAACAATGTATCATAAAAATGCACGTATTCTATTTAAAATAAGCAACTGTGATAGTGACTCTAAACTTATATATTTAGTTTCACGCTTAATTAACCTTGTGTTACTATCACATTACTAAGATTTCAAATTTGATTAGCATCCAAACCCAAACATCCATTTACACGAAATGCTAAATTTGTTAAGTAAACAATGTATCATAAAAATGTATGTATTCTATTTTAAATAAGCAACTGATAGTGACTCTAAACTTATATATTTAGTTTCACACCTAATTAATATCGTGTTACTATCACATTACTAAGATTTCAAATTTGATTAGCATCCAAACCCGAACTTCCATTTGTAGCACCCCGGGAGGGGAAACTACAGTAGCCACGAATTTAAGCCAATAAGAAGCCAACACGTCCGAAGGACGTGCCAACAACTTTTTAACCTAAAGTCGTAGGCTTTTAATAAGTAAAATAAAATTTAAACTTTAATACTTTGAGTGGCACCACATGAAATTCTTAAAACATTCATCAGAGTTTTTCTAATTTCGCGGAAGGTGGTCAAAATAAAGGAGTCAATTAAAAACTTTAGCGACAACAATGAAAATATACAAGGTTTACAAATCGGGATGACACCTTTACTGTTTATGAAAAAGGCTCTGGTATATGACCCGAAGGGTAAAACCGGAATAGAGAGTACACTTGGACCAAACATCGAGTAAGGAATGAAGCTCCACACATACAGCTCTCTTTACACTTTCCCGTCACAGTACCTGCAAACAATCTGTTGTAGGGGTGAGCGTCGTCCTGGCGTGCTCACATATAGGCCCACCAATGATAGGTTTGAAAACTATAAAACCATATATGTATACATATAGATTTGAGCTCGTAATAAAACCATTTAGAAAACCCTTGGCACACAAAAACATCATTTCATATCTTTCAGGAAAACAGTGCAGTATGCTAAAACAGGGACCCAGAGCGCTCGATGATCAATACAGCCTGCAGGGCTTCACGAATCTCTGTGACCGAATCCCGGGTTTGTCTATACAGCAAACCGGGGCCAACTACCTATGCGTCTGAAGAAGAATAGTAGCGAGAGTGTCCATTTACAGCTAATGCCCAACAAATCACTCATAACAACACACCGCACTTATGTCTCGCTTAACCCTGTGCGAGACGAGCGGAAGCGGGATAATTTAAATAAACAGGACATTGCCCCTCCGAAGGTTCACGGTCATCGACACCGTGGGAAGCGTAGTCTAAATACTAGGTCCCGCCACTCTCAGTTCACGCACCGGAAATCAGGACAACGGTGCTCAACATATCACATCATCGTATAAAAGCATTTACGTCTAGCCTCGGGTTTTCTTGGCCCAATCATAAATCATTTATCATTTATATAAAGAAAACATTCCCGAGGCATCGACCATGAGCATACACAAAATCATGCACTTTCTCATACATATATAAAACCACTACCAAGGGGGTTCAGATTCCCTACCTGGAATTGCCGTTCCATACGTAAGCTCCAAGCTTCCCGGAATTGCCTCGGTGAACCGAGGTCACCGCGTAAGCTACCTCGTCCAATAATCACTGCAGAAAAGAGTAGCTTAGCAACTACGATACAATAACAGTCAACAGACCTCAGCATTCCTAGTTTGACCAGGAATGTCCACAATGACTAAGTTGACCAACCAATTTCCTTTTATGGCACTTTAGCCTTTTTGACTTGCTTTTCCGGTTATCGACTCTTCACTCTATTTACTGGAAGTCGGACTTAACTTCTGAACTTTCCTTTACCATTTTAATGACGTTAGGGTGTTACATAATCATTCGTTGAATTACTATGGACACCCAACATGTCACGTCAACCAATTTATTTACCAAGAGTCGATTTACCGATTTACGTGAAATACCAACTTTACTTAACATGGTCAACTTGACATTTTCAGAAATTCCAGTTATCAATTTCCGATAACAATTTAACACTTTACCAATTTAACCAAATTGTGTCAAACTCGTTGAACTTCAATTCTTTACTTAACCGTTTTTCTGAAAATGGAACTTTCCCAAAATGGAAACTTTCCCTTAATGCAAACTTTCCCAAAATGGAAAGTTTCCCAAATTAGCAGGTTTTCAAACTTAGAAGGTTTCCTAAAATGGAAAGATTCCCAAATTACGGTTAGTTTCCGTTTTTATACGTTTCCTTACGTAAATTTCGATTTACGACACTTTAACTCTACTAAACGGAAACAACACATTTTGAAGGGATCGAAGACTACCTCGGCATTTCAGCCGGTTCCACTGCCCCATCGGAATCGTTACCGGATTCTGGCAACTTGCCGGAATCGTTACCGGATTCTGGCAACTTGCCGGAATCCTCTCCCGGATTCCGGTCAACTTGTAGGAAATTCGCCATAGCTTCCCCGTTTCTCGATCACCAAGTTCTCGACAACATATGCAGGAAAATCAACATTAATTAACACCCCAACACAGCAAATCATCAACAGTAGCAACCAAATAGTATTTAGAGGGAGAAATCCTTACCCTCTGTGTCTGCTCCAAAACCAGTACCAGCAGCCTCCCTAGCTGCCTACCTCCTAGACCAAGACCTGGCCTCAGCCTACCCTGCTGTCTCAAGTCCAAGCAGCTACTCCAGCCACCTCGACCTCTGCCTCTGCTCTGCCCCAACTCACTGCAGCTTCTCCAGAACCGCACCAAGCCTCCAAGCTCCTCCTCAAGCATCACACAGGTGTCCAAGGCTCGCCAGAACACCAAGAATAGGTCGCCGGAGCTGCTAGCCTCGAAACCCACAAAAACCGGAGAAAGCAGGAAAAACAGTGAAAAGGGAGTTTTAATGATCAGAAGCATGGAAAAGGAAGAGGAAGAGAAGAAGAGCCATACCGGTTGGAGGTCGAGTCGTCGCCTGGTTCGCCGAAAATTGGCCGTTGACCGCCGAGCCTTCTTCTCGGTCGCTCTCCCTCCACGGTGGACGATACGGTGATCTAAGGACTGGGCTGGATAGAGGAGGAAGAGAGGAAGAGAAAGAGGGTAGTCCGCCGCCCTGTGGTGGCCGGAGTCGCCGGTGCCGGGCGGAGGACAGCGGAGGAGGCGAGCTCGGGGAGAGCTCAGTTGACCGGATTGGTGAGTTTTGACCGAGTCAAAACTCACCCTCTATTTATAGAGGATTGGACGGTCCAGATTTAAAAAGGGTGAAAAGTAAAAGGTAAATGGTAAAAACTCTTTTTACCGGATTGATAATAAAAAGTTACTGGAAACTTCGAAAATTCATAGAAAATAAACCGAAGCTCCGAAAAATAATCTGAAAATACCGGGAGACTCGTGTCGACACGTACTATGACATCGAGTCATTAAATCAGGTATTCGGAGAACTTTGAAAAACTCGAAAATGAACGTGGTAGTTAACTCGCGAAGTTACCGAATGCGACTTAAACCTCAGTAACTCGTCATTAACCACGGTTAAAACATTCGGGGTCCCACACCATTTAAACAAATGATGTTGGCATACTATTTGGTGGAAAAATAATAATAGAATTATAAGCAACTCCCGTGATGTGTTATGTGGTCAGTCGATCCAACAGGTTTGAATGATTAAAATTGAAAATTATTTGGTGGACTGGTGGTGCATGTGACCTGTATATCTCATACTTTTCGATTACGTTCTCACCGTTAGATGTATGTAATGTTTATTTTTATTTTTTCTTCTTTTTTATCTTTTATTCGGTATTCGGTGCACCAAATACTCTCTCGATCAAAATGAAGGGTATTATTTTCTCTTTTTTGGGGTCAATGGAGCATATGATTGAGGCTGGCTATATAGTATATATACTAGCAGTTTATTTTCTGGTGCGTAAAGGATTTGAAGAGTGGCAACATACCTTCTCTAACATTCGAAAGTTGTTGTTTTTAGGTGCCAGCATACACCTATCTAGTAGAAGTTGGCCACCCAAATACACCAATTTCTGTCTTAACAAAAAAGGTTTCCCTATATAAATTCCATTCCATCCTTTCCTTTTCCACACTCAAACCTCAACTTGAAGTTCCAAGTCCAACCATCATCTCCTCCAATCTTCATATCCAGACTTTTGATTAAGGCTGCAAGAAAGGCTCGTATAAGTGATCAGCATGGCATTCAAAGGAATTGAGATGGCTCTAGCCCTGGTCCTAGTAACCATGCTACTGGGTCGAGCCACAGCTCAATCAAGTTGCACCAGTACACTCACAAGCTTGTCTCCGTGCCTCAACTATATTACAGGAAACTCATCGAATCCGTCGTCTTCTTGCTGTTCACAGCTCTCAAATGTTGTTCAGTCGTCGCCCCAGTGCCTGTGCTCATTGCTCAATGGCGCCGGTTCGACATTGGGCATCACCATAAACCAAACACTTGCATTGTCTCTTCCTGGTGCTTGCAATGTGAAAACTCCACCCGTTAACCAGTGTCAATGTACGTAGTCCAATTTTTACATGTTAACTAATGAGGTAATTTATTTATACTCATAGTTTGATTTTGAATGTGCTGAATTTAGCAGCTGCCAATGGGCCTTCAACTTCCTCTTCAAGTACTCAACCAGCAATTTCCCCAGCTGGTTCCTCAATTGAAACCCCTGCAGCTGCAGATACACCTGAAGCTGCAATTACGCCTTCAGCTTCGGACGTTCCTTCAACAGGTATATGCTCACAAGTTCAAATAGTCAAACTGAAATATTTGTTACCAAACTGTCAGTTTGCATATGAATGAGGCATTAGTTAAGCCTAGATTGCATATAAGTTACAAGATCTGAGAGTCGATGCGGTTGCCTCATTCTTCCATTAAAGACGAACTCTCTACATATACCTATATGCATTATCAGTAGCATTGTTGCTAAATTTTAGCTTGGACTAATGACTTCAGGAGGATCTAAAACAGTGCCATCAACCGACGACGGTAACACATCAGACGGAAGCAGCATCAAAGCACCCCTTAATTTTGTGCTCTTCCTCATTTTCGTCATATCTTGCGCTTCAAGTTTCATCAAGTTTTAAGTCTTCTACAAATATTTTCAACCTGCTCTGGTCTTTGTAATATATATTTCATTACTCTTATTGAGTGTTTCTGATTGTATGTTATAATTTGCTTGCTCTTGATATTTTTTGTTGTTCCTATCTGTTTGGAATCTTGACGCTGGTGATTATTCTTTGTACTTTTACTTGCTGAACGCTGTAGGGGATACTTTGTCCCTTCATTTTTTTTATAAATTAACATGACCGGATTAGGTTTTTCTTAAAATATGAAAAGTTGAATCATACAAAGAGATTCATCTTGTTAAATATGAAAGGAAAACGAATTGAAACAATTAATATGTGAATTCAAACATCAAACAGAAAGAAATTACTCTAGAGTGAACTTGAAACCAATTGCAAAATGCTTTACAATTTTTTTCAGAAACCCCAAAACAAGAAAACGGGGGCAATTCAAAGATACCAAAGTAGAATTCAAAAATCAAAATGGCATGGAATGAACTACAATTGCAGTTGTAAACACACCAAACTCAAAGGGCCACGAGTTCAGTGCTCACCTTAGAAGAAGATGGTGCGTGGTTGAACCTCTTCTTTCTTCAAAGAAACTGGGGCAGGTCTTGACGGTTCTAGAGTAACCGGAGCACGTCTTTTCTTGGAAGGAACCTCTTCTTTCTTCAAAGAAAGTGGGGCAGATCTTGACGGTTCTAGAGTAACCGGAGAACGTCTTTTCTTAGGAGGAACCCACTCCCCATTGAACCAGTCCATATGAAACCTCAACTCTGAAAGAGGGCAAGCAATCTCTTCCCCAGTGCTTTCAAAGAACACAATGTAATGATCAGCGTCTACCTTCCTGGAAATAGTTCCAACCCACCAGACGTCACTGAGAAAAGCATCGACTCTGTGCCCTTGAAGACTAGAATACCTAGACGGCACAATATAAGGCGGCAGCGGTCGCACGTCTTTCATCTTGACGGTCTCCGTCAGAGGTGTATATTCATCATCTTCCTCCACAAAATGCTTGTACTCAACCAAGCAGATGCTACTGATCGTTGCGATGATGGTTGCTTCCCAATATGAGCCAACAAACCCTTCCTCGTTGCAGCACACTTCGACTGCGTCTCCGACTTGAAATGTACGTTTTGGTTGAGAAGCCATTTAGCAAGGGTCAGAAATAGTACTTCACAGTAATCAAAGACGATGATTGCGTGCTTATAAAGGAGAGAGTATATTCCTTATCTCATAGGGATTTCTATAATTCATCATTTCCTCACGGAAAATGACTTCTAATGTAATAGGGAATACAAGAGGCGGTTCGGGATTCCTATCATTCCATCATTCAAGCATGTACAAAGAGTCAAAGATTAACAATTTTATCGCATCAAATTATGACCACAGCATCAACATAGTACGTATGAATATGTGTACCATGCAAACAAGTAGATCCCGATGGCATATATGGAATTAATTTGCATATATGGAATATAGGTAAATACCAACTTTTTTTTGTAGGTGTAGGTTATATGTTTTCAATTAGTATTATGATTGTATTTATATATAAACCCTCTTATTTGAAAAGAAATAGTATATAGAATAACTACAAAGTACTCTAGGACACCGAGTTTTTAAAAACACAAAATACTCACTTTCATTAATTTTTAAACAATTTAAGACATAGGTCCAAGCCCAAACTTGATAGTATCTAGCCTGATCCGAATTTTACCAGTTAAATGACCAAAATACCTAATACAAAATACCTAATTACGTTGTTTAATAAACAAGTAAGAGCTACTTGGCAAAAATTGATGAGTAACAAGTAATATCTCCTCTACGGCGGCGGAGCTGGCAGCACTGGATTGTAGGCTGCAACCAAAAGGCAGGTCTTTCTCACGAAATCGCAAACGACAGTCTGTCTCTCCCCTCCGACGACGAAGTTGACAGCACTAGATCGTAGGCCGCAACCAAAAGGCAGGCATTTCTCACGAAATCACGAACAACAATAGCAGTAGGCGGCGTTGTAGACACCAAGCAACTTCACGACATCAATGGCGGTGATCCTGATGTAGCTACAGAGGGGGTTTGTGCTCAGCTTTTTCTTGTTGTGCCGCGAGAGATCTCGAAGATGGCGATCTCGCTAGGGAGGACTTGGAGGCTGACGGTGAGGGATCAAAGATGAAGTCGTTGAGTCCCTAGATGACGCATTCTAGGAAGGCAAAACCCAAGCTAAGGTTGGCAACAGTGGGAACAGTGGTGAGAGGGGTTCAGGTATGGCGTTGAGGATGGCGGGTTAGAGATGAGAGAGAGGTTGACCAGAAGATGGTTTTGAGTTTTGAGGTTGGCGACGCAGTGGGTGACGGAAGTGAAGAGTTCATGCTGCTACTGATTTGTTTGCTTTTCTTATTTGATTTGACAATTTGAAAATTGAGAGGAGGAAGGTGAGTCGATACATGTCATCACAACTTTCAATTCAATGGTCGTTGCTTTAGATCAAATGTAGTAATTCAAAAACCAGATTTGGACTAGAATGATTCATGTTACTGACATTCGTCAGTAGCAGAATGTATCCTTTCATGACAGTAGCAGCATTGGTTGGTTTCAGAGGACATTTTGTTGTGCTGCGTATGACTTGCTGCTACTATGACCTCGTAATGCGTACGGCTACTGCTACTGCGTTGTGGTGATGCATGTTGTTACTGTGCAGTGGTGATATGCGGTGCTACTATGCGGTGGTGCAGCGTGTTGCTACTATGCATCTTAGTTGGTAGTAGCAGCTGTAACATTGTCGTATTGGGCAATAACAGCGTCTTTATAGGCAGTAACAACAATAACATCGTCCTATTAGGCAGTAACAGCAACGTAAATCCAATTTGGCAGTAGCAGTGACGAGCATCCAATTTGGTAGTAGCAGCGATGAGTATATAATTCGACAGTAGTAGCGATAGACATCCAATTCAGCAGTATAGTATGCTAGGAACTGTAGTTTGGTAAAATATATAACGACAGATGGAAAGTTGACATCAACTTATCCTAATTTGTTAATTTGTGTCCTTAAAAGTGTAAGATATTGTCTAAATAGTTTATTTGTAAATTGAAATTTGGCTGATAACTAAACTGTAATTTACTAATAATTATATATAATTGAAGCATTCCAAACCATATTGAAATTCTTCTTTTCTACTAGCCCCGAATTTGTTCCGCGAAAACTAAAAGCCAGATCCTCACCATCGAAAGTTAACCTAGGCGGAACCACAGATCCTCACGGACACACTCTAACGCAACCGAGACTTGGGTCATATCCTCACCAATTGATCTGAGCTCTGCATCCTCACTGGAGGACCCGAACCCATCATTGAAGTGGATATTATCCTCTCCAATGGATTTGTGTCTCGCATCCTTGATGAAGGATCCAAACGTACCTGAGAATTGGATCATATCCTCACCCAATAGACCTGAGCCCTAGATTCTTACCGAAGGACCCGAACCTGTTCTGCGTGAACATGGAATTCTGCCAAACAATCAGCTTATGCAGCGTGCCAGCACCTTTGGGTTATTTGCAACATGTTATTGCTCGTTTGCCATCTTGATTTCCTCCTCAAGCAACTGACGTGTGAGCGCTGATCAAGCCGGCACTCAAGTTCTTTCTCAAACCTAGCCTAGAAGCAACTAGGATTTTTCTTCGTTTAACATAAAACGAACGGTTCTTACTTGAGCCGGTGTGGTCAAGCTGAGCTATAATCAGGACCAAAGTGCGTTCGTCAAAGATCTCTCTTCGACAAATAGAGATATTTACTAGAGTTGTTACACTTTAACAATGTTTTTGATGAACTGGTGCTCGCGATGAGGCTTAATGAAAATGGGGGTGGCCTTTTGCTCTTGATGAGTTTTGATGTAGATGTGAGAATTGCTCGTGATGAGGCTTTGGTGGAAGTAAAAGACGCACTGAATCTTTTTAGTAAAGGTGCTCCAAAGGAGGCTTGTTTTGCAGTCTGCAAAGTTGTTTGTATGTTGAGTTGTTTTTTTCTTCATTCATCATTCACCTTTTTATATAGAGAACTTGTTTTTTTGCAGATCAAGGCATATCGTGCTCCAAAAGATTAGATCCTCAATTAACTACAAATCTCGCCATGTAAAACCTATTACGAAAGAAAAATATGTATAAATATTTGACCACAGGTATCGGTCCATGTATCATAAAGATACGATATAAAAGATAAAGATATTCACCTCAAAAATCTAACTCTTTAACAATTATATATGCCGAATATTTTCTAGGTAATATTTCTCGTGAATTATTCTTGACGTGTATCACCTCATAAGTATATAGTCCACTGCCATACAATCGAACTCCATCTTGCATATTTGTGGACGTGTACTCCTTTAATCCAATTAAGGATAGTAACCTTCTTATGATATATACCATGCACCGAGCCATATACACGTATTAGACTCCTTAGATGGCTTCATGCATATATATAGCTCTTATCCATAGAGGGATCCCGTTTTGAAATTTACATGTAGGACTCCTTATTTTGCTCATTTGTATGTCACATTTTCATATCTCCTCTGTCTAGTGTCTAGAACATAATGTGTAGATCATTCCTGCCAAGTTTCATCCAATTTAGAGATCATTTGGATACCGAATTAGATTAAATAAATTAACATAACAAAATCCGTCAAAAATAAACCGTTCATGTAAATCGTGATTACGGAAGCTCGAATGATCTTCAAATTGGATGAAACTTGGAAGGAATGATCAATGCTCTATGTTCTAGATACTGAGTGGTGAAGACGTGAAAATGTGGCATACAATTGAGTCAAATAAAGAGTTTCGTAATTTCAGAGCAGGATCTGTCTCTGGATATGAACTGTATTGATAAAGTAGTCTAGGTTCAACTTCAAAATCAATTGACAATGAAGAGAGTAGCTCAAACCCTTATAAGCTCACAGGTAAGGTCTCATATTCCCAATGTGGGATAGATATCTTAACACACTCATGCACGTGTGGCGAATCTTCAAGCCTAACACTTGGACATCAACTTGGGTGGTCGTGGAGTTCGTGTGGCTTTTTGGCTTCACACGTGGACGTGTGTAACCCGCTCTGATACCATGATAAAGTAGTTTGGAGTTTAACTCCAAAACCAATTGATAATGGAAAGAGTAGCTCAAACCCTTATAAACCCACACACAAGGTTAGCCGACGAATTTTAGGGACAATCCCCTTCAGTACCAGGACGGGACCAGGATCGGGATCCTGCAACGAAAGAAAAAAATAAAAAACTTGGAAGAGAAAAATTGATCATAAATTCTTGTAAGCTTGAAAAATCAAAGGAGCTCTAGCTATCGCTACTTAGATTCGTTGTAGCGATCGATATCTTTCATATGATCATCATCACCAAATGAGAATGAATTATCTAACTCTTGTCATGTGAAACTAATACTTTGAATTTAGGTTTAGATTTTGGACGTCTCATTGAGGGTGTTTGAGTTCATTGTAAGAGTATACACCCTAACAATAATTTCTTCGGCTAAAGTGTGAACTCACATGAGTTCATTGTAAGAGTATACACCCTAAAGTCATGGCTGACGGCTTTTTCCCGACGACTGCTTAGCCGATGAAATTTAGGGTTTAGTCGACGAAATTCTGGTAGTGTCAGCACTAGGAGAAAAATGTTGGCAGAATCAACCAAAACTGATGCGACGAAATAAAAAAATTTCATCGCATAAGTGTGAACTCATGGGACGAAAATTGTTTATTTTGTCGCATCAGTCAGCACTATGCGACAAAATGTGTTTCGTCGCATCAGTTGACACTCATGGTACCAAAATTATTTTGGTCGCATCAATCCAAACTCATGCGACGAAAAAAAATTATCATATGAGTTTTATTCTACTAGTGTAATAGGAAATTTCAAACGGATAAGCTTTGGCAGAGGGTTCACTTTCCTAATTGGTGCTCATGATTTATTTATTTTTGTTTTTGAAATAGTCAGTCGCAACTTTCATAAATTTAGATAAAGCGAAGACTAGAAGCAACTGTCATTCCATACTCTACCGCTTTTATCGACCAATAGACAAAAATCTATGAGGCATACCGATCAAAAATCTATGAGACAAATTTTTAATGCTAGTTATTATATCTCTAGTTATTATATTGGATAAACTACTATTTAATAATCTCACCTCTAAAACCTATAATATCCTAAGCGTGAACCCACAGGAAATAGAACAAATCAAAAAAACTAAAAAGTAGAAAGAAAACCTAAAACTAAGAGAAAGTTGGCAAGCCCAACATAGCAGCCCAATGAGCCACCCGGTCACAGAAGAAAACAAGTTAGACCCAACACCATCATCAACCTCATTCTGGCACGAACTCGTCCGGCCCAAGTTCCGATGACCGAGCCTGCAGTATCATGACCAGCCTTTTCATGTCACCCGTCGACACTCCAAGACCAAGCCATGCAGCCACATTCTTGCATTGCCCGAGACCCATCCCCGATCCAGATCGTCACCACTCATAACTTGGAAGACATCGAAGGCAGAAGAATACCTAAGTTGGGTAACAGACAGTGACCATACCTTGCCGTCGTCTCACCAACCCTAGCCAAACTCAACTTGAAATCTTGCGATCTCTTCTCTGGCCGAACCCACGAAGCAATAGACAATTCCTTATCTATCGACTTCGATTGCTCGAAGGATAAGATCAAATTCCGTCTGGCAACAGACCCTAGGAAAACGAAGGCTAAAGGCCGTAATTGACGTCCAGACTCGCTCATAGTTTGGAGGCGCAGACGCCGCTTAGTATTTTTGGGAGGAGATAGAGCGACTAGGTTTTTATTGGGCTAACCACCCTTCACTACAAATAGAGAAAATTAGTGCAGATTTAAAAAAAAATCATTCCAACTAATTTGAATACAAAACAAATTTACCCATAAATCATTTACTCTTTCTCGGCGTCTCTCTCCCTCTTCTTCGACCACCATGAAATCCTCGGCCACTAAATTAATCATAATCGTGTCCTTTAAGCAACGCATTGCTTCTTTCACACGCAGCACACAACCATTTATGCTGCCCCTTTGCAATTGCTTCTTTCATAATGTCCCTTCTGATCAAGCAAGTGAGGGCAGCCAAAGATTCTTAGTGTCAGCAGAGCATGTAGAGCCACCTAAAACAAGAAGAAAGGTTACGTCTTCGGTTAATTTGACACCAAAGGTTTAACATTTGGGGTTCTCAAGTTCACATCAAGGGTACATTCAACCTGATTTGTTGTTTACACATGAGAGAGAATTAGAGAAAAACCAAAAAAATGGAATACTTCTAAGATAAACTTATTCACATATTTTATTTTAATTTACACATAATTTAAATTATTTAATATGTCTTAGAAGTTTTATTTTTAAAACTAAAATTTGTCATCATTTTTCTCATGACTATTTTGTCATTCTAATTTTAATTATGTTTTCTACATTTTAATTTGTGCTTATGGTGTAGGTATTAACCATGCATTTTGTTTATAACCTTTAAGTTAGGTTACAAATAGAGGAATTGAGCTTTGAGTTTTAGGTATAAGGTTTTAGGTTAGAGGTTAGGGTATAGGGTATAGGGTTTAGGGGTTAGGGTTTTAGGGTTTAATGGTTAGGGTTTAGGGTTTAGGTTTATGGTTCATATCTTCATGGGATACCAGTTCATTAACGCCTAGAGGTAATGACAACTTCTGTAATTCTAGAAAAAATAGGTTTTATTTTTTATCCTAAATAATAGGATTATTTTTTTAAAACAAACTTAATTAATAAATTTGGGTGTATTTTAAAACAATCTTAAAGGTGAGTGTAATTTAAAATGAGTCTAATAAATTGGGTGTAACATCAAATGCCCCTACCCATTATGTGTTTCATGTCATTGATGTCAATTCTATGCTTTGTGTTTCTTATGGCAACAGTTAAATTTATAGTTGCTTTCATTAATAAAAAAATATTGAGCGGCAGTAAGTTCTCATATATTTGCCTATATCGTATTGTTGTTGATCGTCAAAAATTGGATGATGCTACTATCCTTCAGTTGTATGTATCGTAATGCGACTGATATTCAGTAGTCTCATGAAAAGAATCTGAAAGGTGTGTATGCATATACAATGGTTTTTTAATTAGTTGTCCTAAGGGTCAGTAAATTTCATTCTATGGATTCCAACTCAATTCTATGGATTTCCAGAACCCTGACGACGCCAATTATTCTGCCCGTGACGTTATCGATCCGGTTGTCATGCGTTCGATCAATGCAACGGCAACGATTTCCTTCTCACCTCAGTTTGGTTCTGTTTCGGAACGAATTGGAGATTAGTATAGATATGTTGACAATAGGAAAAGATAAAGATGTGTATAACATTACTGAGGGTCAGTAGTAGTTTATGAACGTCAATATTTTTATATTTTCATGTATTGCAATGTTACTGACATCCAGTAGCGGCTTGAAATGAATTTGAATGTTATATACATATTTTTTTAGTTTTACTGAGGGTCAGTAAATTTATCGTAATGCTACTGACCCTCAATAATGTATAATATTATATTTGTACGTTGCAATGTTTACATTAAGTAGTATTGTACAAAAAACTATAACGATCAATGGTTTTTTAGTCCTACTGAAGATCATTACTCATATATTATAATGTTACTGACACTCAGTAGTACTGTAAAAAAAATATAACGAACAGTGGTTTCTTAATATTACTAAGGGTCAGTATTCATATATAGTAATACTACTGACACTCAATATGTCGTATAAAAAATATAAGAGTAATTCAGTAATTTACCAGTTCACACGTATATAGTTGTTTTAAACTGTCTCAGAGAAAATCTCTACTTTATTTGACAGACTAAACACATAAGAGAATTTCATTATATTAACACATATGTACCTACCAAAAGAACCAGATTATGAGGAAAAGCAAGATTTTGGTCTTCTTTAGGGCGAGAGATTTTTCAAACCAAAGAAGAAAGGGAACAAAAAATAACGAAAATGCCATGAGGCTCAAATGGAGATGATAATGAAGAAAGTAGCAAGTAGGAATATCCCCAAATGCTGCTTATTGGGATAATAATTTTTTAGGGTTGAGTTGGAATCAAAACACGCACACACAGAAATTGAATTCCTCATTGAATTCCCCATCCCCTTGTATATTCTCATAACGCTCACATTCACCACAAAGAACGCAACAAGCATTGTTTTTTGGTAAACTCGGCGTTTTCCTCAGCTCTCTGAAAAGTCATCGTTTTGGGCTCACCTTACCCTTTATCTCTCTTCTCTCTACAAATTTGAGAACAAAGCCCAAATCTTTGTGTTCTTCACCCCCTGCTGTCTTTCAGGTACACCCTCTCTCTCTCTGAGCAATCACAGTTCACACTTGTTTGCTTTAATTGTCTAAAATTGGTGTTTGTTGTTTATTAGATACCCAGTTTTGCTTTTGTTGAATTCGAGATGGGGTTTTGATTTTTTTTGAAATGGGTTTATGTAAAAGTGGAGAATTGGTGTTTGTTTACATGAGGTGTGGATGGTGTTGGCTGTGTGGTAGGACTGAAGGGCTTAGTTCAGTGAAGTTTTGATTGGTTTAGATGAATGGCTTTCATTGGTTCTGCTTTTGGGTTGAGACTAAATGTTCTTATGCTTTTGTTACCTGAATAGTAATGTAAATGAAACCAAGTGAACTGGTGGAGTCTGATGTTGTTTGATGAATTCATCTATTATTCGTATTTTGAATTTGAATTTTAGCTTTATGGCAGGAGTTTTGAAATAATGATAGATTGCCGATATGTATGTATTTGTGTTTTCGCTTGAAAAAAAATGGTTCTGCTAACCTTAGAGTGTTGTCTGGTTGAGAATTAAACTGCTACGAGTTTGTCTAATGTGTATAATCACGGGTAGTCTTGCACCTGGAGATATCTTAATTAGGTTGACTGGCAATAGAAATGTTTCATCGGAACCTATAAGGCTTAGCACCATGAAGTTTCATTATTTACAGCTTCATTTATGTAACATTATTAACCTCCAAATTCAAAGATATAGTTTTTTGTCTGTTTTTTGCAGGGATTTCTGCCTAGAGAAGACAATTGGGTTGTTTACATCTAACATAAGCCGGTAAGTAAAAGAGTAACACAGTCATGTGGCTGCATTCGCTTTATGTATCATCATCAGAAGTTCGGAACCAATCTCAGTGGCTTTATGTTGGCATTTCTTCCCTTTCTTGCACTGAGAGTTCACTAGAGATATTTTGATCCCTTTTGTTTGTCTTGGGAGCTGGCTTGGATTTGATATTTTCAACTTCTCACCTCATTTTAGTTGCTATGTCCTTACTGAATTTTTTTTGAGTGCGTGATTAACTGATTATTGCTAGTAACGGACCAAATGTTGTAATGTACAATGGAGATCTGAATAGTTTATGGTCTTTGTGTGGGAAGTGGAGCATGCCTTAGTTCTGAAAGATAAAAAGTCTTTGATATGGCTTAGCGTCTTCAAAATCACTGGACACTTTTTTAGTAACATACTTGTATTTCTGAACGACTTTTGTTCTGAAAGTTTATGTTTATTAAGGAGAAATTTATCCTATCTTACAACTTTAGATTGTGCTTTGCTTATCATATTGCTTATTGAAAATATGAGCCATATAATCTTTAGATTTTGCTAGGCTGGTGATTTTCTTTGTTATCTGAATTTCTGACAAGGGCAACCAATACACTTGAATGACATGATTTATTTTGTATGAAAATCTTTTCTTTTTTTATTGTTCTTTGGAGTTTGTTTAAGAGAGCTTTATGATGGTAGGACATAAAAATATGAATACAGTTTGTCATGTTTTGCATTTGTTGTTCTATAAAACTGAATGGGAAAGTTAGCTTACAAAGCTTTTATATATTCCTCCTCCCGTTCTCTGTTAAGAATTCTTGGTAAGTGATTTTCATGCTTGAATTTTGTGAAAATTATTCTGTGGAGATTGTTTAAGTGAGGTTTATGATTTCAGGACTTAAAAGTTAGAATGCAAATTGTTCTTTCAAGTTTTGGTATTCTGTATAATTTCTTAACTGAATATGATGAACATTGTTCAAACATTGGGTAAAAATGTAAACTGCTGAAAACAAAAGTAGCATTCTCTGGGGTTCAATCCTCGGGATTATTTGGTTAGCAAAAGAAAAAGACAAGAAACTGAGATTAATATTCAGGAAACCTTGTCCTCTAGAAAAATAAGTCCTTTGCTTGTTCAAAGCTGACTTTTAAAGTAAAAACAGTTTGAGTAAGCAGTAGGTACATCCTAGTTAATGGTTATCATTTTGGACAGTGGAATTCCGTGGGCCAAGTCATAAGATGAGAAACAGATATGTTGAGACAGGCCTTCATTTGCTGATTACTTTGCATACAACTTTAAATTGGGTCAAAGAATCTTGTATTTTCTTCTAAGTGTAACCTTGTATTTTTATGATTCAGATTGCTCGTGCAGTACCGTCCCCAAGTAGCTGTGGCGTATCTACTGAAACAGATGTACTGTGATTATTATGTCTGAACTGATTGAAGGTCTTCCTGACGCTGTTGCCCTTAGGTGCCTTGCTTGGGTTCCCTTCCATCTCCATCCTAAGTTGGAACTTGTTTCCCGTTCCTGGAAAGCTGCAATTCATAGCCCTGAACTGTTTAGAGCTCGACAGGAGCTTGGCTCATGTGAAGATTTATTATGTGTGTCTGCCTTTGATCCAGAGAATTTATGGCAGCTGTATGATCCTCTTCGAAACCTTTGGATTACTCTCCCTGTTCTCCCTTCTAGACATAAAATCCTATCTAATTTTGGTGTTGTCTCCACTGCTGGAAAGTTGTTTGTGCTTGGTGGTGGCAGTGGTGCTGTTGACCCACAGACTGGAGACCAAGATGGGAGTTTTGCAACCGATGAGGTGTGGTCATATGACCCTGTAATTAGGCGATGGAACTCGCGTGCATCTATGCTTGTGCCTCGTGCAATGTTTGCATGCTGTGTTTTAGATGGAAAGATTGTTGTTGCAGGCGGTTTTACCAGCTGTCGGAAGTCAATCTCTCAAGCAGAAATGTATGACCCTGACAAGGATGTCTGGATTCCAATACCTGATCTCCATCGTACTCATAATTCGGCATGCTCAGGAATAGTGATCAGAGGAAAGGTGCACGTCTTTCACAAGGGTTTATCAACAGTGCAAGTCTTGGACAATATGGTGAATGGGTGGACAGTTGAGGATTATGGTTGGCAACAGGGTCCAATGACGGTCGTTAAGGGTGCACTTTATGTGATGAGCAACGGACTCATCTGCGAGCAAGACAGAGAAGTGAGGAAGGTTTTGGTTTCAGCATCTGAGATTGGTCGCAGAATTGGGTTTGCAATGACTGGACTTGAGGATGAAATTTACGTGATTGGTGGGGTGATTATCCCTGATCAATGGAACTTGGAGATCAAGCCAATGTCTGATGTTGATGTTTTGACCATCGGGGGTGAAAGACCTACTTGGCGCCAAGCAGCTCCAATGACACGGTGCCGTGGAACTATTCTTGGTTGTACGAAGTTGAGAATTTAGATATCCTTGTTATCTGGTGGTTAAATTTAGTCTACATGTAGCTCTTCCTAAGGCTTTGGATTCCTGCTACAAGGAATTTACCCTCTGCTGGCCACCTTTCGTCTTTGTTTTTATTTTGTAATCCATTACACCACCTTGTTTGATGTTATATTTATCAGCTCGAGTTCTCTTGGAACTCCTACATACTCAGGTAACAGTATAAGGTCCGGTACGAAGAGGCAAAATTTAGAGGTACAAGAATTATATTAACTTTTTATTATGGATGGACTTCTGTTCTATTTTCCTTCTGTTTTAGGCATAATGTATGAAGAATCTTTGATGTCACAGTTTTCCTATTACAATGGATTCGTTAATGTTGTTTTTCAGCGAGGAAACCTTTCTGATATAGCAGGTTGCCATTTAATCTTTGTATGTTTGATTGGGGCATCTAACACGACAAAATGAAGATAGAAAGTATCTACGATCATATAAACATGGTTTTGTTCAAGGATGGGTGAGATCTCTCTCGTTCTATCAAACCTATTTCTCCCTCGACTTCATTTCTTCCCACTCACTTCTCCACGGCTGATCTCCAACGTGTTCCTCTCTTCTTTCTTGTTTATCACCCCTCCAAGGCAGGGGCCAAGGGATGAAGAGACATTGTGGAGCCTATGCCCTACTCATCATTTCACACAAAATTTGGTGTTTCAGTGTCCAACTCGTGCCCACTAAAACTTACATCAGAAATAAATATATATTATATTAATATATGAAGGAATTACCTCATATATATATATATATATATAAATTTATATATATTTAAATAGTATATAAAATTAGTATAGGCTACTGAGGTAATTCCTTCATATATATACATCACTACCAGGACAACTACATTAGCTGACGAAATTTGTTCATCGGCTAAGAACCGAAGTCGTCAGGAAAAGGTCGTCGGCTAAGGCCTTAGCCGACGAAATAACTGTACATCGTCGCCTAAAGTCAGAAGTTTAGCTGACGAAGAAACTTTTCGTTGCCTAAAGTCTTGACTTTAGGAGACGAATTTTTAGACTTTAGGTGACTAAATTTTGACTGCAGCAATGTCCCCTATTGGTCAAAATGGTTGACCAAGTAAACTTTAGCCGACAAAATTTAATAAATAACTCGTCAGCTATAGTTATTTATTTTATTTGTATTTTTTATTTTTTTATTTATTTTCGTAATTCGAAGTTTGAATTTCGTCGTCTAAAGTTTAAAAATATTTATTTATTATGTTCTTTTTTTATTTCTTTTACTTTCGATTAATTTTTTTTCATCTTTTTCGTTTTTCCACCACCACACCACTATGCGGAGGTGGTGTTTGGAGGAGGAGGTGCTGTGGAAGAGAAGGAGAATGAGCTAGGAGGATAGGAGGAGAAAGAGCTAGGAGGAAGAAGAGAGATGAAGATATAGAAAAAATTCAAAATTTTTGACAGAAAATTTATAAATTTTGAGGGTACTTTAGCTGAAGAAAATAATTAAAATTCGTCAGCTAAAGTTAAGCAAGCTTCCAGGCAATGGTATAAAAAGTTTGATTCAGTTATTACATCATCTGGATTCACTGAAAATATAGTTGATGAATGTGTATACATGAAAACAGTTGGGGAAAATTTTATTTTTCTCATATTGTATGTGGATAATATTCTGTTAACTAGTTGCAATATGAAGCTACTTGAAGACACCAAGCCTTTTTTGTCAAAAAATTTTGATATGAAAGATTTAGGTGAAACTTCATATGTTTTAGCTATCGAAATTAAATATGATAGAGCACATCGTTTATTAGGCTTATCTCATCATAACTATATTCAAAAATTTTTGAAGAGATTTGGTATGAAAACTTGTGCATCAGGTGAAGCTCATATGACTAAGGGAGATAAACTATCAAAGAATAAAAATCCTAAAAATGGGGGGAAGATTGTGTCTCTATCCAAAATGGATAGAAAACCATATGCACAACTTATAGGCAGCCTCATGTATGCACAGGTGTGTACCATACCTAATTTAGCATTTGCTATGGGAATTTTATCGAGATTTCAGTATAATCCCACTCAAGAGCACTGGAATGTAGGTAAAAAAGTACTCAGGTATTTACAGAAGAAAAAAAATCTTATATGTTGGTATATAGGCAGGTCAAGAACTTAGAATTAATTAGTTACACTGATTCAGATTTTGCAGGACATTTTCCTGACTCCAATAAATCAACTTCAGGCTATGTGTTCATGTTTGCTGGTGGAGCTGCTTCATGGAAAACCATGAAGCAGAAGTTGATCTCGACTTCAACTATGCAAGCTGAATATATTGCACTTTATGAAGGAGTGTGTCAGGGTCTTTGGATTCAAAAATTTATGTTGTATACTGAAGTTTTAAGTCATATTGTCTCAGATGGATTTAAAGTTTTCTGTGACAATGAGGTTGTTGTATTCTTTGCAAAGAACAGTAAAAGATCAGATAATTTTAAAATATAGATATCAAATATTATAGTGTCAGACAAAGAGTTAAGAAAGATAAACTTGTTGGAAAAATGATAGAAATAAAAGATGTTTTATAATCATTTTGATAGTTAAAGGTGAATGAAAATAGTCACCAAAGTAATACATGTAATGGTTGATCTTTCAATTTTCTTGTCTTTTGGTTTTTGTAACAACATGAATCAATGACATGGTAGTGGGCTAATGAAAGGTTGTAACCTTATTCATGACATTCAAGTTTTCCTCCAATCCCACCAATATAAATAGGTGACTTCATCTCTCATTCTAGACACACCAACTCAAAGCATATCTCCTTACTTGAGTTTTCCCTCTCCCTCTCTAAGTTGTGTTCTGGTGATAGACGAAGGTACTTCAAGTTCGTTCAGTGTCCTTGGTAGCAATGCAGCTTCAGGGGACAAGTAGTCGTTGTATCCTGGGAGCAAGTGCCATCAAAACTTTGCACCGAAGAGGAGGCATTATTTGTCATAAGGAAAGTGTGTGAGACACATGACTCAACTTCTTTAAACTTCCTCCTATCCTTGAATCCGAGTTGGTAACATTGGTGTTCATCATCATGTTTGTATTATGAGCTTTTAGTTATAATTATTTATTTAATTATAATGAATTTATGTTATTATATATTTGCAATATTTGACATATTTTCTAACAGAACTTTCTGTGCTTAGCATTGATACAGATTCACAGCTAGCAAATCCATTCACAAAAGCCTTATCAGTTAAAAACTTTCAAAACCATGTGAAGAATTTAGGAGTGTAATCTGATCTCTTTGTTTGAGTTCAGTGGGAGACACAGTTTATTTTTTAGAATTATCAATAAAATCAAGGGATTCCGCAATTGAGTGATTTTGTTATTGCTTATGAAATAAATGTGTGTTGTCAGGTGAACTGCTACAGTTTTAGCATTAAGTTCAGCATATCAGTTTACCAGTGTTCAGTAATGCTGCTGAGATCTTGACTCAGACAAGATCATTTTGAGGACTTTGAGTATGAAGGTTTTCCAGGTAGATATACTTACCTTACAACTCAATATCACTTTTGAGCTTATGTATGTGATTTTTAATCAACTTGTTTGTGTCAAACATACTTGACTCTAAATTCTGTATTAGTTGCTGCATTATGACCGAGTTGTACAAGTTTTGGATTTTCATATAATTCAAGTGCACACTTCAGTTGTTGTTTGTTTAGTTTTGATTCAATTGTTCAGCAAAGACAATGTTAGTCCAAGTGAGAGAATGTAAGAAAAATGTGGACTTAACATTATCTAAAACACTTCAACAATTATCAGTTGGATTAATATTATGTAAACAACAAAATTATGCGAATAGAATTCATATTCCTAGTTGTTCTCTTGGTTGTATATCTCCAGGAGAAGTATGAGAGTTGTTTGTTGATAACCTGATCAACATTAAGGTATTGTGATATGTTTAGAATCATTTCTGATAAGGATGAATTCACAATGAGGACTCTTTATGTGATTAGTACGAATTGTGATTTGTGGCCAATATATAAACAGATGAAAGTCCCTAAGTTCAACACAGTTTTTGCATTGAGTTCAGTCTCATTCTGTATCACATTGTAGTTGATACTTAGAAACCTTTCTCTCTCGATTATTCTTCAAACTATTGGTGGAGGAGCTGTGTTTGGTGGATCAAGCTTGGGAGCTGGACTTACCGGAGGTACTGATCCTGCTAGAACTAGGACATCATTGTATGTATGTATCTGGTTTGACATGAGTTGTAATGTGTTTGTGTTCATGTGAATAAAGATCTTATAGTGTCTATTAGATTTGAGATTTCATCTTTTATCTAACAAGGCAAAGGAACTTGCCGGGTTAAAAATCTCGAAACAATACCAGTAGTATCTCTATATTGGTTTCTCCTTCACTACCTTCGTCGTGGCTGATCTCCATGACTGCACACATTCAAGTACAATATTCCAAGGAAGATAGCCGTTTTGCCACAGAAACAATAAGATCTTCACGGGGATCCCAATTGCGTTCCATTGCAGACACCCTTGCTCTTTTCTGATCACCCGTCATCGATTACTGTGGTGTTCCTCTTGCATGACCTACTTGTTTGGGCCGGTTTTATATTGGGCCTGATATGAAATTGGAGGCCCAAATGCAGGACCCGAAAAGTTAAAACCCAGTGGTTATTACAAAACCCTGAAGTGTTGGAGAAAGTAGAGAGAAAGCTTTGGCTGAGCAGCAATGGACAGTCAGGACACTTACGAAGAAACCAACAAGGACACGGAGGTCGCTCCTGCACTCATAGCAGTCCATCCGACCCAGAATTCGGTTGCCCTCGCAATCGGGTCGGACCTTCGCGTTTTCGACCTTATGTAAGCTTTTATATCTCTCACTGCTTTGGTTCAGATTTCCTATAAACCAAACCACACAACTAGTCAGCTGAAGAAGATAGAGAATCCAGTAGCAATAAGCAAACCCAGTAGAGGAAATAGGAGGTTAAAAACAATGTAAACGAAAATTTTGGATTTTGGTTTGCTGTAGATGTATGAGCTTTTGCAAGTTTAGTCAGGATTTGACTTTTACAAGAGTTGATAAGACCAAGTTCACTTGGACTTAAGACTGCATTCAGCCTCAGGTTAGGAAGACCATCGAATAGAACTCAGAATTCAGTGTCTAAAATCATACCTTTCCTAGCATTTGCATAATACCCTTTACATCGATTGCCCGTTAGGGTCCCTGAGAATGCCTCCATTACTTATAGCTCCATTAGGGACCGTATTCAATTTATAACTGCCTGCGGGAAGAAACTGCCAGTATGAGGAGATGATAATCTGGCTTAGTATTGGCTAAGCAATTTGTGTTGGATGAATCATTTATGACTTCCATAGTCACTCTCTGTGGCTAGAGATAGAAACTAATTGGCTATGTTGAAAAACACATGCGAGTAAATATTGGCTAATGTCTGTGTAATTTCATCTTTATAGAGTACAAACAAGTATTAGTGTCTATTTTGGCCAGAATCTGAAGTTTAACTTTGTTATGTAGTTGAATAAATACAATTCCTTGTTATGTTTCCACCTGAGTGTGTCTCTGTGAATGTATGTGAAAATAGATCAGTTTGAGCAAGATAATTACTCTACCTTGTGGTTCTTTGACAGTGGAGGTTGTGCAGTCTCTTTGGTGGATGATTCTGGTGGGTCTCTTCATAAGGATTCCATAAGAGCCATTCGGTACGGAGCAAGTGGGAAGCTATTTGTGTCTGCAGGTGATGATAAACTTGTCAAGATATGGTCAACTGAATCTTGGCGCTGCATTAGTACTGTGTAAGTCGAGAGTTTTACTGTTTCTGATGATCTCTCATGGACACATATATGTACTTGTGAAAGATTGTTCCTTGGTCATGTACTATATGTGGTTTGCTCATCTATAAGTTAGTGCAATGTAACATGTTTTTGGCAAAATTTGGAGAATCTAATCTCATCCACAAAGTGAAGGGAAAAAACCAGAAGATATGTCATAGAGTGGTGTGTAATACTTTGCCATCTGATTTTGTTTACTGGACTCTGAATGTTACTTTGGTAGAACCATGTGGTGGGATGCTCCGTCTATTTGCATCTACTGGTACTTATAGATTCATCATGACTCCTCAGATACTGCCAATGTAACCGCTGTGTGCTAAAAGTGTCTGTCTTACCTATTTTAATATCTTCCTGTCTGTTATGTAGCTGCTCAGAGAAAAGAGTGACTGCAGTTGCCATAAGCAATGACGGTTGTGCTAAAAGTGTCTTTCTTACCTATTTTAATATCTTCCTGTCTGTTATTGTAGCTGCTCAGAGAAAAGAGTGACTGCAGTTGCCATAAGCAATGACAGTTGCTATGTTTGTTTTGCTGACAAATTTGGGGTTGTTTGGGTTGTGGATGTGGAGAGCCTTGATGGAAACCAAGTGTCTGCTAACAAAAAGGCAGCTCCTATGCTTTCTCACTATTGTAGCATCATAACAAGCCTGGTAAGTCATTTCTGATTCTTATCAACTCTTATGTAAATGATTTTTCTACTGTTGCTTATATTTATGAGATATTTAGATAAATAACCTCTTTTTAAGTATGAAATTGATTAATAACCTCTTTTCTATTTTTTTTGAAATGTAACCATTTTTTCATTGTCAAAAGACATGATTATCCAAAAGTAGACCTATAAATGGATCGGATCTAGACCGGATTGACCTAGATCCGAATCCGGATCCGAAATAGAAACTTTAGATCCGGATCTGACCCGTTACCTGCCGGATCCTTAATAGCTCGATCCAAATTCGGATCCGGCGGGTTAACGGATACCCAACCCGTTAATCCAATCCGTTGATAATAATAAATATTTCAAATTTTAAATAATAATTTCATAATTTTATTATAAAATATTGATGAAATTTTATAACAAAATAAAGGTTTACATCAAAAGTTGAATAACATATCTAAAAAACTCTTTAACGGTAAACTAATATAATTAAAATACTTGACCTCCAATGTTTTTAGCATAAATAACGTAGACATTAGCAACCTTCAACTTCATCACATCTTACTTTAGATGCAATTTAGATATGAATGTTTAGACTATCTAGATAATTATCATATTATTTAATATTTATTAATAATTTTATATTTATAAAAATATTATTTAATTATTTTTAAACGGATCTGGGTCCTTAACGGATCAGATCAACAATGATTCTGATCCGTTTAGTAAACGGGTTAATGGATCAACGGGTCCTTAATGGATCAATGGGTCAAATTTTTGATCCAAACCCATTTAAAAACCATGGATTCGGAGCGGGTCCGGATAAGATCCGGTCCATTTACAAGTCTACCCCAAAGACAATTTCTCTACATACATACGTTCTCTACAATCTCCATAGTCACCGATCACCTGTCAAGACAAGCACGATATTGAATCGCCGCCATTCTACAATTTACATTCAATCATAGTGCAAATTCTCTCAAGGAACATATGCATGTGAGTTGGGTTAGATTGCAATGATAGACCCAAAAACCTTCAACCGTGCTGAACTCCACAAATCCCAATTCCTTTATGCTTTCTTCATATGGCGTCCTGCTTCGACTTCCTGGTGTTCAACGGGTATACCGAAATCTAGATATAAACGAATTTGTTCTTGAGGGGATGCAGGACAGCTCTATCTGAAATCGCGTTCATCGTTGGCTTCTGCTTGGTGTTGTAGGTTGCTGCAGCAGTACAAATTATAAGGGCTCTTACAGGGCTACTATGATTCTCAATTTGGCTCTTGTCCAGTCCATTCTTCTCTGCCATCTGTTTGAGTTATATTCCAACCTCAAAACAAGAGCTAATCCCTCTTCCTTTTTAATGACTAGTAATTGGATGGATGGCTCACTCTTACTAGTCTCCATGAATAAAAATTAGTTCATGGTTTTTATCTGCAAGTTGTTGATTTTAGTTCCGAAGACATCAAATTCAAGAAGAACAAGAAGGAAGACAGCCATACACAACAGATAATGGGCTTTTTGATATTATAATTGTCTCTAAGGGTATTATAGACTCATTCATTCTCATTTTGGTTGTATTTCAACAAGTATATAAAAGAAGGCAAGAAATTTAATAACCAAAATATGGTCATTTATCAAAATTTCTCTATATTTACTTGTTAATTTTCTTATCTCATAGGTGAATCTTTTTTTCTGGTATATTAATGAGAGAAAGAGACAGATAGATGCTAATTGCTGTCATAATTTTTTGTAGGAATTTTCTCCTGATGGGCGATTTTTTCTCAGTGCTGATCGGGATTTCAAAATTCGTGTAAGCCAACAAGGGATCTAATGACTGCAAAATCCATTAAGATAATACTATTTTGTCTTGCAGTCTTGCACATAATTCACAGGGTTTTCCTCTATTGACAGGTTAATGTGTTTCCCAAGAAGCCCTTAGATGGAGCCCATGAGATACAAAGTTTTGGGCTTGGTCATACAGAGTAAGATACTTTATGTCTTATCTTAATAGACATTGGATAAAAATGCATAGATACGATTTCTCTTTTCTTTTTCTTTTCACACGACAGTATGTGCTAGTGTCAGAAAAAACTGAAGATGTTTACATATTGTTTTACATCTCAGTAATGCATTTGAAACTAAATAAAATGGGTTTATTGTTTCTTAGATTAAGTAGCAATGCAACACCAGATATGAAACACTTTGAGTTAAGATATCTGTTGCAATGCTGTCTCTTATACTGAATCATGATGGTGTGCATAATCTGTTGGAGATCTATATGCTTAAAAAATACATTTGCAGCTTAACATTCAGTTGTCTTTCTCTTTTCTGTTGGCAGATTTGTTTCCTGCCTTGCTTTTGTTTGCACTCAGGAGTTCCCCCAAGGTTTTCTTGTCTCTGGGAGTGGCGATTCAACTGTAAGTGAATAAACGCTCATGTCTATTGAATTGCTTCTACATGCATCCCCTGTAAGTGGATGATTTAACCCATGTTAACTCTGCAGGTTCGCCTATGGGACATTTCCTCAGGATGTCTTTTAGATACTTGTGATATTAGAGAAAAGGTATTTCAGTTGTTCTAGCTTCTATGTTTCGTGAGCTTCTCAATGATCTCGCTATTCTTTTTGGAGGTTTTAAGATGTAAAATTAACTGCTTAATCTGAACCAATAGTTGATTGGGTTATCGGTACCCAAGTACATGTTTTACTAAGCTTTTTCTTGTGGCATGTCGCTTGATTTCATGACCCTCTTCCTGAAGGCAGGACCTTTAGAGTTTAAAGGAATAGAAGAGGAGTCATGTGCAGCTGTAACTGATTTATGCACTATCCCAGATAGTACACTTGTTGCCGTGGCTGTACAAAGGTAATTTTCTTACCATGGACTTGTATTGCCATTTTGTCTCCTGAGATGGAGATCTATATTCATTCATCGTCTATCTTAATATACTCATTAAGATATCTCATTGTAGTTTGCAAGGGATTATATTGTTGAGATGTGATCTTTCTACTCAAACTCTCGATGTTGCCAAGGTAAGGACCTGAATTAGTCAAGTAATATTAAAAATAAGAAAGCAACCTTGTCGAAGAACAAATTGGCCTGTTATTACTTCAGGCACCTTGAAATGAATTCATTTTACAAGAATGTCTGGTAACACTTTCCGTCTTGCAAATTGACCTTAATCTTTTTACCATCCACTCCTTCCTGTTCAGCTTCTTTGCCATATTTGAAAGGCAGTTTTCAAGCTTGAAGCTTGATCATAATCACCATGTTACCATGAATATAACTACTGGGAGATAAAAATTTGGTATATTTCACATGAAACAGGCACACATTTTGATACTAATGAATCTTTCTTGCAGGTAGTAACTATCAAGGGAGATACATTTATTCCTACAAGCCTGGCTACAGGTGTATCCTCAGGACCATTGTGGATGGTAACAGGTGCCTCTAACTTGGTTGGTCTTGAAAGCCCCTCTTTGGCTCGTGTCAGGGCTTTCTCTGACTTTAAGGAAACTACTCCTGATGATGTTCAGCAAGGGCCAACTGTTTTGGAAGATGATGAGATCCCTGGGGAAGTGAAATTGCTCGAAAAATTACAGGGAAGAGTGTCCATCGACGAAAAGGTTTTCTCAACAGCAGCTGAGGCTTTGAAAATATCCATGAGCAAATTACTGATAAAGAAGCAGTACTCTACAGAAAGGCGAGAATTTAGAAAGAGAGGTAGAAATGATAAGAAACTCAAACAGTGAAGGATTCCTGCAACGGCAAAATGACTACTCGGAACTCTAATCCTCTTTGCTCCTGTAACCCTAGTGATTTTCCATTTTCTCTTTTTTTTCTCACATTAACAAAATATTTGTGTTACGAAAGCTGTGCTATTGGAAGTTTAAATGAATTTGACTAAACCCTAATCTCAGCCATGTTGTATTTGATATATTGCTTTATCAGTAAATGGTTAGAGTCCATCTGCCATTTTTAGCTTAACATCGAGCCAAACAGTTGGTTGAAATAAGCATACTTTTGGTTACAAATCATGATCATGAATCTGATTTAGCGTAAGTTGGAATTGGGAATGTCTTAAGAACAAAAAACAGATTTTACCAAACCTTGCCTGAAGTTGTTCAGGATGTTGATGTTAATTCCAGAAGAAAAACATTCTGCAACGTGTGTATGCTTCTAGTCAAATTACGATCAGTTGAAACTCGGATTCTGTACAGAATGATTTTCCTTGAATTGAAATCCTTATAACCTTCACATTATATATACACGACAACAATTATCACTATGCTATAATTGTGCAATCATAAATCTACAGCTATAATGTGTACTGAATGTAAATATACACAATAATTGTGAATGAAATTAGTTAGGTACAGATTGAGGAATTATAGGAGAAGAGATTTTTACTCTATCACCCCCTTCAATCTGAACGGCGCTAGACGCACAAGTTTGCCACAGAGGAGTTGATGTCGCTGCTTGGGAAAAGGTTTGGTAAGGAGATATGCTGGTTGATCTACTGAAATGCAACTTTCTCACGAACAAAGTGATAATCCAATTCTATATGCTTTGTACGAGCATAGAGACCAGATTAGATGTCATGTAAGAGGCACTGAGGTTGTCACAATAAAGCAGAATGGGATACTAAATTTGGACACCTAGTTCATTCAATAAGAATCCTAACCAACTAGTTTCCGCACTTGCATGAGTTAGAGACCGGTATTCTGATTCCCCACTTGACCGAGCAACATTAGGTTGTTTCTTAGAGAACCAGGAGACCAAAGTAGTACCTAGGTAGATGAGGTAGCCTAAAGTAGAGCGGCGAGAGTCAAGGCAACCTGCCCAATCTACATCAGAGTAAACGGAGAGGGGAACAAGTAGGCATTGAGGACCGAAGGATAGGCCATGATCAATAGTGCCTTTAACATAGCAAAGGATACGTTTGGCAGCAATGAGATGTGGAGCATGAGGTTGCTTCATGAATTGAGAAACATAGTTGACTGCAAAAGCTATGTCATTAATGGTAATAGTTAGGTATTGTAAGGAGCTAACCATCTCACGAAAGATAGTAGGATTATCAAGGAGTTCTCCATCAGTAGAGGTGAGGATGGACTTGGCTGACATGGGAGTGGTCATTGGTTGGCTGATTAACAGATCATGCTTCACCAAAATATCATGGGCATACTTGAGTTGATTTATGTGCAGTCCATTTGAATGAGATGTAACCTGCAACCCAAGAAAATAGTGTAGAGGACCATGATCCTTGATGTCAAATCCTCGGCCTAAAATATCAATAAAGCTTTGAAGAACCTCATCATTACTGTTGGTACCATGATGTCATCAACATACAGTAAAAAATAAATGGTATGCCCTCCATGTTGATATATGAATAAGGATGAGTCTGCCTTACTTTGTCAAAATCCGACATAAAGCAAAAACATGCTCATACTTGAAACCAAGCACGCGGTGCTTGTTTGAGGCCATAAAGAACTTGTGAAGCTTACAGACATAGGAAGGTAGAGAAGGATCAATGAAGCCAAGAGTTTGGGTCATGTAGACGTCTTCTTGAAGGTAGCCATGAAAAAAGACATTTTTGACGTCTAATTGTCGTAGAGACCATGCTCTGGACACAGCAACACAGAGAACAGTGCAAATAGTGGCAGGCTTGATGATAGGACTAAAGGTTTCACCGTAGTCAATCCCATGCTGCTGATGGAACCCCTTGGCGAAGAGACGTGTCGTGTGCCTTTATACTAAACTATCCGAGTTTCGCTTAATATGGAACACCCTTTTGCAGCCCATGACATGTTGAGAAGGAGAGGGAGGAACAAGAGACCATGTATGATTCTTCAACAAAGCATTAATCTTTGCAGTCATGGCAGCTCTCTAGTTTTCATCTTTGGAAGCCTGAGTATAGTAGGTAGGTTCCATAGAATTAATAACAAAAAGAAGAGCCTTGGGTAAAGGATACTTTACAGTTCCATCAATCCGAATGCGGGTTTAAACAATTCCATCAAAGAGCCGGGTTGTCATGGAGTGTGCGGAAGGGGGTGGCCAGACTGGGGGAGTAGGAAAGGTTATGGGTGGAATTAGAGCTGTAATTGACTGTGGAACCATCGATGGTGACGCGAATGTGATAGCTGGAACAGATGGAGGAAAGAGTGGGGCTAGAGTGGCTGTTATTGAAGGCAGGGCCGTCGGTGGAGATGCAACGGCAACAGACTGATCGGATGGCCTAAAGACTGCAGCTAATTGATTGGGTTGGTCACTGGCAGCTGTAGATGGGGCAGATCTACCAGCGACAGCAGTAGCAAATTAATCAACTGGCTCAGAGACAGAAGGAGTTGGGTGAATTTAACGGTGGTAGGTGATAAGCTCTACAGCCACCTTTGATGCACCGTCAGTGGATTCCAATGAAGACGGTTGAGTAGGCGTCCGAGTGTGAAGAGGGAAACATCAACTGCTTGTGAGTCAGATGGAAGATATTCCAACAACGAAGATTGACCTGATGAATGATTTGAGCTGGTCAACTGTGATAGTGGACTTGGGTCGAACTCTGAATTATTTGAGCTTGCGTCAAAAATTGAACTTGTTATGGATGAGCCTTGGTTGGAAATAAGGACGATTTCTAATGGTTCAGAAGCTGGTACCTACAAATTTTTGTAAGGAAAAGATGTTTCGTTAAAAATAACATGCCTAAAGATATAAACACGATTGATGGTGGGATCCAGACAACGGTAACCTTTATGATGAGTACTATAACCTATGAAGACACACTAGACACTTTGATTAGACAATTTGTTAGAGGAAAGCGTACCAAGATGAGGAAAACATGAACAACCAAAAACACGAAGAGATGTATAAGAGGGAGAGTGACCATAAAGACGAGTATGTGGAGTGTCCCAATTGAGAATGGGGGTGGGTAGGAGATTAATAAGATAGATAGATGTGTAAAAGGCCTCAACCCAAAGATTTTGAGGAACATTGGAAGAAAGAAGTAAGGTACGGGTTGTTGTAGCAATGTGACGGTGTTTCCTTTCAATAAGCCCATTTTGTTGTGGGGTATAAGGATAAGAAAAACGTTGTTGAATTCCCAAAGAGACACAATAATGATAAAATGCACGGTTGACATATTCAGTGTCATTGTCACTTTGTAGATATTTGACAGAACCATGAAAAATGTTTCGGATAATGGCAACCAATGTTTGAAAATGTGTGAAGACTTCATTTTTCTGACGCATGGGATAAAACCACGTGTATCGAGAATATTCATATGTAATGAGGACATAATATTTAAAGCCACTAACAGAAATGGTAGGAGACATCCACACATCACTATGAATAATATCAAAAAGAGAAGAAACAATATTATGAGTTGATAGAAATGATAAGCGATAAGATTTGCTAAGTGCACAATGAGTACAAAAAAATAAGAGGAAGTGTGAGAGCCAATGGAAGAACGTAAGTGAGCTAAAACAGGAGAGAATATATAACTTAACCGATTATGCCAAAGAGAGGATTGAACTGAGATGAGTGCTTGAGGGACATTCGATGTAGAAGGTAGGTGAAGAGGGTAAAGACCATCCTCACATGGACCCTGGAATAACAAACGACCAGTTTGTAACCAATAGATTTGATAATAATCAGGGGCAAAAAGAAAATAGACAAGATTATTTTTGGTAAAACGAGCAACTGAGAGTAGATTTTTACGTATAGATGGAACACGAAAGATATTATTTAAGGAGAAGTCAGAGGATCCCAATGAAAGGGGAAGGTTACCGGTATGGGTTATTGGCATAAAATCACCATTACCCATATAAACATTATGAGAACCACCATGGAGTTGTGAATTGTAGAGAGACATGAAAGTCATGTGATGAGTGGCACCGGTGACTGGGTACAAGTTCAGATCAGTGGAGAGATGGACCCCAGCAAAAGCAGGGATGGGAGTTGGGCCGGAGAACCGAGGAGATCTTTGGACTGAACCATGCAGATTAGGATGATGATTATTGCACCATTGATGTGCTGGGCTTCGAAAGCCTTGAGGTGTCTAAGGAGCTTATGGAAAATTTGATGGGGCTATTTGTGACAGATGACCTTGCGAGGAATGGCGCACACTAGAACGTCTCAGCCAAGAATTTTGCTGGCTGCCGGAAGTAATCGGCCACTGGTCTTGATGAGTGGTGGGAGCTGGGCTGTGATGATATAAGGCAGGGATTTGATATGGGTTTGAGCTATGAGCGGGGGATGAGGCAGCCATGGAGGAAAATTGAAGAACAGATGGTTGAAGTAATGATGAAGATAGAGAAAGAACGAGATGGAGGAAGAGGATGAGACACAGGTAAGGTTCGGCAGGTTAGGAAGGAGAAGGAAGAAATTGAAGGATTAGGAAGATCACAGGAAATGATCGATTTTAGGCTGATATCATGTAGAGAATGATTTTCCTTGAATTGAAATCTTTACAACTTTTACATTATATAACACTACAACAATTATCACTATACTATAATCTTGCTGCTATAATTCTACAATCATAAATCTACCGCTATAATATGTACTGAATGTAAATATACACAATAATTGTGAATAAAATTAGTTAGGCAGAGATTGAGAAATTATAGGAGAAGAGTTTTCTACTCTAACAGATTCTACAGCCCAACCTTAGTCCAGAAATGGAATGCCTTGAAAATTAAGGGGGGTATTGTAGTTAGATTTCCATGAAGTTTTAAAGACTTTTATGGATTTTAAAAGTTTAGGGGTATTTAATTAAAATTTGTAACAGAAGATTTAAAATCCATAAAAGTGTGTGGGTATTCAATTAGGATTTTTAATTAAAGATTTTTAATCCACGAAAGTATGGAGATATTCAATAAACACACAAATTGTTAAAGATTTATTAAATTGTGGATTTGCACAGATTGTCAAGTGTAAATTGTGAAGTGAACAATCCAACCCCTAGACATAAGATTTTCGTGGATTTACAAGTTTTATCTTTTATTATTTTATTTTATTCATTTCTCTCTCCATCCCTCCCTTTCCCCTTGTCATTATCATTTTTCTTCTTTTTATACATGATTTTAGATCTTTTTTTACTACAATACTCATTCACTTGGTTTTTGTACGCGTCTTATATATTATACACAAATTTTTTGTCTTATTTTTTGCTTCATACTCTATTATAACATGTATTCAACTCTCCATTTCCTCTTGTCACTACCATTCTTTCTTTTTTATACATATTTTTTTTATCTTGTTATTTTTTACTACAATATTATTCACTTGATTTTTGTACGTGCCTTATATATTTTACATAATTTTTTGTCTTGTTTTTGATTTGTTAACATGTATTCATCTCTTTCAATCTACTTAATATGTGTAACATAGATTATCAACACTTTTGTTAGAATTTTGAACTTTGCTTTATTGCAGTAGAGATATAGATAAATATAATCATTATCCTTAGTCGTCACATACAACTTAAGTACAAATAAACATGTTTTTTTACCGTGTTTTGACACGGGTCTATGAATTTCAAAATGATATCTTATGAATAAGAATCTTTTATTGCCTCTGTGTAATATGTCTTTGAATGTGTGATACACATGTAGAGCTTACATTAAGAATTTTTTATGTTATTACTTTTTTATCCACTTATGTTACATGTTTATGTAATAAGTGATGAATCGTAAACTGTTTGTTTAATTCTACAAGAATCCATGGAAATTTATCATTTGTTTTCAATAATCCTAAAAAGTTTAGGTTATAAAATCTATTTGAATCTAATGAATTTTATAAATCTGTATAAATCTAAGAACTCTTTATAAATCCATCACTTAAAAAAAGTATGTAGAAATCTAAAGTCAATACACCCCCCTAAGTTTATTTGGGTTGATTAGGATTCAGCTTATCTCTTAGGATAACCTTTGATTAGGAAAACTAACTGAATCACTAATCAGACATAGGGCTTAAGTATTGAGTTTTTAGGATTATAATCATTTATCTTTATATATTAAAGGAAGCAGGGGAGATTATTGTTCACATGAACAGTCTCCCAGCTATCACTTTTTTCTGTTTAGTTTTTTTTTTCAAACTGCCACTTTTTTTCCTATTCAGTTTTTTTTCGGGTCTAGCCTTCATTTTTTTCTTTTATATATAGATTCAGTTTTGCTCCTCAATTTAATTTGTAAAATTTGTGATTAAATCTAATAGGTTTCAAATGCATATTAACAAATATATAACCAAATCTTAAACAAATTGGATTTAAGGTTTAAGGGTTAGCGATTTAGGGTTTAGAAATTCGGATTTAAGATTTATACATATTAAGAAATATATGATCAAATCTCAAACACATTGAATTTAAGGTTTAGGGGTTATGGATTTAGGGTTTAGGGGTTTAGGGTTAGGAGTCCAGATTTAAGGTTTAGGGGTTGTGCTAGCTGCCACTTTTTTTCCTGTTCAGTTTTTTTCTCAGGGCTGCCACTTTTTTTCCTATTCAGTTTTTTTTTCACGGGTCTAGCCTTCAATTTTTTCTTTTATATATATAGATTCAGTTTTGCTCCTCATTTAATTTGTAATTAAATCTAATAGGTTTAAAATGCATATTAAAAATATATGACAAAATCTCAAACACATTAGATTTAAGGTTTAAGGGTTATGGATTTAGGGTTTAGAAATTCGGATTTAGGGTTTATACATATTAACAAATATATTACCAAATCTCAAACACATTGAATTTAAGGTTTAAGGGTTATGGATTTAGGGTTTAGGGTTAGGAGTTAGGAATTAAGATTTAAGGGTTGTGCTATTTTATTTGGGTTCTAAAGAGTTGTTGTACAATATTAACCGAACTAGCAAAAACCGACTTCGGCTATACAACCAATATCAGGGCTAACTTCATCTCAATTAAATGCGCTTATTTTTATTTGAGTTTTCAGAGAGTTGTTACACAATATTGATAGAACTACTGAAAATTGCATAATAATAAATTTGTGTGGTAAAAATACATTTCCGCACCCTTTTTTTTTGTTTTTACAATCAAGTCATTAATAGATCAACTGACAGATTTGCCTTCAGTTTTTTTAATATTTTTACAGTTTTGCCACTCATTTAAAAATAATTTATATTAATTATAATAATAATATGTTGATTGGTTTGTTAAATACCTGATTTTGTTAATAACATATTCATAATAATAATAGGAAAAAAATTGAATCAACTCTAAAACTAAATAATTGTGTTGAATGTATTTTAACCGATTAATAATTGTATCGATTGTTCAGAGTTTGTATTCATTTATATCACTTTTTTAAAATATTAATTTTGACGATACATATGAATGTTGACATGCGGGTTTAGGGTTTATGATATCAATTAATAATTGTATCGATTTTCCAGGGTTTATATTCATTTATATCAATTTTTCAAAATATTCATTTTGACGATGTATATGAATGCTGATATATGGATTTAGGGTTTAGGCCAACAATTAATTTCTCTATTGATTAAGATTATCAGTTCAACATATGACATGAACTGATGGGTGTTCCTTACTTGCAATTCTAGATATTTTGGTTATTAATATAAATTCGGTGTTAACGTCATCTCAATCAATTGTGTAATTTTTATTAGAGGTTCAAATAATTGTTACATAATATTGATCGAACTACAAAATTCACATGTATCGTGTATCGATTTGTTATTTAAATTATCTGCATCTCAATGTAAATATATAATTAATATGTTTGATAAGTCTTAAAGTTGAGATACATTATTTACTGAGTGTTATAGACAGTGACATAGAAACCAAATTTTTTACAGGCACGAACAAAGTCTTTCTACACGCACGAAACGCGTGTTTGAAGGCTAGTAATCATTATTTAGATAAAATTTTTGTTTGATAAAATCTTAAAAATTAGTTATTTAAATCTTTTTAGTTCAAATTAACGATAATTTTTTTAAAAAAAATACTTATTTAAATTTGAGTTTTTAAACTACAACTTGAATTTCTGTGTTCTATCCACATGGTGATGGTTAAAGCATTGTTAATCCTTGTGATTATTGGATGGACCCTAAGCTACTTATGTACTCGGTCAGAAAAAAAAAGAGTATTCCAAATCGGAGTTGATTAATTGATTATCATAATGGATTTCAACACTAAACAAGTTTGGACCCCATTCTTCTACATCATTGCACTCTTTCTTTTATCTCCTTCCCACTTGGCATTGGAAAATCATTGAAGTAAAGTAGTACACTAATGCAAGTAACTAAAAGAGGATTAACTAATCATGTCGTTTTCTCTTCTGTTGCTATTCGAGCAATAAATATTAATTGAAATTTACAATATCCCGCTTTTAATTAAAAATAATAGTAATTGTAGTGAATATATTAAAAAACAAAGTAAACTAAAATAAAAAATTGAACTCACATAAAAAAATTAAACTCACATCGATGAAGTTGCCATATTAAGAAATTTTGGTGAAACAAATCAAAACTTTATGCTGTGTTTGAATGAGAGTTTTCTAAATTCCTAAGAAATTCTTCTGTTAATTATAAATTCTGTTTTTTAGTTGTATCCGTCTAGATTGTCAGATGTATAATGAATTAAGAAAGTTTTAGATAAAATAAAATTTAATTGTTTTGGAAACTAATAAAGAGATGAGAGAAGACTTCCACAAGAATTTCAAAATGAAAATACTTATGTCCGATCTAGGTCGGACATGCGTGTCTGATCTCTCTTATATTTACATATTTTTAACAATATCAATCATAATCTTAACCGTTCAATAGTTTAATTAACCAATAAAGATCATCTCTACAAAAAAAATCAATATAAAAGAATATTGTTTGCTCAGCCGAATGTATCAAACAAATGGTCAGTTCTTGCTAAAGTTAAGACCCTTATGATCAACCGTTCATTTGATTGATGCATCTAGCTGAGTAAACGATTTTTTTACATTGATTTTTTGCAGAGGTGATCTTAATTTATTAATTAAACTATTAAACGGTTAAAATTATGATTGATATTGTTAAAGATATGTAAATAGAAGAGAGATCGGACACGCGTGTCTAACCTAGACCAGACACAAGTATTTTCTATTTCAAAATGACACATGTTTTGGTGTAGGAATTTAAATAATAAATTTCTTCGTTTTCTTTTCCATATAAATTTTAAATTTCCTATTTTATAATGCAAAACAAGATAATTGATTTGTAGAAATTATAAAATCCTCACTTTTAATTAAATTTCGTGATTTTTTTTCTTATACAAACACATTTTTAAAGTTTAAAATAAACACTTTAATAAACTAAAATGTCTCGAGACCGATCCTCACTTTTATTTTCATTGAACGATGAAGCACGTTAACATTATAAATCACCTTTCGCAGTACATATTCCTCTTTCTCGTTTGATAATGAAATTGTCTAAATCAACTATTTGGTATGGTGGATGAATTATGATCATGTCTACTACTCTTATCATATGAACAAAATTTTCAATGCCTTGAAGGATTGAGTAAAGGGCCTAGAGAGGTAGCTAGTGCCCCAGTCAATAAACCAATTATTCATCTAAAAATTGAACAAAATAATAATAATTGCACTGACAACATCATCATCTTGTTTGCTTCAAATCATGTAATTGGCACTTGTCAGCATGAAAACGACTGTCACCTTGTTTGGTTGCGAGACTGTAGGGTCATTTTATCATTTATCCCCATCGAACACGACTCCACAACTAGTTCGTTATCTATTCCAGATTGGGACGTTGCGGCGCGTGAGGTTCACGTAACGCGGTACTGATCTATCCGGTTGATAGAAACGGTGGAAATAATGGATGCATTTTTTCAACGAAATCCCGATTTCAGTGTGTAAATTAGAAAACAAGAAATATTCGTTATTGTTAGATGATTGAATACCATTTTGTTCTGCTTTGTCTAGTTTGTGAATGTTAAGACTAACTATTTTTGAAATAATAATAGTTGATTTTTTAAAACGACTTGATTTTATGATTTCAGTCATGATAATATAACAGTGATGAAAGTTATTATTTTTATCTATGTTTAGTGATGTTGAAAACAAACAATATTAGTTGATTATTGTGACATACAAGCTCAAGTTAATTTCGATTGAAAATATTGCATTACAGTTAGCATCGAGTACATGGGTGATATGTTCATACTAGGCACCATAATACCATATAAAGTAAAACCTCTTTAAATTAATAAAGTCATTGTCACATTCTATTAATTTAACGATGCATTATTAATTTATCGATTAATTAATAACTTATTAATTTATAGAAAAATTTTATTTATTTTATTAAATTTATCACAGATATATTGTTCAATGAGTTATTTTATTTGATGTAATATATTATTTAACGTATCATGTAATTAAGTTCAATGTATTATACAAGTTTACATGATAAACATTAAATAAACATCACACTATTTAAATAAATAAAAACCATAGTTACACAACATATTAGAAACACAAAAATGATTTATCATCTCAAAAGAGTTAAAAAATCAACGATGACCGATGAAATGCTTAAAGAAAAAACAAGTCACAATTGACTTATTCTTGATCAAGTCTCCATAAATATGTAAGAAAATCTATTTATTAAGGAATTATTAATTTATATATTTATTGAGGTCAATGTGAATTCTCGTATTTGTATCATCTTAGAAATTTAGTGAATTATTAATTTACCAAGTTGTCTTCGACTAGGGACCGGTAAAAATTATTATTTTAACGAGGTTATTAATTTAATCGAGTATTAATTTAATGAGATTTTACTATATTGAGGAATGTTCTGACGATAAACAATAAAATCTTATAAAATGTTGAAAAACATAATCACATAAAAAAATTTTAAGAGCCTAAGTTTTAAGTAATAAAAAACAAACATATGTAATAACATTAACTGAGACATGATATCTTACATGTAGGAGAAGATGTAAAGTAATACATGTAGGAGAAGATGTAATGTAGGAGAAGATGTAAAGTAATACATGTAGGAGAAGATGTAAAGTAGTATTAAAATGTGTTGGAAAAGAATGATATAAGACTTTAGGGGGATAAAGAACCTTTGCTTTTGAAGCAATGAACCAAGCTTAAAGATAAAATACCTAATCATTTTGCTTCCCAGTTATTTCTCATACTATGATGAGCATGGTCACTGATATTAATCTCCTATAGTTGCATAAACACGCGCGTGATAGTGCGAGTCTCCATCATGTTGTTGGTTACAAAGTACAAACTGTCAATTGGACTTGACCACAACCCTGAAAAAGAAATGGGCCTGAGAGCAGTTGGGTCAGGGTTTTCTACAAAAGCGAAAGGGACGGGTGACCCGGAAAATAGGGCCCACGGCCTGCATCGCGTCAAGAAATGGAGGGTGGGTCCCATCAGTTTAACGTCATTAACGTCACGGTTAAAAGGGGAATGGAGCAGAACCGTTAAAGGGAATCAAAATTATTTCCAACCGTTACTTTCCGTGGGCCCCTGTCCCGCACCATTTACGTCTCGTTTTCTGGACCGGCGATCAATTCGAGCTATGAAGAGAAACCACTAGAATTGTATAACATCTTTATTGTGATTGTGTCGTGTCTTAATTGGTTAAACTGTTTAACGGATAACTTTAAAGTCATAATTTTAAACCAATATAAAGTGTGTGAGTGATTAATAAAATATTAAAAAAACATCCTTGTCATTTTGGCAGGACTTCTAAACCACAAATTTGTAACCTAGTTCAAAAGTCTAAACAACTCTTTACCAAAAAAAAAAAACAATATAAACAACTCAAGCAAGAAAAATAGTAGCATCTAGAAAACAAGTTCCTTTTAATTTAAAAAATGCGAGGACATGCAAATACATATAGCGGACTATGTCGTGATTTATTGGCGTCGTGAGAAACATGAGACTTGCGGTTAGGCCTCATTATGTCAATGACTTGATGAAGTTGCCCACTCCGTCAATATATCATGTCAATGAAATTTGAACTTCTGACCTACACGATGTAGTAGCTAAATATTTTTATGATTTATGTGTATTCTTTATTGTTTTTATTAAACACTAACATCTTGACCTGCATAATGTACGTGTTAATTTGCTCTTATATTTTATAAATTTATTTTGTAATTCATATTTAAATATCCTCTTTAATTAGTTAATAATATTTGAACTTCTTTTTTTGATTTCTATCTCCACATTTTTCTTTTTCAAGAAAATGAAATCTGATTCTCAGTGGAGTGTCAAGTACTATTTTACTCATAGTTACCGAAATCTTAAGTTTGAAATTTTAATTAATTAAGAGTATTTTAGCTACTTTAAAAATTTAATAATTTACACTTAGATATCCATATTTATTTCTTTTTTATTTTGATCAATAAGAAGATTTACCTAGGTATAAAATCAGTTTGACCAACTTATAAATCGAGGTAGCAATTAAGGGCAAGCAATGGAGCAGGTAGCTTTTTATAAAACCGTGTTTTATTTTTGGGCAACTCCTGTACTTGGGGGCCAAAGCTCCAATCACGAAAATGATAATGTTTCGTACTCAAAGTTTGCATGCGCAGGGTTAAGCAAAATTAGATACTTTAAGACTCTTAATCCAAGTGACCAAGTCCCAAAATCTGATCAAACAAAAATAGTTTTTGCTAGGCGTACATCACAACCCTAATCACTTTTTAACACAGCTATCTAAGCCTTCTAATCACTAGCTTTGTCTAAATTTAAGCAGTAGTTAAACGTAAATTTACGATCATGAAGAATAACTTCGTAGTTTATAATATGGTAGAAAACGTCCAGACACATCACCACAAACTCGTATCCCAAAACTTTTTAGAGTCCAATTCCGAATCGAATCGTCAAATACTCCAAAATGCAGCAAATGGTCTCGTTAAACCAACCGGAGTTGATTAATCAAAAGCCTAATTAAACAGTAGACTAGCACCAATAATTTCAAATATACAACAGACGAGTGGATCTTTTTTAAGAGAAAAAATATATATGAAATGAGAAACGTAGGATGAGCTCATTATATTCCTATGAGTGCGTGCGTTCATTTCTCTTCTGCAATTCGTAACCACCACAGTAGTCACTGTGACAGTGACTCTGAGTTTCACACAAAGTCCAAGCAAGCCCCGACAAAAACGAGCTTCCCTCACTCATAGAAAGACAAAGTTTAATCTTGGTTAGACAGAGCATATCTTAATTAAACAAAGCTGGCTTATCTGATTAATCAAATTCTGGGTTCTGAAGCTGTGTAGTGGAAAACCAGCGGGGTTCTCATGCAGACGCACACGCCTCTTGTTTTTTCCTTTTTCTTCTTAAAAAAGCTCTTTTCTTTCTCTCCTTAAAACAGAGGGCCTAGTCTTCCCCATCTTTCACTTTCTCCTGTTTGCCAAGTTGCAAATTCTTGGCCTGATTGAAACTCAGATAAAGAGGAAATGACGGTGTGAGTTTTGAAGGCTGGGATTTAGAAAGCTTAGCTTGCCAAACCACCCACTATCATAAAAGTGCTTAAAGCCTTGATCCTGTGTCTCACTCCCTTTCATAATTCAGTTTAGTGTTGATTGTGATGATGGCTCTTTTTCATGGGAGGTAGCGAAGCATTTATGCCAATTCTGCCTGAGACAAACAGGGCATAATACTACGCAGAGCTTCTTTTGCTGTAAGCAGCTATAGCCCCAGATAGATAGAGATAGAGAGAGAAGGAGAGCTCTTCTTCCATAGTATCTCTCTCTGTCTTGATCGCATGGCCTGCATGAGGCTTGATACTACTGTGAACTAAGTCTGGCTCATCATCTAGTGAAACAGATTGAGCATACCAACTTCAACTTGTTTGTTTTATTACTTGTTTTCTCTGAGCTTTCTGGCATGGAGGCTACGGAAATATAGGAGGGCCCTTTCTTTCAGTTTCAATAGTTCTTCATCAGAAAGAGAGACTCTATTTTATTTATTCATAGCTGCTGATTTCTTGGTGATATTTCTCTGATCAATTCAGGGTGAGTTCTCAAATCTTGTTCTTTATATCTCTATATATTCTCTTGACCATTTTGGTTTTAGGTGTGTAATGTTTGATCGGATCTTTCCTTTTTGCAGTGACAAATTTTGTGACACTTTTTCGGGCTGCGAATCGATTTTGTTATGCTGAGATTTAGATCTAGAGCAGTGACCAACAAGCAAGCTCCAATGGCTGATCACAGCTCTCAACAATCTCAAACCTACTACACCACAAAGATCCCATCTTTCTTTGGTTCTCCAAGATTCAGAGCCTTTTTCACAATAAAGGGTAGTAGTCACTCTGAAACTGACCAAAGCCCCATGATAAGTCCTACTTCAATCCTTGACACCAAGATTTCACTCCCGTTTGGAAACCCTTTTCCATGCGACAAAAACCAACCTCAGTTAATCCCGAAAGCTTTGGCAGGGACCAAACATTCTTGGGACAACTCAGACGCCAAAGGCATTGGCCTTGCTATAGTTGACACACTCATTGATGAAAAATCTGAAGTGAATAGTAGTAGTGCTTGTAAGCAAAGTAATGGGAATAAGGTCCTGTTTGGAACTAAGCTTAGAGTTCAAATACCACCCTATCCGGCAAGAGGGTCTGCTAATTCCGGCATCCAAACAGAGAATTCGAATTCGAATACGAATTCTCCTCAGGCTTTTTCACGGTGTGTTTCAGTGAGGGAAATGGAGCTTTCTGAGGACTATACATGTGTGATCTCTCGTGGACCTAATCCAAGAACAACTCACATATTCGACAACTGCATTGTTGAAAGCTACTACACCTTATCGGATTCAGGCCACTTCTCCGAATCTGCTCCGGAGAATTTCCTTAGCTTCTGTCACACATGCAAGAAGAATCTTGAGCAAAAGATTGACATTTACATCTACAGGTTCGTTTAAATCATTTGGAATTATTATCTCACAAATTGTTGGAACTCAGTAGACCATTGTATATCAACAAATTCTCTAGTTATTTTACATGAACACGAGTATTTCTACCATACTGATCAGTAAGGCAGAATCTTCATACACGAGGAGTAATCATATATAATGTAACTTATATGTGGCATGCAGGGGTGACAGGGCCTTCTGCAGCCGCGAGTGCCGCTACCAAGAAATGCTCCTAGACGATAAAGTTGGCAACCCAGAATTTTGATGCTGCTGTTGGAAGGAGTTGTTCTTGAAATTTTTACCCTGTTAGATCCAAATTTTTACTTTTTGTCATTGGCTTTTAATCACCGTCTCCCCTGCAGATAAAGATAAAGAGAGGAGGAGGTATTTTAGTATATTGTAGAGGTTTGAGTTTTTACTTAATTCACTACTTATTTGATCAAGGCCTCTGTATATGTATAATAGGCTATTCCCACAAATTTTGGCTCCGAGTAGATGATGATGTATGAATGATTCTGAAACTCGTCCAACCTAGCTGCTTGTTTTTTGTTCATGTAAATCATACTGTGGATATGGGGACCGATCATTATTGTCATTCATGCAGAGACGACTGCTCATACCTATCTGAAGAATTATTATATGATGACAATCTTGATAGGGGAAATAGAAGAAAGATTTAAGTATTCAAGGGAATCGATCCAACCTTCAATTCCTTGTCCAGACCTGTCTAGAGAACCCTGCATAAATTAAATAGTAGCTGTTGGGGAACTCTTTAAAGCAAATGCATAGGTACTCCCAAAATATCAATCAAGATCCTAGTGAGATTTTGTATGTGCTTCTTCAGGGATACCAACTAATCACACCCTTCCAGAGTTCAAGAGCTTCTTCAGCTAACTCCAACAGTAACGGTATTTGGTCAATCTCGGAAAACACAGTTGCACAAAGCTTAGCAGAAATCAATTGAAAATTTAACATTGTAAACAGCATTGGCTTGTGATAGGTTTCTATCCAAAATGCAGTTCCAAAGTCGATTATATATCTCTTCTCCTTGTCGATATTTCAATCGTAACAACATCATCAAATTCTTAGCATTGCAAGAGCAGAAGTTACCATGTTTCCCATTTCCTGTTACTTGGAAGTCAGCTAGCAGTGCAGGAAATGGACTTATCCTGGTACCCTGTTATTCACATTCATAGGGAATCATTTGGCACTACGAGTGATCTAATAAAAAAATATGCATCTGTATACTATAATTCTGCAAAGTTAGTTTGCAGAAGTGCAGATGACATTGCCCTAATCATTAAAGCTGCAGTGATGTCGAAATAAATAAAAGCTAATGATGAGACCAACTGAGCGAAACAGGCCAAAGGCTGCTTAAAGGGATCGAACAAAAAGGATCATTGGCTTTGGAATTTAAATAAATGTTTGCCTGCCAATGTTACTTTTTGATCATGCAGGTTTTCTATACTCAACTCAGTCTCAGATACCCGGTAAAAGAAAAAAGAAAAGCCACACTGACGGTATATAACTCAGGAGAGCTTTCAAGTTAAATTAACGGTTGAATGATATAAACATGAGAATTAAAAAATAAAGTCCTCACATAACTCAGTTTTTCTTCTATATTTACGTCCCACGCCTCTAGCACTATAAATCTCAATAAAAGAGCAGCAATAACTGAAAAGGAAAAGAAAGATACAATGAATTTGAGTTGATGAAATCATACTGGTTGATTTGATAGCGCAACTACGAATAACCGACCATAAGACGAGAAAGAGAACTTGGTCTGTTGTCTGTGCACGATGAATAGATGATGGCGCAACCCTTCCCATTTTGCCTGGCTTATGTGTTGGATAGGTATTAGGTAGTCCAATATTAAGGATCCTGCACCACTATATAAAGAGAAGCAGGAAGGGTGCAGTTCCCCAACAACACAAGCTAGTAGAACTTTGATCATTGAAACAGATCAGCTACCGGAAATAGTTTTTCAAACCATTCGGCTATTCGGAAGAACCATGTTATAGCATACTGATCACAACCGCTAACCAAATCAGCCATCAGATTTTGTTTTTCAAACAATTTAGACATTCAGATGAACCGAGTTATGCTTTACACTGACCCCAAATGCAACCCATGCCCATACATCAATATTACCATAAGAATTTAAAAGAAAATAATATATTAAATAGTGAATAAAAACACAGTTGATAAATAAACAAGTACACAATATTGTTCTAGGAAACAAAACATAAAATGAAAATGTGACCAGAGGAACACATTACATATCTATCCATTGGATTTCAATGAACTCCTGGTACACACCACAAACCACAAAGCATCAACCACACTTCATGATGATCATGACTACATACTAGAACTGCATTCAACTCCAGGAGACTACATAATTAAGACTAGATTCACTAAAGAATCTCGCTGCTAGCACAACCACCATTTGAATTTTCCCACCTGTTCCAAAGAATGAAAATTAATTAGTCAGCATTAACAAAACAATAGAACAATGAAAAATACAATGTATTTGCAATGAAAAGCATTAGTGTAAACACAAATATGTATTACCTTGTTGATGGCTTAGCGAAATCAATAATCTCCGAGGGTTGAAATGATACGAATACGAGAGTACAACACCATTGACTTGCAAGAACAAGATTTCAACAACTTGCATCACAAACACAAATTGACCACTAAAAACAGAAGCATTGAAGGAAAGAACAATCACTACACCTTCCCTCTTTTCTTTCAAAAAAACAGAAAAGATGGGTGAAGGGAAACACTATCAGTGTAGTAAAGGAGTCAGATTGTAACTAAAAGAACAAGATAGTTACTAACATCAGTGAGAAGGTGAGGGTGAGAGTTGTTGATTGGAGAGAAGCCAAATCAGGCTAGACAGACCAAGCAAAGAGATTGATGAAACAAGATGACTACACTAGGAACAGATTAGACATGCTGAACCAAGGACAAAGACACCGACCAATGTTAAAACTATTTATAAGGACACTACACCAGAACCTAGAAAGTAAAGAAGATGAAAACCAAGGACAGGAAAGAAACCTACAAAAATCTGTATTCATAGACCACCAGACATTCTACACCATACACATAGTAACCCAAACTAAAAGGCTTAACCTAGTTTTAAAGGCGGTTAGAATAAATTAGGAGATCTAAAGGAAGATATAACATTAACAAGTTAATGTCACAACTTCAAACTGAGGTAGAATGTGATTTTCCTTAGCTTCCATTAGACTAATCAGCTGTTCCATCTATTTCGCTTCTACTCCCATAAAATCTTTGATCAAATCTCATCCATATTTATGTATCCCACGCTACTAATACTGCGGTCATCTTTCCATCTTCCCAACACAAGTACACCAAGTCTGCGTCGTACACCAATACTCATAGTTCAAACCCCCAAAGATCATTGACATGCCACAACCAAGGAAAGAGCTAACACCATAACAACTACCGCACAATGCCAATCTTGCCACACTATCATTCATCTCCCAAACCAAGTACAGGACCTTCCCATGAAAATAACTCCATTAACCCAACATCAACATGCCACTACACTTTATTCACTATATATACAACTATTTACAGGAGCCTAATGCTCCCTACCCTTCATTCATTGTCAACATCAAGGTTGAGGATGCGACGCAGAGTCCTAGTGGCTGAGTCAGCATAGTGAAAGATATCTGTTTTAGAGGAGTTATGATCTCTGGTTGGGGAGGGTGGAGCAGAATTGGCCATTGGGTGCATTTCAATAGTGGAAACTGAGCTAGGCAATTCAAGCGACACAGTCCTCTTTGGCCGAACTGAAAATTTGGGCATTGGCACGGAACTAGGTGGGGGAGAGTTTGAGTAAGCAGGGCCAGCCCAGAGTTCAGAAAACGAAAAACCCTCATTAAAAGGCTTCTCTTTCTTCAAGTTCCGGGCATTGATAGGAATTGGGTTGGTTCTCCCATTGTTTCCACTCACAGCTTTACTATCAGAGTAAGATTTCGACTTGGTAACAAATTGCAAATCATAACTAGGTGTTTTGGGTGAATGAACAGAAGGGCATCGTTTATTTGAACCAGTAGTAGTAGAACTAGACTTCAATGGAGGAGGGGTTGGTAGTATACCGGTGCTGGATTGGAAAGTCCGGCAATTGATCCCTCGGAAGCTCTTTGACGGCGATGGCCCAACCCGGCCCGGCCCATGTTGCTTGCCCTGGCTGTAGTACTGATTCTTATGCTCCACAACAAGAAGGGTCTCCATAATAACAAAATCCACCGAATCACTGACTTCAACAAGCTCGAGTTAATCCGATTCAGAAACCAAACGACTAGATCCGGAGCTATCTCTCTAACTTCAACTTCCAGATCCGAATCGAATAGAACGACCTGTTAACAAGGCTAAAGTTCCAGCCTGGATCTGATTCAGATCCGTAAAAACCTCTGAATCTGACTGTAAAATACGAATCACGGGGAACCCAGATATTAGATTCGGCCTGAAAACGGTTTCAGAAGCCATAAAAGTTTGAGATGAACTTACCAACCAACAAGAGCGAGACGGCGACGACTTCCGGTGACAGAGACGGAGGTGGAGATCAGAGGGGAGTGAGATTTTGGTGTGGGAGTTGTAGAGCTCTGGTAGATTTGAGGATCTAGAAGTGGAAATTTGGGATTGGGAATTAAGCCCAGAACGCAGGAGAGAGGAACAATCTGAATTGGCTCCACACTCGTATTTAGTGCCCTACTGCTAAAGGCTTGGGCAAATTGGGTCTCATTTTCTTTGGATTTACTTTGAATGCCATCCTGATATTCGCCTACTTTCGCTAGGGCCCTTGGGAGGACAGTGGAGGGATAATGTTTTGCCCCTTTCAATCAATTTTCTGAAAATATAGTAACTATGTAATGTTTTTTCTTTCAATTTTCTGAAAATTACACTTTCATCTCTATATAATATCTAGATTATAGTGTGTATAACATGTCTACAAGTTTTATGTAATTTAGAGATCATTTGGGTACCGTATTAGATGAAACAAGTAAATAGAACAAAATTTGTTCAAACAAAACCGTTCGTGTGACAAACTTTTCGATCAAATTTTCTCATCTTAACCGTTCAGAATCTAGATATATATATATATGTATAGATCATCTTTACAAAATTTCAGCCGATTTGGTAATTTTTAAGGTTTCGAAAACATATAAATACAATGAACGAACTAAATCTTTTCAACATGAACTGTTCGTGTCCTTCTATGTAAATAACAGTTTTGAATGCCTTAACGATTACCAAATTAGCTGAAATTTTACAGAGATGATTTACTCATATATATTTAGAAACTGAACGGTTAAAATAAAAAAAATATGATCTAAAAATTAATCAATTTAAAAAATCTACACTAAACTCAAGATAAAAACATCCTTACCTGAAAAAATCGGTATATATATCCTTTGTGACCTTTCTGGCGAACATGAGAAAATGGACTTCTCATTAGTGTCCCTACATATATATTTTACTTTGAAATGTGGTGATTGAGTAATGATTTATGTAAGTTATTTTTTTTAAATAAAGCCTTAAATAAGCACTCTAAATTTTATTATATTTGATTAATGTTAAAAGTTATTTAAAATATAGGGATGAAAGTGTAATTTTCTATAGTTCAAGATACCAAAATTTGACCGCATCCTTCCATGAGATCATATTTAGGGCACCTCCATAACAACATTCCCACAAAAAGGGACCCCACCAAGTTATGAGTCATTGGGACGAGACCTACAGGTGTCCCCGTTTCCGCGGTCGGTTATGTAAAGTTTGACCCCTCCTCCTCCTACTTTTCTTTTTCTTAATATTTATTCCACTAAATTAATATTGTTCCCCAGCTAATGAAGGGCATCTTTGCCTTTGCTTGCTGCCTTTGAAAAGTAGACGAAACTCAAAGCACCACCAAAAACGTTGTCGTTCTTGCTTTTGTTTTCCACGCTTAATCCCCAAGCCCAAGGGGCGGTGCCTAACCCTAATACCCCTAAAGTAATTAAACATTTCAAATATATTCGACATCATCGATAAGATAAGTAAACCGGGGATGTAGCTGGCATGCGAGAGGTACGGGGATCGATACCCCGCATCTCCATTTCTTTTTGTTTTTTGGTCAATACACATTGGCCTCTTTTTGTTTTTTGGACAATTATTCTCTTATATTGCATGCATTATTCATTAAAAAAAGGATGATTACATATTCGCTCGTTTGTAGTGTGGTTAGCAAACAAGACATGTTACGAATCTCATCAATATATGATCGACCTCTTTCGTTATTGACAAGAAATACATAAAACAAATTCATCCACAATGTTAGAGAGGTTTAAATCCGTGACTTCAAAGTTATCAGTTAAACATTTTAACCAATCAAGTTACGGCTCACCGACAATTTAAATAAAAATTTAATCATTTTTGTAACATGCCTTCGAATTATTGGTCGCATATGTTGATTGAAATCGACAATGTACAAGTATAATCCTACAACAAGAGAGGACGACGCTCATCCCTACAACAAGTTGTTTGTAGGTACAGTGAACTGTGATGGGATAGATAGAGGGAGCTATGTGTGTGAAGTCTTATTTTCTACTCAGTGTTTCGTCCGAGCCATAGTCACTTGATATGCTCTACCCTTCGAGCCTTTTTTTCAGAGTATTTAAAAAAATATAAAGGTGTCTACAAACATTATTAATCATGTTATATGTTTTTATTATTGTCGCTAAAGTTTTTAATTGCCTCTTTAATTTGTCCACCACTATCAACATAAACAACATATCTGACGAAATTAAAAAAAACAGGCCGATTAATTTTTTTTTCGTCGGATAAAGTGCAGCATAGCCGACGAAATAAAAAAACATGCCGAAATTCTTTTTTTTCGTCGGCTAAGTTAAATTTTCGTCGGCTAAAGTGTAATTTTAGTTAACGAAATATTTTTTCGTCAGCTGAACTAATTGTTTCATCGGGTATAGTCTGTAAACTATAGCCGACGAAATTATAAAAGTTTAGCTGACGAAATATATATTTTGTTGGCTAAAAGTCCTTATATTTGCAGATGTAGACAACAGCTCATTTGAAAAAAAACGGGAGAAAAAGTTTGAGTGCTGTCGAAATTGTTGGGTGTTGTCAAAATCTGTCCAAAATTAGTCTGTAAATTAAAGCTATATATAGATACGTATATGTGTATATATATGTTGATTTAAGAGTTTTATTTAAGTTATATATAATATTGATTTTGAGTTTTATTTGAGTTGAATTAATGGATTTTGAGTGTGATTGAGTTGGTCGATTTTGATTTGATAATATATATATATATATATATGAAGTTGTTGTTAATAAGTAGTAGATATATATATATATATATATATATATATATTAATTTAATTATAATATTATGTTGATGCATATTGTATGAATTAATTCAGTTGTTGATGATGATATGTTGATTATGATTTTGTGATGATCGATATTGATATATAATATTGTTATGTAATTATTAATTAGTGTATATGTATATATATATATGTTAATAATTAATAATTTGATATTAATTAATTGTTGTAGAATACTAAATGATTTGAAATTTTATATATGTAATTAATTAATTAGAGTTATATATATTTTGTTATCTTTTCAGGATATGGATAAGAGTTGAATGTTTGCTTCCTCGCTGGGACAAAAGATATTTTAAATGAGTTATTAGTTTTATTGAATATGAGCTCGCTAATGCTAACGGAAATACAATTTTCAATTGCTCGTGCACGAAATGTCAGTGTAGTAGCGATATGCATCGATTTGCGATTGACAAAGTATGACAACACCTGAAGAGTAATGAGTTTTGGGAGAAGTGCACGTGTTGGATATATCACGATGAAACATCATATCAGGGGGTCCGTATGATCATGGGCAATTTTCTGAGACAGGCAGTACATCCAACGATCCAACAACGACCTTCAACAACGATATGTTTCCTTATGAGAGCGGCGTATGCTCTCAAGGACAGTATATGTCTGAGCCGGTGTAGCCATTCCTTAGAGTTGTTAGCACTACTGGTATTGACAAGTACAAAAAACTGCTTGCATTCCAATAGACCCCTTTATACCCAAATTTTCAGATGACGTTTCTTAAAAGTGTGATGGACGTAATGAAAATTAAAGTTGAGACAAAATCGACCGTGAAGGCTGTTGATATCATCTACAGTACATTGCTTCGATGTTGCCCTACGATCATCGTCTTCTTACCACTCATCATAAGATCTGATGTATCCTAAAAGATGTAGGGCTTTCTTACATCAAGATCCATGCATGCAGATATGATTGTGTTCTCTTCTGGGGTAAAGATATAGAAGGGAATGACCTTGGTGGTCTTGACACATGTCTGGTATGTTACACTGACAGGTATAAGCTGACTCCTGCAGGTAATAGAAAACCTGTGAAGGTACTTCGGTATTTCCCGTTGAGGAATAGGCTGAAGCGGTTGTACATGTCATCACACACGGCCAAAGCTATGAGATGACACGCTGATAGGGAATTGCATGATGAAGATACCCTTATACACCATACTGACGGGAGACTTGGAAGCATATAAATAGGGAGTTTCCTCATTTTGCGTCAGTGGTCCGAAATGTGAGGCTCGAGATCTCATCTGACTGGTTCAATCCTTTTGGCAACATGAGTCTTCAATACAGTGTATGGCCGGTGATTTTGGTATCATACAACCTTCCTCTATGGATGTGCATGAAGAAGGAATACAATATGTTGAGTTTGTTGATTCCAGGACCCGGTTATCCAGGGAAGTGTCTCGATGTGTATTTGAGACCCTTTATTGAAGAGCTTAAGTTTTTTTAGGACGTTGGTCATCCCACTTATGACAAGTACATGCACGAGATGTTCCAGATGCATGTCATGGTTGTTGGTACCATCAGTGATTTTCCTGCCCGTGGGATGTTGTAGGGCAACGTTGTTAGGGGATACAAGACATGTCCAGAGCGCCTTAACGATGAGGGGAGCATCAGTCATTGCATAAAGATATGCAAATCGGTCACTGTACTCTCCTTATGTATAATCACGAATGGAGGTTCGATGACAATGCATTTGATGAGACTGTAGAAAATGGTGTGCCTCCCAAAAGATGGACGAAGGAAGAAATTTTAGCAGTGCTTAATGAGTACGATTTTGGGCAGCTCAGCAATCATCTCAATATTGTGGCGTCAATAACTAAAAGACCTGACAGGTACAAATTCTGGACACATAAGAGCATATTCTGGGAACTCCCATACTGGAGTAAGTTGTTGATCAGACACTACCTAGATATTATGCACATAGAAAAGAATTTGTGAGATAGTGTGGTGGACACAATGCTGAACTTGGAGGGGAAGACGAAAGACGGTCTTAAGACACGCATTGATCTTAAAAAAAATGGATATACGAAGATATATGTGGTTGAAAGAAAGGAAGAAAAATGTCTCAAGTTCCTTACACCGTGAAGCTTGACCAGAAGAACGTAATTTTCAGGTAGATGAGTTGTGTGAAGTATCTTTGCCTGACCAAAATATAGCCCGGTGTGTGAATTTTTGAGACAATAAGATATACGGGTTGAAGAGTCATGACTTTCATATTCTGCTACAACGTCTCTTTCATGTTTTCATTCGACTGCTCCTTCCCCGTCAGGTGGTGGAGCCGTTAGTAGCGTTGTCAAGAATCTTCCAGAAGTTATGCACACAGAAAGTGAAAAAATCTTACCTCCGGAAAATGTAAGAGGACATTATTTATATCATGTGTAAATTTGAGAGGATATTTCCTCCAAATTTTTTTGACATCATCTCTCACCTGATGATCCATCTTTCCAAGCAATTGTTGCTTACCAGTCCAGTAGACTACACTTGGATGTATCTCATGGAAAAGTATTTTTTCTACACCTGAATTTTTCACTATATATGTTCAATATATAATCATAACACTTTACAACAATTGATTTATAGACAACTTGGAGACTACAAAGCTTATGTGGCTAATAAATCTGTGTCTGAAGGATGTATAACTGAAGCATATATTGCGCACGAGTGTGTCACCTACATGAAGTTATATTTAGGAATGTTGAAGGAAACTCCGCAAACCATACTAGTAGATGTACCGAAGTTCAATCTTTCCATAGTCTTCATTGATGTTGAAGTTTATAGAATTTTGTCATACTCCTATAAGTTGCAACCACATGAGCTAGTCATAACCCACTAGTGGGTATTGATTAACTGTCAAGAAGTTAAATATTGAAAAGACATCCTTTTAGATCGACGAAGGGTTTGAAGGGCCAAAGGTCCGAATCGTCTGAGGGAACCTCTAGAAACTCTCAAAAGTCGTTTCGAGGCCCCATAACATCCAGACGTGCGACTCTTCTAGAGACGGCACAGAGGCTGCCGGGCGCCACCCATTCCTCGAGGCAGCCGGGCGTCCCTCAGTCCTTAAGGCAGCTGGGTACCCCTCAGTCTTTGAGGTAGCCGGATGCGTCTCAGTCCTCGAGGCAGCTGGGTGCCCCTCAGTCCTCGAGGCAGCCGTGGCCTCTGACCCAGACAGAGGTGTCTGCACCACGTATGCCTGAGATACACCGGATGCCGACTCCGGGTCCTATTGCTTCGGAGGGTATGTCATTTGGGGTACAGATGTCGTAGCCTCTTCTCTACCTTCCACGGTTGATACCGGCCATACTTGAAGTTAATGACTCAGAGGAGCGAATTTATTCACTGCCCACGCAGGTGACTCCATCAACGGCGTACCAGTTCATGCCTTTTGGTACGGATCTTATTTCTGTGAAGGTATCATCATCGACGACAGAGACGGACCCTGTCACATCACGTCCGCCGCAACGCCCTCAGGTAATGAAAGATAAATAATTTGTTTTTTTATAATGTCATAAAGGTTCTTCGATTTTAATAATCAATTTGTGATAGGCACAGTCAGAGCTAAGCTGACAAGGATGAAGAGAGGCCCCGTCACAGGAAAGACTCTTGAAAAGACCGTGAATACCTCATGGAGAATCGTCATCGATACTGACGGAGATGGCAACGTAGTATTGGACGGGAAGACAAGGACGTAATCCGGCCGCATGGGAGTGCTCATTAGGGATAGAGTCCCTATGTTGTGGTCAGACTGGGACGAGGTCCCACAAGAGGTTAAGGACATGGTCCACAACACGATATCAGTGAGTATACAAAATGATTCAATAATATTATGTATTATATTATTAATTTATGAAAAAACTAAACTAATAAACAGTTAAATGCAGGTGTGGTTTGACGTTCCCCAGCACTTGACGAACACTTGGGCAGAAGTTGTGCTTGGAGGAAGGTACGTTTAGAAGTTAATGAAAAACAAGATTTTATGTGACATGACAAGTATTTGTAATATTTTTGTGGTATTTGTAGGTATAAAGAGTGGAAGAACGAGTTATGGACCCACTGGACTACTCATGGGAACGCACGTTCTGGTACCCATGTTGAGTTCAAGTACAAGAAGTACGAGTGACGTTGACTTCTGATATTAGAATTCAACAACCCTCATAAACAAGTAATTAAAAAAATAATTGGTTAAATTGTTATTAAGTACGCTCATTTTTAAAGAATTTACTAATATTTTATTTTTTCCTTTCAAGTTCGTTTCCTGGGCGAACGCTCAGAACCGGCAACACAACACAAGGAACCATGATGCCGGTTCTAGACCGTTCGCATCGTTGATGGACGAGGCGGTTAGGGAACATCTAGAAGCCAACCGGTACGTCTATACGTACGAAAAGACATATTCTGACGTCTAGGAGGATATTGTAAGTCATCTTAATTTTTTAAATTTTTGTACTTATATATATATATATATATATATATCAAAATGTTAATTAAGTATTTTTTTCTATCCAATTAGGCGAAGGTGAGGCAGACTAGTAATGAGGTGATGACTGCTATAATGAGGGAGACATGGCCGGACACACAGGAGGAAGGGATGTCCGAAGCCATAGCCCAAATTGACACTTCGTATCTGACGGTTGGGGCAAGGATCATGGGCACAGCCTTCCCACCGTGAGGAAACAACTTCTACTGCCGGGGTCTAGGAAAGACGGGTGAGAGGACTGAAGACCACTTCAGGATTTCAAAGAAAAGCAGTATCGACCAGCAGCAGGACGACTCAGCTAGAGCCGGAAGTTCAGAGACTACAGGAGCAGCAAGCCGCTCAAGCTGCCGCTGAGACGCGAGCTCAGGCAACCGCTCATGCCGCCTATGTCGCCGCCCGGAAAGCATATACTGCCGCCTTATAGGAGTATAATGTCGCGGTATATGCCACCTAACAGGCGGCGCAACAGCATTTGTTCCAGTACTTACAGAACTTTTCAGCTACCCAGCTTCAGTGACTTCCGGCTCCGCCCATGCTTGCACCTTTACCGCTACCTCAGCCGCCGCAACCTCCTCAGCAGCAACCTCCCCCTGGCACAGATATAAATTTAGACGATATAGATTTTGTGTAGTTAATTAATTTTTATAGTTTTATGTGTTCATGAACAATTTATATAAATTTTTAATGAAAATCGTGTTGTCACCATTGATGGTGTTATTGGTTATAATTTGAGATGTTTTGGTGTAATTTGCAGGTTGTTTGAAATAGTAATTTAGAAATTTCAAGGTTTTTTTGCTGGAATGGACTTATAGCCGACGAAATTTGACATAATTCGACGGCTATAGTTTTTTTTCCAATATTTAGCCGACAAAATATGGTCTATTTTGTCGGCTATAGTAGTATTTAGCTGACGAAATTTTCTGTAAGTTGTTGTCTATAGTTATTTTTAAATTTTTTAATTAAATACTTTAGCTGACGAATATATGAAAAGTTTCGTCAGCCAAAGTTTCAGACTATAGGCGATGAAATATGGTTTAGTCGGCTTTAGTCTTAAACTTTAGCCGACGAAATATGGTTTCGTCGACTTTAATCTTAAGCTTTAACTAACGAAAAATATAAAAAAAAAATTGTCGACTATAGTCTCAGACTATAACCGAACACTGCTTCTAATCTCGTCGGCTAAAGTCATAGCCGACGAGTCTTTGCCACCGACATCATAGCCGACGAATGCAGGTAACAGGCCGGACAAAAATTTTTCGTCGGCCAAAGTGTCGTTCCTGGTAGTGCACCTTCTATGAAATTGGAAAACTCTGATAAATATTTTGTGAAATTCTTGTGGTGCCATTCAGTTTGAAAAATTTATTTTACATACTAAATCGCCTACGACTCTAGGTTAATGATTTGTCGGTACATCATTCAGACATGTTGGCTTCTTATTAGCTTAAAATCATGATCACTGTAGCTCCTCCTCCCGAAATACAACCAACAAGACCGAAAGTCATCGTTAGCATGAGGCGTCGCCGCCAGACAAGCCACGAAACCAAACCCATAACTTTCCCTAAACTTTTCCTCAAGGCAGAGCGATCACACAAATATTTACGTATAGTTGGTATATCAAGAACATATCATGAAGAAATCTTCTTTTTTTCTCTGTAGATTTTCCAATCAGGCGTGAACATGACAGTTTTGGAATTTTGTAACAATTACAAGAGAGATGAAATGAATTATATCACACAAAAGTCTGATAGTCTATTGATCTAGCTAGCCTAGCATTGCTAATTAACTTTTGGTAAGTTAGTCGACGACGTACTTAGTACTTCATCCTTATCTTTTGTATCACTTTGAAATTGATGGAGATGGATCGAATATATAGGGATCTGTAATAAAAGTTTTGTTCTTAATTCTGTTCTTTCCCTTGTATTCTACAGGCAAGGTAGCTAGATATAGAGAGAGCTACTAATCAAATGGCCAAAGAACTTTCATCTCCAGCAAATTCTATATATACCTCGATCTCTTTTTTTACTGCATCTTTACTTTTTCGTGGCATAAGTTTAAACTTTCACCCTTAGGTACGTATAACGTTTGAAGTCAACTAGAATTTATGTACGTGTGTGTATGGTTCGACAGTTTGATGCTAATGACGCAATGCATACACCGATGACTGTCGATCCAAGTCCAAGTGTCTCAACACGTATACCACTAATTAAACTTAAAATCCTAGCGCCACTCTGCCACGATGCTAATGACGCAATGCATACACCGATGACTATCGATCCAAGTCCAAGTGTCTCAACACGTATACCACTTATTAAACTTAAAATCCTAGCGCCACTCTGCCACCTGTAAAACAAAGCTCCAAAAATCCACATCCTCCGTCCGCCACCTGTGTCCTGAAACACCCGGTGTCAAGTTCCCAGCCCTCCAACCTCCTACGTCCTTATCACTCAACCACTCCATAAATTAGGATCGATGAAAAATTCTGAGAAAACACACTACAAAGTTCTGAATCTGTTTGTCTTCCACTCCAAGCATGAGTCTGCAGGAACAGCAACATCGACCTCAGCAAGGTTACCAGCTGGAACCGATCACGTATGGAGATGTGTTCAACGTCTCCGGTGAGTTGGCGTCCAAACCTATTGCGCCACGTGACGCCTCCACCATGCAGGCTGCTGAAAACGTAGTCTTCGGAGACACTCAGAAAGGCGGCCCGGCCGCGGTCATGCAGTCGGCGGCTACATACAACGAGCGAGCCGGTCTCGTCGGCCATCTTGACGCCACTGGTATTGCCGATAGAGAGGAAGGTGTTACTGTCTCGGAATGGATCGATCTCGATGGTATCAAAGTTATTACCGAAACAATGGCTGGGCAGGTAAATTTTAGATCGTCTCGAGCCATAATTGGGTTTTCCTCATTTTTTTTAATTTTTGAGAAATTCTGAAATAATAAATATAAAAATAAAATCCATTCTATAAAAGAATTTGCAAATGATACATATTTTCTTGAAATATCAAGTAAGTAATTTAATTTTTTTTTCGTTTTCAATTTTATTTAAACTTTAAATTTCGTATGAGATAATATCAGAATTGACCTTTAAGAATTTAGATATTCTTATTTTTATTTGAGAATTTACCCGTATCCAAATGCAGCATAATAGTGAGAGCGAGTCTCTTCGAATTCTCTCACTCATATTTCAGCCAAAAAAACATATTTTATTTGTATTGTGACATTCTTCAATCTATTGCACTACGAAGCAAATTAGTCACTAGTCATTTTGCACTTGGAAAGAATTTAAAGAAATAGAGTTCCACAACTATATTTCATGTTTAGTTGAGGCAATCCAAGAAACTCGGCCATTAATTCTTGTGTTACGTATTTTTGTGTTTTTTTGTGATATTCACTTCAAATTCAAACTACAATGCTTAATATTGCATGCATAGGTTGTGGGACAATATGTGGAGCCACCAGTATCGGGAACAACTCCGGCAGCATCAGCTCTTGAGCACGATGCAATCACAATTGGTGAGGCACTCGAGGCGACTGCTCTCTCTGCCGGTGATAAACCGATCGACCAAAGCGATGCAGCTGCCCTTCAAGCCGCAGAGATGAGAGCAACCGGAAGTAAAGAGATATCTCCGGGAGGTTTGGCGGCTATAGCTCAGTATGCAGTGTCTGCTAACGCAAGGGAGGCTGAGAAGACCAAGTTGGCTGATGTTTTAGAGGATGCCACTCAGAAGATGAGTGCGGACAAAGCGGTGACTTGCGAGGATGCGAAGGCGATTATAGGAGCAGAGGTAAGGAACAACCCTAACATGAGCACTACGGGTGGCATTGCTGGATCAATGGCTGCTGCAGTTAGGCTTAACCAGAACATATATTGATATAGTACTTGATAAGCACCGACAACTTGATACATGCACGTTTTATTTATTTATAGTTTGGGCTTTTGCTTTGAGTAGGCCAAGGCTTTTGAGCCATGGATTGTGTGAGGAAAAATCTGCTCTACATATCGACATTCGCCGATCTCCCAAGCACTCACTCCTCTCCCTGTTTGGTCCCTACGCCCTCATTCTACGCTCCGAAATCAATCGCATGTTATTATATATCTGTACAGTAGACGAGTCTTGTGTGAATGTTTTTACGCTTTTGTAATGCGTGGGTTATTATAAATTACCAAGCAAGCTTAATTATCAACTCCATGTTTTTGATGTATCAAAAAAAAATTAAGACGACCAAGAAACCTAAACCAGCTGTTACCGCTTTTTAATCATTTGTGCTTGGCCATGATATTGAGGCTGATGGGAAAATCAGAGTGATTTTGATGGTTTTCAGTGTGAAAATGTGTTTTTTCGACAAGATTAAGGACGGGGTCAAGTACAACTTTGATCTTGATGCGCGTTCGCCTTCTGACTTCTCTTCAAACGATTGTTATACATGCGTGGTCAGACCTGCATTCAGGTTCTTCTTAGACTTAGCTGAAGAGTAATTATGATTTTTTCTCCTCTTGTGAAGCGGACGTTTCTACTCAGACCGATGTGGTTGAGTAGAGCTAAAAATCAGGAGTGTAGTGCGTTCGCCAAAGTGTTCCTTGACAAACCGGGGATATTTGTTAGAGTTTCCATCATAACAATGGTTTTTGCGGGTATTCGTCTAAGGATAGGGCTTATATGAAGCGATGTTGGACTGTTCGCTCATGGATGAGGCTTGGTGAGTAGAAGCAAGTAGTGCTCACGGATAAGGCTTTGATGAGGTAGAAGCGTATAATGCCGACGGGTCGGGCTTTAGTGAGTAGCAATGGGGAATGCCTATAGATAGGATTTTGGTGGACAAAAAGACACGAGGAATCTTTTTGGTAGAGGTGCTCCGGAGATGCTTGTTTTGCAGTGTGTAAAAGTTGTGTTGAATCGTTGGGATGTCCCTTAGTCCATGTTTTTTGACCTTTTTATATAATGAACATTAGAGTTTGTTCTTTCTTACGAATCAAGGTATATCAGATCTTCTTGGATTCTCTGACAATTTCTTAAGCAACCATGAATCCTCGTCAATAATGACTTCCACTCAAAAAGAAATACATTAATAATAACATAGACCGCAAGAATCGGTCCAATAGGCCTTCTGACAAAGCATTCACCGAAAGATAATATTTTGACCCAAACAGATGTTGCATGACCTCGGTTGTCAGTTGTGACCTATGAGTGTGAATTTTCTCTTTCAAGTCTAGCTAGCAGTTTCAAGAAACAACGGTTTCTTCAGCTCACTTAAGTTTGGTCATATACTTGTCAATGAAGCAGGAGTACTAAAGAGAGAAAAACGAACGTTGAATCAAAATTTTCATCAAAATGAAGATGACTTGTGAAATGCGTTAAAAATGAAAAGGTTAATGCGGTTCGGGTAGGGGCAGAATTTCGGATTAATATGAGGCTAAAAGTTACATGTTCCCTAGACCCTAGTGTAATTAACCGGAAAAAGGAAAAACCACAAGGCATTGTTCCTGAAGTTTTTACCATTCTTGATATCTACTTGTAGCGGTTTCGATCTCCACTATAGCTCTGAAGTCTGAAGATCACAGAGCTTTTTGATTGTTTTGTTCTACTCATTTACACAGCTTACACAATCTCAAAATATCATTTCGGATATGTTTGGACGAGCCCAATACGGGTCAACAGGGTACTTGGGTGTGGTTAGCTCACTGCATAATTGAATATCACCACCCTTTGAATAACAGCGAATAATTTCCGGATATCGTTTATCGATCTCTAGCGAACATCATGGCTTGGTTGGCTACAATTTTCCAGCAAATCAAGGCCCAGAAGCAATATACATACAGCTATGTATGACGGAGATCCTGTGCTCTATATCTTTATAATCTGATATTGTCTGCTATACTGATCTTCTTGTGTCCCTCCCTCCCTCCCTATCTAATAAGTAATAATCTCACACGAGCACTGGTCAGTGATCGTAACCCTTGTTTTTTGTTTTTGAACAAAAATTATTGAGTTGCATGTGGAGCATTGTCTCATGTGGCCTATGGGCTTTATAATTTTATATATGTTAATCTATGAATACATTTTAGGTAAGAACTAAAATATCGCCCGTAATAGAAATTTTGATGGTTTCGAAAATAAACATTTTGATAGATATATCAAGAAATTATCGAATATTGATAGAATTTTTTTAAAAAAAATCTATAAAAAATTATATATTAGACTAAAAATAGACTAAATATAAAATATCAAAAAAATATAAAAATTAATATTAGTGCTTATAAAAAATGAAAATATCAAGTATATTTTAAATATTTAAGACCTTGATTTTGGTTCATTTGTAAGTACGCTATGGTATATACATCTACTCAACTCAAGTACTCCGAGACCACTACTGGATCGGAACACAAATGTATTAAAATTGTATCCAGTAGTATTAATAATTTGATCACCCTCTTGTATTAATATATATTTTTGAAGTAATTAACGACCAAATAATTTGACTAATCATACTAAAATTTGCTGTAACCAGAACTCCAGAGGAGGAATAGTTGAGTGTGCAAATGAATCACGAACGTACGTACTATCTCTAGCGAATTGTTTATCATAAATAATGCATCATTACTAAAACCAAATTAATTAGATAAATATATCATAAGCAGATCCTTCTACACTAAATCCTTAATTGATGCATCCGAGTGTTGAAACGCAGAGTTTAGACTAAATCCTTGATGCAGCTACTACTTATTGGCGCGGGAAAAGGGCATGAATAGATGGACATAGAAAGATATAGTAGTTATATATATATATATATATGCATGGAGGATCGAGAACTCATGAATGTGATCTATCAGATCATTTACGTACACTGGCTCAGTGATAAGTGATACTCAGAGATGATGTTGATTGTTCATACATTACTGGCTTTTTTCTTCTTCGAAGAAGTCATATACTGCTGGTTGATTTGCTCGATCCTCTCTACCATTGCAATGGACGTGTCCTTGCTAAAATTAAAAAGTGAATCCACCTTTTAGATCCGACGTTTATAGCGTTCATGGATCTATCATCCACATATCAGTCTTTTTTTTCTTTGGTTGACAATGAGTCCGAAATGAATTTGTTTTCTATGCTTGAAATTATCTTGCTTGAAATTTTTTAATCAATTGATTAAGGATGACATAGATTGGGTGGATAATATCTCAATCGTATGACTTAGCTGTCACATAGTCTTAAATTGTACTCAATTCAATAGTTATAAAAACTCAAAGCAAATCCAAATAACGTAAATTCAAACAGAGAAACCGAATTTTATTAAATATATCTCAGAAAAAAATAAATTCTCCGAGCCAGTGCAAGGATTTTGACAACTTTGTGAATAAGGGATGTATGGGGAAAATTAGGCCTCATCATTTGGCCCTTCGACTCTAGCCCGCCCTAAAACCCGCCATACCCTCTAGGGCAGAAGCCCTACCCGGCCCTCCATTAGGGCGGGCCGGCCTTAGCCCTTCTCGAGTAGAGTAGGGTAAGGGTTGAGCAAATGAAACCTGGTCCTACCCTACGACCCTACCCTAATGAGCCATTTAGAGCCGAACCCGACCGACCCTAAAAGCCCGTAATTTAGGCTCTAATAATTTCTTATTTTTTGTATTGTTTTAATATGTTTCTTAATTTTTAGATACAATACAACTAATCTTCTTTTTGTAGTTGATTTGCTAGCTTTGTTCATTTGATTTCCTTTTGTTTTGTTGATTAACGATTGTATTTTGATGATTTAGAGTATTAGTTCGTGAGATATATGAGTGTAACCACTTAGTATATAGATAGATGTCTTAAATTAAATAAAATGTCTATGCATGCATGTTAAATATAACACAAAAAATAAGATTCATTACATAAAATTTTAAAGCTAAATTATGAGAAAAAAATAATAAGCCCATATTGGCCTTGTTTAGCCCTATTTAAAGGGCTAGCCCTACCCGACCATATTAGCCCTAACGAAATGGACCGCTAGGGCGGGCTAGGGCTTACATATTACAGCCCTACCCTACCCGGCTTTAAATTTTGTTGACTTTGACCGAGTCATACCATACCATATTTTACTCGAAGCCCTAAAATTTAGAGTCGGGCCGGCCCGACCCATGATGAGGCTTAGGGACAACGTACATGTAGATATTCGTTATTGTTCGTGAAATAGGGGGGGTTGGATGTTTGTGTAACCGAAATTGAGTAGGTTTTAATCTTGATAATGACGACGAAGTTGAAGCAAAGTGTTTGTTGGCTCTTTGGCTTTGTGTATCAAATCCCCAAGGACGCATTAATAGAATGATAATCACCCCACCATGTGCATGGTCTGCCAAATTTGGTTTCAAAGGCTAGTTTTTGGTTGAACCATCCTTGTATCGTATATACGTACATACCCACCATGATGTCCAATTTCCTAGCTAAGCTCCCCCGAAACCCTCACCTTCACTCGTATATTATTTTCTCGAATCATAGAAGAAAAATACCCAAGGGTTTTGCTTCTTCAAAGTACAGACTAGCTGGTTTAGTTTTGTTCAGTTCATTCTTGGGAGAGAGAGAGCTTGATGATCGAATACAGAAATTATGGGACAGAGAAATTTTACCAGAATTGTGGGACCTCGTAATACGACGGGTCCTTATTTGAAGATATACAAGGTGATAGGCAGGATAATCATAACGACTTGATCCATCACTTTCTTCTTTGATTTGCGTCTTGAGTAGAGAATCTACCTTCTTTTTTTCTTTAATTTTTTTTGGACAAAAATCTACCTTCTTCTCTACATGTCTTAAGTTTGAAAGGGGTTTTTGTGAGGGATCTTCTCCTGTGATTTGAACTTTATTTGTAGTTCTTGATTTGAACTATTTGAGTGGAGTATAAACAAAATACCAAACGTTTTCGAAAGAATGAAGTTGAACATAAGATAAGATGAACACAAGACGTAGTATGTGAGGATGTTGAATTTGTTTTTGTGTCATATTTGTCAAGCCTTTTGGAATGGTGGCAAGCTAGGCAAGTTTATTCGTTAGGGTAGTCCGAACATATATAAGGAAATATACGTCAAAATGTAGTAAAAGTTACATACCTAACTTAAAATTTTGTGTATTTTTTGCTTGTGAAAGATGATAATCAAATCAAAATAGTATTATATACATCTTCTAAAATTTAAAATGTACCAGTGAAAAAAGTAGTAATTTATAATAAACTTGTTAATTTTTTTATATACTAATACAAAAAGTTAATTATATATCTTACCTATATTCATTGTTATCTCATAAAAATCATTCAAAATTGATAATGAGAAATTGCTGTGAGGGGGTTTAATGATATAATTTAACTAAATATTAAAAAAAGTTAACCAATTAAACAACTAAAACTCCAAACTTTCAAAACCTTAAGGGGGTTCAGAACCCTTCTGGGCTAAACATAGGTCCGCTTCTGTATGGGAAATTATCGATAATCTACCGTATACAGTAACCAATTATCGTTGCAAATAGATAGTTTTTGCGAGGGAGATTTGCGAGGCTAATACATAAAATGAGAAATATTACATAAATGTGTTAGTTATATGGTTATATATCTATTTTTAAACACCGCTAATTTTATTATGATTCGATCTGAACTAAATGTTTCTTATTTGTTTAAATATCTTGCCCTCCAATTTCCATTAAGAATCCATGTATCTCTTACTTATTCTTTATGATTTTCCTCAATCATGAAATTAAATTCCCATATATATATATAAAGCAAAATATTCATAATGTAATAATATAGTTCAATTTAAATTGATTTAATTTAGTCCAGTATCATTTAGTCTGGATTATCTTTAATACACGACTGTTTATGTATACGATACATATGAACGGTTGAAATTAGGAGTATAATATATATATATATATATATGTGTGATATATAAATTATTATAAATAGTTAAGATTATATCGTGTATATACACGTTGTGTATAGACGAATTTATGATATTAGTGATTTTTTAGTAAGTAAAAGATTTCTAAATTTGAATTAGAGTATTATAACAAAAAAAGATTAAATCGATACTGAGCCGCAAATGTGACAGTAAATACACCACCCATCTCTCTCTAGTCCCAACATATATATTAGAGCAGACCAGAAGAACTCCAGTCCGTTCTTGTAAATTTCCCACTCTTCCTCTTCCTCTTCCTCTTCTTCATTTTATCGCACTCTTTCTCTCTGACTCTCTCTCTCTCTCCTCTCATCAGAATGCCAAGCACCCTCGGAAGGAACCTACATCTCTGCTTCACAAAGATCAAGCGGCCACTCTTGACTCTCCAATCCCCTCCCGTCGACGACCACCGATCTTTACCAATAACTACATCTACCTCCACCGCCACCGCCTCCGCCTCCACTGCCACCTCATCCTCGACTCTGATAAAAAACTTCAACTCCCTCTACGACGGAGACCACGCCTTCTTCGACTCCGCCACCACCTCCTGCTCCATTAAGTCCTCCGATCTCTCCACCACCGAAAACGACACAGACACTACCGCCGCCGACTTTGCCACCGTCTTCGCCTCCCAGCGCTTCTTCTTCTCCTCCCCTGGCCGCTCCAACTCCATTGTCGACCAGTCCTCCTCCTCCTCGTCTTCCTCGGACCTCCACGCGCCGTTCAAGCACAACAGCGTGGCGGTGCCCACGTACTCGCCTGACCCCTATCTCGACTTCCGGCGCTCCATGCAGGAGATGGTGGAGGCGCGTGAGCACCAGAAGGAGAACGAGAGCGTGAAGGTCCAATCTAACTGGGAGTTCCTGCATGAGCTGCTATTGTGTTATCTCGCGCTCAACCCTAAGAGCACTCACAAGTTCATCATCGGCGCATTTTCAGATCTCCTCGTCAGTCTCCTCCCCTCACCCAAAGATCCCGAGTTCACCGCCGGCGTCTGCGAGATTTCCCGGTGCAGTTGAATCAGTGTTGTTATTGGGCAGTAAAATGTAATTATGGGATGACCTTTATTCTTGTTATCAATAACATGCATCAAAAGCTAGCTTTGTGAGACCTGGTCCTTCATCCTTCTTTGGCTTGTTTCTATGTACGTATATTGGTTCTGAGTAGTTCATTTCAGGCTCAATATTATATGTTAGATGTTGGGAAAATGAAAAATGGCAGTGTGAAGCTCTAAGCCTAGGCACTTGGCAGGCTGCAGTTTGGAAAGGAGTATAAGTACCTCCAATAATGATTCATGTTTTTCGTAACATGGGAAAACTAATAATGAAACTTTTTAGGCTAACAAGATGTGGGGTTGTGGCACTCTAACGTTAACATGTGAAGTTGTGTGTTGTGCATTAACACTAGCTCGATCAAGAGATTAGAACCAACTTACACGGACATTCTAATTAAGTATGTTGACAATGAGATTGAGTTCAATTCAAAGAGCTAGCAAGTTACGTTAGTCCAAAGAAGCCTTTGTAGATGATCAGTTTTCGGGTGTATACTCCGGTTGTCGTTAAGTCGAGAAAGTCTTTGATGAGACTATTGTCACTACCGGAAACCCAAACCCATCCCTCTACCGTGTTACTAGTAACCGGCATCAACTTTCGGATGAGAACTTGCATTTGATTTATGAAGTACTGTATATTCTTTCATGAATTACAAAGAAAATCAAATTCACTTCCGAAGTCGGGAATCAAGACAAATCCGTGCTTTTCAAATTTCAAAAGTAAGTGTAATTTTGTTGGAACCAAACAAAACAATTCTAAGCAGAGAGTCGATTAACTTCGACGAAAAAGAATGAATCTATATTTGTCCACCGCTGGAAGCTTCACCCCCACGTCGAGCCAATAAGAGCAAATTTAAAGTTCAATTACTCCCATCAGTTAGATAAATATCACTTCTTCTTCATCTCTGTGATGGATGATATGGTTCGAGTTGAGTCACACTCCAAGAGTCCAATCACTATTTTGAGTATATTTTCTGATCACAAATCCAATTCGATCAGCTAGCTTCTTGATGGATATGACATACACGATTTGGTTTTGCTTGGTTAGTTGGTTTTGCAAATCCATCCAACACGTCCCTTTTAGCTCTCTAAATCAAGAACTATAAAAACCCTAAACTTCAATCAAGGGTAGTAGTTGGGAAACCCTGTGCGCCCATTGATTCTTGATTAAGTTAGTTAGATAAGAATCCCCTAATATAAAACTCAAAATGTCTTACGGATTCTGATTTACTGGATAGTAAAACAAGGCAAGAACTGAGCCAAATGACAATTTAGATTAACAAACAAAAACGGTGCAGAGAGAGGGAGAGAGAACTCAGTGGTGGGTCGTGCCTCGTGTTTGATTGGCAAAGAGATAGAAAATATATGAATAAATAAGCCAGCAGTACCGAAGCAGAGAAGGGATCAAGGAATCTTGTTCTTGTCTCTCGTTTATTTTCTAGTTTCTTCTTGCTCGATGTGTTTCTGCCTTTCTGGACAAGAGTTTGAATATTTATTTTCAACTTGAAGGTGAGGACAGATTGGAAATCCATCATGTTAGGATGTGTAGGAAGAGAGCAATCTAATAATAGGTCTTGTCCATCGCACCGGACTTCTCACTCGTCCCCATTTCCCAGTAGTCAATAAATCAGTGTGAACTATCCACTAGTCGATTGCCATGCAAATGTTCAGTTTCTTTTGGCATGATCTCTGATTTTGATTTACTGTTTGAAAGACGAATATTTAAAGTTTTGAGCTGTTAAATCCCTTAATTGTTGTGAAATGTCAAACTAGACTTCACTAGGGAGAAAATACTTAAGCTGAAATTTTCGTCCTATTAAGAATTTTTATCGGCTAAAGTAATATCGTTTTGTTAGAAGAAGATCATCGGTCTTAATTTAGTCGAAGAAAATCTAAAGATTCATCGGCTAAAATATGAATTTTATCCGACAATAGAATTTTTGTCGACTTAAAGTTTAGACTTTAACCGACAAGTTTATACTTTTACTGATAAAATTTGGTTGGTTGTTGAGTTTCATAATTAGTAGTCCATCGAAGTTGAACGGGCCCTAGAGTATACCTTATGATCTTATATACTAAGTATTATCCTTTAGCAATTTGATAGTTATGCACTTTAAGAATTGTTTGTTGTGTTGGAGCATGTGACGTCTGAAAAGCTTTTTTGAATATGCATATTTTGGTTTGTCTTACCAATGTGATAAATGTGATTCTTTTCATCAAAAAGTCTAATTGATTGTTTCATGTAATAATGCTTCCCTTGGTGTTCTTAATATGAAGTATGTAATGTCAGACCTGTATATATTTGGAGTTATGGAAAGCTAATTTCTTTTCATCGGTCATAAATTGGGATCTGGATAGTTGTTCTTGAAAGTGTAATCATTAAATGTCTGTAGCCATGTCAGATACTTCTTTCCGATTAAAACTTAAGCTGAAAATCTTTGTGGTTTTATAAGTACTCATGCCTTTTTTTTGCAGTTTTTTCTGTAGTGTCTGGCCTGAAAATATCATGTCCATGTGCATCACTTGTCTAAGCTTCTCATCTCCATGTTTGTTCAATATCTTGATTCGATTCCTATTAATAAGAGTCATAATACACTTGTTGAAATCAATACTTGTGCCAATTTGCAGATGCAATCAACACTTATTTCATATTACTGTCTATTAGCACTCCAAACACCATGAAACACATGGAGTTGGATTCTTTTTGGACAAGTTGTGGATGCGGCTTCAATGCATCAGTGCTCCATGAGAGCACTAGTTTCTAAATGTATTAAGGCATTGACATATTAAATTGATGGAAGTTTTGACACAACTCACTTCTCTATGAATTTATTGTGGTGTGTAATAGTTCACTTATGTCCAATATGAAAATTGATTTTCTAATTAATTACAGAAAAACAATATTTTTTTAAAAAAGTGAAAATAAATCTATGGCGTTTTTTTTCAAACGCCATAGAATTATACTTCTATGGTGTTTTTCAAATGTCATGGAATGCTACTTCTATGACATTTTTCAAACGTCGTGTTTCAATGGCGTTTCAGAAATGTCATTGAAAGTTTGTTTATGGCGTTTTATAAACGCCATGTAATACATTTTGATGGCGTTTTTCAAACACCATAAAACTTAACATAAAAGGATGACGCCAGTATAGACGACGATAAGGGAGGCGTCAAAAAATGTCGCGGAAGACATTCCATGGCGTTTTTTCAAATGTCATGGATGTGCTTCTATGTAGTAGTGACGGCTGGTCAAAATAGTTGACCTAACCGAACTTTAGATAACAAAATTATAACATATCGTCGGCTATAATAATTTATTTATTTAACTTTAGCCGACGAATTTTAATAAATTTCGTCGGCTAAAGTAATTTATTTTTGTTTCTTTTCTTTTCTTATTTCTTGTATTTTTGATTATTTTTTTTTCTTCTTTTTCGTTTCCACCGATGGTGGATGGGGAGAAGGAAGAGGAGAAGAGTAGGAGGAGGCTAGGCCGGCCGAGAAAGCTCAGGATCGGAGGAGGCTAGGCCGAGAAGCTAGGAGAGAAGGAGTTAGAGGAGAATGAGAAGGAGGAGAAGGGAGAAGGAGGAGGAGAAGGAGTAGGAGAGGAGGAGGAGAAGGAGTAGGAGAGGAGGAGGAGAAGGAGAAGGAGTTAGAGGAGGAGGAGGAGAAGGAGAGGATGAGGAGGAGGAGTTGCTGCCGTCGGAGGAGGAGGAGAAGGAAGGGAGATGAAGAGGAGGAGGAGGAGGAGGGGGAGGAGGAGGAGGAGAAAATTGAAAAATATAGAAAAAAATTAACATTTTCGGCAGGTATTTTGAAAATTTTGAACTTTAGCCGACAAATTTTTTTCAAATTTCGTCAGCTATAGTTATTTATATATTTAAATTTAGCCGACGAATTACCCTAATTTCTTCAGCTATAGTTATTTATTTAACTTTAGCCGAAAAATTACCATAATTTCGTCGGCTAAAACCCTAAACCCTATACGTAGAAGCTTGACAAGAAAAAAGTCGTAAAATAAGATATGACCGGAATTGTGTAATCACGTAATTCCAGTGCAGTCTCAGTGTCGATAGTTGCGGTCAACGCAATTTTCCATTCTTTCTCCCTCGAGGTAGCCCTATCTCCGGTGGTTATTTTTCATAAAATTTTTATACCACTGGTTGCATCTCATCGATTTGAAACTATTTTCAGTTGAACGTCCGGCCAAAATATGTAATTTAGATGGTCAAATGACCATTTTCGTGCATTTAGGGGTTTGACTTAGGGGATTGACCGTAAGGATCGAGCCTTTCACGTTGTCGGATCAAGTTAAATTTTTTCCCATAGACATATTTCGACATAATGATCATATAAGACTGTTGGATTTTTTTTCTCAAGTTTGATCATCGGAATCACATCATGCATACTAATGTTGTATAACTCGTTTACTAAGTTTTAAGTAAATGTCCCGTTTCAAAAACAAACTCTACGTAGAAACTTCAAACGCAAAAAAAGTTGTGAAATAAGATATGATCGGAATGGTGAAATACGTCTACGGTTGAAAAATCACGTAATTCCGGTAAAGTCTCGGTGTCGATAGTTGCGGTCAATATAATTTAAGAGTTTGACTTACGGGATTGACTGTCTGGATGAAGCCCTTAAATTTATCGGATCAAGTTGAATTTTTTACCAGACATATTTCAACATATTGATGATAACTGACGGTCGTAATTTTGTTTTTGAGTTTTGATGACCGAAATCACAACATGCTTACTATTTACCATTATTTATCCCTATGTGGAGCCCTATCATCGAGGGGTAAATGTCTCAAAAATTTTAGATGGGCAGTTGCATCTGATCATGGTGATAGTTTGTTGTGTTGAAGGTTTGACCAAAATACCTCATATATAGATGCAAATATAGACATTTTCATGTGTTAAGTGATTAAAAAACTGTATTTTACAGCCTTAAACGAACTCAAATGGTCAAAAAAACTCATATGTCATGGCGTTAGCGATGAGTTTGACTCGTACGACTGTTCCGCTTCCAGATTGGTATCACAAGTCAATCGGACACCGAAATATCCATATTACCATTTTGTAAGGAAAATATATTTTAGCCAACGAAAAACCCTAAATTCATCGGCTAAACTTTTCAAATTTCGTCGGCTAAAGTTTACAGACTATAGCCGACAAAAAAATTAGTTTAGCCAACGAATTTTTTTTTTCGTCGGCTAAAGTTGACTTTAGCCGACGAAAATATAACTTAGCTGACGAAATAATTTTTCGTTGGCCTGTTTTTGGTTATTTCGTTGGCTAAAGTCTTTTTTCTAGTGGATTGACTTATTGTACCAACATAAAGTTTAAGATTCTAGTTTTAAGTTGAAATTCTCTAGTTCACCGGGTGAAATTTCACCAAGTTGACGTGGTAGCATCATAGCCATTCATTCAGTTTGATTTTTAAGTTTGACTGAAACGGGTGGTTATGATGTTACCACATCAGCCAAGTAAAATTCCACTTGGTGGATTGAAGAACCTCTGATTCTTGAGCATTAGATCATCTCCAACAACTCTTGCATAATTTTTCTATTAAAGAGAGGAAATCATAAAATCTTTATAAAAAACAAGTTCAACTCCAACAACTCTTCTATTGTACTCTACAAAATTAAATGTTTTTCTTGTATAATTTAATGAATCTATATAAGTATTATGTATTTATTCATATCAAAATCACATGGTTAATTGCTTTAATTTCTCTATTTTCCATTGAAGAGATATAATTAATGTCATTTTCTTCTTTTTTTTAGGAGAGAGATTGAATTTTAAAAAAGCAAACAATAAATTTTAAAGGTTCTTTCATGAAATATAGAAATTTTGAGAATTGTATAGATATAGAGGATCATGTTCTATCGCTTCTCACTTTTTATATTTTAGAAAATGATTTGCATGAACTGTTGGAGCTAAAAAATAATGTTTTTTTTTCTAAAATAGAGATAATCATAATTTTACAAGAGCTGTTGGATACGCATAACACTTTATTATCAAAAGTTAAACTAACATAAATAATCATCATTCGAACCTTTTAAGTCTTCAAGATCACTGGTTGTATATCGCCTTCACGCAAGCTAGATTGTCATAAGCAAGATTCATCCAACTGATAATGGATAGAGAAGTTGATCTAGGTTGCCCTAAACCGTGGGATTGAAAAAGGGAGACCATATTTTTACACTTCCTCCAAGCCCTCAATAGTCAATTCAGTGTGATTGTGAATTGTCCACTAGTTGATTGCCATGCAAATGTTCAGTTTCTTTGGCTTGATATGGTGTTCTGTTAGGATTCAAAAGATGAAAATTTAGAGTTGTGAACTGTTAAATTACTTAGTTGTTGTGAAATGTTATGTACTAGTTAAGTTATTCAAATGACTTAATTCTTAGGAGTCTAGTTTCAATACTCCGAAATACTATAGAACACTATGTTATCAAAATTTAAACTTGTTTAAATAATTATCATTCAAACCATTCTGCTTCTGATTCAAGTCTTCAAAATCATTAGTTTTATATTGCCTTCATGCAAGCTAGCTTGTCATAAGAAAGATTCAACCAATTGATTAAGTTGCCCTAAACCCTAGTATTGAACAAGAAAGACCAGATTTTTACACTTCCATCAAGTCCTCAGCTTTTAACGGCTGCTTGAACGGAACAACGAAAATCATGAATCGAAAACCATGTGAAACAATTTGCATACATTCGTAGAGTCTACAACAATCGAATGTTGCACCTTGCAGCTGCACCTGAGGCCATAGTCATGACACCTGAACTTTATTACTCAGGAGGAGTTTTCAGAGTCTTCCCTTCAGGGGGAGAGCAAGTATGTAGGAAATCCTCTGAATATGGACGAATTTAAAGAGTTGAAGTCCCTGGTACTATTATAAAACAGAAGTGGGGGGATGAACTCCTTAACACAGATTTGTTTGCAAAATTTCGGAGTTTCAGAACTGAGGAGAACAAGCGTTTAGAAGTGCTAGCTACATGGAACGACTTGGTTCTCTGCAAAAGTACATCATTCGAAGATGACGGTCGATATTACATCTGCAATCCAAGGACCATGCGATTTAAGGACCAGCTGGTTACTCTTCCTCCGGTACATCGACGCGAAGAGGTTGCTGTGGGATTCATGTGTGAGCCATACTACAAGGAAGAAGAATACAGAGCCGCATACATTAATACTGATCAAGAAGAAGAGAATTCGAAGAAGGAGATCATTAGTATTAATGCCGAGTATAAGTGCAAGGTTGTGAGAATATATCCTCCTGATGACAAGGGAATTCAAACCAAATTCAAGATTGAGGTATTCTCTAGTGAGATTGGTGAATGGAAAAAGAATTGTCATCAGATAGTTCGGCGGACGAGGTGGAAGATTTGGCCCTGTTGGAAGGGTCGTCGGATGAAAGTGCGGACGAGCACGATTGGGTAAATTCTACCATGTACAACAAACTGCAAGAGCAAAAGCTAGCCGAAATAAAGAAGCTAATCCTTGTGTCCAACATTACTTGCGGACCAGGTCATGGGATAAGCATTGGTAGTCTAGGAAAGTATCAGGATGAACAACCAGTGGTCGGCGTCACGGTCAAAAACTGCACATTAACCGGTACAACCAACGGCGCGAGAATCAAGACATGGCCCGATTCTCTGGCAAAAAGCGTTGCTATAGATATACTCTACCAAGTCATCATCATGGCGAATGTGAAGAACCCTATCCTCATCAACCAATACTACTACGACAAAGACTAAATCACGTCCGAGTGTAGTAATGTTAAGCCGAGAAATTCCGTATTGAAAGAACCTTGCCCGACACGTCGAAAGGGGGAGAATCTTGATCGGAAAATTATTCGCTTTCCTTTCGTAACTTCAGAGGAACAGTTAGCAGATGTTCTTACTAAAGGAGTATCAAAAAAATTGTTTGACAGCTCAATTGACAAGTTGGGCATGATTGACATCTACGCGCCCAACTTGAGGGGGAGTGTAGAATAGCTGTCAAATTAGGATTACTAATATTAGTAGGAAATCTTGTAATTATGGGTATTTTTTTCCTTGTATGTTTAGAATAGCTCTCTAACTCTTGTATCACTATAAATACCTCTTAAGGGGTGAATGAATCATAACATATTGAAACACAAATCAAATTATTCTTTTCTACTCTATTTACAAATACCCGTGAATCAGAATTCAAACTAACATGTAGTAAACTATCTCAAATCATACAGATGGGGCAACACGTTTTTGTTGTACCATTTTTTGGGCATGAAAGGTGACCAGATTTCACGCATGTTGGTAAACAGGGATCAGATTGGGACCTGCAATTCGTTGTTGTTCTGGGTTTAAGCTTATGTTAAAACCATGACTGATCATACATCATACCGATAGCAACTTTGTAACCTACCCGGTAGAGACAATGCACACACTTGCTGTGCCTCCTTACAATTGTATAGTAACATACAATTATACATCCATGTTTATATCAAAAATTCCAATATAGTTAACATGTTTCATGGGTGTAAACTTCAGTTGGTGGCTTGTTTAGTTCGCACTTTGCAGTCTGATTTTGTCAAGAAAGTTGTTCTTTTGCCATGTCCATTAGAGTAAAATGAAAAACTCCGCCAGAAATCCTCCTTTTCTAAAAGGAAAAATTGTATAGAAATTCAGTGTCGCAGTGACCAGCCTCTAAACGAAACAATCAATCCCACCTATCAAGTTTAAAACATTGCCATTTTTTTGATATCACAACCTGAGCAGGCTGAGCTACCTCAGACCAAACAGTCTAAACTCTCAAACGCAACCTTTGGGCTTCCAGTGCATCCCTCAGCTGGATTCAAATCTACTAGAACAGAAACCAATACTTGATCGAGGGACACGGTGGGCATGACAATTTGGAGTGCAGGAGAACAATGGAAGGATTGAAAGCAGAACGCGTCATAGGCCAAGCAAACATGAAACATACCGCGCACCTAACTCTCAATCCCTCGTGAAAATTACCCCGCTCCAACCGGCAAACCTTTGGATCAAGATCAGAATGATCGAGATGTCAGATTCGGGTAGGGGGTAGAGGGAGGACTGGCCTGAAAATCATATTCACTAAAAGAGTCCTAGATACTAGTGTTTGGTAACCATGATCAAGAAACAAACAAACTTTAGATGATAAGATTGGAAGTTACAATTAATTTTAGTGTAGAAGAGAGGAAAATGAAAGCGGAGATTCTGTGACTAGAACATCAACATTGCAATGAAATGGAATACATGAAGAGTTAACATCACAAAATGTGACCAAGGAAAAAATCCAAAATATGAAAGTTCAGAACTCAAATAATATTGCCAGATATAATAAACTAGCAAAATTTTCATGATAAATATCCAAAAATAGCCATGAGAAAAAGGTTAGATGAAAGCAGATTATCGCTTCTTAGAGACACCAACAGTCTTTCCCCTGCGGCCAGTGGTCTTGGTGTGCTGCCCACGTACCCGAAGACCCCAGTAGTGGCGAAGACCACAGTGATTCCTGTCAAGGGAAGATGCAAAATCATCACAAAACTGTTCAACCAATTTGAGAACCAACTCAAAAAATGAAACATCTTGGGAATACCTCCCATCCATATAATCCTTCTTCCTGTTCAAAAACCAATCTGGAATTTTGAACTGGCGAGGATTCCCAACAATTGTCATGTGGTTATCAATCTCAGCGGCAGATAATTCTCCAGCTCTGCAGTAACAATACCACATCAAACCCAACATCCCAATATAAACAGAAGTCTTTCAACAATCGTCAACTTATACTGTTGAACTTGTATCCGCAACCTTATTCTTGAATAACAAACTAAGCCGTATAACACAACTAGGAGCAACTGACAATATCTCAATCAAAGAAAACAAAGCTAAATTTCAATTTTCAATATAATATACAGAATGAATGAAAATTGGAGAGGTATTGATGAGAAAGGTACCTCTTGTTCATGTCGACGTTTCATGCAGACGATATTGGCCAAACGGCGGCCAATACCTTTGATGGAGGTCATGGCAAACATTATCTTCTGCTTGCCATCGACGTTGGTGTTGAGCACTCGCAGAATGTACTGGCATTCTTCGTTCGCAACCAGCGACTACATTTTCGAAATCCACCAAACAAATAAATCAGGCAACAGTTCCTATATAGCCAAGAACAGAGAGAGATTGAATGAGAGACTCACCATGGCTAGGGTTTTGGGGATGTTGAGGCTCTGAGAAGCTCCGTACCTGTGTGAGAGCAAAACCCTAAGCAGCTTCGATCTCTGATAAATGCATTATATAATCTATAATTAAAGCTGGACCTGATCCCTTACAACAATCGGAACTAAAAATATCAAAACTAAAAACAGTACAGTTTGATAGCATAAGTATCTATAATGAAATGTCGTCAGTTCGACTCGTAATATTATATCATGGTCTAATAGTTGAGAAAGGAACACTGTCGCTTAAACACAGTTGTGGCAAAGAGCATGGTAGAGGCCGTTTCAAAACGCTCCGTTTTGGTTCAAGCTACAAGGTAATCGCCAGTTTTCCACGGTTGAAATTTCAGCAGTCATGAGGTTAAGATCTCAACCTTTTAAACTATAACACCGTATCACCATCACTTCAATGTAGAGTGTAGACAAAAGACAGAACTTGGACGAAGTACATAGCAAATACGCATTGAAATTTCAAGTTGAAGCAATGGATAGTTTTCATATACAAAAAAGCACCTACAGGCCAAGGAACCACAGCCCTCCAAAGCGTCTGTCTAACTTCTAAACTTGCGACCGCACTAAGCTAGCATTCTAGCAACTGTGTAGGGGTAACGGAATTATATATTTACTTCCCAACACTACGATGGGAATGATACAAAAACGACCATGACCAGGTGTTAAGGAACCTAATACTGTAGTTCTCTAAAAAAGGAAGCAATAATCAGCTATCAATTTTTCAATGATGTTACTATCCTGTTAGAAACTGCTACCAAGGCCCCTGTCAGTGTATCAACATAAGATCAGCTAGCCTGACCCTGGTTTGATAAGACTGTCACCTCTGAAGCATCAAATGAGTTAACCCCACCATATGCACAGCTATTGCTCGAGTTGGGCGGTCTGAGACTGTTATTATCAACATCAGAATCAAAATCAGACTGCAGCAGGGATATGGTGTCCAAACGATTCCCGTTGGAAGTAAAGTCGACATCTGGGACATCAGGGACCTTGGAATTCCCATTACTGTTGATATTAGCCCCGCAGGAAGTTGAGTCGACAACAGGGGCATCAAGGGCTACAGAAGTCCCATTACTTTCGATATTAGCCCCACATGAAGGATGAGAATTGTTGTCAGCTGGAGTTGAGACACCTTTGTGAGTGTCCTGCCCATTGCCAGAGATGCAAGTAATGCTGCAGCCAAACAGCACAGTTGTATCTTCCTCTTTTTCATGACTCAACAGGGGAACCTGGTGGAATTCATCACTGGCTACCTTGCTAGTTTTGGTCAGAACTCTAGAGTCAGAACACTTGACAGATTCTGGATGCACCCCTTCGGTCACTAAAGTAGCGTCCTGAATACAAGAATGGTTATTCTCCACTTCACAAGTCTCAGGCATCATTTGATCTGAATGGGAGATGGATTCTTCAACTTGCAAATGTTGAGAATCATGATGCTTATAGTTCCTTGCATCATAAGATATCTGAGATGTAATCTCTGAATCGGTGCCAACAATATTTTCACTGCAAACTTTGGCTTCATGAAATAAAGATCCATTCTGCAGTTCAGTAGCATTATTTGCAGTAAACGGGTGAAAATGTCCATCATGTGGACCAAGGGGTTTAACAATACCATCTTCTATTATCGGCGTACTGTCACTGTTTTCAGTACCCTCCCCTATAGCACAAAGAACTTTTATACCAGAGTCAATACCTTCAGAATGAAGATCAGATGTCCTTTCTACTTTAGACATGTTATGTTGGTTGTGTTCTGTGCCCAATTCCAGTTCCTTAACATCAGGAACAGAAGCTGAATTTTGAAGTTCAATTCTGTCTTTAGTTTGTTCATGAGCATCACTAATTGAACCAGTGGTATTGTTTTCCTCTGGTTTATCATGAGAAACACCACAAACAGGCTGTGAATCTTCAGTTTGTCCACGAGCATCACTAATTGAACCAGTATGAATTGCCGTAGTATTGGTTTCACCCTCCACATTATCATCTGAAACACCACAATGAAGAATTGCAATAAGTTCACTAGTTGCCTTGTGTTTGAAGGATGCAGTTGCCTCATTGTCTGCTCCAGCCAAGAAACCCTCAGCACCCTCACATAACAGCTCCGGCTGGTTCTGTTTGCTGACCAATTCCAATGCCCTCACATTAGCAGAATGTCGGTATTCATTTATCTCTTTGGTTGGCTCAAGAGCATCACACACTGAATCAGTAGGAATCGGGATAGTACTGCTCTTGCTCTCCAGATAATCATGAGAAACAGCACAGATGTCCTGTGTGTCAGAGTGAAAAGCAAGCTCATCATTTTCCTCATGCACACATGGTGCAGGTGCTTCACCATCGGATCGATCCAAACATCCCTTATCAGTATTATATACCACATCCTTCAAGGTTTCGTGATGCTTGAGATCAGCAAAACTCAATCCTGCAAGAGAAAACATGCCCTATATACATTAATACCTATATACATTATAACCAACAGCATACAGTTGACAGAAGAACATGCCAGACTCACACATGCATTTCCCAAACACGTAATACTGCTTTACAAAGTACCTTTCACAGGACTCTCCTTAGTTTCTGTTAATTTGTTCAACAATGGTTTCTGTAAAATATCTACACCAGGGAATACCAAGATATTCATGCTCTTCATCTTCCGCTTGCTTGATTCTTCAAGGGAATTAAAACCAAAAACGGAAGTCCATGTTTCCGTCAACTCTGAGATTGCAGGTATGACCAATCTTTCAACATTTAGAGAGCAGAGAGCCTGATCATGAATTGGCACAAAGAGATTGAATGCATTGAATCAGTATACTAGCTAGGAAAAGAAGAATTTTCACAATATTATCACAATTCATTACTCCAATAAAAATAAAATTAAAAACTCTAGTATGGTTCTAAAACGATAATAAAGGGGAAAATATCATAAGCTATGAAAACAGAAAATCTAAACCACATTTTGATCTGTGAAATCACGCAACCACATTTAGATTGTGAAATCACGCAGCAACTTACAAAAACTTTTGCAACTCCTAAAATGAAAATAAAGGAGGGCTTCAAAATAAATCAATATCTGAAAGCACATGTAAACTTTTGCAACTCCTAAAATGAAAATAAAGGAGGGCTTCAAATTAAATCAATATCTGAAAGCACGTGTAAAGGCAAGATGAAAGGAATTGAGATGAATATTACAGATTCAATCGCACTTAGAAGGCGGCGGCACATTCCTTGACGCCTATACATATAGCGGGTTCCAATAAACGGCATCTCTGCTAAATAGTTTCCATGGATTCTGATTTTCCAAGCAGCAAAATAATGTCAGAACATTATATCAAACAAGCACACTCTCAAACTCAAGCTACTGCGTTCTTAGGATTACAGCAATATACAGGTCACTCAAAGAGAACAATATACCAGTATAAGGATATAGTAAGGCAATCGTGCTTAAGATCTCATCTCTATCACAACCACATCAACAAACCAATGAAGAAGGAGAATGAGCAATGCAAATAAGGAAGACTCATAAATCAGGAGTCTATGAACCACTTTAGAGCAGCAAAAGCCGACCCGGCATAATTTGCTAAAAAAAGGTTTGTAGATTTGGAAAAGGATAACAAACGAACCAATGCCTTGATTTGGTGTGTGAGAGAGATGGAGATGGAGATCGATGTTAACCTATCCCCATTTGCATTGGTTGCATATCAACTAAAAGGAACACAGAATCCAAAATCATGATTCTTAACCAAATCGACCGCTCTTGCCTGGATTGCATATGGAAGTGCCATAAGCATCGACAACTAGAACTTTAATGTTCAAAGAGTCAGATAGACACCAATGTTCATGGTATCATTTACAAGACACATACCACTAAACTGGATCAAGGCAATTCAGAAGAGGAAAAAAAATGAAAAGCCAATTGGTTAACAAGGCAATTGGAAAAGAAAGCTTTACAACTCCAAGATTTCTTTAAAGTGAGACTTAAATTGAAGTCGATGCTAAACTAATCAGTTTGAATAATTTGCAGACGACTAAGAACTACCAAGTGATTCTGGTGCAAGTTGTAAGCAATAATTTATGAAAGCATATGTAGCCAGACACATACCTAATGGTTGCAGCAGAAATGATCTCATCACCCCTCTCTAGAATTGCAGTGAAGAAACTACCATAGTTCAGTCGGTTAAAATTTGACCTGGTAACATCAAAAAAGGTAAAATCTTTAAATCTACGAGACCACAGGTCAATTAATCTTTTCTATTTTCTATTGTGAACATCATAGTAACATTTTGTATTGATGAGAAAATGAAGTGATCAAAATCAATCATGCTAATTTCAACTTGAAAGCCAAACAATTCTAAATTAATTGATAGTATTTTAACACCCAAACAGAAAACACAATAGAGATTAAAGTATACTTACCCACGATTATAAAGAATGTTATGGATCAGATTGACTCTACTTCTGTGGTCAACCATTGGCAGAAAACACTCATCCATTATTAAAAATGCAACAGCCAGCTTGGCATTGCATTCAATTAGCTTTGAGTTGCAATCAACCTTCTGTGGTGTATTACCCACATCAAATCGGCGAAGGAGAGTTAATGAAAACCCTTCTTCCACCTCATGCCTAACTCCGAGAAGGCTCTCCAGTTTCTCAAATAGCTAGCATGATAAAACTTATCAGTTAACACAATAGACAGAGATCACAACATGTTGAGAAAAATCACAAGAAATTATCTCATTAAATAAATAGAGACAAAAATATTGAATAAACAATGCACACTCTAATTAAGTACATTTTTTTACTTCAACCCTATATTGCCTACACTTAAAGTAAACATACACAGTATTCTTATATCTATTGGTCCAAATCTGGTTATATTTCAGTTGTGTTCTCCACATCCATGCATGTGAATATGATCAACCACGCTACAGAAGTGACTGACATATTTTGGAAGCGAAAATCTATAAAACTCATGAATTTTGATTATACATCTCTAAACGTCAAACACAAATCACTTGGACAAACTCTAGCCGACGTCAATCTCAGGTAGCTACTGGGTTAAGTTAAAATATAAAAATAAAAGAAATGGGAGCACAAGTCACTCTGGTGCCAGACTTCAGAAAAGCTGGCAACAACTTTTATCTTGAAATTTATATCATGTGGGTCCCATAATTGGTAAAAGCTCATAACCTTCACATGCCTTTATTAACTCTTTAACATTCACTTTACAAAGGATAATAACAAAATAAGCTCAAATACTTTAGGGTGGAGTAAACGTTTGCACTTCTTCATTTGGCATGCTCTTGGCATCAAACACGTTAAAAAGCTGAAAATGGTCATTAAAATTTGAAATTTGCAAGTGCCCAAATTTCTAATCAAATCAATGTTTAACACCATGCATGCATCTTTCTCCAAAAAAACATGCATGCATGCATCTATAAGCATTCTGATATACATATATACTGCAATGTCATTACTTCAAAAGATATGGTCAGATGTCGTCCTACCATTCAAGCATTCAGAAATAAGCTATCAAACCATTCAAACACCTTTTGCAAATTAGCAAAGACAAGTAGCTTATACTACACAAGTATTATTTGAAGCTACAGCGTACAGATTCATGCAGAAATCACATATATAAGCAAGCCCAAACTTTTTTGGTCTGATGGAAGCAAAACCAAACTAAAGTTCCAGAAATAGATCTTAAATGTAATACCTCTTGGCAATTCTTTGCGCAGAAGGATGGACTGCTGGAATCACCATTTACAGCATCCTTTGCTTGAATGCAACATTGATGATCTAAAAAGAAACAAAAAAATTTGCTGTTATAATTGGCCAAAACTTATTATTTTAGGTAATGCATACAAATAGACATGAAAGAAAAGAAAAATAGCACTGAGAAAAAGTTCTGGGAGGTAAAGTGACTACATTTTTCCTCGCACAAATGGCAGGTAAGTAATTCTGACGCAGCTACATCCTCACTACCATCCCTTTCACATATAATCTCATCAAACATCCCACAGAATTTGCATGAGCAGTATACACAGTGCCAGTCACCAGATGGGAACTTCTGCAGAAGGTAAGAATAAGAGTTCTCATCTACAAGAATAAATGCTAAGACATTAATAGTCTCCAGTCTATATACATATAAATCCATTCTGGGTATTTCTCAGATATGCTATTGTAGAGCAACTAGAATGGAAAGGTATAACTTGAGCAATGAATGACAACCAAAAACTAGTTACTCTAGACTCAGAGTATACATCGAATTAATGTCATCAAAGTACGAGTGAAACTTCCCATTCGGTAACAAAACATCTGGGAAAGCATTCAGATAAAGTGGCACCTCAACCATGCTACATACATTAGTGTGAACAGAAAGCCCAGTCCTCTACACTATTTAGAATGGCATTATGAGGCAGAATAGACACAGATCATTATGTCAATAGAAAAATATATAAAACCAGCTGACAGTAAATATATACCTTTATCTCCAAGCAACTTTTGTGGAATGTTGATGGACAACCGTCACAACAGATTAAATCTCCTCCATCTCCACAGATCCCACAAGTATCATCATTTGGGTCTTCCTTGGTAACCTCTACAAAGTGCAATCCCCGTTGCTCAGACTCTTCCTGTTTATTCCATGAGTTCAGCAGGCATTGCAAAAGGGAAGATCCAGAGTCTGTAAGTATATATCGAAGAGGCTCAGAGTAATCACTTCTAGTATGAGATACGAATTCCGAAAGTGAGATGGTTTCATCACAGCAACCACAATGAATTCCATCTATTGCAATTTTACCCTCAAGCAGCACTTGTCTCTTCCTCTTGCTCATGTACTTCAGCTTTGAATTAAGTGACAGGGTTCCCAAGTCAATCATCCAAGCAAGTACTGTTCTCTTTCCATCATATGGTATGTAGCCATCATTTTCGGAATCTGCATTCTCAGAGTTGCGCACTAACAAAGCACATCGCTTTCTATTCTGAGTCTTCTGTCGTTTATGAAGCTGGACTGAACTTGTTGATGCATCCTTCTCAAAAAGCAGATGTTTTCCTTTCGGTGACTTACCCAGTTTCTTTTTCCTCTTCTCTTCAATCTCTTCATCAGATGCATCCCCATCCATTGCCTTCTTCTTGGCATTATTTTTTCCCTGTCCTCCACCCTTTCCCTTCTTCTTCTTCTTCTTGTTGCCCCCGACCCTCTGTAGCATGCTGAGTTCCTCTGGTGGTATCGGCATGAAATTGAAACCGCTCTTGCAAGCCATTGGATCACCATTTTCACAACCCATTTTAAGAGAATTGTAAGCCTTGGTTACTGACCAGTGAGTCTTTCCTGCTGGACATACATACACTGCATCCATGTACTCTTTGCCATTCCTCGGCCTACGTTCAATTTTCCAGCCTGCAGCCAGAATCATTTTAATTATTTTTTCGCTCACTGCCTGTTTTCGCTCACGTAAGCCATCCTTCGACTTACTTTCCTGTTTTTTATCTCTGCTTTGTTTTTTTTTCTGTTTTTTATGTACATCCCTGTCCTCATTGTCCTCACTCTTGGAACCTTTTCCTCTTTTGTCCCTTTTAGTTTGAGAAGAGGCCTTCACATCCAATTCTTTCCCAATCCTCTTCCTTTCCCGACATGAACCATTAGTCAATTTACTCGGTTTCACTCCTTGTGACTTCAAACCCAATTTGCTTCTTACGCACACATTTCCTTCCTTGTCAAAATTTCCTTTGAAAACCTCACTACTGTTCTGCCCAGATCGTAACTTCTTTCTAAACCGACCATCCAAGAAATCACCCTCTTCCTTTTCTGAAACTTGAGGTCTCCCACGCTTACCATTCAACTTCCTGAGTCCATTACCCGGTCTCCCCCTTTCTTCTTTTTCAACCTTGGGTGGTCTCCCACGCTTACCTTTCAACTTCTTTGTAACCCCTGTAACCAATTGATCCTCTCCTTCATTTATCACATCACTGAATTTCTTCGGAAACCTATCATCCCGTCTACTTAGAAGAACCAGAGCACCATCATTCTCTGCCATACACCCACCATTCACCACAGTCCGTGACCGTAGAACCCGACAAGCAACTGGCACTTTACCACTCACCTCTGTTTCCTTCACTTTCTTTTTATCCACACCGCCACCATTACCAACCAACCTACTTCTCTTTCCAAACTCAGCTACTTCCACATTTTCACTCTCACCTATATGACTATCACTCTCCGTCCTATCACCATCACTCTCCGCCCTATCACCATTACTCTCTGCCATAACAGCATCTCTCTCTGCCTCATCACCACCACTCTCTGTCTTCCCACCATCACTCTCTACCTCAGCACCACCATCACTCTCTGCCTCAGCACCACCATTCTCCACCTTACAACCACTCTCTGCCTTTACACCATCACTCTCCGCCTTACCACCACCAGTCTCCATCTTACAGCCATTACTCTCCACCTCACCACCATCACTCTTCACCTTATCACCACCGCTCTCCCCCTTACCACATTCACCATTCACCACAGTCCTTGACCGCAGAACCCGGCCAGCATTCAGCACTTCACCACCCCCCTTCTTCTCAATACCACCATTCTCACCAATCTTAACCAACCTCTGCCTCTTCCTTCTCTCCACATCCTCCATCTCGCCACCATCACTCTCCACCTTGTCACCCCCACCATTCACCACACTCCTCGACCGCAGAACCCTCCCACCAATCCCCACATTCTCTTCCTTCCCGTTCTTACCCTCCCCGTCATCCACCAACCTCCTCTTCTTCCCAATCTCCCCTCCTCCCTCACTACTCCCCACAACACGTGACCTTAAAACCCTACCCACAATTGGCACTCCACCATTCACCGTCTTCTTCTTCTCATCATCAAATTCCGGCTCATCCCCACCGTTGTTCTCCACCACTGTTTGCTTCAACCTCCCAGATCTCAAGCCCTCCTTCATCCCTAAAAAAACCCACAAAAACCCAGCTCCACTTTTCCCTCCCAATTTCAACCCAAACCCCCACAATTTCCCATACAAAAACTCTGCAGCTAAAAAAAGCACGAATTTTTATCTAATTTTATTTGAGAAACAAAAACAAAAACAGAGGAAAAAGACTGACCCAGATCACCAGTTGACGGAGGTCAGCAGCCAATGCAGCCAAAAACGCCGGCGTGCGGGTCACGTGCGCCGGGAGAGGTTCAGTGATTCCGACCTTGGCGTTTGCGAAGTTTCGGATTGGAGAAGAGAGAAAGACAGGGGTTGAGAGAAAGAGGGAAGTTGCGTGCGACAGAGACAGGGACAAAAGACAGAGACAGAGTGAGAAAGAAGGCTGGAGGATTTTAAGGTTTTAGAGAGAGAAAGGAGAGTGCTTTACCCCTCGCCTTGATCTTTCTAACTCCATTTAGTTATTTGTATATTTATTTAATTGAATTTAGGGGTCAAATTTCTTGGTTCTTGGTGTTTCCCTCCACAAAAAAAGAACAATTTATATAAATGCGATGACTCCTTGGAGATGGATTAGTTTCAACGTTTTTGACCTCTTGGGTTGTACTGAAATCCAGGTTGTGTTCTTTAATCTCAACACACGACTTTATTGTTCTGTCCACCGACGCCTAAAGAAAAATGTGTGATAGCTTGAGTTTGTGATTGAAATAAGGTTAAAGATCTGTTACTAAATTTGTCTATCGAGTTTTAGCATTTGAGTCAGTAAATTATTTAGTAAGAATGTATTTAAAAGGTTGTTTGTGTCACCCCGGTTCTGAAAATCAACATCGACGATGTTGTGTTATCGTGCTGGTTTATGTCTTTTATTTCGTATGCTCTGTTTTAGTTTGTGTCTTTAATGCCTAGTGTCAGTGTTTCAACGCAAAAAAAGTGTAATATTTGGGCAATTTGGAAGACAATTTATTAATCCATTCGTTGAAACAAAAACATCAAAATCAAACTAGTGATAGTAGATATTGTCGTATGATGGTCTTATGTTGAAGAGTTGTTTATAACATGGCGCAAAATTTTGAAATAATAACGATGAAGTGAAATTCATAATTTAGGCGCCAGGGTTTCAACTTTTTTTTAATCAAGCCAAAGGCAAGCTAGAGTTTTTAACTTGTTCGGTATTCTGGTGGTGGTTTTGTTTTCTTCAATTGATTGTAAAATTCCTCAATAGGACCTACGTGATTATGAATTCTTAAATATTCAAAATCTTATGACCAGATTTTATGTGATTCTTTTCCCTATTTTAGACATTGATGTTTATGTTGCAATACATAAATGACACATTGTACGCAAGGAAATATGAGAAAGAAAACCAGAAAAAGGGAATTCTTAATTTGTTACTAGCCAAAGTAAGAATAAAATAAGCCAAAACTAAGATCTAAATTATGGAATGTTATTTCATTATTTTTGTTGTTGGATTAGAAGAACAAAGTGATGTTTAACTCGAATGGTATATGGAGCCTGCGAAGAGAATTAAGGATTATCGTAGTGAACGGGACATGTTCCAAATCCAACGACTTCATGTTGACTTGTGTACACAATAGGAATTCCAATTATTGGTTCAAACAAACTCACTTGACTTCCTCAACAGTTTGGCTTCGTGCCTTTGGTAACTAGTTACAGAAACACCAATTTAAATCCAATTTTGGAATGTCTAGTTAAAGCTTTAGTCTTTATTTTCTAACCAGAAAGTTCTAAATCGACTCACAAATGAGTATTTATTATATATTCTCAAATGCTAAACACCAATCGTTTAAACGCCTTCCGTGGAGAATATTAGCGATGCAAATAGTCAGAGACGCAACCGGTACCATCCAACAGGTAATGAAAAAAAAAGTTGGCGCAAAATAGTCATGTTGAGAATGATAGGAATGTACAAACACCAAATCTTGTTGTAGAAAAATGAAGTATGTGAAACAGTTTGTCATCATGTAAATTGTGGAGACTACACATTGTATGATTCCGTAGGAGCAAAAGACATTAGAAAGGGAATTGATTCCCAAGTGGACCAAGAGACTCCCAAAGCAAGTCGGGCATCAACAATAGAATTCATTCATGAACAGCTTCTTGAGCATGAACCACCAAGCAAAGATTGCTACACTAACATGTTCTTGACATGCTGTGTTTTAAATACAAAAAATGGTAACTTTGCAATCCAACAAGATCAGTCATCATACAAACTCAATATCATTAACATTCATTAGTTGATTCACAACACGGCCTAAAGTCAAATCTTAAATACATTAAATTCCACAACTCAAACATCATATGCATCTTTAATAGAATAAAATTATGGTAAAGTATTATGCTTACGGATAAAATAAAAACATGACAATGAGAGTGGGGGTGATGAGAGGCTGGCTGCTGACACACACCCGCTGCCCTCAAATGCAACCCAAAAACATGATACAGAAGCTCATTTCTTCTTGGCAGCGTCACCGGCCTTGGTCTGCATGACCATTTGCAAATGTTAACATAAGATAGTGAGCTGAAAAAATACATAAAATAAAATAAAAAAGTTCCACAAACTCAGAAAGTAATACACAAGCTTGAAACAGTTATTTCCAGGCCCTACCAAAAGAATGCACTACCTCTGACCCGCAATTCTTAAAAGAGAATAATAGTTATTACCTTCTTCACTCCACGAATCTTCTTCGCTCTGTTCTTCCGTTCTTTCAGTTGCTTCCTTGACCTTGCCACCTTAGTGTCCAGCCCATTCTGTACCAGTATCCAAAATTAAGAACCAGATGACAAAGGTCTAAAATACAACTTCTTGATAACCTTCTGTATTTTGTGTGAAACTAGATAATTATTTATTATTATGTGAAACTGTAATACCAAACCTTAACAACCATTTATCAGTTAACCCAAGAAATTCAAAGCCAGCTTGTGTAACATGTGAAATAGTTGTTCAGAACACTAGGAAATACAGGAGTAACAGAATACATTAACTAGACACAGTAAAGTCATCAGTCTCCCGTGCAAAGATGCCCATTCAACAATATGTGACATTAGGCATAGACCGGTGATAAGGATCACTTCACCACTACATATATCCCCTGTCTATAGTCAGTGAACAATAGGGCCTTGTATCAACTTACCTCAAATACAGAAAAATAATACATGTTTTGATTGATCATAGAAGTTCAAAATGTATATCAGTTAAACATGACACCAGTGTTATCGAATGGGATAGAAAAAGGAAGACAAATTTACCCTGATCAGTCGGTACTTAGGCTCAAACTTCTTTGCATTCTCTACAGAATCATAAATCAGGCCAAAACCAGTGGACTTTCCCCCTCCAAAATGGGTGCGGAACTTGAACACAAAGATAGAGTTTGTATCCTTCACTTCATACATCCTTGCCAGTTTCTCCTTTAGCTCAGTCTAGTAGAAAGGAAGCAGATTATTTTAATAAATGGAACGATCTATATACCAACCAATAAAACTCACATACAAAGATGTCTCACAACATTTTCTGTCCTTGTTTATAAATAACAAGATTGATTTAAAACAAAAAACAAAAAATTGTTGCCTATTGGTGTACATTTGGAATGAGGGTAGTATACTAAAATTAGCAAAATTGATACAATTAGATAGCAACCCAAGTTAAGTAGAGTAACATAATCTGAAGAAAACTAGACTTTGCCAGAGTAAAGTACAGAGGCATACCAAAAGAACTCAACACCCACAATTCCATAGAGCTGAACACGAAAACAAATAACGCTTCATACTTGCAAATTACAAACAATTCAAATACATACACAAACTACAGAGACCTAAACTATAACACATGAAAACCAAAGGTTAAACGAATCGAGAGCTCAAGGACATAAGCCAAACCTTAGAAACATTGGGTCTTCCTGGATGAAGAACATCGATAACCTGCACCAAAAGCCCAAAACACACAATAAATCCAGCCAGCCATTAACCAAACATGGAGCCCGTTCTTCATTTTTACCAACAACCATGTTTGTTTTACTATTCTATGGTGAAAACCCAGCTGGAATTCAAAAAATTCAAATATAAATGATACGATTATCTCAGTAAATATCTTTGTTGTTTCTAGACACTTGTAGTTAACCAAGAGCGAGGGTAGTAGTAAAAAGGACTCACGAATTGCTTCCTGGAGAGGAGACGGTTGGTCATGAACTTCCGGGTGCGGATCGTCACAGCCTTGTTGTCCGCCATGGCAAATTTGGTTTAGGGTTTGGGAATTCGACTGGAGGAGACAGTAGTGTGTAACAGTTTATATAGGTATGTATTGGGCCGATATCCAACTGATCTAAGCCCATAATTTCCTTTACCAAATACAAAAGTTGGAGTCGCAGTCTCATCAACTTAAGAGTCAGTAATGTTATCAAAAAAAAGAGTCAGTAATGTTTACCTAGTTAGTTAGACAGTTACTCATCAAAAGATTCTAGTTAATCATAGTTAGATTTATATCAAAAGCTTAAAAATAAAAAAAACTCTATTTAAAAATAATTGTCTCTACTATAGGATTTAAATCCAATGAACGGATGAGTGCACTGTTAGCTAAATCATCTTAAAGAGTGTCGTCGTGGCACTCGTGGATTTCACCAATGTGCATTGGCGGAACTTGAAACAAAATTTCAGGGATTTCGTCGCTTACTACACCTTTTTTCGTCTTTGCGGGTAAAAAATTCGGAAAGGATACGAGAACGATATTTGCCAAATTTTTAAACTTAATACTAATAAATACACAATAAAATGTTATAGAAAATATGACATGTGCGTGTATGTACTTGGTCTTATGCCGTATATATGGCCATAGCCCATGGGCCTTATATATATGTCTTAGTTTAATAGGTTTACTTTATGAACTTAACCCAATCCTTTAAGAATTTGGAGTGAGTCTATTTAAAGAGCTTCTCCCTATTCATAATATACAATTATCGATATTCAGCCTCATATATTTTATAAGACGTTATCAGTCACTCATAGCTCTAAGAACGCAAAAGAAAAGAGGCCGCTCACCACCACCGGAAAAAAAAAACCTAAAACCCAACAAAAAAGTTTCGGTCGACCTCCTCCTTGGACCGATGTCCTCTAGTTGCTGCTGCGCACCCATAGCTGTTGCCGCCAAGCATCAAATGTTGATCCTTCAAGGTTGTTTAAAGCTCTTATCAACAAAGGTATGTTCTATTGAACCCTAAACTCGTTCAAAGTTCGCTAAACTCAGGGAGGGTGAAATCGGTTCCTCTCTTCTCCATCCTCATTCTATGCTTGGGACGTTTGAAAATTTTGCATGTTGTTTTATTGTTTACAAACCCTAGATGGAGTGATTGCATATGACTGTCATGTTGTTGCTGGGTTGTTGTCGAGCACTGTTGCTAGGGCTAGCCCCTGTGCACGTGCACGCTGCTGTCAGACACCGTATGTGCATATGTCAGGCTGCAACCGCGCGTGCGCTGCTGCCAAGACTTGACCTTGAGCGCGCTACTGCCAGGTACTGCACGTGCACCTGCTTGGCACTGCTGTCGAGGCCATGCCTTGACACGTGCACACTGCTACCGGCGAGTGTTGCGCGCTGCCGAGGCACTCCCTTGGCACTTTGCAGGCAGCTGCCCCACATATTCATATGCATTAAAAATCCTCTCTAGGTTAGCATGGTGTGGTATCCATGGTTGTTTTTAAATAAGAATTAAGCATTGAATTCAAATGGTCTCGAACTAAATGTTTGAATTCTTGTATGCATAGTCAATGGACAAACATATGGAGTTTGATCCGCTGGACGCTCAGGGTCGGGAGTATCGCCGCTGGGTCCTTGACATGAGGCAAACTTTCATTAGCAAGGACTATCTCACCACCATTGATCCCCTAGAAGAGGATCAAGAACCGTCGACCGATAAAAACAAAATCTCAGACACTTATGTACATCCGCCAGCACCTGGACTCCACATTGAGGTGGCAATACCAGCAAGTTACCGACTCGCAAGAGCTATGGAATAAGCTCGTGGCAAGATTTGGTAATGTTCATGTTGTGTTTCTACCATAATTACAAGCCGAATGGGCTTCCATAAGGCTAATAGATTACAAATCTATGGATGAGTACCAGATAGACATGTTTTCATTGCATGCTCTCCTACACCTTTGTGGAGTTGAGAAGTTTGAAAATGATCTCATAGAAAAAACACTGCTCACTTTCCCTATGTCATCAGCCACACTGATGAAACAATATAGGCATGATTATAAGAGTGGTTTTACTCTAACGTTTGACTCTCTTATGACTTCATTGCTAACTGAGGAGAAAGATTGTAACCACTTGAATAAGAACACCGTTCGGCCTGTTAGGACCCTATATATTCTGAAAAATAATTACAACAGAGCTAGAGGCAGGAAAGTCATGAAGCCAAGAGCACGAAATTGTCCTGAACCATATAACCGTGAGCAAGGCTCTGACAGAGGCACCCGGACTAGGAGAGACACTAGAGGTTCTTCACACTCTAGGGGCCGTCCTAACACCCAGAAGAAGGATGATGCACCCACCCATAAAAGGCCGTGCTCCCATGCCGGTTCAGAAATATGTCAAACATGTTGTTGCTCCTTGGATGAGTGAATATCATCGTTGTGGGTCTAAAGACCACTGGATGAAGCAACGCCGAGCACTTGTCGACATAGTGGTTACATACAAGAAATATAAGGAAATCGTGGAGAGCCATGTCACTGAGGATATGGACAGCGAGCCGAATGCCAACCCCACAATTGAGGATTTCAGGGACAAACCGACTTGGATGCACCCGACTTTTGAAGTCGTTGAGCTCTTGTTTCTCTTATCTCCATGAGTTTTTAGATTTTGTAATAAGACATCTTAATTTTTCTAGACAATTTGTTCCTGAGACCTTTGGTTGTAAACCATTTTATGCGTGCAACAAAAATTTGATGTTCTAAACTTTTGTGTTTGATATGTTATACAAACGCTTGACACTATCCGATGCATATTTTGACCCTTAAATGCCGCTTTAAGTCTCTCTAATGAAGATTAGAAGCTGAGAAACACTGTTTTATGACAAAGGCAAGCAGCTACTTAATAATGCCTAGGCGCTACAGTGCACTGCTGCCAGGGTTTGTCCATGCGTACGTGTGCGTTGCTGCTAGCATCACATGTGCACATGTTGAGTGCTGCCACGCACTGGTGCCAGGGCTTGTCCATGTGCACATGTTCGCTACTGCTGGTATCACATGTGCATATGTCGAGCACTGCGGCTCGCTGGTGCCAGGGCTTGTCCCTGTGTACGCGTGCCCTGCTGCCAGGGCTTGTCCTTGTGCACGCGTGCCCTGCTGCTGTGCGCTGCTATCATGCACTATACGTGCACCTGGCTGCCAGCTGTCGACGCTCTGTGCACCAAATGCCGTGCACCGAGCCATGCAACGAAAATAGAGAATCTGTCACATTCTGTATAGTAACTTCCGACGAGCTTTGTGATTAGCTCCGGATGAACTACAATGCAAACCTTATATCAATGGATAACTACGGCTGTTTAGTTTTCAACGGTTTTCACGGTTCGTTCATATCCATTATAATAAAGGAGTTATGATTGTTCGAGCGAGCAAATATCATGCTGCCAGGAAATCAACAACGCACACGAGTCTGCAATTTACTTGCACACTTTTTCCTATGCATATTGCCTCACGTACCTACCTTGTTTCGACATGTATGTCATGTAGAGATATTGAGTGCCTTGTAGATAGTGAGACTACCTACACCAACTTGAGGAACAAGCTACTATTTACAGAGCTTAAGTCGTGTCAAACTACCGTGAAAATTTTGATTGGTTCATCCCTGTCAATTAAGGGCGCGGACCAGCTAGGTTCCTACTGCCAAATGAGATCTTGATCATTGTTTTTGATGCCCTGTATGCCCTTAAAGGCCATCGAACACTACTGAGTTTCAAGGACATCCACGTAATGGTTTCCACTTGGAGACGCATTGTGAGAATGAACGCGATTTCCTCTGTGTAACTTTCAATAAGTGAGGCTCTAAGCGCATCTTGGAAAAGCTTATGAGTCAATCTAGTGGTTTGTACCTCACCTCCATAAGGGTTATTGAATCATATGCGGTAGCCAAACATGATTACTAGGACTCTGACTCGTACAAGCTGTGTCATGACCGCCTTGGTCGCCCCGAAAGAGATATGATGATAAGGATTCTGCGTAAGCCGTATGGACATCCTTTCTTCTACACAAAGCGAACAGGTTTGGGACACGTCCTCCCTAAAGAGGGTATAAATGTCGTGGTCACCAAGGAGAGCTCCCGGCTGACATTTGGGTCGCCAAAGGGCAGCTCCGCCGATCCTCATTCAGTCATAAGACTCCGGACCTCCCCTGATGCGCAATGACTTTTTCTGATGTTCATAAGTCACTTTGTAAGGCTTGTACAATGACTAAGTTGGTGACTAGACCTTCTTATGCCAAGGTAAACACAAAAAACATCTTATTTATCCAGCGTATCCAAGATGATATCTGTGGACCCATCCATCCAGAATGTGGACCATTTGACGAGTATTGTATGTCGGTTGGGATAAAGATTGAGTATAATGTCCCATATGTTTCACATGTAGGAAATATGACATGTGCGTGTGCACACTTGGTCTTATGTCGTGTATATAGGCATATAGCCCATGAGCCTTATATATATGCCCTAGATGTAATAAGTTTATTTTATGGACTTAACCCAATCCTTTAAGGATTGACTCATTGTATCTTGAGTGAGTTTTTATATAAAGAGCTCATTCCTATTCATAATATACAACCATTGATATTCAGCCCCATATATTCTACAAGAATAAAAACATATTTAAAAGAATTATTATTTTTTTTGGTTCTGCCTCCAATTTTATTTAGGGTAAAATACATATAAGTAATCGATTAAATTTAAAAACATAAAAAACTCACTTTCAATAATTTTTATACAGTTTAGGACATGGGTCCAAGACCAAACTTAATAGTATTTGGTCTGATCCAAATTTTAATAATTAAATGACCAAAATGCCTAATACTACAAACAAATTACATAAATTGCCACAAAAAATCATCATCTTCATCCAGATTGGATATGCTCTCTCTCTATCTCTCTCTCTATGTGCTCCTGAAGCACCACGCGGATGACGAGGCTCGACGTCCAATGACGAATTTGATGGCGCTCGACCATGACTGGATCACATATCCAAATTCGACGTCTAGATTCAAATGTCTTGCGCCGTCTAGATTCGATCGACTCCATTTGTCCTCTGACACTATTTGAAGACACTTGACGACGGCGCTAATGCCCGAATCGTACCATATCAGTCCTCTAATACGAACACTTAGATTAGATTATGGTAAGGTGTTGTGATATGGTATTCATATACTGTTTGTAGTAGATTGTCAAGCCTTATTGCTACTGTAGCAGTTCATCAAGTCTTGCTACTACTGCGCTACCACAATATGTCAAGTCTTGCTGCTACTGTTGTTGCAGATCATCAGGATTTGTTGCTACCGTTGCAGATCATCAGGTTTTGTTGCTGCTATAGCAGTTCATCAAGTCTTGCTGCTACTGGGCTGCCACAAAAGGTCAAGTCTTACTGCTACTACAGATCATCAGGATTTGCTGGTACTATATATCTGGCTATGGAATCATTTAGATCTGGTTATGGTATCATTAAGGTAGTAGCAGATTTCAAAACCGGTATCTAAATAGGCAGTAGCAGCAACTGACTTCCAAGTCAGGTAGTAGTAGCGATTGACGTTCAGGCAGTAGCAGCTACTAACATTCAGGCAGTAGCAGCGACTGACATTCAAGTTAGATAGTAGCAGCGACTGACGTTCAAGTCAGCAGTAGCATCAACTGACATGTCTAACTGGGCAGTACTAGTGAGCCAACGATAGATATGTAACAGTATAATATGTAAAAAATGATAGTGACAGATGACATGTGGACATCAATCTATACTTGTTTGTTAATATTTGTCCTTAAAAGTGTAAGATAATGTGTAAATTATGTATTTGTAAACTAAAATTTGGTCAATAACTAAAATGTAGTTTGCTATTTCATTTACCACTTATCCGGACAGCCTCTTGATCTGTTTTTTCTTTTTTCACTACTAATCCAGTCAACAAAGCAGATGAAGATATCTTCTGAATTTTTCTGCACAAGCTAATTTGTGAATGTAACATTTAGGGCTGCAAAATTATTTCAGGCGGCTTAAAGTTGATAGTTGTTCGGTCTGGTGGAGCGGTGTCCTACATCTTTGCATAGTCATCTGCATCTTCTACCAGATTAAGAGAAAAGTGACAAATGTAGCTATGCATGATCTGTATAGTGCAATGGTAATAGGCCTTTTATGAACACTGTATTATAATGATACCCAAGTTTGATACATAATCGAGTGCCTGCATAACGATGTTTGTCAACTCAGAATGGTGATTATTCCATTTTCAAAATTGCTGTTTCCTCAAGTAAGATGGATATGAGTGCAGACAACATCTTAATTTTTCTGTTAACCTTGATTGTCAAAGAACAGGAGAAGCTAGTATAGTCGTCTTATCATTTCTTTTTGCCAACTTCATTTAGTAGGGCAGTTCATTCAATCAGTGCACAATGTGTCAAGCAAGGATTTCATATCATAACATAATTCTCATATATATATCTACTCAATAAAGTTAATTCCATGTCAACGTACATGAATTTAATCGCACAACAGTATAAACCGACCTATTTTTAAAAGAGGAGAATAGTTTCTTATTTTCTCGATCTCTTAATATGTTTGGAGCTTCTATTTATATCTTCAAAATAGTTACTTGGACCTTCTTACTTAATGGACCTCCAGTTTGCTTTCACAAAAACTAAAATTTTATTTACACCTCTTAAATTTTCTCAAAACGCCTATAATTCAATAAAATCAATAAAAATCTTTTTCCTTTTTAAAATTTCTATTCATACCTCCATATTTACTAATTAGACCTCTTTTGATTTTTAGGCATCCGACAAAAATCATATTTTGCTTAATTAAAATCCATCTAATTAGTCAAACCTATTATTAGCTTTTTGAGTCAAGTTTGTTTATTCAAGCACAATAACAATTAACAAATAATTAACTCTTAAAATTCTTCAAGCTCATGAGTGATAACAATAAGAAAAATACATTCAAACGAAATTCAATGTTAACCTGACAAGGGAGAGATGCCAAGAAACAAAACAAAAAAGTGTCTACAAATTGTATGTTATATGCAATACATAATAATAAACTCATCAATTCATACAATAATTGTATAATACAACTATCATCTACTTTTTTAGCCAAGTAAAGATCTGTCCACTTAATATTCTGTAGCACAATCAATTTTTCAAAAGATAGAACTCGAAACATAAAACTCCATACTAATTCTTCCAAAATCTAACACATTCTCAACTTCTCATGCTAAGCAATATACCTCTCGCTCACCAGTATTTCCCCTATGTCCACTGTAACAATAAAAATGTGGCAGCTTAACACGGCCACAACTCCTCACAGGAACATGCAGAGCTTTCGGGCCATTTCGTATCCCTCTCTTGTGGGGTCTGGTCTTCCTATTAGAGACAGCCATGAGCTCCAGCCTCTCCCCCTTCACCAGCGCCACCTCTGAATTCGTAGCGCAACTCACAATGTCCCCCATCCCCACCGCCTCATCCAACCTCACACTGCTCTCAAACTCCACCCCATTACCTCCCAAACTCCGCCTCATCTCCGCAGCCAATGCTCTCGCCTTCTCCTCTGTCATGTTCCATATCACCACTCTCTTCAACCTCGGCCTCGCCGCAAGATGTGCCCTGATCAAGAAATTCGAGAAGTCGAATCCCACTATATTATCCTTCTCAGGCTCCCGATAAAACTCTGGCAGAGCAAACAATGACGACAAAGAAATCGACTGTGTTAGGGACCCATCTCATGATGGAGGAATTTCTACGATGTGGATCCACCTCCTCAAGTCGAAAAGGCAGGCTATGTTCTCGGTACCGGTCCTTAGAACTGAAATCTTCGAAGCCATATTTGGTTCTGGGCAGTGAGACCTTCACACTATTCTCAGCAGCTTAGATACAAGTATCATCTACTAACCCCATCACTTCATACACTAATTGAATAATATAACCTCCCTCAATAATATAATCATTCCCCTTATCGTCTTCCACCTCCCTCCAACCTTCTCAGTTTTCACATTGGCTATATGCAATACTGTGTTTCTATTTGCTTCATTCTAGTATCGACTATCGACTACTCTAGCTAATCGTTATGTGTTGTTTAAAGAGACGTTTTCAAAACAAAAATTTCCAAGAATACAACACCAGCTATAACCCTAGAGACACAATATAGGAATATGAATTTATAAACAAACAAAGTAAAAAGTAAGAAATTCATACCTTGTATAGCAAAAATTTTGAGAGAATGGTTTGCTCAATTACAAAATCTTCACTTTCTTCCATGAGGTCTCACCTAGGGTTTGCGTTTGGAGACGAATGTTTTATGTCAATCAAAGACTATTGTCGTGGAGGTTATGTTGAGATATATTTGTTTTTTTATAACTCTCTTATTGATGTGTACTTATTGGTAATTTTATATAAGTTGGCAAAGTCAATATTAATTTTTTTAAAAATGGTCTAAGTAGTCTTGTAGAATATGAGTAGAGAATGAATCACATCAATTTTATTATGAATAGGGATGAACTCTTTATATAGAGACTCACTTTAAGTACAATGGGTCAATCCTATATGGATTGAGTTAAATCCATAATGTAAACCTATTACAACTAGGGCACACGCATAAGGCCCATGAGCTAAGTCCATATACACGGCATAAGATGAAGTGCACACACGCACAAGTTATATTTCCTATAACACTCCCCTTGTGTCGCGCATCGAAATGTCGGATGGTACTTACAATGTTACCTCGTTAAAATCTTGCCAAGTAACAAAAACCCTGTAGAAAAAAAAAACAACCTTGGTCGAAGGAAAAAGAGTATAACACACCATGCTTCTCGATCGAGAGCGTGGCTCCCCATGATAAATAGCTCACTTGGGGAGGCTCGATAGTCGTCGCATTCCAATGCTCTTCACATGCTTCTCGAGAGTAGACTTAGGCAGAGCTTTAGTAAACATGTCCGCTACGTTTGCCTCTGAACTCACTTGATTAACTTGGATGTTGAGGAGGACTTGTTGTTGCTGATTATAGAAGAACTTTGATGAGATGTGCTTCGTATGATCATCCTTGATGTAGCCTTGCCTTATTTGTTTAATACATGTGGCATTGTCTTTATAGATACAAGTTGACTTGTTTGTGGTAGAGCTCAATCCACTAGTCCCTCTAATGTGTTCTATAACTGATCTGAGCCAAACACATTCACGAACAGCTTCATGTAAAGCTATAATCTCTGCATGGTTGGAGGATGTCGCCACTAAGGTCTGTTTCGTGGACCTCCAAGATATCTATGTATTCCCAATGGTGAAAACATAACCAGTTTGGGAGCGAAACCAACCAAGATATCATTAGGTGTTTTGTTATAAGGGCAGCAAGTGGTGCCAAGAACATTGGGAGAGTAATGTTTCTCGACAGTGTGCATGCATGCACAGCGCTCGGCAGTCATGTGCACAACCCTTCTGGGCTGCTGCATCATGCTCGGTAGCATGTGCACCGTGCTCAACAGCGTGCACGTAGTGCACGAAAGCTGGAGCGCAACGCTCGGTAGCCAGCATGCACCGCTCGGCAGGCAGCAAGTAGTGCTCAGCCGGCAGCGTGTAGACAGCATGCACAACTTGGCATTCAGCATGCAGTGATCGGCAGTGTGCACCAAGTGCACATCTAGAAGCATCTAGTGCTTGGCAGGGGCAACACTATGCTCGACAGCTGTGCACAGCGCATGGCAGCAAGGTGCACCGTACCCGACAACTTGGTTCCTTAAGTGACCAGCGCCTAGATTCTCAGGAACTCTGCACTCCTTTGCAATCCATCTTGAATCCTTATATGGAAAGAACAGACCTATGTCTATTGACCCTTTAAGGTATCAAAATATGTTCTTGATACCAGTCCAATGACGTTGCTTTGGCGCAGAGCTATGTCTATCTAACAAGTTCATCGAGAAAGCAATGTCTGGTCTAGTGCATTGAGCCAAATATTGTAACGCACCGATTGCACTAAGATATGGTACCTCAGCTCCAAATACATCCTCGCCATCCTCTTTAGGACGAAATAGATCTCTCTTAGCATCCAAACTCCAGACTACCATGGGGGTGCTAATTGGGTTCATTTTATCCACATTGAAGCGCCTGAGCATCTTGTGAACATATGCACTAGTGTATCAAGATTCCAGAGGCTCGGTACTCTAGCTCAATGCCTAGGCAAAACCGAGTCTTCCCCATGTCTTTCATCTCAAACTCGGACCTCAGATGTGTCGTGGTCTCATTGATCTCATCAAGAGTCCTTATGATATTCATATCATCTACATAAACGACAACAATCGCAAATCCAGAACTCGTTTTCCTTATAAACCCACAAGGGCACAACTCATTATTCTTATAACTCTTCCTAATCAAGTAGTCACTAAGGCGGGTATACCCCATCCGCCCGGATTGCTTTAATCCATATAGTGAGCGTTGCAACTTAATGCAGTACGCACTCCGTGGTTTAGAGTCACTTGACTTAAGCACCTGGAAACAATCAGGTAATTTCATATATATCTCTGAATCAAGATTCCCATAGAGATATGTTGTAACCACGTCCATGAGCAGCATGTCCAGTTTTTCAGATACTACCAAACTGACAAGGTAGCAGAAAGTGATTATGTCCATTACGGGAGAACATGTGTCCTCGTAGTCTATTCCAGGGCATTGTGAGAAACCTTGTGTTTCAAGGCGAGCTTTATACCTTAGTATCTCATTCTTCTCATTATGCTTTCTAACAAAGACCTATTTATGTCCCACAGGTTTTACACTTGGCAGCGTTAGCATAACCGGTCTAAACACTTGTCGCTTTGTTAGGTAATTCAATTCCTCCTGGATAACAACTTTCCATTTAGGCCAATCCGCTCTACGTTCACATTCATTGATGGAACGTTGTTCGATATCATTGTGCTCCATGGCATAAGCAAATACATCATCGATATGCATGAATGATCGGTCCAGCAATGATACTGTGTTCTCATAACACATCGAGATTTTCATGTTCTCGATTACCGGCTCGGGTCCCGAGGCATCCCCCAAGCACACCGACATCGTTTCTAGAAAATAGGTGTAATCAGAGACAATCTCGTGAGAAGGATTCTCAGTATCGATGAGTAAGGGATTGGATTGTGCCATAGGAGCCTTTTTCTTCCTAGGCTGCACATCTTTCGAACCAAGTGACGTCCCCCTCTTCCTCTGAGGAGCCACGGGCTCCTCCTGTCCACTAGGGTCGGCAGCGCCCATGCCGTGGGCAGAAATGCTCGGACTCGGGGTGGTCATGCCCATCTTTGGGACTTCTAGCCTTGCAGGGATATTAGCAGCTGGTATGTCCGATCTCGTGACCTTAGTAATCTCAGCAAATAAGTCGGGCATTGAATCCGCCGCTTGTTGGAGCTCAAGGATTCGCTTCACTTCCTTCTCAACATGAGAGGTGCGGGGATCATAATGAGCAAGTGTTGGAACTGACCAGGCCAATTCCTGTCGTTCACGCCGAGCATGCATGCTCTCATCTCCCCTTAACGATGGGAAGACGACCTCATCAAAGTGACAATCGGCGAATCAGGCCTTAAAAAGATCACATTTCAAAGGCTTTAGGTATCTGATGATATTTGGAGAATCATAGCCAACATAGATACCCAAACGTCGTTTCGAACCCATTTTCTTACGTAGTGGTGGCGTAATAGGCACATACACTCCACAACCGAATATGCGTAAGTGCAAAATTTCAGGCTCATATCCAGTAACCAACTGGTATGCACTAAACGCTTGGTTGGAGGCGGGTCGGAAATGAACTAACACGACTGCATGCAACATAGCATAACCTCAAGACGCAATATGGAGCTATGAGCCCATGACCAGTGCTCTAACTATCAACTGAAGTCTCTTTATCATAGCTTCAGCCAAACCATTTTGCGTATGCACGTGTGGGACGGAATACTCAATCTCTATTCCAACCGACATGCAATACTTGTCAAAAGTCTTTGACGTGAACTCACCGGCATTATCCATCTGAATCGACTTGATTGGATGATCAAGGTGGTTAGCCCTCAGCTTAATAATCGGTGCCAGGAGTTTGGGAAAAGCAACATTCCTTATAGACAACAAGGCGACATGCGACCAGCGTGTCGATGCATCCACCAGAACCATGAAGTATCTAAATGGTCCACATTCTGGATGGATGGGTCCACATATATCATTTTGGATACGCTAGAGAAATGAGATGTTCTCTGTGTTTGCTTTAGCATAAGAAGGTCTGGCCACCAACTTAGCCATTACACAAGCTTTACAAAGCGACTTATGAGCATCCATAGTGTCAATGACGCGTCAGGAAGGGCCCGAATTCTCATGATCGAGTGAGGATCGGCAGAGCTGTCCTCTGGCGATCCAAGTGTCGGCCAGGAGCTCATTTTGGCGACCACTGCATCTCTACCCTCTTTGGGGAGCATGTGTCCCAAACCTTTTCGTTTTGTACAGAAGAAAGGATGTCCATACGAGTTTCGTAGAATCCTTATCATCATATCTCTTCCGGGGTAACCGAGGCGGTCAGGCAGCCTATGTACCCTGTCCTCAGGGATCAAGCCACACGTATCTCTTATATGAATTTACGTTCTAGCCGGGCGAATCTTGCCTTTCTAATTATCGGTCGATAACCTTTTTATGGATGGCGTATGACTAATTCCATTCCAGAGTTTAACCTCTCCGTTGAGGCCCTCAAAACTAGCTATCCATCAGGATTAATCCTAACATTCAACCATTCTGATCCACAGCATCCAAACATATACACATAAATATATAGTATAGTGACATTCACGTAAATAACAAATCTATTGAGGATATAATAGTCAATTTATTCTCAAATGACACTCTTGTAAATATCTTAAACTGCCAAGGGCAGTATTGTCAATTCAACCTCAATGGCCTCCTCGTAAATAGACCAAATAGTCATGGGCATTTATAGGATTTTAGCCTCAATAACATCCCTGTAAATATATAAAACAGACAGGGGCAGTAATGTCTTTTTAGCTTCAGTGGCAGTTTTGTAAATATGCAAAACTGTTAAATGCGTTTCTAGGATTTCAGTCCTAATGGCAGTCCGATAATTATCTCAAACTACCAGGGGTATTTAAGAAATTTCAGCCTTGATGGCATCCCTGTAATTACTTCAAACTGCCAGAGGCAGTTATGACATTTCATACCACAGTAAAACAGTAAAAAGGTAACTATTGTCTTCTTCGATCACTGGTTCGCCGGAAAACCAAGCTTTTCTGACCAAACCGAGGTTTTCCACCTACCTAACAAGCCTCTAAACATCCTAGGTAGTCCAACCATACCTCAAACACAAGAAAAATTCGAGGTTTTCATACCTTTGGGTAACCCTTTGCAAATCTGACGGATCTCCTCTGGCGAAGCTCCTTGCGCTCCTCCTCCCTCCTCCTTGCTTCTGAGCAGCTCCTGGTGCTGCATGGAAGTCTCTAGCTCTTCCTCCGCCCCTGGCTCGACGTCAACCTCGACAGGCAAGGCTCGAGCTTCCTCTCTCCTCTACTGGGAGGCGGTCGCCGCGACTCTGGCGTGGATGCAGGTCCAGACTTGGTCGCCGACGCATGACGAAGCTCCTGGAGGTGGCGGTGAGGCAGGACGCGCGCGCGAGGAGGGTGCTGCTTACTCGATCTCCGTCGAGGAGAGAGAGAGAGAGAAAGACAGAGAGAGAATGAGAGATCGTGGGAGGAGAGAGAGAGAGAGAACCCCCCTCTGGTCAACCCCCAAACTTATATACCAACACATCCAATGGCCCAGATTGATCTGACGGTCCAGATTGGATTATAAAAAGTTACCATAAATAGTAAATAGATATTTTACTATTTACTATTTACCGTATAGTAACAACACATTATCCTCTATAACTTCCGCATACGAACTCTGATTAAAGTGTAGGACATACCCACGAGTTCGTATTAACGTCTTCTACCACTTTTCCAAAGAAAGTTTTCTAAAATTCTCGACTTATCGCAAAGTCATATTTTTACGGTAAAGTAAATAACATTTATTACTTCCGTAAACTACATAAATCCATAATAAACAACTCGTAGCTCCGGAAAATATTCCGGACATACCGGAGGACTCGTATGGACATAATCTATCCCCTCAGAACATTAATTCTATTTTCCCCAAGAATCGAGAACATCTCGATATTAAACTCGAATATTAATTCGAGGGAAGTTAAAAGTGCGGTTACAACCCTTTGTAACCCGCCTGGTCCCCGTAAAAAGGGAAATTTTGGGGCGAGGTGTTACACCATCTAGGGTTTTATTCAACAAATTGTACCTGCAAAGACAAACGTCCCAAGCATAAAAGGGAGATTGAGAAGGGTGGAAAAGACTTTATCCCCCCCGAGTTTAGTGAACTTTGAATGAGTTTAGAGTTCTAAAGTACATACATTTTTCGATAAATTCTCCAAAGAAGCTTGAAATTCAGCTTTTTATGCTCGGGGCAGCGGTTGTGCGCAACAAAAAGGCAACGGCAGCTCGGTGTGTGCGGTGGTGCACGTCGGTGCGCAGCGGTGCCCGTTGGTGCCCGGTGGGTGAGCGACAGTGCGTGTCTGTGCACAGGGGGTGCGTGTCGGGTGCTCGTGGCAGTGCGCAGACAGGGGCTACAGTGATCCAAGGAATGATCTGCCAAAAAAAACTTTAGGGTTTTTGCGGTGGTTGGCGGCCGATATTAGCTAGGGTTTTCTAGAGCTAACATGACTGATAACGTTTTGTAGAATGAGTAGAGAATGAATCACATCCATCTTATTATAAATAGGGAGAAGCTCTTTATATAGAGACTCACTCTAAGTATAATGTGTCAATCCTACTTGGATTGGGTTAAGTGCATAATGTAAACCTATTACAACTAGGGCACACGCATAAGGCCCATGGGCTAAGCCCATATACACGACATAAGACCAAGTGCACACACACATGTTATATTTTCTACAACAAGTAGCCATTTTTTAGAGATATGAATAAAAGCTCCCTAATATATTTAGTACAAGAAAAAGCATCAATAATAAAACTAGTACTTACAAAACATAACGGTTCCAAATATTACTCATCTTCTACTCACCAAAGTGACAAAGCAAAGTAAAATGAAAATCGATTTACTCGTCGTATACAAAGATAGTTAGATAGACAATCACACTCACATCCCTATCTAGGAGCATAAATGAGTGCGTTCCTACCAGCAAAAGGGGTAGGCAACGGGGGGGAGGACTATGACTAAAATGGACTAGTAATTAATACTGGACCATTTGCTGGGCAAAGGAATTCTGGGTCTCTACTGGGATAGGCGCAGTTAGGCTGCACCACATTAGAGCCAGTCATCGTCCTCTGTCAACTAACGACTGGTTCTGGTCAAAGAAAACCGAACGTACGAGTTAATATCTCCATGATTTCGAGTTCCAATGAAACCCACCAAGGGCTAGTGTCCCAAACCATGTCTATTTTCCTCTCCAACTTCCACTATTCCGTAAGCAATTGCGTTTGTTCAATGCATCTTTACACTACAATACACGATAGTTAGTTAGGCCGTTTCAGAGTATTGAAATTCTTGCCGCTTCACATGTTTTGTATGTTGCCGGTTTTATAAAATTTCAATGTTTATGACAAATATAGCTGAGAACTTTTTCCTTTAATAGTTTATTATATAAATTTTTTAATTATATTTTTATATCTCAAACATTTATTTTTTAGACTCATATAAGAAGATCATTTATACAAATTTTCAGTCAAATTGGTGATCGTTAAAGAATCTAATTAAATCTAATCAATGGACGATCCAAATCTGTAAAACAAAAACCGTTCAAGTTTATAATCAGTAAATCACATTTATAAAAGACTTAACTATTTTAATTTGGATCTAAATTTGTAACGATTGTATACTTATATATCTACAAATTAGACGATCGATATGCGAATATCTGATAAAAAACGGGATTGAAATAAAGAAGTCCTCAACTTAATATTCCTGGTTAGAACTCCTGAACTTATGTGGCTACTTATGAAAGTAAAAGTTACAATAGTAAAAACACTAGGGCATCACATCATATAGATCTGATATATGCATACTGATGCAGGCATGGTAATGTTTGCATTATGCTGTCTGTTTTCTTTTCCACTTTAAAGAAAACATCTTTTGAAACTTGCTGCAATGGTGGTGATGATAAAGAACCTTGCTTTGTCTCACTTGACAAAGATGACAAACAATATTGCCAAAGTGAAAGGGAAGAAGAAAAAGGTTTTCCAATGGTGGAGAAAATTTTCAAAAAAAAAGGTTCTTACGTTTTTATCAATCCTGGAAATCTCTGTGTTTTCATATGTTTAAATGTAAGTAAAAAGAGTCTGGTCCCAGTATGATTCTCGTAATCTTTTTTATTCTGGTCATTTTCTGTAACGTAATATGTAACCCAGCCTTTTCCAGCAAACACTAGTAATACCCTCTTGCCATTTTGCCGTTCCTCTCTCATATTTAGACCCTCCTTGTTCTCTTCCTATGTGAGTGAATTGAGCTCTCTCTCTCTCAACTCCTCTCTGCCCATCCCTTCCCCACCAACCAAATCAAAATCAAATCATCCCTAAAATTCTTGGGTTTTTGTTATTGACATTGACATTGAATTTCTATGGGGCTCAAAAGCAGCACACTCAGATAGAACTGAAGCATTCAGAAGGCTGAAAATTGGGCAATGGGGAGCTTGAGTTATTTCAATTATATGAGGTAGAAGTCATTATTTCATCTCTTCTAGAATCAGAAAGAAATTAAGCATATCTTTGTTTCTGTCAATTCTGTGTTGTTGTGTAAGTATTTATATCATGAGGGACTTTCCTTCTTGTTTTGGTGAGAATGGTGTTCAAGTTGCGGATTTTTCATCATCCTCATCATCAAGAGCTGCAAAAGCTGCTCATCAGAACTTGGTCTCATGTGTTTATCAATGTAAATTGCGAGGGCGTTTGTGTTTGATTACAGTTACATGGACCAAGAATCTGATGGGTCAGGGCCTAAGTGTCGAGATTGATGATGCAGCCAATTTTTGCCTCTGTAAGGTGGATATAAAGCCATGGCTTTTCTCTAAGAGAAAAGGGTGCAGAAATCTGGAGGTTGATTCTAGTAAAATCGATATCTTTTGGGATTTAACCAATGCAAAATTTGGTTCTGGGCCTGAGCCATTAGAGAAGTTTTACCTGGCTGTTATGTTCAACCAAGAAGTGGTTCTACATCTTGGAGATTTGAAAAGAGAGGTTCTTGGTGTCAAAGACCCAGTTCATGGTGTTAGTGCTGTCTTTGTTGCTAAAAGGGAACACATTTTTGGGAAGAAACTTTATGGTGCAAAGGCTCAGTTTTGTGACATGGGGAAAACCCATGATGTCACAATTGAGTGTGAGACTGTTGGGCTGAATGAGCCTGACCTTTTGATCTGTGTTGACAGTAAGACTGTGATGAAGGTGAAGAAGCTGAACTGGAAGTTCAGGGGAAACCACACCATTTTGGTTGATGGGTTGAGAATTGAAGTGTTATGGGATGTGCACAATTGGCTCTTTGGGAATTCTATGGGCGATGCAGTGTTCATGTTCCAAACTTGCTTCAGTGATAATGCTGATAAGCTATGGAGTACTGGTAGTAGTACTACTAGCGAGTCAGTTTTGGATTCGTCTTCTGTGTTAACGTGGTCTTCGTCTTCCTCCTCTCAGCAATTGAGAGAGAGCAACAACCAGTTGAAGGGTCTTGGTTTTTCACTGATTTTGCATGCCTGGAAGAATGAATAGAAATCTAGTTCAAAGTGTTGTGTTTTATTGTAAGAAAAAAGCATTGGTGATGAATACAATAATTTTGCTGATTTTTGTTGCTTATATTAACATATATCATTGCTCTATCATTGTCCTTGTTGTCCTAAATTTAATGTTTAGTTTATGTATTCAGTATTTCAGTTTCTTATCAAAAATTTGGATGTAGGCGCACACTGGTTTTAAAAAGAAATGTACATGATCAGGAATATATAGGGGTATGGAAAATAATTTGAGGGCTCATTCAGATATAGAATTTGGGATCTCAATCTTATGTGACATGTTAGACACATCAACTATTTCAAAACAATATGTCAAATCAGTTTAAAATAAAAAGACAATTTTATTCTTTTTAATTTAATGCCTCTATTTTTTGACTTCCTTTTATAAAAAATGATATTTTTGCAACAAATTTTTCACAACTCTCATTCTTAGATTTAAACATAAAACTTAAGATAATCTGCACATATATCTTTTTTTTTAAAAAAAAATATACTTGTTCGAAAATGTGAAATTATACGAGATATATATATATATATATAAATGAAAATTTATATGTATATATATAATTTGTACAAAAAAAGGTTTGGATTTTCTAATTATTATTTTGTTTTTAATATTCGATATTGTAGTGTAGGACATATAAAAGGTGAAAAAATTATTTCATTAAAAACTGTCAAAAACTATTTGGTAAGAAGAATAAAAAATTAGAGCCACAAAATTAGATATAAATTATGTTAATATGGTAAAACTAACCCTTAAATACCGTATATTTATATGATTAAAAAATACCGGGATCAATGAAAGATGATTAATACTCCGGAGTATAGTGGTGTTCACGTGGTCAGCTAGTGACTACGAAATTTATGGTCAATTATCCTTGGATTTAGATCAAAGGGGAGAGAGTATTATTTAAAAGTTAAGTTGTTTTATTCTTCACCATTGGATCTAAATCCAAGGGTGATTGACCATAAATCTTTTAGTCAGTAGCTGACCAGACGAATACTATTTCTCCGCATAATAAGGTAATCAATTAGATCCACCAAGTGAAAATAGAATATATTAAGTATTTCATGAAATCTAGTAACTAAAAAGGTAAGAAACTAATCACCAATAAATTGAAAAATATTGATTTAATAGAAGAAATAGAAGGTAATTAGAACCATTAGATTAGAATTGATATGATTGTCTTTTTACTTAATAATGACGTAGTATAGTATTTTAAATTGATGATGTGTCTTAATAACATGATACTTAAGATTGAGACACCAAATCCTATACCTCATTCAGACATTTCCCTCTTTTCCTCTACTCGATTAAAGTTATAGTTCTAAAGTACAATGTGAGGACATAATTTTACAAAAAGAAAAGTTTTATGTTTGTTTTATCGTTAAACCTAAATAAGTTACAACTTATTATGTAGATACGTTACCCGATATATTATTTTTTTAAATTTTTTTAGAACTGTAAATAATTTGTTCAACTAGAATGAAACATTACAAAATAAGGGAAATACCAAAAATACCGTCCCTCTAATCGAGCTACTTCAGCTGCTATCGCATGTGGCACGCCATTTGCATTCCGAGAAATCAGCTGCTGCTGTCCAACACCTTCCAGCAAGCTCATCCTCACTTTCATTCATGAGCCTAGTAGCTTCGAAGTGCACTTTCAGCACTAGAAATAGACCATCTTCTTTCAATAGCCCAAGAATAATTGCTTTGTGCGCAGCAGTAAGAGGGTTACCCGATGTATTTTTAACTTTAAATTGTAGATGAAAGGATCTATGAGTAACATTTACAATAATATAATTGAACACTCTGTTAACAAATTTGATCAGTTCTTTTTTTCTTTTAGGCCAACAGATTCGATTAGTTGGAACTAGGACTCGACACATTACTTAAATGATTCCAATATCTAATGACTCTCATACATCTATCAAATGAGTGTGCATATCATTATTTTGATACAAGAGTCCAGTTAGATATTTATATAATAATAATTACATAAATTTTTTGTAACATAAAAGCGTCACATGAAATTCGGGATAATTGCATCACATACATACCATGTAAATGTTGAATTTCATGCAATTATCGTTTGGCATGACTTAATGCTTAGCTCGTTTAATATTAATGTGTTGTATCAAAGATTATATAAGGCTCGTTTAATTTTGTTTGTAAGATGTTGTTTTGCTAACAAAAAAGGCTCATTGGGAATTTTACCTCATCCAAACTGCTAATTACATAAGAGGAATGAAATCCTATTATATTGGTTTTAGATACTAAGAACAAATGTTAATATGGTAAATATTAAAATTAAAAATAAAATAAAATAAAAATAATAATTAAGAAGAGAAAAATAGATAGTGAGTTTTATAATTAGAAAAAATAAGAAATAACTGTTGAAGGAAAATAGGTTTCATAGTGTGTGCCTTAGTCAAAGTATATTCATAATAGAATTCGATATCAATGTTGTAATAAGAATACATGTACTTTCTTTATGTATTGTATCCTTTATATATAGACGCTTATTCTATGAATGAAATAACATCGATATTCTTCCAAATTCTCTCAATTTATTTTTCCTGTTACAATAACTACTTTATATGAATTGTGAGTCCGTGCATTGGCTAGTATGTAAATCTAATACACATCTAAACTTAAAAGAAAAAATGACTAGTCTTTTTTTAACCTCGTAATTATCAGACAACAGAAAATTAAGGCCCAGCAATTTTTAATCTTTTATTTAAATAAAAAATACAGTATATTACTGTATTAGTATAATACTCATGTCACTCTACAAGGGCACTGCTATACATACCGTAGTACTGTACTAGTACCATACACCGATCGTACAACCTCCACGTGTCGGCCAGACGGAACTGTTCCGTATCGCAAGTTCGCAACTCCAAGTCCAACAACCAACACACACACACACTCTCTATTCCTCTTTGATAACCACCCGCTATGGATACCCTCCTCCACAGTCCGTCATCCATGGCCAAGCGACCTTGCCCCTCCCAAAACCCTAGACCCCATAACTACCTGTACCTCCTTGACCGTGACCACCTCCTCGAGGCCTTCCTCGACTTCTCCGACTCGCCTCCCTTCGCCATCGATCTCTCCTTCGAGCGCATCCTCGACTCTCGCGACTCCGACGCCGATCAGACCAAGCTCATTGATCGCGCTTTGCAATTGGGATCGGTGCTTCTCGAGGCTGGGAAGCGATCGGCGCGACGGCGTGCCTCCAAGCACAACTCAGCCGCCTGGGCTCTCCCTCCTGACCTCACCATCAAGGTGAGTCCAGGTTTTTTACTGTTTGTTGCAATATTGAACTGTAATTACAGCCGAAAATTTGTCTAATTGTGTTAGTTTACTGGCGATCGGTTCGATTCTTTGGTTTTCAAGTTGCGTTTTGCCGGTTGCAATGCAGAATAGTGATTTTAGTCTGTGTGAAGTTTCTGATCACTAGTTTTCATGCTTAGGGAGCATTTCGAGGTTTCGAAAGAGTTACTTTTTTCGTTTTGTATGGATGAAGTTGCGTTTTGCGTTTTATTTACTTTGGTGTTGGTTTGTTAGAGCTTTTGCATTTCAGTTGCGATGCGCAAATTGATTTTTCAGTCTGCGAAATGGAAATGATTCATGTGGATAGTTTCGTGGTTTTGTATTGCAGTGATTATAAGAATTTGTAGCATCATTTGTGCATGTGGAACTGCTTAGTATATCAGTGATTAGATATGAAGTGCAGTATCTGAGTAATGTGGTGAAATGCAGGTGTTTTCCATGCTCGATACACAAAGCCTGTGCTATGCAGCAGCTACTTGTTCAATGTTTAATAAATGTGCCATGGATCCTTCTTGCTATGCCAATATTGACTTGACAACAGTTGTTCCGAAAGTTAACAATGCAGTGGTTTCTACAATGATTCACAGGGCAGGCAATTTTCTCCAGTAAGTGTTTCTATTCACCCAAGAAGTCTTTTAAACTTGATAGTCTATACTAATCTTTGTCCACGTGAGAGCTGTGCTGAATCTTTGTAGTTCACATTTGGTCTTTCGACTGCATTTCCATATTGTTTCAGTTTTGGAATACAATGCATTGTTTCTCATTTGAGCATAAATGCATGACTAATGCTACTTTGAGGATATTGTACTCTGATTCTGCTAGTATTCTTGCTTCTTTGGATCTGATTTAATTCGGATTGTGGCTATTCAGGTCTCTGAAGCTTGGCGTAGTAGTTCCGGGCCCGACGACGGCACTTGGATCTTGTCAGCCCTTAGTTTATACTATCCGGAACTCTGCAGATGTATCCAACTTTTCGTGGAATGATAAGAGATCCAGACAAGGAAAGGAGTCATCGATTCTTTCTAGGTCCTGTTTAAGTCCTCTTGGTGGGGACAGTGGTGCTCCAGGGTATGCTTGCATTGTACGAATTGGGATTTAGTTTTATCACTTTACCTCTATCTTATACTCTCTTTTCATACTGCAAGGGCCCTTCTGAGAAGATTGCACCTTTACAACATTGAAAGAATGGATAATGCATCACTTTGTGGTGCATTAGCAGCCTGTAAATCTCTCATTGATCTGGAAATTGTTGGCCTGTAAGTTTAATGCTATTGTGCAGTCCTTATGTTGGGCCATGTTCCCTTTTCTGCAACTCTATGTTCAACCAAACTAACATTTTGTTTTTGTGCAATCTTTAGTCATGTTGAATTGAGGCAAACATTGGTGTCCGTGAGTGCAAACTGTCATTTGATTGAGCGTTTGTTCTTTGAATCCTCTAAACAAGGTATTGCATATTTTACATGAGGAACTCCATTTTGTACCCTTCAATTTATTCTTACAATTTTAATTGTGAACTGTCAGGTAGAGATGACAGTTTGAAATGACAATTTGTAATTGTGAACTGTCAGGTACCCTTCAATTTATTCTTACATCTGTAATTGTGAACTGTCAGGTAGAGATGACAGTTTGAAATCACCAGCCTGTCTTGAGCTTGTAAATAATTGCCCTCATGTAACTTCATTATCCCTCAGAGGTTTTAAGCTGCATGATTATAAAGTTCGTATACTTATTAAGGTATGTCATGGACATTTTGAGAAAATAATAAGTCAGAGGCTATATTTATGGTTAATTTTATTGTTCATTCATAACATTATTCAGAGAATAGATCTATGCCAGTTTTTATGCTTGTGATACCTGTCATTTGTAAGTGACAGAATCAGAGTTAAATTTTTACAGTTAGGAGTACTCTTATTAGTTACATACAAAGCTGCTTTTCTTATGTTATTTTTCAATAAATCATTTCTATCACTGATATACATTATTCCTGAGCATGGTAGGAAGATTTTTTTGAACAAATTACTGGATTCCTTATTTTTCTGATGTATTTTAAGATATTGTTCCCTGGAAGCAGGTATCATCTGAACAGTGTATGTTCTTGTGCAGGGATTCAGGAAATTAAAGTATGTTGACTTTTCAACATCTTACTCTATCACTGGGTCATTCCTGAGGTTGGTCATCTGAATGGAAAGCTCTTGTTATTTTGCTAATTCCGTGACTTATGTCAAACTTTTGTTGCTTAGGAACCTTGGAAGCAACACAAATGGAAATCTGTTGGAAGTTGTGATTTTACGGGATTGCATGCATCTAAAAGTGGTAATGCTTCATTCTTTATTGTCATATGCTCTCTCTTATTGTCATATCTTCTCTCTCTCTCGCTGAAACTTAATTGTCATTTGAAGGTGGAAGTTGATCGATTGCTGAATGCAGTTCTTTCTGGAGATTTCAAGCTCCTTAGACATCTTGTATGTGCATTTAAATTGATTTTATTAATTTGTTGAAGCTTTGCATACAAAGTTCTAGGCTTTTGTGGAATGCTTCTCTGACTTTGGGCTATTGTCTCAAACAGGACATATCTAACAGGGAAGGCTTGGCATCTGAGGGTGACTGGTATTATGAAAGATGCTACAGCATGAGGTAATGGTTTTCACGTGCAGGCTCCAGTTTACAATTTTGTTTTGTTATCTTTCCTTTTGTTGCTTAGTAGGGATGTACAGTGGAATATATTATATTTTCTTTCTCGTAATCCACCATTGTTAGTGATGGTGGCAGTTGACCTTCAGCTATGTACTGTGAGATACAGATTTAACCAGTGAAATACCTTGTGAAATGTTATGCAGTCCCACTCCCTTAAAGCAGGTTCTGGAACAAAGGCCTCATCTGTGCATACTGGCTGAGTTTCCCTTAGAAGGAAGGTGTGCTTAATCTTCATCTAACTTGCTGCATGTCCTCTGTTTACTTCCCCCTTTCCATATGTGATACATTTATTGTTTGTCTCAATTCTGAATTTTCATGCAGTTTTGCCGACAGCGATCCGATGTTTGACAGTGAGCCATATAGCGAATGCAGTTTGCCATCACAGATGAGCACTCATTCGTCTGATGGTTCAATGTTTGTGAGTTTTTCTGGGAGTAGCTACAATAATGATCATGGTAGTGGCAACGAGGATGCTCTAGATGCTAGTTATGTACTTTATGAGGAAAGCTCAGACGAGGTCTACTGACTGGGGAGGAGAACACTATATTTCAAGCATTGAATCTCCAGTCGCTTTTATACATAAGGTTCATGCCACTCATATATCCCTCTGATCATGACCCAACAGAGGGCTCTCACGGTGAGGGTACAGCTATATGAGATGCCGCTCAACTGCAGAGGACAATATTGACCCGTGAACAGTGGCCGAATGGCATCTCCTGATGTTGCTGAACCTCATACACCCCAGTATGAAAGTCCAGCGCAGTACACCCTTCCTTTGTTTTGCCCTTTTCAATCCTTGGGTTCTTTTAATTATGGGAATGCTCTCTGCTCCCTTCATAATCCTGTACTATGTAGAAGATCCCCTGACCAGTAAATCTTGATGTTCACTGTATTTCTGTCGGATGAAATATGACCTACATGTACTTTCCATCACCCCATCAAAGTGAATGCCACTTGCTTTCATATAAAACGCGTTTCTATGATTTTCTTCTAAATTACATCTCAGGGTAAAAAAGAAGTTTGACTGCGGCATTTATTACTAGCGGTTGTGCAGTAAAAGCTTTCGAATTCAGAGGTAGAATAAGAATGGCGAGCGGCGGCAGCGGACACTACCGCCGTACAACCCATACCGTCACCTCCGCGGCCACGAGAAAGCCGTGTCGTGCGTCAAATTATCCAACGACGGAAACCTCCGCGTCGCTGGACAAACCGTAACCCTCCTGCGTCGCCTGGTGGGCCACTCTGAGGGCATTTCAGATCTTTCCTGATCCTCCTCCGACTCCCCCTACCTCTGCTCAAAACCGTAATTGACGGATGATAAAGCCCCTGCTGTTTCCTTCACCAAGTTCTCCCCAACGGCAAATTCATACTCATCGCCACTCTTTCTCACTTTTTTAATTTAGGGTTGCTGCTTATTCAAATTTTGGTTTAAGAGTTATGAGATAAAAACAGGTAATACTCTGCTTTTGAGGTGATGAGCAAAATTGTTTGGTAAATTACGCTATAGAGATTTCTCATATATATGTTAGAGCTGTAAACATGAGCTTGGAATCAGAAGTTCCAATCTTTCCTTTCTTCGGAATTCATGCTTCGGCTTTGTTTTTGTTTATTGAGATTTTGACATGGGCTCCTAAAAGTCCCCAAACCCAAGTGAAACAAGCTAGAAGCCAGACAAGCAATATAAAGCAGAAACAGATGTAGCATTTTAATGACAAAATGGGGACTCTATCTCTCTTCCCTACTTGTCTCTATGCTCCTTTGCGAACCCATCTCTCATCTTCAAAAACCCATCTCCGCAACCCCATTTTCTTGCCACACTTCTCTGCAACTTATCCGCAAACAAGACGCTTTCGCAGCAAGAATGTTGTTTTCGGTAGCAAATCAGTTGACCCGAAGGAGTCCCAGTTCTTTGATGAAGATGGAGCCGTGGACGACATGAACTACCTCTCCCTTGAATACGACTCTGTTTGGGACACTAAACCTTCCTGGTGAGCATTCCCTTCATGGGTCTCCCTTATTCTTTTTAATATATCAAGCATTTTAGTTGCTGTATTCTTGGTTCTAGGTTTTATGATGTTGTTAGTTTTGTAGCCTCTGTGTCTGAACTGAGTTTTAGGTTGTCCATTAGAAGTTGTTCCTGGTCCTTCGTACTTCAATTCGTGTTCTTTTGCATCTACTTAGTTTGCTGTTTGCATTTTGTGACTAGGTGCCAACCGTGGACAATTACACTAACCGGAGCGCTAGTGATTGCGTTTAGCTGGCTGATTCTACACTCAGTATTAGCCTCAGGCGTCGTAGTCTTCCTAATTGGCTTATGGTGGTACATCTTTCTGTATTCATATCCAAAGGTGTGAGCATTTTCCACTTCTATCTCATATGCAACATCAGGTCCAGTCGTCGATGGGATTTGGTCTTGCGGTTGTAGGTCATATTTTGCGTCGAGCCAAAGAAGTAATAGTATTTCCCTTGTGCTTTTTGCAGGCTTATGCAGATATGATTGCTGAGCGGAGGAAGAGGGTGGCCAACGGTGTTGAAGACACCTTTGGGTTGGGTGATACCCAGTGATGATCCTTACTAAAGCATTACCACACTTCACTCCCTATCTCTGTAACTTCAGTATTACAACGTGTTATATCACAAAATCAAAGCTAATCATTAGAGAAACATATCATTCCACAGATCAAAGATGGAGAATTATATCATTCTGCAGAATTTCATTACAAATGGCTATTTCAGAAGCATTTAGAGTTACGGAGCAGGCATTAAACGAAGCCTCTCCTCAAAGACTTTACTACTGCCAGAGTCGGTCTCCATTTGTAGCAGAGACTGCAGGTCACTACCATTAGCCAAGCTGTTGAACTCAACAGCCTTAGATGGCATAGTAGGGTAGCGTCGCTGACAAAACGTCATCAATCTTTTCACAGACTGCAAGTATTTTCGAGTCGTCTCATCATTCATAATGTGAGCCACACTGTTGGTGTAGATCTTCTCGCGAGCTGAACGTTCGTGGATGCCAACCATAGTGACACCAATTGGCCATGGTGCATTCCCAATAGCCATCTTAATGTACTGGTCCATTGCAGCTAGGTAGTCTCGCTTCATGCAGCAATCAACCACAACCATCAACGCTCGACGAATATCATCTGGAAGAACCTGCAAGTAGAAAACACAAATTGAATGATGTCTTCCTATTCATAAACCGTGCACTAACAATCAAAAACCACAATTCTCTTACCTTCTTCCTACAAAACTTGAACAAGGGATGCAAGTAGCGAGCACACTGATTCAAGGTCGCAATTTTCTTCCCGGCTCGCCTCTCCGCCGCCGTCATCTGCCCGAGCTCCTGTTTCCACTCACTCAAGAGCCTCTTGAAGAAGACCAAAATCTTATCTTCATCACACAAGTCCTCAAAACCAGCCTTCATCAACTTGGAGTCCCTCTCAACATCAGCTCCACTCGACCCTCCGTCTCCATCAAGCTCATCCTCCCTCACTCCGCCCTCACCGTCCTCCACCACGCCGTCAACCACCTCCGAATTCTTCCTCTTCCGGTCACTCACAATCCCCGACTTCTGCCGCTTCCTCAGCTCGGCGATATCCCGGAGAAAGTCGTTCGTCTGCCCCTCCGTCATGTCGGAGTCCACCTCGAACATTCCGGTCTTCAACACGTGCTTCAGCCGATCCAGCCTCGCGTCGTCGTCCTCGCCGAACAGAGTGATCGGCTGCTTCAGAATCCTGAGGCGGCGGATCACCTCCGGCCTAGGGATGTTAATCATGTCGATCTTCTCCTCGTCGGTCAGGGGCTTGGAGGCCGAGGACGGCGCGGCCGATGTCGTGGTCGCGCCGGCGTTGGCGTTTGACTTGCTACTAATTGAAGCATCACCACCGGTTTCGGCGGCGGACTGGCGCTTGGCTTTGAGCTTGGCTTCTAACTCGCGCTTCTCTTCCTCACGTTTCTTCTGGATTTGCTTCTTCTCCATCTCGGCGCGGTTGAAGTAGCGCTTCTTGCCGCCGGTCTCCTCCGCCAGCCTCTGCCGCTTCGCCTCTATCTCTTTCTTCAGATCGTCCATCTCTAGGGTTCCGACGGCTCTCTCTCACCGGGCAAGAAAGAATTGGGGATTTTATTAGATCCAGGAGCAGAGAAAAGTAGTTTCTGCTTCGGGTTAAAAGATCCTGACCCGGTAATGTCGGGTCAATTACTTATTCGGGTCGGTTTATGACCCGTATAAATACATAATTCAAGTCCCTTTTTACCAGATAGAAATTCTTGTCCAGATTTCAAAGCTTAGCGAGAGAGAAAAAGAAAGATGACTACGATTCGGAGATTTTGCTGCAATGATCTGCTTCGTTTCACTTCTGTCAATCTCGACCACCTCACTGAGACTGTAAGTTCCTTTTTTTTTGAGATTTGACGATTATGGTTACGGCGAATTGAGATTGGGGGAATGGAATATATGCAGTTCAATATGTCTTTCTATATGACCTATCTGGCGAGATGGCCGGACTATTTTCACGTCGCCGAAGCCCCGGGAAATCGAATCATGGGTTACAGTAAGCACCCACCCCCATTTCTTTGATATTGCCTTTTGTTTTCTTTAGATGTTGAGAAATCTAGGGTTTAGCGGTTTAATTGATGATGAATGTGATTTATTGTGTGTTTGTTTATCTGGAGATACTTAATTAGGTGTGTGATTTGCAGTTATGGGCAAGGTTGAGGGTCAAGGTGAGTCGTGGCATGGTCATGTGACTGCGGTGACCGTTTCTCCTGAATATCGGAGGCAGCAACTGGCGAAGAAGCTCATGAACCTACTTGAAGACTTCAGCGATAAGATGTAAGAGGGGCATGTGTTAATTTTTATAGTACATTGTCGTTATGAATTGCTGTAGTTTCTCTGTCCTCATTCAAGCACATCACAGATTATTGTTCGATAATACATTGGTTAGCGAAACAACACCCGACATATTTTGGTTTATAAGATGATCCTAGGTTGTATACTGACTGCGCTCAATTCTATTCTGCTTGCACCTAGGCCTCATGCAAGTTTATTTGTCTTTGTCATATTGTTGTTTCTGATCAGAATGATCATTGCGCTCCTTCTACAAGTCTTTTTTGTGATTGCATTTCACTTGTTGGGTGACTTATTTGGGTCAGTGGCAATACAAACCACTACTGGATTGTTGATGCTTTTAGCGAATGTCCTATCTCTTAGTTCTGTTACTAATGAGAGCTTTTTATCGGCAGTGACAAGGGTTACTTTGTTGATCTTTTTGTGAGAGCATCAAACACTCCAGCCATAAAGATGTATGAGAAGGTGATATATCTCTGACTAGACTTTGATATCTACTTCCAGATTTATACTTAAATAAGATAGAAAATGAACTTGTGAGATCTGTTGCCATGATTTCATGACTCCTTTTACAAACTGAATGTTAGCACTTATCCTGTAATTTTGAGAACGATGAACGTCTTCGTCTTCTACAGCTGTTCCTTTGTCTCTGGCATTAGGAATGTAATAACATGTTGTATTCCTTCACCAGTTTCACAATATGTTTTACCTGTAATTGTCTAAAAGGCTGATAATTTGATGTGCAAAAACATATTACTTTCCATGATTGAATTTGTTTGATAACTGTAACTTCTGGTATCATTTAGACATTGAGGGTTTTATTTGCACTTTCTTTTCAAATGTATAAAGTTGTTTAAAGATACAAAGGCAGTGCAAGACTTTTCAGGTACTTCATTCAGACGCAGTTGGCCAACATTGACTTATTTAGAGTTGGGTTCCACTATTTTGTGGATCTATCAATATTTTACTATTCAGTGGGTACAAATTAAAATTAATATATATATATATATATATATTTTCAAGATGAATGAAAAGAGGCCACTTTTCAGAACTCTAAACAGATGGCTTTAGATTTTGAAAACTGAAAACTGTTGTCCCTTCTACCTGTCAAATGATCTTTAAGTTTTCTGGCTGTTTAAACCTTTTGAGGTGGTTGGTAAAAAATAACCTCCCCCTCAACCCAACTTATATTGTAATTTCTCTGTGCTTTTGCAGAAGGGATTTATATGAAGCAAATTACAGTTAATTGGTTTCCATATATTTGTGGACCTTTTGAGGTGGTTGGTAAAAAATAACCCTCCCCTCAACCCAACTTATATTGTAATTTCTCTGTGCTTTTGCAGAAGGGATTTATATGAAGCAAATTACAGTTAATTAGTTTCCATATATTTGTGGCATTTCTCTGACAAGTTGATGCTGACTGTCCATTTCCTTTGTCTTCTGTCCAGCTTGGGTATATAATCTATAGACGAGTGCTACGGTATTATTCAGGGGAGGAAGATGGATTAGGTGAGTTTTGCACCCGATTACAATGCTGACTTTCTGGGATTACTCTATAGTTTTTTCAGCACTTACACGTTTTTGCATGTTTCAGATATGAGGAAGGCATTATCTCGGGATGTTGAAAGGAAGTCAGTCATACCCCTCAAACGGCCAGTTACTCCTGATGAATTAGAGTATGACTAGATCTGATTTCCTGGAATTTGATGATGTGTTACCATATGCATGTGACTTTTGTAGATCTGCAAGCTAGGCACTACAATTTGCTTTTGGAACCATGTTAGTTGAAGTTTGCTTGTTATGAATTTGACTCTTGAGCATAAACTAGTGTCAACTGGATTCATAGGATCACTATCTATTGCCCCCGTTATATCTTTGAGAGACATACTGCTTGAAACACTTTTTGGAACCCCACTCAAGGCCTTCTTTTATGCACTTGAACTTTGTTTGACATTCTTATTTTTCTTCTGAACATGGATTTGAAGGATCTGAGTCCTCCAACCAGTTTTTAAACTTTTGGGATGTTCATAGTTGCTGATTGTTTCCAATTTCATGATAAACTTGGGGTTTGTTCCATTTTGTTGTGGTTTCTGGTGGTCTTTTAATTAAATAAGAATACAATGGAAGCATTTTGCTCAACTGCCATCTGGAGAATAAATATTCTTTGGGAAGGAGGGCGATTCAAAGATCTTTATAGTGAAGTTCTTTAGTTCTTTTGTGGCCTGGAAAGTGGAAACCGTGTTCATTGTTGTTGCAATTCATCAAGCGCATCAAGCTTCACCAAGGCAAAGAGGATTATTTGGCAGGACTAGCATCTGTAGTTTTGTTATGGAAACTGGTTTATCAAAATCCCGTACCAAGAGGCTGATGATTCTTCAACAGAATGAATAAGACATGTCTGATCAATAGTACTTGCTGAAATTTTAGTCATGCTGTAGAACTTTCACTCACTCTCTCAAGAGGCTGGCAAACCAGGATATTAGCTCTGCTCGAAAGGAAGGAAAAGATGACCCCCACTTTCAGCGTCCTCTCATGAATGAGTGTCCATGAAATTTCTAATTCTGAATATACGAGTATAACCAACTCTTCTTTCTTTATCCACCCAGTGGAAAATTGTTTCATTGGATATAGGTTGGGGTGCTGCATGCACACTGTTTGGTGGCCAGCATGAATGCAGTTTTCACTACCAAGAAGCAGTGGACTGAGGAGTGTGAAAGGTTGCCTCGCCCACCTTGATCTTGATTCCTAAATGACCATCAAAATCACATAAGCAGTGATAGGGGTTACCCTCCAAAACAGTTGGGCTTTCTTTCTTCTCTTCTGACACTGCAAATCTTCATCTGTTATTCTCTGCTTATTCATTGTAATCCCATCCTCGTATTTTCCATTCTGCCCTTGAATATCTAGGATCAGAGCATGTCAAACTCATAAAATTGTCGTGGCTTTCTTTGTAGTTTGTTCATCAGTAACAAGTGTAATCTGGTGAATTTCCAGTTAAAGATCAATTTGCGAACTGCTTCATCATGGCCTTGTATGCATCACTGTACCATTGTTAATTTGTTTGTCCTTAGGAGAACAATTACACTAACACATCAAAGGGATCAGCTTTTACACTAACACGTCAATTTGTTTGTCATAACTCTCCAATATTATTCGAGGATATCCAGAATAATTTTTCGGACCACACAGAAGAAAGAAGACTTCACATTATTTACTTTATTCAAACTGTGGTTCAGAAGAACATTAAAACCTAGATAGAAAAGAGGGAGAGCAACAGAATGAACAGATGGGAACCTAACACAGCTTGTATTACATTGTGCACATATCAAATTGCTCGCTGAAAGAGAACTTTGTTAATGTGGTGGCTAATGACTTCTGCGTCACAACAGGTAGAATAGTAAAAGCTCCTCGCTACGGTGAAAAAGCTTTGCTTAATCAAGGAAACTGTGTCATCCGAAGATTGTTTTAGCACCAATTCCACCAATTGCTGCATGTCTGATTCTATTTCTGGGGTTGTGTTGGTTTTTGTTCTGCAGTTGCCATTATCACCTACCTGAGACAATCTAAGGAAAAAATGACAAGTATTAGCCAAATAAGGGTAAATTATCTGTACAAAAGAATTAAGCTTGTAACCTTATTTCATAATGGTATATAAAGTTGGGGAAAAAACTACAATATTCGTCCGTTTTTGTGAATAGAATACTTACATTGAGCGTGAGGTTTAGAAACCGCACTGCATGTTAAGGGAAGTACCCTTTTGTCTTCATTCCCGAGAAAACCTGTGGGTAATGTAAATGAAGAACGTAGGTAAGTATACGTTAATCAAATGAGGAAACAAATAATAAGGTACTGACCTGCAGGTAAATGTCTAGGTTGACTGTGGGTAAAAAAATGAAGAAGACGTTGAGGGTAGAGAAGTTTGGAAGCAGAGAACAAGGTGGTGAGTGGAAGCAGAAGACATGCTTTAGGGTTTAGTTGATGATAGAAAGAATCAGCTGGATAGGGTTTTGGCTGATCAGCGTGTCGACTTAGAAATGAAAAACGAGAGATGACATCATTGGTATTCGATCTGGTGTCGGGTGGCCGGTTTGGTTGCTCATCTGGTTTCCTACCTTTGCTTTCAGAATCTGCTGCAACACAACAACATATCAGCTTTCGAACCCCTCAGGGCAAGCCAAACGCCTTAACCACAAAGCTGAAGGGAAAGCCGGTAATTTGCTACCTTGCTATAATTCATTCTTATACTAATGTCACCACTGGCGTGGCTCATCGATTAAAAATGACGAGTTGCCAATAATCCCAATATTTCTCAATGACGTCGATATGGGCCTCAATTATAGGCCTAAAATTTGTTACGTGCGTACTAGCAAATGTTTGCGTTTCCAGCTGGGATCAAATTTGAACTATTTTATTATTATTATTATTGAATAACTCACATAACTACATTTTAAATATGTGATTTTAAAGTTAACCATTAAATACTTTAAATATCAAATTTAAACTATTATACAAAAACAAAGATAATTGAGGCCCCGTACCGACGTCCTCGTTGTGAAATATTGTCGACTGCCATTTTTAATTGCTCTCATCCACAAGTATATGCATCCCTCAAAGTTGGAGTACGTACGTTATCTTCAAAGTTTAACCTAAACCGAAGTAATACTTTCTACATTACCTCGTGAGACAGAGGGGATTGAGATGGTATGCTCTACAATCTGCATGTTGTATGAGGTTTAACCCCGACGCGATTAAATTTTATGTTCCAAAAAAAGTTAGAGAGGTTCTATTATAACACATGCAAAAATATCCATAGAAGGAACTAGTATTAGTCAAACAGCGACAAGCGTGGCCTGTGGATTATCTGTGTACCAATACTGTCCCAACTTAACCACTTTTAAGGTGTTAGGTTTTAATCACAAAAGGTCTCGGTACAATTAGGAATGATCCACTCACATATAAGTTATATTTTATTTATCATGTTTCTGACGTGAGATATTTCCTCTCCAACACGCCTCCTTACGTGCAACCTGACATGGTCTACACGTGAATCTATGTCACCCTCTCCACTCAAACACCAACTCTCACGTGCAACCAGATTCAAGGGTTTAGCATGTGTACAAATGTCTAAACCAATCCGACCACTAAACCGGCCCATCTGGCACTTGGTGACAATCTACACAAACACTAACCCTCACATGCAACCAAACTCAAGGATTTAACACGTGTACATATGTCACACCAATCGAACCAACCAAACAATGAGACACAATTAGAGAGGGACCCGCTCTGATATCAAGTCAAACAGCGACACGCATAGCCCGTGGATCATCCTTGTACCGATACTGTCTCAACTTAACCACCTTTAAGGTGTTGGGTTTTATCCACAAAAGGCCTTGATACAATTAGGAATGATTCACCCACATATAAGTTATATTTTATTTATCGTGTTTCTGATATGAAATCTTTCCTCTCCAACAGTGTTCACTGTCAGTATTTGACAAAACTGGAAAATGATGCTCAATTTATGTACCCCTTTTATGTAAATCTAACAGTTTAAAACAAAACAACTACCACTACCAGAACAGAGTGTTTGGACGACGAAGCAATTTCGTCACCCTGTTAAAAAATTTCGTCTTCCAAGATCTTAGGGGACGAAGCGTCGTCGCCTAAGGTGTCGTCGCAAGAAGTCTGTCGCCCAAGATCTTAGGCGACGAAAGAAATCCTTGTCGTCGCCTAAGAGTTAAGTTAAGGCGACGACACACATTTCGTTGCCTAAATAGCCTCGTCGTTTAAAAGTCTCGCACTTAGACGACGAAATTAGCGTCGACACTTAAGAGTAATACTCTTAAGCGACGAAAAATTGTTCGTCGCTTCAGAGTCAAGATCTTAGGTGACGACGCTAGTTTCGTCGCATAAGTGTTATACATTGGGCGACGATACATGTATATTCGCCGTCTTATATTTTAAAAACAAAATTTAAAAAACTCTTAGGCGACGAAAGTGGTATATTTCGTCGCCTAAGTGATCTTAAGACAATGAAATTGTGCAAAAGTAGTCGCCTAAACCTCTCTTAGGCGACGGAAAATACTTTATTTCGTCGCCTGAAATATTTTCTGTATTTTTTTATTTAGTTTTGTAAATTTTTATAAAATATAAATAACAACACAAAAAATTTCAAGAACAAAACAACAAATTTTTCATTACAAATTATCTAAATTGTTTATAAACGTACAAATATATAAATTTAGTCCAAAGTAAATTCAATATCATCTAAATCAATCATGAAATCCGATTCTTGGGGGGCGCAGCAGCACTGTGGCACGGCAGCAGGGGCAGCGGCAGGAGAGGGAGGTGGAGGAGAGGGAGAGGGAGTGAGAGGGAGAGGGAGGCGGATCAGAGAGGGAGAGAAAGTTAGGGACTTTGATTATACCCGACCTCTTAGGCGACGACATAAGTATTTGGTCGCCTAAGAAGGTTTCTCTTAGGCGACGAAATACTTATGTCGTCGCCTAAGAGAGATACCCCTAAACGGACAGAAACAACAATTCGACCCTCTAAATTACGTAATTTGGCCGGACCTTCAACTGAGAATAGTTTCAAATCGACGAGACGCATCCACCGGTATAAAAGTTTTACAAAAAATAACCACCCGAGATAGGGCTACACATAGGGAGAAATATGGTAAAATTGCGTTGACCCCAACAACTGGCATCGAGACTTTACTGGAATACTGTGATTTTTCAGCCATAGACGTTTTTCACCGTTCTGGTCATATCTTATTTCACGACTTTTTTGCGTTTGAGGCCTCTATATATAGTTTATATTAAAAACGATACTTGAACTCCACACTTATATAAACAAGTCATACAACATTAGTTGGTATGTTGTGATTTTGATGATCGAACATGAGAAACAGAAAACCGACCGTCAGATATGCGCACCATCATGAATTATGTGTGTGGGAAAAATTCAAGTCCATCCGACAACGTTAAGTGTTCAATCCGTACGGTCAAACCGTGCGGTCAAACCCCTAAACAGACGGAAACGACGATTCGACCCTCTAAATCACGTAATTTGGCCGGACCTTCAACTAAGAATAGTTTCAAATCGACGAGGCGCATCCACCGGTATAAAATTTTTACCAAAAATTAAAACCCTAATATTTAATTTCAATCTGTTTTAATTTATTTTATTTATTTGAATACTCTTAGCCGACGAAATGGTGCAACAATAAAAAAATAGAAGGTTAAACCACAATGAAATAAAAATAAATTAAAAATGAAACACGAAAATAACCTTAGGCGACGAAACCGAAAAATTCGTCACCTAAAGTTTTTTAAAAAATCGTCGCCTAAGAGTGACCCTCTTAGGCGACGAAAGGACGTCGTCGGCCAAGGTTTTCGGACCTTAGACGACGACAATATATGTCGTCGCCTAAGAATGACCCTCTTAGGCGACGACAGTTAGGCTTTAGGCGACGACAGTTAGGCTTTAGGCGACGAAACTTCCTGTCGTCTCCCAAGACTGGACCTTAGGCAACGAAGAAATGGCCTTAGGCGACGATTTCAGTTTTCGTCGCTTTAAATTTTACCTTAGGCGACGATTTTTGGCTCTTAGGCGACGACACATATTTTCGTCGCCTAAAGTTCCTCTTAGGCGACGAAATTTGCTTTTGTCGCCTTGTTTCTGCTCTCTTTGTCGCCCAAAGACCTTTTTTTGTAGTATACTTAGCCTAGTATCTAATTAAATATGTTGTAAACTACTAAATTTAAGATAATTACTTTGTATACCCTTGTATGTAGCTAAATTATGATAGAGGTATTTGATGTTACACCTAATTTGATAGACTCATTTTAAATTGCACTGATCTTTAAGATTATTTTAAAATACACCCAAACTTATTAATTAGGTTTATCTAAACTAATTAAATAAATATATTATTTGAGGTAAATAATAAAACCTATTTTATTCTAGAATTACGAAGTTGTCACTATCTCGAATAAAACATAAACCCTAACCCTTAAACCCTAACTCTAACCCCTAAACCTTAAACTCTATACCATGACCACTAACCTTTCTATACCTAAAACTTAATTTCTTTATTTGTAACCTAACTTAAAGGCAAAATAGTTAGTAGTGAAAATATAATAATTTTAAATTTTCGGGTTTAAAATTTGTAAGACAAGTAAAATAAATGTATTGAGTGTAAATTAAAAAAGAATTATGCATGAATTTATATATAAAAAGGATCTAATTAGTATGTTTTTTTTTCTAATTATCTCTAAAATCTTTTGTAACAGTTTGGAAATAAGCTAGGTATTTCTATGTTTGGATCGAAGACAGCATTATACAAGGGCACTCTCTGTCGAAATTACAAAAAATATTGTATCATGTTATGGCAAGATATTAGGACAAGACAACATTATACAAGGGCTAAGCTTGACAAATTTGCACACGACAAGAAAACGAACTAAATTATAAGGATTTAGTTTGAGGTTTATAGATTTGGTTGCATATAGGGTTGACACGATAAAAATACGATTTATAATAGTTTGGTTTAGAGTTAAACCGGTAACACGAAAAAACCCATTAACATAGAGATATTTTTGTAATTTCCATTTTCTTGTCTACCATATATAAGAAACCTTAGGGCAATGATGACGAACTGCTGATTGATGATTCGATCGAAATTATAAGGAAAAATCCTCTAAGTTTTTGCATAGATGCATGAAACTTTGTCGTTTGTTATTTTCCTAAATTAAGCTTTTGCGATTTTGCTATCTAACATCTATCTTATTATTATATCACTGAAGGTGTAACTTGACTTTTGAACTGAGTTATTGTTCAAGATTTATGACTTTCTTCAGCTTACAAATAATAATTTTGAGTCTGTTTTTTTATATTTATTCATAAAGATCTAATGTATTTTAGTATTTCTGTCGTTTACAGAAAAAATGAAAAAAATATATTATATTTTTTAATTTAACGGTTAACACGATAATTTATGGTTTGGTTTTGGTTTTAGCATTATACATATGATAACTTAAAGATTTATTATCGTGTGACATGATAAATAGACGAAACCAAATGAATCTGACACGAACACGACACGGTATTTTTCCAGATCTAACAAGGGCTACTCTCTCAAAATTACACGGTGTTTTACCATATCATGTTATGACAAGATATTGGGGGATGCTAGGTACAGAAGCAGGGTGAGTGTGTCTCACACCGCACCACCACGTATCATCTGATAGCAGAAAAAAATCATTTTGTGTCTTTCTCCTTTTTGCCCTTATCCTTTCTCTTTCTTACCCCTCTTCTGCATAAACACTTATCTTGCAGTCTGATGACACATGACAGTGTGTTGTGAGACTCACACTGACCCTGCGTGTGTACCTACTACCTAGCATCCCCCAAGATATTAGGACAAGACAAGGTTGTGGGAGGAAACAATTGCTGAAGAGTTGTGTTCCGATAGTTTAAGAAATTGAACATTATAGTCCAAGGTAAATATGACATGGACACACATGGTCATGTAACTTCGGCCACAGTTGATCCAGAATATTGCAGGCTTATATTGGCTAAGAATTCATCATGGATCATCCAGCAGCTAGATGCAAGTACGTAGTTCGTCTTGTTATTTGAGCGTTTCTGATATGCTGCTGGCACATATGTTAAACTTTTCTGTCTTATTGCAGATTTGCAGTCCATGTTACAACTCGAATCAAATAAGCTGATTCTCTTGACACAACCCGTCACGACCCAGACATATTTTGATTTACAAGATGCTCCTAGGACCTGTCCTTTCCACCTGCTGCACCGAAGGCTTGACGTCGCAACGGCCATGTGCATCTTTTTTCTTGCACTATATGTTGTTCTTTATGATTAAAAGTAGCATTGGACTCCCAATAATTTTCAGTCTTTTTTTTCACCAATGCTTTAGTATGTTTTGATCTGTGTTTGTTGGTATTAATATAGATTTTATGAGCAAAATCCTTTTTTGCCACGTGACAGAGTTTAATATTTGGAAACTCTAACTTCTGGTAACATTTTTTTGATCAAATCTGGTAACATTTTGGACCTCACTACTACAAATGTGGTCATCCATGACATTTCATGGATGGCGTTTTACCACAAAATGTCATTAAAAAGGCTTTCAATGGCGTTACTGAAAGAAAAACGTTATGGAATGCTATACCTTATACATTGGAGAAAATTCATGAGGTTTTATAAACGTCGTAGAAAGTTAAAATCATCCATGGCGTTTTAAAAACGCCATAAATCTGTTAAAAATCTATGACGTTTAACAAATGTCATAATAATTATATTTTACGGCATTTTTGAAATACCATGAAATTTTTGAGAATCTATGTCACTTACAAACGCCATGGAATACTCGATCTTATTAATTTGTTATCTCTCTTAAAAATGTGTTCTCTCTTTCATCGAAGAAAAACTTATTTTCTCAAACTCTCGAAAACTAAAAACCCATACACCGAAATCTGGATCTCAACTTCTTCGTCTTCTACATCCTTCTCCTTTGATTGACCCAAATCCTTGGTCCATTCTTTCTTAATCTCAAACCAAAATCCTCGATACCCAAAGGCCAAAACAATTTCTTTGCTTAGTCTTCCTCGCTGCGCCAAATCATAGATTGCGTCCGCACCATGACTTACGAAGACGAACGCGATGCCTCTTTGAATCTGGGGGGCTAGGGTTATCTTTTCCCTGATTCCAATTTCTCACTATTATCATCGTTATTGCTTTCAGATATCACGACGAAGATGACAAGTCATTGATGAACGGTTGACGCTGGCGATTCTGAGGCCATATTGGGATCATGGACCCTTTCTACTAATCCACCATGACCGATAAAGTTAAGTCGTCAAATTACATTTGTTTTCAATTTTGTACCTGATGGGGAATTTAGGTTCCTTGTGAATTGTAGAATTATAAGTTAGTCGATATCGTCCTTTGCAGGGATTAAATAATATTTTTGTTTAAGAATTTTATCGTTTGATGTTTTGGGTTTCGATTTGTAGCTTTAAAGAACGTTATGGGTTGTTTTGTTTTGTGGTTCTGTTTTGAAAGTTGAGAACTTTTGTCAATTATGGGATGATCAACTATGAGGAATGTAGGGTGGTGTTAAAAGCTTGTAGGGTGCGGTTTGATGTAAACCCTCCACTCATTGTTGTTTCTGCTATATATTCAACCTACAAACAGCAATGAGTGGAGAAAGATCAAAACCCTCCACTCATTGTTGTTTCTGTTGTTTCTGCTATATATTTTGTCTATCTGACAGAAACAAATGCTTGGGCACTAATATTCTTAATACATCATTCTCCCTTTCTTTCAAAAATCTTAGCAATTTGAAGATAAATATAAAATCTTATATACCAAATTCTATGCGCATGCTTTCTGTTTTTTTGTTGTTTCAATTGATTGGTGAAATGGTGCTTGTGCTTGTGTTTGTTAGTATTAAAGTTCTGTACTTTATGTGTTCAATGACTAGCTTTTATGTTACTGAAACTATACTTGGTTTTTATTTTGATGACTCAATCAGAGACGTTATGTATGGAACTAAGTACATGTATGCATTTTCTGATTTTTATTCAATTTAGTCATCTTCCTCATGTATATAACTGAGCTTTCAAACTTCCCTCACGAAGGAGGAATTGATAGTCTTACTTGTTGTGAATGTATTCACTCCAACTTGGGTAAAAATATGTAATGGTGAACTTGTTCAATGACGTACAAATGCATGAACACCATCTGCTCCAACTGCTTTCCAAAGTAATACACTGGATTGATCCTCCTGATGCTGTTTCTATAGCGATCAAATGTGGAAAAAGTGAAAGGTTGCCCTTGAGAAATATTAATTTCCCTTGCCATTGCTTATTATTCATTTATACATGTACAATTTCTCACTCTCATTTTATCCATGAGAGCACTTCTAAATGTATCAAGGCATTGACATATGAAATTGATGGAAGTTTTTGTGGATCTATCTCTTTTTTATTATTTCAATGTGGTGTGTAATAGTTCACTTATGCCTATTATGAAAATTGATTTTCTGATTAATTACAAAAAATCAATATTTTTTTTAAAAAGTGAAAATAATTCTATGACATTTACAAAACGTCATGGAATTCTACTTCAATAGCGTTTTTGAAACGCCATGGAATTAGCTCCTGTGTAGTAGTGATTTATGGCGGTTAAGAAACGCCGTCGAAACCAATTTCATGGCGTTTTGGAAACGCCATAGTAAACAGTTAACAAACGTCATTAGCGAAGATTTCATGGCGTTTTCGAAACGCCGTAAATAGAGTTCTAAAGCATGGCACGACTTTAGACGGCGTTACAGGATGACGTCGACAAACGCCGTAGAAGGTATTTCATGGCGTTTGAAAAACACCATGGATGTAGCTGTGTGGAGTAGTGCCATTATTGGCAGTTTAAAATTATGAGGAAGTGGTTTAAAATTATGAGGAAGTGTTTAGATATTTGAAGACATTTCAAGTACTTGTTAGATCATTAGGATTCACTCAACATGGAGATAATTGAAGTTAGGTTCAACTTATTTGCTAAATACTCTCCATACTCAAATGTATACGTATTGATAGTTTCCATCTTTATATATAAAGCGGATAGGGGTATGTACTGTTCATGCCAACTTTTTTTGTGTGAATCTAGCTTTAGTTTTTTTTTTCTTCTTTCGGGTCTGACCTTCAGTTTTTCTTTATATATATATATATATATATATATATATATATATATATATATTCAGTTTTGCCCCTCAATTTAATTTGTGATTAAATCTAATAGGTTTCAAAGACATAATAACAAATATATGACCAAATTTCAAACACATTGGATTTAAGGTTTAAAGGTTAAGGTTTAGAAGTTTGGATTTAAGGTTTATGCATATTAACAAATTAATATATAACCAAATCTCAAACACATTAAATTTAAGGTTTAGGGGTTATGGATTAAGGGTTTAGAGGTTTAGGATTAGGAATTCGGATTTAAGGTTTAAGGGTTGTACTATTTTATTTGGGTTTCAAAGAGTTGTTGTACAATATTAACCGAACTAGCAAAAACGCATTTCGGCTAGACAACCAATATCAGGTCTAACTCCATTTCAATTAAATGCGTTTATTTTTTTTTTGAGTTTTCAGAGAGTTATACAATATTGATTGAACTACCGAAAATTGTATAATAATAAATTTGTCTGACAAAAACGCACTTTGGCACGAACACTGCTGCGCGCGTGAAGGCTAGTGAATATATATGAAAAGGCAAAGTGGCCCTTTTCTACAAAACTCCAGACATAAAATTTCAGTTTTTGAAAGCTGAAACCTGATAACTGCAGTCATTTTATATCAACCTGCATGTTCAAATGCTGTGTTTGGTTGGCCAAAAAACAATTTTGCTATTTGGAGCAGAAAACAAAAGACTACACAAGACTATGCCATGTGTTGGAAGTTTGCAACAGATGAGCAGGTTCATAAGTATCAGCTGGTATAGAACATCCATGCTAATTTGTGAGAGGCTCTGCTATGCCTCATGCACACACAAGCCCTAATGTTTAATGCACTTGGGTTTCTATTTGGCATTTTGGGTTTTCCTTCCATGATTTACACCTCATGGGATTCCCAGTATAAGAGTGTTATCAATGATCATCAACGATGGTTTCAGAATCATTTGAAGCATCGGAATTCAACCTATTCATACACTTCCGGCATTAGGATCCCATTATTTTTTAGTGATGAAGATCGATCAGAGCTATAGTATTGTGCACTTAGTCACCTCATGTTCGCCACCCTACCCTTTCTTTTTAGTGTTCAACGAAGTTGTCAATGCCTATTGCTCTGATGGAATGGTCCATAAGAAATGGAGACCTTTCTCTGTGCACCGTACGTAGAAGACATTTAAAGTATGATGTGCATGTCAGATATGCAATTCCTTGAGCCCCCCAGAAAGCCAGTGAATTACTTCATATAACTCATATTTGTGCTTGGTGTGGTACCAGCCTATGCCTACCATGCATCTGAGGTGGGTGGTGGGCATCATGTTCACTCCTGATGATCAAGAAGAGCAGTGGAGTTGCCTCACGTGCTCTCGTCGTGATCTAGGAGATGAACCAAAAGTCCAAAACCATCAAAAAATAGAAAAGCAGTGAATGATATTATTGATATATGTATGGAGATTGAGATGAATGAATGGATATCCTATTGCCAAAATTGATTACTATCCAAAACACTGTCATTGCTTTCTTTCTACTACTCTCCTGACACTCAAAATCTTCATGTCTGTTTCTCTCTGCTTTTTTCATTCACATCCCATCTTCTTTGTCTGTATTTTCCACTCTGTCATGGAATATCTTAGATCAGAGTATCCCACTTCCACTTCCAGATCTCATAATATCGTCAAGTGCTTTCTTGGCACGCCCTTTTCATGATTTAACTTAACCTTCAGATAATGAAGAGAGATCATGATGCTTCAACCATGTATCTATCACCTATGTGCTTTGCTTTCTAGCTCTCTTTCTTTTGCATTGCTTTGATAGACCCTAGCATGCGCAGCTAAAAGCAATTTCTCTTGCTCTCTATCGAAATAAAGATACCACGTAATGTTAGCTCATTTTTAACTAACAAGTTTCGGCTTACAATGCTTGTGTATGCTTGAAAAAAACGTAGATTTGAATATTTAGTGTCGTAGTATATATGCAAAATAGAGTTGCACATGAGTGAGGGTGTTATAGTTTGATATATTTAGAAAAGCTTCATTTAGGGGGTGGTTGTCCAACAAGACCAAATCTTAGGATGTGGGATTCGATGAATTTCCACTTGAGGTTGAAGATGAATCCACGAACTGCTTCATGTCTTTGTATGCAACAATGTCTGCCATTGTTAATTTGCTTACACTTGAAAGGAAACCATTACACCAACACTCTCGAAAGAGACCAACTTTCTTACAAAACAAGTCTGGGATCGCCATCTGTATTTGTCTAACTGAATTTGTTCAAAACTATCGTACGTATGATCAGTGTCATAAATTCATAATTGAGTTGGGACATTTTGAAAGTTGAATGGGGGGAAAACTAAGTGTTAGGTCCTTCTGAGATTCCTGTTTCAAGTTCCCCCCCCCAATTTTCTGCCATGTTTGTATATATAAATCTTTCATAATGATCAGTGCTGCTTCTATTTACAGAGTTTTACATTTGGTTTGTATCGGGTGTGAATTTCATCAGAAAGGATGGTGTACTCATTTGACATGCTTGTTAATCATCAGCTTCTGGGTTTGGCGCCTCTAACTTGGTTGCGTAGCTTTCAATCACTCGGGCTGTGTTGCTGTGTTTAAAAGCATGGAACATTATCCGAGGGGTACATAATAAATTAAAACTAATCATAACCACATAGAAACACATACTATTGAATCTTATATAAACTGTGGTTCATATTGGAGCTAGAAAGGGAAGGGGGAGAGAGAGAAGATAAAACATCTACAATGACCTAATATTCTACACATTCATCAAATTGCTCTCTCGAATAGAACTTTATCAATGTGATGGCTAATGATCTCAGGGTCACAGTAGTTCAAATAGTAAAAGCTCCTCGCTACTGTGAAGAAGCTCTGCTTAATCAAGGATTCTATGCCATCCGAAGATTTTAGCACCAATTCCACAAGTTGTTGCATGTGTGATTCTATTGCTTGGGTTGTCATGTTCATTTTTGATCCGCAGCTGCCATTAGCATTTACCTTTAAAAAACAAAAATAAAATATATTAAATACTAGCCAGTGCATTATTCTTCTCATATAGTCTCATACGAATGAGAATATAAAAATAACAAATAGCATAGATAGTGTTCTTATCATGGATATGTCTAACCTTATGTTTTTGGCTTTGGCTTTGGCAATAACGAAGCTGATTGCAAACTTTGTTAGTCAAGCCATAAAGCTGCTCAAGTTCTGGATTATTGGACAACAACCCATGAGCTAGTGAAAGGCCAGCGGTTTGATTTATCGTTTCTACTAGCAGCTCAGCTTCATCTTGACACATTCCACTTCTCTCCATCCACTTCAGTAACCACTTTACCCACTATATTTAATTGAAGAATTAATATATAGAAAACACAAAACAATAGTATTAGTTAAATAACTTAAATTAGATATTCTCTATGTTATAGCTTATTACTACAATATGAATTATGAACTCACAGTTTGACGTAGAGATTGAGTAATGTCTTGGCCATGTAGGACTATTGTGCCTAATGAGAGTTGGCTTAGCGTCGCCAACAAAGCCCCGAGAATTCCTTGCCCAACAATCTTATTCTTATTCGACCTCCTATAACACACATATAGAGAAAATTAGATAAAAACATAAATTATCAAGCCTATTTTAATATACACACACCTACATATTTTTTTTTAATTTTACACCCAAAAGCTTTTATGATTATTTTTGTTTGTTTTTCAGTATGTCTAATTTACCCTTCTGATGTATAAAAAGTTCATACATGTTTTCTTAAAATAACTTTTCTTTTTTCTTTTTAGGTATATTGTCACATTAATTTTAATTTCTTTAAGGAATCATACATATATATACTAGAAAATTTAACGATCATGTATATGAAACTTATCTATTCTTTAGATTCAACAGGTTGTAATTAAAAGAAAAACCTATTAAGTAGGTTAAGAATTTAAACTTCTACCTTTAAATTAGGTTTTAAATATATAGAATAATGAGTTTTGGGTTAGAGGTTAGAGAATAGAGATTAGAAAAACAACGAAAACTGAAATGGTGTTTGACAAAACAATTTAAATATATTTTGTTAATTATATATAAAATAATATTATATATATATTTAATATAATAAAATATATTTTAAGGTGGTTCACATTCATATACTGGCAGATGCATTAGAATTTGTACCAGTTTATTATTACCTTGCAGCTTCATACTCTCGCATATTTGAAAGGTTTTTAAACTCATCAACAAATGCCTTTTTATCTTCATGAGAAGTTTCGCCCTTAAAATAAGACTCGATAGTGTCAACTAAGGAGGTCGTCTTTGCCCATGCGAGTCGCTCATTTGCTCTTTCAGGTTCAAAAATACTTGCTGCGGCAACAAAATAAGCCATGAGGAGACTCCTTTTGCTTAGCCCATAGTCTCCAAGTTTCCATTCTCCGTACCACCTGCATTACAAATGATTGATATGGCACTAATTTCATTATTATCAGTAGATTCCAAACAATGATTGAACTAGTTCAACAGGAAAAAGAAAAATGACCACTACGGAATGAGGTTTGTTTGATTACTTTTGAAGGTTGTCCCATTCACTGAGATGTAGTGCTTGGCAATTGTTGAAGTCTAATTTTGCCAGCTCAAGATAAACATTATTGTTAACGTAGGGCATGCTGAAAGTGAGCAAACAAAAAGCCACACATATATACAGTCGTTAGAATTAAAGTATTAATAACAAGAATAGATTGCTAGAATAAATCACATAAAACCGTCGCCATTACCTTAATACAGTACTCGATCCAAAACGTAGGACGAGAGATAAATTTATTATGTGAAAGTATTGAAAAGATGAACTAAAATAATACCTGTAGAGACTCTTGCCAATCCATACGTCATCTCCACCACCATATTGTTCGATATAGACTTTAGTCTCCAGTCGAGGTAAACTTGCATACCATGGAACATCAAGTGCATAACCCACCTGTTTGATAAATATTTTCTCTCAGTTTAGAATCTTATAAAAACACCGAATTCTTATATGCACGATGTGTATATATATGACATAATCTTATTCATAACAATTCATATATTTGACTACTCATGTATCAATATTATATCATCTAATATCTCAATCGTTTAAATATGTCGTGTAAATACACGACCGTGTATTGAAGATACTCGCTATAAAAATGACTTGAGTTAATCATAAACATCTAAAGCTACATGAAATGTTGAATTGGCCTTAATATGTAATTTAGATATACCTCTCCGGGCAAGTCCTTCATTATGATCCACTTGTCTAGAAGCTCATTTGAAGCCTGCTTCTCCTTAAGAAACTTTGTCGAGAACTCCTTAGCCTCATGGAGGATCTTCTCTCCCGGCAATGCCGTCTGACTTGCCCTATATAAGTTGTACATTCCGGTCACAGCCTGGTTCGATTGTCCCGCAAAGCAGAAAAAGTCCTCCCCTTTCTTAAAATGCTTAAACACATCTGCACCCACACATGAATTAATATTTAAATTTAATTAATTAGTCTGTACCACCAAAAAACAAAATACAAAACTAAAATACAAAACTGCATACTTCAAAAAAATGGACAAAGCTTTAACGCATTTACACTTGTAAACATGTCCTAAAACAAACTCACCAGCTGACACTTTGTGCCCATGCAACCGGAGCAGTCTAAACCCCATCGCTGTGTCATCGATGTCTTGAACCTGTGAGTTTCTCGCCCAACAAATCCCTTTCTCAGTCCAGAACCTTCACGACATTATTGCCGAAAATTTATCAGAAAACTAGCAAACTTGTTTAACAAAACTTTTGTCATTACACTGTAATATTCATACTTGGCTACGTAGTTCATACACTCCTTGATCTCCGGCTCGAAGTATCTGTACAGTCCTAACCTCTGCAACCTGTCTACAGCCCACATGTGTTCGAACAAGTCGACTGGGTAAACATTAGGGACTGAAAAGCAAAGACAAAATGAACATCAACTCCCTTGCTGCAAATACTTTTTTACTTTTCAATTGACAGTTTGGATTAGACAATTGGCATGCATGCACTAATTCGAGTCATTAAAAGTTTAAAACCACATACCTCCTCCATTAAACTTGCGAACAGCTCTGGACAGATAAGACATGCAATTTTGGTCCTTGGTCTGCTGAGCCGCGTAGGCTGTGGATGCTGGAGAGAACAAAAACGAGCCGTCTTGACATTGGAGTTTCAGAAGCTTTTCCCAATCGAGACCTGCCATGCCTTCCATGCTATGAAGAAGCGTTGTGGGCACTTTGTGCAGTATGTCTTTGGGAATCCTGCTTCCACACCGACACGAATTAATCATTACAGACAGAGGAACCACATTATGCTATAGTTGCACGGATAAGGTCTACTTTTCAGAAAACACAAAAGAAAAAGAAAAAATAGAGGTAGAAACTTGCTTGGTTAATTTTAGGTTTCGGCAGACATAGATATTTTGCAGCACAGGAGAGTCATCAGACACTTCAAGGTTTAAGCTTCGAGCTATTTCCAGAACAGAAGGAAAGGCAACTTCGAACCCTATAGGCATGTGTTCGATATTCTCGTCTTCCAGCTTGTTTAGGTTTTCCTTGAAAAACTTCATTCCTTTGTCGCACTTGTCGGGGTGGAGATTCCACGACTTCAAAGCGACGACGCAGGCGAGGGTGCTGATGATCCGATCGTGGGCGGAGAAGATGTCCTCGTATCCCCAAGACCCATCTTCGAGCTGGTTGTTGGCAATCCATTCGAGGCTGGAAGGGAACTTAGGTGAACCACTTCCATTGACGTCTTCAACCAAAGCAACCCAAGCTGTGTCGTACGCTGAAACGCTGATCTCCCCGTCCTCCATAGAAGACAGCATTGACTTGATGGAGTCCACATGTTGCTTGATGATCTCGGTTGTTGCAGAGTCGTCGTCCTACATTAAAACATTGTATCAGAACACTAAATTGGGCCAAAATTAACTAAAGTTAAGTGTGTGTCAGAGTTGTAAACTTGAATCAATTAAGGACCTTGGTAGGAGGAGCCTCTTCATCTTGTTGTGTGTAATCCCCCAGGATCGTAGGATTCTCACGCCACTTAATATCTGGTTGCAACACGTCTGGATAATCTGGACAACGAATGGAGTGTGCCAATTTATTTGATATATGGTAAAAAAAATAATACAAAAGTAAAAGGGTGTGTCTATTGTGAGTTTGACACCCTATCATTTTCTTTATTCACTCTACAGACATAGTATTTATTAAAAGACTGTAATACCCAAGTTTACTCTACAAACATATTATTTATTGAAAGACTGTAATACCTAAGTTTAAAATGACTTAAAAGTACACTAATTTTGTAAAACTCATATTTATAAATTAAATAGATAACTAATTTATTATATACAAAATTATAAATAGTCAAAAGCTTACTTAATCTATATTAATAAAACCATAAGAGATTTGGGAAACAATGATAATGGTTAAATTTTTTAATTTTCGATTATGTCTTTGATTTATTAAAGTTTAAATCTAATAATTTAAGAAAGTATAGATAAAATAAACAATTCATGTTCTTAGAAATGAGATTCCCTTTTCTATAAAAGATAAAAAAAAAATGGAGATGAAGTATGAATAAGTAAATTCGCAAAAACATAAAAACAAGTTAACAGAAGAAAAAAGATACTAACATTTTAGAACTCTCTCTATCCTAGAGAGCCTCTACAGTCGATAAAAACCCCCAAATCTTATCTGACGACCTGCCCTCATGGCGGTGTCGTCGGATGGGCCAGATTGGAGCTAGTCTCTGGAGGACATTGTTCTTGGAATAAATCAAGTCGAGGTGAGATCTGCATTGTTACAGTGATGTCGAGGTCCATTTCGTGTGCAGGGAAGGTCTGGCAGTAGTGGTATGGTGATGGGTGGTTGGGGATGACGTCTCCAAGTTGGGATCTCGAGTGGGATTTCACATCGACGACGTATAACCTAGATGGAGTCAATGACCTACATTTTTGTTTGGTTAGGGTTGAGAGTCTTCGTGCGAAGGCCGATCTGCTCCAGTCTAATCGAAGCGGTGCCAACTGTAGACTGGGTTGGAGGAGACCTCCTTTTGGCTTGTCTTTCCTTCGATCAGCGTGGAGTCATTACAGGAGGGGGAGTGGAAAAGGGAACAAAGCAGTTACCAGAGGTGGGGTGGCAAGAGCTTAGCAGACAAGACGGAAGTGGCAGCGCTGCTGCTGCAAGCTTTCACTTGGGCTTGATCCGAGTGTGGCTTGGACTTGGGCCCCCTTCATGGGCCTTGTCTGGACCTATTTATATTTATTTCTAAGGTATTTTACTTTTATAGCAGTATTTTATTTACTGTTTTTAATAATTCCAAACCATTTAGTTCGGAAATGTGGGTTTTGTTCTGGCTTGTGTCTTTTGCGTACCATGTTTGTTCTAGGAAGACGACGAGTTTCTTATTTCGTCAAATGATCGCAGTCGTCTAGTATTCCAGTGGCAGCATAGTAGGAAAGCTGATAGACATAGTAATTTATGACTCTGTATGAGCATTGTCTTTCCGGTATGTCACCGAAATTGTAAAGCAAGTGGAGTAGCCAATGATGCACTATTTGCTAAAAAATAATGTTTGTTAGAATGCATAGAATTGATAACTTTTGGTATTATTTCGGAATGTTCAGGAAATATTGGGTTTAAGCTTTATGTCTCCCCTTGTATTCTACAGTTTCATTAATGAGTAAGACATGAGGGTGACCGATTTAGCCCCTATTAAAAAACAAGTTAACACACACATAGTGCGGGTCAAAATACAAGTTACATTAATTGGATAACAATCCTCACACGTCTCCATCCATTTCTAAATTTATAATTTTTTGTATCGATCATCATCATTGATTCAGACGTTCTTCATTTCACAAAATCACTATTGTTGGAGAAATTTTTCAATGTTACGGGAGAACCACGTGATATTGCCTAATGGTGCTACATTCTATTTAAAATTGGACATGTGGATTTTAAGCATAAAATGTATTTCAGATATTTTGTCAAAGACCATTTTGGGTTTTCTATTGTTTTTAAAATTCTAAACCCTAACCCCTATCACTCTACTCTAAACCCTATACCCTAAAACTTGATCTAAACCCTAAACCCTATACCCTAAAACCATAAACCCTAGTTTGAATTCACGAAATACCCATGAATGTCAATTCACAAAACATTAAAAATATTAGTTTATATTTTAGTTGAAAAAAATCCACATGTCCAATTTTAAGTGGAATGTAGTACCATTAGGCAATGTAATGTGGATCTCCCATGGGATCTAAAAATTTCTCCTTTTTTGACTTGATCATAATCTTCATGAATTATGATACCCTTTTAAATATTAAAAAATCAAAATGCAAAGAAATATATACACATAAATGTGTATATGATTCCATTCACAATTTATCGCTCAAAACAAATAATTAACATATGAATATTTTGCAGAGATTGTGGAATGATAAGAGATCTTCCATGCAACAACTATTTTACGAGATAAGTTCTTATTTTTCTGTGTGAAAATCTACAAGGAAGCGTAAGTCTAGCTCCCAGCGACAACCTAAACCGTGGACTCCTCCAGGTCGCTCAAAATTAATATTGATGGTGTTTTTGATTCTACAAGTCGTCGTGGGGGCATTGGTGAGGTGGTCAGAGATTTACACGAATTTGTTGTGGGTGGATTGTGTATGAGAATGGAGCATTTCTCCAGAGATAGTGGAGGCGGAAGCAGGTAGAGCTGCTACTGAGTTGGCAAGGGATTTTAATTTATCCCCAGCGGTGTTGGAATCCGATTGCCTTAAACTGGTTAAGACTACTCGGAATGATCGATAGTGATGATTAATTGTGGCTGATATTCGACATAATTTGGAGTTCCTTCCCTCTATTCGTGCTTATGTTTATAGCTAGGGAAGCCAATCTAGTTTCCCATAAAGCACCTAAATCTGCACTTCTCTCTTATTCTAGTTGTCGCTGGTATGGTCATGTCACATCCGGTGCCCAAGGCTTTCTAGCCTTCGTTTGTAACATTTGATTTCTTTAATAATATTATTGTCGTTCATAAAAAAACATATGAATATTTTAGAATAAATTGGTATAGACAAAACCCCAAAACTAATTTAGAAAAAAATATAATTAAATAAGATTGTGGTTTTATTAATTAGGAAACATCATTATTGGTTTTTATTACTAAAAATTAAATGAAAAGATTTCATGAAAGAAATTATGTAAGGATACTTTTAGAAAATGAATTGGGTGAGATAAGTAAACTTTGCTTTGAAAATTAAAATACGGGATGAAATGGGCAAGTAGGGTGAACAAAGGTAAAATTAAAAGTAACTTTTTACTTACCTTGAGTGTGAGGTTTGGAAATCGCATTGCGGATTGAAGGAAGAACCCTTTTGTCTTTAGCCCGGAACAACCTGAGGCCTGTAAACAATGGTTAATGACAATTCACTCTTTTATTAATTTAACCTGCAGTACAACTAAGAAAAATAAAATGGTGGGGATTGTGAACGGAAAAGACAAGAGTGAAAATGTAAAGTATTAATGGTGGCCAAGGTGGCAGTTACTGGCTTAGTGAAATACACGAGGATTGCCAGAATTTTCCTGCATCTAGACTAGGAGAGAGAATCAATCCAAAGATTCAAAGAGCAGAAGCACATGATGTATCACGCCACTCTCTGATAAAGAAACACAGAGAGAACTCTAACGGCCGCAAAAACAGGACTAACAAACAAGGAGAAGAAAAACCAAGCCGGCCGGAGTTCATGAGATGATCAGAGTTCTCAATAGTCAATACAGATCTTGATCGATCATGCATGCAACCAAAGAAAACAAATGGGGGATGAAAAATCAAGACCCGAAACCGAGAGAGAGAGTATTAATGATTCAATTAATAAAATGGGCAAAACTTACCAGGGACATGCTTAGGTTGATTGTGGTTGGAGAAAGAAGAAGAGGGAGAAAGAGAAGGTGGGATAGAGAGAAAGAGAAGGTGGGTGGAATGAGAAGACATGATCGATGATGATGATGATGATGGGGTGTGGGTGATCGAGCTAGCTAGTGTGTTGTTTGGGTGTAGAGAGTAGAGGAAGCAGCTCAGCTCAGGGTGGGCTTGGTGGTGGAGGCGGGGATTAGAGGAGAGTTTCCAAGAGAGAGAGTGAGAGAGGAAATGAAATGAAAAGAATTGAGAGAGATGGGAAATGTTGCAAGGCTTTTGAGTAGAGGGGAGCAAGCAAACAGACAGAAGTGACTTCCCAAGAGATTCCCGCTAATAGGTGCATGGCATCATATATCTTCAACACACTCGGCACTTCCTTTATATAACGAGAGCTCTCCTGTCCATTTCTGTATTTGGAGGTTCCTTGACTTCCTTCTAGCCTCTCGTTATAATTTCAAAATTTAATTTATCTAATATTTTTTAGTCAAAAGATAATTTTGTCATTTATACTTAAGTAAGGGGTATAATACGAATGATATGCTGTTATACGGACAGATCACAAGCAAGATCATAAGATTTGTATGAATTTTGTTTCCTCATTTACATTTCAGCTCACGTGGTATGACAAGTGAGCCTACAATCTAATATATAATAAATCATAAACAATTTATTCTAAACAAATTAAGGAAAAGTAAATAAATTAAAACTTATAGCTCCATATATGTGAAAAGCATAGAACATGAGTATTTGTACGGAAAACCATAAAAGGCAAAAAAAACCTATAATGTAGGGAAACCTAGATCATAGGCAAGTACATCAAAAAAAGAAATCAAAACACCCCTTTACCCATGGGATTAGGGCTCGTGGTTTAGACACCTTCACGAAGCTTGACTTCTTCTCCTTCTTGTTTGACTCTAGCTTCGGCTTCGGCCAGTCTTGGATCTGGATTACGGGTACCCAAATTCTATCGAAAAGTTTATTCATGTCTAGCATACACAAAGATGCCAGCATTGATGTTCTTAACCTTACAACTTGCCAACACAAGAGAGATTGGAATGACTTGGTGTCGTTATCAATGGAGAAAGAATCCTTAGAGGAGGATTCAATGGCCTTCTTCGAGAACGAGGATGAGGTCATCACTTGATTGATTGATTGAGGAGGAAAAGATTTGGGATTCAGTAACTATGGTGGTAGCCTTCACTACTTGAAAAACAACTATAGCCGACAAAAATCTTTCGTCAGTCTGTTACATAATTTTGTTGGCTAAAGTCTTGTTTCGTTGGCAAAAGGTTGTCGGCCAAACTTTAGCGAAAAAAATAAATTTAAGTCATCACCTAAAGTCTGGACTTTATCCGACGACGAAATATTTCATCTGGACTTTAGGCGACGATATTTCGTCGCCGGAAACTTCCCCTATTGATCAAAATGATTGATCGAGTAAACTTTAACCGATGAAATGTTGTCGGCTAAAGTATGAATTTCGACGCCTAAAGTTTATAACTCGTCGGCTAAAGTTTGAATTTCATCGCCTAAAGTTTACAACTTGTCTGCTAAATTTTGAATTTAGTTGCCTAAGATGAAATTTAGCCGACGAGAGTTGTCTATTTCTTAGGCTAAAGTCCACAGTTTTTGAAAAAAAAACTCCAGATTTTTAATTTCCAATCCCAGAACCTAGTTTCTAAAATTTCGTTGCATAAGGCTTTCCCTCTACTAGTGGTACATTTTGGTACATAGAAGATTTTTCATAAAAGAAAACATTCATACAAGCTAGGTGAAGACAATATGACTATCCTCTCGTGCTATGCGTAAACTATAATCATTGATATTGTTAGGACAACAAAAGTACAAAATGAAAATAAAGCAAAATGTAAATACTATCTTTTCATATATGTCAGATATCCTTTTTTTTTAAATGGGGTTTGGAACCCAGCTTACTTTGGAAGGCTCAGTCCCACACCCGAAATCTTATTAGTAAAAATAAAGAAAAATACAAACAAGAAGACAATGGACTATACCAAAATTGTTCATATAACTCGTAACGGGAACATAGTCTAACACATGCTCTAGAGAACTAAACAATTGAAACAGATGCATCAAACCTATAACTAGGAAGACGAGAGCAATCACAGGCAATAACAGAAGATAAGAACTGAGGCACCGTATCCCATCAATGATCACCATACACTGCCCCATAATTTGTAAGCTTATCTGCAACCACATTTCCCTCCCTATAGATGTGAGAGAAATGAATATTTAACTGCTGAGACATGTGCAAACAATTTATCCACTGTTTTCTAAAGCGTCAAAGGACATTGTTGGGGAACTAAAATAATTCAACACAAGGATGGAATCTACCTCAACCTACAGGTTCACCCAGCCCTTTAACTGAGCAATACGCAAGGCTTCAATGACCGCCAACAACTTTACATCTAGAGCACAAGTGACACTAGCCTTGGAAGCAAAAGCAAGAATAAACTTTCCGTCATGGTTCCGAGCAATACCTCCAAAGCCTGCAATATCTGGGCCTCTAAAAGAACCATCAATATTAAACTTTACCCAAACATTCGGTGACGATAACAACTGCACTCTAATGAATCTAGGAGCAGAAGCTCTAAGCTAGGAAAGATTGAGGAACTCGAAGATGGGAAGGAAGCTGGAGGAAGGAGAGCTCGTTGTAGCAAAAACCAATGCAACAGACTCCTTAATACACCCAATTAGCTGCAAGTGTTACAATGATTCCAAATACACCATAATAGATTACAACAAACCATGCGCCAAAGTAGATTAGCAGACTTATTGAACCTTGAGATAAAAGTATTAAATATGAGATGAAGAACGGAAACCTAGGGGCTTATGGACTCATTGAACAAATGGAACCACCATTGCCAAAGTTCTGAAGTGACTGCACAATCTCGGAACAAGTGATACCAAGTCTCGACATGCCTACCATATAGATGACAACTTGAGCCACATCAAAAGGATTCTAATTATTGAACAAATGCCTCATCCTAATTATCTCTTTCACCAATTACAATCAATTCTCCTTATAATGTTCTCCTCAATAAAAAGGATTCTAAAAGCCACATGAACTGTTCAGAAAAAGATTAGTAGAAGCACTGAAACCATGCATGGAAGCACTACCAGCTGCACTTGTGTACTAGATAGAGGTAGTTGATGTGCCACGACTGACAGACAATGAAAGTAGGGTAGAAGAAGACAATGCAACAAAGATTGAGCTAACAAGAAGGAATTGGTTCATGCTAGTTATTTTTTGTATTGATTTGTTTATTTCAATTGGTATTACAAATGTATACTGATCACCCTTTTATATATAATTCAAATCATGTTTTTGTTAAATGTGTCTATTTCTCGTTCTCATACAACACACTACAATAACGTGTTGAACAATTGATAAAGAGTTCCAAATTAAGGCTCAACACACAAAAATGGTTGATTGTTAACCAATTTAACTACAAGAATCACACCACAACTAGGCAAAAATATTTATAGTTTGACAAAAAACGCACAAAGAAAACAGTAATTTTTTATTGTATGAACCAAAAACACACAACCATAGTAGAAAAGTTTTGTTGTATGAGTGCCAAAATACACAACGAATAGTGTTTTGCTATTGTTGTCTAATAGACCATTCCAATGCCGCACAGGGTATACCATGCCCTGACATGGCATTTATCTACGCATGAACTTGTACGATATAACTAATTATCTGTTGAGCAAAAAGTCATTACACAACGATGATTTTCACACTTGTCTAAAACTTTAATCAGACAAACTCATGATATACAACGCAAAACTCATACTTATACAACAGTGGAGAAACGTCGTGTAGTGGCACTATGCCAAAATATTCATCAGACGATAGTCCAGGTCTGTCATCTGAGGCTGTGTCGTGTGATTGACCTCAGTCGGCAATTTTCCACCGTCATCTCTAACAAGAGATGAGATTAGAAGGTTTCAGAAATTTATGTTGTCTGAATGAAAGACATACAACATATATATGTCGACTAATAGAAGAAAAATAAAGGTTTTGTCGAAGTATATGTCGTGTGATACAACCTTACACTACATATAATCGTCAAGCTACTAAACATACAATGACAAATATGTTTACATGTTGGGTTAGATGAGGTTTCTAATGACAATTTAATGTCGTCTATTGTTGTCAAATTTAGAAATTATTAGACTATATGTCATCTGAATGGAAAACCGACGACATATATATGTCGTCTAATAAGGCACTTATATGATGACTTATGTCATTTGATTGTTTATTAGACTTCATATTATTGTTGTCTGATATAAAAACTTATGTTGTCTAATTATCTATTGGACTTCACACTTTTGTGGCTTGCTATAAGCAATTGTGTTGTTTGATTGTGAATTGAACTTCATGTGTAACAATGAAGGTAAATCTTCATTGAATGTCAATAATCCACTTCAAATACTAAATCATTTGCAGTGTAAGAATACATGTATATAATAACAATACATATAGCTCATAATCCACGTATAACTACAACTACATTCTCATTTCTCCTTTACCATGAGCCCAATGAGTTCCCAAAGCTACATCAAGATGAGAATCATATCATGTACATCCTCCAATATTTTTCATGCTAAAAACAAACTGTAATGCATTCAGAAATTTGAAAGAGAGTAGCTACAACCTGGTTATAGCATTTACAGCAGAGTTTGAAAAATCAATATTAATTTATTCACAAGTTTCAGCACACAACAGATAATGATACAAAGTTGCACGCATAGAGTAAGAAACAAATTGTAGTAAGACTCGTACCTTCTTGCGATTCAGCAAAAAAATCGCACAATCCTCCAACAGAAGCTTGCAAGGCACCCTTGACTAACTCATAGCAAAACCATATTCATCTGGTAGTCCTCTACCCTCATGTGTAGATTTCGCTTAACTGTGAAAAATGTGCACTGCCAACACCTCCCAATTTAGTCCTGAAACAATTGAAATCAAATGGCATCCTGCTCAATCAGAAACATAGCTCAAAATCAATGTAGAACAAATCAGAGAGAAAAATATTAATTCCAGTACAACATTTATAATTGTCAATCCTGAACTACATTTCTAACTAACATAATAACATAGTTCCCTTTTTCATCCATTGGTTTCAAAATAAGAAAAGTAATAACAAAAACACCTCACCAATTGAAGAACAGGTAAGGAAATAAAAAGAATTATCGGTTTTGGAAGTTTGTACGTAAATGGCTACCTTGAAGGTTTCTAGTGCTCACTGAAAGTTGGCGTCAAGTCTAAAGACTCAGTTTCAAGAAATAGGATCTCTGCCTCCTCTGCCGAGTAGCAGCACTGCACACAACCTCTTCCTCCATGAGCCGACTTCTCTGCCTCACCTCGCACATTTTTTCTTAATTAAACCAAACTCATCATAAAATTTACATATATGACCAGAGAATGATACAACCATAAAGAGGAAACTAACTAGTGTTGACACAACTGTTCCATAGAAATTCAAGGTGTTCATAAACATCCTAGTTGATAATGAACAATAACAATCACCATCATGTGCGAACGTAAAATAAAAAACGAGTTTTAACTAAAGTAATAAGGTTGTTAGAAGCTACAAACCTTGGGAAATCCTGTACTTCCACTTGTATACATAATGACAGCAATATATGTAGGAAGAGGTAAATCAGGATCAACAAGGTTTTCTCGTCCAAGTTGCTCAACATCCGCAAATGTATTGATTCTCCACCTGCTCTCAACAGACGAAGCACTAGATGGGATATCATCATCCATACATATGATGTGCTTCACTGTGTCAAGTTGTCCACTTATGGCTACAAGTTTCTCCAATTCTTTGTGCCCACAAATCACAGTTGTAACTTCTTTCTGGAGAAAGATAAAGTGACTAGTAAGAACAAAATCTGTCTAAGCAAATGAAAACACAAATATCAAAAGCAATACTAAAATATCAACATTGTCAGTTCATTTCCAATCAGAGCAAAATCCCACCAACTAGGCTTCGACTTTTGGATGCATCACAACATTTGCAAATTGGAAACATATTGCTTCATATAGGAGAGAGAGAGAGAGACAGAGAGAGAGAAAGAAAGAGCAAGAGAAGGAGAACCTCATTTAATGAGTGACATAGAGCCTCCTCCCCTTAATCTTTGAAGCTTCACCTCCACCTTATCTTCTTTCTCTCCACCGAGACCAAGTCTCGGGTCTCCCCTGCTGCTCTGAGTCTGAGCTGCTTCTCCAGCCATCTCCTCCTTGCCACGGCGGCGTTCCAAGCTCCAGGTGAAGGTGGTGACGCCGATGAGAGATACAATGTTGGGAAGGTCCGAGACAGAGGAGAAGAGGGTGAGGGAGTTAGGGCTCGAAACCAAGATTCAAGGCTCAAATATGAATGAAATAGAAAGGTAGGAGACGGGTTTACCTTTGAGAATCGTGGGTTGCCGGAGAAAAGAGGTTCCGTCCATAGATACCGATTTGGGGAAATCGGGTTTGGTTTTGGATCCGAGGAAGATGTGGTTGCATGTTGGAATTGAGAGCAATGGTAGAGAGAGGAGAGTGAGGCGATCTTGCGTGGTGCGACGCGTTGATCGGTGGCAGAACGACGACGTCGCGGTGGCTGGAAGGCGGGAGGCAGTCACTGCCTCCTTTCTCTCAGTCGACCTCTCTCTATCTCTCTCGACAAAATGAGAGAAGGAAGTTAGGGTTTTTAACTTAAATACCTAAGGCCAACGACCCAGATCAGATTAGAGCTATCTGATAGCTAGGAATTAAACATAGGGAATAAAAATCAGAAAATTGTAATTTAAAATTATAAGAAACTTAAAACATATTTGCTATAAACAAGTGTACAACTAATCAAAATTATCAAAAATCTCATGAAATAAGATTTGATCAGAATGGTGAAATACGACTGGTTGAAAAATCACGTAATTCGGGTAACGTCTTAGTGCCGATAATAACGGTCAACCGTATTCACCATTATTATTCACTATGGGAGCCCTATCTTCAGGGGTTATTTTTCAGTAAATTTTTATACCACATGTTGTGTCTGATCGATTTAAAACTATTTTCAGTTGAAGGTCTAGCCAAAATACGTAATTTAGACAGTCAAATGATCGTTTCTGTACGTGTAGGGGGTTTGACTGTCCGGATCGAGCCCTTAACGTTGTCGGATCAATTTGAATTTTTTCCCATATGTGTATTTTATTATGATGGTCATATCTGACGGTCGGATTTTTGTTTGTCAAGTTTGATCATCAAAATCACAACATGCCTACTAATGTTGTATAACTTGTTTATTAAGTTTTAAGTAAATGTTTCATTTCAAAAACAAACTCTACGTAGAACCTTCAAACTCAAAAAATTCGTGAATTAAGATATGACCGGAATGGTGAAATACGTATATGGTTGAAAAATCATGTAATTCGGGTAACGTTTAGTGCCGATAATAACGGTCAACCATATTCACCATTATTATTCTCTATGGGGAGCCTTATCTTTGGGGGTTATTTTTCAGTAAATTTTTATACCACTGCTTGCATCACATTGATTTGAAACTATTTTCAGTTGAACGTCCGACCAAAATATGTAATTTAGAAGGTCAAATGATCGTTTCTGTGTGTTTAGGGGTTTGACTTACGGGACTGACCGTCCGGATCGAGCCCTTAACGTTTTCGAATCAAGTTGAATTTTTTTCCATACGTGTATTATATCATGATGGTTATATCAGACGGTCGGATTTTCGTTTGTCAAGTTTGATCATTAGAATCACAACATGCCTACTAATGTTGTATAACTTGTTTACTAAGTTTTAAGTAAATATTTCGTTTCAAAAACAAACTCTACCTAGAACCTTCAAACTCAAAAAATTCATGAAATAAGATATGACCATAATGGGTCTAGGTTGAAAAATCACCTAATTCCGGTAAAGTCTCGGTGCCGATAGTTGCGGTTAACGCAATTTACCATTCTTTCTCCCTATGGGTAGCCCTATCTTCGAGGGTTATTTTTCAGTAAATTTTTATATCACTGGTTGCATATCATCAATTTGAAACTATTTCTAGTTGAAGGTCCGGCCAAAATACGTAATTTAGAGGGTCAAATGATCATTTTTGTGCGTTTAGGGGTTTGACTAACGGGATTGACCGACCGGATCGAGCCATTACCGTTTTCGGATCAAGTTAATTTTTTTCCCATACGTGTATTATATCATGATGGTCATATCTGACGGTCGGATTTTCGGTTGTCAAGTTTGATCATCAGAATCACAACATGCCTACTAATGTTGTATAACTTGTTCACTAAGTTTTAAGTAAATGTTCCATTTCAAAAACAAACTCTACGTAGAACCTTCAAACTCAAAAAAATCTTGAAATAAGATATGATCGGAATGATGAAATAAGTCTGTGGTTGAAAAATCACGTAATTCCGGTAAAGTTTCGGTGCAAATAGTTGCGGATCGAGCCAAATTTGGTTATTTATGGGTCATTCAGACGACATACATATGTTGTTTGAATAAATACATTAAAGGAATATTGATATTTTTGGTTCTCTCATACGACATAAGTTTGTCATCTGATGTTGTGAACTTAAAGGGCAAACTCCAGCCAAATTTGATTATTTATGATTCATTCAAAGGACATAAATATATCGTCTGAAAAAATACAATAAAGATAACGAAATTTATGATTATCTTAGACGACATATGTTTGTCGTCTGATGTTGTGGACTTAAAGGGTTGAAAACATGTGCCCAGCAATGTCGAAATTGAAAAATGAATAGTATATTAAACGACATATATTTGTCATCCAAATAAGTACATTAAAAGACCATTGAAACACGATTTTCACAGTTTTATCAGACAACATATATATGTTGTGTTAATTTGTAGTTAAAAATAACTATTTATGGGTATGTTCACACCACAATTATATGTCGTCTGACTTTTTCAAACCAAGGATAAATAGAGGCTAATCCAAGAGTATATAGGCAACATGCTTTTAAGACGACTTATACTAATTATATGTTGTCCAAAAGACCTAAAAAAATCAGACGACATTCTTTTAAAATGCTACTTTTTATGTTGTCTGATGATGTTTATGGCCTAGTGTGGACTTTTTGTAGTAGTGAATCTAGTAATTCTATCAAGAGAAACTGATTTGATCAAGTTGAGATCTCACTCACTCAGCTGTGCAATTCTCACACAATTGCTACACTAGTTCTCACTCAACTAGTTATTGCACTAAGACTTGACTCTCTTAGTTACAACATCCAATTTTACAACACAACCAGATCTCAGCTTAACAGCTTTAATAGTTTTGACTCTTTCGTTCTAACTTCCTTGATCACTGATGCATCACCAATCTTAAGTGTAATCTGACAATGTAAATAAGAGAACAGTTAAAACAATTTTCATTTACTCAAGAAGCTATGAACATAACATTATCAAATCTGAGGCATTACTATGAAAGCCTGTTTCTAATGTTCAAAAGCTTAAGAAAACAATCATCAATGTATATATATATGAGGCATCGAGGTTTACACCAACTTTTTGATCACAAAATCACATCTCTACCATTCAATATATAATTCTATATGAGTAGATCACTTCTACAAAATTTCATCTAAATTGGTAATCGTTAAGTGCTCAAAACTGCGAATTAAAAGTTAAAGCATGAACGGTTCAAGTTTGACATATTTGATCCGTTAATTGATTTCAGTTAGTTCGAAGCCTTAACGATCACCAAATGAGATGAAATTTTGCAGAGATGATCTACATATATGCATCTAAATATTGAACGGTGGAGATGTTGATATGTGATCTAAAAATTGGTGTAATCTTCAATATCTAATATATGTCAAAAAATGGATCTCTTAGTAGAAGAGTCATATATATATCTCAACAAATGCACTTCAATGCAAAGATAACAGAAAACACAAAAACCATGTCGAAAGAGAGAAACCCTAAGCTTGTTCTGAGTTTATGAAGCTCTTCAATCTCTGCAACATAAAACATCTTAACCTCAAAAATATATATATATATATCAAGGTTCTAAAAGTCGCTAGTCGGTCGGCCGGCCGGGGACTAACGAGTAGAAGAGTAGTCGGGGAGTACTCGGTTTTTAATTTTTGTGCAGTTTTCTAAGAAAATCTATAGAATTTTCTACACTTTAAAAGTTTAAAATGAGTTTCAACTCCAAATTTTTGTAGTTTTGACCTTTGACGAACAAATTGACTTTGGAGAAATCTTTGATGGTACACCCTTGATAAACTAGAGGCTCAATAAAATAATTCATGGCCTCCATGCAGAGAACACAAACAACAAAAGGAATGAAAACTTGAAGATTTACTGAAAAATACAATTGAACATATAATTGAGAGACACATCAAACGCAACTTTACATGCTAGGAGAGGAGGAGGTAACAGACACAATGTGTATATACGGGATTACAACAGAGATACTACACCAAAAAAATCGCACACCAATTGGCTATTTGTAACCCAAGTAGCTTAGCTAATTCCACTCCAAAAACAAGAGTGTCCTTAGAACATCTAGCTTCTTCACTTGTTTCAGCCATGATTCGGCTTCAACAGGGTCACTTGTTCTATAAAAATTAGGAGGATTTAGTCTTTGGAACCTAATTCACTCTCTTATCAAGTTCTTTCTTCACTTGGTCATCACAGTAACCCTCATCAGAACTTGAAGAAGCATTTGACATCTTCAGGGTCAGAAGATGCATAGCAAAACATTGTACATAATCCCAATTCATGTCACAGACTCACATGAATTGTTTCATAGTATTCTTCATAGTACAAAAGCGAATTCCTTCAATAAATTATCAACTAATATCAATCATGAATGATCACAAACTATCTCAATCAAATGATCGTTCGAATCTAAATAGCAGTACAACAGAAAATCTAAAAACTTGAGATTGAGAGAGAACGTACCTGAGATTGAGAGATAGGCTGAAGACGGAGCTGGGGAGGCAAGGGCGGAGCTGCGGAGGCGACGACGAAGGCAAGGACGGAGCGCGAGGGCAGAGTTGGGGATGCGAGGGCGGAGCTATGGAGGTGAGGACAGAAGTGGGGAGTTGGGGTCGGAGCTGGGGAGGTGAGGTTGGAGCTGGGGGAGGCGAGGTCGGAGCTGGGGGAGGCGAGGGCGGAGATGGCGAGCCAGCGAGGCCAGGGCGGGGAGGGCGATCTGAGGGATGAGAGACTGAGAGAGGTGGAGGGACTCAAAGATTGAGCGTCTGAGACAGTCAAACAGATCGATCCAATTAGTAAATTAGGTTTTTTTGGATTGAGTTTTTCCCGACTAGCCCAACTAGTCGGGCGATTTTTCCCAACGGACTATTCTGGTCGATTTCACTAAAATCAGTTCGGCGGTAGGCCGACTACCGACTAGTCGACGATTAGTCAGCCGACTATGCCGAGTTTTAGAACTATGATATATGTGTGTGTGGCTGTTGAATGTAAAGCTCATGTTTGTAGTTCTGTCGACTCTCTTTTCTATCAATATATATGATTTAATTCGGTGTTTTAACAATGGTATATTGACAAGCTTAAACATTAAATTCATCGTTTACATTAAAATTCATCTACATACATTTGGGTTCTCGTTAGAATCACTCGATCACCAACCACGTAAAATTTATTTTCTTTTTTTATTTTGTTTGATTAGTTGTACAATTTGTTTGGTTCCTTTTGTTACAAGTTTGATAGATTTGTGTGGCAATTGTGATCTCTCTTCTTTAGAATTTGCTAGCTTTGTCAAACCTTTAGACTTTTGCTTCCGACTATCGGTATGTTGCCAATAGGATTTAACCACCTTTGAAATTGGCGTAGTCTTGCTCGTCCTCTGACAAGTCATAACGGTTCACTCTCGGTATGCTGTGAACCAAGATTAAAAAAAAGTGAAGCAAGATTAAAAAAAAAGTGAACCAAGATTAAGGAAACCATCAAGCAGAGCGTATTGAGTGCACTAAAATTTACTTGCACCAATATATGCACCGTTAGTCAAAGCTCAATCGTTAGTAAAAAAGACAAAAACAAAAGCAAATCTAATCTTCCCATAATTGTTGGCGAGCAGTAAAAAGATCAGATCTTGAATCTTTGATCATGCTCTCTCACATCCTTTTTGTACACTGTTGTGGTAGAGGTTAATATGCCTACACCGTCAAGCATAAGTAACACTCTTTATGTGGGTTCAAAAGCCATAACAAAACTCGACCACGACATATATCACGAAGCATGTCATACAAGCTACGCAACGGTATTCGAAAGTCGTCGATCTGATATCAGGAAGTCACATTACCTGTCTCACCAATATGTCCTCACGAAATACATCTTAGACCTCTTGTCTCACATCGAAAATATGTAAAATGGCAGAGTTTTCTTCTTTTATATAAAGAGACTCCTTCATTATTAGAGATCAGATAAATGTTGCTACTCTTATAATTCGTCATTAAGATAACTGACACTACATGTTAAATGAACATAGTTTTATCTACTCCCAAAAATAAAGTGAACAACTACAAACTTTACCTCTAATTATCCATGAAACACATATCTCATTTATCTAAACCTATATCAAACATTGGCGCCATATTTGACGGTGTAGGCATATTACTTTTTACCCCAACATACTCCATCAATCAACTGTCAATCTCACCCAACCGTCACGGACCCATTTCTTATACTCCAAAAATCCTCCATTCGATTTCTCAATCTTTCTCCATCTCCTGATCTTAGCTTATTATTCTAACATACCCAGAAATTTCTCAACCTTAGAAATTCCATATTCGTTCTTCTTCCACTTCGGCCTTCATATACCTCGATTTTCATTTATGGGATATTGCTTCCGGTCGCTTCCATTAGTTACATGCTTCTCTAAACCCACCAATAGATTCAGATCGAATCATGCTGCCAAGACTAATTTCCGACAATCGCCGCATGAAAAGGAAAGGTTGCCCTTCGTTTCCCGGCGACAATGGAAGCAATAATGCCGGCCCTGGTGGCAGAGACGCGGGAGTACCAGCGGCTATCTTTTTTTGTGGGTTTTATTTTTCTTTTCATACGGGGGGTTAGTCTTGAGGTTATTGCCATATAAACAGGTAGATCAAATAAACGGCTGAGATCGTATAATGAAGCTCTGAATCTTGATTTATCTCAGAATTTTTGACAAACTGGAGCCCACATGATGATGTGTTAACTGATGTTGGCAAAATTGTAAATAAATATTTCTGATTAAATTATATATATTCATGTAAGTAAGCAGACAAATAAGTATTTACGGTATTTACGACATTAGTTTAAATTTGTACTAGAGTTCTATTAGACACTGTTTAATTAACATTTATATATTCTATATTTGTAGGTAGGATTTTCACAAGTTTCAAAAACATACATGTTAATGTATATCTATATTTGAGGTTACATTTCTCTCTCACATCAATTAAGAACCGTTTATATTTATAATGAAAATCACGATTATGAACCTCTAAACAATCATGCATGATTGCTTAGGTGCTCCTGTTTCGTGTGGGATGAAATGACGACAGTCGTCTGATCTTTAATGAATTGATCATGTCTATTTAATCCTGTCCGTTAGATCAATTTATTAAAAATCGAACGGCTGTCACCGTTTCATTCCGCACGGCACTCCCGTGCCTGAGCAGTCCCAAACAATCATGACTTTAAATTTGTAAATGATCTTATACGTCTTTCAGGGTCTTTGTTTCAGCCCAATACTGTTCCTCCATCTCACAACTCATAAAAGCCACAATCCAAGCCTTAAAAATGCAGTATCTTTAATATACGACTATATATGTACATAATATATATAAACGGTTTAAATTAAATAATATAATATTAATACATCAATTTGCTTACAAAACATATATGTTATGGTCAAACGCATATGCTTACAAGAATTTGACTGACTCCTCACATGTACATCCCAACCTCCCCTAACTATGTTTTGCCAACCGAATCAAAGAAACCCACCACTGCATTTAACAAGCCATGGTGTCATTCCGCTTCCCCTTCTCGTTTTCTCAGCCCCCAAATCCCACTCCCCCTTCCTCTGCCACGTCACGTCCCTTCTCCGCTGTCGTCGCCCTAACCCTAGCCGCAGGTGCCGCCGCAGTAGCTGCCGTCACGCACGCTAGCTCCTCCACGGACCCGACACGCCCATTTCTCCACAACACGCTCAACTTGCTCTTGGCCAATCGTTCGCTGCCGCCTTGGGGTTCGCTTTCACTGAACGACACTCCCGCCTCCGTCGTCGATTCCAAAAGCGGCGTGTCGTTTCCGTCTGTCCTTGCCGGGACTCGGCGGCTTCTGGGAATTGGGTTGCGGAGAAAACGCATACTGGGGTTGAAGAACATCGATGTTTATGCATATGGTATCACATTTCTCTCTTCTTTTTCTTTTAAATTTAGTTTCTTTATATTGGGAAAGTAACAGCTCTGTGTCGAAAGTAGTCAAATTTTGATAGCTTACGAGTTTTGTGTGTATAATCACTATAATGTATAATGTAGTATATAATCGAAAAATGCTGGTAGGAATCTGTAGCAGCTTTGAATTACTGAGTAATGTAATGGGTTATTGGTTTGTTTATTTTTTTAATATCGATCCAAAAGGACAATGTTGTTGAATTGGTGTTATTCTTTGGTAATAGATTGATGCGCACTACCTCTCTAATCAGATGATGATAAGAATTTGATACTGTGATTTATAATGAGACTGTATTTTAGATTACCATATTTTGCGTCGGCTCTAAGAGAGAAGATTTCTGGTTAGAGTGCCACAGTCAACGGCTTTGTTTCACACAATTTGTTTCCTTGCATGGGTGATGATATTGTCTAACACTTCTGCTATGCTTGAAAAGGCTTTTTATGCAAATGCGTAGACTTTTTGATGGATTCCATTACAATGTAGTTGTACCCATGTGCAGGTATTTATGCTGATGATAAAGACGTAAAGAAATTACTTAGCAAAAAATATGGGAAAATGTCCCTTTCTGAACTTCAGGAAAACAAGGAGTATAATGATGTACTGCTGGAAACTGATATTGGGGTGACTGTTAGACTTCAAATAGTATATGGCAAATTGAGCATTGGTTCTGTACGTAGTGCTTTTGAGGAGTCCGTAGGAACCAGACTTCAGAAGTTTGGGGGATCAGATAATCAAGAATTGCTACAAAGGTATACCCTAATCTTTGATTATTATCTTATCTTGAATTGAAGAGATTTCTGATGATTACATTTCAACTTACTTTTTAGTCCATGTACATAGTAGACTCTAAAAGAACAACAGTTGTGCCTAAGCACATAAAGCCCTCGAAAAAAGAGTGTTGAATAAGTGAGTAACGATACAATGTATGGGCCAGTACACAATTTTCCGTTTTTATTATGTGCATCTGTTTCTTGCCGGCTTCCAAATATTTCTCATGTTTGCTAGATTTTCTTTTCTTGTTCTCTATTTAGAAGCCATGGTTTATGATATGTCTCATCTGATAGTATAATTTTGGTATAGTTTATTAACGTAATAGTATAAATTTATTGTAGGTTCACTTCTCAATTCAAGGAGGAAATTAAAATACCACGAGGATCTACAATAGATCTGTCAAGGGAACCGGGTTATGTACTTCGAACAACCAGTAAGATCTCCCTTTTCATTGGACTATCTTTTTCTTCACAATAGATTAAATAAATGATATTTTTAAAAATCCCGTTCTCTTTTTTGATTTACCGCAAAGTGTTTTTATTTTATTTTTACTCGACAGATTTAGGTTACTAATCATGTTAAGGTGTGAATTTTTGTGCAGTTGATGGAAATGATGTAGGAAGTATCCAGAGCAAACTCTTGTGTAAATCAATTCTGGATTTGTATATAGGTGAGGAACCATTCGATAAACAAGCTAAAGAAGACGTGAATCTCAATTTGGCATTTGTCGTCAAGGAGTAGATGGGGACTATGAGAGTCATTTAGAAGAGTCGCATGTTTTATACCTTTTCTCCCCTTTCATGTTTAATCAATCATACATCCATGTTTTTTTTATCTGAATCATACGTCCATGTTTTTCCCCCCTAAAATTCAAATCTGAGTCATACTGATTTTCCCCCTAAATCAGTATTAACCAAAAGTCAGAGACAGTAGATGACAAACCGTAGGGATCATGAAACGGTAAACCCATTTTGGAAAAGACTATGAAGGAGGCGTCCGCGGCATGATTCAGGTGGCGGAGGAGCGTGGTAAGTGGTGGCGATGGTGGAGGAGACGATGATGTGTTGCATACTAGGTGTTTGACAGAAATATTTTGGTTTTATTTATATTTGTTTTTCTTTAACTCGACATAGACAAACTTGCCCTTGAAAGTATAACAGAAAAATACAAATTAACAAAAAAGTTAATGGTATGTACTGATATTAAGCCAAGTTTCTAACTTCATGTATCATTATGACATTTTTGAAAGTTCATTCATCTTAAATCAGTGAGCAATACTTGGTGCACTGTTCTTAAAATTTTGGAACAACAAAACTCAATCTTAATAATTCATCTCCAATTATGATCCATTGGTCGCAGAATGACACTGACTGTGACTCAGCCACTTCGTTGAAACCTTGTTACCAACAAACTGAATTCTGAAAATTTTGCTAAAGGCAAAGAGTAGAGATTTAGGTTAGCTAGGGTCAAGTTCACTAAGAGCTATAGAAATCAATATTTTTCTTAGAATGCAGGTCCATTCAAACGTGCTGGACAAAACTATAAGAACTGGTTGACAATTCAAGAAGCCAATGAATCTCAGTAAGGTCGACCTCCAGCATCATCTTTTAGGCTAAATTCTTAAGTGGTAGGTTTTGTTTCAAGCTTGTTTGCTTTTCTTGCTGACTTCAATCGCATTGGTCCCCCGCTCCATCCAAAAACATAAGAGAAAATTGCTGATTCATATTTACAGAAAAAGAATACATTGCTTCATAGTCAAAACCTTTATCACATTATCATATATATACAAATCACGATCGAAGTAGACCAATCAAATCTAAATTAGACCCCCCTACGAACCACCCTGAAGTTCTGAACAGCCTCCACTACATAAATCGACAAAATGTAAGCCTAAGAAGCCTAACCCCCTTTTCATTTGGTCGTCCGCTTCGTACTCACTTCTGCACTAGCTGCCAATTTACTTATCAAAACCCTGGTTGTCAAGTCGTCAGCAAACTAGGGTTACTGAGTTGACCTTGTGATACTACTGCTAAGGAGGATTTAGGGTTTGCCCCAAAAGATATCTGAGTCTGACCTTGTGAGGCTCTTCCTTGTTGTTGAAGGAAACTATTGACAGTTGAGGTTGTAATGGGTACTTGGGAAGTTAAGGATCTTCCAGAGTTGTTAGGAGATTGGACAGAAGAATTGCATTGCACTAGAGCTTGTGAGAAAACATGAGTGCTCTTTGGTGCTTTGCTCCTAGCTGCCGTACCACGTTGCTGCTGCTGAAGATGAAACTGGTAGAGGCGCTGTTGATGAGGATCTGAGGTTGTGAAGTTGAGATTTGTTGCTGAATTATCAAAAACAAGGGCCTGTGCAACAGTTGAGGAAGACCTCCCAGTAACAGCTTTTGTCCCATCATGATCAGGATTTTTGGAAACACTTCCAGTCTTCCTTTCGGATACTTGGTGATTCTTCTGGTGTGCACCATGAGTTGCTGGAAGGTTTTGATACATTGCTGGATTTTGTGGCATGGATGAAAAGTTCAGGAGTGTACCTGTACCCTTATTTCCACTGATGGAGCCAAATGACATGCCAAAGACACCCTTTAAGTCCTGCTGTTGTGATTGCTCAATGCGATTTCCACTGCCGCCGCTACTTAATGTTACATAGGGCATCATGGTAAAGTTCATGGGTTGAAGTGGCACTGCAAAATTCTGCCCGTAACCATAAACACTATGTTGTGCCTGTGAAGAAGTTGCAGTATTCCCCCCATTGATGCCATTCTCAAGCTTACAAGGCTGAAGGGATTGTGTCACATACTTCTTTTGTGACTGCTGTGATTGCATACTGATAAATTGTGTTTTCTGCAGTTGCTGAGACTCTAGTTGCCTGTGAGATTTTGATGAATCGGTTGACATGCCCGTTTTCTTCATATGGCTAGATTGGACTTGATGCTGAAACTGTGAGTGAGGCTGTTGCTGATGAAGCTGAGAAGGGTGGAGTATTTGGTTTGAATAGAAAGGACCATTATATATAGGCACTGCCTGATTAGAGTTTCCTCCTTGAAATGCAAGTGTTGTTCCTGAAGGAGTTGTCATGGGGAATGAGTACCCATTGATTGCCAGGTATGGATCTTCCTGAAATGTCACATTCGCACTACTAACGGTTGCTGCAGCTACTGTTGACAATGCTGAATGACTAAAATGTGATGCATTTTTTGTCAGCTCTGTATATTTCGAAGGACCAGATGGATTACTGGTTGCTGCAACTGATGCTTGATTTTGTTCCACAGAGAATCTGAAAGTAGATCCATCCTACATTGGAATAAAGAGTGAAGCAATTGTAATACCATTCTCGGTGGAAGTTTCAAAATGAACTAGAGATACATTGCACTCAATCAAAGAACCTCTAATGCAGATGAAAATGCCTACCATGAGATTACCAGCAGAGGCTGGCTGTGAGGGAGATTGCTGAGCCACAAGCTTCTTGCTCCTTGATGCTTCTACGAATGTAGACTCAGAACTTTCATCTTTTGCACTATGACCTGAGACGCTTCCTAGAATTTTATTTCCAATAACTATGTCTGGCTTGGTGTCACACATAGGAGCAGAACCAGCTGCTGGTGGCCAGAGATAGTTCGTTTTTGTAGCCTTCTGATGCAAGTAAATGTTGAGAGCAATGTAATGGTGAGTTGCGCATCTCTTAACACATGGTTGAGACAGAGGGGAACTCCCGGGCTACATTTTACAGAACAGCAAAATCAATACTTTGTTTCAAAGAAAACATGATTATTTTTACATGGCTAAGAGGCTGAAGTCTGAAACCTTTAAGGTGGTGGCTGAAAGACCGCTTCGCCAGTCCAGTTTAGGAATGATAGCCTTAGGTTTCTGTTGTAATTTCGTGCCATCATCTTGGTTTCTACTCTCATTAAGCTTTTCATTGATTACCTCTATTTTGTTCTCTTGCAGTGTTTCAAGCACAACTTCCGCCACATTATCAGATGCCGAATCCTCCATAGGAGGAGGACCCTGTTAAAAGAGACAGGAGTTTAATTTTCAGCAAATCGGAGAGCATTATTTTACACCAATGGAAATGTAATTTGGAAAATAATCACATGAATTTTTACCATGAGATCAAACTCAAACTTGTCCTCCCTCTTGGTCTCAAGCTGTGGTGCCTCTCCGCCAACTGATTCTTCCATAAATGGCTTAACTTCCTCAAACTCAAACTTGTCCTCCCTCTTGCTCTCAAGCTGTGGTGCCTCTCGGCCAACTGATTCTTCCAAAAATGGCTTAACTTCCTCCTTCTGCAACACTATTGACCCTGACACAGCTTCTGACTTTGGCTCCCAATTCGACAAAGAAGCTTCCTTTTTTGGCTGCTGCTTACTTTCTACTTCTACTGCTTCTGCTATGGAGTTGTCCTCCTTGGAGACTTCATGCCAAAACAGAAAAAGATCATTAGATTCATATCTTAAACCAGAATTTTCCCCATAAGTTGGTTTGACTATACAGTATTACACTCACCATTTTTGAGCTCAGGATCAGAAGCATGGCTGCTTTCCTGTTCTGAGATTGAAGTCTTGGAATCGTTTCTACTGCTATATCTATCTTTAGCTTCCCGGTTTGACGTAGTGCTTTTAACACTATCACCATCCTTAGAACTCTGAGATTGCTTCATCAACCCAAAAAGAACTTCTGCGATCTCAATTTCAATGTCCTCCTCAACAGGACCAGAAGACACTTTCGAAGACTTTGGTGGCCGATTCATGTTTCCAATCTGTTTCTATCATCAAAACAACAAACCTCAGAATCATCCCAAGCTTTCTGTAACTTCATAGCTGAAGAAAAGTATATAAAATCATGAACTAACCATCTTCTTCCTTGCTTCTACGTTCTGTTTCTGCAGATTCTGATCCTTTACAACCCCATCAATTCCTGAGGAGCTATTTTCATGTGATCGTTTTCCTGAAGCTGCAGCAATGATCAACGTACATAAAAATCTTTCCTATCTAAAATAAACAAAAACAGAGGAAAACAGAGAGCTTCTACATTGGGATAGTGTTACCTGAACGAGCCTTCCTCGGAACTTGAACACCGATCACCTTCAACAGATGACCTTGCCTTGATCCTCTCACCACCGTATGGTTTCCCCGGCGAGCCGATGCAGACATATGAGAAAGCACCATATTGTCGTCTTCCAACTCCACCTTGCAATCTTCTTCCTCATCCACGCTCTCTTCACCTCTCCTCCGCTTGTTACTCATTCTCTCACGGCGGCCGGAAAGTCCATCAGTTGCCGAAGCTGCCATGCTTGACCTTCTCGCTGCTTCTCTCCCGAATCTGTCCATCACCTTCATATGCTCTGTTCTACCTCTGTTTTTAATAGTTTTGTAGTCATCAGAATACCATTTCATGCGTAGAGAAGCGTATTAAATCATTCTATTTCTGGTTTTATACGTGGATTCGATTTCAATGGGTTTAAAATTCGAATTATTAAGTCGTTAATGCATTAGTTTATGTATTTAGGACAAGAATTGGGAGGTGATTATGGAGGCAATATTATAATCAAGGAAGAAGATGCAGATCAATACAGACAATAGATTAATGTAAGATAGAAGGGAAGATTAATCCTTATATAATAGAGTACAATCAGTATCATCATCTATACAAGTATTCTATAATGGCCACACACGTTAGTTTTTGTTTGAGATTTTATAAACTAATTAAGTAAGAGAGAGTCATAGTTTTTTTAATTTAAGTACTAAATGTTGAGATATCTATCTCTCGTTAAGAATATAAAATTTTGCTTATAAATTTATAAGAATTTAGACTACTTTTTTATTGTTATTACTTTTAAAGTTAAATCTCAGACTATTTTATCACGAAAAGCATGTATCTTTTAGTGTTTTGGCTTTTCAATACTTCTAGTTGAGAGTATCAAACCCTAGGAGGGGAATCCATCCACTTACCCAATACGAGAGATAGTTCATATGAAAATTTTGTTATTCTTCTTTAGTTTGTCTTTAAGAAAAAGAATGAAACAAACAGGCTTTTCAGCTTTGTTTATGTATAAAAATAAACAACTGCTATAAAAAATCATGTTTGATAAATTAATATAATCGCCGATCGTCGTCTTTGCTTGCGAGATCCAGGAATTCTAACGAAGGCAATCGTTCTTCCTCAAATACATTATGTTTAATAGAACAAATCACTTCTATTGACAACTTCATAATCTAATCGGGTCTAAAATATTAACGAAAATATTATTCACTTTCTGGATTATCTATTCTATGATTTATAATATTAAAATGACTTATGTTAAATAGATTATTTTATACAGCTCTTCATTTTCGTTGCACTTATGGGAGTTGTTACGTTAATGTTGTATTCCTACCGTTTTTAATCAATAAAATAACTTAACATTCTTTAAAAAAATGCTTTAAAAAAGATAAATAGTGTAATCTTCTATATTTTATTTCAAACACAGTCACTTGTTCCGTGGATGTATTGTTTATTATAATTATTCTGATGAGAATGATGCCCAGCTACCTAAAAAATGATTATTCTATTTGACTCGAGCTCATTTTTATTATAATTTAAACAAATTCCAATATGGTTGTACAACTAAAATAACTAGATTAATCGGTGCATAAACTATATATTATAGTATTAGGGCCAAGACAAGCTCAACCATCCCATGGTGGCACTGAGCACTTGATCAATTAAATAAAATTTCAAGGAACAATAATCAATTGGTTTTTTTCGTTTTTTTATACAACAAAGTTTGATCGAAGTGCAAGTTGTAACTTGTTTAGATCGACAAATAAACATTTGTTTTTGGGACGGAAATGTCAAGGTGGCAAGCACCTTGATGCTCCACAAGTCCACATCTTCAAAATGAATTCCCCCAGAAGAAATATATTAATGAACTAATACTTAATCAGACACGTAATTGTTTATTAATTAGGTCGATAACCATTTTCAGATTCCCAGTACAGTCGTGGACGTCACCATGGTCAATGAAAATTATAATTTTAAAGTTCAAATATTTAGAAATGGTGAGTTGTTAGTGAAGAAGTTATGGGGGTGTTGAAGATTAAGAAGAGGGAGATATATTGTTTGTTTTTGTGAGCTGAGATCGAGAGCTCGGGACAGTTATTCAAAGTTCACTCAAATGTTAGGTATCTGACTTTTGATTTCTTGCTTCAAGGGAACTTGCAGTTCTAACCTTTTAACTCGTAAATGGTATTCTGGAAAGATAGCATACATAGAATGATAGAAATGAAGCAGACAAAAAGTAGCTCATCTTCCTTTGCATACCTGCCTACATACGTCTTGTTCATACTGCTGAAGGAACTAACTTGAACTTAAAAGGAAGCAAAGCAATGCCTCACTTCCATGGAAAAAGGTAGAGGTCCTACTGTATGGTGATTTAGATTCAACAACTCATAACAAAAAGGGAAGAAAATTGTGGTTTTTTGGGTGCTAGAGGCATAGAGTTTGGCATCTTAAACACATAGGAGAGAGTCATGTTTCGAATTTCGACAGCAAATATGTTTCGAATTTCGACAGCAAATATGTTTCGAATTTCGACAACAAATATGTTTCGACAATCTCCTTGTTCTCCTTGTTTTTAGGGTCGAGCCATTTCTTTCGTATCTCTTTTGGAGATCTCTCTAGTTTGGTAATGTGGCGGTCGGCCTTTCGAGCTCTACCTAAGCCTCAAAGGTCATGATGCTTAGGCTCAATTGAGCCTAACTTACGTAGGTCACTACCTCTTATGCAGACACAAAACAAAGGATTGTGGATGTTTGTGATGAAACTCTTGTGAAACCAGTTAACATGCACTACATTAATAGACGATAAACAAGTATCTCTTAATGTAGTGCCCTACGAAGCACAAAAGGTTTGGTTTAATATAAGTCATACTCTCATCGTTGGGTTCTTTGGAAGTTTCTAGGAAATTGTACAGAACAAAGCACATAGGGTCATAAGGCCAAGGACGGGGAGAACCTTGATTTTGGACCAAAGGCATCGTGTAGGGTAAGAAAATGGGGGACAAAGGCCATGTAGGAATGACATAGGAAAGATCTCAGATAAGCCATGTAGTAGCAGATGTCTAGATATTTTTTTAAAAGAAAAATGATATAAATAGTGTCGGATATTTTAGAGAAACAAAGGTTTGGTGTCTCATGTTTTAAAAACTTCAAAATGGTATCTCACATTATTATCTCGATTGAAAAAAGTATATGAAACCGTTAATTCCGTTAAAAAAACTAACGATAGACACATGTTGAATGATATTTTCGTTCATTTCTATTTTTTCATAGTGTTAGGTGTATATTGGAGACTTTGACATGTTTCAATCAAAACATAAGTTTAAGAAAAAATGATCCAAACAATGTCTGACTTTTTAGAGAAACAAAACTTTAGTATCTCAGGTTTTAAAAACTTTAAAATGGTATCCCACGTTCTTACCTCGAGTCCTCGACTGAAAAAAAAAGTATATCGAACCGTTAGTTTCGTTAAAAAAACTAACAGCTGACACATTTTGAAGGGTATTTTCATCCATTTCTATTTTTTCATTAACCTTTTTTTTTACTTTTCAATTTTTCATTTTTAATTTCTCTCTTCTCCTCCAATGACGTCTCTCTCTTCTCTTTTTCTTTATTGTTGGTGCTTCTCCCTTCCCTTTTCCTCCTATGAAGATGACAATTCTTTTTCTGTTCTTTCTATTTACTAAGTTACATTCACTCTTATTTTATTTAATTAATTATTTTTCAAAATTTTAAAGACATGAAGTTTTAGAGATGAAATAGGAATAAACAAGGAATTTTTGTTTTTATGCTTTTGTATTATTATTTGAAGATGAAAAGAAGAACAAAAGGTAAATTAGTCTTTTTATATCAAAAACAGTCTACGGTCAATTTTTTTTACGAAACTAGCGGTTCCAAATACATTTTTTTAGTCGAGATAAGAATGTGAGATACCGTTTTGAAATTTTTAAAATGTGAGACACTAAAACTTTGTTTTTCTAAAAGATCGGACACTGTTTGGATCATTTTTCCTTTTTCAAAGAACGCAGGGTAAATTCAGATTGGAGAAAATATCACTCATTTCAAATGCAATGCACTCACCTCAGAATCATAGAAATGTATCAGGTTCCATTATACATGGATATGATTCTAGGATTGGAAGATATTAATTATCCTCGGGTCATATCACTCGTATGAATATACAATTGGAATCTCTCCAGAAGTGAAATCAGTTTAGTAGATTCTGCAGAATTTTCAGATGGATTTATGACTTGGAGCAACAAAATGGAGTCTGCAGCATGCTTACTTTTGATAAAAATGTGCGTCTTTTGAAAAGAAGATAAGGAAATGGACTCTATCAGTCTAATACTCACACGGTCACACATACGACAGAGTTCATATGATCGGGTGCACACTTCCAATTCAAAGCCTTAAAAATGAACATGGCTCATTTGCATTTTTTCACCTTGAAACAAATTGTATGATTCATTTAAGATTTCTTTTCATGAAGTGGGTATCAACACAAAAGAGGGGAACTATAAAAGTTCCAAAACTAAAGCTCAACCATTTACATTGGTGCACGAACATACACAACCCTTAAACCTTCAGCAATTCCTGAAACACAATCGTGACAAATATATTTTAAATTTTAAGAAAAGCACCTAATGAGATAGAAACCAGCGTATAAAATTAGTGCAGTGCAGGTAATGCAGACATTAATACAAGTAGAAGATAGTCATATGGAGGTAGTACCTTCTCCTTCTGTTTGGATATGGTATCAAGCTTCTTCACATACTCATCTGTCCATTTCTGCATAAACAAAGCAAATAGACAGTTTCAGCAATTTTTATAAGTCCAACCTAAGTTATATGGTGCTCAATGTAGACAATATATCCACTCAAAAAACAAGAAGTATGTGCCTCACATATCAGAAGAATTTCCAAGAAACTAATCAGTAGTTGGATTCATTAACCTCAGACAATACACAATATCTAGTTATGATTGCGTAGATAATCAAACTATACAAAAGCTTCAAGTTACCTGCAAATCACTTGAAAAGTCCTTGAGAGTATCCTCAGAGAGCTTCTTTTCCTAGACAAAACAAAAACTGACGTCAACAAGGTGTAATACAAAAGCGCAATGGGCAGTGACAAAAAAAACAAAAAAGCTAGAGGGACAGGACAAGAGCTGTATAAGAGTTAGAATAAAAGATAAAAGGTTGCAAGGGATGGGTTTAAAGTTCAAACCTTCTGAAGTTTTTCATAAGCTTTTAAAGCATCCCTTCTTATGTTCCTCAATGCTACCTATAACAACAGAAAAAATAGGCATTTCAGAAAGATAAGATCAGTACTTTCTGGTATGAGCGCATACACACCCAGACGTTGATAAAGAAAAAAATTTCAAAAAGCATTAGGTGTTCTGAGAGTTTTATTTTAATATGTTCCAATGTTGAAATCTCACCAGGAATAACTGAAGGATGGAAAAGACAGGTGGGGATTAGCATATCAATATCAATGGAGGGGATCTGGTTAAGTCGAATTACTGTATAGCTAAAGTCCCAGAAGATTAAATAATGATAAATTCACATATAGGATCGCTTTTTCTCTTAATTATTAGCCAAAAATGTGACTGTACCTTCCCTTCTTCTGCTTGTTTTGATACAATTTTTGTCATTTCCTGCATTGAAAAAAAGAAATTTGATAATGTATTGAAAGAGAACATGTTGGATAATGTGTCACGACAAAACATAATATTTGGTATCTTCAGTGTATCAGAAATTAGCAGCATCGAGGCTTACTGATTACAACAGTTGTCACTGTACTACCAAGAATGAATCTCACATAATTTGTATCAAGGATATAACTAGCTTTTGATAAAAAAAGCACATTTAAGGGAGATCATAGATGAAGAAAAACCTTCCGCCTATCTGATGTAAGTTGAGGCAGGGTCAACCGTATCACTTCTCCATCATTATTTGGAGTCATACCAAGATCCGAGGCAACTATAGCCTTCTCAATAGACTTCAAACTGAAATTAGAATGTTGATCAGAAACAAAGAATACTAACAGAAAAAATCCAGTTAGTGACAAATACACTTCCGCAATAGAAGACAGCATCTCCTGACAACCCAGAACATCAAGGACACTGGAAACATCTAGTGTTTAATTGTTCTAAAATTCACTTACAGCAAGCTAGTGTTATGTGTGCATGTATTAGCTTGAGAGATTAAGTAAATAAGTAGTGACTAGCATAGCAGGCATGTATTACATGAGTGTGAAAGTAGCACAATGCAGTGGTCTTCTACTTTCCCTACTAGGTTAATACCCTTAGCATATGAAATACCTGGATTTGTCATATGGCGAAATCAGTAGGGAGGTTCCATCAGGAGAACTAATTTGAGCAAGGCTCTTCAAGCCAACTGGACTTCCATAATATTCAACCTAGAAAAGTATAACTCTTTTAAGAGAAAAGAAAAGGTCGCAATTGAAAGAATTAAGGGGACAGAAACCCCCGAATTATCTTACCTCAATCTTGTCTAGCATAGCTGGGCTTGCCCTCCCTGTCCTAATAGAATTGAAATTAGACCTTACTGTTTCAATAGTCTTTTCCATCCTGCCTTTCTGAAATATAACATTCATTATTCAATAGAAATGTGCCCTCCCCAACTTAATCAGAAAAACTCAAAGAGCCTTAAATACATTTTTACCCAAACAAAACCATTAAATTTAATTATTCAAAACTTACAGCATCTTTTTCGATCACAGACTTCTCTGCTTCTATTTCTTCAATAGTAGCAGCCCTTACAGTTCCAGCTCTGGATATATCATCAAAATAAATAGATATTAGAAAGTGAATCAGAGTCTACACACACCCACCAACTCAGATGAAATACATTAACCATAGTGCCAACTCCACACACCCCAAATCCCCATAGCGTTTCAAAAATTGCAAGTACAACATCATTAAGTATGAAACTTCAGAAAATTGAGTCATTTTGAGTACATCAGTTTTACATGCTAAACCAACATATGCATTAACAAGTTATAACCCAATTTAAAGTCCGTAACAACATCAACAACAAGCCAACAGCAGAGATTGTAAAAATTCTATGTAAGAAAAACTAGCCTCTTTTGCAACAATTGCTTCTTCACAACAATTGGATTGCCATAGAACTTGGCAGCCCCACCAGGAGGTGTCACATAACTAGCAGCTGAGCTCCACGAGCACACACTAACCGTGCTAGGCTGGCATTTCTTCCAAACTAGACCAGCCCCATAAGAATCTGTACAAAATGTCAAATTAGAAACAAGAATCTGTACAAAATGTCAAATTAGAAACAAGAACACCCATTTATGTTTAGAGCCACAAACTCAACCCACTAAGCCAAAGAAACTGCGACACTGAAACGCCAAAAGGGTCTCTTAGAGATTGAACAAACAACATAAAAATCATTACTTTAAGTATAGGAATGAACTAATTGTACAAAAGGCGTAATGGGTTGTGTACCTCGAATGGAGAGCAAGGTTTTGGGAGGGTTGTGGTTGGGTTGGAAGATGGAGCGTACTGGAGTTGCAGGAGAGAAATGGGTCGCCATGAAAAGTCGAAGACTTGTGCAGGCAGAGTAGGCTATGGTCTCAGTGAGGTCAAGGAAGACGAAGAGTGCGTTGCAGTGGATAAGGTTTTCATTGGGTTGGGTTTGTTTCTTTAGGAATGGGCCAAGTCCAAACAGAATATGATCCGGAATCGCCAAACCGGATTCTTTATGGTCATGAATTTCATCCTTTGTTTATTTAATTTATATGAGAGGGCATACGTTTAATACACGATTTGTAGATACACGATACTATATGAATGGTTAAGATACAAGCGCATTTGTCTATTTTCTTTCTTGTTGAATTTGCTTGGTTTTTTTCATGCTCTCAGATACACTTGTTTTTGAGAAAGTCTAAATATAATAAAATTACTTTGATTTTATTTATGGAATTAGATCTACTAAATTGTTTTTTTAGAGTATCAACGATAGTATCCTCAAAAGCTTTTTGGACCTAGAGACTAATCTGCTCTAAGAGATCATGTCATAATACTTCCTCCTATCTGACCACTAAAAATAAATTGAGATTTAATTCAAATTAGTGTCGGCGGGATTTGAACCTGGATATAGGGTTCCACACTCAGACTCTTACCAACTCTACCACATGTGGTGGTTAGATCTACTAAATTGTTAGCGTATCATCTTATTTGGAGATAAATTTTATACAAAACTATTGCCCTAAATTTCGTTCATTTCTTCAAATGATATTGCACCATACCCTACAATCACTAACTTTATCAATTAAATCAAAACCATACTTCAGAGTACTGATTGGAGAAATTATTTCTTGTACCCGGAACATTGTTGAGTGGTGTTCCTGACTAATAAACACAAGACATGTGGTCATTTTTTAACACATCACCTAACTGCTAACTTTTGATATAAACAATATTAATGCTTAAGTTTGAGGAATTGCAATGTGACAGAGTTAACAACCATGTTATCCCCTTAGCTCTTATTTAAAATATTGTTTACATGTCCTTAGATTGTTGGTCAGGAACACCACTTCAGCAAAGTTCCGGATATGAGGAATAATTTCTCCAATCGGAACTCTATAGTATGGTTTTGATTTAATAGATAGAGCTAGTGATTATAGGGAATGGTACAATATCATTTGAAGAAATGAAGGAAATTTAGGGCAACAATTTTGTATAAAAAATATATCTCCAAATAAGATGATAGGCTAACAATTTAGTAAATCTAAGCCACCACAGGCGGTTGAGTTGGTAAGAGTCTGGATGTGGAACCCCCATACCAGGTTCAATCCTGCCGATGTTAATTGGAGTTAAATCTCAATTTATTCTTGATGGCCAGAGTGGAGAAAACGTTATGACATGATCCCTTGGCGCGGATTAGTCTCTGGACCCATGAAGTCTTTAAGTATACAGTTGTAACACACAAAAATTCATGTGACAAACAATAGAAAGACAAGTGTACAAAATAAAATATGTGTATTAATAAGTTTGTTGGTTACAATCTCTGTGGGTATTCTTTATTCTTTAACAAGAATTTCATCTGATTCGATCTCCGACGTTAGTTTGATCCAAGGGTGACAAGCACTTGATCTTGAATCTGATGATTTAGATTTGATCTTCTTGTCGTGTTGACGATTTGGAGAAGATGATTGACCAAGGGCCGTAGAGGTTTGTTCTTGATTGGATTTTGGCCACGGAAGGTGTTATGTGGTGAAGGTTTTTCGGCTTTGATGGCAGATGAATCGGCACGTGTGTTTGGTGCTTGTTAATTCTCCACGAGTTTGTTGAAGAACTTGGTGGAAGTTTTGATTTGTTGAATACTTGAAGACGAATTTCGATCAAGGATCGTGGAGGCTTGATGTTGATCGGGTTTGATTCACGAGCGTTTTTACGTGATGGTTTGTCTTTCGTCTTAAAGTTGGTGAAGAGATCAGTTATTTGGCAGCTTTGTGACTCTTCAGGATTTGACGACTTCTAGGCTTGAAAGCTGGTGAAGAGATCGGTTACTTGATAGCTTGAGGACTCTTCAGGATTTTATGACTTATAGGCTTGAGGCGTGTGAGGAATTGACTATTTGGAAGCTTGATAATTCTTCACAAGTGTTTTTAAGATTTCTGAGTTCTCAGGAGTGATTTTTTCTCTCTTGCCGGAAGTCCCTTCTTGACATGAGAGGGGGTATTTATATTGTCGACACTCCTCCGTATATGGCATGTAATGAAGGCGTCAAATGAATTTCTTTTCTTATCGGTAATGATTGAATCAATCAATTTTGATTGATGGATAATTATCATAATTAAATCAAATCATCTTTAATTAATTAATTTAATTATTCTCTGTAATGCATGATTGATCTGATTAAATATATAACTTTAATTCCGACAATCAATTTAATTTGATTGATAATTGATTGTCAAAATGATATTTAATACTTGTTTTAGTCGGGATTCGGTAAATCCATTGGGTTGACCGACCAATCACGAATCGTCACGTGTACTTTCAGAGTTTTTTTTTTATTTTGCTGACTCACGTATCTCATATAAAATTTATTGGACCCACATGTGGTTTGAATATTCAACTATTTTATTTTTGTCTAATTTTTATGTGTCTACAACCGTCATTGATACTCTAAAAAACAATTTAGTATATCTAATTCCATAAATAAAATCAAAGTAATTTTACTATATTTAGACTTCCTATCATATAAAATAAATAAACAAAGAAGTAGATGAAATTCATGGCCATAAAGAATCCGGTTTGGTGATTCCAGATCATATTCAAAGTTTGGACTTGGCCCATTCCTAAAGAAAAACAAACCCAACCCAATGAAAACTTCTTATCCACTCTTCAACGCACTCTCTTCGTCATCCTTGACCTCACTGAGATTGATCATTTTCCTTTTCACCAAGATACGATGGATAACACAAGCAATTACTTACTGCATAAATGATGCGTCAGTATCTACACGATAATGACAAAGATTCACCAAGAACCTTCCTATGGTAACTTGTAAATAGGACAGTGTTTGTGACGAAACTATTAGTTGGATATCCATGAAGTTTGCACCTTAAATATCGTCTACAGGGTTTTAAAATTCATCGTTCATACCATTCATACATATCAAATTGATTCTCTCCGGTGCATATCGCTGTGTGAAATATTAGAAATGGCTTTGCCCAAGAGTTCAATGATATTTTTTTTGGTGATGGCTATGCTCGGTGTTTGCTATGGCGCCATTTACAAGGTAGGCGACTCTGAGGGATGGAGATACAAAGGTTTCGATTACCAGGCTTGGAGACTTGATAAACAATTCACTGTTGGAGATTCTCTCTGTAAGTTTTTTTTCCTTTCGATCGATTTTCTCTTGTTTTTGAAGCTATATAAACGGGGGTGTGTCTTAGACTAAAGTATATATATAAATGCTCTAATAGAAAGTAGGATTATGTGTGTTTTTTCGGTTTATCTTATACTGTTTGTGGATAATCTGTATAAAAGAAAGATTACGCATCCTTATTACCTCTATGTCGATCTAGAACCAAACTTCAGCTATGACGTCCTATTTTAAAAGAAATAAATATATACACGATCGAATACCCCTAATTTTTATTTTTATTCGTAAGATGATGAACACAGTTATGATTCCACCAGATCAATGATGATCTTCATGGATTTTAACATGCTCTTGGTTTTTGACGAACATGCATGCTAGCTTGGTGTTGATTGGATGAATTCTATCAGCTATACAAAGATTTTCATTCGTCTGAATTATTTGTTAGTTTTCTTTTGTATAGAAGAGAATCACAGTATATACTTCTGAATTTTTACACATTGCGTACATGTAGTGTTTGTGTACAAAGGAAAGGACACTGTAGTGCAAGTCGATCGCAAACATTACGAACTTTGCAACGCAACCGATCCGATTAACGTAACCACATCTGGCATCGATATTATTGCCCTAGACAAGCCTGGCCACTACTTCTTCATCACCGGTTTCAAACGACACTGCGACAAGGGGCAGAAGCTCGACATCAGAGTTCACGACCCAACAAGTCCAAGTCCAGCCCCTAGCCCTAGCCAATCACCACACAAGAGCAGTGCTCCATCTGTTCAATCTCCAGCTGCGATATCAGCTGCTCTACTGATGGCTATGGCGGTGGTCTTCCTTCCCTCTATCGCTGCTTAATATTTTAGGATAATATGTACTTCTCTTTTTCTTATTTATTTGGTCAAGGACCCATATAATTGTTTGGTTTTTGACGTTTCGGAATTCTCTATTTCAAGGTTTGGACCCTTGATCGATTTGATGATCTCTTTCTTAATAAGTTTCTGGGTTTCACTAGCCAGAAATGTGGACCTTAATAAGTTCCTACAGCGACAACTCTATCAGTTGTGAGTAGTTATGATTTGGGTTGATGCAGTACGACATGGTTTCAATGAATGAGGATTCTAATGCGTACATGACTGCAGTCCTAGACTGCTCTAAGCCGGTGTGCATTATTATTAGATGATTATGCATTAAGAATAAGCATCATGATGATAATACCTTGATTAGAAAATAGGATTTAAAGTACATACCCTACGTAGGCTATTCAATTGGCATCTCAAATACTATTAGTTGAGACTATATTCTCAAATACTATTAGTTGTATTTGTAGATAACCGGGTTTAGTTTTAATGAAAGGTTTTTATTCTTAAAAATGCTTTGTTGCTCGTCTCATTCCGTAGCTTGTTCATTGTAGGTTTCCTTACTCAATACCCATAGATACATATTCAATCTCTTTATTTCATAATATACCAAATTAAATCATATTTCAACTTCATTCTACAACTCTGTCATCAATTATCATTTTTATGTATGCTAGGTTTGAATGAAAACAAAAAAGAAAGACAACAAGGGGTCTTTCGATATCGTTTCCAAATCCCGTTTTCCGTTTTATGAATTCGGAAACCAATAGAATCCGTGTTCGGTGAGGTGTATCTTGAAAAAAAGGAGAATTGTTCTCAAAGTACAACTTTGAACCTCCGTGTAAATTTTGAAAATGTCTTTTTCTCGGTTTGCTTGTTTTATGAATACGATATCAGGAAACAAATAACACATACAGTCAAAGCTAGCCCTTTCGATTAATTCTCTCCCTACAACCCTTGTTCTCCTACATTTCTTCCACTTACCAATTTCTTCCTCTAACTTCCTCTGTTACTTTCTTTGATTGATTTGCTGATCTGTTAGATCATATATCCTTGTTTATCAAGAGAGATCGAGAGGCTAAGGACAGCAAAGTTTCCTCTTTGTCCAGTTCCTTTTCCAAATTGGGACTCACTGCAAGTCGAATTGATATATGATTATAAGAAAGATCTGCAAAATCTCGCATGTATGGATCATTTGGGTTGTTGAGTAGTATGAAAATGGGAAGAACCACCGCTTACTTTGGATAGAAAAATCAGAAAATGGATTTAGGATATTTTTTATGGATTTAGGATATTTGTGTTTTTGAATCTTGGTTAATTTTTGTTTTTGTGCATATAGTAGACACATGGAGAGAGGAGAAATTTTTAGATGATACAGTAGAACAACATGACATTACTTAGTGATGCGATCTCAGTAACTTTTTTTATTTTCACATCTGTCATTAGCTGAAAACCTTGCCCCCACACTGTTAAAATCCTAGGTCCGCCACTAGGGTTTAGGATTTTAAAAACAAAAACAAAAAACACAAAATGGTATTTGACAAAATAGGTAAAATACATTTTATTCTGAAAATCCACAAGTCCAATTTGAGTTGAATATAGCACCACTAAGAATTGTTATGTGTTGCTATCGTAGCACTGAAAAATTTCTCGTATGAAAGATTGTAAGTGCATAGAGGAAGACGATATGTTTCAACCAAACCAATTTTCTGAAGATGACCAGACTTGTAAAATATTTCCAGACATATTCTTTAGGTAATAAAACACCCAATACAATTCATTGTTTTTGTTTTGTAAAACAATATTTTGAAAATGGTTTTGTGAAACAATACCGAACAAGCCTGATGCTTTTTTTATTTCTCTCTTCTTATTAATTATTAATTTTAATAATTATTATTGCTAAATTAAGAAGTGACGGATTTGCCTCTCAAAGTTTAATGGAAAACACGTTAAATAACGGAAAACTAATGGTGTGTACATATTTTCAGTTGAGACTACGAGTTCATGTACCATTATGATTGTTTTGAAACTACAAACATCAAAATTAAGAGTAAACCATTTGTCTTATTGTTCTTAAATTTTTTTCCTTTTTAGAGCAACTTCAATAATGCTAGTCATATTTAAGTCAAATTTAAACTAAAATAGCTAGAAAGTTATTTTGGCTAGCCACTTTATAAATGTGTTTGCATTAATACACTCTAGTTTAGCTAGTATTCAATATTATTCCTTAAAAAAATATTAGATATTTTAAATGTATTTATATATCACCTTAAATATCTTAAAAGGAATGTATTAAATTATAGCTAGTCTCATATGAGTCATCTTGCTAGCTAAATATAGCTAGCGAGATAGCTTAAAGTTAAAATAGTTTAAATTTGGCTAGTCTGTTGAAGCTCTAAAAACATAAAAAAAAATGTTAAATACACTCTTTAAAATAGCTAAAAACTAAAATAAAGAGTCTAATAAACTCCACTGAGCCGCTCAACTACCAACTCAACTACCAACTTTATCAATATGTACGTGAAGCAAGCAAAAGAAGAAGAAAATCATAATCTAAATAACAGAAGATAATGCTTTCGTTTTCACCGATTCCTCATATTATCATTAGCTCCCCGCCCGAAGACTTTACATATAAGTAAACTTAAAAGTGTAGTTTCACTTTCACACGCTGGTCCATAAACAATGATAGAGCGATGTTTAATTTGAGTCCATGCGTCCATATGGTCCATGATGAACTACTCGATCTTGAAGCAATGAATGTAAGTGGAACTAGCTTTAAGCCTTGCTAGCTTTATGGCACTCAAATGAGGATTAAGTACGCTTTGAAAGTATACACAATCTTTGTTGGCAAGACTATGATGTGGTGAAATCATAATATTAACAGACTATTGTTAAGCTAATCGATCTGATTTGTTGTCAAATTATGTATTCAATCAGATTAATTGAGTGCAATGATGTTATTCAATCATATTATTAGCTTAATAGAGATCGAGCTTGATACTACGAGAGGGGGAAACGCTTTTACAGTAGTACATTGTTGGTCAATTTTAGACATGAATGTCGAGACCAAATATCAGTGGTCGATCGTATCATTTATAGATTGAACAGAGGCCTTTAATATTACCATATGGTGTATGTCCTCCCTGCATATATACCTCTATCCTTTCATGCATGGATACCCTGTGACGATAAAGATCGTGTCGATCGACTTATAGCAGCTAGCTGTACAATTATCAACTGCCACCTTCAGAAATATATTGATCACTGCCCATTGGTGGTAAAAAAACGGAAAACCTTCATAATAATTAGCTTAATGCATATTCTAGAATATTATGTTATGTGTGTCTTAGTTTTATGTAATTAGAATAAGGAATCCATATTCCGTACAGAGATAAGTTTACTAGTTATTTAAGGATATGACATATGTAATCTTATATAAATAAAAACATATATTTATGAATAAAATACATCACTTTCACGATTCTCAGTGTCATCTCTTCTCATTGTACCGTTTTTACTTATTTACGTTATCAGCAGCTCTTGATTTGATTGTAACCATAAACCCTAAGACATAAAACAAAAGGCCTTAAAGCCCCCTCGGCTCCTCCTTCTCGGAATCCTGCTTCTCGACTCCTCAGTCCGCAGTTGCACCGCCTCCGCTTCCCGACCACTTAGAAGTCGCCGTCGGCTCCAAGAACATCTCGCTCAATTTCGAGACTCATCCGAGGCCATATTCTCAAGTCTTCTTCAAGCAAAACTTTGAGGTATGACTACTGCAGAGATCGAGTGCCTCGCAGATAGTGGAACTACCTACATAATCCTAAGGAACCGACAACTCTTTATTGAGTTAGTACCTTGTAAGCCTCCGTGACAACAATGATTGGATCTTTACCTGTAATTCGAGGACGTGGATCTGTTCGATTCTTATTGCCTCATGAAACTTTGATCTATGTTGCGGATGCGCTTTATGCACCTAAAGGAAATCGAACCATATTGAGCTTCAAAGACATACGCGCTAATGGTTTTCATTTGGAAACTCATTGTGAGAATGAACAAGAATTTTTGTGTATTACTTCTCATGAATGCGGACGAAAACGCACATTGGAGAATCTTATGAGTCAATCTAGTGGGCTTTACCTCACTACTATTTGGATTATTGAATCTCATGTAGTCGCCAAACAAGACTTTGGGACTCTGACTCATACAAGTTTTGGCATGACTGTCTTGGTCATCCTGGAAGAGATATGATGATCCGGATTTTACGCAATTTGCACAGACATCCCTCCTTTAGATCGAAACGACGACGTTTGGGACATCATGTTACCACGCCCCAAGGTGGTGATGCCACCATTGATGATGGCAGCCCATTGCCAGCATTAGTGTCTGCCGGGTTCGGCTCCGACATTCCATACAACTGAGGTGCGTCATCTCTCCCATAGTGTGTCATTGGCTTCTTCCAATACACATCTCTCGTTTTGCAAAGCTTGTTTCTTAGGAAAGATCACAGCAAGACCATCATATACTAAAGATATCACAACCAATATACCGTTTTTACATAGGATTCAAGGTGACATATGTGGACCTATTCATCCAAGTTATGGACCATATAAGTATTTTATAGTTCTAACAGATGCCTCCACACGTTAGACTCACGTTGCGTTGTTATCTACACGCAACACTGCATTTCCAAAACTTCTAGCTCAAATCATAAAACTCATGGCTTACCACTCTGATCATCCAATCAAATCTATGCGATTGAACAATGCTGGAGAGTTCACATCAAAAACTTTTGATGAATATTGCATGTCAATAGGGATTGAAGTTGAACATCTTGTACCCCAAGCGCACACTCAAAATGGTCTTGCAGATGTTACCATTAAGCGACTTCAGATGATCGCTCGAGCTTTAGTTATGCACACCAACCTTTCAATTGCATTATGGGGCTATGCAATACTATATGCAGCTTTACGTGTTCGTTTCAGACCAACCACACACCAAACCTTTAGTGTGCACCAGTTGCTAACTGGGTATGAGCCTAATATTTCGCATATACACATCTTTGGTTGTGATGTCTATGTGCCAATAACGCTACCACTGTGTTCAAAAATGGATTCTCAAAGATGATTGGGTATCTATGTTGGATATGAGTCACCAACAATCATTCGATACCTAGAGCCTTCTACAAAAGTTCTATTCACGACGTAATTCACCGATTGTCACTTTGATGAGACACTATTCCCACCATTAGGGGAAGAGAAGAACACAAGTGTTCATGAGGAACGACGTGAAGTGTCGTGGTTTGTCTCCTCACAGTCTCATCATGATCCCCACACTTCTCAAGTTGATAATGAAGTGGAACGAATGCTCATTCTCTAAAAGGTAGCATATTCGATGTCTGACTACTTTGCCGAGGTTGCCAGAGTGACAAGATCTGAAATACCAGCTGCAAATGTTCCTTGAAGACTCAAAGTCCCTCGAAATGAGGGCACAACCGTCCTCAGGCTCGGTATGGCAGCTGACGGTGCCGCCGACCATGGTGGGGGGATGGAGGCCATGGATCATCCTCAAAGGAAAAGGAGGAGACCACATGGTTCGATGGATACGCGTCCTAGACAGAAACTGACTGCTAAGGCATAACATGATCCTTTGATCATTGATGTGGAGAATCCCTCCCATGAGATTATCTCTTATTACAACTATGTCCTAAAATCGATGTTAGAATCCATGGGGGACGCCTCAGGATCAATGTCGACAATAGAGAATATAGAAATCTCCATGCGTTATGATAACACTTATGAATTGATAGACCGGTCATCTATGCAAGTCAACGACATATTTGCATATTCTGTAGCAAATGAAATCATAAAGCACGATGACATCGAACCACGCTCCATTATTGAATGCCAACGTAGAGCTGATTGGCCAAAATGGAAAGATGTTATTCAGGCAGAATAAGATTCTCTAGCAAAGCTACAAGTATTTGGCCCAGTAGTACTAACTCCGCCAACTGTAAAGCCTGTAGGACATAAATGAGTCTTTGTTAGAAGGTCTAATGAGAAAAACGAGATACTTAGATACAAAGCTCGCCTTATGACGTAAGGTTTCTAACAACGCCATGGTATAAACTACCTCATAAGTTTGGTAGTGTCAGAAAAACTAGATATGCAACTTATGGATGTGGTTACAGCTTATCTCTATGGGGGTCTTGACTCAGAGATATACATGAAAGTCCCAGATGAGATTTATTGCCTAAATCAGGAGACTCTAAACCACGGAGTGCGTATGCTATAAGATTGCAATGCTCACTTTACATATTAAAGAAATCTGGGCGAATATGGTATACTCGTCTAAGTGACTACTTGATTAGGAAGGGATACAAGAACGATGAAATATGTCCATGCGTGTTCATAAAGAAAACAAGCTCTGGATTTTCTATTGTCGCCGTCTATGTGGACGACATGAATATCATTTGTACTCTTGAAGAGATAAGAGAAACCATAGCGTATCTTAAATCCGAGTTTGAAATGAAGGACCTTGGGAAGACTCGATTTTACCTAGGACTTGAACTAGAGCACCAAGCATGTGGTATTCTAATCAACCAGTTTGCATATGTCCAAAAGATGCTCAGGCGATTTAACATGCTCAGGCGATTGGCCGAAGTTTGGATATCAATAAAGATACATTTCGTCCAAAAGATGACGATGAAGAGCTCTTGGGCGCCGAAGTCCTATATCTCAGAGCAAAAGGTGCGTTATTATACTTAGTTCGGTGTACTCGACCATACATTGCATTCTCAGTGAATTTGTTAGCAAGATTTAGCTCAGTGCCAACCCAACGTTTTTTGGACGTGTAAAGAATGTATTTCGATATCTTAAACACATCATTGACTTATGATTGTTCTTTCCCTACACAAATGAAAAGAAGACCGGAGTTGGTCTTGCAGTACATGAGGAACACAGACTAGGCCGGAGTTGGGACCGGACCACCGCAGTCGACGTCGCACATGGGACCGACGCCGTGCACGCCACTACCGTCCTTGGTTAAGCCGAGACTCTTAACAATATGTTTGTAGGTTTCGCCGATGCATGATACTTATCTGATCCACATAAGAAGCGTTCTCAAACTGGTTATGTATTCACCATTAGGAATACTGCAATATCTTAGAGATCTACTAAACAGACTCTTGTGGCAACATCCTCAAATCATGCAGAGATCATTGCTCTACATGAAGATATTCGTGAATGTGTATGATTGAGATCAATCATTGGACACATTAGAGGAATTAGTGGATTAAGATCCACAACTGATAAGCCTACATGCATGTATGAAGACAATGCAATCTGCATTGAGCAGATGAAGCATGGTTTTATTAAAGGTGACAATATGAAGCCTATTTCACCTAAGTTCTTCTACAATTAACAACAATAAACGTTTCTTAACATTCAAGTGAACCAAGTGAATTCTCAAAGAAACATGGTAGATTTATTTACGAAGTCTTTGCCTAAATCTATATTTGATAAACATGTGAAGAGCATAGGTATGAGTCGGCTATCAACCCTTGCTGAGTAATGTACACACATCATAGGGAGTTCACATGATTGGTGTGTTGAACTTTTTCCCTACGATCAAGGTTCAGTTTTCTCATAGGGTTTTTGTTACTTGACGAGGTTTTTAACGAGACAACATCTAAAGCATCACCAGCATAACGACGCGCGACACAAGAGGGTATTCTAAAATATCTGTTTTATGTGTCTTGGCCTTATACAATTAGGATAAGGAATCCATATTCCGTATAGAGATAGGTTTACTAGTTATTTAAAGATGTGTCTTATGTAATCCCAATGTTCTAAAAAGCGCTAGGCGGTAGGCGGGCGGCGACCCATAGCCTAGCGCCTGGATAGCCTAGGCGGGGACTAGGCGGGTATTAGGCGATTTACTTTTTCATATTTATTAATTAAAAATATATATTTTATGTACTATAATATTTGAAAACAGTCAAATATGGATAAATTGTTCTACATAAATCTTGTTAGACCTATTTATAAAATAGATTATAGCTAAAATTTAGCATAACTTCATGTAAAAGTGAGCAACAACAACAATAAACACATATATTTCTAATTCTAAAAACATCATTTACTCTTATACTCGCATGCTCCCCACAATGTAACAACTCCACCACTAAATGTAAATAAAATTAGCCGGAGAGCTTAGAACCCTAAACGGCTAGGCGGCCTCTAGACGGCCTCTAGGCAGCGAGTAAGCAGGCTAGGCGGCCGCCTAATTGCCCACAGCCTGGCACAAAGGTCTTGAAGAAAAGCGAGGCGGCTTGTTACAGCCTAGAGCCTAGGTGGGGACTAGGCGGTGCTAGGCGGGGCCTTTTAAAACACTGTGTAATCCTCTATAAATAGATACACATATCTATAAATAAAGTACATTTCACGATTCTCTTTGTTATCTCTTCTTTCTCTACCCTATTTACTTATTCACTTAATCATATATACTGATCTCATGATTATGTTTATTAAGATCTTTTCAAATCAGTTTGTACTGCATGATTGCATATTAGAATACAGCAGAACAAGGAACAGAGCCATCAGGACTAAATCTACGACACGATGTATATACGCGAACAGTAATCAAAAGATTAGAAACAGATCATGAGATCGCGAACGTTATGTCGCATCTCATTAAGCTGCAACCATATATAAGATTTTGTTTTATTTTGAAGTATTTCTTTAACAAATTATTATATATAGTACAGCAGATCAATTTAGGCAGCTAGTATGTAATTAATTATAATATTCCGACTATGAAAATCGATCTTGATGAGTGTATCCAAAGTTTAATTCCGAGTTTTGCGCGCGTGCTTCATAATATATGGGCAATTATGTGTGTAATTCGGGCGATAGTTACTTAGAAATCGATCTGAAAGAATCGATGCATGCATGGTTTGGCTTCTTCCTTCTGTCCTCGGACAGATTTGAGGCTTCAATATGTAACCATCTCCCTTGGCATTCAAACACGATCGATACATGCATGTAAAGTTGTGAACTATTCCAACTCCCCAGACTTAGTTTTAGGACCAAGCTAGAGATAGCAATTGCCATTATCTGTAGCTCTGTGAGTCTTTCATGGAAAAGGTATAGATATATAGGCGATGAATATCAATGTTTTCCATTCCATGAACACGTGTTTCTGTGTTCTCTTCCTCTTCCACAGCAGCTCAGTACGTGATGGCATACATGTCTAGCTGACACATTTTGGCAGCATTTAGATTGATCGTAACCATCGAACAGCCACAGCTAGGACGTGCGGTCACAAGACAACAACGTCAGCTACATAAAGCCGCAAGCCGTTACTTGAATGGAGCTATGAAGCGCTCTCACGCGTGGCCCTAATATTGCCTCTTGAGATAAGACTACGGCGACCCCAACCATGTCAGTCCCACATTGAAAGGCAAGAGAAAACATTCTCACCAAAAGCCTACAAATAGTAACTATCTCTTATCTCATTAACTACGCACTGACTACTCATATACTGCAACTGTCAATATCCAAATTGACTTACGCACCGGAGAGTCGAAGACCTCCCTTTGGTATTTGACCTGCGAGTGACGTCTTGTGTTCTTATTGACAGCGTAACAAGAGCGTAAAAGTCTCGCTACATAGACATCATATATACACTTGCACAAACATTTGTGTCATTTGTGAGAAATCTCTGAATAAAACGATTCTCAGGTCACGTTACCATGGATAACGACGAAGGCAATCAAGAAAATGAGCCGCCACAAGACACAGATAACATGGTGACGATGTTGAGTTTCGAGACTCCGCTATCTGGGGAACAAGCTCTCGGGCCGCCACTAGTGAGGCTATGTGCAATTACTACAGTGGACAATAGAAGAACTGCAGTCAGCGATTATACTGTAAAGCTTGCATTGGTTATGAAGGATCTTCAGAAAGAAAGAAAAGCTAGATTAGCGGCGGAAAAAAATCTCCGCTTACTATCAGAAAAAACAGGGAAGATAAATGAGGGAGAAGGAATGGCAAAAAGCGAGTCCACCACAATAAGCTCTCATTCACGAGGAAGCGAAGAGACAAACAATAGAAGGCGCCCAAGGATAACACATATTGAGTACCCTCTAGAGTCGGAAGAGCTCAGAGGAAGGAAACCGCTTAGAGGGATCAGAAAAGCTCTCCAAGAGAAGCTAGAGAGCGGCAAGAAGCAGAAGCTGGAGCGCAGTGGGTACAGAGGTTGGATGAAATAGAGCGGTAGTTGGCACAGCAGGTAGGCACTGCCAAATAGAGCAATCCCCCTTTTCACGCCAAGGGCAAGCTCATTTACTAATCTGTCACTCAAATCACCCAACAAATTTCAATAGTCGTAAAATGTTAGTCTTTACGGGAAACAATTGTCACTATGTCTATATGGATGGCTTCAGAAAGGTCACCAGAGGAAGAGAGTATGATGATGTCACCCTGTATCAGTTGTTCAGTTAATTGCTAGAAGAAAAGGCGATGAGCTGGTTCTTCAAGCAACCCCCAACTTAATGGATTCCTTTAATGACATGACACACACATTTTCACTAGGTTCATCTTGAACGTTATGAGGGAGCACAATGTTGAGCGTCTCTTCAAAGAAGCAAATCACAAGAGAGTCATTGAACTCTTTCGTAATCAAGTGACAAGCAGAAACGTCGAAGTGTAGAGACTTCATCAAGACTTTCGGACTCAAAGAATTTAAAGTGACTCATTAAGGGGAAGTAACTTTTCAGGCTGAACAAAAAGTTCAAAAATGCCACTTACGATGAAGTGTTGGCAGATGCAACAAAACACAGCTCAGGCAGAATACGCTCCATGGGACGAGAAAGAGAAAGACAGGACCTCTCAGGCAGACGACAAAGGCACTGTCACTGCCACCAGGTCTTACGCCACAACCGCACCATCTGGAGCAGGAAGGCAAGACATCAAAAGAGAGTGGCATCTAGAAGGAAGAGAAGTCGATAAGTGCCACAAGGATAATCACTAGCATGATAAGCAGCGTCTAAGGTGGGAAGGAGAGCGGCACGACAATAAAAAGAAGGAATATGGAGGAATTCGCCAGCAAGTAAACACGGTCGATGTAGGCATGTACGAGGAAATATTTGATAGATACAAGGATCAAATCCCACGACCTCCACCGGTTCGATTCCCAAAGAAAGATAGAAGGGGAACACAATGATACAAACATCATAAGGATGCTAGCCACGATACAAACAAATGCCGCCATTTTCAGAGGGTCATAGACGAGATGCAGCGAGATGGAAAGCTGCTAAGGGTGCAACCAAGACAGCAGCAGATGCAAGTGGTGGCTAACTTCGAGCTCAAGCGAATCAACATGATTGACGGTGAGGCGCCACTTACGAACATGTCTAACAGGAGCAAGAAGCGGTATGATAGAGAGAATTACCCAAGGAGCATCAATCACATTTCATATGATAGAGTAGTCAAAATAAAAAAGCTAGGGTACGACCCATTGAGTTCACTGAGGAGGAAGAACATGAAACTAACGGGTCATGTGATGACCATTTTCTATGAGACATAGTCATATCAGGATAGGTCAGCCTAGAGAGCGTGCTAATAGACAACGGGTCAGCAGTAAACATTATGTTCGGCCATTGTCACAAGAAGCTAAAGCGGGCAGAGAAGAAATTAGTACAAGACCATGAGTCGCTACTTAGTTTTTCAGGAGACATAGTCCAACCCATGGGGTCAGACATGATGGCAGTCCAAATTAGAACCGCCCCATGTATGACAAAGATGGATTTTCAATTCATTGTCGTTGACTGCTATAGCTCTTATAACGTCATTCTAGGGTGCCCAACGCTGAACAGATGAAGTGCATAGTGGCTGGATATATGCTGCTAATAAAATTCTCAACACCCTATGGGACATGAATGTTTAGAGGAAGCCACACAGTGACAAGGGAGTGTTACAAGACATCTGTGCTACAGACCAAGAAGAGGAGAGAGATCATGTTAGTAACAGCAGAGAAGGAGATCACTAACAAGTTAGATGACCCTAGAGAGCAGGATGAGAAATACGCTCTCAAAATTCCAGCAAATCTAGAGACATCAGTAAGGACGGTGAGCATTTATGATGAGTTTCCGGAGAATAAGGTCAAGATAGGAACCCAATTGGATCCCGCCATAGCCGAGGAGCTGATCCAATTCCTTAGGGATAGTGACGAGGTGTTTTCTTGGTCTTATGCCAACATGACTGGCATAGCAAGGGATGTCATAGAGCACGGCTCTGCATCAAACCATCAGCCCACCCAGTCAAGTAGAAAAGAAGGGCGTTTGACGAAGAGAAATACGCCGCCATGAAGCATGAAGTTACTAAACTTTAAGAGCGGAGGTTTTTGAGTCAAGTCCATTATGCATCCTGGTTAGCAAATGTAGTGATGGTCCACAAGTCAAATAGAAAGTGGCGGGTGTGTGTCGACTACAACGACCTCAAAAAAGGCATGCCTAAAGGATTGTTTCCTGCTACCTAGAATTGATCAGACAATGAGCTGCTAACTTTGATTGACGCTTTTGCTGGGTACAATCAGATTTTGATGAAGAAGTCGGACCAGCAGGCCACAATCTTTACAATAGACAAAGGAATATACAGCTACAACAACATATCTTTTGTCCTTAAGCATGCTAGGGCAACTTGGATGAGACTGTGCATGAAAATGTTTTGGGAGAATCTGGGCAAAATAATCGAGGTATATGTGGACGACATGCTGGTAAAGAGCAAGGAAGCAGTGGATCATATAGGGTATCTGAGGATCATCTTCACCATCATCCTCAAATATGCATAAGACTTAACCTAGAGAAGTGCTACTTTGGGGTAACAGAAAGCAAGTTTTTAGGCTATGTGATCAGCCAGAGGGGAATTGAGGCCAACCTTGAGAAAGTTAAGGCGATCATGGATATGCATATCCCCATGAAGAAGGTAGAGGTGCTTCAAGCCAGACTAAAATCCTTGTCAAGATTCATTGGCAGGTTAACAAATAAGTGCATCTCATTCTTCAAAGCCCAGAAACACCCAACAGGAAAGGAGGTCAAAGACTACCTCGCTTCAATCTCCCAGCTATCTATCCTAATTATAGGAGAAACACTCAATCTATACTTAGCAGTGTCTAAGACAGCATTGAGTGTTGCACTGTTAAGGAAAGAAAAGAAAGAAGAACTACTAGTATTCTATGTAGGAATAGGGATAAAGGTGGGAAACGGGCCGGCCCAGTCTGACCTGTTTAATTGGGTTTCGGATCGTGTTTGGGCCGGCCCACAATGGCCTATGGCTTAACCGGTTGGGCTTAGGCCGGCCCATTTACTCAAATCTAAGACCCAACCCGGCTTATAACATATTGGGCTGGACAGGGCTCATTAAAGGACCCGTTTGTAGTTAAAAATAGAAATTAGTCCAAAATTGATATCATAGTATACCAAAACAAAAACAAATGAAAAATAACTCATATTTTCAATCGATCATTTGTTTTCTTTACCAACAAACTAAAGAAATATATGATATATGAATCATATGATCATTATTTATACTTGGTAATGTTTTAGCAAAACTTTTTATAGGTCTAAGAGAATCAAAATGAATAATTATTAGTAATTATAAGTTATTGTTCACACTTAAAACAAGTTTTATATTATTTATAAATATATAATCTTCATATTTTAAAGAAAAATATATATATTTTAAAGCGAGTCGGCCCGTGGGCCTTAACTTATCGTGCTTTGACCGGGTCCGTGGGCTCATTTTTCTAGGCCCGACCCATTAAGATAACGTGTTTGGGTCATGTCGTGCCGGTAGTGTGCTCGTGCTGTGCCAGACGACTTTTAAACATGTCGTGTTCGTGCCATGCCCTGCCTTACGGCCCGTTTGCCACCTCTAAATGGGAATGAATATGGCAGAGACAAGATATCCGCAACTTGAGAATATAACTCTAGAAAAAATCACGGTAGCCAGAAGACTCTGTCATTACTTTCAGGCACATCCAATCCATGTACTTACAAACCAACCACTAAAACAGGTGTTGCAGAACTCATAATATAGTGGTCTGCTCAACAAGTGGGCCATAAAGCTTAACAAGTTTGACATTGAGTTCAAGCCAAAGACTACTACAAAAGGGCAGACAGTAACATACGTTATAGCGGAGTACACAGAAGGCAAAGATGTCTTCAAGAAAGAAGAGGCTATGAAGTCAGCAGAAGATGCACTGGAGGAAGGACAATGACAACAATTGTTGTGGAGCCTACTTGTTGATGGCTCTTCTTGTGCAAAAGCTAGTGGAGATGGAATCATCCTAACATGACCAGGGGGACTAGAGTTGGAATATGCTTTGAAATTCAACTTCAAAGCCTTTAACAATGAAAGAAGGCCAAAATACGATGGTAGCTCGATCGATCTCCTCCCTACCAACGATGAGTACGTGTGAAATAAATTCTTGGTTTAACTATATATATATATATATCATATATTCTTTAAACGGTTGAGTATACTTGAGTTGGTATCGAGGACAATAATTAGCAAGGTCTTAAATATTCAAAATATTCTTGATATTTCTTTAAAATTTTCATTTTTTACAAGCACCAATATTATTTTTTATATCTTTCTGATCTTTTATATTTAGCCTATTTTTAGTCAAATATATAATTTTTATATAAATTTTAGAAAATTTTCATCGATATTCGATAATTTCTCGATATATCCATCGAAATGTATATTTTCTGAACCACCGAAATTTCCATAATTGTCGATATTTTAGTCCTTGATAAGTAAAGGTTGCAAGAAATTAAAATCAACAAAACGGGGAAGAGGAAAGTCTCGTTCCATCAAAGTGAATAACATATAACAAACCTAATTCTTATCGTAAACGTGATTGTGAGACATTTAGGTTAAAAATGCATGCTTCCATTTAGGTTAAAAATGCATGCTTCAGTTTACTAAAAACGGTTAAGTATATTCACCAAAAAAATACGGTTAAGTATAAACAAGTATAGTGCTATGAGATATTTATTACCAGTGAGCCATACATAATTTTAATTATTAAATGTTATATAAATCATATTGGACATCTTTTACATATATAATGGTATATGTCCAATAAATGGTGATGGTATATATGCACTTTAGTCTATTAATTACTCTTGTAAATGCATCCCCTACTTCCTCATATATATGTGACACTAAATCTCTTCTTTACTACTCAATTGAACCAAACACATTTGATCTCAGAATACAAATTATATCAAGCACACACTATATATATAGCTGCACCTTGAATAGTTCTTTGTTATAATGAAAAGATCAAAAGAGTAGAACCCCATTATCTATTACTAGCTTTCCTGCACGTGGGCGTGCGAAAGAGCTGCGTTCGCGCGTGCGTTATTTTTTCGTACTTATTAATGTTTCTTATTCTTTGAGGTTATTTGATTATACTACATTAAGCAGTAATAGTTCAACCAGGGAACTTAATGTGCATTTTTCATCTGATATGCTCACAAAATAAAGAACCTAAACATAATAACATGAACCAAGTAATGCGACATATCACCGAAGCCAATCTGATGTAGATGTTTTCCATTATTTCCTACAAAATATAATTAGTTGGTTAGATATGGAGTTTTACAGACTCAATATAAGTTACCTTACAAATTTAAAATTAAAATCATATGTACCTTATAAGATCCCATTAACCGGAAGAAAATAAAATTTCTTTATAGACAACATTTCTTGTGAACACTCCTTTGCTTTTTAATGAGTCTTTTTTCACCAAAAATTTTGTGCTAGCTTGTAAAACTCCTCTTGATAGAGCCACGTATAATTGTCTGTGGCTAAACACATAGTCAGGAAGGTAAATACCCACATTTGGTATTGTTTTTCCTTGTGATTTATTGATAGTAAGGGTGAAACTTAACTTCACTGGAAATTGCTTTCTTGTCATCTTAAATGGGAGTCCTTAACTTTCAGCACTCTTTAAGGCTATTCTTGGTAAGAAAACTCTTGTACCCGCAAATTGTCCGGTTAAAATCTCTGCATCAATGAGGTTGTTGTATAATCTTCGTCATGTCAATCTCGTACCATTGTACAACCCCATTTTGGGTCAATATTTCTCAAGAGCATAACAGGAGCACCGTTTTTTATTGTTAACTGATGAGGCGGCATACCAGAATGTGAAATTGAATTTAAAAATCCTTGTTGATACAAATTTCTTGTAACATCCTCCATTGAATCAAATGAGTATAAGATGTGTTTCGTTCTAAAAAACTGTTTTAGGATTAGGTCATTGAGTACATCCACATCATCATTTTTAAAAGTAATAATTTCCCTATCAACCATATAGGCGCATCATTCACATGACACCCCAAATTAAGGAACACTTCCTCAACCAATTGTTTAATCGATTCTACACCCTCCCATGGTATGACCATATGTGAAGATAATTGTATCATGTCTTCAATCACAGTTGGTGTTTCTCAGTTGCCCACTTGAAGTAAGAATTCAGAGAACTCAGGATCATTGATGAATCTTATATTTTGTCTCAAACGAAGAATCCTAACATCCTTCTAAAATGAACTATTAACCAAACTGACTTGCACCATCTGACATCTTATATCATTTTGGACAACAGGAAAAACTTGCCGAAAATCTTCACCAAATATTATCACATTTCCTCCAAATTTCAAATCTGAGCTTGTTATGTCTGTAAAAGTTTGATGAAGAGCTTCAAATGCATACCGATTCATCATTGCTTCATCCAGAATAATTGCTGATGATCTTCTTATCAACTCTGTCAAATTTGTTTGTTTACATCTGAAATGGTCATCAAGTTTTTTTATTGGAATTTTATATCAAGCCCACACTATATATATAGCTGCACCTTGAATAGTTCTTTGTTATAATTAAAAGATCAAAACAGTAGAACCCCATTATCTATTATTTGATTGGATCAGTTGCTTAGCAAGGAGTTCTGACTGGGTTGGTTGACTTGGTTCCATGTAGTTTCCCATTCATTTCTAACTTCCTTCCTCATTTAAACTAGACAAAAATGGTAAAATTATTACATAAATATCAAAATCAAAACTAAAAATGAAAAAAAAATGTAAAATGTGAGAAATAGGGTTGACGAGCGCCAGCTGAGCCGGCTAAGAAGCCGAGTTTCCCGCTTACCGTATCCCAGAAACCAACACGTGCGGTTGCACGTGCAAGGACACCACACTACAGTTACACACACGATTCAGTAAAGCGCTGAATAATAATAATAATAATAATAATAATAATTACTTTATATAAAATGACAGGTCTTTAAATTATTAAATTGTGTTTTATCAAAATTATTTTTTTAGTTGATTTAGATTGTTAAGAAAAAATGTTATTATTGGTAAACAACAAAATAAAAAAAGTAAAATAAATAGATTGAATGGATAATTTAAAAGAAAAAAACGTAAATAGTGGATAAAAATATATTAACATCTCATTAAGTTTAAGTGAATTTATGACAAATGGTTAGTAATAATAATAATAATAAAAGATAATACAAAAAACGACAAGCAGTAGGGCTCGTGTATATAACCGAGTCGCCTTCACCTTTCGTAACACGCCGTCCCACTCTCTCTCTGTCTCTCTTTACTCTCCACCTTATTGATCTCCTTCCTCAAAACCTCTTACCCAACTGTACCTACCCTCATAACCAGAGAGAAACGTCGCATTCTTCAACCATTAATATATCACACCCCAAAAAGCGTGACCGAATCATATCAAAGTCATTACTAGTACTACTCAACACACTCACTCACACTAGCTCCCTCACGCAAACACGAATCATCAAAAACATTACGTTCTGTGCTTGTGATCGGAATGGAGCTGAGTAAGGTGACGCTGGAGATCTTCACGAAGCTGGAGCAGCAATGGCTCTCTCACTGCGAGGTCTCCAAGAAGACTCGCATTCTCAGCATTGACGGCGGAGGAACCACCGCCATTGTCGCCGGAGAAGCCCTCATCCATCTCGAGGACCAGATCCGCCTCAAGACCGGAGATCCCCACTCTCAAATCTCCGATTTCTTCGACATGGTCGCCGGGACCGGCGTCGGCGCTGTCCTCGCAGCCATGATCGTCGCCGATGACGGCTCCGGGAGGCCACTGTATACTGCTAGAGATGCTGTGAAATCAATGGCTGAGAAGAGCTCGAAGCTGTTCAACGCTAGGGAGGTGGGAGTCTTCCGCCGTGAAAGGAGATACTCCGGCCGAAGCATGGACAAGGCGCTGACGGAGCTACTGACCAGGGACGACAGGAAGGTCTTGACGCTGAAGGACACGTGTAAGCCTCTCCTGGTTCCTTGCTACGACCTGAAGAGCTCAGCCCCGTTCGTCTTCTCCCGCGCCGACGCTTACGAGTCGCCGAGTTTCGACTTCGAGCTCCGACAAGTCTGCCGCGCCACGTCAGCGACGCCGGGGCTGTTCAAGCCGTTCGACCTGAGGTCGGTGGACGGGAAGACGTCGTGCTCTGCCGTGGACGGAGGGCTGGTCATGAACAACCCGGCGGCGGCGGCTGTGACGCACGCGCTGAACAACAAGCGCGACTTCCCCTCCGTCAACAGCGTGGAGGACTTGCTCGTTTTGTCCTTGGGGAACGGCCCCTTGAGTGGAAGGAAGCCCCGCCGTAACGGAGAGTGCTCTCCCTCTTCCGTCGTTGACATTGTCCTTGACGGCGTCTCCGAGACAGTTGACCAGATGGTGGGAAATGCCTTCTGTTGGAACCGTACGGACTACGTTAGAATTCAGGTGACCGATTTCTCTGTTCCTTTTGCTTTTTCATTTTTTTGGGTAAACGGAGTTTGGGGATTTATTTTATTTGTGATTATTTTCAGGCCTTTGGATTGGGTAGTGGAGGAGTAGTGGGGCCGAGATCGGAGCTAGGGGAGGTATTGAGGGAGAGAGGAGTGGAGACGTTACCGTTTGGCGGGAAGCGGTTACTGACGGAGACAAACGGAGAGAGAATCGAGGGTTTCGTGCAGCAACTCGTTGCGTGTGGAAGGAGCAGTTTGCCACCTAGTCCGTGCAAGGATTCGGCCGTTAACCAACTCGATAACGACCGTTAGTGATTTACGAATGGAGTTTGTAATTTGTAGGTTTTGGGAAGTTTGTAATTTTGTAAAACCAAGCTCAAGGTTCATGGTTAGCAGCTAATAACAACTCCACCACCTGTTCGGTTCTACCGGAATTTCTAATGAACTAACTAATCGGCGCCGTTGATCTTTACATTTTGCATCTTAATTAAGAGTTTAATTTTTCTAACGAGGCTGCACATGTTTTTGGTGCCTAAATGATCGATGTTGATGTTCGTCTTGCAAATTCCAAGTCAGGTGTGACTGAGAGACACTGATGGTATAGTTCCAAATGCATGTCCAAACACATTTGAGCATTTTCGCGTTGGTTGCGTTACTATTGGTAGTATCTCTAAGACGATAAAAATACAAGTAGCAAAGGAGGATAGATGGTGAAAGTTTTGTGAGATTTGGTACTTCTCGCATTAGGTTAGCTAGGGTGATGTCCATATCCAATCCATTGTTCTTAACTTCTTACTGCGCGCCCAAGCTTTCTCGACCATATTCTCATGTGAGGGCCGCATTAGTGATTTTGTATTCATACAAATTTCTGGTGTCAGGAAGTCCTAAATAAGAAGAACAAATTAATATTTGGGTTTTCGCTATCTTGATTCATATATGCATGATCCTAACGACTTGTTAAATCAAATTTTGATTAGTTCAACACATTTTTTCCTCGGAGTTTACTTGTAGTTTCTATTATTTTAAATAAAAAGATAGAAAATACTTGTGACACTTTATAGTTTACTTTTAAAATCAGTTACGTCATTTAGTTTTAATTTAAACTGGTATACGTACTCATATACTTTAAATTATCGACTAGTTTGCTCTTGCCGTCAGTTGATCGTCAATAAAAAAAGTTAAATTTCTTAAAATGACTTTTTTTTTATTTTTTCTATTTCTATTTCCTAATATTAAAAATCAATTTGTAATATCAAATTAAAATCAATTTTTTTATTAAAACCCAATTTTATTTATCTATTAAAATCAATTTAATTATTTCCATTTAAAATCAATTTTCTTCTACTATTCAAAATTATTTTTATTTTTTTATTAAAATCAATTTAATTATTTATGTTATAAATATTATTATCTATGTTATGTTATTGTACACATATCATATCGTTCTCGTGAGTGGTTACTAGCAAACCTATCATGAGATCACTAAAACATAAGTAGCTGAAATGAAGCACGAATCATGAACGACCCTTGTTACCCACCACGTCGTGTTTCAAATCTTCAATACATAACATAATAACCACGCAGCCATATAGCTTCATCACTTTTAGCCACTCACCGTTCATGGTACTCTCAGAAATGACGATGCACGTAGCCATAGCAAGAAGCTGGCTAGGGCTATATTGATAGTAAACTCTGCAAACCTTTCTACAAAACCCAGCTACCAAAGCAAACATGTAGTAATATATCCAATACGTTATTAGGTGAGAAGGATCCACTTCGGTACCTAACTCCGTATAATAAGTTTTCACTTTTTCGGGGCGGATATCAGTTGTATCGCCCTCCAGTTCTGGTAGCTAAGTTTGGTGCGGTAATTAACACCTTACTCATTGTTTGGCTTCAGAACAGCAAACTCTGCCAGCTCGTAAATTTCTTCTGCTTCTTTTCTGTGGTTCTGTCATTTTCTTTCGTCTTCCTTCTTGGCTCGGTGCATGGATTACTTCACAGCAATATTAATGACGATAATGTCAACCAACAAGACAAGGTCTGCAGCCGATTAACGTTAAGTATATATCTAGCTAGCTTAGATTAGACAACCTGTGATGATGGGGACTCCCCGTGAGCATCATGTAGGAAACTATGAAATATCGGAATCCTATGGATTTCAGTGACTGGTTTTTTGTGGCTGAAGGGGGACCTCGTGATCTTTTCAGAAATGGATTTTTGGGGCTAAATAACTAATTCTTCTTCTTCTTTGTTCGAATTTCACAGGCCGGGATTTATTCCTTACAGCATGATGAAAAACAAGCAGCCTGGTTTTGGCCTGTGAATTTTCTACTGCGTACTAGTGTAAGCTTTTTAATTATGAGAATTTGCAGGCTGCTGCATGTGCCAGTTTCGACTAGCCAAAATATTTACTGTCCTACTCAGTACCACAATGCTGCTTGCGAGTTCGGAATCGGATCTATTAGAGAGATATGAGCTGTCGAAATCCCCACAACGTGGCTTTGCAGTTTCCCTATACTTGTATTTGGTTATGGATTTGTTGCAGTGCTCAGCGATTGATATATATACTGGATCTTTCGGAGAGATTAATGCATAATATTATATATACACGCAGTTTTCACTTTCAAATAAGAGATTATACGTTATTTATCTCATTTTGTCTCTTTTGGTATGATAGAACATATTGCTTCTTTTAACTAGTTTATGAGAAAAAAACAAAAATATTGTGTTTTTGTATCTATTTTTCTCATTTCTACCCCTATAGTTATAGTGTTTATATTTTTTGATTATTCATTATAAGTATATATTTTAGAGAAAACAATTTTTATTTTTCTAGGTTATCCAAATCATAAATTATTAATTATACATGTAAATATGACCTCTTTTCAAAAAAATTCTGACTACGCCACTATATACATGGCCACCCAATAAGACGTCGTTCCATGTTAATGATGGTAAAAGATGATCTTGAAGTTTTTCTACTTTCTTCCAAATTGACAAACTCTTTTCTGCAAATAGAGTTTAAACATTACCAAATTTCTATGACTAGAGAATAGACGAGCATCTTGCTCTACTAATCATATTCTTGAATTTGAAATATAAAGCACAATTAGTTATAAACACACACACATATATATATATATATATATATATATATATATGTATTATAAAGTCTAGAATTAGTTGAAAATTCTTATAAACATAAAGTTGCAAGTGAACTGAACAACTAATGTAATTTTTTATTCGAACAACCACGTGTCACTATCATGCATATATATATATATATATATATATATAATTTCTTAGGTAAGGACGTTTTTACCTTAAGTTTAGTGCGGATTTCTTGAATCAATCAACTTTTAAATTATATTTTTCATCTTAAATGTTCGGCTTTTATATATATATATATATATATATATATATATATTATCTTTGCAAATTTTAAGCCAATTTGGTGATCGTTCAGGCATTTAAAACTGTGATTTACATAGAAGAACATGAACTATTCAGGTTGAACATATTCAGCTCGTTCATTGTATTTATACATTTTCGAGACCTTAACGATTACCAAATCAGCTGAAATTTTGTATAGATGATCTGTACATATATATCTAGATTCCGAATAGTTAAGATGAGAAAATTTGATTGAAAAGATTGTCAAATTAAGGAAATTTGCACCAAATATATATAGGTCGGACGTCCGCACTTCGGCATATATAAAGTGCGGACGTCGTCCGTTCTCCGTCGTTTCAAGCCAGAGACCGCTTCAGCATAGCCTCCCAAGACCGCTTCACTCCTTCCAAGGCTTGTCGGCGACGAGTTTTCCAGCAGGAATGAAACTCTCGACGGAAAACACAATGTTTGATCAAGTTTGGCCGAAAACTTGAGGTCGGTGAGGCCACCAACAAGGATAAGCTCTGCCTTGAGGTCTGGAGTATGTCCAGCAGCAAGCAGGACCGTCGTCGAGACCAAATGACCGGAAATCCAGAAACGTCTGCACTTTAGGGCAGTGCAGACGTCCGCTCTGTATCCTATATATATATCATTAACAAAATTGAAACTGAAAAAAATGGTCCAAGTGTTTCTTAAACAGGTGCAAAGCCAAGGTGGAAGCTGTTCTATTATTATGGGTGCTTAACTTGAACATATCAAAATGAAAAACATAATGAACTAAGAGTCTTCACACCTCCAATCACCATTTTCACTATTATAAATGTGTCTTGGTGTGTAGAATCGGTTCCTACAGTTAGGTAGCTGAGAACAAAATACACAGGCTGCTGGCGGCTTCGATGGCCATGGTGGTTTTGAAAAGGATGAGGAGACGGTGGCCATGGTGGTTTTGCGGTTCAAGTTTTTTGAGTGGCCGTGATTTTGACTCTGGAGATCAAAGAGAGAACGACCAAGAGAAAAACTCATGGGTATTCTAGGAAGTTTTAGAGAAATGGAGATAAAATATCATTAAATATGTAAAAATGGGTGCGTGTTTGTAAATTTAGGTGCGTAAAAACCATCACCCATTTTAATCTGGTTTTTGTGTACCAAACAATTCAAGTTGAAGAATCCACACGATACGTGGCTCAAAGCTCTCAGGTTCTCGTTTTCTAATTATTCAGGACAAGAAGTCAAGAACCATGGACAATTTGGTAGGTTGTTTACTGTTTTACACCAAGTGTTTGGTACTATAATCATGTTAATCCCTCTGTCAAGTTGCAATTTTATATGATTAGGCAACGCACTTGATCATCGAAAACGCACTTAGATCTTTTCCGATAATTTTATTTTCTTTCGCAGATTTAGTTAATTTCAATTAACCATATGAGACCCTAGCTATCTTTGTTTGTAATAGTCAAACAACGACAAGCGTGATCTGTGGATCATCCTTGTATCGATATTGTCTCAACTTAACCACCTTTAAGGTGTTGATTTTAATCACAAAAAGTCTTGGAATACAATTCATCCACTTATAAGTTATATTTTATTTATCATGTTTCTGATGTGAGATCTCTCATCTCCAACACGTCCCCTCACGTGCAACCTGACAATGTCTGCACGTGAATCTGTGTCACCCTCTCCACTCAAACACCAACCCTCACATACAACCAGACTCAAAAGTTTAGCACGTGTACAAATGTCTAAACCAATTCGATCACTGCCCGATCCATTTGGCACTTAGTGACAATCCACACAAACACTAACCCTCAAAGGCAACTAGACTTAAGGGTTGAACGCGTGTACATATGGCATACTAATCAAACCCACCAACCAATGAGATGGAATTAGAGAGGGATCCGCTCTGATACCAAGTCAAACAGCGACAAACGTGGCCCGTGGATCATCCTTGTACCGATATTGTCCCAACTTAACCACCTTTAAGGTGTTGGGTTTTAATCACAAAAGTCCTCGAGACAATTGGATACAATCTATCCACTTATAAGTTATATTTTATTTATCATGTTTTTGATGTGGGATCTCTCATCTCCAACAGTAATAACCAGTTAACCGTATATAATTAGTGAATGGTGCGGTGAAAATTATGTACAAAATCTCACCCAGTCACTCAAGTTTGATATAATTTATGATCATATTTCCGAAGCTTCATGTGTAAGAACAAGCCCTTAAACTACATGTTTCCAAAGTAATTGCTAATAGATGATCAAATAAATTCAGTTAATTATTTGATACTTCCCAAGAAAAGTTAGCCAAATATTCCCTACCAGAAACTGTGCAACTGTGCAATTCACATGAAATCACTCCTGCTACTGTCACCGTGCTTAAAGACAGATATATATATTCGACCCATCACTCATCTACTGCATCTATCTCTAGCTAGCGACTTTGTTTTCACTTTTTTGATCTGATGGTGGTTATTAAAAAATGACAGATTCTTGTCGTAGGATCTTCTGTCTAGTTTTTACTTATAGGCTTATTTCTTCTTTATGTTAACTAATGGTTTCCATCATATCATTCGAGGGAGGAGATAGCAAGAAAAAAGAGCTACATATATAATTAACTTGTATTTGCTTCTTTTGGTAAAGCTTTTAGTAAAGCAGATTCTAGCTAGGCTATTTACACTCAATAAAGTTCCATCATGTACATAAATTGTTTTTTCCATAAATTTAAATGTCTTATATATATTTTATTTTAGTTAGTGTGTAATATTGAGTAGGTAAATTTATATATACTAGTATTTTTACCCGTATTATGTGTGTGCTAACTTATTTTTATGTTTTTATGAATTTACTTATTCATATTTTATCTTCAGTTTTTTCTCTTTTATAAGAAATGAAATCTCATTTTTAAGAGTATAAATTATCTATTTTATCCATACTTTCTTAAATTATTAAATTTTAACTTTAATAAATCAATAACATATTCAGAAGTTTAAAAATTTAACTATTCCTACTACAGTATTGCCTAAATCCTTTCTTGCTTTATTTATAAAAAAAAGATTCAAAGATGCCTGTAGAGGAATCACATATATGACTATTACGTTACATGTACTCAATTAAGATATGGGTGATTAATCAACAGAGTGGAAGCGAAGTCGTATATATGTAGTTTGGTAGGCAATCTTATTCAAGACAAACACGATGTCCATTTGATTAAGACAAGATACTATTAACAGAGAGAGATTGTAACAATTAAGATTGTTACTTTTTAGTGAATAACCCATTTCATTAGGACGCAAGTTATACTTATCTTAAAAAAGAATCATGTCCATTTCTATCAAACCAAGCATTGGGATCCTCTAGTTAATACGTAATCTCCACCTATTTAAGAGGCTTGTTTTGCTATTCTCTGATAATCATCAGCTTAATTCGAAGCAAATACGATATAATTAGCTAATTATTAAGCTCTCTCGTCCTTAGTCCCTACAAGAAATGCCTAGCCAATAAGACAGTTATTGTTCTATATCTTCTTCTTTTCGATAATACGTTTTAGAACTCCATAAATTTGATCAAATGTGCATAACCCACGTGGTACACTTGACTATTTTGCTTTTTGTTTTTATGAATTGAGCTCATATATTTCACTTACAAAATATCCCATTTCTTTAGGGTAAATTCTTTCTATAATAGTTGAGGTATGACTACTTAAACAATTTAGTATCTCATAAATAAAAGAGGACAATTTGGTACCTAAAGTATCACTTACTTTTCTCATATGTTATATCTGTTAATGTTTCCGTTAAATATAGACATGTGACTTGAACATGTGGTTACTTTAAAAGTTTTTTCGTCATTCTAGTTATAACTTTCATTTTATTCATTTTTTTTATCTTTTTATTTATTTTTTTAAATTAAGTTTCACTTGAAATTTGAATATTTTCATATATTAGAAAAATAAAAAAAATCATGCGCTATACATGGCCTGGTCGGCGAAAATAACATATTTAATTGGATTTTTTTATTATGTATCTTCTTTAATATTGATAGTTTTTCTTATATATATATATAATTCAAACAGTGTATAGTGGATGTTTTTCATTTCATGTAAAATATGTATAATGGATTATTAAAGATAATATTAAATTTTAAAATGAAATATAATATATATATATATATATTGAAAGAGGTGTGGAACCCAACCTATTAGAGAGGTACAATCATTTTCCTATTATTTGCATTAATAGAAATATGTCTATTAGAGGGGACGAAATACCTCTACCTTGATCGATATTATCATTATTAAAAAAATATTCAAAGAACACATCCTGATTCAGGAGGATCTCCTGATTGTTGCGAGGAGTGATAGGGGCCTCAATGAGGCACAAAATTTTGTGCCTCAATTCTATGTGTCATGTCATGTCATCAAGATACATCATCAATTTAAAATACTATGTCATGTCATTATTAAGTTAAAAGACGATTGTATCATTTTTAATCCAATGACTCTATTTATTTTGTATTTCTTATATTAAAAAACTATTATGAATTTTTGTTTACAACTCTATTTTTTTGAATTTAACTCAATCAATTTTCTTTTCCAAAAAATCAGAATTCTTTTTTCAATATATATATATATATATTGCAACATATATTGGTCCTATAAAAAATATGTGTATATATAATTCGTCAAAAAAAATTAAGATTTTTTGAATTTTTTTAAGTTTTTCATGATCTATTTTGTGTTTGTGAAAGGATGGTGTGTATATATACACATTTTAAATCGTAGTTCACCATGGTTGATAAAAGTCACAATATATTTGATTACAAAAAATCTGATTAATCGAAATTTGGATAAAACAAATTTAAAATGAAAATCATGCAATAAAAATGGAAACAAAAACGTTAATTTTATAACTCTGACCCATAATTATGGTAAATTGATATAATATATATTAAGTTGTCCTAATAAATGATAAGCTAATTGATTTTTTGACATTCTGATTAAAGAGAATCAATTACTTTATTATTTATTAGGACAACTTAATATATATTATATCAATTTACCATAATTATAGGTTCAAAGAGTTACAAAATTAACGTTTTTGTTTCCAGCTTGATTTTCATTTTAAATTTGTTTTATCTAAATTTCGATTAATCAGATTTTTTTGTAATCAAATATATTGCGACTTTTATTAATTAACCATGGTGAACGACACACCATCATTTCACAAACACAAAATAGATCATGAAAAACTAAAAAAATCAAAAAGTCTAAATTGTTTTTTGACGAATTATATATATATACATATTTTTTATAGGACCAATATATGTTGCAAAATATATATATATATATATATACACACACATTCATTTGAGTTCACATGTACTTAAATAACAGAATTTTGATTTCCTGGAAAAGAAAATTGATTTTTTTAAAGAGAGAGTTAAATTCAAAAAAAAAAAGAGTTTTGAAAAGAATTCATTATAGTTTTTTTTAATATAAGAAATACAAAATAAATAGAGTTATTGGATTAGAAATGATACGATCGGCTTTTAACTTAATAATGACATGACATAGTATTTTAAATCGTTGATAGGTCTTGATGACATAACATGACACCTAAGATTGAGGCACAAAATCTTGTGCCTCATTAAGGTCCAAAATCATTTTCCTTACTACATTATCAAAGCTAGCCAAATACGTCAATCTAAAGGCAACAGTATTTACTTCGCATTTGAATTATATAATTTTATCAAGTAATTAAGATTTGGATGCTGTATTAAAAATACAACGACATTCGATCGGATGCAAGGTGTAGATTTTCCATTGAATTCTATGATTTCTATCTGTCATATATACATATATTGTAAAAGGCCTATTGTAAAAGTACCAAAGCATGTACGTCTTGCTGTACTCGCAATTGATATATTTGAAACCAACTAGGGCTCCACACCATTGTATAAAGCCTTTGTCGGTGAGAAGATTCATTGCAAGAAATCGAATATGTCCATAGCTCTCTGTCTCTGCGACTCGGATGGGTTTCTATCTCAATAATCCCATCTAATACCCCAAGGGGGTAAAACTGTAAAAGGACATGAAAATCAATACGAATGATCCTTTTCATCCTGGCCTTGCCTCTTTAATTTTGACCTACCACCAGATCGACTCGTAATATTACTAATATATAACTAGCAAATATACTTGAATAATTGTGTTCGATTATGCCTGCATATATTAATATCCAGCATTGTACTGTGTAACTACAAATGTCGACGGTTTTAAATAGCTACTTTCAATATCATAGTTCTGGAAAATGGGTACGAGTGGGAGTACATATGCAAAGTGAATAAGTGAATTCCAGAATCTGTCTTCGTCGCTTCCTAATCGTTTGGTAGTAATTCCTTTTCTAAAGGAAAAGTACGTATATATTAACTGATGTCGTTCAACGAAATCATTAGTGATGATGAACCAAACCAGCTATAATTCATGCCTCTGAAATCACAAATATATATGTCTGTTTGTTGAAAGAAATTTATCGGCCATTACTAGAAAAAACACTTTAGTTCAGGAATTTTTATTCGTCGGTTTGTTAGGTTTTTTCGTCAGCTAAAGTAATAGTTGACGAAACTTTATTGGCTAAAGGTCATTGGTCATACTTTAATCGAAAAAAATAGTGATAATCGTCTGCTAAAGTACAGCCTTTAGCTGACGAAAAAACTCCTCGTCAGCTTAAAGTTTAGACTTTCGTCGAAGAAATTTAGTCGAACAAAACTTCCCCCGCTGGTCATAATAGTTGACTGAACCAAACTTTAGCTGACTAAAGTCTTTATATATCTTCGGCTAAAGTATACATGTCGTTGGCTAAAATATGTTTATCGTCAGCTAAAGTATACATATTGTCTGTTAAAGTATACATATCGTCGGCTAAACTATGCATATCGTCGCTCTCTTAATCTTAAATTCATCAGTTATCAACTTAATCTTAAACTCTAATTAATCGACTCCGTTGTATAAGATTTCCACTCAATAATTTCATTATCAAATCATTCAAATCTGAAATTCAACACTAACCTATTCCCGGGAGATTTCATATACTATAACATGAGATTCTCAAACCCTAGCTACCACCTAACAAAAGATTTTCGTAATGTTAGCCATGATCACATCTATCACGCATGATTAACATTACGAGCAAATGTCGCTCGGTTCCAAACCTAAAGACTTCTCGATTTCAAGCCCTAATGATATCGATATCTCTCGGTGATTTCATCCTGCATTTTTCACCTTCTGTTTTCAGCTTCCTGCATTGTTTGATGCATTTTCATCTTACTCATGAAATCTTACATACCATATGGAAATTTTAGTATATATATATGTATAGCATAAATCAAACTGTTACCCGTCCGATCAACTTCTTAAATTAATCTGATCGAACAGTTCACGGATTTGATATATATATATATATATATATATATATATATATATGAGACAAACCACATACCATATAAGATACAAAGGTTTGCTCAAGCACGGGATAGCTGTGTGAAACGAAACGGGACGAAACGGCGACAGCCGTCCGATCTTTAATGAATTGATCTTGTCTGTTTGAGTCTGTTTAATCATGTCTGTTAGATCAATTCATTAAAAATTAAACGGCTATCGTCATTTCGTCTCGTACTACTATCTCACTTCTGAGCAGCCCTCATAAGATACAAGCTCATTCATTAACTGTTCATTAACTGTTAGACCACAGCACGGCTAAATCAGACCACGCCCATAGCTCTATGTTTCCAGATCTCAGTACACGTGTGCTTGTATACTTATACGTATATATACGTGTATATATATATATGTATGCTCCTTCTCGGACCCTCGGGACTATGCTATCGAATAGATTGTGATAAGATCTTGTCTGCTTGGTTTGTATATAGACGTGTGATTTAGTTACATACCTCTCATTTCCAATACGCCTTTTGTCTTCTTCATCCTACACACTGCAATATCATCCAGACTTCTGCAGCATCTCCGGTCTCTATTATTCTATCTTTGCATTTACCGCTTGGTCTCCATGTACTCTTATATGTTTGCTCGTTTTACATAACAAAATATAGATATATGCTTGTGTACGTGTAAGAATATTCACATATGGATTAACAGTACTAGTAACTACTCATTGTAAAGAATAATTACATGCACTTGGTCCAATCAAAGTAGTTGTGAATCTTTAGAGCTAGCTATATATAAGTATATATAGAGACAAAGTAACTTGTCACTGTATGTCAAATCCAAAGTAAGTAGCGATGCAGACATGGGCATTTAGACCTCTTCTACATACATGTCGGAATCTCTTTCTGCAAACCCTAACTAAAATCCACAAAAATGTCGATGATTAGTTGAATTGATAATTATTTGGTCAGGACTTTTGTTTCCTTTTGCCAGTGGGCACGTATTTATTATATTTCTCGTTAAAAAGGAAATTATATATGTTATATATGATTTCAGTTCATGGTGGTAGTGTCACGGGATTTCACACAAGTATGTGCAACAGAAAACTTTTAATATAAGTGACATCGCCGAAACATAAAATACAAATTAAGTGGAGAAAAACGTTTTGCTTCGTTCCAAGATTGTCATCGTTATCTTTTTCCAGGTTAAGGTTGACGGGGAGATGTTTATGTATGGAGATAATTAACCATATTCCGTTGTTGGGGTTTCGATGAATTCTTCTATTTGTTGATAAGCTTCCACTATTCTGAATTCCATGCTAATGTTGGATCATGATACATATGAGTCGAGTCGAGGCTTTCAAATTTTAACCAAATGAAGACATATGGCACACACGCGGCTTTGCATGCATGGCCGATCATGACATAGATCATAAATGTGTCTCGATCGCTCGGGTTTACGGTAGAATATTGACTTGTTTTCTTGATGACAACGAGTACGATTTGTTTGGGATTTTCTTTGAAGTCTTCAGATACATATATAAACCAATATGCATCACAAGATCATCTCAAAACGTTTCTTTGATGACAAGTCGGTACTTGAAGATTATATCAAAACGCTATCATATGTAAAGAAATAACAGAGATTCAATACATAAGCAATTCATAAGAATTATTTCATTACACCTGTAGTACAGCCAAATGAAACACCGGTGTGTCAACCGATTCGAGATCCCCGTAATGCATGGTAAATTAAGTTGCTTCAACCAACCTAGTCCCATTAATCGTCCTCACGGGTCACACCAATAATACAATATTTGAGAATTGAGATGCAGTCAAACCATTGATTTATATATGTTTAATCAACTAATTACCCCGTTTAGAAAATGATTAATAATCTAACGGAGTCAACGGTGGAGGACTGTATATACGACTTCCCGTGAAGCCTGCTGGCTAGCTCACTCCAGGGATCTTATTCAGATTCGGCTGTCGACAGCTGATATCAGATACGCAAATACGCACTATCATATTCTGATTAGGGTTTAGCAGCAGCTTAATTAGGGTTTAGCTCTAATAGTAGCACGTGGTATATATGCACGTGGCACGTGGCGACTTGCTATTATATATGGTTTGCATGGTCGCCTCGCCTGGGTTGGACCTCGTTGTTTCTGAGATTCTTCTAGTTGATTTTTCTATAATTCACCTGGCCGTGTTTCAAATTGTTAATTAGGGCCCCGAGTTGATCCAGAGGGTAGATGAGATTGGCTTGTTTGTCAATTTGATCGGAAACGACGACAAAAGCCTCGAGTTCCGAGCAGTCGCAATACGTAAAATATATGAGAATAAGGTCACGAATGCGCTGGCTCCCACTGTAAGGGAATCTGAATTAGGAGGCAGGGCCGGAGAAGAAGAGAGCTATATCGTTAGAGGCTGGTGTGTCGGAGTGTTCTCTCATGAGAACCACACACGAACCTTCTTCACTACTGTTTGTTTAGATTGAGAGGAAGGGAGAGTGAGAGGTTTAGCTGCACCGACAAACCAGACGTAAGCATCAGCAGCTGGTGAACTGCTGCCAGTACAAGACGTACTACTACTGCTAAGCTACAATGTGCTTTGTTTTTGATCCTCGAGGAGTTTCGTCTCCTAGTGAATCCGGAGATGTACTAGGATCTTCAAGGATTAATTTGCATCCAGTGATTTGAGATTTCATCATGTATATCCCAATAATGTGACTGATCAAAGGAGTCTGGCTTTGATATTTCATTGGATGTTTGTGGATGTGAAAATGAAATCTCCTCCACTTGCATTGTGATTATTATGTATGTATTCATGTTTGGCCGTTATAACAAGCAACAGTATTGTACAGTCTAAATTAAGTCTCAGTCTGAAGTGTGCACAACAATAAAATTAGGGCACTGATAATAATAAGATCAAAAATAGTTTGGCATATGCTCACATCCATTAAATTAAGTGATCGAGGAAGTTAGCTATGTCACTAACTTTGAAGTATGGGGATCCTGCACAATCCGAAAATTGAGCTTCTTAATTATTGCCAAAGGGTTTAAATATATTGCTTAGGAATTACTAAAATTTTCTTTACTTGACCATATCTCTACTACAATAAACTTTCAACAAATTCACCAAATTATATTTTATCAATATTGAGCTAATTCAGATGATTGAGATTAAGAGTTTCTATAGATAATAACAAAAAATACAAGATAAATAAAAAATGAGATAATTAACGAGAGAAAATTGGAAAAAAGATAACTGCAACAGGTGAGAGTTACAAATGCCAATAAACTCACCAGTACCCTCACTACTCACTAAATAACTACTTCATAAAATAATAATAATAATAATAATAATAAACAACTACAAATGATATGTGAGTATATAAGGGCTATTACATATTTAAGCTATCTCCAACTTAAACATTAGCGAAACTAATATCACAATAATAATATATATCGACCGAAATAAATCAAAGTTTGTATCAAAGCGGACAATTTCAATATTGATGTCTCAGACACAAACATAAATATGTACACATATCCGCTTAAGTTCACTTATAATTGGAGCTAGATTTTAATTTTGATCAGATTCACGATTGGAGATACATTTTAATTTCAATTACGATGAGGTGCGGTTGATGGTTGGTATGTGGTCGATTGGAGCTAAAAATTTCGTTTAGCGGGGTTAATACTTAATAGTTATAATTGGCATCAGTCTATCAAAAGAAGAGTGAGACGAAGTTACATAAGGGTCCGACCGAAAGAAACTATATAAACTTAAAAATTAGAGACTCAATGTAAACATGTTTTTGATAACAATCAAACCGAAAAATAATCAAAAAACTAAAATATGACGCAGTTAGAGAGATGTCCAAACCAGTCAAGCACTATCCTTGATATATTACCTCTTAAATCACCCGATCGTAATAAACTATCATGTTATATTGATTAAAATAGAGAATATTGACTATGATTTTATCATTGTTTTTAGAATAGATTTTGTCATTCCTTTAAATTAATAGAAATTTGGAAAATATTATATAAAAGTTGTTACAAATGAATGTAAAAGAACAATATTATGCATTTAATTGACCTAAAAAAGCATTGTAGAATTTAACTAAGAAAGTCATTATATTATTATATTATGTAATTTTATAAAAGATTTAATTAATTTTATTAAACATGAGGGGGCAATTGCCTACTCTCGCCCCCTCTCTCCCTACGCCTATGGTGACGGCACTAGCTTGTAACAAAATTCTTGAAAAACCAATACTAAATCTTTGAAGTTATATTAATAAACACATGATATAGTATTAGAATAATGTGAATAGAGAATCATGAAAAAGATGTACTTTATTCATAGATGTGTGTCTCTATTTATAGAGGATTACATAGAACATATCATTAAATAACTAGTAAACTTATCTCTATATGAAATATGAATTTCTTATCCTAACCGCATAAGGCCAAGACACACATAACAGAATATTCTAGAACACTCTCTCTTGTGTCGCGCACCGTTATGCTAATGATGCTTCAAGTGTTGTCTCGTTAAAACCTCGTCAAGTAACAAAAACTCTGTGGAAAACTGAACTTTGATCGTAGGGAAAAAGAGTGCAACACACCAATCATGTAAACTTCCCCTGATGTGTACATTACTCAAGAAGGATTGATAGCCGACGCACGCCTATGCTTTTCACATGTTTATCAAATGTAAATTTAGGCAAAGATTTAATAAATAAATCTGCCACATTTTTTGAGAACTCACTTGGTTCATTTGAATGTTAAGAAACGCTTGTTGCTGTTGATTGTAGAAGAACTTAGGTGAAATATGCTTCGTATTATCACCTTTAATAAAACCATGCTTCATCTGCTCAATGCAGGCTGCATTGTATTCATTCATGCATGTAGGCTTATCAATTGTAGATCTTAATCCACTAGTTGCGCTAATGTGTCTAATGATTGATCTCAACCATACACATTCACGAACAACTTCATGTAGAGCAATGATCTCTGCATGATTTGAAGATGTTACCACAAGAGTCTGTGTAGTAGATCTCTAAAATATTGTCGTATTTTCAATGGTGAATACATAACTAGTTTGAGAACGTCCCTTGTGTGGATTTGATATGTATCTTGCGTCGGTGAAACCTACTAGCATATTGTTAGGGTCTCGGCATAACCAAGGACGACAGTGGCGTGCATGGCGTCGGTCCCATGTGCGACGTCGGCGGCGGCATCCACAGCGGCAGTGTGGTCCCAACTTCGGCCGAGTTTGTGTTCCTCATGTAACTTCGGTCTTCTTTTCATTTGTGTAGAGGAAGAACAAGCCTAGGTCAATGATGTGCTTAAGATATCGAAATACATTCTTTACACAGGCCCAATAACGTTGCGTTTGCGCTGAGCTTAATCTAACTAACAAATTCACTAAGAATGCAATGTCTGGTCGAGTACATTGAGCTAATTACAATAACGCACCTATTGCACTAAGATATGGGACTTCGTCACCCTATAGATCTTCATCGTCATCTTTTAGACGAAATTGATCTTTATTGATATCCAGACTTTGACTAATCATGAGAGTGCTAGCCAGATGTAATTTGTCCATGTTAAATCACATGAACATCTTTTGGATATATGTAGACTAGTGAATTAGTATACTACAGGCTTGGTGCTCTAGTTCAAGCCCTAGAGAGAATCGAGTCTTCCCAAGGTCCTTCATTTCAAACTTGGATTTAAGATACACTATAGTTTCTCTTATCTTTTCAAGAGTACCAATGATATTCATGTCGTCTACATAAACGACAACAATAGCGAATCTAGAGCTTGTTTTCTTTATGAACACGCATGAGCATAGTGCATCGTTCTTGTATCACTTTCTAATCAAGTAGTCACTTAGACGAGTATAACTCATTTGCCCATATTGCTTTAATCCGTAAAGTGAGCTTTGCAATCTTATAGCATACGCACTCCGTGGTTCAGATTCTCCTGATTTAGGTAACGAAATCACATTTGGGACTTTCATGTATATCACTGAGTCAAGATCCCCATAGAGATAAGCGGTAACCACATTCATAAGCTGTATATCTAGCTTTTTAGACACTACCAAACTTATAAGGTAACAGAAAGTAATAATGTCCATTACGGAAGAATATGTCTTCTCGTAGTTTATACCAAAGCGTTGTGAGAAACCTTGCATCACAAGGCGAATTTTGAATCTAAGTACCTCGTTCTTCTCATTACACTTTCTAACAAAAACTCATTTATGTCTTACAGGCTTTACAGTTGGCAGAGTTAGCATTACTTGGCTAAATATCTGTCTCTTTGCTAGAGAATCTAGTTTTGTCTGGATAACATCTTTCCAATCAGCTCTACGTTGACATTCAGCAACGGAGCATGGTTTAATGTCGTCGTGCTCTATGATTTCATGAGCTATGGAAAATGAAAATATGTTGTTGACTTGCATAGATGGCCGGTCTCTCAATTCATAAGTGTTATAACACATGAATTCTCTGATGTCAACATTGATCCTGAGGTGTCCCCCACGAATTCTAAGATCGTTTCTAGGACATAGCTGTAATCAGAAATAATCTTATGGAAGAGTTTCTCTACATCAATGATCAAAGGATCATATTGTGCCTTTAGCAGCCCATTTCTTTCCAGGATGAGTATCTATCGAACCATGTGGTCTCCCCCTTTTCCTTTGAGGAGGAGCCACTACCTCCATCCCCCCACCATGGCAGCCATACCGAGCCCAGGGTCGGTTGTGCCCTCATTTCAAGGGACTTCGAGCCTTGCAGGAACATTTGCAACTGATATTTCAGATCTTGTCACTCTAGTAACCTCGGTAAAGGAGTTAGGTATCGAATCTGCTACCTTTTGGAGAATAAGCATTCGTTCCACTTCATTATCAACTTGAGAAGTGGAGGATCATGATGAGACTGTGAGGGGATATACCACGACACTTCATGTCACATCCCGGTCCTAGAATTATTTTACGGTTGGTTACTTTGGTCTTTTACCATTTAAAGTAACCGTTTAACCGTACAATGATCGTAAAGTTGAATTTTCGTTAAATCGAGAATTTGGAAAAACATTCTTCATGAAAGTTGTAGAGGGCGTTAATACGAATCCGTAGACATACTATGTGTCTTAATCGGAATTCGTATGCGGAAGTTATGGTTTAAAAACGAGAAGTTACTATTTCAGGAAACTCTATATAAAGGGAAAAAAGTCAAAAAAAAACTGACGGGTCTCTCTCTCCTCTTCCGGACAGAAAACGCAGCCGGACTTATCGCGCGCCACCGCGTCGCCGCTGCTCCACCAATCGCCGCCGCACCGGTCCCAAAAGACCGGCCTCCGAGTCTACTTCATTTCTAGGTATGCTTTCCGACCTAACTCGCCGTAAATCGGGAGAAATTCCGGTTTGTTCTTCAAGTGTGCAGTGTTTGTTCTTGATCTGATTTCTCCCTCCCTAGATCACCATTTGATGAGTTCTTTATATGTTTAGGATGGGTTTTAGGAGTACTATAATCTCCTAGAATTTGGTAGCTCGATTCGAAGTGTGTAGGGAGAATTGAAGGATTGAAGTTTTGGATTTAAATTATTTCGGGTTTACTGTTCATCGAGTTTTTGACCTAGTTAGAGGCCGAATTGGCCTTCGAGTTGAACTAGAAAGTTGTCCTAAATGATGAGACGAAGCTACTGGTAAAATTTGGTGGCGATCGGAGGTCGCCGGAATTTTGGCCGGAATTTCTGCCGGCGGTGCCGCCACTTTTTGGGTAGTTTTTCATGCCCATTAATTAGTACATATTGTGAGGAGTCTAAGGTTAAAATTTGGTAAGTTTTGGAGGAGTTTTGGTTAGGTTTTGGAATTTTTCTAGTTTAGTATTATTGGCGGATAATTAAATATTATTCTGACCATCGATTATTGCCGGATAAGTTCTAAGAAGTATTTTAAGGACTCCTAAGGTATTGGTGAAGTGGTTGAATGGGTGTCCATAGTAATTCCACAAATTACTATGTGTGAACCTAATGTCAAGTGAATTATTAAAGGAAGTCAAATAGGTTAAAGTGCCATAAAAAGGAAATTGGTCAACACGTGGTCAAATAGGAAATTCCTGGTCAAACTAGGAAAAGACCAAGTCAACGATGAAATGACTAATGTATTGGGTTGTTTGTACAGTCTCTGGTTGAACGTGAGACAGGCTCGACTACGCGGTTAGTTCGAGGGTTTCGCTCGAGGAGCTTTCCGAGCGGGAAGGTCGCAATAGTACTGTGAGTGGACATATTATTTTAAATGAATGCATGCCTTAATTATTGATTTAATTGCATGGTTTTTATGATTGTTTTTGAGAATTATATTTTTCTCGGGTTCTTGGATGTGTTATTTGGTTAAAGTTTAGCGGGAACCTCGGTTAAAGATTTTCTTTATTATGTTTGAGGTATTGATTTTTATGGTTGAACGTATTTACCATTATTACTCCAATTTTCTATTTCTTTCTGAAAATGGTTATAAACGGGGAAGGCCCGTCCTTCGAATGAAATTGAACCCGAGACTTCGTTGGAAATTGGATTTATGCATATATGACAAGGAATTGTTTTACTTATTTGTTTTGGAAAGAGAATTTGAGTAAAGTATTGTTATGAATTTATATTATAAGGGTTGACCAATGAATATGCTAGCTAGAGTAGCGTGAGGGCGCTACTAGAGCTCTTAGCTCCGACCCTAGCTTGAGAAGTCAGGCAAACTACGTAGTGCATTATGAGGGTTGACCGTTATCATTTTATCTAGAGCTCTTAGCTCTGACCCTGGTCTGAGAGGACAGACAAGCCTGAGAGGTCAGGTTAATATTACAAGGGTTGACCGTTATCATTTTATCTAGAGCTCTTAGCTCCGACCCTGGTCTGAGAGGACAGACAAGCCTGAGAGGTCAGGTTAATATTATAAGGGTTGACCGTTATTATTTTATATAGCTAGCATAGCGTGATGGCGCTACTAGAGCTCTTAGCTCCGACCCTAGTCTGAGAAGTCAGACTTATTATTTTATTTTTGTGAACATTTCTCTTCCCATACTCTTTATTTGTTTACCTTATCAAGCAATTGTGGGAAATTTAGTATTTGTGGGCATGCATAAATGATATTTAAATCAATAAATTTTTGGGAGAGCATTAAAGGGAATAGAGTTTTTATATTTGATTTTCGTCCACTCACTCTAACAGTTTTCAATGTTTCTCCCTTGGGCCCTTCGTTTTAAATGCCCAGTGATGCAGGGTTCTTGAGAGGAGGTCGAGCGCGTACGAGAGTCGAGGCATAGTCGATCAATCTGTTGCTGCCGCAATTTCTTAGGGTAATCATCTTTGTAGACTGCTCTGACTAACCCAGTTTAGCTAGTTACGTAGGTTAGGGAGCAGGATGCCTTCATGAGTTAGGGTTTGTTGTTAGATACTCATGGAAGTGCTGAGTTGGTATGTAGGAAGGGTTGGCCATTTCAAGGGGGTTTCGGTAAGAAATTCCCTTGAGGTGGTCCCCGCAAGATTTACTTCGGGTTAAAGGGGTTTAACCCGGGGTGGGTCCTGACATTGGTATCAGAGCATTAGGTTATCGTTTCTTGTTACTACCTCATGTACTTAGTAGCACTTAGCGTCTATAGAGTGATGGTCTGACCGCGGCGGATCCATCGGCATTTTATGCTTTGGACGCTTAGTGTTTATTAAGGATATGAGTAGTACTTCTTGGTGGAGATATGGACCGAATGGTCCTATAAACATTGGAATCTTCAAGACTATGCCTCAGTACGCCGACCTCACAATGAACTCCTGTAAGGAACAAGGTAAGCTCGTTACGTATTTATGTTTTTGAGTTCCCCATTGAATAATTGAGATTTGAGTTGGGGATCGAGCTGGAAACTCACGTTGTTTAACGTTTGAGCATTATGTGTAAGTACTCGGTAGTGAAACAGTTAATTCACACTTGGAAGGTTGTCATGGTTGTTGACAGGGATGTTGAAGAAACCCGAGGCAAGGCCTTAATGTTCGGGTTATGAGACTCTGAGAAGTGAAGAGTCGTACGAGTTAATGAAAGAGATTGCGTCATGCCATGGAAAAAGAGCTGAAGTCGCCTAGCGCGATTAGTCAGTGAGGATGAATATTTAGTTTTGACGATTGTCACGACTTTGTTGAGGTTCGTCATTAGTGTGGTTTTGAGAAACCAACGGACATATGATGTGGAATGACTTAAGGAATACGAGTGTAGTCATTTTGGAGTCAATGGACTTGTTTCTGGTGACGAGTCCATGATGTGACACTACTGGAGAATGTTAAGGAAGTAAAGGCTAGTTTGGTCACGTGATGCTTTAAGGGACAGCCACCGAAACTGACGGTTTGGGTCACCTTGGTGCTGACATTGTTGTCGTCAGCTACGACCAGATTCTCTTCGCTCCAGCCACCCATGATTGGGGTACTAGAAGATTTGAATTGTTGGTGACAAGGGTCATTGGGCCATTTAACGTGGAGGCAGAAATTAAATCGTGTCACCAGATCTTGGGGCTCATGTCAACCATAAGGTGAGTTATCCACCTGTGGTCAAAGTATTTCAGTTAGTACACCTGTGGAGGGGTCTCCAGGTTGGCTGTGTTAGAGTCCGATTTACAGATCGAACGAGTGTTACCAGTTGTAGCTAAAGGTAATTGGTTTCGAAATTTAAAGGAACATGTTGGAAGTGGCAACAGACCACCGGGTCATGGACCCAGAGTGCTTGGGGTACCGGAGACAGTGATACGAGTCTTGATTGACTTTATATTAATTGTGGCGTAGGAACCTGTCGTTGTGTAAACGACACGGTTTCGACGGCTGAAGATGTACAAGGGTATACCCCACATGAGCACGTGTACCCTCTTGTGTAGGGAAGTGGTAAAGTGAAATTTGGGTAGCACATTCGGGCAAGGCGTAATTATGTTGTAAAGCTGTGTATGGTCAAAATGACACCAGGTAAGTGACTAAGGCTGATGATGACATCATTTTAAGAATGTGTCATGAGAGTTCCATTTATTGCGAACGGAGATTAAGGACGTTTGATTAGAAGTTTTGTGCAAAACGTCAATTAAATGGTCTAACCGTTTAAGTATATGTTGGAAGTGGGTCATTGATAGTCGCTCTGACTTTTATGATGGTTAGCGAGATTATTGTATGTTGTTAGTAAGTGGTTGATTGCTTGCTGGGTTAACTGCACGGAAGTGGCGAAGTGACAGCAGTGAGGTAAGGTTTACTGAATCATTGAGTAGGAAAGAATGTTTGTAGTTGCTCAAGCTTCAACCTGCAACCAAAGTCGTCCGTTATGACACTTGGTTTCCTCGAGGGCGATTAACTGAGCTTGATGGTATGGGAATTTGTGCACTCACTGGCTGTGGTCTAAACAATTATTGTAACCGAAGGTGTACTTAGTCGTGTTTGGGGTTCATAAGTTACACTCACTGCAGTGACATGAAATATTCTCAATCTTGATATGTGGAATAAGGATTAAGATCTGGGAGATCAATTATTGAGGTTAATTTAAGAAAATCCTAAGAGGATTAAAGTTTTGTTGGCGTTGCTATGGTCATTGGTCATTTGAGTAGTGACCCTACTTGTTAGGAATTTTTGACCTAGCGGCAGTTCTTGGCGCCACGAGTGTAGAGTGGTAGCAAGAAAGGTCATTGGAGGTGACTCTCGAAATTGTTAACATTTCGGTGAGTATGAAATGCAGTGGAACTAGGAAAAGTTTCCCTTGATGACTCAAAGAGTGTTACGAGCCTAAATTTGGTAGTAATTGTTACTGAGATTGGTAAGGTATGTCGTTAAGTTGTGCAACACTCCATCGGAAACCGTGGAGTGATTAAGCCACGTTCAGATTAAGTTATGATCTGAGAGGATGTTAACGTGTGGCAGTGGATCTTGTAATTTAGGATCTGGAGTGGTAATCGATTGAGAATTTTGAATCTTACCGAATAGAGGTTGCGGTGGATAGTAAACTGGCAGAGCATGGGGGACAGTTTTGTGAGAGACTGTCTAGTAGTACGAGTTGACTCTGTGGTGTGTACTCGCCCAGTGCGGTGATGGCATTCGATGAATTGTGCCTTAATAACTGGATGCTCGGTGATCAATGTGGATAAGTTCGGTGCAGAATTAATTTCCTATGCTCGGATCCGGGGTTACTCTGGGTGTACACCAGTGGCACTAAATTTTATGAAGATGTTCGATCTGGTTAAATGTCCAAAGTTGTCGGTTATTACCAGACAATGTGGTAATGGAGGCATCTGGGAATGGAATAACCTTGTTGAGCGGGTAAGGCTCTGGGATTCTTTTTAATGGTAAGTCTATTCCAGTTTGTGATGCGGATAAAGTTTATTAGACGCACAGTTATGGTTGAAGTGCAAGTTCTGCACTATGCGTCATTCCAGGTTAAAGTAAGAGATGGGGAGGTCAGTGGTACCTCACCTATGAGTAGTACGGTGAGGTATTACTGTGGTAAAGTACGCTGTAGTTCCACGAGGTGATAATTGAGCTAGCGATTTTATGTTTGGCTTGTGAGTAAAAAGGTCCGGATTTGTGTTGTCAGAATAGTTACGTGAGCAGTGTGTAGCCTGACAATTTGTCTTCATGCGAGGAGTAAGTATTGTGGGATCTCGATGTCTGGAGACTTGTATCTCCCTGACTTAAGGCTATGGTGTTGGGCTTTACGCTAAAAAGTCATGGCAATTCATGTCCTGTGTGTGCAAGTGGTTTGAGTAAGGATAAAACAAGGGAAGACAATTACTCTACAACAGGACAACTCGACAGGATAATTTATAGAAAGCGTAACCAGACCAGGGAGCCTGGTTCAAATGAGGTGATGGTTCGTGTAACACAAGTCGTCATGGTTTTCTGGTGGATTTGTTATCATGGGTTTTGGACCCCACGTTGTATATTGATATCGGAGGATTTAAATCCATTAGTGACATCGGACCCTACTCCTCGGGCGTGGTAGTCATTTCCTGCAGAGGGAATGTGTTGAGTTGATATCTAAGTTCAACGAAAGAATACGAGTATTCTTGAAGAAATTCTACTCGCGACAAGCGAGGGGTTGTGGAATCAGAATGTTTATTAGCGGTATTGTGACGACGTCACATGCGGTTGGTAAGGACAAATGTTGGTGTTTGTTTGGCTAAACGAGAAGGGATAGGAGGTTAGTTACTGGTCGAAGTTGTTGTGTTGTGCAGTTGGATTTTCAAGGATATGGTTATAATCCGGTTTAGGCAACAGGGAATTGTTGCCAAATGATGTTTTCATCGTGTGACAGAATTTATCATCTTTTGGTGAAAAACAATAGTGATTTTCACGAGGATTATAGATGGTGGATCAGCATAGGCAGTGTCGTATTCCACCTCATAAATGAGATGAAGTACAATAAGAATTCGGTGATTCAGTTGATCAATGATTCAAGAGAAAATCATTGTGATCCACGATAAGACTTCAGACTGTTTAGTTTTGACCCGAGAAAAGTGGTCGGGTGTCAGAAAAAGAGAAAGTATTGGAGGTTATTATCCACGTAGGAAGGACTGCTACGTTGGCTAGATGTGACATGTGACAAGGTTACATGAGTTTGAGGATTATGTTGGGTATCCTTGGAGTTATAATGGATGCCTAGTGTCACGTATGTTCATGTTACGTAAATAAGCTTATTTCCTTACACCTTATCTGTTTAGACTTCTGGTTAGTACTGGAAATTGGCTTATAAGGAGGATCAGTAAGGATGTTGATCGTAAAAGGCAGGTGTTTAGGGTTTTGACAATGCTTTTCGTGAGACATCTCAGAAGAGTTCTCAGAAGGAAGTTGATATTGGAGAACAATGTTATTATTTTAAGTGGTACTATCCCCCACTGTGTTGGACTTTGAGTATAGAAATTTCGAGGACGAAATTTTTATAATTTGGGGAGAATTGTCACATCCCAATCCTAGAATTATTTTACGGTTGGTTACTTTGGTCTTTTACCATTTAAAGTAACCGTTTAACCGTACAATGATCGTAAAGTTGACTTTTCGTTAAATCGAGAATTTGGGAAAACATTCTGCATGAAAGTTGTAGAGGGCGTTAATACGAATCCGTAGACATACTATGTGTCTTAATCGGAATTCGTATGTGGAAGTTATGGTTTAAAAACGGGAAGTTACTATTTCAGGAAACTCTATATAAAGGGGAAAAAGTCAAAAAAAAAACTGACGGGTCTCTCTCTCCTCTTCCGGACAGAAAACGCAGCCGGACTTATCGCGCGCCACCGCGTCGCCGCCGCTCCACCAATCGCCGCCGCACCGGTCCCAAAAGATCGGCCTCCGAGTCTACTTCATTTCTAGGTAAGCTTTCCGACCTAACTCGCCGTAAATCGGGAGAAATTCCGGTTTGTTCTTCAAGTGTACAGTGTTTGTTCTTGATCTGATTTCTCCCTCCCTAGATCACCATTTGATGAGTTCTTTATATGTTTAGGATGGGTTTTAGGAGTATTATAATCCCCTAGAATTTGGTAGCTCGATTCGAAGTGTGTAGCGAGAATTGAAGGATTGAAGTTTTGGATATAAATTATTTTGGGTTTACTGTTCATCGAGTTTTTGACCTAGTTAGAGGCCGAATTGGCCTTCGAGTTGAACTAGAAAGTTGTCCTAAATGATGAGACGAAGCTACTGGTAAAATTTGGTGGCGATCGGAGGTCGCCGGAATTTCTGCCGGCGGCCGCCGTCAGCGGCGGAGCTGGCGGCGGTGCCGCCACTTTTGGGCAGTTTTTCATGCCCATTAACTAGTACATATTGTGAGGAGTCTAAGGTTAAAATTTGGTAAGTTTTGGAGGAGTTTTGGTTAGGTTTTGGAATTTTTCTAGTTTAGTATTATTGACGGATAATTAAATATTATCCCTAGTCTGAGAAGTCAGACTTATTATTTTATTTTTGTGAACATTTCTCTTCCCATACTCTTTATTTGTTTACCTTATCAAGCAATTGTGGGAAATTTAGTATTTGTGGGCATGCATAAATGATATTTAAATCAATAAATTTTTGGGAGAGCATTAAAGGGAATAGAGTTTTTATATTTGATTTTCGTCCACTCACTCTAACAGTTTTCAATGTTTCTCCCCTGGGCCCTTCGTTTTTAAATGCCCAGTGATGCAGGGTTCTTGAGAGGAGGTCGAGCGCGTACGAGAGTCGAGGCATAGTCGATCAATCTGTTGCTGCCGCAATTTCTTAGGGTAATCATCTTTGTAGACTGCTCTGACTAACCCAGTTTAGCTAGTTACGTAGGTTAGGGAGCATGATGCCTTCATGAGTTAGGGTTTGTTGTTAGATACTCATGGAAGTGCTGAGTTGGTATGTAGGAAGGGTTGGCCATTTCAAGGGGGTTTCGGTAAGAAATTCCCTTGAGGTGGTCCCTGCAGGATTTACTTAGGGTTAAAGGGGTTTAACCCGGGGTGGGTCCTGACACTTCACGTCGTTGCTCATGAACACTTGTGTTCTTATCTCCCACTAACGGCGGGAAGAGTGTCTTATCAAAGTGACAATCTGCGAATCGCGTCTTGAATAGTACTCATGTAGAAGGCTCTAGCTATCGAATGATTATTGGTGACTCATATCCAACATAGATACCCAATCGTCTCTGAGGACCCATTTTTGAACGCAGTGGTGGCGTTATTGGCACATAGATAGCACAACCAAAAGTGCGTAGATGCGAAATATAAGGCTCATACCCAGTTACCAACTGGCTCGCACTAAAGGTTTGGTGTGTAGTGGGTCTGAAATGAATAAGTAAAGTTGCATGTAGTATTGCATAGCCCCATGATGCAACTGGAAGGTTGGTGCGCATAATTAAAGCTCGAGCAATCATCTGAAGTCGTTTAATGGTATCTTCTACAAGACCATTTTGAGTGTGCACATGGGATAAGAGATGTTCAATTTGAATCCCTATTGACATGCAATATTCATTAAAAGTTTTTGATGTGAACTCTCCAGTATTGTCCAATCGAATAGACTTGATTAGATGATCAAGGTGGTGAGCCATGAGTTTTATGATTTGAGCTAGAAGTATTGGAAATGCAGCGTTGCATGTTGATAACAACGCAACGTGAGTCCAACGTGTAGAGGCATCTGTTAGAACCATAAAATACTTAAATTGTCCACAACTTGGATGAATCGGTCCACATATATATGTCACCTTGTATCGATCCACATACTTGTTATTGAACTTGAAAAAAGTTTAAGTTGGATTTGAACTTACCTCATATTTTGCTTGAAGAGGACTTGAGAATGTGGCATCGGATGAGTCTTAAAATTGGACGAGATGATCTCGGAGCCGGCGACAGCTGATGAGCGGCCGGGAAGCGGCGGCGGGCGGACAAGTTGAGAAGATGGAATCTGAGGAGGAGGAGCCAAGGGGGCTTGAAGGCTTTTTATTTTATGTTTTAGGGTTTATGGTTGCTACCAACTCAAAAGCTGCTAATAATGTGATGAAGTATGAGAATAATACAAATAAAGAATCGTGAAAGAGATGTACTTTATTCATAGATAGATGCCTCTATTTATAGAGGATTACATAAAATATGTTCTTAAATAACTAGTAAACCTATACGGAATATGGATTCCTAATCGCATAAAATCAAGACACACATAACAAAATATTCTACAACAACACAATTTATGCCACAATTATATGGCCCTCGCGGTCGTCCACATTTCCTTTTGCTTGAAACTCGACCTGACATAAGGACCCTCCATATCCCGAAATAGTTGGTCATAACTCATAAGCGAGGCCCGGCAATACTCCAGTGAGAAAGCCCAATTATACTCAGTAATGCCCAAACCAAAATATCCACGAAAGCCCAATCCATGCAATACTCGCGGAGCGCCCTTTTGAAATGGATAAAAAAAATTCGCCCTCCAAAATTTTGACCGGGAACTCAAAATATGGGCGGGAAACTGAAATTCACCTCCATCATAAAAATACGACCCTCCTCATTTCCACGCTCTCTCATTCCCAACCCTCATTTTTATTCCCAAATTGCCCCTCGTCCCCCATCTAATCCTCCATGGACCGCCGAAGCGTTACCACCAGACGCCGCAGCCTCAAGCGGAAGCTGGAGGAGGATTTCGTACAAGAAACCCTAGAAAACGAGCCGGATCGCAAATCTCCCGCCGCCGATCCCCAAGATCCGCTTCTTGAGATTCGCGCCCACGTCACCGTACTCGAGTCCAGTCTCTCCGCCTCCGAAGCCGACCGGGCTGCCGCCAAGGACGCTGCCCGTGCCATCGTCGATCTCGCCAAAGAAGGTGATTCATTTCTTTCGTGAATTTCTCGCTTCATTTCTGTATTGTTTATTCGGTTGATTTTGTTTGTGATTGATTGGGGTTAGGGTTTTTGATGTTTGTTTTTTTTGTGGTGTAGAGGACAATCTGAAAGATATAGTGGATTGTGGAGCGGTTCCGGCTCTGGTGAAGCATTTACGGCCACCTCCGCCGCCTGAGAGAGGTGGAAGCCAGTCTTTGATTCCGCATGAGTATGAGGTTGAGAAAGAATGTGCTTGCGCGCTTAATCTCATCGCCGTTAAGGTAATTGATTTGCTCTTTGTAGCTTTCTTATTTTCGGCATTTTCAGATTTTGAGTGGTCAAGTTTTGATCGGTATTTATGATGATTGTTAGTTCTATAGTTGAAGTATTTTATTCATAAACCTTGGTGGTTTTTGTCGATTTAGATGTTTATCTATTTGTAGATGATTTTTTTCCCTTTTTTGGTTTAATCTCGAGGATTATTAATTGCAATTTTTGATGTGTATGTTGATGTTATGTAGCCGGAGTACCAACATCTTGTAGTCGATGCTGGTGGTTTGTCGCCTCTTATTGATCTGTTAATGGTGCACAAGAGTTGTCGTGGCTCTAAAACGGCAGTTGATGGTGTTATCAGGAGAGCTGCTGACACAATCTGTAGCATTTCTCATGAGAATAGCAGCATTAAAAACCTTGTCAGGTGTGGCGGTTTTCTGCTTTTCTGAGTGTGATGCTAGTACTTCTTGTTATTTGTTTCTTATATCTTTGAAATATTGGCACATTCAGGACTGAAGGTGGTATCCCTCCTCTTGTGGAGTTACTTAACTTCTTTGATACAAAGGTACAGAGGGCAGCTGCAGGGGCCCTGAAAATCCTAGCTTTCAAAAATGACGAAAACAAAAACCAGGTAGCCAAGTTTTCCTGTGGTATACTTCATGTGAGACATATCTTGTAATGTTGCTAAATAAAAATTGTACAATTTCAGATTGTGGAGTGCAATGCTTTGCCTAACCTGGTACTTATGCTGCGATCTGAGATTGCTGCTATGACGTATGAAGCAGTAAGTTATTATATATATCGTATGTTTGCTTTGTCATATTATGAATTTTTTGACCACACCATTCTGTAAGCACCAGCTGAATATTGGTTTTTATGGTTTTCAGGTTGGTGTAATCGGTAATCTTGTCCACTCTTCCCTGAGCATCAAGAAACTTGTTCTCTTTGCTGGTGCCTTACAACCTGTTATCGATTTACTGAGGTAATGGTGCATTTCATATGTGGTTAGTTTTTAAATGTCGCTGTATTTAGCTCATAGGTGAAGTTGTTAGATTTTGATATCTCTAATTTTTTTTGTAACTATTTGACAGTTCACCTTGTTTGGAAAGCCAAAGAGAAGCTGCTTTATTACTTGGTCAGTTTGCTACAGCTGATTCAGATTGCAAGGTAGAATTAGATTTCCTTTTGGTTAAATCATTTATCTCACCCTCATTCACTTTCATATTTTATTTTTGCTTATGGTATAATAATGTGTTGATGCAGGCACACATTGTTCAAAGGGGTGCAGTTCAACCATTAATTAAGATGCTTCAGTCACCTGATTCACAAGTCAAGGAGATGTCAGCTTTTGCAATTGGGAGATTGGCTCAGGTTATAATCTCAGACATGTTATCCAATTCTATATGCAGTCATATAAAGAAGTTTAACTTATCATGCAAGAGACTGGTTGCCATTGTTAATTTTATTTTGAAGGTTTATCTTATCATGCAAAAGTTTCACACAAATGGGAATCCTCATGAGATTATGATACTCATTTGTGCTTATAAGGGAGTTGCCCTTTGTTTTGTTGAAGTATCTTTGTAATGCAAGGACAGTATATCATGAATCGAAATCTTGTTCAATAGACTAGTTTCTTTATTAAATCTTTACTGGGATGTTTACTGGTTTCCTTATTTGGGCAAATGATTGTCATAACAGGACACACATAACCAAGCTGGCATTGCTCATAGTGGTGGTATAAAGCCTCTACTCAAGTTACTTGATTTGAAAAATGAATCTCTGCAACACAATGCTGCATTTGCTCTATATGGTCTTGCAGATAATGAGGTAAAGTTTGTTTCATGATGACAATTTGTTGTGCAGTTGTCTGTATTGTCATTATCCCGTATTAATAGTGGTGCTAAGCTTGAAACTTTTGCAGGACAATATTGCAGCTCTTGTCAAATTTGGAATTGTTCAGAAATTTCAAGATGGAGAATTCCTTGTTCAAGTACTAATTTCCCTTTTGTTTTTCAAACCTTCATGTAGTTCTCTATGATTTAATTTGTTGCCCTAACTTGTTCAATTTGTGGTCATTGCAGCGAACCAAAGACTGTGTTGAAAAGACATTGAAAAGATTAGAGGGGAAGATTTGTGGACGAGTGAGTTTTGTCACATTGCACTTGTGTTTCTTTTGACTGGTTGTGTCTATTTCACTTTGTCATTGCTTTTGCTCTTGTTACTGGAGACATTCATGTATTCCAATACCTTAGTTGGTTTCTCTTGGCAGGTATTGAACAATCTATTATATATGATGCGGGTTGCTGAGAAGGATGTTCAAAGTCGAGTGGCTTTGGCTTTGGCTCATCTTTGTAAGGCTGGTGATCGTCGAGTCATTTTCATTGAACACAAAGGTAGACATTTTATGTAAATGTCAGGATTCCCCTTCATTAGGTAGTGTTAAGATTCTAAAATAACAAAAGGAAGGCCTTCTGTGACAATGAGTAGTGATAACAATTTAACATGTGAGCTAAATAGCTAATATTAGATGGAACATTCATGACATGCATCATTGTTGTTTGCTTTGCTTCTCTGTGTGTATTCTCCCTGTGTGTTTGTTAGTACTTCACCTAACTAATTTAAATAAAATTATTAGATTCCAAGATTAAGGATTTGCCATGAAATCATTTCTTGCAGGATTGGAGTTGCTGTTGGGGCTTCTCCAGTCTAAAAGCCTGAAACAGCAACATGATGGTTCTTTGGCCTTGCATGAATTGGCTACAAAGGCCACTCCACTCTCTCATATAGATGCAGTTCCTCCAGCACCAAATTCACAGGTATTCACAATGTTCTTTAGTGATTTAATTGGTTTAATGATAATTCAATTAAATTTTGGTTGATAGTCATCTAGGGTATGTTTACGGATCTGATTCACTGCTTGCTTTGACTGTTAAGTGCTTGAGCTTAGAGTGTTGTTTCATCTGGCATATATTTTTAGTCCCTTTGCTCCCTTGAGACATTATTTTCTTCAGGGATTTTGGATGTCGGACAATATACTTTTTCAAATTATTGTTGTTGTCTTGTGTAAGCCTTTGAGTCAGCGGTCAGGATAGCCCAGAGTATGGTTAGATGATGACTTTTACGGCTGTATATTAAAATTAAGTGGCATGTAGCATTGGTTAGGATCTTGGACTTTCTGATGTAATTTGTGTTCTATTTGCAGGTGTATTTGGGCGAGCAATATGTAAACAATCCAACGCTTTCTGATATCACATTTTTAGTTGATGGTGGGGTCTGTTCTTGTTCTTACCCTTTGCTTTAATCACTTTTGTTCAAATTATGTTAACAGTATTGTTTTTTTTTTCTGAGATCAGGTAAACAATTTTATGCACACAGAATTTGTCTTCTTGCTTCTTCAGAAGCATTCAGAGCCATGTTTGATGGTGGATACAGGGTAAGAATTGATTGAGTTATTAGCTTATTTAGCTGCTTATACAAAGCGAACATTTACTGAATCCAATCCTCTTCTCCCATATTTCTCTTTGGAATGGTAATAATAGAAATGCAACAGTAAATAGTTCCTTAAACTGGTCAGTGGTCACCACCTGTTCCTTGTTTTGCCACTTTTGGCCTATCCACTTGTAGACTGGCTAAGAGTGAACTTGTGTGAATGGAGGAAGAAATGGCTCATAGAGAATTTATTCTTTCTGTCTTTGTTTTTGTGTTAACAAAGTGAAACGTGTTGCAGGAGCGAGATGCCAAGGATGTAGAGATTCCAAATATTAAATGGGACGTGTTTGAACTGATGATGAGGTAGGACTTTTACTTTACCTCTGGTTAAGAGTAAAAGTTTATTCAACCCTCTTGATCATTGTGATCTTATTACTGCTCTTAGATTCATATACATGGGATCAGTTGATGTTGATTTGGATATTGCTCATGATGTCCTCAAAGCTGCTGATCAGTATCTTCTGGAAGGTCTCAAGCGTCAATGTGAACATGCCATTGCTCAGGTGGGCAAGCTATTTTCACCAAGTTTTGTGAATATTCTTCTGCTTGGTTATGATTTGTCTGATCATTGGCTATTTTTGTCTCTCCTAAGGACATCTGTGTGGAAAACGTATCTCTCATGTTTGAGTTATCAGAGGCCTATAATGCCATGTCGTTGATGCAAGCATGCATTCTGTTTGTATTAGAGCAGTTTGATAAGTTGAGCAAGAAACCCTGGTAAGTAGTAGACCTCTTTCCTCAGGTGCCGAGCAGTTTCCCTTTCCTTGCTTTCCCATTTCAAATCTGTGCCCAACATTACACTAACATGAACTCTTGTGACAAAACTACTCAGGTATCATCCACTGGTGAAACGAATCATTCCGGAGATCCGAAGATTTTTCACCGAAGCACTTACAATGCCTGACCAGGGTAGCATGCCGCAGGATAAACTTGCATAGTTCAGGCTGCGGAGTATTGATTTTGACTAACTAGAAAATGTATAGAAAGTCGTAGGTTATATATTGCAAACGTACAGAAGCACTCGTCTGTTTGGTTTTGGTGTTCAGGACTATTCAGTTTCTCAGTAATTCCTTGGGTAAAACATGATACCTTTGTGTCATTCGTCCTCCAAATTTTAGCTTCATGCTCAATTTTAAGGTATCTCCAATCAACCAAAAACTCATATTCAAACCTATTTTTTGAGTCACCAAACCCATTATTATTCAAAACTTATATCTCATCTCCAACAATATATCAAAACCCATATTCATACCCAAATATTAATAATTTCATATAATTATTTTAACAACAAATAAATTATATATCATGCATAATAATTATGAATTTTTATTAATGGTTATATATGAATCTGTATTAATGGTTATAAATAAGTAGATATTAATTGTTATAAAGATAAACTAATATGAATTGTCATATATATTAATTATTTGTTAAGAAAACACATATATTTAATGATGATTGATGCATATATTGATACTCATTAATATAATTGAACAATTATGAAAGAGTGGAAGGAAGAGAGATGTTTTGGAGTGAAGAATTAAAAAGGTGGAACATATTTATAGAAATTGTGCAAATTTATTGTTCTAACGGGCAAAAAAAGATTCTATATTTTTCTGATTTTTTGTTTTTATTTTTCCTGTTTATTTGAACATTTTTTGGCCCAATTATCTTAGTCGTCCGATTATGTTACCGTTAGATTCACACAACGGTAACAAACATGTGGTCCCTGCCAGCTTGTTGCGCAGTCAAAAAGGAGACCGTGTGCGGAGCGCGTTGCCTAGAGACGGCGACGCTATTTTGGCGTCTAACGCGTGTCCTTCTCCCTCTTCAGCACTTGGCGCGTTTGTCCTCCAGTGTAGAGCTGGTCTTCACGTGCTGCTGCACGAGTCTGGGCCCATGAGAGAAAATGAGTTTCCTCCCGGCGTCACGACCCAAAATGGGTCGACTGTTAAGTCGGAGCCCAAATTTGGGTATGGGTTTTTGCTTCATTGTTGGAGATGTCCTAATGATCGAGAAGTCTTTCTACTTATGAAAATGAGCAATATAATCAGTGGTTTCTTAAGCCAACCAAGATACTAATGCTACGACTTCTAAGCTTATTTAGTATCTAGAAATTAGAACAATATTATCAACTTTCAAGCAATATTTTAAAGGGAAAAATTTAGACAAAATAGTCAATATCACCTTGAACTTGATGTTAATTGTTAACTTGCATTTGTGTTGATTTGTTTCCTTAACTTGGTAAAAATTGTGGATTTGCACAACTCTCCATCAAATCAGATGGTTTCTATCTAATTTTTAGTCATGTGTCATGCATATGAGGAGAATAACTATCAATTTATATTATTTTCTTTTATTAATTAAAAGTATGAAACAAAATCTCTAAAAGAATATTTATCCATCTAAGTATTATGTGTGTTATAAATATTATTTTTGTCGATATATTTGACTTGTTTAGTCCTTCAAATTATGTCGTGTTCATTGTTATTAACATCAAATTGATTTTATACTTACTTTTTTATGCATTTTTCTTATTAAGATTATCAATGTAAACACCATCTTTAAAAATGACAATCATAAATATGCCCTCCAAAAAGAATGATTATGTAGACAAAACCGTACAAAAAAATATATTAAATAAATAATACATTTCTAAACAAAAAACATATGCATGAGTATATTTGAATATCCGTTTTGAATATTTTTATGAAAACAAAAATAAAATAAAATCACAGTTATTCCGTCACGTGAGTAACACATGATTGAAAATTGAATGAAAACAGTCAAATTTAACAGACAGTGTGCAAATATGCAGCTTTTACCAAGTTACGGAGGTATATTGGTACAAATGCAAGTTAAGGGTGCAAATTGACAATTAGAGCCAAGTTTAGGGGGTATATTGACTATTTAGCCAAAGCTTTAACAACAGTATAACACAAATATTCCACTCTAAATTTTGGTGTTTTAAGTTTCAAAATATTCAAAAGTGTACATGAACTTGTAATCTTGACTCAAAATATGTATATATGCTAACATATTCTGTTATCCATTATACTTTCCGTCAAATTTTGAGGGGCAATTCTATCCATCTATAACTTATTATTAATTAATTATAAATATAATAATTAATAAGGAGAGTTCTCTTCTCTCTCTCTCTCTCTCATTTTGTGCCCACAACAATCTATAACTCTCGGTTTATTTCAAAAAAAAATCTATCTTGTTCGTCCCCATTCAAACCCAGCAAAAGGTAAACCCAACAAATTCATAGTTTTGTATAAGCTATGATTTGCTATGAGTTTGTTTAAATCACATAACTTAGGGATGAGGTGGTGGCGATGGTGATGTACTGATGGTAAATGAGATACTGGTGATCAACGTACCCAATAAACAACTCATCCAGCTCTTACACTCTTCTTAACTCATAAATCTCTACTTCCTTGCTACTCTTCTTCCATTCTTTGTTCTTGTACATATGAAAAATCTCAGGAACCAAAGAATAATCAAGATTTGGATATTTCAAGAGTCACCAAACTGAAAGGAATACATTTTATATGTTTAGGGCAAGGCTCCACTCTTCCGTCAAAATGTCAATGAGCTATATCTTTGAATTCCAATAGCCTTTTCAATTCCAATTTGCACAAATCTTGGTTTTCCTATTGATTTTGGGGTGAATTTTCAATTGTCTCAGGGAAGTGGATTTCCTTGATGGTGAGCACTAGATAAGGTGGATTAGAGCTGGTTGGCAACGACAAAAGAAGAGTAGAGCCAAAGAGAATGTAGAAAACTCAAATTACGCTTTTAAAAATGGAGGGTTAACTGTGTTAATAACACCATGTACTGGAAATGTGGCCGGATTTGAATGTCATGGACCAATTTTAAATTATAATTTGATGTATGTGACTTAAGAGTCGGAAATTTGTCATACACTGTTGTTAAAATTTAACCCATTCTAATCATAAAATATTGAAGAAATTATTAGGAAAAATTTTAAGAACAGAACATGACAAAGAATCCACTCCTAATTTAGGTGTTTCAAGTTTCAAAACAATAAAACCGGTACATGAACTTGTAATCTTAACTGAAAATATGTACACACCGTTACATTTTTCATTATCTAGCATGTTTCCCGTTAAACTTTGAGAGGTAAATCCGTCATTTCTTAATTTAGCAGTAATAAATTATTAAAATTAATTTCAAATTTCAAACTCAACATACACAAAAATAGTGATTGAGAGGTAAGGATTGTAGGAGAAAGTTGGAAGATGATTTGAGTATAGAAGCTTAGTCTTAGTTGGATTGGGATAAACACAACAAAGTCTTTTTTCTTTTATGAATAACAGTCTTTCATTAAAACCAAACACAGTAACTTACATCAAGGGGAGATGGAGTAAGAGACATGTGGATCCCGTGACCCACTCACCCAATTACAACCAAATTTTGGTATAATTGTGTCCTACCAATGCCCCACTACTAAAATCACAAAAAATACTTAACACATATATGATGTCGCATCCCGGGGACTATTCTCGGTCCCGGAACACAACGGTAACCGCCGTAATCCCGATCAAGGGAGTAATCAATACGTCTTTCGACGTATTGATGACCCTCCGGATCGAAACCACAAGGCTATGAATGATACATACAACACATGAATAATAATATGAATGTCAAATACTGAATGACAAATGATCAGAGTAGCATACAAATGTTTTACACGCGGAAGATAATAGAAAATACCCGAGACTAAAATAGTACATAAAAAAGTCTCGAAACACTGGGCCCGAATAAAGTCTCAGAGTATCCAACAGATTACAAGATATGAAAATACGGAAATCAAGAAACATGAAAACCACACCAGAATGGGAGTCCTCGAAAAGTGAAGTGCACGATAACCGACGCTCCGCGATCTAGTCCAGCTCCTCTAGTGTCGGGTGCTGTAGACCTGAAAAGATGTAGAGGTGAGCAACTCGTCCTCGCTAACCCAATTGGGGCCAAAGCCATCCAAGTCGGGGTTTAAAACCCATGAGAAAACATTTCTTATATATGTATATGTACTCGTAAGTACGAAAGAGCATGTGGAAATGTCAATGCACGGCACGCACACAAAGCTCGGTAAAACATGTGACCACATATGAAAGAACTCTCTGGATCTGAGAGGCCGAATCCCGGGTTTGTCTTCACTGCAAACCGAGGCCAACTATCTAAGCGCCCGAGTGCGCAGAATAGCGAGAGCGTCCATTTCCAGCTAACGCCCAACAAATAGCAGGCCACACTTACGTCACGTTTTACTCTGTTCGAGACGAGCGTAAGCGGGATAAATGAATAAAATAAACAGGGCATAGCCCCTCTGGAGGTTAACGGTCATCGACACCGTAGGAGTGCTAGAATACTAGGTCCCGTCGCTCTCAGGCCAAGCACCGAAAATCAGGACGACGGTACTACTTTTCGATCCAAAACTCACGCACACACACCAAGTGCTATAAGAAGCATGTGGTCAAGCTTTAAAACAATGCATCTTTATTTAGTACGTAAAAGTAAAAGAGCCGCCGACCCAAGAGGGTTTCGGCTCACCCTACCTGGTATGATGGTACAGCTGGCTGCGCTCCCACTCCTGGTCCTCCCGAAGTCTGCGTAGACGAGCTCCTGAGTCTGTGGGTGAGACAACAGTGATAATCAGGTATAAGTAATTCGAGGTCTATCATCTACGACTAAGACTTGATAAACACTCTTTGTTTATCTTTCTGACACTAGTTTGACTTGTTTGACACTCCGATTCTCGAACCGGCGAGAAGTCGGAATTATTTCTTATTCAGTACTTACGTCGTTTTTGCCACGTTTACAAGCTAAAAGTCTTTAAAACGTTTAACCGTAGTGTTCGAAAACGTAAAATAGGTGTTCTACGGCATAAGTTAAAAGTCAACTTTGGAATAGTAAAAGTCAACGGTCAACAGTAAAGTCAACGGTCAAAAAGTCAACGGTCAAAGTCAAAAAGTCAAAGTCAAACTGTAACAGTAAAACAGTAAAAGTAAACCGTAAAAGTAAACAGTAATTGTAAATAGTAAAAACTGTAACTGTAAATAACTTAAACAGTCAGGGGCAAAATGGTAACTCTGCCCCTGGGTTAAAGTAAAAGTAAAACTGACACGGTAAAAACCAGGGTTTTTACCGTGCCGGTTCCCGACCGGTTCCTCCGCCGGATTTGGCTGGTTTTCCGGCCAAATCGAGCCTCCTGAGTACTCCTAACATCTTCTACACATCCTAGGCTATCCAACAACACCACAATCGAAGGAAAAGATCAAGATTCCATACCCTTGAAGCTTCCACTGTTTTTCCGGCGGTTCTCCTCCGGCGGAGCTCCGCTCGGCCCCTCCTTCCTCCTCCTTGCTCCTGAGCAGCTCCTGGTGGCGCCTGGGAGGTCCCTTGCTCCTGAAATAGGTTGGTCTGACTCGATCTCGTCTGCACAGTGATCTCTGGTTTCTCTCCTCGGCTGGGCGGCGCTGGCGGCGGCGCTGGCTTCACCGGTGGTCTAGGCAAGGTCGCCGGAGCTGTGCGACCTCGATGGTGGTGGCGGTGAGGACTGACGCGCGCCGGAGCGGAGGGAGGTGGCGCTGCTGTGTCGAGAGCAGAAGAGAGAGAGAAGAAGCGCTCGAAAAGGAAAGAGAAGAAAATGGAAAGAGACCGAAGCGGAAAGGAAGGAGAAAAAGGAAGGAAAGAGATAAGGTGTGGAGAAAAAGAGAGAAAAGGATAGGGTATAAAAAGAAAAACGAATGGCCACGATTCGTCCATCGAATCAACGACCACGATTCGATCCCAATCCCAAAATAAATTTCAAAACCAAAACCATTTTCGAAAATTCATTTCAAATAACCAAACGTCAAATTTAAACGTAAAAGTCGTACGAAAAATTACGTGAAGTGCGGAAAATATTCCGTAAATACTTTCACGCATGTGGCGACGCGTGTCTTAACGTAAAAACGTTAGACGAAATGACGACGTACTGAAAAGTAAACGGAATTAAACCCTAAGTGTGTCGGAAAATTAAATTAAAATTTCGGGGTCTCACATATGATATATATGAGTTGATAGTGGAAAGAGAGTTGGTTTGCTGCATTTTTTTTCCTTTCCTTTTAATATGATTGTTTTCCTTTAATAGTTGTTGATGTAAAATTGAAATGGTTTTGTTTCATCTTTAATTATTATTATAGTTATATAATAGTTTCATTTCCTACTCAATTTAGTAATATATATATATATATATGTTAGAAAATGATAGAAATAAGAGATTTTTTAATCATTTTGATAGTTAAAAGTGAATGAAAATAGTCACCAAAGTAATGCATGTAATGGTTGATCTTTCAACTTCCATGTCTTTTGGTTTTTGTAACAACATAAATCAATGACATGGTAATGGTCTAATGAAAGGTTGTAACCTTATTCATGGCATTCAAGTTTTCCTCCAATCCTACCAATATAAATAGGTGATTCCATCCCTCATTCTAAACACACAAACTCAAAACATCTCTCTTTACTTGAGTTTTCTCTCGCTCTCTAAGTTGTGTTCTAATGATAGACGAAGGTACTTCAATTTCGTTCAGTGTCTTTAGTAGCAATGCAGTTTTAAGAGACAAGCAGTCGTTGTATCCTGGGAGACAAGTGTCATCAAACCTTTGCACCGAAGAGGAGGCATAATTTGTCTTAAGGAAAGTGTGTGAGACACACGACTCGACTTCCTTCAACATCCTCATATCCTTGAATCCGAGTTGGTAACATTGGTGTTCATCATCATAATTGTATTATGAGTTTTTAATTATAATTATAATTATTTAATTATAATGAATTTATGTTATTATATATTTGTAATATTTGACATATTTTCTAACAATCTTAAGACAAATTAATATTGCTTTGGTTTATGAATCTTTCCAACTAGGCGTACTCAGTTTGGCATGATGTCTAGGCTAGAACCATTGAGGCAATGTTCTTAAGAGAGTCACGCTCCACTAAAGCTTCATCTTCTTATCTGGTCGTGTCTGACTGGAATTACCGAACGGATTGAGAACTAGCCAAATTAATATTGATGTTGCCTTTATTTTGTGTTACCAATTGCGAATATTGTTGATATGAATCAATATTAACTTATATTGTTAACATTTTCAGAAAAATGGAATTTAATTCTGAGAAGTCTGTTGACAGGAGTAGCTCTTCAACCCAAGTGCCAATCATTCCTACTGTTGCTGCTGCTCATGTACCTGTGTCGGTTTCTCATGGTGAGAAACCTGAGAAGTTCAAATGGGCTGCACTTTAAGAGGTGACAATAAAAGATGATTTTTATTTGACCACTCTGAATCTGGCAAGGTTCCTGACTGAGAAAGCCCATGAGCTCAAAGAAGATGAGCAAGATGATGAAGCAAAAATAACAGCTGTGAATGCATTGAACAGTCGTGACTATCTGTGCAGAAACTATATCATGAATTGCTTGGCTGAATCTTTGTACAATTTGTACATTAGCATGGGAACGGCTAAGCATCTGTGGGAATCTCTTGAGAAGAAATATAAAGCTGAGGATGCCGGTGTCAAGAAATTTATTGTGGGTCGCTTCCTTGATTATAAGATAGTTGATTCTAAAACTGTGATGAGTCAATTCTCAGAAATCCAGTTGATCCTGCATGAGATTCACGCTGAAGGGATGAAGCTTGGACAAAGCTTTCAAGTGACATGTGTTATTGATAAATTGCCACCAGCTTGGAAAGACTTCAAAAATTATTTGAAGCACAAGTGAAAGGAAATGAGCTTGGAAGATCTGGAGGTCAGACTTCGCATTGAAGAAGACAACCAAGGATCTGAAAAGAAGACATGGGTTAGTGGCTACTCTGCTAAGGCAAATGTTGTGGAACATGGTTAAAGATGCAAGGCCAAATAGTTCAAAAATCAGGTCCAAGCTCGGATCAAGAGGGGGTATTTCGAAGAAGCCTAGATTTGAAGGCAAGTGCTTCAAGTGTGACAAGACTGGTCACAGAACAATTGACTGCAACAAGCCAAAGAAGAAGAAGAAGAATAAGGAAGCCAACATGATTGAATAAGTCATAAGAGATGTCTCTGACATGAACCTCTCTGTTGTGGTGTATGCGGTGAACATGGGGGGCTCAAACCCAAATGAATGGTGGCTCGACACTGGAGCAACTCGCCATGTATGTGCTAATAAGAAGATGTTCTCCAAATTTGAACCCAGCACTGATAGAGAGATAATGTACATGGGGAACTCGGCCACATCTGTCGTTGAGGGCGTGTGCAAGGTGGTTCTAAAAGATGACCTCTAGAAAGGAGCAAACTTTGAACAATGTTGTATATGTTCCTGATATCCTCAAGAACCTTATCTCTGGTGCACTACTGAACACTCATGGTTTCCGCATTATGATCGAGTCTAACAAAGTTGTTATGTGGGTAAGGGTTATATGAGTGGTGGAATGTTCATATTGAATGTAATGACTATTGTCAAAAATATAAATGAAGCTAGTATTTGCACTTATATGCAAGTCTTCAAATTTGTGGCATGGTAGACTAGAACATATTAATTATGGTACTTTGCAAAGGCTAATTAACATGGAACACTTACCAAAATTCCAAGTTGATGCGAAACATAAGTGTGAGACTTGTGTAGAGGCAAAATTAACGAGATCAGCTTTAAAAAGCGTTGAAAGAAACAATGAACCTCTTGATTTAATCTAAAGCGATGTATGTGCTTTAAAACCAACACATTTAAGAGATGGTAGCCAATATTTAATTACCTTTATCGATGAAATCACGAAATACTACTATGTATATTTGCGGAAGAGCAAAGATGAGGCAATAGAGAAGTTTGTTCTCTATAAAAGTGAGGTGGAAAACCAACTTGATAAGAAAATAAAAGTATTGAGATGTGATCGAGGAGGTGAATATGAATCACCATTTGCTGAATTTTGTGCTCAGCGTGAGATTATTCATAAAAGAACCGCACCTTACTCTCCACAATCAAACGGTGTTGCTGAACGAAAGAACCGTACATTGATTGAAATGATGAATGCAATGCTACAAAGTTCTGGTTTACCACCCTGCATGTGGGGAGACGCTATTTTGTCGGCTAACTACCTTTTAAATAAGGTTCCCAAAAATAAAAAAGAAAAACTTCATTTGAACTATGAAAAGGAAGAAAGACATCCTATGATTACTTGCGAGTGTGGGAATGTTTGGCTAAGGTGGTAGTCCCTAAACCTAAAAAATTGAAAAATGGACTTAGAACAGTTGATTACATTTTCATTGGATATGCACATAATAGTACGGCTTATCGCTTCCTTGTGCACAAATCAAAAATTTCTAATATACATGAGGGCACGGTAATAGAATCGAGAAATGCATCATTCTTTGAAAATGTGTTTCCCTGTAAGTCTAGAGGGGAATCGAGTTCTTCGAAACGGACACATGAGGCTGGTACTGGAACTAGCCAAGCTGTTAATGAAAGCAGTCAACATCAAGACACTGAGTCTGAGGTTGAACCCAGAAGAATTAAGAGAGCAAGGATAGAAAAATCTTTTTGGTCAGATTTTTTGACATATATACTTGAAGGTGAACCTCGTACCTTTAAAAAGGCGGTGAACTCAACTTATAGTCTTTTGTGAAAAGAAGTTATCTAGAGTGAAATTGACTCCATTTTGCAAAATCACACTTGGGAACTGGTGGATCTTCCACCAGGTTGTAAACCTTTAAGTTCAAAATGGATTTTCAAAAGGAAATTGAAAGCAGATGGGTCAATGGACAAGTATAAGACAAGACTTGTCACGCCCCGACCCAAGTTTACCTTCCTAAACTAGGGTTAGGATGTGTGAAACTCATTCCAAGAGAGATTTACTTGAAATCCCCCTTGAGAAAGGATAACCCTCTTTCCAAACAAAATTCAAACAGTCCAAACGATACCGGAATAGACCTCACAGCCAGAGATTATCCCGATTTCCGCATTTGGATCTCAAACCAAGCATCTAGAGGACCTAGGGTTCTAATAATATTTGTAACTGCACCTGAATCCTGGTCAGGCTGCCTATGTACCTTGTCCTCAGGGATCAAACCACACGTAACTCTTATATTAAATAACGCCTTAACTGGGCGAATCCCGCTATTTTATTTATCTGTCGATTTATAAATAAGGATAGCCTACACCTAACGCATATCCTGAGTTTGACTTCTCAAATGAGGTCTCCACCGACCATCTGTATGTCGGGATCATCACCAACATTCCACCACAATTATAAACAACAAACCCACATATAAATACAACATACAAGCATCCACATAAATAACCAATCCTCTAGGGGTAGTATTGTCAATTCAGACTCAAGGACAGTTTGGTAATTATGCTTAGCTACCAGGAGCATTTCTAGAATTTCACCCTTTAGGGGCAGCATTGTAATTAACTAACACTAACAGGGGCAATATTGTCTTTTTTAACATTTGGGGTAGTCCTGTAATTAAACATAATGACTCGATTCGACTGAACGTCGCATTAAATGATAACCGAAACTAGCAAATTATATATCCATGCCCTCGTCGACGAATACTTGTTCTTGGGACATCTCACTGCCCCTGAGGATGTCAAAAGCGTCCCCACGCGTCGCCATAGGCGGTTACGGGTGGGCCCCACGCGTCAACACCCTCAAACCGGTTAACTTCACCCAAAAACCACATACAAGCAACCAAAACAACCCTAGAAAGCCTAAAGGAGCAACCAGAACCCCCAACACTGCCGGACGCGCCTACACGCGCAGCCACAGCCGGCGGCGTGTGGGCGTCACACGCCACCAACAAAAACACATAATTTCGACAAACTCAAAACATGAAAGTTAGAGATCATAACAAGGGGAACAACTTTAATACCTGGGGTTTTAAGCAACTCGGCCGGGAAATTACCCAAAACCGCCCCGAAAGGAAAATCTCTAATTCTGCAACTGTACACTTCGAATTGGGATTCAAGGCATGAGGAATCGTGCTCAGAGGGGAGAGACGCACCAGAAGTGGTTAGCCTCGCCTCCAGTCGCCTGTTGAACAGGGAAATCCTATCGGGTCGAAGTCAGATCACCAGTCTCACTGTTCTAGCCTTGCCGATCGCAGTCCAGCTCGAGTCAGCCTCGTCCTCCACCACAGGGAAGGTCGCGCAGCCACGAGAAAGAGATTGGGACCAGTCCCACCGTCTGAATCCGCCGGAGCTAGCTGGAAAAGTCAGGTCGGCCACTGAACTCAGACATTGAAGGTAAGGCGGGGCGAGAAAAAGAAGAAGAAAAATGAATTGTTTCCAAAAATGGAAACCCAACCAACTATATATATATATATATATATATATATATATATTTCCTAAAAATAGAAACCCAACTTCGGTTGGCCATAACTTCCTCACACGGTATTCGATTCACACATGCCGCGTGTCCACAGACTCGTTTCGTCAAGCACTCCAACTCTCGTGATGGAAGTTTTCCGAGAAACTCAACGTAGTAAAAAGTCAACCTTTGACCCCTTCAAATAAGTCGTTTCCACGCGTCCCTTAACTCCGAACACTTCGGCACTTTTCCCGAAGGTACGAATACGTACCAATACCACTAAAATTTTGAAACTTTACACTCGTTAAAACTTCGGGGAAACTAACAGTGCAGTTACAACCCTTCGTAACCCGCCTAATCCCGATAAAAAGGTAAATTTCGAGACGGGGTGTTACAAGACTTGTAATTAAAGACTATAAGCAAAAGGAATGTCTTGATTATTTCGACACTTATTCTCCTGTTACGAGAATAACATCTATCAGAATGATAATTACAACTGCCATATTGCGAAATCTTGAAGTTCATCAAACGGATGTAAAGACCGCTTTCCTTAATGGAGATGTCGAAGAGGAAATTTATATGGAGAAACCTGAGGGTTTCTCTGCTCCTGGTCAAGAAAGGAAAGTGTGCAAACAGTGAAGTCATTATATGACTTAAAACAAGTACTAAAGCAGTGGCATGAGAAATTTGACAACGCTATGATCACCAATGACTTCAAGATCAATGAATGTGATAAATGTGTTTATGTCAAAGATACAGAAAATGGATATATGTCATTTTGTGTATATATGTTGATGACATGCTTATCGTTGGAAGCAATGAAAAGATGATCAAGTCCACTAAGCATATGTTAAATTCTAGATTTGATATGAAAGATATGGGTCATGCTGTTGTCATATTGGGGATTAAAATCATTCGAACATCAAATGGGCTTGTATTGAGTCAATCTCATTATGTGGACAATATCCTTGAAAAATTCGATAAGGATAATTCTGGATTTGTCAGAACTCCAGTGGATATGACTCTATATATCTTAAAGAATAAATGAGAGAGTGTCTCTCAGTTAGAGTACTCTAGATTCATTGGAAGTCTGATATACCTAACAAGTTGTACAAAACCTGACATAGCTTATGCTGTGAACAAGCTGAGGAGGTACACGAGTAATCCTGGAGCTATGCATTGGCAAGCAATTGTGAGGGTACTAAAGTACTTAAGGTATACGAGAGACTATGAGATGCATTATACCAATTATCTAGCTGTCCTAGAAGGATACATTGATGCAAATTGGATTTCTAACATGAAAGACTCAAAATCCACTAGTAGGTATGTGTTCACATTGAGAGGTGCAGCAGTGTCCTAGAAATCCTCTAAACAGAAAATTATAACCAGATCCATGATGGAGTCTGAATTTGTAGCATTAGACAAATGTGGGGAAGAGGCAGAATGGCTACGCCAATTCATAGAGAATATTCCAAGATGAACAAAACATGTGCCTGCAATATGCATATATTGTGATAGTCAATCTGCAATTGACAGGGCACAGAGCACGATGTACGATGGTAAGTCAAGACATATTCGTCGAAGACATAATACCACTAAACAACTATTTTCTACTGGAGTTATCACTATTGACTATGTGAGGTCAAAGGATAATATTGCGGATCCGCTAACCAAATGGTTAAACAGAGAGCTAGGTGATAAATCATAGAGGGGAATGAGACTAAAGCCCATGAATTAAAAATCTTTGTAGTTGATACCCAACCTAGCTGACTAGAGATCCTAAGATCTAGGTTCAAATGGGACAACCAAACTATAGAGACCATGTTGGATCACTGTGGGGATTTTCCTCATGTCCATTTCTATGATGAAAACAGTGATGCCCGTAAGAAATGAGGTTAAGCGAAAGCTTTTAATGATTCATATGTGTCGGAGATCCGAGCGGAGTAATGCAGGTTACTCTTAAGAAATCACCTATGTAAGAGAGAAGTGGGGCCGCTTCTAAGGGAATTGTTTAAGAGCTCAATTCCTATAAAACTCTTACAGAACTAGGCGCGTGTTCTGGTCCAAAATAGAAACAAAAGTGAGAACTGTAAGTACCAGGAAGATTCATGTGTGAAGTACATTATCATTTACACAAATGACAAACAGTTCAAAGACATCGCGTCTACTGTCTAGTTAGTAAAGTCAGCATACTTTCACAAGGGAAGGTTCAAAGGATAAAACCTACCTATCCTATACAGGTTTCAACCGTAAATATCTATCACCAAGTCTATCGAGTCTTTGGTCGCCTATTTCATTCATGTGGGGAATTGTTGGAAAAAAGATAGAAATAAAAGATTTTTTAATCATTTTGTTAGTTAAAGGTGAATGAAAATGAGCAGGTTTTTAACTTTTTTCAGTTTGGGGCTTATCAGTAGAAACAAAAAAGGTTTAGAGATGTCATTTACTCATTTTCCCTTCTCAAGTCCCAAGTGATTGTTATCCAAACCAAAAGAGCTTCACCAGTGGTTTCTAATGGCCATGGCTGTTCAAGTAGCAAGCCTCTGGCTACTCAGTTCTTCCACAACCCCAACTCACTTGAACCTTCTTCATTCCTTTGGAAGCAAATCAAAGCCACCATCTTCATCTTCCTCAGCTCTCTCCGCTACTTCTCCTCTCTCATCCCCAGCTCCCACTATTCAGGTAACACTCACCTCCCTTCTAAATTTCAATGTATTCCCAGAAGGGTTTTGCTTTATGGACTCTTTGTAACATTTATGGTGGAATTTGTTCTGGGTTTTGTTTGTTTTGGATTTATGTGTCTAAAGATTGAAGCTTTTTGTAGATTGTTGGTGGGAGAAATCCGACTTGTTATGAAAATGGAAATGCCAATTCTAATGCTTTTGAAGATGATTGGTATGATTTGGATACTGATCTCTATCACTGGACCAAAGCACTGCGTCCTGTTCAGGTACTCGTCATTGAAATTTTAAGAATTGAGGGAAGTTATGTAGTTTCCAATGCAATACCAATGTGCTTATTTATTTCATGCTTAATTGGGCAGTGGTATCCTGGTCATATTGCCAAAACTGAGAAAGAACTCAAAACACAACTCAAGTTAATGGATGTAGTGATTGAGGTTCGAGATGCGAGAATTCCATTGTCCACTAGTCATCCACAGGTTAGAGGTTTTTTTATGATTGGTGCTAGTATTTGCCAGATAATTTGCTTCAGAAGCATTGCACGTTTGTCAATGTTTCCGGTTCTATTGAAAACCACATTTTTTAGGATTAGGAATTGAGAGTACAGGTTGTTTTTGACTTTGTGTTGACTTCGTTTTTGGGTTTTAATGGACAGATGGATTTATGGCTTGGTAATAGGAGAAGAATTTTGGTGTTGAATAGAGAAGACATGATATCCACCGCAGACCGGAATGCTTGGGCGACCTATTTTGCAAGAGAAGGGACAAAAGTTGTCTTTGCTAATGGCAAACTTGGAATGGTACCATAAGATACTCTTTCAGCTTTCCATAACTAAGAAACATCAGAGCGTATATGATTAATTAATTGCGGCAAGTACAGGGCGCTATGAAGCTAGGGCGGTTAGCTAAAGCATTAGCAGCAGATGTAAATGTCAGACGCAGAGCCAAAGGACTTCTTCCTCGTGCGGTGAGTTCCTTGTACATACTTTCCAGACTACATGTCCAGATGTGATTCTGTCTAGCAATAATTTTAATCAACAATCTGATAACATTACATATCAATTTATCTGTTATGGGGAAAATTTGTTTAAGATTTAATCGAACTTTGTGAATTCGTGGGAAGTTAATTATGTAAACTTTAGGAGGTTGTCAATTGTCTAAAGTTATGCTACTTACGTACACATACAAATACGGTACATATGGGGAGATGTAATGGTTCTGCAACCCACAAGTTTACTCACAGTAATCAATTGACTGTTGTGGTTGATAAGAACTCCTTTCTGCAAACAGGTACGAGCTGGGATTGTTGGATATCCAAATGTTGGCAAATCGTCTTTGATTAACCGTTTGCTAACAAGACGAATGTGTCCAGCAGCTCCAAGACCTGGAGTTACAAGAGAACTGAAGTATAAATTTCTGCTTTTATTACTCAGTCATCTATAAGATTCAATTGCCACATCAACTATGAACTTGTGAAGCTGTTGAAATTTGATTGTGATGTTTAATCCTTATATGGCTTTGTTGTATATTCGAAGGTGGGTTCATTTTGGGAAAGATCTTGAATTGCTAGACTCTCCTGGTATACTCCCAATGCGGATAAGTGATCAAACGGCAGCAATAAAGCTTGCTATTTGTGATGATATTGGAGAGAGGTCCTATGGTGTTGCTGATATCGCATCAATTCTTGTCCAGATGTTAGCAAGGCTTCCATCAGTAGGTCTATATCATGTCTTTTCAGAAAGAGATAAACTATTGTTTGTTGTTGTCAGCATTCATTCTCTAGCTGACTATTGTTTGGGCTCCAGGCACAGAGACTCTTAACAAACGCTACAAGATGGATGCGGATGGTTACTGTGGTAAAACGTATGAATCACCTTGCCTTGGCTTCTTGACTATTGTTGAAAGCAAGAGCTCAGTTCTTTCAAATCGTGCTAACCATTGCTAATTTTCTAAATTGCAGATATGTTCAGAAGCTTGCAGTTCACTTGTTCAATGGGGACACACATCAAGCCGCATTTCGTATTCTGATGGATTTTCGAAAAGGGAGGTTTGGTTGGATTGCGCTGGAGAGGCCTCCCAGATGATATTATTGTGACCTGGTGGTAGACCAAGACAGGAGTGGTCAAGCTTTCATCCGTTGTCTCACTCTTTGAATATCCAAAGATATCGAATGCCAGCATAGATACGTACATGGATTAAGAATTTTCCATGAACTTGAAACCTCAGCAGGAGCTGTGAAGTTTGATAGCCAACCTGGAGAAGCTTGAGCTTTATATAGCTTAATAATGTTGAGGAGACATCCGACACAACTTTTATAGTGAAACTTGGAGATAGTCTTCTCGGGCAATGGTGACCTGTAACATAACATGTTTTTATTCAACACTAAAATTCTCACAAGATCAAGTTCTGTAAATTAAAGATACAAGTTTTTGTTTAAAGTGGGTATGCAACAATTCTTGTAATATCAGTTTTTGCGTGCTAAAACTAGTAAGATAAGAGTTCGCAAACTAACAATGAGCAGTACTTCCAACCTATAACAATGGAAGACTCGCTGCTCACTCTTCATTCACCATAAAGTTGGAAGTGTTGAACAATCTGTTCTTACAAGCTTTGAGAAAAAGTAAAAGAGAAACTTTACTCTGCACAAAATGAAATGAGATACCTAAAGAATGGTTCACTTAAGTGCTTTTCGTGGCGCACACACACTAAACAATCAAATTTCTTTCTAACTAAATTGGAATTCAGAAATATCATGTAATCATGCGTTGAGAGGAGGCTATGACAATCTCATCCTCCTTGATACCACAAGCTTGGATTGAACGTTCAATCTGGTGTACTGCAGCTTCCTTTTCTAGCTGAGAACAATATTTCTTGAATGTGTCTATACTAACTTGAAGTCTGAAATCTATAGTAAACAAAAACTTCATCTCCAACCTATTCAACTCTGCTGTGCGGACTCCTCCCACTTTGGCATAGTATGCATTGTTGAAGAAACTGCACAACAATGTTCAATATCAGAAGCTTGTGGCAATTCCAAAGGGATCAGAAATCACAGTACATAAAATCAAACTCCAATCTCTGGTTCATGAAACTTTGAGTTGAAGAACATAGTTTCTATTGATCAAGGCCCAAGACAGTTCTAATTCATAAATAAGACTGATATGATAACTGAAGTCTACATAATCAGATCAAATACATAAAAACATGAGATTAGAACTTACGCATCATCAATAAATTTTGCTGCTAGCATCACACTTGTGATTAGAAGCCGGTGAACATTAAAAGAAGTCAAATGCACTTGGGTTGACTGAAGATATCTATCCACATAGATCTTGGCAACAACAAAGCAAGAAGGGCTACAACCAGAGTACTTAAACACGCGGTCAATGTACTGTCGAATGCTCAAAGGAGGTGCTCTCAAACCATGAAATATTGTTATTTCCTTGGTTTCTGTTGCCTCCATATGCATCTCATTGCTCTGAACCGATCTCTCAAGAAGTGATGAGAGCGGTGACAGAACCCGGGGAGGAATCTTCACAGCTCTTTTGCCTGATTGCTTAAGCCCCAAAGACAAGTAAACATCGGTTCCCACATTCTCATTGTCAAGTCCCAAAGAACCCATAATATTCAAGCTTCAATTAGAGTAAAAGACAAAAATTGGATTAATTAATCTGATTCTTGTATTCTGATGCATAATTGATGTTCTAGCATTCCAGGTATGACAAAAGTTTCAAATTTGGAATCCAATTCATTTTGGCACACAATCTCAATAACTGGGAAACAAAAACAATTATTGCCTTCTTCATTAAATATACTGAACTCAATCACTAATATAAATCAAGCAATCAAGAAACAAATATTGTGTAGTGAAATCACCCAATACAATCGAACATACCCAGAACAGAAAATCCAGAAATCAAACAAAACCAAGACTAACCCACATCATATTCCAGCAAGAAATCCAAAAAGGTGCAAACTTTTCAGTCAAATCCAAACCCAGAACATCCAAGATCCAACCTTTACACCCGTAATCAACAAAAGCAAACAATGCCACAAAACAAAAAATTACAAGAGTATAAGACAACTTACAGAGATTGAGCTTATCTCTATTCCCCTTGCATGAAAATGAGCCCAGAGCAATGCTATGTCATGTTTTGAGAAGACCCCTTAGGTTTCTTGCTCTCTCTTTCAGTCTGGCTTCACATGGGAGATCTGGCTTTCTTTCTCTATCAGCTTGAGAATAAAAGAAGGTGTCGGTTGTGTGCTCCAAGCCTCTAAGCCATTTTTAATTGGTGAGCAAACACCTTCTCTTATTTCCATGACTCCATTTTTTCACCGCAAATGAAGGAAGGGGAGTACGACTGTATATAAGATCCGAGGATTAAATTTCCATGTATGTATTTGGATTTTGGATACACATGGATGCGTTAGGTTCTTCTTCTTACTAATTTGTTTAGATAAAATGATTTGGGTGAATCCAAACTAGCTATTATGTTGGAATATGATGACTAACTTGGATTTTGCTTTTGTAAAGTCCATGCAAATGAATGCTTTCATTTTCTAACAGTTACTCAAATATGATATCAAAGTGAGCGGTGTTACTTGCATCTTGTGTGATTGTTGTTGGATAGTTTTCAATGTGTTTCTTTCTGTAATTTTATGTAACCATGAATTTTTGGTAAATTCAGTTTGGGGATGTCACCATTAAAACTGATACAAATTCATGCCATCTTAGCGGTAAACACCATATCTAATCGTGGACATTTCAATAATACCAAGAGATAGGAAGCTGATTGGGCACCAGAATACATGGACAAAATATCAGTAAGCATTGTGAAGCTGTGGTTCTTGATTAATCCTCCATTCTTATATCAAATTTCAATTGCTTTAGACAAAATATCAGTGCTGTTGTACATGTGTAGTCTGACTGGATTTCCTTTAAGTGAACCTCCAAGTTTAGTTTATATGAATTTTTTATGGATGAGTTCATGTTACTAAATTCATGCCCAAACTGTATATGAATCAATGGCTTTTGAGAATTGGGACAATGCCAGATTACAGCTGCGAAGAGTTGTCGGTAGCAAGCGACAGTGTTGGAATGTTATTGCTAGTGGCTACCAATCCTAGATAAAGCTGCACATTTTAATAAACATTAGAACATTATTCGGTGCAAAATAATAGGTGATTAAGCAAATCATATATGTATCTTTCTATTGTTTACATGTGAGCGTTTTCTTGGGTTTTCTTTGGTCTATTTGAATGAACTGATGAATATATAGCAAATAGGTGCCTTGGTTGACACTTGACGGTGTGGCACACATGTTACTAATGGAACATTGCCTTTGAAGTGAAGGACAAGAACATTGCCTTTGAAGTGCACATTATGTTTCTTGTGATATTTTTGTTTGTTTGATAAAGAGAAAGTAATACAAAATGTTGAAAGTCAAGTCCCGCTAGTATAAGAATAGGATGAGCCATTTTTACATGGGGTGCTGCTAAATATACAACGCAGATCTTTAAATAAACTCAGCAAACCAATTTTATTTGAAAAGAAGTCATGATTGTTAAAATAATGAGTTAATGACAGAAAGACTGAGAAGAAGTTTGAAATACATATACACAACAGTTTTTATTTTATTTTTGAATGTTGCTAAATGTATCTAGCAAAATTCCACCCAACAAATTTTACACCTAAAATCTTTTCCAACAATACCCCTTGTTGTAAATTAAACCCAGCAATCTCCATCCATAATGATGCTCTTTTGTTTTAATTAATCTCTTAGCAGTGGATTCATTTATATTAATCTCCTACTTTCTGGATTTAATAGTAGATAACCGTATATCTAAAAAAAATATTCTTATTCTACGAAGGCATTGTTCTTTATACATAAGACACTTAGTAATTGAATCTTAACTATTTGATTAAGTAGAACTATTAGATTTCAAGGACTAAGGAAGTGTCCAGCGGCAGCCACAACATAAAAGACCTCCCCGCTATCACTTGTATGGAATTTTCTATCATATCTCATATCTTCAATTTATAAAATATTTTAGATATTTAAATTTATAATATATATCCAATGCCCCTAAATATTTACCATAGTTTTATTTTCTTAAATATTTTATACCTTTAAATTAATACTAGATACATAACAATTAATTGCTTAATTTTGTCGACAATTGCTTAATTTTGTCGACAATTGCATAATTTTTTTGACAATAAATTAATATCTTTGGTAAGTAATTACTAACGATCAATTACACACTAACAAGATCATAAACTTTGTAATTTAAGTATTCAAAACCTTTTTATTAGTTAAATTATCTTTAATACTAATTCATATTTAATTATTAACCGACAATTCGTCACTAAATGATTTCCTTTTAAGGAATATATTTAAAAAAATATTCTATACCAAATTCCAATTAGTTACAGATTCAATGAATTAATGTCTCTAATTAATAGGGTTAGAAATTATATGTAATATTCTTATTAAAATCAAAAACCTTCCAATTAGGCGTTTAATGAATCTATTAGTTATATGGTCACTAATACAAATTAATCATATATTTATTAGTTTTCTTAAACAATTATTACTCCTCTTAACATGAATTTTACTACAAACACAATAACTTGTATAAAAAATAATAATAATTAAGTACAATGTTATGGAGATTTTATTGTTGAATTAGTAATTATTTTTAATCAACATAATTTGTTATAAACTACAACAACTAATGTAAAACGAATATTTTTTATTCTAATTGTAGTAATTACTTTACCTACAACATATATACTAATATATGGACAATTCACAAGTGATAACAACAAATTTTTTATTGAAGTGGTAAATCTTTATATTCATACAATCACTTATTTTACCACAACTCAATAAAAAGTGATACAAAAATGGTAACTTAGGTGTTTTTAGTAATTACTTTACATAGTCTAACCTACTAATTGTGAACGATTTTAACAAGTATGATGACAAGTTTGTGTCAAAGTGATAAATTTTTATATTTTTATTATTAACAAATTAGTTACTACTATGACTACAAATTGTACTACAACCTACAACAAATAATATAAAAACATATATTTTGTTCAATTTGCAGTAACTACTAATTCTAAACTAATGTATTAGTTTATGGACAATATGACAAAAAAACAACAAATTTGTTGTCAAAGTGATAAACTATTATGCTTTTATTATTAATGAAATAATTACTACAATGACTACATGTTTTACCACAATCTACAACTATTGATGTAAATGTTTTAATTTATCTGCAATTTGTAGTAATTAATTTAAAAACTAGATTAAGAACTAATTATTTGAAAGAGGATAATCAAGGTTCTTCACTTGATAAAAGTTGTCAAAAAATGGTATTTACATCATTGATCACTTAATTACAATAACTATAATAAATGTTGTCAAAAGTGGTAATTATAGTTTACCAAAGTGTAATTTACTTTTTGATAATATTTATATCATGAATTTGAACAATGTTACATACTAAGAAAGAATGTGTTGTAAAAATGATAAATTTAATTTTTCAATAATAACACATGTCAATTTGTAGTTTGATAAATTCTTAATTTATTCAATTTATTAATTAAAAAAATTATAAAAAAATGTATATGATACATGAGTGTACTATAGAGGACCCCCCACTTACATATCCATCAACAATCTTTCTCGACATACCGCCAGCAAAATCACTATTTTGTACGCGTTTTTGATATTACAAGATAGTGGCAACTATAGAGCATCCTTCTTGCCTGCAGACAATAAGATACTCGCCGCCCTCACATATGTAATTGGTGAGGCATCTGATATGCTTTACAGTTGACAAATCGTCTTGCAGTATAGGTTTTGCTGGATTTAATAAAAAGGATATAACTGGAAAAGTGGCTGAGTGTCGCTAGAAATTTGTTATGTACATTTAGTAACACTTATTTTTTATCATAGTGGATATTGTTACATATACGCAGCAGTTTGTAAACGTACAGTTTCATTATTTGCGTTGTTTCTTCCACAAAAATCTTGTAAACTAGACAGATCGAATAGGGACAGAACGAAGAAGTCTAGTTTTGTTTGTCTTTGTGAAAGAAGTAAAAGCACAAGTTTTATCCGATATTATTTGATATGCAAGGAGAAGGAATGAGAATTGAAGAGTGCTTTTTGCCCTCTCTTCTGAACATCTTTCTCTCTGCAGAGCAAACTCATAAATCATGATATAAATACTAGTTAAATCCCGTGTCTTGCTGCGGGCTAGGAATAACTGCTGACCAAACTCAACCTATTCTACCCTTGCCTCAATTCCTCCAGCTCCAGCAACTTTACATATCTCACCGTCTATGCCATCATTTTTCATCCGTAATTGCATGATTATCTATGTCTCTATAGTAACCTGTAGTGCCTTAATCAGAAGAGTTCATCATTTTAACTAATAGTTTTCTTTAACTAAGAGCTCCACATATCATACATATATGACAATCATATAACCCAGCTATTGTGAATCGGTGGGGCAATCCCGTTTTGATGGCAGTATGTAAGCAAACTGAAATGAGGGGCATAAATGTCATTTTATTTAATTCAATGATAGTATCGTTAATAGTTCAATGACACTATCGTTAATAATCTTTAAGTAGAGGTAGCACTGTTATTCCGTATGATAGCTAGGGGTAACACTGTTCACTCCGTGCTAAGTCGTAAACGTTATGATATATATACATAAAAGTTTTGTAAAAAAAATTTAAAAGAGAGACAATTGTTTTTAGTCATATTAATAACACATTATAAAAAAAAACTAAAATAAAAAGGCAGAACCGTCATTCCGCTAACAAAATATACGGTGCTATTCCATTATTCCTATATATATATGGGATGGGGACACCATTCATAAACCAAAGGGAGAAATTTTATTTGTGAGAAGATTCAAATCATCCAATACATGCAAACATATGAGTTTCTGTTAGATGAGCCCAGCCTACCTCACTATTTGTGAAAAGACAAATTGTTCAACTCCTATATCCAGATTCAATCAAATAATGTACGCATCTCCATATCTCCTGCAGATCTAATTGTTCAACTCCCTCATAAGCAAACTGAAGTCACTTCTGGGTGCATCAGTTTTGCTGGGTGTACGAAGGGTATTATTGGAAAGTTGTTGGGTGCACTTCAAAACTAAATACATTTGCTAGCTGTAAAAAGATTGCTGGGTCTAAGAGTTTACAGTGTACATTTAGCAACACTCTTTGCATGTTTCTCTTGTGTATATGAAGTTACGGCATTATGGGTACAGCCAGGGATGAAGTCAGGATTTGAATCTATAAATGAAATTAAACATATTCATTATATATAAATAAAAACTAAAATAAACATAAAAGAAAACGATACAGTTAATATAATTATAACTACTTTGTCAGTAATTATAGAGATTAGGTTTTAGTTTTTCAATAATTTCCTTGTTTAACTTGATCAAATTTTGTTATTTGACTCTAATTTTACTGTTTGACTTTTCATTTACTCTGTCAACATAAAATTACATTGGCTAACGATATAGGAGGAAGTGATTAGCATATGTAATTAAACTAGAATTTAAAAAACTGCACGGGTTGCTACCCAAACATAGATACACTATCCACCGTCCTTGGTATAGCACGAGCGCACGTACCATTTAAAATTATGCATGTTTCTCTTCTGCATATGAAGTTACGGGTATAGCACAACGTATTCGTACCGTTTTAAAAATAGCTGTAAAACGTAGAATAAGTGCATACTTGTATAGTCTCATTTGCATCTTGTGTTTTTCTTTTCAAGTGGATGGTTCTGTTTCAATATTCCATCCTTAAATCAGAAATCCCCCAATCCATGATCTAAAGCCCACACACGCATAGTAGCAAAAACCGTAAATCACTTGAAATCTCAGGGTGTTTCCCGTCATTCCACAAAAAGATAGTGCTCCAAACCGTAAATCGAACGCTTTCCTCATTATTTTTAAAGTCGGAACCATTTCGGGGGTTTTCATGATTTCCCTCCATTCACTCAATTTCTAGGGTTTCGTATTTCTCCAGGTACTCAATTCCTTCTCATACGTTTCCTTTGTTTCTGGATCTATTTCATTGCATCTCTTAAAAGCTATGGCTCTCTATTTTGTATCGGATTGGTTTTAATTCGCTGTTACCGATATTATGTCCTTAGATTTGTGAAATCTGATGTTTCATTTCGGAATTGCGAGTTGGATTTTGTAATAGATTGATGAGTATTTTGTGAATATTCGGATTGATTGAGATATAGGTTTGATTTTCCTGTGAAAAAAACCAGGATTCTTTCTGGTGTTATTATCATGCATTGGTTTTTGCAATTTAGGGATGTACAATCAAGAGCAGCATATTATTTTCGATTTTTTTATGTACAATCAGGAGTTTTAACCAGTCTGTTGTAAGAACCAAGTTTTTTGAGATTTTGCTTCCGAGAAAAGTTCAGGTGTCTCATGTCTGTAATCGATCTGTTGGGTTATGGGTTTCACTAGTGTCCACAGTATAACGTTGAGGTTTCCACTAGCTCAAAGATTTGAAGGTTTTTTCCGTATTGATTTTTGAATGTTTGAAATAAAACCACTAGCTTAAACTGCAATGTATGTGACCGAATGCACTCATGCAGTTTGGGTTGGTCTTTCTGGTTTAGGAGGTGGTCTCAGTGGGTCTCATATTTGATCCCATGCCAGATTTAAAATATATGCTTGGATTGTAATGACCTTAGTTAACTGTACTCCTGGTTTCAGATCACTGACATGGATTCTACAACACAAAATTTCCAGCACCGACCAATTTCGTTTAAATTATGGCCTGCTACTCAGAGCACCAGAATTTTGCTTGTGGAACGGATGATTAAGAATTTCTTAACTCCATCTATCTTTTCTAGAAAGTATGGCGTGCTCAGCAAAGAAGAGGCTGAGGAGGATGCCAAGAAAATTGAAGCCATAGCCTTTGCAGCTGCAGAGCAACAATTTGAGAAGGAACCGCATGGTGATGGAAGTTCTGCAGTGCAGGTATATGCTAGAGAATCAAGTAAGCTTATGATGGAAGTTCTAAAAAGAGGGCCCAAAGCAAAGGAAGATGATGAGAAATCTATCTCTGTTGTTGAAAGTGTCTTTGATATCTCTGGTGGTCGCAGATCTTTTATTGATGCAGAGGAGGCTGAGGAGCTTTTCAAACCACTTAGGGAGCATGGAAACTCCTACACTAAGATATGTCTGAGCAATAGAAGCTTTGGTTTGGATGCAGCTAATGTTGCTGTGCCAATCCTATCATCCATCAAACATCAATTGAAAGAAGTGGATCTGTCAGATTTTATAGCAGGAAGGTCAGAGACAGAAGCTATTGAAGTCATGACTCTGTTTTCTTCAGCCTTGGAAGGATGTGTTTTGAGATATCTGAACCTTTCAGACAATGCCATGGGTGAGAAGGGTGTAAATGCATTTGAGTCACTCCTGAGATCACAAAGTAATTTGGAGGAACTTTATTTGATGAATGATGGTATCTCAGAAGAAGCTGCAAGAGCAGTTTCTAAGTTCATTCCATCCACGGAGAAGCTTAGAGTCCTTCATTTTCACAATAATATGACAGGAGATGAAGGGGCAATAGCCATCTCTGATATAGTGAAGCGTTCACCTGTCTTGGAGGATTTCCGTTGTTCATCTACAAGGGTGGGCTCTGAAGGTGGTGTAGCTTTAGCTGAAGCACTTTGGACGTGCACACATTTGAAGAAGCTTGATTTGCGTGATAACATGTTTGGTGTAGAATCTGGGGTTGCTTTGAGTAAAGTCATATCTGCTTTTACAGGTCTTACTGAAATTTACCTCAGTTATCTTAACTTGGAAGATGAAGGAACAGAAGCCCTTGCCAATACTGTCAAGGATTCTGCCCCTTTGCTTGAAGTTCTGGAATTGGCTGGAAATGATATTACAGTCAAATCAACTGCTTCTTTGGCTTCCTGTATAGCAGCAAAACAATCCCTTACCAGGTTGGTCTTGTCAGAGAATGAACTGAAGGATGAAGGTGCAATTCTGATCAGCAAAGCATTGGCAGAGGGTCATGTTCAATTAACTGAGGTTGATTTGAGCTCTAATTCAATTAGAAGGGCTGGGGCAAGACTTTTGGCTCAGGCTGTTGTGAACAAACCAGGGTTCAAGTCACTGAACATAAATGGTAACTTCATATCTGATGAAGGGATTGATGAGGTAGTGGATATGTTTAAGAATTCCCCACATCTGCTCGGGCCTTTGGATGAGAATGACCCTGAAGGAGAGGATCTTGATGAGGAGGATGAAGATGAAGGTGCTGATAACAAGGATGAATTGGAATCAAGGCTCAAGGGCCTCGAAATAAAGCAAGAGGAATAGAATTACCGAGTCATGCAGTTTGCTGCATTTGGTTAATTGATTCAAAACTTTTTCTGATGAGCTATATCAGCTCATTTTAGTCTGTCATAGATCTATTGTTGTAGATTAGGTTTAGTCTTTGGAACATTCAGTTTCAAGAGTCTAGCCAGTCGTATGCTCTCATTTTCTTGTTACCTTTGATGCTGCAATCAGTTTTCTGCTTACGGATGCAATTGCCAGTTGAAATTTGTTGCATTTCTCTTATTGTTATACTTTCTCAAACATTGAACTTCATTTATTTTGAAGATGAAATGTTCAGTTAGTTGCTTCTGAACTGGACTGTGGTAGTATTTAAGTGCACAGGGATACAAGACACAAAATTGCATTTTACACAATCATGAGGTAAAGATGGTGATAAATCACACAGCTACTGGAACTTTAAGGGACTCCAGTATCTTATCATCCAAATCAAATTTGATGGCTTTCTTGTCTCTCCCAATCTTCAAGTACTCCTCAAATTGATCTTTCAGGTCTTCACTGAGGTTTGTGGTACTTTTCCATCCCAAAATATCCTTTGCAGCTCTTGGTTCTGCATAGAAGTGCTGCAAAGTAGACAAAATTATCTCATTAGCAGTGTCGATGTACATGGAAGTGAGGGAACTGACGACGAGTCTTACATGCGGCCTCTTTGTAGCATAATATGTTATGAGTAGTAGTCATAGGTGGATTTTGATGTCAAAATTTAAACTTCTTTGTTACTATATTACGAAATGGAAAAGCTTTCTTTGCTTCAACCCCAGCAGCTTTTGGTTCATAATGCACAATGTTCACTGGGCGTCCTGCAGCTTGAGCACAGAGCTTGGCCAATCCATCAAGAGTGACAGCACGGTCACTTACACAGTTGAAAATATTACCAGATGCAGCATCTGGCTTCTCAACAGCTAGAGTGAGCATCGAGGACAAGTCCCTAACATGGGAGATGACTGTAAGTTGCATTCCAGAGCCGGGGATTGGAACTGGTCTGTCCCTCACAATTCCTGCACAGGGAAACATAAGAGGTTGGTTTATGTCTGACTTAGTTTATTTCAGTCTAGAAATTGTTTGAGATCATTTACTTACTATCGAAGAACCACTCCTCACAATCTTTGTTGTTGCCGGATCCTATCATGTATTGTGGACGAAAACTTGCCCAACTATCAAACACTTCTGCAATGTACTTTTCTACTGCAACATGACCAGCATCAGCTTTAACAACATCCTGCATTGATAAAGATCTTAGCAGACTAATTCAACAAGCGAAGTCTTATTCGAATGCAAGAGAAACATACCCCCTCGACATGAGGAGGCTCATCAGTTGGCTTATAAATCCCAGCACTGCTGATAAACAGGAATTGCTTCACACCAGAGCTCTTTCCCCAATCAGCCACAGGCCTGTGTGCAAAGAGTAATTAACATAACACACCAAACCAAAAACCACAGAAATTGAAGCAAAACCATACTTTACTGCCTCCAAATCCTTGCCATTGTTATCCAACACAACATCGAATGCTGATCCTTCCAAAACCATAGCAATTTCTGCTGGTTCTCCCCACACTGTCTTCCCTCCAGCACTCACGATTTCCTTTAAGTACAAAAAAGTAAATGTTCAATATCACATAACCAAGGGAAAAACCAGTTGTAAACTAGCTCCAGATCATGATAATTAAGCTAGCTAGTATGTCGAGAAGATCATCACTATATTGAACTATTATGTATCGGTACATGAGCCCAAATAAAGTCCCAATTCTATGTTACTACAGACGATATTCATTATTTTAGATAAAGAAGAAGAATGTGCATGTACTAACTGAGAATCTGGTGAACGGGGTCTTCTTCATCTTATCTGAGCTTTCTTCACCAACAGTCAAAATGGTGACCTCATGGCCAGAGCCTAGAAGCTCTTTTGCAAAGTAGAATCCAATGACTGCATGACCACCGCTGTTGGTGTTGACGATCAGGACCTTCTTGTCTGCAGCAATGGCCTTGACACTGAAGGAACAAGGGCTGAAGCGCCTTGAAGTTGTAGGGTACGTGACAAAAGAACGAGAAATAGAGAGGGAAGAGGTGGAGATGTGAGAGGAAGAGGAGAAAGAGAGGAGTGAAGGAGAGAGAGAAGGTGGAGTGAGGTTGGAGTGTGGAGATGAGGAGAAGAGCACAGAGGAAGATGATGATGATGATGATGATGATGAAGCAAGAGTGGCCATTGAGTCTGTTACAACTGATTGTGTGGGAGGGAATTGAGAACCAGCAGTTTCTGTTTTTTATTTTGTACTAGATAAACAAAATAGAAAAATGGAAAATGCCCAATAAGCAAATACTTTTTTTTCAAACTCAATGCGGAAACCCAGAAGGAGAATGAGGAACAAGTTTGGGTGATGACTTGATTGTTCTATGAAGAGACTTGGATTCATGGTTGTCATGGTTTGCTCATATTAAAGGTTTACATTAAGCATTTGTTGAAAACACACCCAACTCCCAAACATCACTTTTAGGCAAATTATGAGACTTACAAATTTACAGTACAAGTTGAAATTTCAACTCTGTTGAACTAATAATTTATTGTTAATTAAATTGTTAATTATTTAAGATATCATTTACCATTTTTAACTTAAATTACGATATTAATTTAAAGACGAATCCACTAGACCACCTAGATGACATACTATATCAATAATTTCACACAACAAGAGATTTTTTTTCTTTTTTCTGGACAAAAGAATATTTCATGGACTTTAAATTGAGGTTTTCTTACCGCAGTAAAAACGCTACAGTCCATTTCACGTTTTCACTCAATGATCCCAACAGTGATCTGAAAGCCAAACCACTTTACTCCTCAAGATAGAACAAAGGGGAGTGGATCAGATCTACTCTTCCAGTCTTCAAGATCAAAATTAACAACAATAAAGTTGACAACAGCATTTTAGTAACGTTGGGCTTTCGGCGCATTCACTATATATAACTTCATAAATCCCACCATTATTATATCACAAGTTCCTCCAAACCAAAACAAACTAGCCGTTACTTCTCTTTGTTTCCTCCTCCAATGGCAGCTTCAGTGGACACTCCATCACCACTTGAACTCAACAAGGCTTCTGCTTCTTCTCCTATCCTCAGTCCCTCATCTGATAACTGCTTCTGGAGCTCTCTACAGACCCGAATCGATTCGATCATCCAAGATCGTAATTCCAAAGTCCCAATGGCCCAGAACACACCAAATGCTGATCCCTCTGTTCAAATGGTGAGTGTTTGATTCTACCCTTTTGAATGAGTTCACTGTATATTTGGGTTTTGGCTCAAAATGGGTTTGATTGGTTTTGTGTAGAATGCTGGAGAAGCTAAACGTGGAAGAGGATTGAAGGAAGACTCGATGCTTTTGATGAGAGGGTTTGATTCGATTGCTCACACTTTGTCCCAGCTGTCTAACACTTTAGGCAATGCTCTTCAGGTAATTTTCTTTTTCTTCTTCCAAATGTGTCAGTGTCAGATCTGGATTTGGAAAAAATTTTAAGTTGAGAAATTTGAATTCGTAAAGTTGAATTCAGATGGGTATTTCGAGGACTGATGGGATTGATGTGACTTTGTAGGGAGCTAATGATCTAGCTAAGCCACCCACATTGACAGAGATATTTCATAGCCAGTTGAGCAACTCAGAGAGAAAAGAGGAAGAGCAACAACACAAAGCAGAAGAGGGTCATGTAGGATTGAAGAGGAAGTTTGACAACAGTCATTGCTCAGAGGAACAAGGAGATGGTGATGAGTCACAACATGAAAATGAGCAAGGCCTAGAAGATGGGAAGCTCAAGAAAGCCAAAAATGTTGGTTTTTTTGTGATTGTGTTTGGTTGTGATTAATTTTGATGCCAAGTTTGTGTTGATTGCTAACTGTTCTGTCTCCCTGCAGCTGGCGATTTCTATGGCAACGAAAGCAGCTTCGTTTGCCAGGGAACTCAAGTTGATTAGGTCAGATTTATCGTTTATGCAAGAGCGGTGTGCTTTGCTGGAGTTGGAGAATATGAGACTGAGAGATGGGTTTGAGAAGGGGTTGAGGCCTGAGGAAGATGATTTGGTAAGAGCCATGTTCTTCTATTATGCACAATGCAAGTTTTTCTAATAGGTTTGCACAACAGTCACTGATGTCTTATGCAATTTGGTGTCAAATAGGTGAGGCTTCAATTGGAGGCACTGCTAGCTGAGAAATCAAGATTAGCAAATGAGAATGCAAATCTGGTTAGAGAAAACCAATGCCTCCACCAACTTGTAGAGTACCACCAGTTCACCTCTCAAGACCTGTCTGCTTCATCATACGAACAAGTCATCCAAGGGTTGTGCTTAGACTTCTCGTCTCCTCCTCCACCAATACCAGAAGAGGAGGCAGCAAACGATGAAGAGAGTGTAGAATCTGAAGATGGTGCGACAACCCCAAGATCTAATCATTTCGGCTTACACTCATCTTTCAATGAGCACTATCAAGGAGATTGTTAGCAGCTTGACAATTCAACATGCAGACTGATTCTGCAAATTGTTTTCTTTGAGTTTGTAACGTAAATTTTGATGCCACAGGCTTCTTCTGTAATGTAAACTCAGTCACCCCCAACAATAAATATCAATTTTCATGCTCCTATCGTGCTCCTCAGAGTTTGTCATTCTTATAATCACTGAAGTTCTAGCTATCATATGAACATGGCAGTAGCATACATAATTTGCAAACAAGCCTGGACAAGTAGAATGCACATAACTACAAATGTGGCTCCGAATACCCACACTTCATTCAACAAGTCAACATGGAACATGAAAGAACTAAGTAGATCATAATATATATCATAATCAAGTCTAAGCGCTTAAAGTTAGCTGTCGAAACATTATGATTTAGTAGCAAACCAAAGCATTGTCAAAACTCCGACCAATATGAACATGGTTCATTCTTTACAAAAGGGCTTTAGATCTTTACTTCTCTTCATCTCTTCCTCTTTGAAGCAGAAGCAGCTTTAGGATCTTGACATTGGACAGCTGCAGCCATTTCAGAAGCTTTTGACAAGCTTGTAACCAACAACACATCTTTGAATTTTGCCATCCATTCCACAGATGCATTACCCCCTTTCTCAAACTACAATCAATCAATCAAAGAAAGCTCTGTCAAACACGGCTCCACATCTTAAGGAGAAAGTAAGGGACAGCATTCCAGTACTTCATACAAAACAACTTTTCTAAATTCTTAGTGGTGTTTATAATCTACAATTCTTTAATCAGAACTGTATGATGTAAGAAAACTACACCTAAAATGGCCAACGAAGGTTGCATATCATGTCAAGCAGAATTGGTACGAAATTTAATGTGGCAGAGATTATCTTACTCCTTCAAGTTTGGCAAGAGCAACTTGCAACTTCAAAGAAAGTTCGTGGTTCTCCTTTTTCAAAGCCTCATTCTGCATATACAAGAGATTGTTGTTACATTTGAAAAGAGGTGAATAGTTCATGACAAAAAAAACTAATTGGACTAGTTTATAACCTGCTTTTGGGACTCAAAGTACAAACTCCTATATCTGATTTCAGAGGAGTCAGAGATCCTACTGTTACCCTGATACAAGCACAAAAGAAACTATTTTACAAGTGACATTTATGGATTGCTATAAAGAAAACAGAAAATCTTGTAATATCCATAGCGAGATATATGATTATATGTACCTGTGAGGTCATTGTTTCCAATAACTGCACAGCATAGTCCACTTTTTCGACGAGTGTTTTCTCGCCAAGTACAGCTGGCTCCTCCACATTCTCCTCTAACTGTGGAGGCTCCTCTTCTCTTTCGCTTTCACTGTCACTCTCACTGAGTGTAATCTGTACCGGCTGCAGGTTCCGGTTCTGAGAGGGCTTCACTGTGTTTTTGATGCGTGTAGATCGCCTAACTGCGGTGTAGAACTTTGGTCGTTTCTTCCTTGCCTTGGCTTTCTTCGGTGGAGGTGCATGCACTTGTTCCATTTCTTCTGCAGGAAGAGTTGGGTTTTCAGGCTGTAACTGAACCCTATCAAATTTCGTAGTGGACCTCGGCTGTGAGTTGAGTACATAAGTAAATATATAAGTAAACTAAATGAACATGTATTGTTCTCAGTTGATTTCACTGAATATTGATAATGATGTGAAAATACCCAATTTCAAATAAAAATAGACACAAATGCAACCCAAAACAACACATGCAGAAGCTTCTCCAAAACTTATCATACTTGTCAATATGAGAATTACAAATCCTTAAAGGGAGCCCTTCACTAGAACATATTTTATTTACAGAATTGATTAAATTCTTTCTATATAACATTGCGTAATAAAAATGTAGGATGACCCAATGACGTAGATCCGTAAACAACCAATAAACCCAAGATTACTAGTTTCAAAATCAGAGAAAGACTCCACCCTTCCCCAACAGAACCCTAAACCAAAATTCTAATCTCGCCACTCATCACAAAGACACAAACCCAAACAGAAATCATATACATCAAATCATTTATCCTCAAAATATAACAAACCAGCAATTATAGAACACAAGAAATCCACTACCCAAAAAGAAGAACAAATCCTAAACATGAAATTACACTAATCAAACAAAAGAGAAAAAAAAAGAAACTTTAAGCAAGAAAGGAACAGAAAACCCTAAAATCACAAGACCCATTTGGAGATAAGACCATACCGTTTGAGCCATTTCAAACTCTTTGGGGCAGAAGTGAAGAACTGCTTCAGTCTCAGTCAGAAGGAGACAGCTTTGAGCTTTGCTGGTTTGGCACAGAGTTAAAACATGTGTTTGTAACGGTGGGACTAGGGAAACGTGCGTGGCCAAGGGCTGATCTGCACCCTCGTTCTGATTTCTTCTTTTCAACCACCAAATCCCAGCCCTTGGCTTGTTTGCTCAACTCTATTAATTACCAGGATTTTTAGGCGCCAAATCACAATTTTACTATATTTTTCCATTTTGAGTCGTCTTTTGTGGCCTGTGGGTTTAGGCCATCTCCAATAAAAGAGTCATATTGGGTTGGGATCACGTCTAAAATTTATCCTTAAAAATATTGTATTTTATTCTTGTGTAAGAGAACCATACTAAATTTTAGCTTTTTAAATATTTTATAATTTTAAATTTTGTTTAACTTGGCTTGTTTGCATTTTTTGTAATTAGTTCTACATAAATTTTTACATTTTATTAAACTAATAAAAAATACATAAACCTCACTTATATTTTTTCTTTGTGGAATTATATCTTTTTTTTTTTGAAAATTGTTTTTTTTTTCATTTAAATATTTAAAACAACCTAATTAAATAATTAATTAATTAAATGATGGCTCATACATATTCAAATATGACCATCAGATTACAAACTTTATTTGATTTGGACCATTAAATATGTCATTTCTATGCATGAGACACGTACAATTTATTAAAATAATGTTAATGTTCTGTGGGTTTCACAAGAGCCAAAGAGTCACCTTCAGGGCTATTTTTAGCCCTCTACCCTCTCCTCCAACCTTATTGCTCTATTGATATTCATTGTTGAAGTTCATTGTTTATAAAAGAAGATTAAAGAGCGCATATAGCCCACTCTATTGGACATGGCCTTAGGTTGTTCTTGGCTTTATATGGGCTTATTTTACCACAACATGTGAATTTGATCAATCTCGTTTAGGAACTATCAGTTTAAATTACATGTTTTACTAGGGTGTCTTCGGTGCATGATCTATATTTTGTTTTGGTTTGTTGATGGTTCGATTATCTTTTTTCTCATTATTTCTTATGTCAACTTTGTATGTAAATTCTCATAGACAACTATTGTGTTGTATTTATGAATAACACAGATCATTTCATGAAACTCAGAAATATAGAAAGTGTTGCTACTACAAATACATTTACAGACATTTTGCATCTTGATATCAACTAATAATATTGAGTTGTTAAATTTGAGTTTTTTTTCTTGTTTCTTTAACTTGGATCTATACTTTAATGTGAATTTTTTTATCAGTTAATAATTTTACTTGCTCGGTGTGAAAATGGATTTTCTTCGAACGACCAGTCTTGAGGCGTGCCAGTATCTATGGGTCAGGTACAACCTTGATCTTGATGCTTGTTCGCCTTCTGCCTTCGTCTCAAACGACTGTCGTACGAGCGCTGGTCAGACCGACACTTAGGTTCTTCTTAGACCTAGCTGAAGAGCAACTAGGATTTTTCTCCTCATCCTCCTCCTCCTACGAAGTGAACGTTTCCTACTCGGACCGGTGTGGTTGAGCAGAGCTAAAAATCAGGATTGTAAGTCGTTCGCCAAAGGGTTCCTTGACAAACCGAGGATATTTGCTAAAGTTCTCACTCCAACAATGGTTTTGCGGGTATTCGCCTGCGGATAGGGCTTTATGAAGCGGTGGTGAACTATTTCGCTCACGGATGAGGCTTGGTGAGTAGAAACAAATATTGCTCACGGATAAGGCTTTGGTGAGGTAGAAGCGGGAACTGCCGACTGGTTGGGCTTTGATGAATAGCAGCGGGGAATGCCTACGGATAGGGCTTTGGTGAACAAAAAGACTCGAGGAATCTTTCTAGTAGAAGTGCTCCGGAGAGGCTTTTTTTACAGTGTATAAAAGTTGTATTGAGATGTTGATTAATCGATCCCTTAGATCTTGTACCCTGACCCCTTTATATAGCGAACACTAATGTTTGTTCTTCCTTGCGGATCAAGGCATATCAAATCTTCTTCGGATCTTTGGAGGATTCCTTAAGTAACCAAAAATTCTTGCCACACATGACTCCAAGTCGAAAGGAAACACATTAATCATAACGTAAACCACAAGAATTGGTCCAATGGGCTCTCATGCAAAGCATTCGCCGAAAGATAATATTTTGACCCAAACATTGCCCCCCAGGCCTTGAGATTGAACACCAAACCCACTTGTAAAATCGATAAAGGCTAAAACCCAGCCTAGTTTCTTTAAAATAATAGAAATGCTGTATCATTTCCCCCTTTACCGTCTTCCACCTTCAGCAAACAACACTTCGTTTCAGAAACACCTGTTTAATTCCTCTAAATACCCTAAAGCCGAATCTCATTCTCATCCTTTCTTCTGTACCATGGCTGACATTCCAAACCAAGAAACTACCATTGATGGCAAGAAAATCTCTGCAAACCTTAGAGCTATTGCCCACTCATCTCATTCTCATCTGGAATTTACCACCAGAGCCACCCTTGATCTTGGGCCATACATGAAAAAAATCCCAGAAGTTCAACACTATTATCATGAATCCAGGATACACATCTTTCTCTTTCAAAATGTTTCTGCAGATGTTACCTCCTGGCAGAAGTAGAGTGACTGTCCAACCTGAATTGGGCCTGGCCATTTTCAAGTGATCAAATGATGCAATAGTACCAGAATCGCAGAGCTCTTGATCTGGATCGATAGAGACTGGCAAGAATCGCGGATGCTATCGATCTAAGTTTCAACCTGAACAGTCGCAGCGCGAATTGACCTCCAATGATGGCTGCTACCTGTTTCTGGAATTCCTACATCAATATCTTTGATTTCAGGTTTGGTCAAATGAGCATCACCTTATTGGATATTTATGCAATTACTGGCTTCCCAGTTACTGAGGAAGCATACCAAGAACACCTCTTTGAAGATGCAAATGTTTTTCATACCACCAACACAACAGATTACCCAACACACCTATCCTACAAAGGATGAGTTGGACATTTCTATGCTCGCGCAGATGAGCAGAGTGGGATTGCATTCCTCGACTTCTGGCTTCACAAGTTTGTAGCTTGCACAACAACTCAAAAATTAACCAAGACTTGGGCGCGCATTGGAACTCTTCTCTTCAATGGGCACCGTCCTTGCATGACTTAACTGGTATTGGGATTCCTTTATAGAGCACTACACAAATTGTCCATCCATCAACTGAATTATAGTGATGTATCTGGTCCCCTTTGGATACTAGACCTCTGGTTGCAAATTTACTTTGTCCAATTCAGAGATGAACATGTTACTGATTTCCCGGCGAATCAAGTATTAGGGAGAGCATTCGCCAATGCTTCTTCACCTCCATCCATTGGATATGTCCAGTCTATGGAGTACCTGTTTAACTTGGACGCCACCACACTGGACTCAGGTCTTCTAGTCCTTAATCATAAGTACCCTGAAGCTCTGGCGAATAGGTTTATGTGGTCCACAGCACAACCTCCCGAAGGGCGAACATTGTTTAACCAGTCTATTTTCCTGATGGATATTCCTCTACCCAAGCTAGCTGACTTTGAGCCCTATGCACCCAACCATTTCTGTCCTCAGCTTGGTCTTCACCAACGTGTGCCTTACCCTTTCACTGACAGTATCAACTGTTACAGCTCCTGGTGAATAGAAAAGCACTAAGGCAAAAGATTGGGGATCCTCGCTTTCAATCAGGATTAATCCCAACCACAGTCAAAATTCACAGTTTTGACCTGTTGTTCTCTGCTAATGGTGTTTCTCAAGAATATACTCAGTAGTGGAGATCCCTTCATGATCATCATTGGCCTACAAATATCAGTACTTTCTTCAGAATGACTTTCAGACAAGCTAGATCCTTCCTCTCTACTGAAGACAAATCAATTCTTGATGAAGTTGTTATCCCTAAGAAATCCGCACAAGTTGAAAGTTCAACCGCGAATCAACAGGTAACTGCATTTTAAAGTGATTATTTCTCATCCTAATTAACAAACCACTAACTGATTGTTCAACCATGTAGAGAAATATTCCAAGTGTACCTCCAGCCCAAGCATCCACTTCTCAACCCAAAAAGAGAAGCAGGGGAGTAATCATTGATGATTCTGATGAAGACATTGAACCACATCCAGTAAGCTTTCAAGAACCTTTTAAACCCTTCATTATTGTTTTTCTGTTAAAGACTATTCACTGATATCTAAACATGTTGCAGCTAACTCGTAGACGAAGAATTACCCCAGCAGATGCTTCCTCATCCCAACAGACTCCAATCCTCACACCTCCTCTTCGAGATTGGGAAACAAAAAGGCGATTAGCAGTGGACGCTGTGTTGTTTAGTATATTGCCTCCATCTAATGTTGTTTCTCTCCAAATACTACGCCCTTCAAAAGTTGAGGCTCCCTCAAATCCTAACTCCGCTATCAGACCAGAAGCTGGAAGTTCCATGCCAGAAAATTCCGGTGAGTCTAATGAAAACAACAAGATGATTATCCTGGCAAGGGTTGCTCATGACGTGGAATACAATTCAATCTCTACTGCCTCAGAATCTCCAGAGATAATCCCAGATGTAACACTATCTGATACTCGTGCTTCACAAGTAAGATAACTTCCTTGTGATTTATTTTAACTATTAGTTTTTCTCCTAGAAAAACTTATGATCATGCCTCCTTGACATTTTCCAACAGAAGTCAATCTTGGAAGCATCCGCTAATGTACCTTTAGCAGCTCAAACCTTACCAGATGAAGAACAACTTCCTTCTGGGACAACCGTTAATAACATACAGAAAGATGCAGATCCCACCAAGACACCAATTGTTCAGGTATGATAATTCCATTTCGCACAAAATATTTATCCCTTTTAAGAAACTCATACTTAGCTCTATTTTCAGGAATCAACTCCCTTACCAACCGCGAATGTGCCTCAAGTTGATATTCCTGAACCTTCAAATGCATCCATAACTTCTGAGAAGCCTGAGGATATTCCTCCTTCCTCCTTGATTACTACACAAGGATCTTCTCCTCCAATTGAGGTCTATATACTTCTAATATCTTGTTATACCATACCACTCATTGTTGTCATTCCTGGGATCTAACTGATTAAGTCCTCAATTCTCAGATATTAACGACTAAAGAAGGGCCTATTCATAAAATTAGTGGACCAACAAGTGCAGCCACCATAACTATACCTATTGCTGACAAGTCCTTGGAAAAAGTCTTCAAGCTCTATTCGAGATTTTCACCATTAACCCTGGAGTAGCTACAACTAAGGAATTCCTGGCGAATCTCGATACTGTTGACATCACATTGGAGGAAAATGAAAACAAAATCCTTGAAGCCATCTCATCCCTCAGGGCCCATGTGAATGAAGAGAAACTTAAGCTTCTGGAAAGCTATATGCAACATCTGCCTTCACAAATTGACAACTAGGAGTCTAACGAAAATGATGCACAGGTCACCAGTGAACAAATGAATAAGTTCCTGAAAACCTTTTTTGAAGCATCCAACCAGCACTAAGCTGAATATCAAGAAGCTACTGTGATCGCGGACAGACGCATAGCGGAATTGGAAGCTCTACTAAGACAAGCACATGAGGAGAAACAAGCCACTCTCTGCCATTCAAGCGCGAATCCCAGAAACGAAGAAGTTAAAAGACCAACTAGCACAAGCAGATGACTCTGAGAAAAAGGTCAAGGAAAAAGCTCTATTGTCAAAGGCTGTTCTTGAGAGAATCCAAATAGACATTAGGTTCACTAGTAAGCTCTTGTAAACAGCCCATTGGGCATGAACTCTCATAGTTCCTGTTGTAAACGGTCCAGACCTTATTTCAGCAATTAAAATTTACCCCTTTGATTCTCTTCTAAATGCATTACCTCGGAAAATCACAACGCATGTTCTCTAATTAATGCTGAGATCTTGAAAAGATGTGAAACACAACTACTTTTGGCCAAAATTAATCAAAAACCGTTTCCCAAAGTCTTCAAGATTCATCCATCCTCCACTATAAATTGGGACACTCAACACAGTTCCTTTCAACTTTCACAACATCTTTACCATGGCTCTTTTCTTTTATCTTCTTCTTAAGAAATTCTTTCCTCCAGATATCAAACTCCCTGAGCTTATTTCCTAAGTTTAGTGGCATGTCCTCAAATGATACATAAGTTTAATGACATGTCCTCATGTCTTTCCTCAGTGTAACTACTGTTGTAGGATCTGCGCGAACGTGAAGCATCCTCACAACGTAGTTCATAGAAGGATAATGGAGACTGCTAACTTGTATCATCCCATTCTAGCTTGTGTTTGTTCCTTAATCAGCACATGTTCTACCAGATTGTATGTTTGATTCTCCAATTCTCCAACTGCTTCTACTATTTTGTACTTCTTACGCTAGTTAGCGAATAGCAGTAGGACTTGTATCATGGTATCAGAGCCACTTTCTGGCCGCTTTATATTGTAAATATTCTTGGCCACAAAGCCAATTATGAATAAAAACACTTGATTGTTTTCTTATTTGTGTCTGTATCAGAACAAAAATTGGTTTCCTAACTTTAAACCACAGGTGTTGGTTTAATGGATCTTATTGAAATTGCAACTCAAATAGTTACAAATCGAATGAAACTTTCAAAGTTTCAAAATAAAAATGGTGAAAAATTTGAGAAAGTGGGATATCCAAACTTCTCAGATGGTATAGTGTTTCCCCCAGTTTGATTTGGTTGTCGCGAACGGGTTCCAGAGAAAGCTAAACCAAACAAACTTGTCATTTGCACCATACCTCTCTGGTCAGAAATGTTTTAAAGAAAGAATACAGTCCTGTCTGGAGGTTGAACGACTGATGGAGGATCATCATACTCCCAGATACTAGGGAGATATTTCTTCAAATGACTACCATTAATAAGATTAGTATGAATTTCATCATCCAACTCTTTGAGATAATAAACACCTTTACCAATGAGACGATCAATAACAAAATGTCCATCCCAAGTTGGGGACCACTTGCCACGTTCGCAAACACGTTTGTCAAAGGGCAAAATAGCTTTCCACACTAAGTCTCCAACTCCAAAACTACGTCCTCTAGTGAGTTTATTATAAGCGCGAGCAACTCTTTTCTTTTCTGCAACATCTCAAATTTTAAAATTTCTCAAAATTAATTTTTCTTCTTAGAATTAGAAAATAGAGGTCGCCATGAGTTCGCCATATTTTTCGGTGAATTTTTCAGACTCTCGAGCTATTTTTAACGATTTTTTGATGTTCCGTCGAGATTTCATCGAAATCAACTCGATTGATGACATGACATTTTCCCTTTGGCTCAATTTTGTGACTTAGATTGTAAGATTCAGCTGCTCCTCCTCGTGCACCAAGTCTGCTAGTAGTCATCACCTTAAGCAAGAAGCTTTCTACATGGTGTTGCCATGTGTCCTTCCTTCATTAGACCAAAAATCTCAAACCGCCTCTTCAGGTCGGTAAAATTCTTCCTATAAATAGGACCAGCATGCACATTCCTTCTGCATCTGATTTGAGAGACTTTCTATCTCTTAATTATACTCTCTCTATCTACAAATTTTATCTCTTTAAGTTTATGTTGTTTCTCTTTTTAGAGTTACGACTAAACTTCGACGGATCATAACTTTTGATCCGTAAGTCCAATTTTTATTCCGTGAAGGGCTACGAGTTCATATCGATGCCCTCTTTCCAACCCTTGAGGTTTGGAAGGTAGTTGTAATATTTTTTAGATGGCCCGCTTTAGGAGACTTGGTTTACAATCGGTATCCTAGGTAGAGTTTTGATAATATCGAGGTGAGTGGATTCTTGTAATATGTTTAAAATATTCTTATATGTTTTAAATTAGTCGAAAAACATGTTTTTGATCTTTTTAGAAATATCTATCTACTTTATAGTGAAGCATGTCGATTTGTGAAATATGCGGTGATTTATATTATTATAATGTGTTGGATCTGTTGTTTGACTAGTCATGGAACATGTGAAATTCATGATTGGTTATTCCGAAGTAAGGATGTGACACACGGTTGTATAGGACATGATAGTCATTAGGTTCCCGTGGTGAACTAAATTGAAGGATAACCAATAAGAACGGATTGTGCGATATAATGAATTGCTTAATGCGATGTGCATATGATATACATATTTTGTAGCGTGAGTAAAACGACATGGCTTTACGGGCATATTATATTGGTCTACTCACTGAGCGTATGGTTTTGCTCACTCACCTATTTCTAATATTTTTTGCAGAGAAATATTTAGATTTGACCGAGCCGGGAACGGGATAGACAACGAGCCTAGAGTGAAGAGCCTAGAATTTTTACTTTTATTTACATTTCACTTTGTAACAATTGATCACGCCTCGGGAACGATGCCCGATGGTTAACTCCTGCCGACGTCAGGACTGGGGTGTGACATTTTCCATGATAAGAGTATCCAAAGCTTCTATTCGCTTGGAATGCAGATCTTCATTTTCCTGATACATGACTTGAACATAATCTTCACCAATTAACTGATGATGTTCGCAAACGCGTAAAGAATGAACATTGATTTCCATGGGAAGGACTGCATCATGACCAAACATCAAGGCATATGGAGTAGTTCTGGTAGGAGTTCTCTTTGACGTTCGATAAGCCCACAGAGTATGATCTAGCTCACTATGCCAATTCCTAGGGTTATCTGCCAACATTTTCTGTAGAATAGTCAAGATAATTTGGTTGCTAGCTTCCGCCTGTCCATTGGACTGAGCATAACAAAGTGTAGAATGCAGAAACTTAATCCCATATCCTTCAAGGAACTCTTGGGTTTTTCTGGCCATAAAAGCTGCCCCCGGTCTGCCACCAAGCACTCTGGTATGCCATATCTGCAAATAATATTCTGAAACACAAACCGACAAACTGTTATAGCAGAAGCATCCTTCGCTGGTACTGCCTCCACCTACTTAGTAAAGAAATATGTCCCCACTAACAAGAACTTATGTTGTTCAGAGGAATAGGAATGAATAACTCCCACAAAATCTAATATCCAGCCTCTACTAGGCCAATGCTTAATAATAGGTTGCATGGGAATGTCTGGAACATGTTAGACTGGTCTATGAGCCTGACACTCGAAACAACCTTGAGCGAAGCTTATGTAATCTTTAAGGATAGATGGCCAGAAGAAACCATAACGGTGAATAAGCCACCTCATTTTGGGTCCAGCCTGATGAGATCCGTAGACCCCCAAATGTACCTCTCTCAGCAATCTTTTAGCTTATTTTCCATAGATACATCGTAGGTCTATACCTTCTTCTCCTTAACGCAAGAGCTCGCATCCCTTGAGGATGTAATTTAATGCAAAATACCTAACATTTTTATCCACTGGAGCAGATGGATTCGTCAGATACTGTATGATAGGCTGCCGCCAATCAACATCGATAGGATCCAGTGTTGCCACCAATCATTCATCGTTACTCTCCCAGCGAGCCATAAAAGAAGTTAAAGTACGTTTCTCCACCTTAAGAATACGTTGGCGAACGCGATCCGCCAAGCTGACACCAGTAGCAATCTGTGCTAATTCGTTCGCCACAAAATTCTTCTCTCTAGGAATGTAGTCAAGCATAATGTCTGCAAATTCATCCAAAAATTCCAATGCTCTTTCCCAGAAAGGGATTAGACCAAACACAATATATTTGTACACACCTTTAAGTTGGTTTATTACTAAAAGTGAATCTCCCAACACTTCGACTTCTCTTACCCCCATCTCCAACAACATCTCCAAGCCAATTATGACAGCTTCATATTCTGCCTGGTTATTGGAACATTTCCATTCCATCTAAAAGGAATAAGAAAGCCTGTCCTTTGCTGGATTAACCAATGAAATACATGCTCTTGATAGAGAATCTGTACAACTTCCATCAAAGTATAAGATCCATGGCTGTGTATAAACCAAGTCAACAGTATTGTCTTGACATTCCAGCTGGTTCTGAATAGGATGATGCAGAAGGAAGTCTGAAACTGCTTGTCCAGTTTGTGCTTTAAGTGGGGCATACTGGATCGAAAATTCAGACAAGACGAGCATCCATTTACCAACCCTACCTCTCAAGAAAGGCCTAGTTAGCATATAATTCACTAAGTCAGTCTGTGCTATGACCAATGTATTGAATGACAGCATATAATGTTGTAATTTTCATCCAGCGAAATATAGGGCAAACAGAGTTTATCAATTGACGAATATCTGGTTTCAGCATCCTGCAATGTCCTGCTAAGGTAATACACCGCATATTCGATGATCTTACCATCTTCCCTAGTCTCGTCCTGAGCTAACAATCCTGCAATAGAATAAGAAGATGCTGATATGTATAATTTCAAAGGAATGCCTGGCCGTGGTGGTCGTAACACAGGAGGATTCGCCAGATACTCCTTGATCTTTTCAAAAGCATCCTGATGCGTTGACTCTCAAATAAACTTTTCTTCAACATGCAACTGAAGAAGAGGAGAGAAAAGAGCAATCTTCCCTGAAGAATTAGATATGAATCTTCACAAGAAATTAATCTTGCCTATCAGGCTCTGTAACTCCTTCTTGTTCCTTGGAGCTGGAGTTTCTATCACTGCTTTAGCCTTGTCTCCTAGAACTTCTATGCCACGCTGATGTACCACGAAACCTAAAAAATCTCCTGCATGAACCCCAAAGATACACTTGGCTGGATTCATACACAATATGTGCCTTCGCATCCGCTCAAACACAATTCAGGTCTTTGATATGATTTTCTTTCTGTTTTGACTTAACTACCACATCGTCAATGTATACCTCTATCTTGGTGCTAAAGATGTCATGGAAGATAAGATTCATGGTTCGTTGGTAAGTGGCCCCTGCATTCTTAAGACCAAATGGCAAATCTATGTATTCAAAAGCTCCTGTAAAACCTGGACACTAAAAAGCCATTTTATGCCTGTCTTCTTCATGTACAGGTATCTGATGGTATCCAGCCGTTCTATCCATGAAGGATATAATCTCGTGTCCTGCTACAACATCTACCAACATGTCCGTCATGGGCATAGGATACACGTCCTTAGGTGTTGCTGTATTTAGGTTCCGGTAATTGACACAAACGCGTATCTTTCCATTCTTCTTCCAAACCGGAACAATGTTGGATAACCACTGTGTGTACTTTGCTGGCCTGATTATCCCTACCTTGACCATGTTTTGCACCTCTGTTTTCACTACCTCCGCCGTTTTCGCATTCATTTGCCGTTGTTCCTGCTGAATTGGCAGATAACCAACCATTATAGGTAACCTGTGGCAAACCAACCATTATAGGTAACATGTGGCAAACCAACTCAGGTGCTAGACCAGACATGTCTATATTTCTCGGCAAAACAATCTTTAAATTCATGCAACAACTCAATCAGTTGTTGTCGCTGCTGTGGTTCCAAATACTGACTAATGCTAACCTCCATTGGTTCCTTAGAAGAACCCAGGTTAACTTTCTCAACTAGATCTTTAACTTTAGGTGGAGTTCCATCCAAGGCTGCGGGAGCTGGTTGAATGATCTCCTCATCTTCACATTCGCCATTGGTTAACTTGTCTTCGATGTATTCCACCAAGGTTATTTCATTCCAGTCCGCCTGTTCCTGTTTAAAGATAGACAACCTTTGATGCAAGAGCGCATAACCTCTGCTTCTTCTTTACTGGAGCTTGATGTCATTTATGATTACTGAAGTTTGGTACGATGAAGCTAGGCTTGCTGGTATCAGCGCGAGCTCGGATTACCTTTGTCATCAACTCCAACCACCCCAAGAGGGCTCATATCCCCATAGTAATATTCAGAATCTAGCATGCAGCCACTGAATATGGATGCTCGTCCGCTTTAACTAGTTCTGGTTGATTTGTTACTGGATTCCACATGAGTAGCTCCTGATGCATAGAAGATGGAACACAATATGCTCGATGAATCCAATCTCTGCCCAGAATAATACTATAAGGAGTAGTACAGTCTATCAGAAAAATAATTGGAAGAAATCAGATGGTCCTAACTTTATCTTGAGCATCAAAACCCTAGAGGTTTTGGTCATATTGTCTGCAAAGCTTTTAACTTTTAGGTTGCTATTGAGGATCTTCTTCGTAGGAATCTTCAGTGCTTCCATTGTCCATACTGTAATAATGCTAACAGCAGCGCCATTATCAACCAGGATCCTATTCACCTTCATTCCTCCCATCTCTGCTGTCATGTATAAAGACCTTAAGATGCTAAGTCATGGTTATGATTGGTTTGGAGACCATCATAAATAGCTTTTTATAGTCTGATTCCTCATTCGCGACCTCCTGTTTCTGAATCTGAATTTTCTACAGGTCTGAAGATAATTGCTCTATCTTTTTTGTAATGGGAAGCTCTTTTTCTTCAACGTTGTCTAAATTCAAGAAAACATGGGATGACATGGGTCTTTGCCATGTTACACTAATCTTTTCTCAGGATCTTGTGCTTCTAACCCTTTCATGTTATCATCCTCGCTGAGTTCCAAGACTGCATCATCTTCTGCCTGCTGCTCAAAGCTAGACACAACCTGTGTAATTCTGTCATCGACGGTGGAGACCTCAGAAATAGATTCCATTTTCAAAATAGCCTCAGGTGTAGGCTTATTTATGAGTAACTTGTAACCGAGTTTTTGCTTTATTTTCTTGAGAAACCACTTTTGGTTTCCATTCAAAGTTCTGGTGGTGCTCCACCCTGTTTAGAGCTGTATCCACCCTAGCTTTCTTACTTCTAGCCTCCTCAGATGTAGTATTTTTGGCAAACGATAATCTATTAAGGGCTGAAACCCTTTGCTCTTGCTTGTCATCCACTGGTCGTTGTGACAACCTATTGAAGACACTTCCTCTCTGTTGAGGTCGATCAGTCGCCGACTTGCGTTGACTGGTTCCATGGCCTAACCTTTAAGTTTTCAACCACTCTTCGTAATTGCTTTGGCGTTCGTTGTATCTGGTCACATTTCTCCAAGGCCTCTAGCGTTCGCTTTGCCTGACCATATTTCTTCTGAGCATTCCTAGTTTGAGTTGGAGTCGCTTTCACCATTTTCTCTCTTTCTTGTACATACCACTTATTTTCTTTGATGATTGTTTTTGACACAGATGGTATGTATGGCTTCGTTAGAACATCTGGTTGAGCTCTTTGCTGAGTCCCAACTCCATGACTAGTGCTAGTAGAAGCTTGGAACTGTTGAACTACCTCAGACCCCGAAGGATCTAGTTCACCTGCCCTGACATCTTCATGTCTCGTGGACTAGAGGGTGCATAATGGTTTGGTGGCGACTGCAAGGCAAGGGCATCCGATGACTTAACAGTCCTTGCAAACTCCTCATAGCTCATCTTCAGTCCACATTCCACCTTGCACCTAGAGCACAATACTACTGTCGAACCCTCCATTGCTGGTTTGACTTTCTCGATGATCACCGACTGGTCTGATTGCTTTTCTTCATGCAGATCCAATGTCACCTTCCTTGCTCCTTTTTGGTTGAATGCAACCTCCACCATGGACACCTCTGCTTCTGAATTGTCTTCAAACTTCAGGTATCCTTCATTTAGCCATTGCTGGATCTGGTCCTTAAGCTGTACACAAGTTGCAGTGTGATAAGTCCAAACATTATGGAACTTACAATATGTTTTTCTTGCAGTAACCTCTTCAGCTGGAATTGACCCCCAAAGAATCTCCATTATTCCTTCTGCAATCAATGTGTCCAGAATATTATGGGTCTGATTAGCATCATATGTGTAATCTGAAAATCGAGGCCTGAAGTTCTTCCGTGAAGGAGTGATTACAAGTTTGATGTCAACCATTGCGACTGTGGGGAATGGATCCATATCGACCCAAGCTGTTGTCTTTTCGCCGTCAACATCTAATTTGCCAGTATTGATCCACGTCTGGAGCTGATCTTTCAACCTGATACATTTAGAGGTATTATGATTCCACAGATTGTGGTACTTGCAGTACTTCTTTCCCCTGATTTGTTCTGGCTTTGGACATACTCTGAAGTCATGTCGAACCTTTCCTTGAGCGAACAACTCGTCAAGGATCTTTGGAGCCTTGTGGGCAATATAGGTGTAGGACTTATATTCTGGCTTGGCGAATGCTCCAATTGTTACCTTGACTGGGTTCTTTTCCTTGCGCAGTGCCCTAGACTTGACCACTTGTATTCCAGCTAACTCCACGGCTGCCACATCCTCTTCGTCATCCTGTTCAGCATACCTTTGTGGCTCCACAAAGTGATGTTGTGGACTATAAAAAGGATCCAAGTGTGAGTACACTGTTGACACCATTCTACCCATGTTGGGACCATATTTGGGTTTCAAGGTTCCTGGAATATAAGATGCTGTGAACCTTGTGATGCCTCAGGGCCTCCATCCAGCTCATCTAGAAAGTTCTGGTAGTTGGCTACCTTGGTCATTAGATCTGTCATGCTTGCGAAGTGAACGTCATGATATTTAGCCCTCTGACGCCGCTCTAATCCTTTGATGGCTATGCGAATGACATCCTGTTTTGAATTGGAGTCTTGCAATTGGTCTGTTGAATTTTGAATCTTTTCAAATACTCCACAGGGGACTACATCGGCTGTTGATACATGGAGGTTAGCGAAGATAAGTCGACTTCGGGCTCCACTGTGTCAAAAGTTGTTCTGAACATAGCCTCCATGGTTGGCCTATTAGGGACTGACCTAGGAGCTAACCTAGTATACCAAATTAATGCGGACTCTGCAAGAGAATACCTAAAAACTCTTAGTTTGAAAATATCATTAGTCCCGTAAGGACCACATTCGCTTTGAAAGCGAGAAATATGGGTGGCGGCATCTTCTGATCCTTTTCCTAAAAAAGTTGTAAATCAAAGCTTCCTATAGTGCTCAGGCCATGGCATGTATGTTACTTCGTCCGGATACAGATTGGAATAATTCAGATTCACACGTGGCTGTTCCTGCATTGTCCTAACATTTCTTGAATCATCTGCATCACCTGCTCTGGTGTTCATCCCTGGCCATTCGCCACCCCATTAGGAATTTCTATCCTTGGTTCAAGACCTCTGGGTAGATCCTGGTTCCTTTGACGCCTCACATTTGCCTCCTGTCTGGCAGGCGTCCCGGCTACTGGCTCTCTTGTATTTGTCCGAACCAATGTGAATGGTCCAGTAGCCTTAATAGTCATAGTTTTGGCAGATAACATATGTTAGTCACCTCTTCAAAACTTTGCGAATCTAGCTCTTCTTCGAGCTTTCCTTTCTCCCTTGCAATTCGCTGAGCCTCGCGGCTTCTTTCTATTCCCAAGACTTTCTCCACCTCACGAAGGCGTTCAAATTTCCTGTTAATCTTGTCATCAGTCTCAACGCTGTCCTAGGTAGTAGAATTTTGCAGCTTCTCAACATTTTGGCTTGTTGCCTTCATTTCTTAGTCATGCTGCGTCTGAGTCCGCTCAAACTGTTGTATGGTTATTTCAACTCGCTCAATCTTCTCGAAAAGTACTGCTATCTTGGCGGCCAGATCAACTAGTAGGCGTTTTGATTCTTCGTCCATGATAACCTTCTCGTAATTGATGGACTCTGCTGGTTTTCCTGATAATAACCCTAAACGCAAGATCGTTTTTTCAACTGACAAACCTCTACAATTCGCTGAGTTATGCAAATTAACTCGCGAATGTTGTAGTTTATTGCAAGCTGGGTACAACTTCGAGTATTCGTTGACACCCGTGATTTCTAGCATGTTTGTCCCACTGGGCGTGTCAAATGTTCGGCGTGAAAATTGATTTTCTTCGAACAACCAGTCTTGAGGCGTGCCAGTACCTATGGGTCAGGTACAACCTTGATCTTGATGCTTGTTCGCCTTCTGTCTTCTTCTCAAACGACTGTCGTACGGGCGCTGGTCAGGCCGACACTTAGGTTCTTCTTAGACCTAACTGAAGAGCAACTAGAATTTTTCTCCTCCTCCTGCGAAGTGGACGTTTCCTACTCGGACCGGTGTGGTTGAGCAGAGCTAAAAATCAGGATTGTAAGTCGTTCGCCAAAGGGTTCCTTAACAAACCAGGGATATTTGTTAGAGTTCTCACTCTAACAATGTTTTTACGGGTATTCGCCTACAGATAGGGCTTTATGAAGCGGTGGTGGACTGTTCACTTACGGATGAGGCTTGGTGAGTAGAAACGCATATTGCTCACGGACGAGGCTTTGGTGAGGTAGAAGCGGGAACTTCCGACTGGTCGGGCTTTGATGAATAGTAGCGAGGAATGTCTACGGATATGGCTTTGGTGAAGAAAAAGACTCGAGGAATCTTTTTGGTAGAAGTGCTCCGGAGAGGCTTGTTTTGCAGTGTGCAAAAGTTGTATTGAGATGTTGATTGATCGATCCCTTAGATCTTGTACCCTGACCCTTTTATATAGCGAACATTAATGTTTGTTTTTCCTTGCGGATCAAAGCATATCAAATCTTCTTCGGACCTTTGGAGGATTCCTTAAGCAACCAAAAATTCTTGACACGCATGACTCCAAGTCGAAAGGAAACACATTAATCATAACGTAAATCACAAGAATTGGTCTAATGGGCTCTCATGCAAAGCATTCGCCGAAAGATAATATTTTGACCCAAACATTACTTACCTTGAGCAAATATGAATTTGACAAAATACATGTAGGGTGAGAAAAGTATAAATTGAACTAAATAGAAATGTATTTTAGGTATTGTTAATAGGTGAACAAAATACACTTACAATTAAAATTATATAAATGAGATGTGAAGAGAATATAGGGTGAGTAAAGTAGTTTGTAAGGTGACAATAGACGTACCCAATAATAACTATTTTTTTCGGCTAAAATTTATGCCTCAACCAAAATGCAACCTTAAAATTACCGTTGCAAATGCCTTAGGGTCACAGTTCTCACTTCTCACTTCTCACTTCTCACTTCTCACTTAGGAGATTGACTTCCTCCTAGTGTCGCCGCTCCTGTCAATTTTGACCAAAGGACTAAAATATCAACAATCATGAAAATTTCGGTGGTTCGAAAAATAGATATTTCGATGGATATAGGGAAATTATCAAATATCGATAAATTTTTTTCTAAAATTTATATAAAAATTATATATTTAACTAAAAATTAGTTAAATATAAAATATCAAAAAAATATGAAAATTAATATCAATATTTATAAAAAATAAAAATTTCAAAAAAAAATCAAAAATATTTTAAATATTTAACAACTTTTTATCGACGTCTTCTAGTTTGCAGGAGTCGCTTTCGTATTAAAAACGATGGAATTACTTTACCAGATGATCAAACCCTGAGAAAAAAAACTGAGGGAAACGATGGTGGAGTTAAAGTGGCACATATAATATTATCATATGAATTTAACGTCCACTTTCTCCAACACCCCACTTTGATAAGATAAGATGATAAGAAAATCATTCATCTCCTTCTTCCTCTCTTCTCAGAATCTGTCTCAAACCTGAAGGCTTCCAAGCTCCAAAACACTAGTACCTTCCCATGGTACCACTCATTTCCTTCCACACTTCCACAACAACACACCCTCTCCTCGTAACCCAAACCACCTCATCCCCATTCCTCCACCTCTCCCGCCCCAAACTCCACCTCCCCAAACGAACCCACTTCCCCATTTCCTCCATCTCCCAAAACCCAAACCAATCCACCCGCCAAAACCCACAGCCGCCTAGAACCCAGTTCCCCGGCGGCTTCAAGCGACCGGAAATCAAGGTCCCCAACATCGTCCTCCAACTGGACCCTGAAGACGTCTTGGCTTCTGACGCCGTTGACGTCTTGGCTTTGGTCGATAAAGCTGTCTCCAAATGGGTCGGGATTCTCGTCCTTGACGGCCGTCAAGCTAACGGCGGCCGACTCTATGACGCCGCGTGTAAGCTGAAGTCTGTGGTGAGGGACCGGGCCTACTTGCTGATATCCGAGCGCGTGGATATTGCAGCTGCAGCTAACGCGAGTGGGATTCTGCTCTCCGATCAAGGTCACTCTTTGCACTCCAGATCATTTTTACTAACTGCATTATTGATGTGATTGTTCATCAAAAATGGATGATATGATTTGGTGAGTAATTTGTTGCTTATTTTGGCAAGAACCACAATGATGGCAGCCAAATCGGATTCGGTGGTCCTTCCTTTGGTGGCTAGGAATGTGCAAGATGTTGAGGCTGCTGTAAACGCCTCCAGGTCCGAAGGAGCTGATTTTCTTATATATGGTGTTGTTGGAGAGGAGAATGTTGTGAAGTCTCTTTTTGAAAGTGTGAAGATACCGATATTTGTGACCATTAGTTCGTATAGTAGGTTGTATACAGAGGTGCCGGGATTACTCAAATCTGGGGCTAGTGGATTGGTTATGTCTTTGAAGGATTTTAGGATGCTTGATGACGACGCTTTGAGCAAGTTGTTTGATGTTGTATACATGGCTGATAGTAAAACACATGATGAAGTTGAAAGCTCCAGTAAGCTCAAATTTTCAGATGTGCAGAATGGTCCGAAGGACACTGTTGCTGGGTTTCTTAAGTTGGAGGATAGAGAAAAGAAGTTCATAGAAACAGAAAGATCGGTGTTGCTTAAAGCAATAAATGTCATCCAGAGAGCTGCTCCACTGGTGATATTTTAATTAAACATTTGGTAGTTGAAGTTACTTGTGAGATATCCCAAATTTCACAACTTTGTTTATATATGTCGTAATGATGGTGGAATTTTTAATTTGACTGGCAGATGGAGGAGGTTTCGCTTCTCATTGATGCAGTATCTCAAATTGATGAGCCATTTTCACTGGTTGTAGTGGTAATTGTGTGCTGAACTTCAACAAATTCTGGTTCCAGGGATATACATTGGTATTAGCTCTATTATTTCATGCAAATTTTTTTTTCTCTAGATACAATTTAGAATTATGCTGCCCTTTTATAACAGCTATTGCAAGTTTGCAACTATTAAATAGTGGACTGTAAATGAGTCCCATTACCATATATATAATCGTGAATAATTTTTCGTTGTGAGAAAACCATAGTTGAGGATCTGGAGTCCTATTAATCCCCTCCACTATTCAGATTGTGAACAAATTGGTCCTATGTACCTTGAACCTGAATTTTCATCTCTTCCAATATCTGTATAGGAAAATATTTTTGGTTATATGATTTGATATTGCATTCCTACACATTTCTAAAAAGCCAGTCGTCCTTTGGAGACTGCAAGTTTTTCTTGTTGAGATTTGTTTAGATCAATGCTTCCAAGCTAATGTCGTAGTCTCTGTAAGCAAATCATCACTTTAGGTTGGTTAGGTGTCATCTTACTGTTGGATAAAAAGATTGTTTTCATCATGATAATTTTATGTCTCCAACATTGGTTTCATGGAATTCTCTCATAATGTTTTGGTGGTTCTTCTATGACTTCTATCTTTCTTTTTATGTCAACAGGGCGAATTTAACTCTGGGAAGTCGACTGTTATTAATGCACTTCTTGGGAGAAGATATCTTAAAGAGGGGGTTGTTCCCACAACTAATGAGATCACCTTACGCTATTCTGAGATGGACGGCGAGGAACAACGTTGTGAAAGGCATCCAGATGGCCAATATATATGCTACCTTCCAACTTCCATTCTTAAAGAAGTGAGTTAATTTATTACGTTTTTTCCGTGAACTTCTTTTTCAGTTTAACTTTAACAACAGTCCAATGTAATCATACAAATGCATAGAGCCTGAGGCACAAGAAAATTCAACACACACCTTGCTTAGCGTATGATCTTCTTATTTAGACACCTGCAACTTGATGATAAAACATGCGTTATGTGTTGTACTTAAGTTTGTTTTTTTACTGAAAGCAGATGAATGTTGTTGATACACCTGGAACTAATGTGATATTGCAAAGGCAACAACGCCTTACTGAGGAATTTGTACCCCGTGCTGATTTGCTTCTTTTTGTCATCTCTGCCGGTCGCCCTTTAACTGAAAGCGAGGTATGATTAACTGGTTTCTCAATATGGCATTTTGTGGCATGTTGCTTAATGCTTTGTAGTGTTTAAACTGACAACTAGAGATGTCATGGGCTCTGTCTTATATATTTTTTTTGAGGTGAGGGGAGTATTCCCATGATCATTGATCATAAACGACCTTAACGGTCAGATACATGTGGATTCAAAGATCACTCAAGTACAAGAGTTCAAAACTGAAATAAAACTAGAATGAAAAGACAAACCAAGAATTGAAATAACAACCTCAAAACTATGTGCCCAAAAAAGTGGACCTAAACTAGAAAGCAATGAGCCTGATGAACCAAAAAACCAGCTCTCTTGCTCCGATTAGAGGCCTCAGACCCTGATTGGTGTACCTTTCATCGATATGAGAACTTGAGCCAGCATTAGGAATAAACAGGGATCTTTCCTAGAGGAACTAGGAAATCTGCTGCTACAATACAGTAAGATAGATTGGGCCTAAAGCTAAAGCCTTGGCCCATATACTAGCAAGCCCAAGCTTGAGATCCAAATTGCAGAAGTCACTACGCCATGTGCAGCCAAGGAGCTCCCCTGACTGAACCGCCGCCGGTGGCAATGGCAGCGCCAAGATCCGGACTGCCACAGCGCCACCAACTACTCCCTTCCCCATGCCTGAACCGCCACCACTCCCTAGCCAAGATCCAGAGCTCCCAGACTAGACCGGATTCCGATCTGCTCGTAGGCATGAAGATCTTAGCCATTCAACGCCATCCAGCAACCACCAAACCCCCAACTGTCGACGCTTCCCCAAAGAGTTTGTCGCCGCCAGCCTGATCATGCCATCGTCTACGTGCTGCCGCCAGTCCCCATCTGAGTTTCCTCTCGCCCACGACAATAACATCTTCACCCTGCAATTCTTATTCCTTTGATTGGGCTGCATATCAAAGAACGTAGAGTCGTCCCTTCTCGCCCGTCCGCCGCCGCCGTAAAGGCGTGCTGTCCGACCGGGCATGTGTCAAGGAGATTGGAAACCAGCCGCCTAGGGTTTTGGGTTCCTCTCTCAGGCCAGTATTGGTGTTGTGTGTTTTGATCACGCACAGTTCTTCTTTTAGCTGTCTTATATTATTTCACACTTTTACCTCCTTTCCTTTGACCTGTAAACATATCCGGATGCTATAAAATAGTTACACCGGAAAGCATGAACCCAACCCACCCAACCACCCCCCCAAATGTCCAATGGGAGGTTTTTTTGCTCTTCAACTGTTTTTATGATAACAAAGTACATATAATGATTCTATTTCTAGCTTGAAGGGTTCATTTCTTTGATCGATAATTGCACTAGTAGATGATGGTCCAAAAATAAACTACCTGAGTCTATTGGTTAGGAAGTACAGTTACAGAGATCTTAAAAACTTTTAGCTTTTTCGATAATTGACTAATTATGACATGCAAGGAAGCTCGTGATTTTTGGAGTAATGGATTGGATTGCTGTTGCGTATCATTTGGTTAGCTAACTTTGTTATCACTTCTGGCATTGTTTCAGGTCGCTTTTCTTCGTTATACTCAGCAGTGGAAGAAGAAAGTAGTGTTTGTCTTGAACAAATCTGATATCTATGAGAATTCTCATGAGGTCCGTCCTATTGTGCAGTTAATTCCTCTATTATGGCTGATGTTATACCTTTAGCAGTCTCTTGCAGTAAATTTGTTGATACGCGTACTTTATGTACTTGAGCTTCTCAATCTCGTCTTTAGTCCTTGACCACTTTTTTTTTTAAAATTATGCAGCTTGAGGAAGCAATTTCATTCATCAAGGAGAATACTCAGAAATTGCTGAATTCTCAATCTCGTCCCGTCTCTGCACGAACTGCTCTTGAAGCAAAACTTTTGTCTTCTGCTTTCAGGGAAGATTACGTAAAACTATCAGTATCTGATTCTCAGTGGAAAAGCAATAACTTCTATGAACTTGAGAACTTCTTGTATAGTTTTTTAGACGGGTCAACAAGTACAGGAATGGAAAGAATGAAACTTAAATTGGAAACACCCATTGCTGTTGCAGAGAAACTACTCTTTGCTTGTGAAACTCTTGTGACACAAGACTGTCGATATGCCAAGCAGGATTTGGCCTCAATAAATGATATAGTTGGCAGGGTAAAGAACTATGCAGTGAAGATGGAAAATGAGAGCATTGCTTGGAGAAGAAGAATTTTGTCTGTGGTATGTCTTCCAGATTTCCATATGCGTTGTCTGATTTAACTGGCAAGTTGGTGGTATTCTATCATTATATTGTTTATTAATTGTACTTGCACGTGATATTGCAGATTGATACTACAAAGTCACGTATTGTGGAGCTCATAGAAGCTACTCTGCTTATATCAAATCTTGATCTTGTTGCTTTCTATGTTTTCAAAGGGGAAAAATCTGCTACCATTCCAGCCACCTCAAGGGTTTAGAACGACATTATAGGACCTGCATTTTCAGATGTACAAGTAAGTTAATAGCTTTGACATTCTTCGATGAGCTTTTTCCCTATTGCTTTGGCAAGCCTTGAATTTTGGATTTGAATCATACAACAATTAGTTCATGGCTGCTTGATTTATGTATAAGATAGTTCACATAATTTTTTGTACTTGCATCGTAGGGATTTAAGGATATGAAATCTCAGCATGTAGCTCCAGTATCTTTGTTTCCATTTTTATTGTTCTTTCTCTGAGGTAATTGGAACTACTGTTACTGTTTAATTTATATCTTGTCATATAGAAACTCCTTGGAGAATACGTCATATGGCTGCAGTCGGACAATGTTCGGGAAGGAAGAATGTTCTCAGACACATTTGAAAAGCGTTTACCTTCATTTGTATATCCACGGAGTCAGGTGAATTTGGAGAGATTTGAATCGCTGGGAAAAGTAAATAAACACAGCTTGAAAGTGATAGAGGACTTCAGCGCTAATGCTGCCGCCAAATTGTTTGAGTAAGAAATACGTGAAGCGATGAGCACAAAAGTAGCTTTTGTAGGATAATACATAGGGTATGGTGCTGTTGATAAAAACGAGACATAATTGAAAGTTTGGCATGCTTGTGTTTGTAAGTTCATATATACCTTTGTTTTTGCTATTTAACAAAAGGGAAAAAATTGACTAATTGACTTTGTGACAAGGTGCTTTATATTGATCTTATTAAATAGTCTGATGTGACGTTTTCTGCAATTTCAGTTTCTTGGGACTTTTGGTGGACTAGGAGCAGCTGGTTTATCTGCTTCACTTCTGACAACTGTGCTGCGGACCACTTTGGAAGATCTTCTTGCTCTTGGTCTTTGCTCAGCTGGGGGGTCAGTGTTCATCTCCTTAGATGTAATTCTGTTTTACTGATGAAGCATATATACCAAAGATTTCCATCAATGTTGCTGAAATCCTGCATGAAAATTGATTAAACAACTCATCATGTCTTCTGATTCGCTTCTTCTCCGATCTCTATGCAGGTTTATAGCTATATCGAAATTTCCGGTTCGTCGGCAAGAGATGATAGAGAAGGTAAAAAAGACTGCGGATGGCTTGGCACGTGAGGTTGAGCAGTCCATGCAGAACGATCTTTCAGAAGCTATTGAGAAGATGGAAAGGTTTGTGAAAAAAGTTAGCCAGCCGTACCAAGCTACAGCACAGCAGAGATTAGACAAACTCCTTGAGCTTCAAGATGAAATATCCAATGTTGATAAACAACTACAAACACTACGAATCGAAATCCAAAACCTTCATGTATCATGATACATGGTCGAATTTTGCTGTCATTCCGAGCATTCCACGCAAGGTGAAGCAAGATAGTGCATTGGATTTGTAGGCTTGGAGATGGAATATATGTAGAACATTTCACCGCTCCTTTGGCATATATCTTTTCCTTTGTTTTCTGTAAGAAGCAAGAACAATCACTTGGAAGTGACAAATTAAGTATGAATTTACAGTATTGCTAAAAAAACTTATGCTGGCGGGAGTCGAACCCGGTTGCATCTTTTTGAACCAAGATGTATTGTGCTACATTGGATTTGTGACCTAATCTTGGATATCAAAGTTATATATCCCTTATAATGTATTTGATAAGTGAAATGTGCTTAATCGAACCGGTTTCAAATCTCTTAGCTCGACCAATATTGGGATGATATGTTCATCGAAAATAAAAATAAGGATGATATGTTTAAATGGAGGCATTTCTTTCACCTTTTGTGTTGGAGTGACACTAATTAAGAATCTAATCGATTATATGAACCATTCTTGACTTGCTGTATCGATCAAGACTTTGATGTTTGATATTGCCCTCCTTGCAATCCAATAGCATAATCTGTTTCCATTTGTAAGTAAATTTGGGTTTCCTCTTGACTGTTTATGTATGTAATTCTGGACAAGTGAGGTGGTTGGTTGTTCTAAGATGTTCTCTTTGTTATTTGTCTCTCAAATCCAAAACAAAACTGTTCGTAGTTTCGTGCCTTGTGGTATCTAACTATCTATTAGCAATAGCTATTAGCCATTTATGTAGAGGACATGTTTGCACGACCCATGTAGTGCCCTACCCTTCATTTCTGGGAAGTGGGAAGTGAAAACAATCAGCGTTCATATTACTGGCCAAGAAATGGGTCACCAGCTTGGTGATATATGAAAGATAGTGCATGGCATGCTCGATAGAGATAGTGCCATAGCTTTCTTAACATGTTTGTGGAAGCCATGAATATGATTCCCTCGTTCTTTTCTGAGCAAAGGTCACAAAGTTGAAGCCATGAATACTGTACGTGTTTGGTAGAAAAGTTTAACCAGACTAGCTCGTTGAGACAAAGTGCATGAAGATCGAGGCTCTTCAGCCTCTTCTTTTTACTTGATTGGCCATTCTAAAACAAAAGGAAGTTTGTGAGAGATTTTAGAAAGCAAATTCAATGGTTGGGGGCTCCTATGCTACTAGCTATACTGTGTGTACAAATGGATCGAAGATATTCTTGGTCAGCCGCATACTATTGCTAGCCAATTACATTACCCAGATTTTTATAGATTACTGTGTAGGGGATGCATGGTTGAGAACAAATCGTCATGTTAAGAAAATTTGACCCAATGGGAAACGACCTAACTGGGAGATTAGTCACCCCTAGCTACAACCATGTAAGAAACCCTTCTTTTTATGTTCGCTCAACACTATACTATCTTTTTTTTCATCGCAAAACTAATTTTATTAAAATTGGTGGATGTTACATCGTCTAGAGGCTAATGCGGTCTCGTTAAAAAACCCCGCTCGATCTAGCGAGTATAAAATATTATCACACCCCTTAGTCTACAAGACAAACATTAACTAGAGTTATCAGCTATTACAACATCATCGTTTTTTTTGTTGGTGAGTCATGTCTTGGCTGGTTAAGATGTTTTTATGTGTCATTTTTTCAGAATTTTCTTTGTTAAGTGTCATTTTTTTTCTTTGTTAGCATCTAGGAGACGAAAAACTACTCTGTTGGCTAAGTAACGCTTAGCCGATAAAAATATTTAACCTAGCCGACAGAATATTTATATACAAATATAAATAATTATTTATAACAACCTAGGAGACGGAACACTATTCCGTCGGCTAAGAGTTACTTAGCCGACAGAATATTTATACATAAATTTAAATGATTATTTATAACAACTTAAGAGACAGAACTATTTTTTTCGTCACTTAGGTTATACCTTAGCCGACAGAAAATTACACCTAACCGATGAAATAATTTTAATAGAAAATATATAAAAAAATCTAACAAAAACTTAGTTGACGAAATAAATGATTTCGTAGCCTAAGTTCTGAAAAATTTGAAAAAAAATCCCGCCAAAATTTTTAATTTTTTTTAAAAAGGTCTGATTTGATCTAGATCGAACCAAAACTCTCACTCTTTCCTCTCTCTCTCTTTCTCCTCTCTCTTCTCTCATATCCCTCTCCCCTCTTCTCCAAACCGTGGTGGTGGTGTGTGGTGGTGGTGAATGGTGGTGTGTGGTGATGGAGTGTGGTGGTGTGTGTAAGACCCCGTCCCAAAAATTTACCTTTTTACCGGGATCGGGTAGTTTACAAGGGGTTGTAACCGCGCTGTTAGTTTTTTCCGAATTAATATTCGAGTTTAATATCGAGATTTTCTTGATTTTGGAGAAAAGAATAGAATTAATGCCCTGAGGTGGTAGATTAGATTAATACGAGCTGTTATTATGGACTTTTTTTTAGTTTACGGAAGTAACAAATGTTATTTACTTTACCGTAAAAATATGACTTTGCGATAAGTCGAGAATTTGGGAAAAGTTCCTTCGGGAAAATTGTAGGGAACGTTAATACGAACCCGTGGGTATGTCATATGAATTAATCGGACTTCGTATGCGAAAGTTATTCAGGATGATGTGTTGTTACCGAACGGTAAATAGTAAATAGCAAAATATCTATTTACTGTTTTCGGTAACATTTATAATTCAATATGGGCCGTTGATTGTGGAGATCAAATCTGAACCGTTAGATCTTAAAGAGAGTCTCCCCCCATCTGGTTAACCCCATATATATATATATATATATATATATATATATATATATATATATATATATATATCTCTTTTTCTCTCTAGCTCCTTCCCTCTCTTCCCCTCTCCCTGCTTCCTTCTCCAGTGGTGCCACACGGTTGCGAGTAATGCCTCACCGCCACCTCCAGCTGTCTTGCCGTGCCTCTGTCAACAAGCCCAGACCCCTAGCTGCTCGGAGACCCCGGGACCGGAGTTCTGCCAAGGAGGGGAATTTACGCCGGAGAACTGTCAAGTCGCTCCTAACACCAAATCGGACTAGAGGAGCACCTGGAGGGTTCTTAACAGCAGCAGGAGTTAACTGGTGGTTCGAAAGGGGAGGAGAACGCCTGGGACACGTCGTCGGAGAGGATTCGCTGGTAAAATGTCCTGCACGAGTTCAATGAGGTATTTTTCCTCCATTTTGCTCCTTTAGCTCTTCCATTGGTGCTGATTGTACTGTTGTTGATGGGGGAGGGGTTTTGGCCGGTTATGGCTTGGAATCGGTCAGGAGGCCGATCGGGTTAGTCTAGGGTGAAAAAGAGGTAAATTCTTGGGTTTTTATCGAGATAGATCTAATATTTTTATCATTTACTGTGGATGTGAAAGGACGGAACTGCCCCTGGCAGTTTGGAGTAATTACAAGGATGCCACCAGGGCAGAAATTTCAGAAATACCTCTGGTAGTTTGAGTTAATTACAAGACTGCTATTGAGATTGAAATCTCATAAATGCCCCTTGTCATTACGTTTATTTACAAGACTGCCCATGAGGTTAAAAAGATAATATTGTCCTTGGCTGTTTTAGTTAATTACAGGGCTGCCTTTAAAAAGTGAAATTCTAGAAATGCCCCTGGCAGCTTAGCATAATGACCATACTGCTATTGAGGTTGAATTGACAATATTACCCCTAAAGGATTGGTTATTTACGTGGATGCTATATTACCATACTTTTATATTATATTTATATGTGGAATGTTGTATTTACTTATGGTGGAATGTTTGGGTTATTATCGATAGTTAGCTAGGTTATAGATACTTCGGCGGAGAGGTTAAATCTCGGATTTGCATTTAGCTTATGCTATCCTTATTTATAAATCGACTGATGTGTAGTAAAGCGGGTTTCGTCCGGTTAAAACGTTAATTACAATAGAACTACGTGCGGCTTGATCCCTGAGGACAGGGTACGTTGGCAGCCTGACCGGGATTCGGGTGCAGTCACAAATAATATTTAGACCATAGGTCCTCTAAAGTAATTAGTACGAAATCCAATTTGGTAATCGGGATAACCTCAAGTTTTATGAGGCTTATTTCGGTATCGTATGGACCTGTGAAATTGGTTTGGGTAAGGGTTATCCCTTCTCAAGGGGGATTAAGAGAGGAATCTCTTTTGGTTTGAGTCCCGTACATCCTAACCTGGGTTTGGAGAGGTAAACTCAGGTCGGGGCGTGATAGTGTGTGGTGATGGAGTGTGGTGGTGGTGATGGTGTGTGGTGGTGGTGATAGTTTGTGGTGGTGGTGGGTTCGGGATAGCCGATGGTGGATTGCCATAGATCGATGATCGGCGGTAGATTGAGGTCTGAGATCGATGACCTTTTTTTAGGTTTAGCGACAGAATATTCCATCGACTAAGAAATACTTAGATGACAGAATATTTTGAATTTCGTCGACTAAGAGTATTATTAATTTGTTTTTATTTTAAAATAATTCCGTCTACTAGGATTTTAGCCGACGAAAATGTTCCGTCTGTAAGGGTCTAGATCTATGATGTAGGGTTTGATCTTGCAAGTTGGAATGTCTAAGATTGAGACATAGATGTTTTAGAGCTTACTTGCTGGAAGTTTGACTCTTTCATAATTGAATTGTTGTTTGTAGTAAGCTCTTCCGAGCATGGCCTTAATTGAATATCATGTTAACGTAATTTTTTGGATTGTAACATAAACTCAAAGGTTTTTGTAGATGATTACAAGAATTTGGAATTTCAGTTAGGAAATCATGTCTTGAGTTTGGATTTTTATTTATGCAAAAAAATTCAGAGTGTGACAAAGTGTCACTTGGAAGTCCTTGTGTTTGCTTCATTCCCACTAAAGATCAGCCGGTAAGCTTACTTACCAAGCCTCTTCATAAGTCGTGTCAACATCTTCTTGCAAGCAAACTTATACGTGCAAGCATGTCAAGTTTGAGGGGGTGTTAGCGATACTATATATGTCATTCTCATGAATCATTATTCTCCAAATCAGGCTTGATTAAAGCAATGAGAATCAATCTTCTCTTAAAATCAATGACTAATATCTCTGTAATTAATTTTTGATTGTTTCCATACTTTAATAAATTGTACCATTTACCGAGTTGTAATTCAAAGGAAATACAATTATATATACTAAAGCAAAATGGAACTAACACTGTTCATCCAGCTAGCAAAAAGACAGTGCTGTCTCTACTTACAGATTATTTATCATATTGCCATCGGTAGTGTTGAAAGATGATTTTACCCCTATTTGAGAATTATATACAATATTGCCATCAACAGCGCATTGAAAGACGATTTTACCCTTGTTTGCGGTTTATTTACAATACTATCATCCTTATAAGATAATTTTACCCCTATTTACGGATTATTTATAATATTACCATCATTTGCCTGTCTTTATCTATTTTACCCCTAAGTTATCTTGTTTATCTATTTTTTGTCCATATTTGGAAATAGCTTCCATTGTTTTACTTTATGGATAAACTAGATGTGTCTTCTATTACTAAGAAAATCACAATTTCTATGCAATTACCGGATTTCTTCAAAATTAATTTTTTCCCCACCCGATCTATAAATACCTTGCCTTGTATCTGAGTAATTGTGTTGATATCTGTTATAATTCGGATCATAGGAATGAAAAAAAATATAATTTTAACGAATTATAAGCTGATATGTAAGTGATGAGGTTATGAATGTGATGAAATATTAGACAGAAACATGAGGTTATATAACTTAAATCTGTCTAATATGTTTCTAATGTAAGAGTTTTAAAAATGATTTTTATGAATGTTGGTTTGTTTTGTTTTTCCTTTGAATATTGGTTTTGTTTTGGTTTTGCACATGCGATCCTTGTGCTAGAAGATTGAGTTGATAAACACAATAAGTAATTTCAAGATGAAAAATATATAGTTGGAAGATAAATAGGAGTTCTGGAAATACATGGATGTGAATTATATGGTTAAACTCTACTACTCTACCATACAAGCTTAAATTCTGGTTTCATTTAATTCACAAATGTATAGTGGTAGTGTCATGACATGTTTTAACATTTGGGTTCGGTTTTGTTCATGTTGGTTGATTTAAAGGTTTCATAGTGGTTTGGTTTTGTTATAGATGCCTCTAAATACATACAAAAATTATTTGTTATGTTTTTTAGCAAATATTATTTGTTACATTTAAAATTTAAAGAAAAAAAGCCGTAACAAAGACAGGTCGGACATTTTCATCACCCCGCAGCAGCGCACGGGATTCTTGCTAGTTTTAATACATAGCATTGTTCAAGGACAGGTCTCCATGCTGGTTTAGTCGGATGACTGTCATGTAGTACTAGTGTGATCATTGATTTTATCTTTTTTGCGCCCCTTTGTGGATAAGGAGAAAACACCTGTTTGATCAAACCAAAATGATTTAGATCTGGTAATTAGTCAATTTACTTTGTTTAATGTCACGAACTCTTCGTTTATATGCTTAAAAGAACAGTAGGGCTTAATTCTGAGAATAATAGGGTGAATGTGATTAACTTGTGAATTTATACATTATACAGACTTGATCCTGCTAATTAACATGGCATGTTGCTTACCCCAACGTACAAGTTAACCCTAACTGACATGAACTAGGTTTCATATCATTTGTGGTCGCTCTCTCTCTTACCCTAATGACTTGCATCTGCAAATTACATGCTATTTTATCGATGATTCATCGAAATTCAGTATCAGTGATCAAGACATCTTAAGATTATTATTACCAAAAAAAAGACATCTTAAGATCATTTGAAAATCACGGATGCATTAAATCCAGCCTAAATATACAGCAGATTAAAATGATCTTTATTAAACCTTGAGGATTTCAGACTACTTTTAAGTAGTTAGCTATACAGTAGCTAGAATTAATGGACGACTTTCTGAAATCTGATCAGACAATTCTTATTGACATTTGAACAATTAAAACATCTAACATTTCACAGGTCACTTATGTCAGGTGAAAAAGAGTAAATAGTGGTAATACATATCCAGGAGACGGTACGAGCTTTTGGAATTTATCTTTAAATTACAATGGGGTCAAGTTTTTTTACAGTGCGCATGAAGATATATGGTCCAAGCAGAGATCTCATTCATATTCTACTTTGCAAAATCTATAATGGAGTCAATCGTACGTGATAGTAGTGGAGTTTATATCTGCAGCAGCGTAAATAGAAATCAATAATGACTTGGTCTATAGGTTTTATCAACAACAATGACCTATAAGACCAAACACAAAACAGGATAAGGAAAGCTACTTGGGTTGAGTGAAGTTTCTGGGGGTATTTCTCTATTGGAAACCAGTTTAGGCAAACGCGTTATCATGAATTCGTTTGCAGCTGTTGGCCTTTCCTTTAGTCATTGTTCTGATAACCACAATGCTAGTAGTACTAGCAGCAGTACTTGAATCTAATTCGATTATCGAACTACATACGAACCCTAGCTAATTCATGAATCTTACACATTCATTCTGGGATTTGGTGAGGTGCAAGAGTGACTGGGTGAGTGGTCTTTTTCTTGTTCCTATATATATGGACACAGTTCGTCTCATCACTTTCCTTAAGAGGAAAAAACCCAGTAAAGAAAGTGGCCACTAAAAAAAGTGCCAACGTTTGGTTTAAAATGGACTGCATGTTGTTATTCCTTTCAAAAAATCAATCTTAGATAAGCTTTTGCATTGTTTAGGCACTCAAACATGCCTTACAGTTTTGGCATTTTACATAACTTGGGGAAAGGCCAGTTTGGGGAGGGTTAATTACCTAATGAGGGAACAAAATCGATCATTAACTAGAGCACTCACTGCGAAAGAGCAAGGGTAACTCTTCTCACCAGCTTAACCCCCTTTCATTTCAAAACTACAGCGTAGTTTTGTGACGCAAATAATTCATTCTAGTCATGATGAGAGTAACCAGATCAGAAATTGTTATTACTCTGTTATATATATGATAAGTAGACGGTAACCTCAAAGTAAAGTTTCACAATCTCCTGCCGTAGACGCACGAATCTGGATGCCTCTCAAATCTGTTGGTCATAAACTGGTGGGAGTTAGGATTCAAACTTTTAACATAAGAGGTTTTATATTAAGCAGTTCGATCATCTTTATCACATCAGCTGAGTTTTAACTCGTCTTTCGACCGTATAAAAAACCATGACTTAAAAGACGTTGTAAAAAACGAATAGTAATGAATAACGCTGGAAGATGAATGAAGTAAATTGCTAGTGCTCCTAATTTTGAGATTTTGCGTCTAAAATAAGCTTAATATCATATCCAGGTTGGAACTTAGTACTCTAGCTACTAGCTCTTGCCTTTGAAGACAAACCAGAGACTAAATGAGAGACCAAACTTATTAGTGATATCATGGATAATTACAATGAATACAAACCTGCGAAGGTTTATGTTAGTTTAAGTCTCCACTACTAATGAGTCGTTTATTCTCATAATCACTACGCACTGGTCGGTGATTTTATATATCAAGCTGCTTTCAGCTGCGCACCTTTGAAGCCATTAGTTAGTTAACAATATAAACCATCTCTAAGTCAAAGCATTAACACTAATCAAAACCATTTAACTAATATAAGTTTTGACCTAAATACATTAAACAATCCAATGGAAACGATCCTGGACATAATTATTGCAATAGAGTATCTCCAGCATCTTTGTTTCGGTCATCACCACTCACTAGCTTAGCTTGGTTTTGATCAACAGCAAATGCAAATAGTTCACTTAAGATATATATTAAGGTTCTCTTACAGATGAGGCATACTATTGACTCTTTTTCATCACCAATAACATGTTTCAACCCCTTAATTTATAAGTTAAATAAGAAAAGTAATCAAGAATATAACCAACGTCACCAGACCATTATAATTTCTATGTTTTCACCCCTACCCTCGTAAAGCAATACCATGTTCTGTTTCATTTTATACAAAAATATACTAGACAAGATGTTAAGCTAATTAAACTATGGGTAAACACTAATCAGACATGGATATTGTATTGCTAAAAGAAAAAGTCAACCACCTAGCACATGGTAAGAGTAGAAATTTTGAGCTCGAGCAGTAAAAGTTACTGCAAAAGACGAAAAATTATTTGTTGAGACTTAAGTGGGTGTGGTTATCACTATAAAAAACTCACTCCATACATAAAATTGAATCCACCTCAATGAAGCCAGTTAATTATCCGATCGATTTAAAGAAGATAATCAAACCGTTCAATCACTTGTTATATGTTATATATATATATATATATATGTATATTATACTTTTCTTCTAAATAATACCGATTAAGTAATAAATGCATTCACCTCAGAAATACCAATAGTACGTGTGTTTAGAATTTTGTCTTGAATATTTCTACAAAGTAGTAAACTACCAACTTCCTAGCAAATGAGTAATAAAGTTTCTAATGACCCAAATAAACATGCCCTCATGATTCCTCGAAGCTTTTTTCCACCGTCCAAAAACATTCCAATTTCTATAATTTCATCTTTTGCCTATGCTAGGTGGTATGGAATAGTCCGACTAGACTCTGACTATTAACGTCTGGCAGTCTTGCATAGTGAAAAGGCTTTAGCAAAGCCTTCCAGACCATTGTTAACGTCTACACGTCACTAGACACTAACAAAACCCTCCCACCCATATCTTCCTATAAATTCAATCCGACCTCTTGCACCTTTCTTACATGCTCATCAATCCTTTCATCTCCATTTTCACCAAATACCAGACCTTAGTTTCGCTTAAATCTTTGTATTTTGCCCTAGCTATCTCTCATTCTTTGAATTCACCCAAATTTTCAAACCCTCTTTTGTTCTGTTAAATCTGTTCTACCTTACCATGTCTTCAACTACTGTCTGTCATCAAGAGCTTCAACACTGTGTTGAGTCTCTTGTCAGGCTCCAATTGGTTCCACCAAAGCCGACAGTTCTCCCGGTTCCTGAACCTCAGGAAATCGGAAACACCGTTGACAAAGCTAGCTGGAGCTTCCTCCAGTCTCTCACCACCACAATCCAGACCCCCAAAACAGAGACTGAAACAGAGAAGGTCTATGTCCACCCTCTTGTGAAACGCTCGGCTTCGGTGCTCAGCTCCAGAAGCTTAGCAATATGCACTGAAAGCTTGGGAAGCGAGACCGGAAGCGATGCCAGCAGTGATGACATGTCTTGTCTGCTTCAAAACAATGACATTCCTTTGCTCTCACTTGAAGCTGAGAAAATCCCAACATTCTCTGCTGGAGAACAGAGTAGCATTGTAGAAACCCCAAAACCAAAGAGTCTGAAATCACTGAGTCGTAGTGTTAATGGTGGGAGTAACTTTCCTCCACCTCTGACTTCTATCTGTGGCTCCAACGGTGTTAAATTTTTGCCTCACCGTGAAGGGGGTAGGCTTGTTCTGAAAGCCCTTGCTGTCCCTTCTCCTGTAAACTACTTTGAAGCAGAGCGCGGCGATGGACGGCTCAGGCTTCGCTTGTTGAGGGATTTGCCTCTAGATTCTGACATGAATGAGGAGGTTGAAGAAGAAGACGAAGAAGAAGAAGATGAGGTTGTGAAAGAAGAGGAAGTAGTTGAAGAGGAAATGGAAGTTGAGACTGAAACATGTTGGGAGGAAGAGGAAGAGGAAGAGGAAGAGGAAGAGGAAATGGAAGTGGAGGAGAAGAGTGGTGGCTATTGGGAAACAGAGGATGAGGAGGACATGGAAGAGAATTGTGGGGTTGTTGTGGGTGAAACGGGAATGGAAAAGAAGCTCCCTAGCCGGTGCAAGGAAAGCCGGCGTGGTAACAACAAAATGGTAATGAATTGGACGCCGGAGTCGTTTTGGGTCGCTACCTAAAACAGAGTTGTTTCTCTGTTTCTGAAGATTAGCTAGTAGCTACTTATTTTTTCACTTCGGTTTTTTTCTTCTCAATTTTCCTAGACTATTTACTAGTCATGAAAATATTGAAGTTCCCCTAGCTTCGAATGTATGCTAATCAGCTGATGTTAGTTATTATCGTTATTGAACATTTCTAGCCTTCTTATGGCTATAGCTCTTTATTCAACCTACTGTTACCGACTCCAAAACACTCCCTTTACGTTTTAAATTCGATATTACGATATTCGAACTCGAAACTTCATCTAAACGTCCAGAAAAAGTAGTACTACGCCAATGATCGACCAAACTGACATCCAAACGTGATCAAAGTGAGTGCATGACGTAGTCTCACTAACTACCACAATTTAAAGCATTTTTTGGTCCCAAATACTGGCATCCAATCAATTGGGCCAAGCGGCAGATGCAGAATTTTATATAAATGAGGACGAAATGTTCATACAAACTCAAATGAGGTTAAAAACGGGACATAAACATTAAAACTTAAAAGAAATTAGATAAATTTAATGTATATTTACAAGAGAAAAGCAAGAAAAAGAAAAGTCACTAACTTGTTCCAACGTAGGTCCGCCAGTGATTAGGCCTATCACTCCTTATAGCATTTTGGACCATTTCATGAGCAAGTTGTGATTAAACCATTTTATGCATTTGCTTTCCTTGTATGTGTTTCAGAAACATTATTCTACGAACATAAAGTTTATCTCCAAATTTTGATCTAAAACCTAACTATAACTTGTACATATGGTCAAAATTAGTGGACGAACTTCATCCCGATGTTGGATTAGACATGCATACAGATAATTCCAAACTACAATACTCTCTTCTATTTGGCTCTCAACTGCGAAAAAGAAGGGAAATAATTGTTTTAGCTGAGAAAACGACCTAACCTTTTCCATCTGTAGAGGAAGCCATGATCATGATCGTCCATCTCCGTACATTAGGGTTTCTAAGCCCTAGAAAGGCGATGAAGGAGTATATTCTTAGGAAAATCCGGTCACTCGAAAGCGAGCATATGTAAGAATTGTGAGTAGTTATGGGAGCGAGTATGCTTAGTAGCTATAATGGTCATGGCCTCGAGCGCAAAGGACTGAAAGAGTAACATGGACTTACCTCACCAGTGTTGGAGTAGACATGAATATGCTTTCACCGCCAAGCGTAAGTTAACACTCTTTATGTGGACCCACAAATCATAACGAGATCAGATCATGACATACATCACGAAACCCGACATGCAAGCTACGTAACGGTACTCGGAAGTCGCTGTTCCGACATCGAGAAACCACATTGTCGGCATCACCAACATGCCCTAACATATCACTACTATGACTTTTGTTCCACATCCGAAATAATGTAAAAGAAGAAGTCTCATTCTCCTTTAAAAGGGGACTCATTCCCCTTACTCTACACACCATTACTACTACTTGTAATACTTTGAGGAGCCACAAGATACCCACACATAGTACATATTAAGTGAATGTAGCCTTACTCATTGATTGTAAGGTGAACCACTATAAACCTTGTGTCCATCATCTTTATCCCGTTACTAAACATATACATAATACACGTAGATACCAACATATTAACATTTTCATCAATAACTTGCCTCATCTACATGGGAGATCGACTATATGCCCCATCTACATGGGAGAATGAAATTTACCTCATCTACATGGGAGAGCGACAATTTGCCTCATCTACATAAGAGTGACTATATGCCCTATTTACATGGGAGAGCGACTATATGCCCCATCTACATGGGAGAACGAAAATTTGCCAAATCTGCATGGGAGAGCAACTATACACCCTATCTACTTGGGGGAGCGACTATATATCACATCTACATGGGAGAGCGAAAATTTGCCCATCTACATGGGAAAACGACATTTCCATACTTTACAGACGGAATGGACCAACGCTTTCTATCCACTGTAAGAAGCATACACTGTCAAACATAAGTAACACATTTTATGTGGATCCACAAACCATAACAAGACTCGACCATGGCTTACATCACGAATCCCAACATACAAGCTACGCAACTGTTCTCAAATGTAGCTGATCTGACATTGGGAAGCCACATTTTCAGCCTCACTAACCTGTTCTCACACAACACTACCATAACTCTTGTTCCACATCGGAAAGAATGTAAATGAAGGAGTCTCATTCCTCTATAAAAGAAGACTCATTACCCCTTACTCTACACACTATTATTACTACTTGTAATACTTTGATGAGCTACCCAGACACCCACACATAGTATATATTAAGTCGATGCAGTCTTACTCATCAATAGTAAGGTGAACCACTATAAATCTTGTGTCCATTGTTTATATCCCGCTACTAAACATATACATAATTCACGTAGATACCAACATACCAACATTTGCATAAACAATCAGGGTTTGTCATCCCTCCCATGTGTACTCTTTTTCACTCTATATTCCTTCATGGACACAGAGGTATGCCGGTCGCACTCGACCGCGATCGCGCAACGTGGCTTTTACGTGATCGATCTTTTCCCTAAGCATTATCTCAGTCATTGTCGAGAACAGTGTCCTAAATCATAAGTTTTTCTATCACTTGTTCTTTGAGAGTATGAGATCGGATATTTGTTCTTTTACTTACTGTCGATCCAATTTTGACTATAGAGTAGTCTAATTTCACTAACCTTTTCAATATGAAAAACCTTGCACGTACTGTATACTAGTTTCCTTCTTGTTTCTTGCTTTACCTTCTTTAAGTTATCTCACTAAGCTTCTTACATGCAGTACCCTTCTTATTTCTACTTCCAAGATTTATGCTCCTTAAGCTCTCTTAACGTACGCTAATTGCCTTTCAAAATTAATCTCTTTTGGAAAGCTCAACAAAACATCCTTGCCCTCCACATGAGAAATTGAAGTGGGGAAAACTAAGGATGGCAATTCTATTGTCCAATATGGTGGAGTTGGGACATTCATACCTCAACATATCTATAATGGCGTAGGATTGTGATCATTGTACGTTTAAGAAATGGAAAGGAAAATGTTAACGACTCAACGATAACACATGGATGTCTCCCATATGCATCATCTGATTTGCTTTAGAGGTTAATCTAATCTTATTAGGTAGCTGGATGTAGTTCGATATAGCACACAGCCCGGCCCTGAGCCAAAACAAGCAAGGCTTAGATATAGGGCCTTAAATAATAAGAGACCTTTTTTATATTGGCTGGTGTAATTGCATGCTATTATTTGTACATGTCTTGATGGTAAGTAATTGCCTTAATTTTCACTATACCAAAGTTCAAATCCCATAGACGATAGTTTTTGTATATTTTTTTTTTCTATCTTTCATCGTAAATTTTTATACAATTTGATATGTAGTCAAATATGCATATATATATATATATATATATATATATATCAATACTTACTATTTGACATCTAGTTGGCCTATATTACTCTAATTATTCCATATTTTTACATATAATAGGCATAACATTTAGATGATGAAATTTGAGTAATTGGAAGCCAAAAAGGTGTAGCTAGAAGTCAACTTTGTATTCCGAAGGGAATAAGAAGAAAAGAAGGAAAAGAGAGATTGAAATGCAAAATTTGGAATTATGCCTATGAAAGTCAGCCAAATTCAACAAGCCTTTGAGGGCAGCTCAAGAAGAACCAGATGATGAATTTTATATCATTAAAAAGCTACGGATGTCAGCCTTTCATAGCATTTTACGGTTCATGAATAGCATTTTTCTAGAGGAAGTTATGGCTGATTTAGTACCAGAAGGTCAATCTGCTCGCGAATCTGAATCCTGACGGAAATTTGTGTTTTGAGGCCCAAATCACACCGAGAAGCCCATGGACGAATTTGTACTTCATATTCCATTTCATAACCTTGATGTGAAGTTGATTTTGAAGAATTAAATGAGTTGACATATATCCATTGGTCCAAGCCAATCTGAATGTCTAAGGAAACCATAATAAAAAAAGGATTTGATGGAAGGAAGTAATATAAATCCCTATGCATCTTTGACGACCTCCTTCTCGACCTTCTCTCTTGTTCTTCTTCTTCTTCTCATCATCATCATCAATTTGTTCTCTAAAAACCCAATTTTTATTGTTTTCAATTTCTATTATGGAGAACTAATCTTCTAGCTAAGGCTAGGGGAGAAACCTTAGATTGCGTATGTGATTTTTATTAGTTCTATTCGACAATGATCTTCAATGCAAATTCAATTTTTGGTTGTTCAATTTTATTTTCTGCTTTTACTTCTATTTTCGATTAATGGGTATTTGATAATCTAATTCATAGGTTCAGTCATGTTTTTTCTATTGTTTAGTAAAAATATCTATGTTTTCGGTATATATTATTGAGCATGTTGATTGATAATTTCTTGTGGCATTATAACTTGATAGGTTGTTGCCATAGATACAGGTTATGCTTGAGAAATTCCCATGAGATTATTTGGTTTATGAATATGAACGATATTGATTGAATTTATCTTTAAAGTCAATTTTATTGAATAAGTTTCAATAGAAATAGTCGAATTAATATAATTGCATAAGTGATTTAAGGTGGAACCCCGAACTTTAGTGTTACTCATAATCGAATTCTCTCTTAACTAAACTCATTCAATTGTTTTCTATTTTAGTTTACAATCTTGTGTACTTTTTTATTGCTCTTGACGGAAATGACACTCATACTTTGAGTCTATACTACTACGTGACTCCTGAATTTGGAATTAGCAAGCACAATTTCATAAACTTTTTAGGTATTTAACATGCCCTGTTTTCATCTAAAATTTTATTCTTTTTAGGGTTTTAGTGCCTTATTTTTTTGGAACATTGATATATGGGGCCTAATTTTTTTTTCACCCATAGCCTTTGAACACACAGGTCGACCCTGATAGCACATATGTGGTGAGAGTGTGTGTATATATATATAATCGTACTTATCTAGATACTAGCTTGGTCGGCAAAGTAGGCTAGACAGGGTTTGCCGGCCAGCTTTCTGTCGACTGAACCATGATCGATATCGATCTCTTTCCTTAGTGAGCTCCATGCTATTTCTACCGACGATACACATATTGGTATGTGAGACGTAACATAACTGCCTCTTTTTTAGGGGAATGGATTTATTCCATTAGGCATAAGTCTATTACGATCCAGAACGATCAATACATGAATATACTAAGACTACTCATATACAACGTAACAACAAAATTAAACTACATATACAAATTGGAAAAAAAATATCCGTAAAATTACGTTAAAAAGTGGACATAAAATACTAAAAAACATAATAGCATATCTTACCTTAAACATAATCAATCTCTTAACGAATAGAGACCGATATACCTTTCATTATAACAAAGAGAGAGAGATTAGGCTAGGGATTAATAGGAATCTTAACGAAACTCTCAAATAACTCTACAAGAAATCAATCCCACAGCTATAACTAAACAGAAAGGAGAGAGAATGAGCCAAAAACCTAGCCCACTCTAACCACCCTCAATATTTCACCAGTCGCCATGGCTTGATCTCGAGTCGGGAACTTCGGAGCCTCTATCTCCGGATCAATCAGGTGGTCTTCCAGTCCAAAAACCCATGACTTCGCCTCTTCAAAAAGCTCCCAAACTGTCAGGAGTCTCTTCCAGACGCAACAAGTCCTTCACAAGCCTCCTACAACACAAAGTAGACCGCTACATACCGCCGCAAGGTCTCCTGCACCGACCACTCAAAAACCACATCCAGCTAAAATAAGAGAGGCAATTATCAGGTAACATAACTGCGTCTCTTGTTTTAGCTTTTATTTGATAAAATCATGCATCTTTAAAATGTGCTAATTAGATTGCTTACATCATAGCACCAATACTAATTAGGTGGTTTCATACGTGTATACCTACCTGCTTCAGATCCATATTTTATCCGTCTTCCTCGTTCACATAGCTAGCAGTTGAGATGCTCTTTCTAATATATCGATACTTAAGTTACAATTTAGGTAGGATTTTACGATCGACTTTTATCTGAGAGAATATTCGGTGCACCGAATAAAGATAAAAAACAAACGTAAACAGTATATACATCTAACAATGAAAACGCAATCGAATGGTGTAAGATGGACAAATCATATATATCACCGGTGTACCGAATAATTTTCGTTTTTACCCTATTTATGTCTTGCCAAACAAGCTCGACACGCGCATCCCATAATGGAAGATACTGTTCGGTATTATGTATATATGTTGCTTCATGCCATCTTTATTTGAATACGAGATTCTGCAGCGTACTATTACCGTCGTCCTTCGTATGCTGAAAGCATTATTTCAGGGGGGACAAGATATCATGCAGAGAGATCTTTCCGGCCGTTAGTTTTAAGCTTCATTCTTCACTCGCTGGCATGTATTTTTAGAAACTCAATGAAATGATATGAATGAAGGAAAAGCCAACTTTTCACATAAAGATATTAAGAAAATAATCTTTTCTACCGTATTATTCATATCATCAAAGACTATAAATTTTAAGTACCAATTATAACATATCAGAAATTAACTACAATATATTTACATTCTATTTTGACTCACGCTAACACTTTTCCTTAAGTTGGCGCATATATATCAACCATGCCCAACTTGCTAGTGAGTCATAGAATGCCTTCTTAAAAACTCCTTTAGTGAGTATATATACAAGCTGCTCTTCATGAAGTATCGATCAACCTCCACATGTTTAGTATGATCATGTTGGGCTGGGTTTTGTGATATATCAATTGCAACTTTGTTGTCACAATATAACTTGATGGATCCAGAAGTAAAAAGCCCATTTATAGAAAGGCAAGTGGACCGATGCCTGCGGTCAAGAAGGTCAGAGGACGCTTGAAAAGTCAAAAGCGCTCGCAAGGAGCACAGTAACAAAGTACGCTCGCGAAAGGGGATAATTTGTTCACAGGGGGAAACGCGCTCGCGAAGCGGGGCGTGTGTTAACAGAATACGTTCGCGGTTGGAAAAGCGTTCGCGAGGGTATTATAAGAAATTAGACACGTGGTTGCAGGAGGTTAAGTTACCACTAGAATGGTTTTGGGCTTACATGATTGGGCTTTAAGAATTAGTCTTGCACTACAAGAAGGATTATTTGAGGCCATACCTTGATTCGCAAGGAAACATCTACCCTAGTATTCACTATATAAAGGGTTGAGGTGCAAGAGAAACAACACAACGACATCTATCAACAAACAGACAACAACTTCGCCACGCGAAAAGTCTTCAAAGCCTCTCCGGAGCAACCAAGCCTGATCCGTCAGCAACCGTAGCCTGATCCGTCAAGCTGCACAAGGGACTTAATCCGTTAAGTCTGACAGGTTTCAATCCGTTGAAATCTCTCTACTCCCCTGTTCGATCCGTTGAGCAGTGCTTACTCCCACAAACAGTTCTGGAGAACCCGTTCGCCAGTCCATATCCTGCATATCTTGATACCCGCTGCTTAGTATTCTTGCATACTAAGTAAGATTCGGCCATCCACAAGGGGTGGAGAAAAATCCTAAAGGGACTTTTCCCTTGTAGGTCTGAGAAGAGAACCCAGCACAGAGGAAGAAGATCGGCGTCTGTCACGGTCGCTGTGAGAAGAAGTCAGAAGAGGGAAGCAGACAGCATCCAGCTTCAAGGTTGTACCTAACCCAAAGGTACTGGCACGCCTAGCACAAACTTACAAGCCGGTTGTTTGAGGAACTGCAAATTCTAGACCAAACATCTGGCACGCCCAGTGGGACCGTGTCAAGATTACAGGCTTCAGCGAATACCGAAAGGAATATCCTTCGTGTTCCAAACCAGAACACATAACCGCAAGGCCACATAACTCGGCTCATTGTAGGAAACTATCCACAGAACAAGCCATTAGTAAGTTTGGTGTCATGGCTAATGAAGGTCAGTCACAGAACCTTATTGAGCACGTTGGAGCATTGAGCTCATCATTGGATAACCTGACTAAAGGTTTCCAGGAGGTCCGCGAGCGAGCCCGGCAACAGGACAAAAAGGCCGAGGTTCAAGACCTGAGATATAGATCAAGAAGTTGATCATTATAAAGGAGTTTCAAATACCTGGGGGGCAGGAGATACTTCTGTTCGCGTCTCAGGAGCCAAGGAAGGATCAGCGTTTTGGCGAGGGCCGTCAATGGCAAAAACAGCCAGGTCTTCGGCATGACGGAATTGTGTCTGATATGGCTGGAAGATCTGTCTGAATACAGATAGGTGGTTTGGGTTCCATTTACCCTCGTTGATTGATGTCCACCACCTAGTGAACTCATTAGTAGCCGCGAAGCTCAGACGTACTCCGCCAAGGGGATAGGTGTTGACAGGCTGAATGATGTCTTTGAAGCTGGAGGGAATGGAATCAGGATCAATCCCGGCATTGTAGGTTTCTCGCCACGAAGTGAAATGGTTGCGGCTAGCCAATGGGGGATATGGGATGCTTTGGCACATTCCAAATTGCCTCGCGAAGAAGTTGGGGGCATAGATTTCTACTCCGGCTCTCCCTGGTAGTTTGAGGTCGCGATTGGAAAGGAGGCGTAGAAAGAAAAAGAGCTGTAGGACGTTGTGGCGGTTGCTGAAAATAAAACCTTCTTTTACAAGAGAAGGGTATGTGCGTCTGCAGATAACGGTAATAGAATCTGAAGGTAGGCTTTCCATACTATACAGATGGTGGAAACAACGCGAATAGCTAAGGGCTGGAGGATGTGGGGCGGATACGATGGTTTGGCCTAGGACCTTATCTTTTAGGAAGCTGGTGACAGAAGAAGAGCGGAAAACAGGAAAATAGGTTTGAAGCCACAAGTCCAAAATCCAAAGAGGACCGCTAACAGATCTGTGTTTAAAGGGCTCCAAGGATAGAAAGTGTAGTGACCTATATAGTAATCCAGTGGCTAACTCTAAAAGATTGAGAGGGATACCATTGTAAAGTAGCTCAGCCGTTCTGGCCCAGGCGAAAGTGGGTTTGTTGGTGGCGCTACATTCAACATATTTGAGTAGCCAGAATTCCAGAAATGCTAGGCCACTTAGATCATCGTCAGTACTCCCATAGTGACTGACCCACGCAGCGTATGAGTTGGGGCGAGGCTGATCAGAAGGGATTTGATGTTCCAGAGCAAGGTCGTTGAAAGGACTTGGTGCGTTGGCGAATGGAAACCCGGTAATTGTATACACATCCAGCATGGTGATACCCATTGGGCCTGCGGGGAGATGGAAGGTGTTCGATGAAGTGTCCCAGAAACAGACTGCTGCTGCCAGGGGAGCTCTGTTGCAGCCAGACTTCAGGGAGAAGCAGAGGTCAATAGGATCGGCGATTCCAACGGCCTGCCATCGTTCAAGGTCTTTGCTACGGCGTTGTTGGTACCACTGGATCTCGGCGTCATTAGTGTTTGGCCACTGTCCAAATCTGGTCTGGGCGTCTGACTTCTGCCAGTCGACGAAGGAAGCTTCTTCTTTGCGAAAGATTAAAGGGGGAATTCGGGATGCATGTTGGCGGTAAGGCAGTTCAAGTGGGTTTGGGAAGACATCGACCCAAGGACCCAGGTCGCAGGTTTGATCAATCTTAACTTTCAACCAAGAACCCTTGTGTTTTGGAGCAGGTCGGAGGCCAGCCATGGCTTGGACAAAGTTTAGGGCTTCATGCTCAGAAGGGGTTCTGAGTGCGGTTTTCACAGCAGAGAAGGTGTGTTTGGGTGCCATTGATTTGGAAGTAGGAACGGCGGCGGATTATCTCAGGAAGGTTTGAAAAGAGTTGCAGAGGGAAATGATGGTTGAGTGTTCTGAGGAGTTTGACAATGAAAAGACGTTTGCTTTTGGTTAAATCAATGCTAAGGTATAGCTCTTTTCGATTTTCGCAAACGGGCTTAATCTCAAGAACTGGGGGGCAATGTTGGATCCAGAAGTAAAAAGCCCATTTATAGAAAGGCAAGTGGACCGATGCCTGCGGTCAAGAAGGTCAGAGGACGCTTGAAAAGTCAAAAGCGCTCGCAAGGAGCACAGTAACAAAGTACGCTCGCGAAAGGGGATAATTTGTTCACAGGGGGAAACGCGCTCGCGAAGCGGGGCGTGTGTTAACAGAATACGTTCGCGGTTGGAAAAGCGTTCGCGAGGGTATTATAAGAAATTAGACACGTGGTTGCAGGAGGTTAAGTTACCACTAGAATGATTTTGGGCTTACATGATTGGGCTTTAAGAATTAGTCTTGCACTACAAGAAGGATTATTTGAGGCCATACCTTGATTCGCAAGGAAACATCTACCCTAGTATTCACTATATAAAGGGTTGAGGTGCAAGAGAAACAACACAACGACATCTATCAACAAACAGACAACAACTTCGCCACGCGAAAAGTCTTCAAAGCCTCTCCGGAGCAACCAAGCCTGATCCGTCAGCAACCGTAGCCTGATCCGTCAAGCTGCACAAGGGACTTAATCCGTTAAGTCTGACAGGTTTCAATCCGTTGAAATCTCTCTACTCCCCTGTTCGATCCGTTGAGCAGTGCTTACTCCCACAAACAGTTCTGGAGAACCCGTTCGCCAGTCCATATCCTGCATATCTTGATACCCGCTGCTTAGTATTCTTGCATACTAAGTAAGATTCGGCCATCCACAAGGGGTGGAGAAAAATCCTAAAGGGACTTTTCCCTTGTAGGTCTGAGAAGAGAACCCAGCACAGAGGAAGAAGATCGGCGTCTGTCACGGTCGCTGTGAGAAGAAGTCAGAAGAGGGAAGCAGACAGCATCCAGCTTCAAGGTTGTACCTAACCCAAAGGTACTGGCACGCCTAGCACAAACTTACAAGCCGGTTGTTTGAGGAACTGCAAATTCTAGACCAAACATCTGGCACGCCCAGTGGGACCGTGTCAAGATTACAGGCTTCAGCGAATACCGAAAGGAATATCCTTCGTGTTCCAAACCAGAACACATAACCGCAAGGCCACATAACTCGGCTCATTGTAGGAAACTATCCACAGAACAAGCCATTAGTAAGTTTGGTGTCATGGCTAACGAAGGTCAGTCACAGAACCTTATTGAGCACGTTGGAGCATTGAGCTCATCATTGGATAACCTGACTAAAGGTTTCCAGGAGGTCCGCGAGCGAGCCCGGCAACAGGACAAAAAGGCCGAGGTTCAAGACCTGAGATATACTGACCTAGCAACTAAGATGAACGAGAATCAGCAAGCGCTGAATAAGAGGATGGATATGTTTATGGAGGCTTTAAATGCCATAAGAACTGAACAACTTATCCGCCAACAGCCTCCAGAAGAAGAGTTGCTAGAAGAGGCTGATCACCAGGTGGATAGAAGAACCGTGCACCGAGAGGGATTTGGCCCACTTCGGTTGGGTGATGAACAATTAGCAGTGCACAACAATCAGAACCCTGGCGGGGTTAGAGGACGACAGAGGGCTCCAAGGCAACAACCACGTCGTTCGCCAACACCGAATCAAAGGAGACCTCAGCTGGACTGGGATGCGGTCCAGAATATGATACAGGAGGCAATAAGGGCAACTCCCGTCGTTGCTGTGAACACTGCATACGCACATCCGTATCCAGAATGGGTGGCTGAGAGCCCATGGCCAGAACATTATCGACAGATAAGATTCACTTCGTTTTCAGGAGAAGGATCTGAAGACGCAGCCACCCACATCGCAAGATTCACAGGCGAGTGTGGACCATATGGTGCGGACACTGTTTTTAAGTTACGCACGTTTGGGGCCTCATTGTCAGGATCAGCACTGACATGGTATACCAAGTTGATACCAAGATCGGTCCCTGACTGGAACGTGATGGAAACCATGTTTAGAACTACATTTGGAACTGTGGAACCAGAGGTTGACTTGTCTTCTTTGACAGCTATGTATCAGCAACCTATGGAGTCATCTGTAGAGTTCCTCAAGAGGTTCAAAATTCAGCAGGCCAAGTGCAAAACTCCAATCCCGGAACCTGACTTGATCAAAATTGCAATTCGAGGGCTGGAGAAGAGGCAGAGAGCAAAACACCACGATGGAGTGTTCTCTAGCATGGCTGACCTAATGAACAGGGTTGGCAGTTACCAGTATTTCCTGAATGAGCTGGACGAAGACGCTAACAATTCCAGAAACAACTTGGCTCTCATCCCAGGAACGCTGAGGCCCAGAATGCCTCCAGCAAGGCACAAGACTGTGGGGGCAATATATTCCCATATGGATCCCTACTATTCGGCCCCACAAGCTATGCCTTATGCAGACCCATACATGATGGGCTATGAGGAAGAAGTCGCAGCAGTTGAGTTAGCAGGCAGACAGCCCATCAAGTCCCAGGTGTTGAAAATGTCTAAAGAGCCAGTAAAGATTTCGTTCGCCGCGTTTGCCAAGCCGGAGTACGAGTCCTATACATATAATGCACACAAGGCACCGGAAATTTTGGAGGATTTGACGGCATTGGGGAAGGTAAGGAATGACTTTGGACCTCCCCCTACACAGGAACAGCTTAAAGGAAAGAAGTACTGCAGGTTCCATAATCTCTGGAACCATAACACATCAGAGTGCATTCGCTTGAAAGACACCATCCAGACGTGGATCAACGAGGGAAAGCTCGGAGCGAATGAAGAAAAGACTGCGGCTTGGGTGGACATTGATCCTTTCCCCACAATCAATATGGTTGACCTAGTGCCATATGAGGGAAAGAAGGAGAAGCCGCTACCAGCAAGACCAAAGTTCAAAGAGTACACCTACGACGCCAGTAGGGCTCATGTTATCCTGAACAAGCTGATTATGGCCAACGAGGTGGCCATCCCATGGGGAGTTTACCCCCCGGAAGAAGCCATAGCTGGTAAGATCTATTGTAAGTTTCATAACTTGTGGACTCACAAGACTTCTCAGTGCATGCAGCTCAAAGATCAGATACAACAGTGGATCAATGAGGGGTCAATCACCTTTTGTGATCCAGCGGTAGCAGATGTGGCCGTGGTCGATTTGGCTCGGGGTAACAGAAAACTGACGCTTGACCTGAACAATGTCGATGGAGAAACAGAAGTGGTCAAGCGGAAAGAATCAAGAGCAGGTGCATCAGTAGTCATGTTGTGTGATAGGTGCAAAACTGAATGTGGCATTGTTAAAGAGCCACAGCAGGAGCAGAAGAGTACTGTTACTACACCCCCTGAAGCGTATCAGCCACACAGTCCAAAGCAGATGAGAAGATCAGCAAGTCCTAGTCAGAGGGATTCCAACCTCTACCTGCGGTTACGCCAGGCGAGAATGGAGCAGAAGAAACCAGTGGTCTATCCGCAGGACGTAGTAACTAAACCTTACATACCACCAGCTTCCCGGAATATCCTCAAAGACAACGTCTGGATGGTCCGAGAAAAAGGAAAGGTGGTAGAAGCTACGCCTACTCAGACTAGGAACGTGCAGCGAAGATATGGTAGAACCAAGAGGCTTTTGGAGGCTTTGGATAAGGGTCTAGTCAGCCCAGATCAAATCAGGGAGACTCCGGAACAGTTAAGGCGGAAGTTGGACTTATTGTCAGCTAGACCTTTTTGTCCTATCAGGAACGTTCGCGAGACCTCTGAGACTTCTACCACCAAGCATAGCGGACAAAAGAGGGTCTCGCGAGAAGAGAATAGCGGCGAACGAAAGTCTGTATGGTCAAGGGTAGGCACCGACAAAAGTCAACATACGCGAGAATCAGTCTGGTCGCGGGTAGGTCAAAAGGGGATGGTTGAGATACCTACTTCCACCTGTGCTAGGACTCCTGAGACGTTTTTGGAAAAAAGGGTTAGGATATCAGAAGGTCCTAAGAACAAAGACTTGAAGGAAACGTCGAAAACAAAGTTCGAATGGAGACCAAAAGCAGTTCAGCGTCAGGATCAGGAGTCTCGAGACACAGATAAGGCTGAACCTATAATTGAGGTTGAGCAACAGAAACCTGTTCCAGAGGTTTCTTTGGTAAAACAGATGGCTGAAGCATTTGCCCGCATAGAAGAAGAATCAGAAGTCGATACTCCTCGAGTCACAGAAGATGATATGGAGGAAGATGAAGAAGAAGCCGGGGGCATGGACGAAAGTTTGCCATGCAACGTGCTGTACGTGGAAAACGAGCATGGTGAGATGATCTCAGACCAATCTGAATCTGCTCAGGTTTACGTGACGACCGAAGCTGTGATACCCACTCCAGGGGCGAGCACTCATTGCAATATGGTGTATGTCTTGCCCTCTATGTACGCATTAGATGAGCCAATTTCGTCTGAAGTCTTCCTCAACATGTCGGGAGATGAGACTGGAGCGGAGTCATCCGTTCGCAGAGAAGAGCTTGCTGTAGAGAAGGATAAAGAGGACATGGACCCTGAGTTGAGAAGGAAATACGTTTTGTTCTCCAAGCCCACATTCGCCATGAAGCAACATTTGCGTCCATTGTACGTGTCTGCTGACATGATGGACAAAAGGGTCAGTAGGATATTGGTGGATACAGGGGCAGCTGTAAGTGTCCTTACCGTACAGACCATGAATTACCTTCAGGTTCCGAAGGAGAAAATTCTAGAAAGCAAGATGAAGGTAAAAAGTTTTGCTGGAAACATAGCTCAGACACTCGGTGTAGTGATACTAAAGATTAGGGTTGGTCCATCTGAGATGTATCAGACTTTCTTCGTAGCTGAGTGCACTGCTCCTTATACTATGATCCTGGGCAGAGATTGGCTTCATCAAGCCGGTTGTGTTCCATCATCACTCCATCAAGAGCTCGCTATCTGGAACCCAGAGACTGATGAGTCTGAAATAATCAAGGACGATCCTAGACCATTCTCAGTAGCAGCTTGCTTTGTTGATGCAAGTTATTACAGTGAAGACATGAGGCCTTTGAGAGTCAGTGGTATCACAAAGAAAGGACATCCGTATGGGGTGACCTCCACTGAGCTTATGCAATGGGGATTGGCGCAACTTCAAGCTGACGCCAGTAGACCAATCTCCATGGTTTTACCCCGAAACAATCAATGAAGCCACAACTCAGCAAGGAGGAGTTGGAAGCCTACGCTTCCCTGCACCAGAGATTATCTATTTTTAGGCAGGAGCAAGAGGCTTATCAACAGGTGGCAGCAGTAGAGTACGTTAATGATGATATTTTGGAATATGACGAGGAAGAGGAGGAGATTATCCAGGCAGCTCCGGCAGCTTTGGATGATACTCCACCTAAGGTCAAGGATCCAGTAGAGAAAGTCAACCTAGGGACCCTAGAGGAACCAATAGAGGTTGGGATAAGTATGTATTTGGAGCCTGAACAAAAACAGAAGCTCATTGAGCTACTTCACGAGTACAAGGATTGCTTCGCAGAGAAATACGAAGACATGCCTGGGTTAGCACCAGAGTTAGTTTGTCACAAGCTACCAATCATGGATGGTTACAGGCCAGTCAGGCAAGAACCTAGACGAATGCATGCTGATACAGCGGCTTCAGTTAAGGAAGAGGTGGAAAAGATGCTTAAGTCAGGAATTATTCGACCTGCAAAGTATGTCAAGTGGTTATCTAACATAGTACCAGTCAGGAAAAAGAATGGTAAGATGAGGGTGTGCGTGGATTACAGGAATTTAAATACTGCCACACCTAAGGACGTGTATCCTATGCCCATGGCAGACATGCTAGTAGACGCCGTGGCAGGGCATGAACTCTTGTCGTTCATGGATGGAACCGCAGGATATCACCAGATTCCTGTGGAGGAAGAAGACAAGCACAAGACGGCTTTCAGATGTCCAGGATTTACAGGAGCATTCGAATACCAAGTCATGCCTTTTGGGCTTAAGAATGCTGGTGCCACATATCAAAGGGCGATGAACCTTATCTTCCATGACATATTACGGAAGATATTAGAGGTTTATATTGACGATGTGGTAGTGAAGTCCAAGATTAAGGCAGATCACATAGAGGATTTGCGAAAGGTTTTCATAAGGATGCGAAAACATAAACTTAGGATGAACCCAGCTAAATGTGTCTTTGGGGTTCAGTCAGGCGATTTCTTAGGGTTTGTGGTTCATCAGCGTGGTATCGAGATTCCGGCGGACAAAGTCAAGTCGGTAATGGAAGCTCCAGCCCCAACTAACAAAAAGGAATTGCAGCAGTTACTAGGAAAGATTAACTTCTTACGCAGGTTCATCTCGAATTCGGCAGGAAAAATTCAACCCTTTACGTCTCTGTTAAAATTGAGGGCAGATGCAGAATTTCGTTGGGAAACAAGTCACCAGGAAGCGTTTGACAGGATAAAACAGTATCTTACTTCACCGCCAGTTCTAATGCCTCCACGGCCTGGACACCCTTTGAAGCTCTACATTTCAGCGTGCGAAACCTCCATTGCTGCACTTTTAGCACAAGATGAACGCCAAGGTGATGATAAAGTGGTTGAGCATGCTGTGTATTACCTTAGCAGGACGTTGATAGATGCAGAAACCAGATATAGTGACATGGAACGGTTGTGCCTCGCTTTGTATTTCGCCGGTTGCAAATTACGCCATTATATGTTATCTTTCACAACGGTAGTGGTGGCACAGACGGACTTGGTGAAATACATGTTAACTAGACCCATTCTTAGGGGTCGAATTGGTAAATGGGTGTTAGCTTTGTCTGAGTTCTCACTACAATATACACCATTGAAGGCACAAACCGGACAGGCGGTTTCGGATTTCCTGCTTCATCATCCAGTAAAGCAAGACTTACAGTATAGAGAGTTAGACGTGGTGGCCATTCTTCTGCAGCCCTGGGAGCTATATTTCGATGGGAGCAGCACCGAGAATCTATCCGGCGCTGGGATTTCTCTGGTAAGTCCTTTGGGGGTTCGTCATGCGTATTCTTTCCAACTAGAGTGGAAATGCACCAACAATCAGGCTGAATACGAGGCACTCATAATCGGATTAGAAATGTTGCTCGCAATGGGGGCAACAGTGGTAAGTGTTTTCGGCGACTCTTTGTTGGTAATCAATCAGCTTAAGGGAGCATACAAGTGCGCAACCTTCACTTTGGTTCCATTTTGGGAAAGGGCTATAGAACTGCTGGAACAATTCAGTGATGTCACTCTAGATTACATCCCAAGGGCACACAACTTTGGGGTGAATGAATTGGCACAAATTGCCACTGGCATAACTTTGGTTGATGGAGTCTGCGAGCGAATTTTGAAGGTGGAAAGGAGGACATTACCTTCTTTCATGGCTCGGAGGGTAGACGCGGATGAATGGTATGTCGCTACGATAGAGGCTATTGATACAGATTGGCGTCAACCACTTATTGATTATTTGGATAATCCATCTACTCCAGTGGATAGGCAAGTCAGATACTTTGCCACTAACTATGTGTTACGAGGTGGCGAACTCCTACGCAGAGGAGAGGATGGAGTTGATCTCAGGTGTATCTTTGGAAAGGAAGCTAAGCGAGTAATGAGAGAGGTACACTTAGGAGTGTGTGGTTCGCACCAGGCTGGACCAAAGATGAGGTGGCTGATCCGTCGTTATGGTTACTTTTGGCCTTCGATCCTAAAAGATTGCATTGCCTTTGCTCGAGGATGTCAGGAGTGTCAAGCGCATGGACCAGTGCGGCATGTTCCAGATGTACCCATGCAACCCATTATTAAACCTTGGCCAGCAAGAGGGTGGGCGTTGGATTTTATAGGAATTATTCATCCAGCTTCGTCTCAGCAGCATAAGTTCATCCTGTTGGCAACCGATTATTTTACAAAATGGGTGGAGGCTGTACCCTTGAAGGATGCATCTGCTCGTACAGTTTGTAGCTTCATCTTCAGCAACATCATTAGCAGGTATGGTATCCCAGAATGTTTGGTCGCAGACAGGGGGGCAGCATTTCTCGCAAAGGAAACTGAAGACTTCATTACTAGCTATGGGATTAAGTTTCTGCATTCCACACCATATTATGCTCAGGCGAATGGACAAGCTGAGGCTAGTAACAAGGTCATAATCAATATCTTGCGAAAGATGCTAATTGATAATCCTAGAGATTGGCATAATGAGCTTGATCATACTCTGTGGGCGTATCGAACATCTAAGCGGTCACCTACAGGAACCACACCCTATGCCTTGATGTTTGGGCATGATGCAGTTTTACCCATGGAGATAAGTGTTAATTCTTTAAGGGTTCGCGAACAACATCAGTTAGTAGGAGAGGATTATGTTCAGGCCATGTTCCAAGAGCATGAACAGTTGGATACTACTCGTATGGAAGCCTTAGATCATATAATGGTTGAGAAACAACGAGTTGCTCGCGCGTATGATGCCAGGACACGTGGCAGAAGTTTTGGAGTTGGAGATTTGGTTTGGAAAGCAGTACTTCCCTTTGGCGAACACGTTCGCGGCAGGGGTAAGTGGTCGCCTACGTGGCAGGGGCCTTTTGTGGTTGACCAGATCGTGGGTAAAGGAGCTTATTATTTGCGAGATTTGGATGGAGAAGTCCATAATAACCCTATTAATGGGAGGCATCTGAAACAGTATTTTCCAAGTGTTTGGGCTTCTGACGATCCTTTGCCGCCGCAGTCCACAGAGCAGCCTGTTTGCCAGCAAGGGGGCAGAGTTTAGAGCCTCAGGGTCTCGTTCGCAGAACTGGAATCTCGTCAGTTTCATTCATGTTGCTTAACGCCTAACCTGTTTGAGGTTTTTGGCTTTTTGTGCACATGATAAAACTGGGGGGCACCATAGATATACAAACCAATTAATGTGGTTTTTCGAACTTTTTCGAATTTTTGACAATTTTTGGGAAGAACAAGTTGTGTTTTTCAAGCCCTAGTTTATTTTGAACCAACACCTGTGGTTTATACATTGAACATAAACAATGTGTGTTTATTGCATAATATTCATGGATAACAAATACAGTGTTGAACAAGAACTGGTTGCAACAAATACAGTGTTGAACAAGAACAAAGCTGCTTAAAGAAAGAGCTATTACGACTCCTTTCATAAAGTCTCTCTTCAAACTGTTGCAGGTTTTGCTTCATCTTCCACCTTGCGCGGCCAGCTTGTTGAAAGCAAGTCGACGGTGATGGGAGTAGAAGCAACTTGGTCTGACCTGGCGCGGAAGAGGCTCGGCAAGAGGAATCCTGTCGGCACAGAAGCCTTCTTCGGTCCAATACCAGAAGTCAATCCCCTCATCAAGTGGAATTTGGTTCCAGTGATGCACTTTGATGCGACTTCAGGGCTGGGCGCATCAGATCTTATTCCTGAGGTTAGGTTGTGAAGCCTACCCAGGATTTGAGGTTTGGTTGTGAAGCCTAGAGGACAGAAAGGTTGAAGAAAGAGGTCTGGTGGAACTGCTTTGAGACTGAAAGGAGAATACATGTTCTTGGTTGTTGAAGGTGATAAAAGGAATTAATCGATATTTATAGGCGAAACGCTAGGTTTTCACCGAAGGGAACTGAATGGTTTGCTATTCGTTCATTGGTCAAGCATTTATCACGCGTGCTGTGTTAGTTGAATACGGTAAATGCGCAAGTTAATGGTGCGACGTTGCAGTTAAAGTTGGGAACAGTTTTCGAGTGGTCAAGGATATGGAATTAATTTGAAAAGATCTTCTGCATTCAGAATAATATGCGCGAACAAAGTCAGAACAGATAAACAGTTAAATAAATTTACTAATGTGCTTAATGTTCGCTAAAGCAGTATCAAGGGCGTTTTGGATATTTTCTTCGTTGATCAGGGAATCTTCGATCCTGTCGTCCACCTGGTTGATCATTTGTTGAAGAGTCTGATAGGAATTCTTCTCTTGCTCCAAGGCGTTTAAGTTGTTCTGGGTTTCCTCTTCGACAATTGCTAGCTGGGCCTCAATCTCAGCTTTTTGACGTTTGAGCTCAGCAAGTCGGTTAGGAAACAACTGGGTCGCGTTATGGACAAGTTTGGCAAGATTGGTGGCTTTGGCAACCCGTTCGGCTTGGAACTTCTCTTTCTGTTGATGATACTGAGGAGCCTCCAACCGCGTGGTTCTGGCACGCTCAGACAAGGTTGTAGCATTGGGTGTGAATTCCCACAGACGCTGCAATTTCTTCAAGAGTCTTTCGTCAGCTTGAACTCGAAGAATACGAATGGCATCTTCAATTTGGAGCCTAGTATGTGGGTGGAGAAGATCCTCGTGCTCCAGGTTGCGGAGGAATAATGTCGCATCAGCGATGGATTGGTTGGCTTGAAAAGGATCCAGCATTAGTTGAACTTGCTCAATGAGGGAAGGCGTAGCATGATCAGATGGGGAGGTCATTGGAAGGTTCTCCGGAATCTGGCAAATAAAGAAATAATAAGTGTTTGTAAGAATACAAACAAGAGCTGTAGAGTAAAAATTGTTACCTTTGGGTCAGTTTCAGTTGGGATTACCGGTTGAAGCACTGATTGAGCAATATCATTCGCGCGATCGGCATTCGCGATAGCAGTTTCGTTCGCCAAAGAGACTGCGTTTGCGGGGGGAATTTCATTCGCGCGAATATCAGTCGCTTTTCTCTGAGGCGAACAGGAAATTGTCTCGCAGGGAACTGGCTCATTCGCAGCAACAGTTTGGATAGGAACAAGCTTAGCGCTTTCACTAAAGACCTCTCCCATCATAGTATCCAGGAGCGGAGAAGCAACTGACTCGGAGGAAGAGCTAACTTCAAATACAGGAGTCGGTCCCTGAAACGACAGAAGCACAATTGAGCTCAAGATCATTGAAATATTTCCAATTGAGTGGGCATCTGAAACAGTACCTCTGGATTTGCTTTAGTAGGAGCCCCAGGGTCCAGGTTAGCCGAGGGAGAAGCTGCCTTTTGGGCCTCAGCAGAGGTTACTTCAGCCAGGACAGTCAGGTTCGGAGAGCCAGAAGCGGTAGGATGGTGACTACATTCCTCGGGGGATTGCACGCCTTCAGGAATAGACTGCATAGGCTGATCTATCTGTAAAACAATCAGAAAGTCAGTTGACTTGACTACATAAGCAAACGCGCTTTCGAAATTAAATGAACCCATACCTGGGGTTGAGGGACGGCTTCTTCTGTGGAGGGACTTGGTTTGGACCTTTTGAGAGGGCGAAGACTAATTTTGTTCGCATGCTTCTTGGTTCTTTGGGGACGCTGCAGGGAAAGAAGTTGGTCAGAAGGGTATATAGATCAAGAAGTTGATCATTATAAAGGAGTTTCAAATACCTGGGGGGCAGGAGATACTTCTGTTCGCGTCTCAGGAGCCAAGGAAGGATCAGCGTTTTGGCGAGGGCCGTCAATGGCAAAAACAGCCAGGTCTTCGGCATGACGGAATTGTGTCTGATATGGCTGGAAGATCTGTCTGAATACAGATAGGTGGTTTGGGTTCCATTTACCCTCGTTGATTGATGTCCACCACCTAGTGAACTCATTAGTAGCCGCGAAGCTCAGACGTACTCCGCCAAAGGGATAGGTGTTGACAGGCTGAATGATGTCTTTGAAGCTGGAGGGAATGGAATCAGGATCAATCCCGGCATTGTAGGTTTCTCGCCACGAAGTGAAATGGTTGCGGCTAGCCAATGGGGGATATGGGATGCTTTGGCACATTCCAAATTGCCTCGCGAAGAAGTTGGGGGCATAGATTTCTACTCCGGCTCTCCCTGGTAGTTTGAGGTCGCGATTGGAAAGGAGGCGTAGAAAGAAAAAGAGCTGTAGGACGTTGTGGCGGTTGCTGAAAATAAAACATTCTTTTACAAGAGAAGGGTATGTGCGTCTGCAGATAACGGTAATAGAATCTGAAGGTAGGCTTTCCATACTATACAGATGGTGGAAACAACGCGAATAGCTAAGGGCTGGAGGATGTGGGGCGGATACGATGGTTTGGCCTAGGACCTTATCTTTTAGGAAGCTGGTGACAGAAGAAGAGCGGAAAACAGGAAAATAGGTTTGAAGCCACAAGTCCAAAATCCAAAGAGGACCGCTAACAGATCTGTGTTTAAAGGGCTCCAAGGATAGAAAGTGTAGTGACCTATATAGTAATCCAGTGGCTAACTCTAAAAGATTGAGAGGGATACCATTGTAAAGTAGCTCAGCCGTTCTGGCCCAGGCGAAAGTGGGTTTGTTGGTGGCGCTACATTCAACATATTTGAGTAGCCAGAATTCCAGAAATGCTAGGCCACTTAGATCATCGTCAGTACTCCCATAGTGACTGACCCACGCAGCGTATGAGTTGGGGCGAGGCTGATCAGAAGGGATTTGATGTTCCAGAGCAAGGTCGTTGAAAGGACTTGGTGCGTTGGCGAATGGAAACCCGGTAATTGTATACACATCCAGCAGGGTGATACCCATTGGGCCTGCGGGGAGATGGAAGGTGTTCGATGAAGTGTCCCAGAAACAGACTGCTGCTGCCAGGGGAGCTCTGTTGCAGCCAGACTTCAGGGAGAAGCAGAGGTCAATAGGATCGGCGATTCCAACGGCCTGCCATCGTTCAAGGTCTTTGCTACGGCGTTGTTGGTACCACTGGATCTCGGCGTCATTAGTGTTTGGCCACTGTCCAAATCTGGTCTGGGCGTCTGACTTCTGCCAGTCGACGAAGGAAGCTTCTTCTTTGCGAAAGATTAAAGGGGGAATTCGGGATGCATGTTGGCGGTAAGGCAGTTCAAGTGGGTTTGGGAAGACATCGACCCAAGGACCCAGGTCGCAGGTTTGATCAATCTTAACTTTCAACCAAGAACCCTTGTGTTTTGGAGCAGGTCGGAGGCCAGCCATGGCTTGGACAAAGTTTAGGGCTTCATGCTCAGAAGGGGTTCTGAGTGCGGTTTTCACAGCAGAGAAGGTGTGTTTGGGTGCCATTGATTTGGAAGTAGGAACGGCGGCGGATTATCTCAGGAAGGTTTGAAAAGAGTTGCAGAGGGAAATGATGGTTGAGTGTTCTGAGGAGTTTGACAATGAAAAGACGTTTGCTTTTGGTTAAATCAATGCTAAGGTATAGCTCTTTTCGATTTTCGCAAACGGGCTTAATCTCAAGAACTGGGGGGCAATGTTGGATCCAGAAGTAAAAAGCCCATTTATAGAAAGGCAAGTGGACCGATGCCTGCGGTCAAGAAGGTCAGAGGACGCTTGAAAAGTCAAAAGCGCTCGCAAGGAGCACAGTAACAAAGTACGCTCGCGAAAGGGGATAATTTGTTCACAGGGGGAAACGCGCTCGCGAAGCGGGGCGTGTGTTAACAGAATACGTTCGCGGTTGGAAAAGCGTTCGCGAGGGTATTATAAGAAATTAGACACGTGGTTGCAGGAGGTTAAGTTACCACTAGAATGGTTTTGGGCTTACATGATTGGGCTTTAAGAATTAGTCTTGCACTACAAGAAGGATTATTTGAGGCCATACCTTGATTCGCAAGGAAACATCTACCCTAGTATTCACTATATAAAGGGTTGAGGTGCAAGAGAAACAACACAACGACATCTATCAACAAACAGACAACAACTTCGCCACGCGAAAAGTCTTCAAAGCCTCTCCGGAGCAACCAAGCCTGATCCGTCAGCAACCGTAGCCTGATCCGTCAAGCTGCACAAGGGACTTAATCCGTTAAGTCTGACAGGTTTCAATCCGTTGAAATCTCTCTACTCCCCTGTTCGATCCGTTGAGCAGTGCTTACTCCCACAAACAGTTCTGGAGAACCCGTTCGCCAGTCCATATCCTGCATATCTTGATACCCGCTGCTTAGTATTCTTGCATACTAAGTAAGATTCGGCCATCCACAAGGGGTGGAGAAAAATCCTAGAGGGACTTTTCCCTTGTAGGTCTGAGAAGAGAACCCAGCACAGAGGAAGAAGATCGGCGTCTGTCACGGTCGCTGTGAGAAGAAGTCAGAAGAGGGAAGCAGACAGCATCCAGCTTCAAGGTTGTACCTAACCCAAAGGTACTGGCACGCCTAGCACAAACTTACAAGCCGGTTGTTTGAGGAACTGCAAATTCTAGACCTAACATAACTACATAACATATTTTAGATTAACACCCAAATCACGTAACAGATTTCGTAGCCATAATAATTCGCATACTCCATGGATCATATCTCAATACTCAGCTTCAGCGCTAGATCTTACCAAAATATTCTGTTTCTTACTCTTCTATGTAACCAAATTACCTCCTACAAATGTGAAGTAACCTGTTTCTTCCAGCCCAATCTGCATCTGTGAACAAACATCGAGGATGTTGTTATATTTAAAAAACATTACTCCTCTCCCCGGAGCTGACTTTAAGAACCTTAAAATTCTTACAACAGCACCCATGTGACTCTCGCTCGGGTTATGCATGAATTGACTCACCGCACTCACTGCATATGCAATATCTGGTCTAATATGGGTCAAGTAAATCAAGTGCTCAACCAACCTCTGATAGCGAGCTCGATCAGTAGGTACTTGGTCCGGATATTCTGCTAGTCGATAGTTCTGCTCAATAGGTGTATCAATAGGTGTGCAATGCAACATACCTGTTTCTGTCAACAGGTCCAGGATTTACTTTCTCTGGCATAAGTATATCCATTCTCTCCCCCTTGCTACTCCAATACCTAAGAAGTATTTAAGATTACCTAAGTCCTTCATTTCAAATTCTGAGGCTAACTACTTCTGCAATCTATCAATCTTAACGGTATCATTGCCCGTTATATCCATATCATCGACATAAATAATTAAGGCTGTTAACTTTCCACATTGATGTTTGAAAAACAAGGTGTGGTCTGAATTACTCTGTCCGTAACCAATATTATGTATGAATTGTGAGAACCTCCCAAACTAAGCACGAGGTGACTGCTTGAGACAGTACAAAAACTTTCTCAATTTGCAGTTTTGCACATAAATTCACATAGAGAAGCTGTAACATCCCACATCGACCAACGGAGAGGGTGATGTACCATATATGTACATCGGTGACACCCATCTAGCACGAGGCATTTTGGGAGCTCAATGGCTTTGGAGGGGATGAGAACTCCGAAATTAAGCTTGCTAATCTTAGAGCAATCCTATGATAGGTGACCCCCTGGGAAGTTGCTCTGAGAGCTCCTGGAAACAAAACCGTGAGGGCCGGCGGGCCCAAAGCGGACAATATCGTGCTATGGCGGAGATGGTCCAGGATGTGACAGTTTGGTATCAGAGCCACTCTGCCGAGGGGTGAGAGTGTGCCGACGAGGACGTCGGGCCCCTAACGGGGGTGGATGTAACATCCCACATCGACCAACGGAGAGGGTGATGTACCATATGTACATCGGTGACACCCATCTAACACGAGGCCTTTTAGGAGCTCAGTGGTTTTAGAGGGGATGAGAACTCCGAAGTTAAGCTTGCTAAGCTTAGAGCAATCCCATGATGGGTGACCCCCTGGGAAGTTGCTCTGAGAGCTCTTGGAAACAAAACCGTGAGGGCCGGCGGGCCCAAAGCGGACAATATCGTGCTACGGCGGAGATGGTCCGGGATGTGACAGATTGGTATCAGAGCCACTCTGCCGAGGGGTGCGAGTGTGCCGACGAGGACGTCGGGCCCCTAAGGGGTGGATGTAACATCCCACATCGACCAACGGAGAGGGTGATGTACCATATATGTACATCGGTGACACCCATCTAGCACGAGGCTTTTTGGGAGCTCAGTCGCTTTGGAGGGGATGAGAACTCCGAAGTTAAGCTTGCTAAGCTTAGAGCAATACCATGATGGGTGACCCCCTGAGAAGTTGCTCTGAGAGCTCCTGGAAACAAAACCGTGAGGGCCGGCAGGCCCAAAGCGGACAATATCGTGCTACGGCGGAGATGGTCCGGGATGTGACAGAATCAGTTACATACCCATGTGGAAGACTCATGTACACTTCTTCAATTAACTCTCCATGCAAAAAGGCGTTATTGACATCAAACTATTGGAGTGACCAGTTTAAGTAAGCAGCAAAGGAAAGTAGAACCTGAATAGAATTCATTTTGGCAACTACAGTAAACGTCTCATCATAGTTTATTCCATACGTCTGAGTGAATCCTTTTGCAACAAGACGTGCTTTATATCAGTTTACTGACCCATCCTTATTGTATTTCACAGTAAACACCTAACGACAACCTATAGCCTTCTTGCTTTGTGGTGGAGGCACAATTTGTTTGGTATCATTCTTCTGCAACGCCTTCATATCTTCCTTTATTGCCTTCCTCCATTTCGGATCCCCCAACACATCTTGCATTTTGTTAGGTATTGATACAACAAATATTTGATTCACAAATGACTCATATGACTTAGACAACCTTCTTGTCGACATGTAATTGGCTACTGGTATTTTGATTTAGCATGAACAATGGGTTCATATATACCTTTTTGCTAGTTGACCCCTAATAGACATATTTGGTAACACATATTGTCTAATATTAGACACATTATTGCTCGTACCAGTGGGTTTTGAACATACGAACTTCTATACTAAGGAGTTGTGAGTCAGGGGTAAAAGTAACAGCGGAATGGACAATTGTGATTTCAGCTTCATCTTTCAGAATTAGAATACTTCAAATTGATGATTCTGATTTCAGGTGAGCCTCTGCTTCTGGATTATGGGGAACATCAGAAGTATCTAAGACTTATACGATTTCTACGGGAGCCGCAGAAGTATCTAAGACTTCTACTTGTTTTTCCAATTCCTCCCCTTCACCATGATATATCTCTTCGAATTATGAACTCTCCCCCTGAAGAGATGTTTCAGAAGAGGAAAAATAGCTCATGTCCTAAAAAAAGTAACATCCATTGTGACATAATATTTTCTAGTTGGTGGATGATAACACTTGTATTCTTTCTGATATCCTCCTTAGCCAACAAACACACACTTAATTGCTCAAGCATCAAGTTTATACCTTTGGTTTTTAGGGACATGGACAAAAGCAACACAGCCGAAGACACGAGCATGAAGATTATGTAATGAGGGTATAGAGACATGAGACACAAGAACCTCAAAAAGAATTTTTCTTTGAAGCACACTAGATGAAAGGCAGTTGATTATGTGAGATGAGGGTACAATATCTTCCCAAAAGTATGTACGCATATGAGCACTAAAGAAAATGACACGAGCCATATTAAGTAGGTGACGGTTTTTTCTTTCGAAAACTCTATTTTGTTCTGGTGTATGTGGACATGTAGTTTGAAGAACTATCCCATATGTCTGGAAAAAATCTTGAAAAACATGATTAACATATTTTCCCCTCATTGTCGGAATGAAGGGTTTTGATGGTGCTATTGTATTGCGTTTGAACAAGGGTACGAAAAGCTTGAAAAACTAGGAAGACTTCATCTTTTGTCCGTAGAAGAACAACCCATGATAATCGAGTACAATCATCAATAAACACCGCAAAATATCGCATACTAGACACAGTAGGTTCTCTAGAAGGTCCCCAAACATCAGAGTAAATTAACTCAAAAGGTAAAATATTTTTATTGGAAATACTCGGAGAATAAGTAACACGATGACTCTTGTCAGGACACAAGTTTCACAACGTAAACTAGACTCATCCACACCAATGAATAAGGTAGGCATGGTTTTTCTCATAAGACTAAAGGATGGATGCCCTAAGCGGCGATACCATAACCAAAATTCACTCAGTCTATCAGAATTCGAAGTCAAAGTGACGCGAGACTGTGCTCCCGATTTCTCCCCCGTATACGTCTGATCCAGATGGAACAACCTGCCCATTAAAAACCCCAGACCGACTATCTCCCTGGTGAGAAGATTCTGAAAAAAAAAACATACATGAGATAAAATGTTATAGAGCATTTAGACTCAATGTTCAAATATGGGACAAATATTAAGTGATGTGACAAGTCAGGAACATATATATATTAACTCTGGGTTTTTTATCTTGCATGGACGTTTCTAATCTCTTTCGGCCCATACATTCTTCAGCTTGGTGAAATACAGCGATACTGGTTATCCATTTTATTACCTTGCAGCCACTTTGCACATCAACTCATCAACCTGAATAAATTCAGACTCGTTTGTATAAAGATCTGCTAGTCTTCCATATTGCTTCAGTAGTTTCACACTCCTCCATTAACTGTACCACATCATCATTCATGACCTTGAACAAGGTTCCCATCATCATCTTCCCATTTGGTAAATGCATCTTCATCATCTTCACTCGGAGCTTTGGTGGTTCCGGTCACATGTCTCATCTTGTGCATGCCACGAAGATGAAATGACATCAACTTTTTTCAAGTTCGGTAATTGGTACCATTGAGTTTGGTACCTCCAAATGAATCACCTTCAGCGTTCTGAACTGATACCTCCAACTTTTGAACTTTATTAGCCTTAGAAACTTGCCCTTTGTCTTCAATGCCCGCCATGAGATTGAAAATGCAGCGGAAGGAAACAAAAAACTTAAAGAATTTTGTTTCTGGTGAACCTTCACTCGGATGGAATTGCACTAACATGAAACAACACTTGGTGAAGCTTCAATATAGAATAAGGGACTGGGCCGAGTTGGATGAGACGGACTAGGTCGGGTCGAATCTGTTGGCTGGGTCGGGTCGAATCGGGTCTCTCGGTTCGGATCTGTTGAGCGGGTCAAGAGATCGAATCGGTTTGGCCTGGGCGAATCGCTGGGATCGAGAAACGCATCGGAATCTGTTGGAGGCGGCCTGGACAGCGATCTGGGCTCGGATGAGACTCGCTGGTGGACTGCGGTGAAAAAGCACTGCAGTGGGGAATCTCCTCGTCGGTGGGGCAGTCCAGGCCGGTGGCTTGGGTGTTCACCGACCTTCACGTCTACGGTTTGACTAGCAGAGATGAATGGTGTTAAATGGTGGGCTTCGATAGAGAATTTAGGGACGTCGGAGAAATCACCTGTCTAGAAACCAGATTTTGACAGTGGGACGGATCTTGTTGAACTTGGGTCCAACTAGATTGAACGGGAAAATCAAACGGCGGGCATGAACGTCGGTGATTTGGCCGAACAGAGCAACACCGGCGTGGACTCGGGAAGATGAAGGGTCTGGGTCGAATACTGGGGTTCTAAAACTAGACAACTTTGAACCAGATCTGATAATTAGTAAACAAATTAGTGTAATAAAAAACGGAAGCAAAACAAACCCTACCAAAGGGGTTTAACTATATCAATTTTTCAAATCAAAATGAAAAATGAAAGAAAAATAAAAGATAAAGAGTCAGAGTCCTTTCAGATTTTTACTCTGATATTAACTCAAATATAATAATATTGAGAGAATAATTTTGTGTAACATATTATTTATTTCACCATAAAAGTTTATATAGGAGTTTACAAAAAGTATAAATAATAAATACTAATTATGACATATCAGAAATTACTCTATGACATAACTATAATATATTTATATTTATATTCATATTCTGACTCAGGTTAACATTTATCACTGTTCAACCATAGTGTGTCTATAAAGCTTATTGGTTGAGGTTCTGTCGATCCCATGGACATTGGTCCCTTTCGTCTAGGTGCTTATTATGATAACGTCTCTTATTATGATAACGTCAGTGCCTGGGGTAGGGGAATCGACTTTAGGGACTTATTTCACGTACCAACTTGTTCATCAGCACTATAGAACTTCGAACGCGTAAATGCGTAGTCCAGAAGACCATACAGTTTATCATGTAATTAAGGACTCCAGGTTATAAACTTAGAATTACAAGATTCTTTAGTACCCCTCAACAACATATACGCACATATACGCATGATGAGCTTTAAGATCTCTCGGTGTAATAGGTTGCCGACAATGTTTATTCAAGATTTCTCGTCTTGACGTAGGAGAGACTGAAAAATTACACACATGCTCTCCCATATACAAAAATGAAAAAAAAAACAAAAATCAAAATAAAAAAAAATGTTCTTGTCTTCTTTGAAATGACTAAATACATGAACAAACGTCTCAGACAACCAACACCAAAAAGATCAAAATAAAGGCAACAACTACCCTACGAGGATTTGGAATGAATATGGTCCGTTGTGAGGTTTAGAGTCTTAATTAGTTGCTTTATGACATTATAAATTAGGGGTGAGATCGGTATGGGACGGTATGAAATTTGACCTATCCCGATACCGATCTTGATTTTTTTTCAGTATCAGTACGGGACGAGATGCGTGATTTTAAGACTTGGTACAGAATCGTCCCGATACTGAAAAATTCAGGACAAGTTCGGGATCAATAGGGACATACGGTTTTAAGTTACTATTTTATATCTATAAATTAAACAATCACTTTTGTACTATATTTATGCAATATTTAACATTTGTTCTTAACATAAATCAACAAACTAATATAATTAGACGACTTCATCACTTTAAAATGATTAATTCTTCATTATAAATACATACTTTTTTCTTAAAACTAGTAAAATTATAAATTTTGAAGGATTCGGGACATTCGGTATCTATTTGGCTCATACCGATCTCAAACCAATTACTAAATTTGGGATTCGGTACAGTTCGAGACAACACTTTTTTTGTGTCCCGATCCGATCGGGTTCGGTCAGGACGGTTGGAATCGGTATCGAAATTTCATTATCAAACTCCCACCCTTATTATAAACTTTAGTTGCACTAGAGGCTTCAATTTAGAAAAGTATTTTCTTCTTCAAGATAACTAAACTACGAGGAAGAGAACAGTCCCAAATCTGAAGTGCGTGTTTGATTTGTTGTCAAACAAAACTTTAGTCTAGCTATAGGGATTTCATCAGCTCAAATTGCATGTTGTTGATTTTCTCGTCAAGATAACTAATAATTGACATGTATTTAGGGACATACGGTTTTAAGTTACTATTTTATATCTATAAATTAAATAATCATTTTTGTATTATATTTATGTAATATTTAACATTTGTTCTTAACAAATCAACAAACTAACATAATTAGACGACTTCATCACTTTAAAATGATTAATTCTTCATTATAAATACATACTTTTTTTCTTTAAAACTAGTAAAATTATAAATTTGGAAGGATTCGAGACATTCGGTATCTATTTGGCTCATACTGATCCCAAACCAATTACTAAATTTGAGATTCGGTACAGTTCAAGACAACACTTTGTTTGTGTCTACGTCCGATTGGATTCGGTACAGGACGGTCGGGATCGGTATCGAAATTTCGGTATCAAACTCTCACCCCTATTATAAACTTTAGTTGCACTAGAGGCTTCAATTTAGAAAAGTATTTTCTTCTTCAAGATAACTAAACTAGGAGGAAGAGAGCAGTCCCAAATCTGAAGTGCGTGTTTGATTTGTTGTCAAACAAAACTTTAGTCTAGCTATAGGGATTTCATCAGCTCAAATTGCATGTTGTTGATTTTCTCGCCAAGATAACAAATAATTGACATGTATTCAGTTGTTGTACACTCACCTATACCAATGAGTTGACACAGAAATGTGTGGATCCAGCTAGTTTATACATGGAATAATTTTAGTTTACACGTTTAAGATTTGATGTTAACATTATTTTACTTTATATATTCTTAATTTTGAAAGTTTACCTATTAAAGTTTCTGATTTTTATCAATTATTCTCAATTGTTGAAATTCTGTGTAACTTGTATATTAATTATAACTTTATAATTCACTTTAAGAACAAATATAGTCATCTAACAACAAAAATTGTCTTTTAAAACTTTTTTTTTCTAAGATTACATATTAGCATTTAACGTTCAAATTGGTCAAAATTTCAGCATCTGGACATGATTAATGAAAATCGAAAACTTTAAAGGGTAAACTTTCAAAATTAAGAGTACGGGAGGTGGTTAGTCTCAAACCTCATGTGGGTAAACTGAAATTAATCTTTTATACATATATAAGGTGTTGATAGGAATTCAGCCCAGAATTTCTCTTTGTCGAAGCGAACAAGTATGAACAACTTAGAAACGATAGAGAAAACAAGATACGAACACATAGGATTTAACGAGGTTCAGCAAATAAGTCTGCTTACGTCATCCTGCTGTTGAGTTTCACTATAGAAGAAGAAGAACAACAACAAGAGTATAAGATCTTTTACAAGACGTTCTCACCAACTCTCAAAATCTTATTTGCTCTCAATCACAACCGCAGATGATTACTCTCTACAACCATATCAACTACTACATCATATGCCAATATTTAAAGATATCGAACCTGAAACCTATAACACATTGAAAACTTATTCCCAATGAACATAAGAGACTATTACCGAGTAAGATTAGGTTATGACACAATCTTCATATCCCAAGTGGAATCGGAACCACAAACTGAACATCTGTTAGATTTTCAAGGTAAGATGTATTATTGTTTGATGAGCCAAAATACATGTATTATTTTCAATGATTCATTTGGTTTTTGGTCTCTAAATTTGCTCTGATATCATACATTGAAGTAACGCGGGGAATCGTCATTTGAATTCTCTCATGCGAACAACTTTTTTTTTGAGAAATCACTCAGTATTTCTTATTCTAATATCAGGCATTTGTATTTTAATCTAAGATACTATTCAGCAATAGATAAAGTGGTCGATATATAAAGTCATGAAGTCATAATTATGTAATATGGTTTTATTTTTCTGACATGCATGAGAATGTCATATATATATATATATATCATAATTATGTAATATGGTTTTATTTTCCTGACATGAGAATGTCATATATATATATATATATATATAAATATAAAGGCATGAAGTCATAATTATGTAATATGGTTTTATTTTCCTGACATGAGAATGTTATATATATATATATAAAAGACTACTCAGACGTGGGAGCGTCGTGCGGGACGAAACGACGACAGCCGTTCGTTTTTTAATGAATTGATCTAACGGACATGATTAAACGGACTTAAACGGACAAGATCAATTCATTAAAGATCAGACGGCTGTCGTTGTTTCGTCCCGTTCTGTACCACACGACGCTGTTACGTCTGAACAATCATGTATATATATATGTATATATATAGTTTTACTAGAGAATGATCATAATGTAGAACACTAAATCTGTATATATTTACGAAGAAAGGCATGAGATTAACCATAACAAAGTTGTTTCCAAATTGCATGATTATCTAAACAAGAAGAATCAATCTGTCCTCCCGGCCCGACCTCGGACACAACATAAACCACAGAAACCCCTTTTGTGTTTGACTTGTCCCTACTTTTCTCTAGTTTTGGCTCTAGCTAGCAATTTGCTCACTTAGCTTAAACCTCATTGTGTCGTTTGTGCTGTATGTCTAAGCCATTTGTATATATGGGTAAGCTCTGAGTTGTCGTTGTCCCTTGTGTAGATGACATGCCGTTCGCACCTGAGAACTGAGATCGTTATGGCACCACAAAACACAGCACCACCAAAAATATTATTGTTACGTGCGTGCTAATTAAGGTGAGCTTATATAAGCTAGTGACATGGCCACAAGTCTCAAGTCCACCACACGATCGAGACATATTTGGTCATCGATCTCATCCTGTCATATTAGAGGAAGAAGAAGAAGATTGTAATTTTATCCAACCAATTTAGCAAGATGTGTGGTCTTCCACTCTCGTCCTCATATTCTCCCCCAATACATGTGTTCAACTTCATTCTTCTCAATCCACTTGTACTCCAATACTACCAATTTACATCTTTTTCATCCATTTTCCTTTCTATATACTCCAATACACATTTCTCGTTCAAGAACCTGTTTAGGCCAAAATATTATCTTTCGACGAATGCTTAAGAAGAGAGCCCAATAGATCGATTCTTGCGGTCTACGTTATTATTAATGTGTTTCCTTTCAACTGGGAATCATGATTGACAAGGATTTATGGTTGCTTAAGTAATCCTTCGAGGATCCGAGAAGATTTGATATGCCTTGATCCTCAAGAAAGAACAAACCTCAGTGTTCATTACATAAAGGGGTCAAGATACATAGACAATACACATCTCAACGATTCAATACAACTTTTCCACACTGCAAAACAAGCCTCTCCGGAGCACCTCTACCAGAAAGATTCATCGAGTCTTTTTGTCCACCAAAGCCCTACCCGTCAGCATTATCCGCTGTTACTCACCAAAGCCCGACCCGTCGGTATTATCCGTTGCTACCTCACTAAAGCCTCATCCGTGAGCACTTCCGCTTCTACTCACCAAGCCTCATCCGTGAGCGAACAGTCCATCACCGCTTCATAAAGCCCTATCCGTAGGCGAATACCCGCAAAACCCTGAATTATAGCTCTGCTCAACCACTTCGGCGAACAACCTGCAGAGGATCCTTAGGCGAACGACCTGCAACCCTGAATTATAGCTCTGCTCAACCACTTCGGTCCGAGTAAGATACATCCGCTTGACCAGCGCTTGTATACAGTCGTTTGAAGAGAAGTCAGAAGGCGAACACGCATCAAGATCAAAGTTGTACCTGACCCATAGGTACTGGCACGCCCTCAAGCTTGGTTGTTCGAAGAAAATCAATTTTCACGCGAACACAACCATGTCACCAACCTAATCCACTTTTGTCTTTCTATTTCGATCTGTGATAATCAATCTATTCCAAAATTTCAAAGTCGCCATGCAACATCTGAAAGTGAGTTAAATAAGAAGTCTCATACTTTAATTTCATAACGGGGTTCCGTTCTAGATAGAGACTATACATATATAACATTTAATGCATGCTTTCATTCACTTCTATTTAATTTCACGAAAAAACTTTGAATGAAATCGATCGAGGATTGAATCTGATCCACAACTATATATATAGGACATTTGACAAACTTTTTTTTATCACATTCTCAAATCTCAATTGTGTGTATATATAGTCGAGACAAATTATGTCTATTCTGTCTCTCGTTTTATCTTTAATGACTGAAAGTTAGTTCTTCTCTGGGATTAAAATTTGCATATTAAATTTATACGAGTGTTCTTTTGGTCAAGTGATTTATAAGATTAAGGGTGGCAAATGTGACATAATTATTTTGGAGTGAGGAGAAAGAAAATTCAAATGGAAACACATAAGTTTAAGCAACGACCATTAGTATGGCAGTGTGATCTAGGCCCCATATATAATAGAGAGAAAGGTGCATTGTGGCTTTGAACGAAACCAATCCAGGGCAACAGAGTCCCTTGGTGCTTGTCGATCGTATTTGATATTTTCTTTGGCCTGGTTAGTGGCGTTGTGATCAAAAACAGAAAACATTTGTTTGTATAGACATCGATCTTTATCGCCATGCACTAAGCTCTAAGTAATTGACATGCATGCATAGTCAGCTAGCGATTTTGTTATTGGATTTTACAACCACAGACAGAAAAGGGAGAAAGGTCGATGGGTGTGCGGGGAAGAGAGAGCGATGTCTATTACCAATTATCAAAAGTACCCAAAAGGCAAACGTCTTTCAACCCTTCAAATGAGTAGAGATGCTACAATCCACAAAACCGACGCTTTGTTTTTTCATTGCATCACCGTGTTTCATTTTTGCAAATATAATCTATGATCGATCACTCGATTTTACTATATATTTACAACAAAATATAGTTATCATCTTACATATAGGAGAATCATTTAAATTTTTTCATCTTTGAAGTTTTCTTATTGCAAAGAGAAGTTTTAGCTACTCAAACAACTATGATCGTTCGATTGATTATGTCACCAGTCGTGATGAGGGCAACCTTAATTATATGACGGAAAACATGCATATCGATATCTGGTAATATTTCTTAATCATCTAGCATAGTGCTTTAGTTAGTTAGTTAGTTAGTTAGTCATACTTGATGTATTATAGTTTTTAGAGGTTGATTTAACTAGCTAGCTACCTTCTATAAATTTCAAGTCTTGATTTAACTAGCTAGCTACCTTCTATAAATTTCAAGTCTTCCATGAGGGTTTTATGGTTGATAAATGATCGATGTAGGAGAAATATGATTCGAACCAGAGAATCCGATAAGGAAGAGGACCCACGATTTGCATTTCAGATTCTTGATATCTTACTCTCTCACTGCTCTTGGGTATCGTTTAGATTTTCTGTCTCCTTTTGTTCATTTCTCAACCCGAAAGTAAAACCAGAGACGTCACTTTTGACTACGTGTGTCGGCCTCTCAGTGGCTCGCCCCAGTAAACCCTAACAAGCCAGAAACCCTAATCGGTGGACAGTACCGAGAAATCCTAGCCCTCCTCGAAAGGACAATGAACAGTACAGTTTCATTTCCCAGTTCATGCAACGTACATGTATGTAAGATTCGTGACGGAAAGAAAGTGAGTTGGTAATGGAAAATCCTGAGTCTGCTAATAGAGATCTGTTTCTTTCTGTTGTTTCTCTCAAACTTACCAATAATGGTGGAGACAGGGAGATCTAAGCTAGCTAGCTAGGGAGATAGATGTGTAGCTAGATAGTCCTCCCAAGTGTGCATGAAGAAAATAAATGCCATAAGCATGAAACAGATAAAAGGCGATCGACTGGAGATCTTTGTGCATGGAATAAAATGGCTCCTTCATGTCAGGCAGAGACAGAGGGATAGAGACTAGACCATGCGAGGTGCATCTTGGGAGTGAAGAAAATCAGTGGAAGAAGATCTTGTTTAGCTCCTTGACCAAAGGTGATCTTAATCGATCTTCCTCAATCCCCTCCTTTCAAATCAGCTTCCCTCTTTTAATCTTACTTTTTTGGTTACAATATTTGGGAGCAATTGAAAGTTTGACCTATCGATAGTCGTCACAGAGTAGAGAGAAAAATAAGATATTCGAGAAAAATGGGGATCAAATGCATAGAAAAAAATTCTAACCACCTGGTGTAGTAAAACTGGTCGAACAGTTTAGTACGAAACTCTCATGTTAAGAGTTTGAGTTTCAATTTTTATCGGGTTGTGGTCGGTAATTTTGAGTGTCTGAATTCGTGTCTTTGTTGTCAATCTGAACGTGTTAAAAACTTGTTAACATAACTGAGTTGACTTGCTATCTTATTTTCAATCAAAATAAAATACATGTTACAAAATTCCTATGAACATTCCAAATTATTATTACTTTTTGAACATGCTGTAACAGACACAAAAGGTGAAAAGGGTGTTTTTTTTCAACTACTCACAAAAGGGTATTAATTTATTTGGTAAATCGTAAACAGAAGGATGAACGTGGGCCGTGGAAACCAAGTGAAGCAGAGGCACATCCCTGGGCAAAATAAGGTCTATGCTCGCTTGCTTCCTCAATCCCAGTAATGATCCATACACCTACCAACAGAACTGGAATTCCACGACAGATGCAATTCCATTGAGTCGAGGGGCGCCAAATATTGAGCAGACAAAACTTGTTGCCCAAATTACCTCACTACTACACAGCTATTACCAGCAAGCTACAAAGACATGGTGAGAGACCTCATGTCAATGTCGACACACAAATACTGATTCATCCGAATATATTGCTTCCAGTTAAAGACTAGCTTAGTGATTAGTGTTCTCAAGTGGGATGTTCAAACCACCCAAAAACCAGACAATTTCCCAAACACCAGGTGAGATCTCTCAGGGATAAGGAGTCCCGTCACCCACACCCGAGTTAGCAGAGTAGTTGCTTGTGGTCTCTACACTTCAGGAAAAGAAACAAGAACATAAGATGAGTGGTGCTCACCAGTCAGATACCAATACAAACCCGAACATACTACAGTATTCAACAGCCATACAAGAATATGAGATAATCGATCGAACAGAATTATTCTAGATAAATACCCAGCTTCTCAAATCACTTTCACTACAATACTCTAATCTTCAAAAGCAAACAATAATGATGATAAAAACCTGTTTAAAGTTACAAGAAATTATAATTTGGACCAGCAGAACTTTGGTCCATTAGGAAAAAATATTGCAGGCATATTTCTAGACAAGTGTGTTCTCAGAATACCCACTAGAACTATGAGAAGACCTTAGGGAGGGCTACATGATGCTAATTTTGAGAGCTCTGCAGCAGACAGCAGCAAGAATTGAAGTCTTGCGACTACGAGGACGCACTTTTACTTGCTGCATATTTACGGTAGACTGCGAGTCCAACTACAGCAGCTGCAGTGCCAACTGTATTTTGATGACAGATTTATAGTTAAGAACATGCACATAAACTAATGCAATATAAAGGAAATGATGCGTGACCACAACCTTAAAGGAAGGGATGGATGGTACAACATACCTGAGACAATGGTAAGAGATCGATTGAATAGCTGGCGGTTTTTCCTGCAGTTCTTCCTAGTCTCAGTTTCAGGAATGCTCAAATGAGGGTGCTCGGCTGCATATACAATTCTACCAAATACATTATTCAAATTGCTCTGCTTCATACTCACACGAATAGGTGCCTCTATGCCTAATTCTTGACTAACCTGCAAAGAATTAAACTTTATCAGTTAAAACCCTCTCGAATAAATATCAGAAAATAAAATGGAAAATTTGTGGAGCATGTGATGCTTCTTAACAAAATATAAGCAACTATTTAATCAATAATAGAAAAACAATGAAATTGAAATTACCCCAAGAGAATCTCGCACTGCCATTGGATATGGATCCAGATCATCCTTGGCAGCAATAAGGAGACAAGGTACAAGATAGTCTTCACTTTCATCTCCTTTCCTAGCAACCTCTGCAAGGAGTTCTTTTGATCTTTTCCATGAATGTTCATCTGAACTGGAATGTGAAGGAAGAAAAAATGTCAGAACATGATAACATCACACCAACTGTATTTAGAATTCTTAAAGAATGTCTAAGTTTAACAAACAAGCCAAAAAAGAAAAGTATTGATAAGCTTAATATAAAGCAAAGAAAGGATACCCGTTTTTGAAGTTATCTACAAGGGTATAATGCACCAAATGGTTGAAAATTAGAATTAATGATCTCACACAACAAAAACATAACCACGAATTAATCAAACAGAAGAAAATTTAACTACCTGTCATAGACAAAGACAACTACATCACATGCTGCCAAAGAATTCTTTTTGGACAAGAGAAACTTAACTTCGTCTTCTGGTATCTCTCTCAATATAAGTGTCTTCTTATTCCCCTTTAATAGAAATAAAGACATGAATTAAGAAAGAAGTCAGCACACAGACGGTCATGTATGTCCAGACTTTACTGAACCTGCTATCTTCTCTACGGAAACATTTAATATGTACAAACAGATTAAACTTACCCCAGCCTCATCAACAGCATTCACTGCCCAACGCTCACCAGTTGTGGTAGTTTCAATCTTTGAGAAGGGCCTGAAGTTGATAATGGCATAACAAAGTAATAAGATACTGTAAAGTCACTGAGTCGCAATACATAACTAGTGTAAAATAAAAGATTTTCTATGTTTAGTTTTTTTTTCAGATGAGCAGTTATGGATTAAGAAGAATTCAATTGTGCAGTAGTTTATACCAGTAACTTTGGAGTTAAGGAAGGTCATAACCGACAGAAATTTGTTTTTACAAAGGGTTGAGAAAAAATGAAAGGTCATTATTATATAAAAGATACATTATTAACATTGAGAAAGCAATATTGAGTACAGTAATTTGGGAGAGCAATACCTTTCTATGAATGAATTAATAATAGCAGACTTTCCTGGTTTTTTAGGACCAAAGACAAAGCAATTGAAAACATTCCGTTCAGTCTTTTGCTTCTTACGATCAACTTTTCTTCTTCTAGTAAGATGGAGGGCAGAAGCAGCATTGCCGCGGTATCCAGTGTATATCAAATTAGCCATACTTTTCCCAGGATTTATCAATGTCATAGGGGCCCACTGCATCAATCATCATCCATTGTTACAGTTAGGCGCATGCCATCCAAAATGGATAAAGTGGAATTCTGGAACCGAAAATAAGCAAACTCCTGAAAATTGTAGCAAAGAAGAGATAACAAAATGTTTTGGAAGGTGATGAATATACACACCTCGGATAGAAATCCATTGAGCGTTAAATCACCCAATGCTGTTCTCTCTGCAGCACCTTGATAAGGAGGCTCACTCCAAGGACTGAAAGTTCAGATATGAACAGAAATCTAAGAACCATATGCAGGATAGATAATTTCATGGACAGAATACTAATGAAGCATATGTGAAGAAACTCAACATCTAGCTCAGGTCATTCTCAGAATCAGAACTTATGATATATTCTACTGTATCAGAGAAAAGAAAGGAATTGTCAACTGTGTAGTATTCTCACAGAAATTTTACAGACTTTGTGTTTTCAAACTTAATATCAAAAAGATGTTTTTTTTTGTGTTAAGAAAATCAGAAGATTGGATTAGAAAGGGGCACATGTTACACATGACAGAAAGATGTTTGTGTTAAGAAAATCAAACGATTGGATTAGAGAGGGCTCCATGTTACAGAAGACAAAAAGATGTCCGTTTTTTGTGTTAAGAAAATCAACAGATTGGATATGGAGCCTAGTTACACACAACGGTCGCACTATATGCCAGGAAGCCATTTGAACAATCAAGAGATTGACTGTATGTGAGGAAGGCAAACTTATTGCTCATAAAACAGGAAAAGTATGTAGAAGCCCTCTGCCGATTATCCATTATCATCTGCAAGAGCTGCATTATATGATGATAACCATTCATTGAACCTTTTTTTTGTTTTTTGTTTTTCTGGGGGTCTGATAAAAAGCAGAACTACCTATGCAATTCAACACAATGTATACCACAACAAACTAAGAAATAAGTTGTAACTAATGAATTTACCTTTCTGGAGCAGTAGCAAATAGTATATCAAGCTCATTAGGCCGTAGAGCCCCATCCTAGTGTTGTCACAGCATGTAAATTAGACATAAAACAAATACAGTATAAATTTCATGTAGAGGCATAAAAGTATAGTTGATAAGATATTAGAGCATACATTATCAGTGTCATGTAATCTGAATATCCCCCTCAGGAATTCCACAGCTTCAGTTGTTAGCTCCACACTCTAATATATAGCAAATAAGTGCTAAGTATTTGGCACCAAAACTAGTCGCCAAAAAGAGTTCAGAATTACAATGCTGAAGTACTTGTGATAAAATAAAATAAAAAATAAGCGATACCTGATCGGGAGCCACCTTGAAAGGGATTGTGACAAAATCCTCCCTGAGTTGCAGATCATCGTCATATCCAAACTTTCTCATGACCACCCAAGTTGTCTCAAGACACCCTCTCTCAATGAAAAGGGCATGGAGAAAAAGGAAACCATCAAGGGTAAGCCCATTCTCATTGACTCCTTCCGGTAATTTCTCCTGTACAACCGTCTGAACTCCAATAACCTCACTCGGTTTTAGTGGAGAACCAAAACACATTTTCTGTTTGCCACAGTTGCAAAAATTATCAAACCTCTAGACAAAGGGATTAAAAATACATCTACTAAACCCATGGGGAAGAAGAAACCTGGAATTCATTTAGCTCTTCATTATTGAGGGCACCATCCATGTCTTGATCGCAAATAGTGAGAATCCTTCTCAAAGCACTAACACAACGGGGTTGCAAAGACTGCGTTTCTTGATCAAACAAAGGCAATGTCGGATGAAGAACCGCCCTTTGAGCATGAAAGAATGCTTCCAGAACCTAAAACACAACCAAATAAATCATTGCTCAATCTTCAATCTCTTGCGCAAAATCTGACCATAAACTAAAACAGACTTATACCTGCTGAAAATTAGCTGCCGAACACTCTCGATTTGCCTATACGCCTGCATGATTGGTGACATCGTCTGCTCCATGCTCACCGGGTCGTGCTCGTCTCGCAAATCCATCTTGCATCCAACCAAAATCACTGGCACATTCACCTGAGACCATTTCGAATCAGGTCAGCCAAACCAAAAACACTTAAATTCACAAAGCCTAACCTCCAAACGATGAAGCTCAGGGAGCCAGTAGCTCGAGATACGAGCTAGAGTGATTGGCTCATCGCAGGCATACGTCAACATGACTACATCAGCTCTTCGCTTCTCTTAACACCACTATCCAAGCTAATAATCCACACACAAAATCAAAATCAAATCAAACGGAGCTCCATTGTGCAGGAGATTCACATCAATGAAAAAGAAGATGCTGCAACTACCTGGATGAGGTGTCGATGACGGTGATGGGAATACCATCGGGATACCAATCGGCGGGGAGAGTAGTCGGGGGAATCACCGGAGGGAGGTTATCGTGGAAGGCCTCAGTGGCCAGTGAGATTATTAAACTCGACTTGCCGGTGCCGCGGTCGCCGACGATGACGACCCGGACGCCGGTGCGTCTTCCGGTGTAGATAGGTTGTGCTGCTGCCATATATTTGGTTGGAAGGAAGAAAGAGAAAATCTCCGAGAGAAAGCATTTTATAATCCTGCGAATCAGATTTGGACGACGGTTATTTAGCTGCCGTTTTTTTTTCTTAGGGTGGGGAGAGAGGCTCGCTCTTACCTCCACGCCACGTGTAAAATTCTCAAACCTGAAACCCGAACCCGGACCAGGCCCATTAAGTCCAAATTAGACTTCAGAGTGAGGGTTGGTTTCTGAGGTTATAACAATGTTGATTAGAAATCTCCGCAGCTCCGTCGCCGCCGTCCGCTGTTTCTCGGCGGCGGCGAAGGTGGAGAAGGCGGTGAGCTCCAAAGCGATGGGCTCGGGCGGTAGAGGAGACTCGCTGGGGAGGAGACTTCTGAGCTTGGTGTATGCTAAACGCAGCGCGGCGGTTACTGTAGGGAAATGGAAAGAGGAAGGAGGCACTGTGAGGAAGTATGAGCTCAATCGGATCGTCCGTGAGCTTCGGAAGCTCCGGCGTTATAAGCACGCTCTCGAGGTTTGTTGCTCTCACTCATTTGTATGAAGTGTTAATCTTTCATTTGAATTTGAATTTGAATTTGAGGAGAGGTTTTAGGATTGATGAAATTTAGGGTTTAGGGTTTGAAAAAATAGTTGTCTTAATTATGCCTGATGATGATATAGTGTTGATCATGAATTAGACAGATTAGTAGATGTAATGGATTGGATGTGTTTTAATGTGGGATGGTTAATGTAGATATGTGAATGGATGACTTTACAAAAAGATATCAAGCTACTAGCTGGTGATTATGCTGTTCAGTTGGATTTGATTGCCAAGGTTCGGGGTATGAGTAGTGCAGAGAAGTTTTTCGAGGATTTACCTGAGCAAAAGAGAGATGGAATAACTTGTTCAGCTCTTCTGCATACCTATGTGCAGAATAAAGAGTCTGCCAAGGCGGAAACTCTGTTTGAAAGGATGAAAGAGTGTGGTTACGTGAAGAATCCCCTTCCGTATAACCACATGCTGTCTTTGTATGTGTCAGATGGGAAATTTGACAAGGTTACGTATGTAATTGGGGAGATGAGGGTTCATACTAAACCGGATGTTGTCACTTACAATCTATGGTTAACAGTTTGTGCTTCGCAAAATGATGTTGAAACTGCAGAAAGAGTGTTTCTTGAACTGAAGAAGAGAAAGGTGGATCCGGACTGGGTGACATTTAGCACGCTAACAAACTTGTACATAAAAAGCTCACAGATTGAAAAAGCAGCAGCCACGTTGAAGGAGATGGAGAAAATGGCATCTCGGAGGAATCGAGTGGCATATTCATCTCTCATCAGCCTTCATGCTAACATTGGAGACGAGGCTGGTGTTCAAAGAGTCTGGAAGAAACTAAAATCATGTTTCCCCAAAATGAATGACGCTGAGTATACATGTATGATAGCTTCGCTTGTGAAACTCAAACAGATTGAAGAAGCTGAGAAGCTCTATACTGAGTGGGAGTCTGTCACTGGGACTCATGATCCTAGGGTCTCTAATATAATTCTTGCAGCTTACATCAACAGAAACCAAATGGATGTGGCTGAAACCTTCTGTAGTCGCATGGTGCAAAATGGTGTCACCCCCTGTTACAGTACTTGGGAGCTTCTTACCTGGGGCTTTTTGAAACAAGAGCATACGAAAAAAGTGCTAGAGTATTTTAAGAAAGCAGTTGGTAGTGTGAAAAAATGGGATCCCCACCAAAGATTGATCGCAGAAGTCTTCGGCAGGCTCAATGAGGAAGGCAATGTTGAAGAGGCAGAGGAACTAGTGGTTTTCCTTCGGAATGCTGGGCATGTCAGTACTGAGACATACAATTCACTCCTACGAACTTATGCTCAAGCTGGTACAATGCCACTTTTGGTTGAAGAACGGATGAAGAAGGACAATGTTGAATTGAATAAAGAGACTCGATCACTTCTAAAAAGGATCCACAAAATCTGTGCAAGTGAAGTTTCTGGCATAGGCTCTCCTCCGGAAGTACCTAAAGAAAATTTTGTTAGTTCATCAGAATTTCAGTTTTCAAGTTGTTATTAGCCATGTAGCCTTTACAGCTTTGAAGTTTTGAAATCGTTAGCTTGTATTTCTGTTCTTAATTCGATTTGTTTACCATGATCAAGAAAGAACACCATGAAATAGTAGAGGAAAAAGGAGTTTGCTAGTTTCAGGGTCACCTAGGTATAATGAAATCCTTCAAGATCGGTGTACTCTGCCATTACCAAAAGTGTCTACCTTGACCTGCCAACCCAACTAAACTGTCAATTCTGTTGGCCTGAAATGGGTTGAGTTATCATGAGCAGTTACACTGCCAGACAATACTTTTTGGGTGCTTATTATAATTCTGTGGAGTTTGTGGGTTGGAGTTCACCAACTTGCAAATCTGGTTGACTTGCTATGGATATGATCTTTCCAGTTTCAACCAAATTACACTAATAAGAAGTCGATATTGCCCTAAACCATGATCTAATATCGTTCTGATTGAACCACAACAAAGTTACAGACTACTTTCTTTCTTAGCTTTTCAGAAAATCCTATATTGGTGTAACTTTCACTCCGCTTACTATATGGCATAGTATCAAAGGGATTAGACTTGAAGCACGACTGGGTTAGGTCTAAAAATACTGACCAAGAAGAGACTCAAACAATTAAAAAAAAACTAAAACATCAGAGCGGCACGTGAAGAATAACTGCGACGACCAAAGAGGAGAAGGGGTTTACCCAACCCACGTCCGCTTAAACCATATGTTCCTCAAATTACTTAAATGCCCCTCGGCCTTACGATACTATCTAATCAACCAGTGATCCCATCTAATCTGCTTTCTTTTGATTTGTGTTTTTTCAGTGGTTGGCTATATTTGTGGTGCTTAGAAAACGTCAAGATTTTCAATTTGAAATATCAGAGCTCAAATCAGGAGCAATTGTAACTGCTCGTTTACAATTGTTATTATGCTGTACGTGCAGCTTGCCAGCTTCAAATGTTAGAATTAAATTAAAACGTCCGCGTTTAGCAGGTGGTTTTGGGCGTAATTTCAGTGGAAATTAAGGTACATTAACAGATTTAAACTCTCAGAGAGTCCGAGACTCGTATATAAATTTAGTTGCGTTGCAGGTTAGAAGTTGGAGCTCCCCCCACCACATCTTCCCCAACAAGAATACTACGCCTCTCTGTCTCTCTCTCTCTAGCTCTGTATGTCTCTTTCTCACTCCTCCATGGCTTCTCCTGAGAAAAGAGGAGGAGGAGGAGGAGAGGTTGGTTTTTATTTTGTCGAAGGAATGCCGTGGCTTCCCCCGCAAGATGTTCATGGTATTGAAGCTTTCGACACAAAGGTCTCTCTCTTCACTCTCTTATACTTACAACTACCACCGTTTTAAAGTGGACGTTTGCACCGGCCGGTCGATCAACTCAAGACGATACAGTGAGCAAGGTCGACCGGCATGCTTAGTTCCGTTGAAGTATACAGTGCGGAGTCAGACTTTTGAACCCTAGCTTATCACCATAATAAGATTTTTTTTGTTTCTTTCTATATTTTATTGTATAGGCATATTCGCGACTGGCAGAGCAGCACCTCCACCACCACAACCGGCATAATTACCATGATCAACTGGTACTTCATCTTCTTCTTCTTCTTCTTCTTTTTTGAGAAAGATAGGATAATGTGATATTTGAAATTGCCAGGCTTGCCTGGAATTCGGTTAGTTGCTTGAATTTAGGTATTATTGACACTGTTTTGAGGAATAAATCGATCGAATTCCATGAACGTACAAGGTCATGATTATATATATCTGGATTCTCCAAACATTTAAAAGAAATGTAAATATACCAATTATTTAGGGTATTAGTGAATATTTCTATTTGTGAAGAAATGAATGACCATGATTGAATAATGAGGCTATATATATGCAGTAAATGAACTAGATTGAACAATGAGGCAGAGTTAGATGTGATCAGGGTGTGAGTTAGAAGATCCCGATAATTAGTGCCTTAATTAATACAAAGTCAAATAGAAAAGTGGAAATTAAGTAAGGTACGTATATTAGATGAATATAAGGATAAATTTGGGGTTCCATTAGGTATGCAAAGTCCGTCGTATAGAGTATATATTAGGCAAATTTTATTATTGATGTGAGTGTTTTAGGGGAGTTATTAATAGTTCTTAAGTATAGGTTTCTTCTGATATTGACCATTCATGGGGTTAGGTTATAATTTACATGAAGGCTTTCTTTTTAATTTCTAGTGAATAATAAAAATAATCAATCTCTCGATCTTAATCACAGCTGAGTCCAAAATTTTATGGTACAAAATCACTGCTTTCGCCATATGATACAAGTAGAACGAAGGGTGTCAAGAATTGGGTATCAGGAGGACATGGAATGCAAGCTGTTTTCCTAGATTCTGCCCAAAAATCACGCGGCGGCACCGGCGTTTTTCTCCCACAAAGTGCCGGCACCAACGTCCACCCAAGGAAGAAACCAGGTATGTCCCGATCACTTGGCCATGCTACAAGTGTTTGAAGCTTGAGTTAGATCCACTTCAGTGTAATGAATTTGAGAATATGTACGTATGTCTTACGATTGATGAACAATTGGATGATTCTGTGCAGCTTGTGCTCCGGTTCTGTTGCCTAACCGTGTGGTTCAAGCTCTCAACCTGAATGTTCATGCACTTGGCCTGCACATTTCGCCTAAAGATCACCATCGGAAACGATTTAGATCCGGTCACGAAGACGATACCGAAGAGTGCATGTCACCACGAGATAAAATCAGTGGAAGCAAGGTGGGTGAACAATGCTACATTATTTCCGAAAATCAAACCAACTCTTCTCCGGAGTTATGTCTTCCAAATGAATGGACTTACTAGATGACCCTTCTAATGAGTGGAAATAAAACATGATCTCATTTATACATATCAAAGGAAACTCATTAGGATAGAAGCTCAATGTCCTAGCGTTTACCATGTATGACCTGATGTGCTGTTCAAATGACCTAGCTAGCTAGATCATGAATATTGGTGTCATTTCTGTAATTTACTAAATAATAACAGCACAAGGTTATTTGTTTCATAATGATTTGGGTGTCTATTTTATCTCAAAATATTACATACATCACAATATGTTCAGGAAATTTCACAACTAAAACAAAATAGTGTAAAGCCAAGCTTCCAGAGTTCCAGTGACCAATATGTCGAATACAAAATAATAAAGAGTACAAATATGTACTAGCACAGACTCCGCAGAAAAGTCCGAAACAGGTGTATGAACTGAAAAGACTAACTTCTCCTAGCACACTCCACATAAGCAATGACGGCCATAAGCAAGCAAAAAGCAAAGCAAGAATGGTGGAGCCATCACCAATTCCGACCTTGTCAAAGGACATTGACTCGACCTCATCTTCAAGATGAATATACCGGGGTTGGCCATCAATGTCTTTCCGACCTATGAAAAAGAATGGACGGTTCCCGACAATATCTCTGACCTTCTCTCTTAGAACAGTCACCTTTCCGATGCATTAACCACCACCAAGTCCATAGTAGGAATCCACAGCCTTGGCATATCCACTGTTATTCTAACAAGAAGCAGAAAAGCAAATAAATGTAAGTGAAACTGTGAAAGGGAAAGTTGAATCTTTGGGTGCAAAACCCTGCTTCTTATATATATATGTTGGCCTAGATCTGTTGACTAACTGACGTGTAGGCATAGATGTTTGTTTGTATCTATTATACACATTCCACGAAAAGCTCACAAAAAGGGTGAATTGTGCAGTAGACAACTATTTTACACACATGTTCTAGAGTTTTCACATTACAGAGAAAATATTTATATTAGTACTGTAGAAAATTTTGTACTACGTAAGACATTATTAGCAACCAACTGTCCACAAATATACGCTTTCAATTTCCATTTGATGTTAACAAGAGGCATTATGATAGTTAATGATGTGCACAATATTACACTTTTATAGTTATTTAGAATGAGTTCTGCTCTCAATCCCAAATCTGAAATTTTAAGGACTCCGAATGAATCTATGAAAAGATTCTCTGGCTGCAAAAGATTTAGCCTAAAGTTAATCAAATTTTTACTTTAGAAACTAAAATTTCATCTCTGAACAAACTAAATATCAATTAGATTCATAAACAAAAATATAATAGCGATTACCAAGCTCTTCAAATTTCTCTTTTACAAAGCTTCTGAATTCCTCTTTTACATAGATATAAGCAATTTTTGTGTTTCTAGTGATTTAGTACACACCACGTTTTACAAAGCTCTTCAAATTCACATTGCTCTAATTCACATCTGGCTATCCTCCATGTGAAGAATTTGTAGATTACTTAAACCGTATATGCCTATGCTAAACTAAATGACACCATATGCATAACTATATTAGCAGAGTCAACCATTTACATCATTGTAAAATAGTCAACCATCCTTTTTTTCACTCTCAAGCTCTTCAACAGATTTGGCATACATATTGACAATAATGTATTAATTATAAGAAAGAAATAGAATTGTAGATACTGTAAAAGAGGTTTCACACACATACCAGAAGTGTTTTGGGCAAAGTGATGTAGATACTAAAAGAGTCCACTCAATTTTGGCTTTCAACAAATTTCACATTCTTAGCTGAACATGGGCCATAATTTCACACGTTTAAACATTTATGGATCACAACAATTATTCTATTGCACAATTTTTGCTTTCCAACATCTCTTGGTTTCTTGTTCTCGTATACACAATTGCATTGTATATTCATTTTCATTTTGTGCAGATATGAATCCCCAAGCCACACCTTCATATTGGATTTCGCAATCAGTCATTTGCAATCGAAATCAGCAAAATCTTCCAATCATCGATTTCTAAAACAACTAATTCTTGCTGGAGAACGAAGGGGAGACTCACCAGAAACCCAGGAAAGGAAGAGGAGAGTAAGATTGAGTGAAAGCAAAGCCTAAGAGAGGTTGAAATCGAAGGACTAAAAGAGGGGAGAATTGATCGAAGAACCGGATTGGGTTTTAGGGGCTTGGTTCCGATTTGAAGGAGGAAGTGGTTACATGACAAATTTGTGGGTATGGAGAGGTAGAGGAGAGAAAGGCGAGCAAGATGGTGGTCTTTGATCCGCCAGGGGCGGCCTCAAGGCAGTGGCGTAACGGAGGGATAGTGATGGGAAAGTGGTGGAAATGACTGAGCGGAGATTCGAGAGATCATGTCCTATTGAAACGAAGGGGAAGTCCAACACTGAGGGTCCAAAACTATTCATGGAACAGTGCTAGTGAACAGGGATAATCATTGACGCAACTCAGAAAATGTAAAAATAGAAAGAGGGTAGAGGCAAAATCGCCTGCACATTGTTCCTTAGAAACAGTAGCAAAACCGACTCTGCTTTAGTATATAGTAAATAGAAAATGAGTAAAATGATTCCTCTCTATGTCTGAATCTTCTGGAAGGCTTGGACATGATTTTTGAAAGACAACCTTATGGCCTTGCAAGGATTAAGAAATGAATGGACAGTTGTTTCTCTCTAAAGTAATTACAGCCGACCTAAGTGTAGTGAGATCACTACTTAACTATGGTTAAAGGAAAATATTTGTGTCTGATCTAGGTCGAACACATGTGTTCGATTTCTCTTCTATGTAAATATTTTTAACAATATCAATCGTAATATTAACCATTCAATAGTTTAATTAACTAATTAAAATCATCTCTGTAAAAAATCAATGTAAAAAGAAACCATTTACTCAGAGATGCATCAATCAAACGAACGGATGATCATAAGAGTCTTAACTTTAACAAGATATGTTCATTTGTTTGATGTATTCGACTGAGCAAACAATATCCTTTTATATTGTTTTTTTAAGATGATGTTTATTGGTTAATTAAACTATTAAACGGTTAATATTACGATTGACATTGTTAAAAATATGTAAATATGAAAGACATCAGACATGTACGACCTAGTATTTTTCATGGTTAAAAAGATGTTACCGGCGATTACATTTTACCACAGACTAAGATTTAGGGGACCCACTTATATCGGCTTGTGCCACGAGGCTTGTGGGAAGAATGTTATTTTGATACCTTTACTGGAATTTCCTTAATTTCTTCTTAATTTGAGTTGTTAACTGTTTGTGGTGCGATCAGTAGAAGTTAATCCATCGACAAAAGAAAAAAACATAAGCATGCTCCGTATATGGCGGAGCTATACCGAAACACAAACACAAGAGTTTCGCATCCAAGGTGGTGACGAGTTCCTTTTTCCTCCGTCGACCAACTAAGGAGAGATATGTAGGCACATGGAGATTCGATGGCGTCTCTGACAACGTTGTCTAGATCTCAATCCAACTAATCCAAAATCCTTGTATGTCGAGGCGGTCGTGGGTTGTGATGACTAATGGTTTTGATGATGGTGGGCGTAGGCTGGTTGTGATGGACCTTCAGAGGATGGATATGACGAAGGATCTGACATGGACGTCATGTCCAAGAGCACTGAATATCTCAATTGGTCCTACTAGGGAACTATGGTTGTCGAAGTTTCGTGAATAGTGGCCGAATGAAGAGATGGTCTAACCTGAAAGAGAACATGAATAAGGGTGATTGAGGTATGGAGGTGCTGCCTTTACAGCCGTCAACGTGTTTTTAACATGTGAAGCATCTCTGATAGGGTTTGGAAATGAGTCTGGGTCCTTGGGCTTAAAACTGAAACACTAAAATGTCAGATTTGGAATTGGGCTATTGGCCCGATTTCAAATTGTTTATGGTTTAAATCGCAGTGTTGGATAGCTAGGCAGACTGTGCGAGCTAGCAGCAACTAGATTGTTACATAAAGCTTGGAGTACTACAATTGAACGTTTTGGCTCTGGTTTTTATGTTTCTTTAGTACCTTGTTAGTGACTAGTTTTATCTCATGCTAAGCTCACAATAAGTGAGCTAAATGTCTAATGATGACACTATTGTGATCATTGAGGTCATTGTAATCGGTCATTCTGGCCTTCATTTTTTAAATGAATATTACTTTTTTAAAAAAAAAAATTGTTTGCAGTGTGTATAAATATCACCTTTTCTTTCTCCTTTCATTTTATGGTGTTCTTACCACTAGTAATCATTATGACAACCAAAATTGAAAAATATCGATATTATTAATAGTGAATGTGTTAAGGGTCTGTTTGGTGCAGCTGTGCTTTGAAGCAAAGCTGGCTTATGCTTATTTTTAAGAATAAGTGGCTGTAAAACAAAGTAGCTGAGTGTTTGGTAAATTGGCTTTTCATAAGTGTTGTCATTAACAAAAGTAGTGACAACTATTTGGTAAACTCAAAACTAGCTTATGCTTTTATTTACAGAATGACCAATTTGAACATGAATGAATTTTTTACGTCAATTGTTTAGTAATAGCTTTAGTATGAACTGAGATTAATTGTGATTTGCTCTAAAAAAAGAACTGAGATTGTGATTATATTAGGCACAATCAAGAAATATTTGCTTATTCTTTTTGTGTTGAACAAAGCGTGAGAGATCAAAATTCGAAATAAGCTACTTAAAAACTTCAAATAAGCTATTGAACTATTTCGTATTACAAGGGATCACGGATCATTTCTTTACATCATTTAAATTTGCTAACATTAAAAGGATCTTAGAAACATCACGTCCTTCGGTTTCTTCATCCTCATCCGCATCTAACCAATTATGCCAACCAACTTTCAAGAACATGAGAACTTTTCCTTCTTGTTTGATCAATATGCTCCAAATTCATATCAGTAGCCAATTCACATGATACCCTCTCGATTCTCAATATATATCAATCATATTGATAACATCCTCTTCAATACGAAACTCTCTTCCATCACCATGACATCAACCCAGATCAAGATATCAAACTATGATCACACCCTTACTCTTACCAGCAACCCAGATCAAGACATATTCGAAAGCCCAAAATTATTTCCATGGAATCAAAATCACAAACAATAGTCTCTTTATCGAACTCGAGGTGGCCACGGAAAGAGAGACAGTGGATGCGCCGATGGAGGATCGACCTCGTCTCAAGAGCACCGAGAGAGAGAGAGAGAGTGGTTGTCAGGACCCACCCCGAGTTAAATCCCTTTAACTCGAAGTAAATCCTGCGGGGACCACCCCAAGGGAACTTCTTACCGAAACCCCCTTGAAATGGCCAACCCTTCCTACAATCCAACTCAGCACTTCCATGAGTATCTACAACAAACCTTAACTCATGAAGGCATCCTGCTCCCTAACCTACTTAATTAGCTATACTGGGTTAGTCAGAGCAGTCTACTAAGATGATTACCCTAAAGAATTTCAACGGCAACGGATTGATCGACTATGCCTCGACTCTTGTACGCGCACGACCTCCGCTCGAGAACCCTGCACCACTGGGCATTTGAAAACGAAGGGCCCAGGGGAGAAACATTGAAAAACGTCAGGGTGAGTGGACAAAAATAAAACTTAAAAGCTCTATTCCTCTAATGTTCTCCCTCTACTTTTTCTAAGGAAAATCCGCATGCAGGTAAACGTAAACAATGCATTGGCTCAAAACATAAACAATTATGTGGGGTGTTAACCTCATCCACGAGAAAACCGACCTGCTCTACTCGGGAGGGTCTAATGACCAGCTACCACCGAAGAGGGTCCCCGACCTGCTCTATCCGAGAGGGTCTATTGACCAGCTCAACCGGAGAAGGTCCCTGACCTGCTCTACCCAGAAGATGGTACCCGCTCTAACTGGAGAGGGTCCATGCTAGCAAACAATCCTTATATCCTTTTCCCTTTTTCCCTTTTTCAAAATCCCTTGAAAACCTGTAAAACCTGTAATACCTCGTAAAACCTCGTGGAAACAATAAATCGAAAACCCCATTTAAAATCCGTGAGCCACATTTCTCCTTTAAAAACATCCCCCTCCATATTCCCAAAACGGTGATAAACAATAAAACCATACCCCGGGAAAAATCCTTTAAAATCACGGGATGGGTATGAACCTCTTTCCCGGTTTGTTTGCCTTTAAAATCCTTAAATCCCCTTTTTCCCAAATCACCGTAAATCATACAAATAGAGGAAATTATATATATGCAGGAGAAACCAATCAAGTATAAAGCATGCAATTTAATTTAAAACAAAGTCCACTCACAGTACTCTTTGCGACCTTCTTCCTGCTCGGAAAGCTCCTCGAGCGAAACCCTCGAACTAACACGTAGTCGAGCCCGTCTCACGTGCAACCAGGGACTGTACAACAAATCATTATATTAGTCATTTCACAGTCGACTTGGTCTTTTCCTAGTTTGACCAGGAAATCCTATTTGACCACATGTTGACCAAGTTCCTTTCTTAAAGCACTTTAACCTTTTTTTTGACTTTCATTCCCGGTTATCGACTCTTAACTCAATTTACCGGAAGTCCGACTCAGCTTCCGAACTTCCCTTTATCACTTAACTTGACGTTAGGGTGTCACGTATTAATTCGTTGAATTACTATGGACACCCATTCAACCATTTCACCAATACCTTAGGAGTCCTTAAAATAAATCCTTAAACCTTAACCGGCAATAATCGATGGTCGGAATAATATTTAATTATCCGCCAATAATACTAAACTAGAACAATTCCAAAACCTAACCAAAACTCCTCCAAAAATTACCAAATTTTAACCATAGACTCCTCACAATATATACTAATTAATGGGCATGAAAAACTGCCCAAAAAGTGGCGGTTCCGCCGCCAGCTCCGCCGCCGGCGGCGACCGCCGGCAGAAATTCCGGCCAGAATTCCGGCGACCTCGGATCGCCACCAAATTTTACCAGTAGCTTCGTCTCGTCAATTGGGACAACTTTCTAGTTCAACTCGAAAGCCAATTCGGCCTCTAACTAGGTCAAAAACTCGATGAACAGTAGACCCCGAAAAATTACACTACCAAACTTCAAATCCTCAATTCTCCCTACACACTTCAAATCAAGCTACCAAATTCTAGGGGATTGTAGTACACCTAAAACCCATCCTAAACATATAAAGAACTCAACAATTGGTGATCTAGGGAGGGAGAAATTCAATCCCGAAAATCTACTGTACACACCAAGAACAAATCGGAATTTCTCCCGATTTACGGCGAGTTAGGTCGGAAAGCTTACCTAGGATTGAAGTAGACTCGGAGGCCGAACTTTTGGGACCGGTGCGGTGGCCTGAGGTGGCCGGACGGTGGCGCTGTGGCGGCCGGAAGCTCCGGCAGCGATTCCCGTCGGGGGAGAGGAGAGAGAGCTGGGTGAAAAATCTGATTTTTCACCCCGGTAACTCCTATATATAGCCGTTTTACCGCATAGTAACTTTATACTTTTGTTTATAACTTTCCCATACGAACTCCGATTTGAGCGTGTTACGTGTCCATGAACTCGTAACGACGCCCTCTACAACTTTCAAGAAGGAAGTTTTCCCAAATTCTCGACTTAACGAAAAGTCAACTTCACGATCATTGTACGGTTAAACGGTCACTTTAAATGGTAAAAGACCAAAGTAACCAACCGTAAAATAATTCTAGGATCGGGGTGTGACAATTCTCCCCACCTTATAAAAATTTCGTCCTCGAAATTTCTATACTCAAAGTCCAACACAGAGGGGGATAGTACCACTTAAAATCATAACATTGTTCTCCAATATCCACTTCCTTCTGAGAACTCTTCTGAGACGCCTCACGAAAAGCATTGTCAAAACCTAAACACCTGCTCTTTACGATCAACATCCTTACTGTTCCTCCTTGAAAGCCAATTTCCAGTACCAACCAGAAGTCTATTGACATAGGATGTAAGGTAGTAAACTTATTTACGTAACATGGACATACGTGACACTAGGTATCCATTAACTCTAAGGATACCCAACATATTCCTCAAACTCATGTAACCTTGTCACGTGTCACATCTAGCCAACGTAGCACTCCTTCCTACGTGGATGATAACCTCCAATACTTCCTCATTTTCTGACACCCGACCACTCTTCTCAGGTCAAAACAAAAGCATAAGGTCTTACCGTGGATCACAATGATTTTCTCTTGAATCATTGATTAACTGAATCACCGAATTCTTACTGTACTTCATCTCATTTATGAGGTGGAATACTACTCTGCCTATCACTGATCCACCAACTGTAATCCTCGCGAAATTCACTAATGTTTTTCACGAAAAGATGACAAATTCTGTCATTCGCTGAAAACAACCTTTGGCAGCAATTCCATGTTGCCTAACCGGATTATGACCAATCCTTGAAAATCCAACTGCACAACACAACAACTTCGACCAGTAATCCAACCTCCTATCCCTACTCGTTTACACAATCAAATGTCCTTACCACCCGTATGTGACGTCGTCACGATACCGCTAGTAATCATTCTGATTCAATAACCCCTCGCTCGCCGCGAGTAAAATCTCTTCAAGAATACTTGTATTCTTTCGTTGAACTTTAGATATCATCTCCCACATTCCCTATGCAGGAACTGATTACCACACCTGAGGAGTAGGGTTCGATGTCACTAATGGATTTAAATCCTCTGGTAACACAATACCACGTGGAGTCAAATCTACTGACAACAAGTCCACGAGAAAACCATGATGACTTGTGTTACACAAACCATCACCTCATTTGAACAAGGCTCCCTACTCTGGTTTACGCTTCCTAGAAACCATTCTGTCAAGTTGTCCTGTTGTAGAGTAATTGTCTTCCCTCACTCTATCATTACTCAAACCACTGGTACACGCAGGACATGAACTGTCATGAATTTTAGCGTAAATCCAAAATCATAGCCTTTAAATCAGGGAGATCCAAAAGCTTAGACATCGAGATCCAACAATACTTACTCCTCGCATGAAGACAAATTGTCAGGCTTCACACTGCTTACAAAACTATTCTGATCGGATAAATCTTGATTTTACCAACAAACCGATCATTAGAGTCGCCAACTCGATCATCACCTTGTGGGGTTACAGCATACTTTACCACTGGTAATACATTACCGTACAACTTTTAGGTGAGGTGCCTCTGACCTCCCTATCTCTTTCCTTAACTTGGAATGACGCATCGTGCAGAACTTGCACTTCAACCATAACTGTGCGTCTAATAAACTTATCCGCAACACAATCTGGAATAGACTTACCATTAAAAGAATTCCAGAGCCTTACCCGCTCAACAAGGACATTCCATTCCCAGATGCCTCCATTACCACATCATCCGGCAATAACTGACAACTTTGGACAATTAACCAGATCAGACATCTACATAAAATTTAGTGCCACTGGTGCAAACCTAAGGTAACCTCTGATCAAAGCACTGGAAATTAATTCCACGCCGAACTTAGCCACACTAATCACCAAGCATCCAGTTACCTAGGCACAAATTAACAAATGTCATCACCGCACTGGGCGAGTACACACCACAGAGCCAACTCGTACAACTAGACAGTTTCTAATAAAACTGTCCCCCATGCTCTGCAAGTTTACCATCCACCGTATCCTCTATTTGGTAGGACTCAGGATTCCCAATCGCTTACCATTCTAATTGAAGAGGAGCAATAACTGCGTGCACCGAAAATCACAATACCACTTCAGATCCTAGATTACAAGATCCACCGTCACACGTTAACATCCCCCCAGATCATAACTTAATCTGAACGTGCTGTATCACTCCACGATTTCTAATAAGATGTCGCTCCACTTAGCAACAAACCTTACTGCTCTTGTAATAAATTGGTTTCCAAAACCTTGACTCGTAATACTTTTTGAGTCATCAAAGAAACCCCTTTCCTCAGTTTCACTGCATGTCATACTCATCGAAATGTTAACAATTTCGAGAGTCAGCTCCAATGACCTTTCTTGCTACTACTCTACACTCGTGGTGCCAAGAACTGCCGCTAGGTCAATAATTCCTAACAAGTATGGTCACTACTCAAATGACCAATGACCATAGCCATGCCAACAATACTTTAATCCTCTTAGGATTTCCTTAAATTAACCTCAATAATTGATCTCCCAGATCTTAATCCTTAATCCCCATAACAAGATTGAGAATATTGTCTGTCACTGCAGTGAATGTAACTTATGAACCCCAACACGACTAAGTACACCTTCGGTTACAATACTTGATTAAACCACAGCCAGTGAATGCACAAATTCCCATGCCATCAAGCTCAGTTGATCACCCCTGGTGGGATCAAGTTTCATAACAGACAACTTTGGTTGCAGGTTGAAGCTTGACCATCTACAACCTTTTCACTCCTATCCAACGATTCAGTAAATCTTGCCCCACTGCTGTCACTACACCATTCCCGTGCATCTATCACAGCATGCAACCAACTACCTACTATCAACATGTAACAATTTAACTAACCATCTTGAAAATCGAAGCGACTACCAATAACTCACTCCCGACCTGTCCTTAGACGGTTAGGCCATCTATTGGACGTTTTGCACAGGAACTTCTAACCAAACATCCTTGACCTCCGTTCTCAATAATTGGAACTCTCATGACACATTCTTAAGATGATGTCATCAGCAGCCTTAGTCACTTACCTGGTGTCACTTTGACCATACACAGCTGTACAAAATAATTATGTCTTACCAGCATGTGCTACCCATAATTCAATTTACCACTTCTTTACAAAGGAGGGTACACGTGCTCATGTGGGGCATACCCATGTACATCTTCAGCTGTCAACACAGCGCCGTTTGCACAACGACCGGTTCTTACACCACAATAATACAAGTCAGTCAAGACTCGTAACACTCTCTCCGGTACCCCGAGCACTCCTGGTCCATGACCCGGTGACTTGTTGCCACTTCCACCATCTTCTTAAATTTCGAAACCATAAACCTTTAGCTACAAATCAAACGCTCGCTTGATCTTTCACTGAACCCCAACACAGCCAACCTGGAGACTCCTTCACATGTGTACTAATTAGAATACCTTGACCATAGGTGGATAACTCACCTTATGGTTGACATGAGCCCCAAGATCCGGTGACACGATTTAATTTCAACCTTCACGATATTTGGCCCAAAGACCATTGTCACCAACAAGTCAAATCATGCTTGGACTCACTAACAATCCAAATCTTTCTAGTACTCCAATCATGGGTGGCTGAAGCGTTAAGAATCCACTCGTAGCTAATAGCAGCACTGCAAGCATCTAGGATAGTCCCAACTATTAGTCTTCGTGGTTGTCCCAACGACATCAAGTGACTGAACCAGCCTTCACTTCCTTAACATTCTCCAGTAGTGTCACATCATGGATTCGTCACCAAAAACAAGTCTGTTGATCCTAAAATGACTACACTTAGATCCCTGAGTCATTCTACTTCGACACATTCGCCAGTTCCTCTGGAACAACACTGAAAAAACGACAATCGACTAAATCTTGACAGTCGTCAAATCTTAATATTCATCTTCTCTGAAAAATCGCGCTAGGCGATTCCAGCTCCTTTTTCCTTCGCAGGATGCAACCTCTTTCATCAACTCTTACGACTCTTCACTTCTAAGAGTCTCATCACTCGAACATTCAGGCCTCGCCTTAGGTTCCTACAACATTCCTGCCAACAAACATGGCAGCCTTCTAGGCATGAATTTACCGTTTCACCACCGAGCACTCACACCAAATGCTCAACCAACGTTAAACGACGTGAGTTTCCAGCTCTATCTCCAACTCAAATCTCAAATACTCAAATACTCATTGGGAAACTCATAACAGTAAATACGTAACGAGCTTACCTTGTTCCTTACAGGAGTTCACTGTGAGGTCGGCGTACTGAGGCATAGTCTTGAGGATTCAGATGTTTATAGGACCACTCGGTCCATAAATTAACCAGAAAGTACTAACTCATATCCTTAATAAACACTAAGCGTCCAAAGCATAAAATGCCGATGGATCCGCCGCGGTCGGACCATCACTCTATAGACACTAAGTGATACTAAGTATATGAGGTAGTAACAGGAAACGATAACCTAATGCTCTGATACCAATTGTCAGGACCCACCCCGAGTTAAATCCCTTTAACTCGAAGTAAATCCTGCGGGGACCACCCCAAGGGAACTTCTTACCGAAACCCCCTTGAAATGGCCAACCCTTCCTACAATCCAACTCAGCACTTCCATGAGTATCTACAACAAACCTTAACTCATGAAGGCATCCTGCTCCCTAACCTACTTAATTAGCTATACTGGGTTAGTCAGAGCAGTCTACTAAGATGATTACCCTAAAGAATTTCAACGGCAACGGATTGATCGACTATGCCTCGACTCTTGTACGCGCACGACCTCCGCTCGAGAACCCTGCACCACTGGGCATTTGAAAACGAAGGGCCCAGGGGAGAAACATTGAAAAACGTCAGGGTGAGTGGACAAAAATAAAACTTAAAAGCTCTATTCCTCTAATGTTCTCCCTCTACTTTTTCTAAGGAAAATCCGCATGCAGGTAAACGTAAACAATGCATTGGCTCAAAACATAAACAATTATGTGGGGTGTTAACCTCATCCACGAGAAAACCGACCTGCTCTACTCGGGAGGGTCTAATGACCAGCTACCACCGAAGAGGGTCCCCGACCTGCTCTATCCGAGAGGGTCTATTGACCAGCTCAACCGGAGAAGGTCCCTGACCTGCTCTACCCAGAAGATGGTACCCGCTCTAACTGGAGAGGGTCCATGCTAGCAAACAATCCTTATATCCTTTTCCCTTTTTCCCTTTTTCAAAATCCCTTGAAAACCTGTAAAACCTGTAATACCTCGTAAAACCTCGTGGAAACAATAAATCGAAAACCCCATTTAAAATCCGTGAGCCACATTTCTCCTTTAAAAGCATCCCCCTCCATATTCCCAAAACGGTGATAAACAATAAAACCATACCCCGGGAAAAATCCTTTAAAATCACGGGATGGGTATGAACCTCTTTCCCGGTTTGTTTGCCTTTAAAATCCTTAAATCCCCTTTTTCCCAAATCACCGTAAATCATACAAATAGAGGAAATTATATATATGCAGGAGAAACCAATCAAGTATAAAGCATGCAATTTAATTTAAAACAAAGTCCACTCACAGTACTCTTTGCGACCTTCTTCCTGCTCGGAAAGCTCCTCGAGCGAAACCCTCGAACTAACACGTAGTCGAGCCCGTCTCACGTGCAACCAGGGACTGTACAACAAATCATTATATTAGTCATTTCACAGTCGACTTGGTCTTTTCCTAGTTTGACCAGGAAATCCTATTTGACCACATGTTGACCAAGTTCCTTTCTTAAAGCACTTTAACCTTTTTTTTGACTTTCATTCCCGGTTATCGACTCTTAACTCAATTTACCGGAAGTCCGACTCAGCTTCCGAACTTCCCTTTATCACTTAACTTGACGTTAGGGTGTCACGTATTAATTCGTTGAATTACTATGGACACCCATTCAACCATTTCACCAATACCTTAGGAGTCCTTAAAATAAATCCTTAAACCTTAACCGGCAATAATCGATGGTCGGAATAATATTTAATTATCCGCCAATAATACTAAACTAGAACAATTCCAAAACCTAACCAAAACTCCTCCAAAAATTACCAAATTTTAACCATAGACTCCTCACAATATATACTAATTAATGGGCATGAAAAACTGCCCAAAAAGTGGCGGTTCCGCCGCCAGCTCCGCCGCCGGCGGCGACCGCCGGCAGAAATTCCGGCCAGAATTCCGGCGACCTCGGATCGCCACCAAATTTTACCAGTAGCTTCGTCTCGTCAATTGGGACAACTTTCTAGTTCAACTCGAAAGCCAATTCGGCCTCTAACTAGGTCAAAAACTCGATGAACAGTAGACCCCGAAAAATTACACTACCAAACTTCAAATCCTCAATTCTCCCTACACACTTCAAATCAAGCTACCAAATTCTAGGGGATTGTAGTACACCTAAAACCCATCCTAAACATATAAAGAACTCAACAATTGGTGATCTAGGGAGGGAGAAATTCAATCCCGAAAATCTACTGTACACACCAAGAACAAATCGGAATTTCTCCCGATTTACGGCGAGTTAGGTCGGAAAGCTTACCTAGGATTGAAGTAGACTCGGAGGCCGAACTTTTGGGACCGGTGCGGTGGCCTGAGGTGGCCGGACGGCGGCGCTGTGGCGGCCGGAAGCTCCGGCAGCGATTCCCGTCGGGGGAGAGGAGAGAGAGCCGGGTGAAAAATCTGATTTTTCACCCCGGTAACTCCTATATATAGCCGTTTTACCGCATAGTAACTTTATACTTTTGTTTATAACTTTCCCATACGAACTCCGATTTGAGCGTGCTACGTGTCCATGAACTCGTAACGACGCCCTCTACAACTTTCAAGAAGGAAGTTTTCCCAAATTCTCGACTTAACGAAAAGTCAACTTCACGATCATTGTACGGTTAAACGGTCACTTTAAATGGTAAAAGACCAAAGTAACCAACCGTAAAATAATTCTAGGATCGGGGTGTGACAGTGGTGACTGGATAGGTGTGGTCTGGTGCAGAGGAAGAAGAAGATGCAGCATAATGGAAATGAATGGAATGACGTAGGTGAACTTGACGAGGAGAAAGGAGGTATCGAGTAAAAAAATTGGATTGTAATTTGTTAAACTTGACGAGGGTACCCAATGGTATTTTAAAAAAATCATTTAATCGCGTTACAATGTCTGCGCGGCTTATGGCTTCTGCTTCTTTTGAAAGGAGGGTCAGGGCTGCTTTGGCTTTTGCCTTCCAAAAACCTGAGCTTCGTAAAGAAGCCGCGTGCTAAGGTGTTTACCAAACACCAAAGTCAGCTTCGCTTAGAAGCACATAGGCTATTAAGCGGAAACAAACGCGCTCTAAGTAGCTTGGGTAGAAATAATGTGCTCATATGTAACAAAAGGTTCGACATGCTTAGTAATTATTTCTTTACATTTTTTTGGCAAGGCTTATCTCTTTACATTTGGACATAAGGCTTTGATTGTTCTAAATAAGGGATCTAATTCTCCAAAGTGAAGCAAAAAAATTGACTAGTAGTGTTAAATGAGCTCTTTGCTTACTCTTATCTTAACAACTGGGTCTGAGTTCTCAAAATGAGAATATACTTGACCATTTTTGTCGCATCTCGGGATTATTTTTGACCTGAAATACGGCAGTAACCGTCGTAATTCCGAACTAGAGAGTAACCAATACGTCATTTGAAGTAGTAACTACCCTCCAGACCGAAACTACAAGACTAAGATAAAATAATCACAACCCAATAATATGAATGACAAATATGAAATGATAGATAGACAGAAAAGTATTTAATTATTACACAAGCGGAAGGTAGTGAATGGAAATAAACGAGACAAACATAATACAATAAGGAATGTCTCGAAACAAACAAGCCCAAAATAGATCAAAGTGCACAACATCTTATTAAAATATCAAATACGGAGATCACGAAAAGTGAAGTCCACACCAGAAAGGGTGTCCCTGAAAACGGAAATACACGATGACCGAAGCCGATCCATGAGCTCCTAGTCTAGCTCCTCTAGTGATGGGTGCTGAAAACCTGAAAAGATGTAGGGATGAGTAGCTCGTCCTCACTAACCCAAATGGGGCTGAAGGCCAACCAAATTAGGGTTTAAAAACCCATGAGAAAACATATAGTTCATATATGTAGGTATACGTATATAAGTATACGTCTAGGGCATTTAAAACATATACAGTGGCCACGCACAAAAAACTCAAGTAAAAGCATGTTAACCACACATGAAGGAGTTTCTGGATCCAAGCGGTTGAAGTCCTAGGTTTGTCTTCACAGCAAACCGGAGCCAACTACCTATGCGTCCGGGAACAAATAGTAGCGTGAGCGTCCATTTACTGCGAATACCCAACAGATTACTCATAACAACACACCGCACTTACGACTCGCTTAACTCTGTGTGAGACGAGCGTAAGTGAGAAAATAAAATAAACATGGCATTACCCCTCCGGAGGTTCAAGGTCATCGACACCGTGGGAAGCGTAGTCTAAACACTAGGTCCCGTCACTCTTAGGCCAAACACTGGAAATCAGGACAACGTTACTACTTTTTTATCTAAAAACACACACACACACACACACCAATGCTAATAAAAGAGTGTGGTCACACAGTAAAACAATGCAGTTTATACCTTTATATATATAATAAAAGAAAATCCACTAACCCGGGAGGGTTACGGCTCACCCATTGGGTGTGCCCCCTACTACCTGATATAACGAAGCAGATGACATTGCTCCAACTCCAGATCCTCCTGAGGCCGGCGATGTTGCACTCCTAGGTCTTTTGTGAGGTATAAATGACATAGTCAGGTAAATGCATTTCGAGGATTTATTATCTATAATTTACGACTCGATAAACATTTTTTGTTTATCTTTCTGAAAATATAGTCTAATTAATTGACACCCAATTCTCGAACTGGCGATGATTCGGGATTGTTTTCTATTCGGTACTTACGTCATTTTCGTCGCTTATTTAATTTAAAACATTTTTAAACATGGTCTAATAAATGGTTACAAACCCTTTGGTAATTCTAAAACTTTTAAATTATTTAACCGTAATGGTAAAAACATAAAAAGTAAGCCTGCTACAGTAAAAGTCAAAAGTCAACATGAACAGTAAAAGTCACGATCTACAATAAAGTCAACGGTCAACTGGTAACAGTAAAAGTAAAACTGTAAACTGTAAAAGTTAAAAGTAAATTATAAAAGTTAAAAGTAAATTGTAATAGTTAAAAGTAAATCTTTTTGGGGTAATTCGGTAATTTTACCCCACGCTAAACAGTAAAAAGTAAAATTGACACAGTAAAAATCAGATTTTTTACCGTGTCTTCTCCGATCGACTGGTTCGCCGGAAAACCATGTTTTTCCGACCAAACCGAGCTTCTACACCTGCATTTCCAGCTTCTATACATCCTAGTCAGTCGAACAACACTTCAAACACGAGAAAAGTCGAGGGTTCATACCTTGAAGAGAACCTCTGCAAATCCGGCGAAGCTCCGCTGGCCTCTTCTTTGCTTCTGGGTAGGCGTTGGTGCTGCATGGAAGCTCCTTGGTCCTTCTCTTGGCTGGTTCGGCACCCAACTCGATTGGGTAGTCCCTCGAGTTTTTCTCTCTCCTCTGCTGGGCGGTAGTCACGGTGTCTCCGGTGTGGCTGAGGCCAAGGCTCGATCACCGGGGCAAGACGAAGCCACTGGTGGTGGCAGTGAGGCAGGACGCATGGTTGTGGCAAGCAGCAGGGTGGTCTTTGTCGAGGGAGAGAGAGAGATCGAAAAGGAAAGAGAAATAAACAGAAGAGGAAAGAAAGGGAAGAAGGAAAGAAGAAGAAAAATGAAAGAAGTTAAGGGAGAGAGATTCGGTGGAGATAAGGTGAAAGGGGTGGGGGTTTTTATAAAGGTTTTCGACTGACACGATTCAACGATCGAATCAACGACCACGATTTAACTAAAACTTAAAATAATGTTAAAACCAAATACAATTTCTAAAAATCATTTAAATGAAAATAAAATATCAAATTAAATTGTAAAAATTGCACGAAAATACGTGGAGTGCCGGAAAAAATATTCCATAAATACTCCTACGCATGTGGCGACTTGTGATCTAATGTAAAAGTGTTAGATACACTTACGACGTACTGAAAAGTTACCGGAATTAAACCCTAAGTGTGTCGAAAAAGTAAATAAAAATTATCGGTGTCTCACACTCTACCCCCCTTAAATTAAATTTCATCCTCAAAATTTACCGGATGAGCCTGCCGCATGACTGACTTAAGCTCCCCAGTCGCCTCTTCTTTACCATGATGATCCCACTGCACTTTCACTACTGGAACCTCATGATTCCTGAGTTTCCTCACATCATGATCCAAGATGCGGAACGATCTATCCTCGTAAGAAGCATCACTGTGTAGCTGCACGTCTGTCCAAATAATATTCTGTGAGGCTTCCGGTGGGTTTTTCTGTAACTGTGAGACATGAAACATGTCATGTACATGTTGCAGTTATGGTGACAGATGAATCTAATAAGCAACAGATCCAACTCTCTAAGCTATTTGAAAGGGCCTAAAACCGATCTCTCTAAGCTATCTGGAAGGGCCTAAAACCTAGGGCCAACTTCCCTCTGGTAACTACGCAGAAACGAAGTGATGAGCTGAATCTCGTAATCGGGTTTACGATCTACTTATAATGCTCACACTAACGTGTAGCATTGGTCAAATTATCCTCTTGCCTCTGGGAGTCTTGTAGCATTGGTCAACCTTAATGAGTCTTGACGAATCAAATCAGGGGTTATCATGAGGTTGTGCTGCACGTGATATACTATCTTTAACACCTCATCTCATCCAGCTACGTGCCACTGCCGACCAAAGATACAGCCCAATAAGAGCGAGAAACATCAAACCAAACTGTGTAGCCAAGTACCGGATCTTTACCGCTAAAGATGAGCCTTTGGTTTCTTAAAAGAAACCAAAACACAACAGTCCCGCTGTTCTGTTGCAAAAAAAAGTCCCGCCATGGAAGCCACCCTTCTCAGCTCCAACCGCGTCCACCCACAACTCCTCCTCTCCAAATTTCGTGGTCAGTTTCTCCTCTAATCTATTCACAGAAATATTAAAAAAAGTCTGAATATTATTAGGTTTCGTTATTCTGGTATCTCTAAATTTACTTCCTCACTTGTATAATCGCTTTATTGTTCATTTTGTATTGAATGCCCTAGCTTCATATGAATCTGCTTCTATTCTTATATAGTTCAATTTCAATTTTCAGGTTCTGATGTTCAAATTTATTGCCTGCCCTTAGTTAGAGCCAAAACCAACTGCCTTTCCCTTAAGACCAATCCTAACCAATTGAGCAGGACAAATTCAATCTGGCTAAACAGGCCTTTTGTCTCGAAACTAAGCACAAGAGTGTGCTGAGTTTTCTGATCAATTCCGAAATGATTATACAGATGTTGAGGCCACATCTGTAGAATCCTTAAACGTTGATGTTGGTCCACCGGGGGTGAATGGTGGGACAGATGTTGTTAGAGTGGATGAGAGTGAGGATTCCGGTACTGGGGAGGCGAAACCTGTAATGTTTAGGAATAGGTATCTGGATTTAGTGAGGATTGGTTCGGTGATTAATAATGCTGCTGAGTCGTTTTTCAGGAGTGAGATTAGGAGGTTGTGTGTGACGGCGGTGCTGATTGTGATTAGTCGTGTTAGTTATTTTATTCCGCTGCCTGGGTTTGATAGGAGGTTGATACCTCAGGACTATCTTAGCTTTGTGTCGGGATCAGTTGATGAGTAGTTGGACTTTCATTTTGATATCTTGTGTTCATTCATGTTGATTAGTACTTATTGCAGTCTTTCCTTTTATAAGTCTGATCTGGGGCCACCCATGTTGTTTCTTGCAGATGAGCTCGGTGATTTTACAGCAGAGCTTAAAATGTCCTTGTTCCAGCTTGGAATCAGTCCTCAAATTATAGCATAGATTATTATGCAGGTTTACTGCTTTTCTTCAGCTAGTTAAGTTTAATTTCTGTTAACTAAGCCAATATCTGATACAGTATCCCTGTAGACTGGATTACCTTTTTGCACCAACAAAAATAAATGATTATTTGTGTTTGTTTCAATCTTTGATATTGAGAGTACCACCATGTATAATGTGTTTCGCTATTCTGTTGTGACACTGATCTTGTCAGATACAAGTCAAGTAGTTTTCCCTCTTCTCTTGCAATATTGATTGTTGTTAGATATCCTGGATTGCTAGATGCCTGTTTTGCATAATGTTCTGTGGTGATCTTTGTTAATTTTAGCCAAACTATTGAATTTTACAAAGGTATTAAATACTATTTAGATATTGAAACTACAAAACTTGATGTACAGGTACTCTCTTATGTTATCCCCTCCCTAGCAAAGTTGCGGAAAGAAGGCTTAGATGGTCAAGAGAATATTAAGAGTTATATGTGTGTCTAGTTTTTATCTCAAGCAGTGAGCCAAGTTCTATTTTACATAATTTTACAATTAATTACTTTGGATCAGTATTTAAAGCAAGATTTTGAACCTGCGAGTGTTGTTTCTGTCTATTCAAGATGGTGGATGTCTCTTGGCTTTGCGATTGTGGAGGCTGTGATATTGGCTTGTTATTCACTTCCCTATTCAATCTATGTAGCTAGCCACAGGTAATGGAGCAGATACATCTACTTCTTTTAATTTTAGTTTCAAATGTACTATGGGAAGTTGGAAACATTGTTTAAATAAAAAATTTATTTATCTGTAGCTTCCTATGCTTTATATTCCACCGAGTACTTAGCAAGGATCATTTTACTTTCTACTTTTTTAGTTGCACGGCCTTATTGTGTTTTACTGTGTGCAATATATATGATTCTCAATTCTGAGATCTCTTGTTCCTGTGCTAAGTAGCTGCTAGGTTGTGTTTGTTACGTTGCTAGTCTTGCCAAGGTCTTATATGTTGAAGATTTCTGCTTTAATATACTTCTGGGACCTTGCAGGGTCAAGCATGTAATGCTGACAAGTATGTTATTAGTCTGCGGTGCGATGAAAATGACGTGGATCTGTGATACCATCACAGAATCTGGATTTGGTATGATACTTGACATTTTAGTTTCTTGGTGGCAATAACATAGGCTTGCTCATATTTTCCAAATGAATACAACTGATGTATAGTGAAGCCGCATTTTGAGTTGTCATATCCTGGATTTAAAAAAAATAAGAAAGTTTATTCATTCTTTATCTTATTTTACATGGGGTTATATTTTTTACATTCTCTAACTGTTAATGCTCATTTCAGGCCAAGGTTCATCTCTTATAATATGTGTGCAAATATTAATCGGCTACACAGAGACATTATACAATATGTTGACCCAGCTCTCAGGTATTTATCTGAAAAAATCATTAATCTATCAGATATTAGGTGCTATTCGATTACTCTTTTCTATCATTAATATCTGAAGGTTGATTTCAAGGATGATGTAAGCTTACCGATTCTATGTTTTTTTATGTACTATTGAAGGAAGTTCTATTAGTTGGTGGCCGTCCGTATGTGTACTATTGGGAGTTTTCACAATAGTCACTATGTGGGCTGTTGTAGTAACTGAAGGTTGTAGGAAGATAAAGCTTCAGTACTATGGGTTTAAGCTTGCTTCTGCTGCAAGGTAATATATTTTTATACTATTTTGATATCTAATGATCCTTTCTAGTGATGGAAAGTAGAGGAAATGGATAGTTTTTCTCTAGCACCGAGCTTCTTATTTTCTCCCTGTCATTCTGTATGATTGGTTTTGATGATGGTTGTTAATATACTAGTACTCGAAGTGTGGAAACCAATCTTAATGTTGACTTGCAGTCTAGTTGAAGCCATTTCCATCATACGTCATAGCCTCCATAATACCATTATAAAAGCCCATTTTTGTAATCCTCTTCGCTGACACTATCTTCTGGTTGTTTGTGTTTTGAACAGGGATGACTCCCCTATTACTGAAGTGGAGCCCTATATCCCTTTAACTATAAATCCTGCAGGAATGCAGCCTGTTCTCACTACTACCTATCTCTTAGCATTTCCCAGCATTCTAGCAAGGTGATTATTTATTAATTAGCGGCATTGTTGCATGTTAAGATGAAAATTATCTTTAAAATTGCAGTCGTCATTGGATTGATTTTCTTATGCTTTGATGAAGTCAATGAGTTGCTTATTCTCAGTTTTTAGCTGTTTTTGTTTTTATTTTTTCTCATCATGTTTACCCACGTTCTGCTATTTTGATTTGTTGGCAGTCTTCTTGGTTCATCTTTCGGGAGCATGTTAAGGAGATACTGAACCCCGATACTAATGTTGGTGCACCGCCTTGGGTGTACTACATATATGCATTTTTTGTCTTTTTGTTCAACATATTGGACATTGTAAGTTTCTCCCTTTTTGTTTTTCATATAATGATATTATGAGTTTCTAGAATCACATCACATTCCCCTCATCAAGCTCCGAGGCTACTATATCTGTAAATGAGTCATTGCAGAATGTTTAATATCTGACATGATGTTCGTCTCTTGCTGTGCATCAAAGTTTTTCTGCTTATAATAACTATTATCAATTCGGTTGTTTCTTTATGCGAACTGTGTCTATCATGACTTTAAGTTTTGCTTTTGTGGTTCATCCCCTCAATTGAAATTACTTGTGAAGTGACTGTACCGTTAGATGTTGAGGTAGCCTCTGTTTCTTATTTTGCTATTAATGATATTTTTTATTTTTATAATGACTTGTCCAGGCCAACTTGCCCAAGGAAATTGCTGATTATATAAATAAGATGGGTGCCAGGATACCAAATATAAAACCTGGGAAGGCTACGATTGAATACCTCACAAAGGTTCAGGCATCGACACGTTTTGGGGGTGTAATTCTTCGTCCGTTTTCTGTCAGTTTAAGTTCATTCGTTTACTGTCTCCCACATTGATTTCTTTGCTTTCCTTTGCTGTCCTGTTATGGAAATTCTGCAGGTGGTGTATTATTAAGCATCTTAGCAACATCATCAAGCATACTTGATCATTATTTACGTAATATCAATGCGGGATTTTCAATGGGGCTAACATCAGTCTTAATCATAGTAAGTACAATACTAAATATGAGTTCTGAAATGCTCTCCTGGCCAAAGTTTCTAGGTATCCTCTGCTTTATCATGCTTTTTTTGTTTGTGGGTGTGTATCTTTGCTTGATAGGGCAAGTCATTTAGTTTTGAAACTGTTGTGCCTTTTGTTTATGTTAATATATTGAGGAAGAAGTTGAATATCTACAGTATTCTTATTCACTTGCCATACATGGGCAACTTATAACCTTGGTGAAGTTTGTTCTCAGTGTTAGTGTACTTATTTATGCCACAATCAAATAAGGTTTGTTCCACTGATTTTGTTTCTCTCTTAAATAATAGTGCTCTTCGCCTTTTAAACAAATAATGCAATAAATTTGTTGATGATCTGCTGCATCTAAATTTTTGGATTCAACTCCTGCAAGCCGTTTTAACTTATAATTGTGCAGGTGGGTTCAATTATCGAACTTAGAAGATCGTATCAAGCCTACAATGTAATGCCGAGTTTAAGTAAAGCCTTAAGCCGGTACGGTGTGTAGCTTCCGGTTATTCTTCTGCCTTCTAGTCCTGGGGTGACGCAGATTCACCCATTGACTCAAAAACCAATGGAAGAACTACAGCAACCGAAAAGAGTTCCTAATTACAATCCGTTTAATGGGGTCTCTATGGGAGGTTTTGAGCAGCAGCTAATACCAAACTCATCGTACAATGCATTCGGAGACTAGTTTCTAGCATGGATTCAACATCTGATAAAAAAATGCTGTTCTCATTGTTGAGCCGAGTTTGGTTCACTGGAGCAACTCTACCTTCGTCTTGTTCACAAATAGGAATCTCATATGGATGTTAAATTAGATCGGATATTACGACCTGAACATATTGTTCAGAAGGCGTTTTGTAAGTGAGAAATTGTGAGTTTGACACGTAATTGAATCATTTGCGTGGCTTATCCGATGAAAGAGAAAACCCAAACACGTTTTTACTTGATCATTTTTATTTGACCGGTAAATATCAGTTTTACCCTAGTGATAAAAGGCCTGGCCAGCTTTGAAATTTGAATTCAGAGAGTTCAGTCTGTGCCTCACAGAACGAAGATAGGAGCATAGGACTCATCGGAGATGGATATCACGGCAAGCTCACTGGACGGCTCCGTCATCTTCCACGCCATAAGCGAAATCTCAGGCTTCCTTCTCTTCATGCACCAGCAAATCCCCGCGTAAGTTTCCCCCAATTCTCTCAACTCCTTCACATTTCCCGATCCAAATCTTCAAACCTAACAATTTAACTCTCAGATTGCTGCAGGACATCACCGCCGAATTCGATTCGCGCTGCGAGATATACAAGGACCTGGTAAGCACTTTTGATCTCAGCAGAAGCAGAAGCCTAATTCGAATCGTTTGCCCTAATTCGATCTGTAAATTTCAGGAATCGGCTCTGAGAGACGACCAGGTGAAGCCGGCGCAGCGGAGAAAGCACGCCGGCGAAATGAGGGAAGCCAAGCGAGGGATCCGAAGGTTCCAGAAGCTGATGGCTGGCGTTTCGCATTTCCAAACGGCGCTCAAGTCTGTCCTCACAGAAACTCGGTTCGAAAAAGCGCTTCTGATTCTCGGAGGGAATCCGATGCGGCCGCAACACGTGTATGAATTGAGCTTCTCCGGAAGTAGTGCTGGTGGTGAAGAAGTTGATTTTGGGAAAAGCAGAGCGGCGGAAGTGCTTTGTAAAAAAGCCATTCGGGGCTTGGTGACGAAGAATGTTGGCTCTGTTTCGTATCCGGGGCCTTTGAAGCTGTTCTTGTTGGTTAAGGCTCCCTCTTGTTTCAATCAGCCTCTGCATTTTCTTCCCAAGAGAGATTTTAAATACAGCTACAAGGTGATTGCGGCTGCATTGGTTTAATTTAGTCCGAGTCTAATTTCACGATTAGCTTACAAATTGTTGATGCAAATTTTGTTGCAGATTGTGCCTATGAAGTTAAGCTTCAAGTGCAAGACACATAACCAGAACATTGATCAGTTTTCGCAATCAGGCAGCTCCAATGACTTGGTTGAGTCTGATTCAGATGGTGGAGATTTTATGTGGTATGTTTAATTTTACAAGTTCTGTGTGAAAATTTTGACTCAATTTTATGAACAAAGGTCTTGCTTACCTTCTATTAGTTTGGTTTCTGAATGCCATTTGATATTTTCCTTGCATTTCCAATTGAATGGGGTTTGTATGTGTCATGCTGCGTGGGTTTTTTTAGGTGATTTCTGGTTTGATGATGCAGGTTTCAATGTCGACATGTTATCAAGGGCATGGCGTTTAACACAGAACCTGAAGGAGGCATAGCTCAGCATTTTTCATAAACGGTGCTATTATAAGATTTAACCTGTAATACCTGTATGTATAGGATCTTTGTTCTATACAATACCTCGTAACAATTTTGATTTTCCTAGTTCTCTCGGTCGAAATATTTGTTTTGTTTGAAATAAACTGTCATTCATATGAAATCTCTAGCCAGAGCGGCAAGTTATAATGACCTCAAAGATCATAATAGTCATTACATTAAACATTTAACTCACTTATTATGAGCTTAGAATATGATAAAACTAGTCACATACAAGATACTAGATAAATATAAAACTAGAATCAAAACGCTCAATTGCAATACTCTAATTCTATGTATTCATTTCGTTGCATCCAGCTCGTACAGTTTATCAAGCTATATGCACTAACACTTGCGAATATTCATATTTGCCTTTTGGATCAGGGCCTAGAGGAGTGTTAGTGCAAAGCACTCTCAAGACATCATTTATTGTCAGCTTGTAACTTATCTTGAGGACTTTGTTTTGAGACAAGTTAGGGCCAAAGTAAACTATCTTAAAAAGCCCAATTTTTTTGACTTTGACTTTAGATCCAGATTCAATGACACATGCCCAAACCCAAAACCAATTAGGGTTTTCTTCCTTCTTGCCAGCCATATTTCTTGACGGTCGGCAAACTTCCTCCGACGTCACAGTATTATCTGACATTTGCTGATGGAACATCTGCCCCATGATTCAAGCATTCACACTCCACCGTCGAGTGTTTGAGAAGAACCAAATTTGGTGTAGCCGGAAGAGAGCATCACAACTACCTCTTCCTTGATATTCCAATCAAGGAAACCGATCGTCGATGTACCAATAACCATCAACTATAGACTACCAACTTTGATGGCCTTCGTCGATGTACCAGACACTGATTCTCCTCCAATGGAGGCTTTTTCTATCAAAGCCTCAATGGCCAAACGCCGCCACCATTGGGGTCCTTGAATCTTCTTGAGCGAGATCCGATTAGACTTGGTCTGAAGGACTTGTTGCTGAATCTCTCTTGAAAGAACTTCATTCTTGATTGCTGAATCAATCCAGCGAGAGGCATAGAACAATCATTTGCTTAGTTGAGACGACACGCATTCTTGGAGATCCAAGCCGTGATGGCCAGATGTAGAGATGGGTCAAAACCCTAGGTTTAGAGAGAGAGAGGCGGAGCATAGCATAAGAGATGAACATGTAAATATATTAGGACTTCATTGCTTTATAGTTCGGCTATTTTATTTGATGCTCACTCAATTATCAAAACGATTTATTTCTTGTGATTTCGTATTACGATATGATATTCTTAACATTCATCTCAAGTTTATCGCAATACTCATAATGGTCAAGTTTAATAGGTATTCGATACATTGCCTATTCTTTCTACTTTTAACTAAGAATAACTTCGAGTTAGTGAACGAGGATTTGAATCGAAAAGAATCACACCATTGTAATTTTCGAGTAGCGAAATAAAACATTACGGATATGCATATATCAAAGAATCCTCCACCCACAACATTGAAATTTAAGGCACGCAACCGCTCTAGCTAGTACGTGCATTGCTGAGTCTCGGACCAACTAAACAAGTTGCTTTAACACAAACATCTAACATCACATGTCTACATCTATGTTTAGGTAAACTTGCTACAAACAAATTCATGTTCAGCCAACCTTAAATGTAATTATGACACGGTACTTTTCTACTTCAACATTAAATTAGTTAAATGTACCTGAGTGTGCCTTTTTTTTTCTTTTTTTTTGAGAATGAAAAACCTAATACACATTTCAGTTGACTGACTATGTCGAATTGTTTTGTTCCAAAACAAAGATATCTGTTCGGAATGAATTTGATTTTTTTCAAAGAATCAGCTTGAAATGGCAACACCTTTGGGTTAGATTCAACCTTATCCTTCGTGCTTGTTTGTCTACTGATCGAATTCCTCCTCAAGGGACTGTCGTATGGACGCTGATCAAGTTGACACTCAGGTCCTTCTCAGACCTAGCCGATGAGTGAATATGATTTTTCTCTATTTCACGAGAAGCAAACGGTTCTTACTCAGACTGGTGTGGTTGAGCAGAGCTATCAATTAGGAGTGAAGTACGCTCACCAAAGGGTTCTCTAACAAACTGAGATATTTTCTAGAGTTATTCACTCTAACAATAGTTTTACGGGTATTCACATACAGATAGGTCTTTGTGAAGTGAATATGGAATGTTTGCTCACGGATGAGGCTTAGTGAGGTAGATGCAGAAAATGCCGACTGGTTGGGTTTTGGTGAGGTAGATGCGAGGAATGCTTATGGATAGGGCTTTGATGAAATAAAAGACCTAAAAAGTCTTTTTAGCAGAGGTGCTCCAAGGGTGGCTTGTTTTGCATGATGCAAAGGTTTTGCTTGTCTGATTTGATGTTGTTTCTTCATTCGCCATCGACCCCTTTATATATTGAACACAAAAGTTTTGTTCAATACTTGCGGATCAAGGTAAATCAGATCTCTATACCAAAGATCACGGAGTAGATCCTCAAGTAACTGCAAATCTCATCATGTATGACCTATTAGGAAAGAAATATGTACAAATATTTTGACCGCAGATATCGGTCCATGTAAGTTGTCGTAGGTGCAGATATTCATCTCAAATCTAACCCTTACAATTAGACATGTATGTCTTCTAGATAATATAATTACCTTCCTGATAAGTCTACATCATTAAGGAATGAATCCTCATGGCAAAATGATAAAAACCCTTCAATGCTTCTGGACTTGTATCAGAGTATAACCACGTAAGGAATGAAACCCTTATTTGATCACACATTGTACCTTAAATGGCTCCTCTCGCACATCTTGGACTAAGCCCACATACCCCATATCATGCGATATAATCTAATTAAGGAATGCAATGCTAATTGACCAAGAATCATAAAGCCACTTGAATCTACACATCCAAATCCTCCTAAACGTGACCTCCTTAAGCAAATTAAATACCGTCAATTACGAGATAATCGATAACCAATGATAAATCGAGAACTACCCAAATTTGCTTTCACAATTGTTTGAACTTCAAAATAGGTCTAATATGGATTCGATTACAGTTGTCTTTCAAGATACTTGGTCATAACTGCAATGATTCACTAAACTGGTTCAGAACAGAATCCGTCTGGAAAAGTTTATTTTACACCCTAACAATATATACATGACCATTCGTCTTATTTAGATATTCACGACCAAGAAGTACTGAATATCCAAATTTAGAAAAGATGTGTTTCGTTTTCTTCACTCCATTTTAGAGAATGAGATATGAAAACTGTTAGACCTAAAAACAACCTAAAATTCTAAAATTGAAAATTTACAAATTTAGAGAAAAATCTTCATTTTTCAAATATTAATGTTTCACATGCTTTAAAAAATAAAAAAATATATAATATTTTAATGAATGTTATTATTATAATAATAAATATATAATTTTTTTATTATAATTATTAATAATAAAATTTATTTTATTATTATAATAAATATCGGATCTCTAAATTGGGGAAGAGCGTGGGAATAAATTTTTGTTGAAGATTTTGTTTTTTGGTTCCCATTATACAAAAATTGTGGAGAAGAAGAACCTCCCAAAACCGCCTCCTCTCCGATACCGGAGACACCCAAAAATCCCCGGAGATTCCACAATGAAGTTCCAAATAGACGACGTGACCGTACTACCACATCTACCCTGAACAATACGCCTACATGCTCGAACTCAAACGCACTCTCGACGCGCGTGGCCACTGCCTCCTCGAAATGCCGACGGCACCGGCAAATCCGTCGCCCTCCTCTTCCTCATCACCAGCTACACTCTCTCCAGGCCCCACAACCCCGTCAAGCTCATCTACTGCACCCGCACCGTCCACGAAATGGAGAAGACCCCCACCGAGCTCAAATTCCTCCATAACTACCAGCTCCGCCACCTCGTTAAACACGCCCAGATCCTCGCCATAGGACTCTCCAGCCGGAATAATCTCTGCGTTAACCCTGCGACTTCGTCGACGCCGCGTGCCGGAAATTGACGGCTAGCTGGGTCCGCGCGGCGGCGGTTGCGAACCCTAACATCCCGAGCTGTGAGTTTTACGAGCAGTTCGAGAGGGACCGGGAAGGTACGGTGCTGCCTCCTGGGGTTTATACATTGCAGGTAGTTATAATTAGTCATGATATTGAATTGTTTTGAGAAATGTGAGTGATTTCGGAACTGGTTAGTGACTGATTAGATGTTTGGTGAAGGATTTGAGGGCGTTTGGCAAGGCGAAAAGGTGGTGTCCTTATTTTTTGGCGAGGAGGATGGTGGAGGCGGCGAATGTGGTTGTGTATAGTGATCAGTATTTGCTGGATCCTAAAGTGTCGGGGATTGTATCTAAGGAGTTGCAGAAGGAGTCGGTTGTGGTGTTTGATGAGGCTCATAATATTGACAATGTGTGTATCGAGGCGCTTAGTGTTAGTGTGAGGAGTCATATGCTTGAGGGGGCTAGGACGAATCTCAGTAAGATGCAGCACGAAATCGAAAGGTAGGAGCTGTTTTGTTTTTCCGTTTAGTTTGGTTCATGTGGTGGTTTGCTGGTTTTTCGTTGTTTTAATGGTATATGGTCTGTCTAGAGATTAAGAATGGTTGGTTGTAGTGAATTCGAGCTGTGTTGATGGCTGATGGCTCTCAGTCTTACTCATTGAGACATTTGTCTTTGCGTTAACTCTTCTTCGTATTATATCACAAACGTGCTTAGAACGACAGCTGCTTTATGTTATACTGTTTTAGATAGGTTTGTTTTCATATTTCTTTGATTCTTGCCCTCATCTCAGTTAAGTTTCTAGTTCACCATGCTTTTGTGATATGTTGTCCAACTAGAGATGTTAGTTGTGTTGAATGTGAGCTACAACGAGGCTCTCAGTCTTTACTCGTTAAGACACTTGTCTTCCTATGTATATCACAATGTGTTTTAGAATAATTGCTGCAATATTTCGTTGATAGGTTTGCTTTTAATATTGTTTTGATTCTTGCCCTTGTAATACAGATTTTCATGTATTTGCTTGACATGGTAGGTAGGTTCAAGGCCACAGACGCAGGAAGATTGCGACAAGAATACAACAGGTTAGTTGAGGGTTTGGCACAAGGTGGAAACCTACCCAGTATGTTGACTGCTCATCCCCGCATCTTTTTACACCATTGTGAATTAAATTTCTTATTTTGACAATGCCCTGAGTTTTAATAACTTGTTCTCTTCTATTTATATGCAGTGACGGATGCTTGGCTTCAGAACCCTTCCCTACCTGACGATATTCTGAAGGAGGCTGTGCCTGGAAATATTCGCAAATCGGACCATTTTCTGCATGTCTTACTAAGATCTGTCCAGTATCTTGAAGACCTTGGAAATGAGAATGTTGAGAAGGAGCTCCCTCTTGTCTTTGTTAAGTCTATTAATACCCAGGCTGGAATTGACCAGAAAACTCTCAAGTTCTGCTATGATCATCTGCACTCACTCATAATGACATTAGAAATTACTGACACGGATGAATTTTTACACATCCAAATTATATGCGACTTTGCGACGCTTGTGGGAACATATGCTCGTGGTTTCTCTATCATATTTGAGCCATATGAGCCATTTGATGAGAGAATGCCACACATTCCTGATCCTGTTTTGCAGGTTAGTTTAGCTTATTTCTTTCATTTCCTCAAATTACTTACCAGACATATATATATATATATATATATATATATATAATTTTTTGATTTTATAGAAAAATAAATTTTCTCTAGCAAGTGGGAACCCCGTGTTGAAAATGATTTTATTTGATTACAATATACAGCCAGTAGTTCAGTGGCTGTGATCTTTTTTTGTCCTTCACTTGCATTATATTCTTGCTTCGATTGTTTATTGACTTCTGTCTTGCATTACTACATCTGCTGATATTACTTTGGTGGTGGATGGAGTAAAACTATTCTGATCAAGGCTTTCCATTTTTGTCTTTCCAGATTAGTTGTCATGATGCTTCTCTTGCCATAAAGCCTGTATTTGATCGATTTCAATCACTTGTGATTCTTATGGAACCCTGAGCCCAATTGATCTCTATCCCCGTCTTCTCAATTTTAACCCTGTTGTGAGTCAAAGCTTTACAATGTCACTAACCAGAGAATGCATATGCCCAATGGTTCTCACCCGTGGAAGGTATAACATTTTTCATCTCAATAAATTCTGTGAAATAAGCTTTAAATTCTATTATGTAATGTTTGTTATTATAGAATTACCTACAGGCTATAGCACTGTAATCTTATTATGTATCATCATTTACTAGATTATAAGATGATAAATTAGTCTGATGTGTAACTCTAAAATCAATTGGCAATAGAGAGAGTAGTCCAAACCCTTATAAAACCACATGCAAGGTCTCATATTCTCGATTTGGGATATATATCTCAACACGCCTCCGCACGTGTGACGAATCTTTAAGCCTAACACGTGGACAACAACTTGGGTGGTCGTGGAGTTCGTGTGACTTTTGGGCTTCACACGTGTACTTGGGTAATTTCAAAATTAATTGGCAATGGAGAGAGTACCTAAACTCTTATAAGCCCACAGGTAAGACCCCATTTTTCTGATGTGAGATTATATCTCAACACGCCCTCACACGTGTGGCGACGCCTCAAGCCTAACACGTGGACAACATTAGGGATGACGTGGAATACGTGTGGTTGGTAACGCTAACACACGTGGACATAGGTAACCCGCTCTGATACCATTATAAAGTAGTCTGGGGTTCAACTTCAAAGTCAATTGGCAATAGAGAAAGTAGTCCAAATCCTTATAAACCCACAGACAATGTCTCATATTTTTGATGTGAGATATATATTTCAACATAAGACATCATTCCCATTTAACTTGTGAAGCTTTATTCTAAATCAGTATCCTTTGTATATTATTTCAGTGATCAGCTTCCTGTTAGTACAAAATTTGATATGCGAAGTGATCTCGGAGTGGGGAATTATGGGAGGCTGCTGCTGGAGATGGTTTCTGTTATTCCAGATGGGGTTGTATGTTTTTTCGTTAGCTACTCATATATGGATGGTATAGTGAACGGCTGGAATGAAAGTGGAAGATTAAAGGTAACTTCACCATTGTCTCTTGCTGTTCCAGCGCTTCTATGGACCCTTTTCTTATCCCGCTTGTTTGAACTCGCTATAGTGTAGAGTCTCATCAAGGCGTAAGCCTTTAAAAAAAACTGTTTATAAAATTGTCCCTCTTATATATATAGAACATATATTGTAATTAACACACAATATATTTTTATCCATCCTAACATGAACATCTCTAACTCCTAATAATTCACACAATCAAGAGGCAAATTTTAGGCCTCATCAAGCAAACACAGAACAATCAGACAACACATCAAAGATGAAGACAACCACTCACTAATGAGTTATGCAACAAAGCAATTAACTGTCAGCAAATGTACAAAATGATGGGAAAAAGTTGATCAGTAGTAACTTTACAGTCATCAATCCTAAAACCTAAGGGTACGTTTGTTACACATTGCTCTCTTAGCTGGGTTTGTTTTCTATAAGAGTCCAAGACTCTTGAAGCCTAGCTTATTTTGTGAGAGGCCTGACCAATGTTTGGTGACCATTCCTTCTAAAGCTAAAAGTTCAACACCAGCACACTGTTATCGATGAAAAAAACCTGCAAGCTTGCAATTCGCAAAGCTCCGATCTTGCTAGATGATAGGTGACCATCAGATCCAACCTTTGAGTTATGCTTGATATCCATCAGATCCAACCTTCGATTGTCGATCTCTGATCTTTTCTTCAATCGCCGGATCTCCATAACCAGATCTCCGATCTTTTCTTCAATCAAGCATATGAAATACCTGCATCGCTTGCTGCTGTGATGATTGTTCTGTTGATCCATGCTGCCTATGCTCATTGTTTTTGATCTCTTTCCATGATCTAAAGCTTTCATTCTATGTGAGTTGGGTGATTGATTTCTCTGCTTATTCAATTCAAATTTTGATATTGTTTTGAAAGAACGGGATTAGGTTTTCAACCATGGCGGGTCCAGTAGTTTGTGGTTGTGGTTTCTGGGTTTCCTCATGTTGATAATTCAATTTTGTAGATTGGGGATTGTGATGAATTTCAAAAATTTCAAAATCACTGGAACGACAAAGAAATCGAGTGATCAGAAGGAAGAAATTGATGAGGTCAAGGTGAGAAACGCGAGACTCTATATACCACCAATTTCGGGGCTGCTCTGTAGGCCGGCGTTGACCGTGATTTTGGGATTCTAGTAGCTCATTAAACATAGCCCGTATTCTCACCAAACGCTGGTTTTGTCTTGCTACAGTGACTACTCCAGTCCAGTCTCGTCCAGTCTGAGGTAACAAACGTACCCTAATTTGTTCCCAAAATCATAGCAAATACAGAAAACTCATATTATACCAAGTAAAGACTGAATTTACAGTTTATAGACAGAAACCAATTAACATATCAATCTTTTGGACGTTAAGAAAGATATATCATTGGGCCGAAGACGAAGACTTGCAGGAAGAAAGATATATCATATCATTGGCTTCATTAATTTGCTTCTACTTGTTCTAAAAACATTGGGTCTCGTTGGTCAGCTGGTTTTATCATCTATGAATATACAATCTCAAAAATTTTTTGAGGGTTTTATTAATTTCCTGTTCATGAATCACACTACCCATCAGAGATGGGATAAAACAGAATTGCCCATATGTTCGGTATTACACCATGGCAATAAAATTCAAGTATGTTCTGCTAGAAAAATCAAACCCATCATGTCCAATTCAAAATCAATACAATAGAAAAAGAGAGATATATACCTTTTCAGACAGCAGAATCAAAGGTATTGACGCCGGCGCTGACGATCGTGAATTTGAGAATTTCGAATCGAGAGTTGGGAAGATTGAATTGAAGAGGCAGATTGAATCGAGAGTTTGGGAGGGACTGAGGTAGGTAGACGTGTTTGGGAAGGGAGGCAGATCGATTTAGGGAGGACTGGAGGAGGCAGAATCGAGAGCTTGGGGAGAGACTGAGGGAGGCAGATCGAAGTGTGAGACAAGGAGGTAGAAAAGAACAAACCTATCTAGGTGACCTTTGAAAAACGATGTCGTTTTTTCCTTTCAGTTTAAGACGCATGCCTTTTGCGGTGAAACGGCTTCAGTGCCTAAATCATGAAGGCTGACTCAGTTACGGCAGCGCCTTGCATTTTTTAGGTCTGAAGACGCGTCTCGGACGCGTTTTTAAATACATAGGTATTTATTGAGTCTCCCGACATGATAGAGACTTTGGCTTTGGACAACTACCGTAAAGCTCGCGATTGTGGGAGAGGTGCTGTCTTCTTTTCTGTAGCCAGGTTTTTAAACTTTCTCGCTTTTAACACATGACGGAATTAGCAATTGTATTGTAGGTGGGCTTAAATAAAAGAAGGATAATCCATTATCTTTTACTATACTTTAACCTTTAAATAATGAAGTGATGATGAACCTCATCGGGCCATAATATATATATCCTTTTATAGTGGAAAAGTAGCTGAAGGAATAGACTTTGATCATCATTATGGACGATTGGTCATCATGTACGGTGTTCCTTTACAGTAAACGTTAAGCAAGTGAGTTTTATTCTATCTTTTCTGTTTCGCTTTGAAGTAAAAAAGTGATCCGTGTTGGTTGTGTTATCTTTGCTAATCAATTTCTTGAACTATGTTGTCTATGGCTTGACATATGATTACTTTTTTTTTTGATTTTTTTTCTTGTAGGATTTTGGTTGCTCGGCTTGAGTACTTTGAGGGAGAACTTTCAGATAAAGGAAGGAGATTTCTTGACCTTTGACGCTTTGGTATTTGCATTATCTTTCATCCAAGCAATATTTTTGATCTTTAGGTTAGTTATTAGTTTATTTTTAACTTTATATCTTTTATGAATTGCTTTAATTTTCCCCACTGGTGCGGAGACAAGCTGCCCAATGTGTCGGCAGGGCCATCCGATCAAAAGCGGACTATGGAATGATGATTTTCGCAGATAAAGGGTTTGATGTACTTCAATACTTGTGATCTTAGATGTACTTCAATACTTGTGATCTTCCAAATTCTTGGGTTTCCATGATGAAATTTCTATTGTTAGACTTTAGTAACTTGATAATTGGGTGTATAACTTCCAAATCAGGTATAGCCGTCATGACAAACGGTCTAAGTTGCCAGGATGGATCCTCTCCCATCTGAGGGATGCACACCTCAACTTAAGCACAGATATGGCTCTACATATAGCAAGATGGCTACCTAGTTGTTTCATCTCAACTTAAGCCAATTTTGTTTCATATTGGATGCAGTTTCTCAGAAAGATGGCCCAGCCATATGACAAGACCGGCAGCAGCAGCGGCAGGAAGACACTCCTGTCCCAGGACGACCTGGAGCGGATGGGCCAAGGAATCACTCATGAAATTTTGTTCTCGTTGTACAAATACCTAGTTGTGTATATTTTTGCATCTTCTAATATCATTCCAAGTTAGAGTTCTTACAAAGTTGCGCTCTCCAGTTTTGACCAACATAATGTTTAGAATGAGTTTGTTGAAGTTCTATCTAATGATCTGCATCTTGTTTCCAATGCTTATTCGTTCCCCATGGAATTTGTGGGTATATCTTTGGTTTTTGTTCTGTATTTACATATAGGCATTTAGCTGTATGATTTGTTGATGAATTGCACATTATCAAATGTAGGAACAAGTTGCAGTTGGGAAGAAAAGTTTAGGGAAGTTTAGAACCTAAATTTGGATATCAATATTGGGAAAAAAAGGTTTAGGGCTTTAGAACCTAAATTTGGAGGTTGGATATTATGATTTCCATTCTCTATATTTTGTGCCAATAACCATTTAGTTTATAAAGATTCTGGCGCTGGCTTAGATTAAACTTGGCTTCTGGCGGTATATATTGTTGGAGCTCATGTGTTCATACAAATCTATAGCTCTGTAATTCGGAAACTGTTTTGGCACTACAACACCATGCTGCACAGAAGCCACTGCGTTAGAACTTCAGAACATGTTGGAATGGTAATTTGAGTGGCAGATATTGTTTAACACTGTTGAATTTCACAGCCAATACAGTTTGTTAGATTACATGGGGAATCAAATAATAAACAGCAATTCGAACAAAAAAAATACTGTTCTTATATTGTACACCGATAATACTAAGCTATAGCTAAGCTGGGATTCCCCTAGAAGGCCAAACCCTAACACAATACTAATCACGCACTAATTATCGTTAAGAGTCAGATTGGGGTATGACTTGATTTACTGCCCTCTTCACTTCTGTAATGGTTGTTTTCTTTCCCACCTGAAAATTCCAAGTCAAATGTCAAATCATAGATGTTACTCGATCCAAACATTATGTCACTACACAGCTATGGTTGAGAATGTAAAATAAAAAATAAAATAAAAAGTAGAATGTATTACCTTGGCCCTTAGCTCACCTACGAAGGTGCCACTGTTCAAAGAGGATTGCACAACCGTGGTCTCAATTCGGAGATCTCGTAGTGTCTGCATGACATCAAGCAACAACCCTTCTCGGTATGGGCATTGCAGCTCCAACAATCCGTCACTCTCTATTATCGACACCTCTAGAGATGTCCCCGTCAACATCGGGGTCGGTTCAAGTGCTGATGGAAGCGGAGGTGGTGTTGGTTCCTCTACCACTTTAGGTTTAGCGACCGCCACACCACCGCTCCCTTCCACAATCCTCAACTTCCTCTTGTCAGACCCGGGCGGGCCCACACGGGAGCGTTCCATCACTGTGAGCCCGCTCCGTAACTCTTTCATGCTACTAGACCGTTGTATCTCCCCCAACGATCTAGTCCGTTGTTGATCGTCCTCCAAGTGCACGTTACGTGCCTCGAGGTCCTGAATCTTCTTACGCAGCTGCTTCACGTACTCGATCGTATCCCCTAAAATCGATGCCTTGTCCATTTTTGTCACAAATGGCACCAACGACCTAAGTATAATAAACCTCTCGTTAAGCTTCTCCCTCCTACGCCGTTCCGCCAACACATGATTAGCACTCAGCTCGTCTTGTGACGTGCCCTTTCTCAACCGGGTTGAGCCTTCGCCGTCATGAGACGACTTCGGTGAATTCTCGTCCCGATATTTCGTGTGCAGAAAGGGCACACTAAACAAAATGTACTTTAGTAGCCACTGAGACGTGCCCTCGACCGGCACCAACAGGTGGTGGTCGGCTCGGCTCGTCCACTTGGCGAAAGCCGATTGGCTCGAGTAGGTGACGTAGTCATTGGATGCCGAATCGGTCCACCGTGTGGCTTGCGTCTGAAGTATGGTGGAGACCGTTTCCGAGTAGTGTGTGTCTTCGTGGTTCAATTCCTCGAACACCAGCGGTCCTGCATCAACCAAAACAATAAATATTAAACAATTTAGGTTAAAACAGGGTCAATTAAGCACTCTTTTGAAACGGGGTTTCACACGTGCAGATGTAACATTTTTGAACAGGGTTTCTTTGTGTTTGTCATTTTAGGACCAAAAGGAACAATCCCTAGAACCAAGAGGAAGGGTGTTGTTTTAGAATTCCGTGTACACGGAGAACAGCAGCGCGTGCCCAATTGGACGTTTTGACATTTCTGTACACCATCGAGGGTGGGCCCCCCACGTGCGTATTGTAGTAGACCTAAACCACTAGAACTGGGATAGTAGAAACTAGAAAGAGAAAATTAGAGAAGATTGACAACTGTAAGTCAATGAGGTTGGGTAGCTTGCTAACTGAGTTGTGTTGGTATGTACCTGAGGGTGGTAGTTGGACGGCGCTCATAGGCAGTTGGACGGGAGGCCAGCGCCGGGCTGATTCGGCGCGATAAGAGTCGGCTTGGCGCTGCTGTTCGGGGGCGTTGGCGGACTGGCTGACGGCCAGCATGTGGAAGTCGGAGTCCAAGTTGTTGGAGGCATCGTCGGGGGAGCCGAGGCGGATGTCTTCCGACATTTCGAGCTGCATTAGCTCGCTAGGTTCGGCTGCGGGGACGTTGGTTCCCGCAGCAGGAGGGAGATGACGTCCGTTACCGTTACGGCCGGTTTCGGCTTCGGAGTCGGACTCTCCTTCGTCGTCTTCTTCTTCGTCCTCGTCGTCTTCTTGCACGGCTGCTTGGAGAGGAGGAGGGTTGTTTCCTGCCGCGTTGTTGCGGATGGCGGTGAGATGAGGAGAGTGGAAGCGGGGATGGTGGTCGGAGGAGGTGTCAGGGTTGGAGGTGGAGTGCTCCGAGAGGGCCGGCTTTGTAGGTGGAAGGTGGTGGTGATCGATGAAGAATGTTTTGACGTGTTGGACGAAGGCTAGGTCTTCTGGAACCCTGTCAGTTGTGCCTAGCTCGACGACGCCGTCTAGGAGAGGAATGCACACTACAGTTTGAACACGAGCACTCTGAAGAGAGCCATTGCATGCACAAGTTAGTTCACACTTCACAGAATACCTTAGCATACATTAAAAACACAAATCCTCCAAGCAATATTCTCAAACTTTCCATGCCAACTCCAAAGAAAGGAGATTAGAACTTTGAGTGTTGAAAATTTTAAAAAGAGGAATTAGGTGTATAGAGCTGGAACTAAGAATTATTGTTATTTTTTTCTTTCTAATAATTAATTTGGATTTCGTAGCAGATTTTGTTGCTTGTTTCAGCCATATTGAATTTTAATCACCTTGGCTAAAATAGCTCTAGAGAAGGTTTTGCTATCTACTTCATTTGCACCAGTGAGCCATACATGTTGCCTCCTTGAGTATGCTTTTCCTGGCAACCTACACGTACAAATATCACAAATTAATTCACACCAACAATACCAATTAGTTCCCTCATACATATTAATGTGCAGAACCTATATTTTCATGCAGACAATATGTTTGAGATCGATAAGAATTGAAAGCTAATTACCAGATGTTTGGCTATTCGTATAATGGTACTGTTCATCCTAACCATTAATATTCCAGCAACATATATTTATGCAGTCCAACGGTAAAGAGATAAAACATCCTCTATTTTAGTTAGGCAACTGAGTCTGCCTAAAGAGGAAAATAAATATCGTACCACTTTCTATATATAACTCCATGGATCTTATATGATCAGAAAAAATGCTAACATTATTTCAATTATTCATCAAGTCTTTTCAATTGTTAGATTTCTGGCAAAGATGAACACATTATGCTTGTCTGATATCCCAAACAACATTATCTGCAAATGTGAATGACTTGACTCAATTCCAATTAGCAAGCAAGCAAGCAAGCAAAGATCTTTTGACAGAGTCTATTAGAATATATTCTTCCCCAAACCCTAAAGTTGTGAAGAAGCAACAAATATGTAGCAAGCAAAAACTATGACTCCCTTAACTACACCAGGAATTCCCAGAAACTAAAACATGAACACTAGCAAACAAAACAGTATCCTGAAAATTTGGGGGTTTGTTTTCAAGATATTTCACATGTGCGAAGATGCTTCTTACACGTGTGATTCTTTCATTTCATTATATATTTCATGTAGGGAATTGAAATACACAGTTCAGTTCCAGAGAGCCATCAGCAGCTAGCACATTGAATTTCATAATACCATCTCTCGATCATGTCTCGCACACATGTAGAGTCCTGACTTGTAAGACATGATAAATTACAAGGGACCTCTTCTATCCTTCTACTTTTAGGAATAGGGTTGTCCCCAATTTACTATATAGATCTAGCAAGGAATTTAAGAGTGTTCTTGCCCTCATAAATTTCTTATGGGACATTTCAAACTGGACAGGAGGGCTCAAAATGTTAGATGGGATAGCCTAACTGTATTTGTGTGTGTAAACAGGTACTATAGCTAAGTATTTATTCTTTCCACTCCTACACATTGCTCAATATGATCTTAAATTATAAATGTGCATGGACTGGTGAACCCCTTTTGAATTAGCTAGATGATTGGAGTTGTTTTTGTATGGTTCTTGTTAATTACGAGTATCTTTAACAGCTTATATAAAACTAGAACATCTATTTAGAGAGCAAAACATGATTTTTGGCTTCAACAGCTCATGTAAACCATCATCTATAATAGAAAAACTAGAAAGAGAGAGACATATTCTCTATATTTGTAGAATTTTTAGAATTTGTATAATGTATGAAAAATTCTCTAAAATTTATTGTTTTTCTTTTATAATTCACTCTCTATTCTTAAAAAAGAAAAGAAAATGTCATTTACATATCTCTAGTGGAAGATTAATAAATTTAAGCACATGACATGTGATTTTGATTTCAATAAGTATATATACTCATTAAATTATACAAAAAAAATTTCATTTTGTAAAGTAAAATAAAAAAGCTGTTTGAGTTGAGTCATTTTCTTTATAGATATTTTGTGATTTTCAAATCTATAATATAACGAATCTAATCAAGCGGTGAATTATTAGGAGAATATGGAAACAAACTTTAGTAGCTCAAAAGTTTCTGTTACCAACATTGATGGCGTTGTTGTCAAAAAGAAATGCTCAACTAATTTTATCAGGGTTCATGATTAACCTCATAAATTTTTCCTAATTTTAGTTGCACATTTACACAGAACTTCACCACAGAAAAGAATCTTGTGCCATTGAAATTAAGAAGAAACTAGACGAAAAAAGAATTCAGAAGTTTGACAAAAGCACAAGTACTTACCCAACTCCCGGGGGAAATGAGAACGATACACACATCAAGTAGAACCATTCCGACTCGGTTAAGTCCTCCGGGGACAAGGCGGCACAAGGGCGGCGTGCTGGCTGGTTTGTTTCTCCTGCCGACAGTGTGTCGTAGAGCTCCCTAAGCTGTTGGCTTCTTTGAAGAGACGCCTCTTCAGAACTCACTTCCATAGGTTGCACTGTCTTCCTGGTTTTGATTGCTCCATTGTAATATCCATCTGCCCATATTAACATCCTAAATTGATCACCACAACATCATGACATAAACAAAATTAGCGCAGGAGAAATGAACGAACGATTTCGATTCATTATTTGAATAAATTGATCTATCAGTTGAATAATTGCCCGTGAACGTACCCTTGTTGGGGACAGATTTGCCAGAAGAGACTGTAAGTCCATTGAACAGATTGCACTGCAGATTGTAACATACCACGGAGTCTGCTACTACTTGGTGGCGGTGTCGCCATTTCCGGGAGTAGCACTGTGCTCGATCTCTTGCTCCCCTTCGCCACCTGACCGTCTCTATATCCTCCTTACTTTAATTACACAAGTGTCACACTGATTAGCGCCGTTCGCTACCCCTCCTTAATCTCGAAAGGAAGAAAATGGAGAAACGACTTTTGGATTTGAGAGAGAAGGCTAGGAAGGCACGTAGTAGCAGAAAGGAGCTATCTAGAAATCAATCGCTTCCACACTGATCATGGCGATGATGGCCGGTAGCATCCGAAATCGGAAACGTTGTATCTGGAAAGGGGGGCGAGGACTTTAAGGAGGGGAAGAGAAGGTGAGGAGAGATTTAAAGCAGGACCTGCAGGTGAAAGAGAGGAAAAGGTAGATGATGACTTTGAGGAAGATACGTAGTTGGGTTCTCCAAGAATCGCTAAACGCTACACCTTTTGTATATATTGATCACGAAAGAGAAAGAAGAAGAATCTGAAGGGTCGTTGAGCTCACACAGAATAATTTACGATGAGAGAGAGAGAGAGAGGGTTTGGGAAGATTTGTGGGGGATTTTGACTGGTCGGTCTACCAGACAGTTTAGCTCGATCTTTCTCGGTCTGAATCTTAAACTCAGTTTTTACTTTTACTTGTATGATTGGAAACACTGAGGAGTGTGTGTAAATATTGTGAAGAAAAAGAGAGAAAGAGGGAGATTAGGTTGGTGAAGGGAGAGAGGCCCAAAAAGACTGGGCGTTGGAGTTGCAGTGAGGACTGGTACAAACACAGATCCAAGGGAGTAGCTTGAGTTTTGATTGGGTGGAAGCAGCTACCAATCTTTCCACATCCACTTGTCAAATGACTATCTACAAGAGGAAATTGTCAGTCCAAGGTCAGCACCACTGAATTTAGCCCTCTTTTGTTTTCTTGTTTAATTCTAATATAATTAAAGTGAGTTCTAGGTACACTTAAATTTGCTAAATGTACCTCTATATATATATATATATATTTATTACCAGTTTGTCTCTTTACCCAAAAAAAAGAAAAAGAAATCACAAACCTCACAATTTGCTAAATAAACCTCCTAACTTAATGAATATATTTGAATTTCACATATTGCCTTATATAAAGAATGAAAAAATTAATACTGCATTCAGGCGATAGTTTTCTCATCTCTCCTTGATTATAAATCTCATATTCTCATATAATCTCTTTGTTTTCTTCCAATCCAATTTGGATTTTATTTGTTAAAATTTGTTACTCATTTGCGCGGGTCTACTTTGTGTGTGTGTGTGTGTATATATAGAGCCGTAAGAGTTGCTAATATTAACCATTTTTTAATAGTTTCATTTCTCAAGCCCTAGGTGACGGACTACCGTCTAGGAGAGGTATTTGAGATTATTCATTAAATTTGTTCTTCCTCAAACCTCAAGTGATCGGTTTTACCGTCCAAGAGAGGTATTTGAGTTAAATCTGTTACTTTTTGAAATTGATTTGTCTATCTATTAATATTGTGAAGTAATTGTGATTCTGTTCCTTTTCATTAAGTTTGTTTGTTATTTCTATATTTTGTTGTTGTCTTTAGTCTTTGATTTCTCCAACCAAACATTAAGACCAGGTCCAAACAGAAAGTCCCATGTGTGGCATGAGCGGAGCAGAGGAATTCTTAACCCCTTTAGGCACCCAGTTTAGATAGTTATCCCTTCCAAACTTAACGTTTTGGTCAGTCTCCCTTTTTCTTTCAATATGAGTAGACTTTTCAGATCTCCCTCAGTTACTTCCAGTTCTTCTCGATCTACCCTCAATAGGATCTCAAACATAGTTAATGAAAAACAATTTGAATACCAGTCAAATGAAAACATAGATATGAACGATTGGAACATCCCAAGAGTTCCTAGTAATGAGATTTACAGGAAAAAATGGTCTCTTACTTCTTTCAAAAATGAACATCACATAAAAACAGTTGAACAAGTCTGCTCTTAGTAAACAATATGAAACATGCCAATTATTCAGCCCTAAGTTAATTAAAAAGCACAAAAAGACGGTCATAATTTCCTTCATATAGGTCTAGTTTAGATTGGTGTTAAACCTTTAACCCGAAAAGGTTTTAATGTCTCTGTCCTATTATGTTTAAGAGATGCAATGTTTACTGATTTCAATGATAGTACCCTTGGCATAATCGAGTCAAGCTTATTCAATAGTTTAATTCATTTTGATTGCTATCCTGATTTTACAATCAGTCTTAGTGATCCCCATACATTAAAAACTTTAACACTAAATATTAAAACTTCAGGTTATAATGTTCTTGAAGGAACACAACCTTTAGCCTTAATTTACGAAATTCATTACAAGGTCACTGGAACAAACATTAATTTCCAAGCCATAAGTAAAAGTCCAAAAAACAAACTCTATTAATTCAAAGTAGCCAAGACAACGTCAATATTAGAGTTCCACAAACAATCAAATGATCAGAAATTAAACTTCCTTCAGAATGGTCCCTTATTTGTGAAAATCATCCTATCAACGTTCAGCATAATATATCTGATTTAAATTTCATTCAACAATCTAATGATGATACAGTTAAAATCAACTTCCTTAATTCCAAACATAATTAACATCCCAGAATTCAAGAGTTAGAACAATCTTCAAGACAATTAGGTCAGTCATCTCGAAATTCTTTCGTCTCCGCCAGACATTCTTTCACCGGCTCTATATTAGCCGATTCATCAATCTCTAGAAGAGATAACGAACTTGATAGAGAAATTAAAAGCTTACGAATCAAAGAATTAGAAAAAGAAATACAAAAACTACAAATTAAAAATATTAATACTTCTTCCCAAGTCAGCTATCCTCATTATGTGGAATCTGACATCTCAAATCCAACTGAAGAAGGAGACACTTCTCCTACCCCAACAGCTGGAGATTTTGAGTTTATTCCTCCAATTAACCCTTAACTTAATACACTTAATCGCCAGTTTAAAATTAATTACACTAGATTAGACCAAAATTTAGAATCCGACAAAAAAATTTCCCGTCATAATCTTTATCGACAACAGTATACTTTGATTGAACAAAGAAAACAATATGATCCAGATGATAAACAAATTATTGCACAAAATTGATCACCTCCAAACACATGTTCTGGCTTCACCATTTAAATTTTCTGATAAAAAATATGATCCAGATGATAAACAAATTATTGCACAAAATAATTATTCTAATCAAAGTTTAGTCACTATTGGTGACCAACTTGATAAAATAGAAACTAAGATCGATATAATTTGTTCAAAAGTAAGTATACTTCCTCAACAACAATCTGAACCTCCATTAGTTCACTTTAGTAACCTTAACAAACCCAAAATTAAACATATCTCTACCAGACAAAGAATTGAATAAATGATAAAAGAATTAAAATCTGAACCTAGTAACAATATTTTAGTCATCCATGTTAACGATGAAACATCAAATTCTTCTGATAGTGATTCAAGTACAATCTCTAAAATAAGCCAAATATTTCAAAACCTTCAATTATCCAGAATTAAATATCCAACGAAAAACCATTTAAACAATGGACTAAACGTCCTTTACCCTTAGATATTCAACCCACTAACATCACGAGTAACCAATTCTCAGTCTCCTCTAATAAAACATATAAATGAAATATAGATAATTTAGCAAAACAAGAAATTTTAAACAAATTACATCACATGTTCATGACCGCTAACAGTTATGTCACGAATCATAATTTTAGCCAACCTGAAATTGTTGACATTCCGGCCACTGGCTTCACATGAATGCTTCATTTCTAGTGGGAAAAACATTTCACTGCAGAGTCACGATTAGCTATTAAACATGCAGTCAAGCATGATAAAGATGACAACTCTTTTTTGATGAAAGCATTGGATGTTTCTGATGCAATTAACACTTTATTCTACACTATTATCCAACATTTTATTGGTACACCTAGTCCTATTACTTCACAGATTCATGATCAATTAAGCAACCTCAGATGTCCAATATTAAGTGATTTCAAATGGTAAAAAATGTCTTTATTTCTCGAGTAATGCTTAGAGATGATAGCAACTAACCATTTTGGAAAGAAAAATTCATAAATGGATTGCCCAAATTATTTTCCCATAAAATAAGAAAATTTCTTAGTAACGAATCAGGACATATTAACTATGATTCACTTACCTATGAAATTATAATCACAGTCATCCAAAAAGAAGGATTAAAAATGTGTATAGACAAGAAATTAAATGCTCAAATCAAAACTAATAAGAAAACAGCTAAATACGAATTAGATAATTTTTGTGAATAATACGGTTTACCTTCACTTTCTCCTTCCAGAAGGAAAAAGAGTCATAATCCTACAAAAAACTTCACTTGTAATAAATTCTATTCTAAAAATAAAACAAGTTTTGAGCCTAATAAATTTTATTCTAAAAACAAGTTTCAACGATCCCGTCCAAAACATCCATCACAAAAGAAAAAAATTCCAAGATAAAAATCAATCAAAATGTTATAAACCGGGTCATTTTGCCAATAACTGTCCAGTTAAAAATACTATCAAACAATTAAAAATCAGTCAAGATGAAAATGACAAACTTATCCAACTTTTAGACCTCAGAAATACAGACTCCGAAATTGAATCCGGTCAAGATGAATTTATACCAACCAGTTCCTCTTCTTCTAAATCAGATGACTCTTCGTCGCCCGATGTTTCATTTGGATGTAAAGATATATGTTGTAAAACAATTAATGTACTTTCTAAACAAAAAGAATTATTAATAGATTTGATTGAAAAAATTGATAATCTAGACCTTAAAGCAGAATATCTTAAGAAAATAAAAAATTAATCGCTGATGAACATACCATTAAGACTCCTTAACAACAGATTTCTCTTACAACAACTTTTGATCGATTTAAAATAAAAACAAAGAAGTTACCTTTCAAGATTTACAAAAAGAAATTAAGACCATAAAAATAGAAAATACATTCATTACAACAACAAAAAGAATTTAGTAACGATAATAAAGATATCAAAAATATGTAAATATATTAAAAATTGATACCAAATTTCTTAAATTACAACAAATCCTAAATAATTTTACTACTCTAGAATTACCCACACCTCACGATGAAGACACTTCAGAATATGCCACCATCAGTACTATTAAACAAATTAACCTTAAGATATGGTATGCTACAATCCAATTTAAAATTTCACTGATAAAGTAATTCTAGGTCTCCCTTTGATAACCCTTCTCTATCTTTTTATCACAGAATACGATGACATTATTACTTACTCATTTGATGAGCCAGTTACATTTACCATTCATTCAAATCATGAAATTCACACTCTAAAGGCATTTCAAGAAAATTCAATTTCAAAAACAATCAACTTAATTCAATCCAAACAAAAAAAATCAGTTTTCTCAAAGAAGAAATCAGCTTCAAACGTATAGATGAACAAATCCAAAATCTTTCACTTCAACATAAGATTACAAACTTTGAAAAAAAAATTATAAAGGAATTATGCTCAGATATCCCAACTGCCTTTTAGCAAAGGAAAAAACATATAGTTACTCTCCCTTATATTAAAGAATTTAATGAGAAAAATATTCCTATGAAAGCACACCCGATACAAATGAGTATGTTATGCTGTCATAGAATTCTGTAAAAAATAAATCTAAGATTTACTTGCCAAATGAATAATTAGACACAGTAATTCTCCTTAGTCATGTCCTGCTTTCTATGTTCAAAAGAACGCTGAACTAGAAAGAGGCACATCTCAGTTAGTTATTAATTATAAACCTCTTAATTCAGTCTTGTAATGGATTAGGTACTCAATACCTAATAAAAGAGATCTTATCAACTGATTAAATAATTCTGTTATCTTCTCTAAATTTGATTTAAAATCTAGATTTTTGCAAATACAAATTCATAAAAAAGATAAATATAAAACAGTGTTTGTTACCCCTTTCGGCCATTATGAATGGAACGTAATGCCCTTTGGGTTTAAAAACTCTCCAAGTGAATTCAGAACATTATGAATGACATTTTCAATCCCTATAGTCACTTCTCTATTGTCTACATTGATGTTGTTCTCATCTTCTCGCAATCAATTGACCAACATTGAAAACACTTAAATTAGTTCTTTCACATAATTAAATCCAATGGTCTGGTGGTATCAGCCTCTAAGATCAAACTCTTTCAAACGAATATTCGATTCTTAGGATTCAATATTCATCAACTCCAAATCACCCCAATTAATAGAGTCATCCACTTTGCTAATAAATTTTCAGATGTTATCTTGGATAAAAATCAGCTCCAACGATTTTGAGATCATTAAATTATGTGACAGATTTCTATCAAAACTTAAGACAAAAATGTAAGCCAATATTTGATAGATTACAAAAAAAATCTTTCCCATTGGACACCGACTCATACTGCTATTGTCAAAGATATTAAGGGTCACGTCAAAACACTTCCACGTCTATGAACTCTCCTAGCCGATTCATTTAAAATTGTTGAAACTGATGCCTCTGACATTGGCTATGAAAGCATATTTAAGCAACAAATTTATTCTAGCCATCCAGAGCAAATTGTCTGATTTCATCCAGGAACATGGTCATAATCACAACGCAATTATAGTACAATTAAAAAGGAAATTTTATCCATTGTTTTATGTATAAGCAAATTTCAAGATGATTTATTAAATCAAAAAATTTTAATTCGTGTTGATTGCAAAAGTGCTAAACATGTTTTAGAAAAAGATGTTCACAATACGGCTAGTAAACAAATTTTTGCTCGATGACAAGCTATTTTAAGTATCTTTGATTTTGAAATTGTATTCATTTAAGACAGTGACAATCACATACCAGATTTTCTAAACCGTGAATTTCTCCAAGGTTCTCAACATGTTCCCCAAAATGCAGCTCAAAACATCCACGACAAAGCAATCCCAAAGCTCATTTGAGTTAAAAGTCAGTCATCAAGCAGTCAAAACAGAGTCACCTAATTCTTCTAGTATAGTCTCATATCCATGTTATCTTGCAATCCCAGTCAATTTCAAGTCCTTACCCAACTATGTTGGTACCACCATTGGTCCAAATAAACTCAATTACCAGTCAGTCTTAGTTAATCACCATGATCTTTTCAAAGTTAATACCCCTAGTTCTTCTAGGCCTAATTTTCGTCAAACATCGTCATATGTTTTACGCACTAGTCAATACATTTTTTATGTTGAGTCGCACATGAGTCACTTTAAAAATCCAATCTCCCTAGTCAAATATATATTACTGCATACCAGGCTATTTCTTTATTCCACATCACCCCAGTCATTCTCTCAAATTTTTCAAATATATTCTTTTCGCAGCATGATCAATCACAATCAAGAGGATTTATGATCCCAAAGATTCATCCAAGCTACTTTACCATTCCTTATATATAGTAAAAATTATTTATTTATCTGAATGAAAAGATCCCCCATACACTTTCCATAAAGAATGAGAATTAACCTTTAATTATTATGATTATGAAGATGCATGGTTCAAAATTTTCATGTATCAAAATGATGATTTTAGTCATTCTTGGTTTCTCAATTTTGACCACAAATTCAATGGTAAATTCTTAATGTGGTTTGAAGATTGGTGGAGCACATTTGGATGTCCGATCAGCATTCTTCCCCAAGCTCTCCAAGGTTTAGTCACCTGTTTTTCTACGTCAAGAAATTTTTCTGGCTATGAGAAACATTTTTCAGTCACTCTACATTTCATCGCCAAATACAAAGTTTTTTGGATTTTCAAATGACATTTGGAATTGCAAGACTATATAGTCAGCCAGAAGTATGCCGTCAAGTGGTGGGATAAATTCAAATTTGAGCGCATCATTGATGCCTTTAATTCTGAATTTTCGGTCCAAGTCACACCAAAATCAGTCATTCCTCTAATTATTTCAGTTTCACCTCCGGCCACTACTCCATTAGCACAGATTACTCCTCCACAGTCCTCAAAATCTAGAGGGAAAACAGTTTCAGAATCATCCAAATCCAGGACCAAGTAATCTAAGCCCAAGTCATCATCATCATCCGAATTATCAAAATCCAAGCCCAAGTCATCATCCAAGACCAAGTCAAAGCCCAAGTCATCATCTTCGTCAAAGTTCAAACTATTAACATCAGCAGAAATTAGACAATTGGCAAATCAGTTAATGGCTTAGACGGAAGGCCTATCAGAAGATGGAGGCACATCTCATGAAGAGAAGATTCTAAATACTCTTCTTTTTCGGTCCATAGTCAACATGATCACTCTGATGGTTCAAAGAATTCAGTAAATTCTCCACAAAGACCAATTCATTATTATCAAAACAGTCAAGAATTCTATGAGCTATAAATCTAATTACCATGAATAGTAAAATCACTTTTTTCTGTTCACTCACATGGTAAATCACAACTAATCATGTTGCTTCCTGTTTTGTCCATTTCTGAGAAAAGAAAACAGTAAAAGCAGATTCCCTAACAGTCAATAAAGCAAAACAGCGTAATTCACTTAAGCAACAGTCCATACCAGCAGTTTATAAGGAGCATTCCTCCTTCATTTGCAGGCAGACTTCTTTTCCCCTAGCTTTCTTCAATTCAGTTCTCTCTAAACAATCAGAAACTCTCATGTATTGAGACCTTTCTAATTTAGTCAATAGTTCCCACTTCCTTTCTTGTAAACATTACCCTTAAAACCCTTTATGCATAGTTTGGTTTTGAATTAGAAAGTTGTATTTCAATTTCTTCAATGATTAATATTTATGATTTCTTTTGTTTTATATTATCAACTTCTGCTGTGTTTCTGGTATCAGAGTCGTGTGTGTGTGTGTGTATATACAGGAAGGTTTAGGTGCGGAAGTCAGCATTTTTAAAAAATGTCGATTTTTGCATTTTGATTCACTTTTTATCATATTTTCTCATCTTAACCGTTCAAAATATAGGTATATATGAGTAGATCATTTCTTCAAAATTTCATTTAATTTAGAGATCGTTAAGGTATTCAGATATGTGATTCAGAACGGAAAAAACTAACGGTTCCAGTTGAACAATTTTATTACGTTCATAGTTTTGATTCATTTTTAATGTCTTAATGATCTCTAAATTTTTTGATATTTTGTAGAGATGATCTGCTCACATATATCTACATATATTGTAAACGGTTAAGATGAGAAATCATGATCAAAAAGTAGATCAAAATTGCAAAAGTCCACATTTTTTAAAAAAAAATGCGGACCTCTGCACCTGAACTTTCCTATATAAATATATAATCGATTCACCTTTCTTACTTCTCAATATCAAGTTTTCGATTCAACCAATAAAATTATTCAACACTCTAAGAAAACAAACATAACAAATCTAGATGTTCTATGAAAAAAAAACAAATTTGGGACTCTAGGTGCATGGTTGCCCAAATTATTATTATTATTGAATGAATTACTGCTCAAAGTAATAAAAATCATAGTGCTTCATATTTATATTCATAATCATAATCATGTTGTAAAAAGGATTATCAAGATGTAGATAAACACCCAATCCATCAGAGGTGATTGAGATGGAGGTTCATGTATACAGATATGGAAAGACAAGAGAAAAAAGTGAGTATAAACAAGGGAAAAGGAAGGACAAAATAGAATGTTTAATGTCAAATTATAAAAATAGAGACCCTCTTAGGTCTCTTTGTAACCAAAAAAATTATAAAAATAGAGGTACACGTAGCAAATGAGGAGGTGTATATAACTAGAAGTCTAGAACTCCCCTATAAAAAAACTAGAAATATTTGAAAAAAAACCAGCTAATTAATGAAATGAAGACCAGGGTTTTAGCAAAGACAAAAACTTAATCCATTTAGCACTTCTGTCTTTTCTTTATTATAAAAATTTCATTATGTTTCTGGTCAGCTTAATTTTGTGTTCAAATTTTGTTAATTAATATATACAGAAAAGAAGCTTCACGCATTTAAGATAAACAAGAAAACAAGATGGAGCTGGCTGTAGTTGAAATTTTGTTTTCTGATTTTATAGTTGATCGAGTACATACCATGCTCTAGAATCGATTCATTAATTAGAGTTATGAGTTGCTACTATATATGGTTAGCTTGTGCCAGAATTGTGTTTTCGATAGGTGATGCATATGTAATACGTCATAGGAGGACGAGGTTGTTTTAGTTTATATTAGGCTTGCTATATGCAATAATTAAGTTGATTGGTTTGAATGAGTTGAGATACTAGTGTTTCACCCAGTCATGTTAAATAATTTATAATCAGTTATCATTAGATCTAAATTTAAAGATGAAAAACAAAACAATCTTACTTAAAACAGTCTGATCATAAATTTTTTAATCAGTCACTGACCAGATAAACATCACTATCATAACTCATTTAAATTTAGTTGTTCGCGTCCGATTATATTTTAATTTATGATATATTGATAGCCTTTTGTCTATTTTTTTTTCTAATTTTGACAGCATTTTCGTTCTTTCTTGTTCTTATTCTTATTCTTCTTCTTTTGTTAATTATTATTATTTTCTCACCAAAAACTGACAATAACTTGATGACATTTAGTCATTTACTAATCTAAAGTGTAAACAAATATCAAACCCTTATATGTTAAATTATTATGAAATCATAAAAGGAGGTAGAAGAAGCACGTGGATGAAAGAAGTGGTACCAATAAATTGGGCATGTGTTGGAATAGTACGATCTACTTAACAGTCAAAAGGAACGAAAAGAATTAAACGAAGCGGTTCGAGAAATAGATATGATCGATCTAAGCCATTGCTGGTTCGTGGTCGTCGTAATGGAATTCGAAGCCACCCAACTCGAACCGCATGAATGCAATTTCGCTCGATCTGTCATATATAGCCATCCAGTATACTAGAATTTTCTTATATATTGAATTGGTTAATAGATATGACAGATATATGACATATATATGCAGAGTTGAGTATAAAAAAAATAAGAGGTCAAAGAACTAAACAGAAATGAGGGAATTAAAAAGATAGAAGAGAGCGATAGAGTGATCGATGCTTACGCTTGTGTGTGTCAGTGGTGTAAAGAAGCAGAAAGCAACCGAGTACCCTTTCTCTAAACTAGCCTCAAAACACGCGCCGCCGTGAATGAAGATTTTGTTTTATATCAATGTAAAAATTTAATAATAGTGTATATTTTTAAATAAAAATTGAGAAAATTTGATAATATATATTAAGTAGTTCTACTTATATTTATTTGTCTTAAAGCTTTTATAGTTACACTAAAAAAAGAGTACATATCAATAATAATTTAAAATACCGAATATAATTTGTTATCAAAATAATCTAAAAACTATTAAGTGAATATTTATAAGGATTTACATAAATTAACTATAGATATATATAGTTAACTATGGATCAATGTGTTGCCACCGCAGCCTCTAAGTTTCCATTCCCATATGAAAACTTTTAAAGACAAATTACTGGTCACTCCACTAATTTTCGTGTGTTTGACAGTTTATTCTAATAATTTTTAAATTTGACTGATTACTCCATTAACATTCTGATTTCATACAATCATGTCCACACTAACGTCTCTGTCCAAATCAGAGGTTAACTAGCTGACGTGGCAAGATCATACACATGTGACTTGGCTGGCTGAATAACCACGTGGATCAAGATTAGATTATAAAATTACATATATAACCCTAGTCTTTTACACCCTTATCTAAATATGTAACCCAGCCCTAAACCACCACAAACCTAATCTGAGATCTTCTGAGGTGAAATGATATGAGAAGACGAGGTATGTCGTTCTTGGAAGCATTGACTTCGTAGGCCTCTTGGTCAATCCTTCTAGCTCTACTGTGTAGAGTCTAAAATCTTCCACATCTGTAATAGAACCAACACCTTACATCTAAAGGCAGTGACATGGTGATGAACCCAGATGTATGGGTTCCTAAAGGTTTAGAAGGGCGGAACACTGACATCCCTGATTACAGTATGTTCTACAATTTGGGATTTTGATTGAATATTGAAGGTTTATAGGGTTTTGGATTTTGAGGAAAAATTAAGAAGTTTTGAATTCAATAATCTCAGGGTTGATTTTCAACAGTATTTTGTGGTTTTTGAAGAAACTGCGACTATCTGTATATGGTTTAGGTTTATGGCTTTAAGACATGGTATTTGGCTTTAAGACCTGAGTTTGGCTTTATTGATGTAAAAAGTTGTTGGAGGCCTAGGTTTGGTTTTTAATATTGTTGATTAGTTGTTAGAGACCTGGATTTGGCTTATATTATATTACTTTCTAGATGTGGTCCTAATTAGGAATGGACCTTTTACGCCAAAAATACGGTTACCGACCCAAACCGCACCGAACTAAAACAGTGTCGTTTAATGATCACACCGCATAAAAGCGGTTCGGTTGCGGTTTGAGGTTATAATTCAATCAATTTAAACCGAACCACACCGAATTATATTTTTCTTATTTTTTTTAATTTTTCATTGATGAAATTTGATTTGTAATATATAAAAAAATTATTTATGTTCAAGTTTGTAGTTTGTAAGTTGTTGTGTTTGCATGATAGTTGATATATGTTGATTTATTAAGTTATCAAATATAGTGTTTTTGCTAGTTAATTAATATTTTGATGACATTTGTAGACTTTTATGGACTCTAAATGCATTCAAAATATGTTCATACCTTATAGGAATTGTTAGACAAAGATTTGGACATCCCTTGTTTGTTAAAATAAATCTTTTCACACCAAAACCGCACCGCATCAAAAAATTATGTAACCGAATTATTCGAAAACTGAAAAAAAAAACTATTTATAGATCCAAAATCCAAACAAAGCAACCCCATCAAGATTTAGAAGTAGCCATACATTCGTAACAACAATTTCAATACAAGCACAATTTCACAATCTCACAATTTCAAATGCATAATCACAATTCGAGAACGAAGGAGGAGATGAACCTGAAGGCAGAGATGAAGCACGAGGCACTAGCTAGCAGAGTTTGAGGCAGAGATGTGGTGGATTACAATTAGAACAAATATTATAGGACAATTCACAAGTATTGTAGTAATTACTCTACAAGTATGACAAATAATTGTATGACTAAAAATATCATAGGACAATTCATAAGTATGACAACAAATTTGTTATCAGAGTGGTAAATCTTTATATTTTATCATTAGTCATTTCATTACTAAAATAATCAATTATTTTATTGCAATTCAAAAAAAAATTGATGTAAAAGCGGTAACTTATGTTTTATTTTTAGTAATTAGCTCTATTATTCTAATATACAAATTATTGACGACTTTAACAAATATGACAACAAGTTTCTTGTCAAAATGATAAATTTTTATATTTTTTTTAATTAACCAACTAGTTACTGCTATGACTACATATTTTACCACAGCTTCTAACAAATGTTGTAAAATCAATAACTTTTGTTTAATTTGCAGTAATTATTGATCGTAAACTAAAGTACTAGTTTATGGACAATATAACAAAGACAACAACAAATGTGTTGTCAATGTGGTAAACTATTATATTTTTGCCATTAATGAAATGATTACTACAATGATTACACATTTTACCACAACCCACAACTATCGATGTAAACGTTGTAATTTTTCTGCAATTTGTAGTAATTAATTCAAAAACTATATCAATAACTAATTATTTGAAAGAGGATAATCAAGGTTCTCCATTTGATAAAAGTTGTCCAAATATGGTATTTACATATTTGACCACTTAATTACAATAACTACAATAAATGTTGTCAAAAGTGGTAATTGTAGTTCACCAAACAGTAATTTACTTTTTGATAATATTTGTAACATGAATTTGAACAATATTACCTATTAAGAACGAATGTGTTGTAAAAATGGTAAATTTAATTTTTTTTAAATAACACATGTAATTTGTAATTGGATAACTTCTTAATATTTTCAGTTTATTAAATAAAAAAAATAAAGGTATGAGATATATCAGGGTATCGTAGACGACCCCTACACATACGTAAACTCAATTAATCAACTCATAATATTAATTAATCCTACAAAGGAGATCTTTCCATCCAGAGCATCAACTACAACCGCGTGCCGTCGTACCTTCCTCACCGCCGCTCGTGTCAACCCGCCACGTATGCTTGTCCCTATAAATGACGTCTGTCGCAGATCCCTTCACACCAACCAAATATCAGAGTTGTAGCACATCAACAAAGCTATCAAACCCTATCTCCGACCAATCCTCCAACTGGCCATCGACCTTGGCTTATCGACCATTGACTGCAGCCAAAACGCTTATCCATCAAGCAAAACTTTGATTCATCTCTTGTCCAAAACAACCAATAACACAGCCGTTGTCGTAAGCCATGAAAGAGGAAACGATGCCTTTCTAAAACTTTCTTCCAAACTAGAGAGGCACATCCAAAGACCCATTCGGTCGCACTCGTTGAACACCGGTACGACCGAAGACCATTGTCGGCGTCGAGGCGTAGCTTGACGAGGGAGAATGTTGCTTTAGGGTTTTCTCTCGACCTCTCTCCAATCAGAGTTTTCCTATATGAGAACTTTCATTTTGTCTAAACATTTGGAAAAATGTAATAAAGTAAAAGGTTAATTGGGTGTAATCAAGTAAAAGTTGAGGGGTAGAAATCACTGGGGTGGGGATTAGTCGGACAAAAATAAGACATAAAATAAGAGGTAAAACAGTCAATGATGGTGTGAGCGGGTAGGAATAAAAAATGACAGAAAGTGGCCAAGAAATTTTTATTTTAATTAAAAAGTAAAAAAAACTGAAGGGCAAGATGTAATTAACTAAAATGGAGGGGTAAAAGAGTTAATTTCTACAAATTGGGCTACACTAAAAAAATCAGGGTAAAATCGAGAGGGCTCTGTTCACATAAACAGTAAACTCTCATCTTCGCTTTATATATAAGGGAAATTTTGTTGTGCAACACTACATATATACTATGCAGATTAACTTGTAGCTGTAATTTGTTGTTGAGTTTGGAAAGTGACTATGTAATTACCATTTACCCCTCTGAAGTGTGCTCCATGTATATGATAGACCCATTTCCAAATCTGTATGTTATGCAGATCTGTACAACATATAGACCCTATATATTAAGATCTCTTCTGTTTATGTGGCTCCTACTCCTAGAGTCATATATATATATATATATATATATATATATATATATATATATATATATATCCTAAAAACAACTATAGCCGACGAAAATTTTTCGTTGGTCTGTTACATAATTTCGTCGGCTAAGGAGTCGTCGGCTAAACTTTAGCCGACGAAATAAATGTAAGTCGTTGCCTAAAGTCTGGACTGTAGCCAACAAAGAAATATTTCGTCGCCTAAAGTTTGGACTTTAGGCGACGATATTTCATCGCAGGAAACTTCCTCTATTGGTCAAAATGGTTGACCGAGTAAACTTTAGCAGACAACATTTCGTAGGCTAAAGTTTGAATTTCATCGCCTAAAGTTAGCAACACGTCGGCTGAAGTTAGAATTTCGTCTGCTAAAGTTATAATTTCGTCGACTACAATTTTAAAAAATAATTATATTTTTTATTTTCTATTAATTTCGATTCATTTTTTTCTTTTCATTTTTTCTGCCGTCACCACCACTATCTAGAACCCACTGTCGTCGAGAGAAGGAGGAGGAGTGAGCTGCGAGGATGAATTGCCTCCGGTTAAGTTGTTAGAGGAGGACGACGAGGTGCTGCGAGGAGTTTGACGAGTTACCGCCGAGAAGAAGAGAAGGAGACGCCACGAGGAGGAGGATGAGAATAAACTTTAGCCGAATAAAATTTTGCCTCGTCGGCCTCTCTTTTCGTGGCTAAAGTTGTTTTTTGGTAGTGTGTGTATATATATATATATATATATATATATATATATATATATAAAGGATGTGAAGCGCGTGTCCACAGTCCGCTTATAGTGCGAACATCCCTCCCTTCTCCTCCATCCGGTGCCAGCGACGGCCCTGTTCCGCCCGAGAGGTCAACAGCGGCTTCCCAGCAGCATGGAATGGAGCCGTCCGTTGTCGTTGATTGATTTTCACGACGGAGAGGTGTGTGCTGGTTATAAAGGGTTCAGTAGAGCAGTGTCGGATACTGCCGACAGCCGGAGATGTTGGGATATTCTTCCATGTTGTTGGGATGCCGCTTGTGTCCTCTCGGGCGGAGAAGGGCTGTCGCCGGAGCTAGACGAAGGAGAACGAAAGGATGTTCGCACTATAAATGGGCTACAGACGTCCGCTTCACATCCCTCCTATATATATATATATTATAGAGCAATGATGGCCCAATGTACACTTCTTCCTACCTACTCAAAATGACTCTAATGCTATCAGGCCGGCCGAGAGCCCAGCTCTCATCCATGTGTTTTTTTACAAAGGAGAGAAAGAAAACAACTAGAGAACAAATCCACGGAAACAACCTAAAGCGCTAACACAGTTGGAGTGGAAGGCCTAAGCATAACTGCAGAATATAGTGGTAGCGAATTAATCCAAAGTCCAAACTACTCTTGCATCATGATAGAGTGTAATTAAGCGAAGAAATTTTCCTCACGGTTAACATTAGTGAAGAAAAGAGAGTCAATGCCAGTGGATAGAGTTTGATATCGCTGAATTATTATAGCTTTAATCCCCCATGAATAAAACACCTATCTAGTGTTTGAGATATCCAAGTGTTTATATACAACGAAACTGCTCGTTGATTTAGAAATGAATTACAAGGCGGCCAGCAATGAGAAGGGCTCATCAAGGCTCAAGTCATTTATTGGTTTTATAAGTAGCACTTCGACACAGCTAGGGTTTGAGGTGGTCCATCAAGAAGGGCTCAAACCACCGACCACGGCGTGGGTTGTAAGTAATAGCTTGTGACATGCTAGCTAGCCTAGCTTTCTGCTCTTCCACCACCTCGTGGAACATACGTACAATGTTGCCCTTCTCAACTCACATCCACTCGATCAACATCTCCTTATCTAGCTGTCGCATATGGATTTAAGTATAATTGCTGATACCTATACAATAATGCAATTTGTTTGTGCCGTATTTTAGCACCAACAGGTCAACGAGAGTTCCGTTGACGTCTAACATGTAAAGTGATGAGGTTGTTCTCATGTAGTGGATCTATCCTTCACTATGGTTGGTTTGCCCACAAGCGTGGTCTTGGTCATCCATCTCTAATCACTGGTGGTACTCATCGATGGTATATAATCGCGTCTTGGTGATCCATCGCATGTGGCTAGATAAATGACCTTCATGATATTTGTGCGTCTGACTTCCTTCGATGAGATTGAGCTCCAGATCGTGGACATCAGCTCTCCTGTTAAGCAGGGGTGATCGATCATGTGGTCTTCGACAACTTTCGCTCGATAGCGAGCTTTCTACACTCGATTATGAGCTTCATTCACTTAATTGTGAGCTTCCTGCACTCCTTTAGTTGATGGACTTTCCTCTTCATTGGGGGGGCTTACTACATTGGATGATGAGTTTTCTCGTCCCTATATTAGGTGGTTTCCTTTATTGGATGATGAGCCTTCACACTCCTTTGTTGGGTAGAACTAATGTTCTCTTCTTGGACTTCGTCCACACGGCTTGGGCTCACTCCATTGGGTGATAAACTTTCTACACTTGATGGTGTTGTCCTTCCTCCTTTGTTGGATGATGCTGATACTCCTCTCTTCGACTTCCTCCACTAGACGTTAAGCTTTCTCCACTTGATGATGAGCTTTCACCATAATAATGATCTACAAAAGTGAAGAGATGGAAGGTTATTGAAGGACCAGCCTAAAGTCGGCCAAACACTCTCTGAAGCCTAAATCAGTAGAGTGTTTGAGCAATAAATAAAGATATCAAAAATGTATGATGTTTTGACTTCCTCCACTAGACGTTAAGCTTTCTCCACTTGATGATGAGCTTTCACCATAATAATGATCTACAAAAGTGAAGAGATGGAAGGTTATTGAAGGACCAGCCTAAAGTCGGCCAAACACTCTCTGACGCCTAAATCAGTAGAGTGTTTGAGCAATAAATAAAGATATCAAAAGTGTATGATGTTTTGACATTGTGCTGAAGCTGTCAAGACCCACCTCGGATTAACCCCCTTTAACACGAAGTAAATCCTGCGAGGACCACCTCAAGTGAACTTCTTACCGAAATTCCCTTGAAATGGACAACACTTTCTGCAAACCAACTAAGCATTTCTAAAAACAGTATAGCCAAGACACCTGGAACCAACATGCTCCCCAAACCCTATCTACGTTTCACCAAACAAATTCAAGCTTAACTAAAACGGTGTAATTAGAGCACTCTAACAGATAAAACTTAACAATCACTAGAGCGGACTAATTGACTATGCCTCGTCTCTCGTACGCACGACCTCCTCTCAGCTACACTGCAAAACTGGGCATTTGAAAAGGAAAGGCCCAGGGGAAAACGTTTTAAAATAACGTTAGAGTGAGAAAACAAAATTAAACTCCATAAAATGATAGCTCGAAGCCAAAATTATTTTCATGCTCTCCCACAATTAAACCAAAAATAAAACATTTCTATGCACGCTCAAAATATTTCAAATATAAAATTCTGGACTTAAGCCAAACGTAAATATTTCAGGCCTCATGCCTAATAAAATCAAATGCTGGCCTAACGCCAATTATAAAATAATCTAGGCCTGTAGCTAAATAATAAATGAAAACGAATCCCGCCCTGCAGCCTAATCATCAAACAATAGGGGAAGAATATCACGAATACAACATCTCTCATGTCAGGGTCCAAGTTAAGAGCTCTAGCGTACCACCCACCCTCAGTGAGGACGCAATCTCGCGTTAAATTACCATCTCCCCCAATTGGGAGAGGAGCGCAACAAGTGACGCGGTTTTACTCCACCGAATGAGGAGCGCTGTCAGCTAGCTAGCTAAAATAAATTCGACAACCCTCATGTAATCATTAAATATATAACCCCGTGATAACAAATACACAATTTTCCCCTTTTTCCAACCAATGCCAAATATAAAATATTAATCCAGGCTCTTGGTCAAATTTAATAAAATTCAGGCCCTTGGTCAAATATATCATAATCCTGGCAAATGCCTGTACTTAAATCTCAATAAAATATCGAGTTCGATTCCCATCTGTAAGAATGGTCTCTCCCGTTGAAAATTATTTAACCTAAAATAAATCATGTGCGAGCCGAAATTCATAAAGCATGAGAAATAAACAATTAAAAACCCTCCACTGAGGTGCTCGCATTTACCAAAGGAATCGAAATAAACAGAAACCCGAAAACCACAATTTACTAAGTAAATTCATAAAACCATTTAAATCACAAAAAATGGCATGCATTTATTTACGTAAAATAAAAGTCCACTCACAGTACTTAATGCAACCTCTTCATTGCTCGGAATGCCCCTCGAGCGTTACCTCGAAACATCCATATGGTCGAATCCGTCTCACGTTCAACCATAAACTGTAAAATTAATCTAATATATTAGTTTTTCTATTGTTGATTTAATTTTTTCCTAGTTTGACTAGGAAATCCTATTTGACTGGGGGTTGACCCAAATCCTTCGTTTTTATCAACCATTCAACCAATACGTTTACTTCTGATTAACGACTCGAAATTTTGTTTCCGATTACAAAACCTTAACATAACGACTTTCCTTATTAATTTATTTGACGTTAGATAACACATAATAAATTATGGAATTACTATGGACACTAAATCAACCGCTTATCCAATTAATAACTCTTCGACTTAAGTCCTCTTTACATTTGATGTGCCTAAAACTACTAAGGATACCCATATCAACAATAACCATTTCCAGAAATCCCAAATATTTATGTCAATAACACTCTTACACACGTAGCAACAAATCCTTACAGTTCCAAGCTTCACTTAATTAGTATATACCTTGTCAGTATAAGTATTCGACTCTTGGAGGCTACCCACCACTCTACTAATTACTAGTCTTTAGAGTCTAGACAACTACTCCCATTTGCAGTTGTCAATTATAAATGACCACATTTCATAATCATTTTAACACAACAAGACACCACATTTAGAAGGCAGAAAAATCCAATTCATTTTCTAGACAACCTGTAATCTCCAAAACACTCTCCATTGACTAAAGCAACGAAGAATCAAATGATAGTTCCTCCCCCAACGGCCAGTTCTTACCTTCTTACCTCTGTGGTAATCGAACATATGAATCTAATAGCAGTCTGCACTACACACAATGGACAGAAGCAAATTCAACCTGCGGGTACTATCTACTTCATCAAATCTGCAGTTCGAGCAGTTCAACATCAGTATCCATAACTAATATGTCAATTAAGTCAAAGGGAGCCAAAGCTGCCACCACCCACGGTGGTATAACAGCGGCATGACGTACCAAACTCTAATACTACGCTGCCAATTTCAGTGGAGCCCAAGAAGCTCACCAGAAACTCAAAAATTCATAGATGAAACCAAGAACCCGAAACCCAATCTTTGTCGTTGTCACAGTCTGAGTTCGCCAAAACAACGAACACATCCATGCACCTGTTCTTCGATCTGCTCAGGAATTGGAGCTTTCAAATGAGTTTTACAGGCTGGCTAGGAAGAAGAGAAGAAGAGGGGAAGTTTGATGGTGGTCTTGTCGCAAGAAGCGGCCAGACGACGGTGCTCCGCCGTAGAGACACCGGAGAAGGCGAGAGGGACGAAGAAACTCGGGTTGACCGAGTTTATGTGCTTTTGACCTGGTCAACCTCTCCATTCTTTTTATACACAAACCGACGGTCCAGATCAAATCTCTAATTGATCTGACGGTCCAGATTTAAATGGGATAAAAAGTAAATAGTTAAATGGTAAAAACTATTTACCGGAATAGTAATTAAAAATTACCATAAATTCGGAAATTCGTATAAAATAAATGAAAGTTTCAAAAAATATTCCGAAAATAACAGCAGACTCGTGTCGACACGTACTACAACATCGAGTCATTAAATGAGGAATTTGAAGAGTTTAGAAAAAGTCGAGCAATAACTTAATAAATTACCGGTCGTAAAAGATAACTTTTAGGTACAAGATGTTACAGAAACATTCCTAGGATGCCAACGTAGACTAAGAAAGAGAAATATATTATGCTCTTTGGAATATTTTAGGGAGGAAGAGAAGAAGTAGTCTTCCCTCTTCAGTCTTAAGAAGGCTTGGTATTTATAGGGTCTGAGTTTGCTAGGTTCTTCACCAACTTACCATGACACAGTGAGGATTTGACAAGGAATGAGTCTAATTGATCAAGTGAGTTAGCTGATTGGGTATTTAGCTGACATGAGATTGGGCTAACAAACATGTGCTTGATTGAGTGGGTTGTTGACACCCTTATGTGGCTGATTAAGTATGATACATATGCATGACATCACCTTTTAGTCATGTATTTAGATTGTACTCGTCGTCAATAAGCGACATGTGTTCTAGTAGGTGAGAGCTGATCCTTGGACTACTATTCATATATCACTGATGTTGGAGCTTGTCATATGAAAGAGTTGGTGAGAGTAGATCAGCTGATTATGACATGTCTACGTGTGATCTAAGGGTCGAGGCTTTAATCTTAGAGGTAAGGGTCAAGGCCTAAGCTTTGGAGGTTGAACTCTTGGTCTTGGAGCTTTGGAGGTTGAACTCTTGGTCTTGAAGGTTGAGGCTCTAAACACGTTTTAGATTATGCTTCTCTAAGGTTAGGTCATGATATGCTTTAGCCTTGCCATGTTAGATGATCAGTCTTGACATGTTAATAGTCATCACTTGGTGATTATCATGATCGTCCATGATTGAAGACTTTGAATGCTAAGTTAGGCACCTTAAAGGTTTAAGTGTATTGAAAAGTCAGAGTTTTACGTGGCTCTTTGACATTTCAACGCGTCCTACATGGAATGAGTTGAAAAGTCGAGGAAGGCGTTGTCAAACAAAATTATGACATCCACACAATTCAAGTAAAGAACGAGATTAATTTGGATATCAATTAAAACCCTAGCCTGGCTTGATAAAGATGAGTGATTGCTCTTATAACAAGCCCAACCTTAGAATAGACAATTGTGACAAAGCAAATAGAGTCGCATTTAGGGTGATATTTTTTTGCTAGTGGGGGCTTGTTAGAATACAAATAAGTTGTAGAGATTTATCGATATTATTTCTGATATTTGTAATTAGAGGTTGAAGCTTTATATTCCTCTTGTATTCGACAGGTTCATTGATAAATGTTTGAGGGCAGCCAATATCATGCTAATAAAAACATATACAACAATACAAGCCCGACTAAACCATATATGTAGGTGAACATGCTTCAGCAATTTGAATAAATAAACTCCATATATATCAGTAAGTGTTAACCTGCTAGGCTGCTACATCTTATTAATTAAGGTTAGTTTCCAGTCCTGCATTGTGATTATATCTCTGCATTGGACCTTGCTACGCACCAATCTGGTGTATCATTCAAAGCTAAAACACATGGAAGACAGTGTAGGTTTATTTCACAAAAAAGTCAAGTTAAGGCATAATCTCTTAAGCTTCAGTCTGTCACTTCTGAAGGGCTTGCATATTTGTTCACAAAGGGATTATTATGATGTCCTCAACCTCAACATTCTTATTTTGTAACAGCTTGCATGATGCTGTGCACCCCAGATCAAGCTGAGAAGGGGTGTTAACCGACAGCTGGCCTGGATCGCTAATGAGCAATTAGCTAGCTAGCTAGCTAGCTAGTTAGTTGAGTTTTATTAGCCCCTAAGCTTGTTTCTATTATTAGTGCATGAGTTTTAACTTTTAACTATATGCACAATAAAAAAGCTAAGCTAGTGTTCGATCGATGGTAGGAGTGGGCACATTGAGCTCGAAATGCAGTCACCTTCCGCATCATACCGAATTATTAACCGAATTTAACTGAATTTAGGCAAACCTACGTCGTTTTGCTCATACACCGCACCGACCCGTTTTCAAACGGTGCAGTTGCGGTTCCGGGTATAAAACCCCCCGATTGAAACCCACCGAACCGTTTACAAACCAAACGGCGTTTAGTTTAGTGTTAGGTTTGTTAATCTTGTTGGAATTCAAATGATGCAATTACATATGCGGATTGTTTTGATTTTAATCAGCTTATTTGATAGTGTACATGTTTGGAATGCAATAGGTTACTGAAGAGATAATAATAACGTATATGCGCTACTCCTATTGCTATTTGAATAGGCATAAATCAATGAGTATAATGTAACATGATGAAATGAGCATTAGACCTGATGAGAAGCTAAGGGAACAGCTCAAACATGAAAAATGTGAAGATTTGGAAGTAGAACATGGTACTTGTTGAACATAATCTCTGATTTCTACAGATTCATTTTAATGTTTATACGGTATGCCCATGAATTTTCTTTCCCTTGTTTGTTTAGTCAAAGTATTTCCATTTTACTTTGGTTAATCTTTGAGCACTATTCATTATACATCAAGCTTCAAACTGCTTGATTTATCATGCAAACTGATTTGCTAGAATTGGACACAGATGCACACACAGATATGTATATGGACTTACATATAGTATGTTCTTAAAACATAAATACTAACATCATTTAATTCAACTATGTGTGTGCTAACCCATATGTTTGTTCTTCGGTCTCTGATATTAATCATCATCCGATGTTTCAACATGCTACTTTTTATTTCATGTTGAATGTTGATTTAACTATTTAATGCGGTTTAAAGCAAACTGCACCGAACAGCACCGAAAATGCAGTTCAACCGAAAATGCAGTTTGCATTATTTAAAAGCAGTTACAGTTTGCAAAATTAGAACATCAAAAAAGCAGTCTGCACTGCGATTTTAACCTTAAACCGCATTGCACCGCACCGCGTCCACCCCTAATCGATGGACAACAAATTAAATTTAGGTAATTATTATAAATTAATATCATCAAAGTTGGTAGAGGGAGACAAAGTAGACCTGTACTCCATTTTCTGCGGATGAAGCACCAAAATGCAGGGTGTGTCGTAATTAGTGGACACTCCACTTCTGATTAATTTGTCCGACCTCTAATTGCTAACGCTCCACTTAATATATACACCAGGAGAAATATAATCGCGACCACTCGATCCACACTTTATGGTTCCCATACATTAATAATTTTTAATTGCAGTGGACGAGATTGGAGAACCAACTCTCCTAAGGTTGTCAATTCTGCTGGCTACGACTTCAATCACTTGATCGATATAAGAATTTTGAAGATCGATGAACAAAATGATTAGTTAGGCCAATACGATTGAACGACAAGTCAGCGTCAATTCAACCCGCACGCCGAAATACAATTAGTAATTTGGATCTTCAACATTACCGTAGCAAAAAAGTATATGAAGAGGATTAATTTAGACAGACTAATTATGTAGAGAGAAAATTTTACTTTGTTAAGGAACAAAATAAGCCAAATAACTTACATTACTCTTATATACAAGTAAAAATCTGAAGCACACCACACATGAAAAGATAGTGAAAAGGGTCATTTGATCCCTCTAATCACCATGTAGCTACGCCCCTGATCTTCAGTCAAGTCACCGGTCACCAGACTCGTAAATCATCTAGCAAGCTAGTTAATTTGATTCCAGAAAGAAAGCTTGCATCTTGTTTGTGAGAACCTTTTCTCACAGTTAAAATTTTAAAAATCGTCAGGCGTTAGTTAGATGGACAACACTTAAAAGATTAATTGGAGATTAATCATGGATTAATTAGATTTGTATTTTTTTATTTATTTTAATTTTTAATAGCATATAATTATATAAATAAAATTAAAGTATATTAAAGTATGTATTATAATATCTGAAATTAATAAAAATACTGAAAATATATTGAGTTAATGGATAAACACAACAAAAATATATTGAGTCAACATATTGAGTTAGCCAAATTCATCGGCTAAGCTCTTAGCCGACGAGTTGACGTCAGCTAAGATGTCGTCGGCAAAGACTCGTCGGCTATGACTTTAGCCGACGAAATAAGAGTGGTCGTCGGCTATAGTTTCACACTTAGCCGACGACTTATTTTTCTATTTTTCGTCGGCTAAACTAAGATTAAAGCTGACGAAATAAATTGTCGTCGGCCTTAACCTGAGACTTTGGCCGACGAAATATTAATATATTCGTTGGCCAAAGTATTTAATAAAAAATTTAAAAAATAACAATAGCAGACGAAATTTATTATAATTCGTCTGCTAAATATTGAAGAAAAAAAATAATAATAATAATAGCAGACGGATTGTGGTAAATTTGTCGGCTAAATACTACTATACCCGACGAAATAAGCCATATTTCGTTGGCTAAACCTTGAAAAAAATACTATAGCCGACGAATTATGGTAAATTTCATCGGCTATAGTACTTTTTATACTAAAGTACCACAAAATTTCTAAATTACCATCCAAGCAAGCTGCAAATTACACAAAATATTTCATATAACCAACAACACCATCAAAAGTGGTCTAAACGTTTTTCATTAAATTATTTATAAATTGTTCATAAACCCATAAAGCTATATAAAATCTATATATGCGTCTGGGGGAGGTTGTTGTTGAGGATGTTGCGGCGGCTGAGGTAGGGGAATAGACGTAGGCATGGGCGGAGCCGGAAATCCCTGAAACTGGACAGCTGAAAACTCTTGCAAGTACTGGAACATCTGCTGCTGTTGTGCATGCTGGGTGGCATATACTGCCACATTATACTCCTGTAAAGCGGTAGTATAGGCTGTCTGGGCAGCTTGCTGTTCCCGTAGCATCTGAACTTCCGCTTCTAGCTGAGTTGTCATGCTACTGGTTGAGGATGCCTTTTTCTGAAATCCGGGAGTGGTCTTCAGTACCCCGTCGCCCTTCTTTCCGAGACCCTGATAGTAGAAGTTGTTTCCGCGCGGTGGGAATGCCGTGCCGATTATCCTCGCCCCAACCCTGAGATCCGAAGTGTCGATCTGGGACATGGCTTCGGACATGTCTTCCTCCTGCGTGTTTGGCCATGTCTTCCTCACTATAGCAGTCATCACCTCGTTACTAGCCTGTCTCACCTTCGTCTAATTGGATAGGAAAAAATAATTAATTAACATTTTGAAATATATATATATATATATATATATAATTTTAAAAATTTGAAAACGTAAAACGACTTACAATATCCTCCTGGGTGTCAGGATATGTCTTCTCGTACGTATAGACGTACTGGTTGACTTTTGGATGTTTCCTAGCCGCCTCGTCCATCAACGATGCGAACGGTCTAGAACCGGCACGATGGTTCCTTGTGTTGCGTTGCCGGTTCTGAGCGTTCGCCCGGAAAACAGCCTACAAAGAAAAAAAATAAAATATTAGTAAAATATTTTAAAACGTGATAATTAATAACAATATAACCATTTTTTTAATTTCCTGTTTATGAGGGTTGTTGAATTCTGATATCAGAAGCCAACGTCACTCGTACTCCTTAAACTGGAACTCAATAGGGGTACCAGAATGTGCGTTCCCAAGAGTAGTCAAGTGGGTCCGCAACTCGTTATTTCATTCCTTTTACCTACAGATACCACAAAAAAATTATAAATATTATTAATTACATATATAATTTTGTTTTTTATTAACTTTCTAACGTACCTTCCTCCATGTACAACGTCCGTCCAGGTGTTCTTCAGGCGCTGGGGAACGTCAAACCACACCTGCATTAAAACGTTTATTAGTTTAGTTTTCATAAATCAACAATTTAATACATAATATTAATTAGGAATTTTTTAAACTTACTGACAATGCGTTGTGGACCATATCCTTAACCTCCTGTGGGATCTCGCCCCAGTCTGACCCCAACATAGGGACTTTATCCCTAATGAGCGCTCCCACGCGGCTGGAGTACATCCTCGTCTTCCCGCCTGATACTATGTTACCATCCCCGTCAGTATCGATGACGATCCTTCCCAAGGTACTCACCATCTTCTCAAGAGCCTTCCTTATGATGGGGTATCTCTTCTTCTTTGTCTGTTTGGCTCCGACGGTGCCTCTCACAAATTGATTACTAATAAATTATTATTATTATGACATTATAAGAAAACAAATTATTTATATTTCATTACCTGAGGGTGTTGGGGCGGACGCGACGGATTCCGACTCTGTCGCCGACGATGATACCCTAGCAGAAATATGATCCGTACCAAAAGGAACGAACTAGTACGCCGCTGATAGAGTCACCTGCGGGGGCAGTGGATAAATCGGCGCCCCTAAGTCATCGACTGCAGGTAATGCCAGTATCAACGGCAGAAGGTAGAGAAGAGACGGCGACATCTGTACCCCAAATGACCCACCCTCCAAAACAGTAGGGCACAGAGTCGGTGCCCTGTGTATCTCAGGCATACGTGGTGCAGACACCTCCGCCTGAGTCGGAGGCCACAGCTGCCTCGAGGAGTGAGGGACGCTCGGCTGCCTAGAGGAGCTAGGGGCATCCGGCTGCCTCGAAAAATGTGTGGCCCCCGGCTGTCTAGAGGAATGAGTGGCGCCCGGCTGCCTCTGTGTCGGCTCCAGAAGGGATACACGTCCGGCTGTCATGGGGCCCTGAAACGACGCTTGAGGGTTGCTAGACGTTCCCTCAGACGATTCAGACCTTTGCCCTTTGAACCCTTTGTTTTATAGAACAAGCCTTTCATCCTGTTTAAAATATTAATTTATTAAATTATATGAATTTTTAATTTTAATTGTAATTTTTAATATTTTAATTAACACTTGTTATCAATATATTAACAATCTTTATCAATATATTAATAAATTATATGAATATAGTAACAATTAATACAAATTAATATTTTAATTTCAATTTTTAATTTCAACATTTTTAATTTAAATTTCAATTAAAACTGTTAAAACCCCTAATTCAATTTCAATTTTTAATTTCAATTTCAATTTTTATCAATTTTAATTCCTGAAAACCCAAATCTACAACATCAAAATCATACCAATTCAAACAACATCAAAATCATACCAATTCGAACAACATCAAAATCATACTAAATCCAAATATTTACAGAAAAACCAATAAATCAATGTACAAAACAACATCAAAATCATACCAATTCGAACAATATATACACGTGCATATACCAATTCGAATCTGAACCCAACAATCAGGTTGTACCCATCCCTAAACATTCGCATCATACAAAGTAACATTCGCCCACAATCATGTTGTACCCAATTCGAACACCAAATTACCCAAATCTCCAATTCGAATACTGAATTAAAACAAATTGAAAACTATTAAACCTACATAAAATCAAAATAAAAACCTCTGGAGGAGCTGTGTAGAGAGATCGAGAGAGTGGATGAGTCGGCGAGGTTAGAGAGAAAGAGAGAAGATTAGGGTTTTCGTTTTCAGGCAAGAGAGGTGCTGAGTTTTTTTATATATACCCTTAAAGTATAGCCGATGACACAAAAAACTCGTCGGCTATAGTCATTTATTATTTATTTAATTTATTTTCAATTATTGACCATCATATATCATCATTATATTGAAATATGTGTATGGGTAAATTTTCAGGTTGATCCGACAACGTTAAGGACTCGATCCAGACGGTCAATCCCGTAAGTAAAATCCCTAACGCTTCGTAATAGTAATTTGATTGTCTAAATTACGTATTTTACTCGGACCTTCAACTACAAATAGTTTCAAATCGATAAGACGCAACCAGTGGTATAAAATTATTATTTTATTTATTTAATTATAGCCGACGAAATATTAGGGTATTCGCCGGCCAAGATAGTTTTAGCCGACGAAACATGTTATAATTCGTCGGCTAAAAATATCTTAGCCGACGAAATAGGCCATATTTCGTCAGCTAAAACTGAAAAATGCATAAAAAAACAGGCTGTTTAATGTAACCATACTAATTTCCTGTTCATACATCACCAAAATTAAACAAAATTATGAATTCAACAGTTTGTAGCATATAAAGCACACATCAATTTGTATTACAAATTCAAACTAAGAAGGCTCGTAATCGGAATCATCCGATGAGTCTTCTTCGGTGTCAGAATTAATTTCTAGCAATCTATGCATTTCCTCATCACAAGAGTCTTCGTTTATTTCTTGATTTGGATCAACATCAATAAGCCTTACGTCTAAATCACAAATTCGAACCGAACGACCCGCTTTAAAATTATTAAGGCGAATTGTGCTGGGCTCTTGATAAGCGACATCTTCTTCCTCGCCTTCGGCCCCTCCAAGTATAGCATACCGGTAAATGTTTCGAGGGTGCACAAGGTTGACTACTTTCCACGTGTCACCCTTAACAAGGTCATCAAGATAAAACACTTGTTTTATCGATGTGGCAAAAACGAACGGGTCATCTTCGTAACAGCTTGTAGCAGTGTTCACCGATAAAATCCCGTACTGATCGATCTTCATGCTCTACCGGCTGGTAGTATCAAACCATCTACACTTGAAGAGGTGCAGTGTTATGCCTTGCCCATAAACGAATTCCACCACTGAATTGAGAACATCGTAATAGTCAACTCCATTCAGCCCACCATGCGCCATCACCCTAGAATTTTGTGTTTTTCGTCTGTTGTCTCTCTGTTCATGTATAAATTACACGTCATTGACCATGCACATCGGATAAACTCTTGACATTATCGGCTTCATCGCTAGAAGTCTTAGTTCGTGCGACCAATTTGGGTGGCCATCGAATTCAATATGGTTCATCTGCAACAAAATATTCAATGTACTGTAAATATGAATAATTATGCAATGAAAGAGTCATGAACAAAAATAAAGAATTGCATACCCAGCCTCCAAAATAGTTTGCGAACTCCTTGTTGTGGTAGTCGAGATCACCTTGAATGTCTGGACAATATAAATGGATATCTTTCCAGTATTCAACTTCTGGACAGTTAATCAATACCCACCAATGGGCTATGACTAACTTATATGGTTGAAACTAGTAGGACTCTGGCAAAATTCCATAAACTTCAACATCATTAAAGACTATGTAAAAGTTGAACTTCGGTACATCTACCGGTATGGTTTGTGGAGTTTCCTTCAACGCTCCTAAATAAAAATTCATGTAGGTGACACACTTGTACGCAATATATGCTTCAGATATACATCCTTTAGGAGCGGATTTATTAGCCACATAAGCTTTGTAGTCTCTAAGTTGCTTATAAATAAATTGTTGTAAAGTGCTATGATTATATATTGAACATGTATAATAAAAAATTTAGGTGCAAAAACATACTTTTCCATGGGATACATCCAAGTATAGTGTACTGAACCGGTAAGCAACAATTGCTCGGGAAGATGGATCATCAGGTGAGGCATGATGTCAAAAAAATTGGAGGAAATATCCTCTCAAATTTACACATGATATAAATAATGTCCTCTTGCATTTCCCGGAGGTCAGATTTTGTCATTTCCCATGTGCATAACTTCTGGAAGAATCTTGACAACGCAACTAACGGCTCCACCACCTGACGGGGAATGAACGATAGAATGAAAACAAGGAAGAGACATTGTAGCAGAATATGACAGTCATGACACTTTAACCCGTACATCTTATTGTCTTGAAAGTTTACACACCGGACTATATTTCTTTCATAGCCTGAAGTATACTTCATAAAACTCATCCACCTGAAAATTACGTTCTTCTGGTCAGGCTTTACGGTGTAAGGAGCTTGAGACATTTTTTTTCTTCCCTTCTTTCAACCACATATGTCTTCATATATCCATTTTTTTAAGATCAATGCGTGCCTTAGGACCGTCTTTTGTCTTCCCCTCCAAGTTCAGTACTGTTCCCACCACACTGTCGCACACATTCTTTTCTATGTGCATCATATCTAGGTAGTGTCTGATCAACAACTTACTCCAGTATGAGAGTTCCTAGAATATTCTCTTATGTGTCCAAAATTTATAGCTATCGGGTCTGTCAGGTATTGCCGCCACAATATTGGGATGATTGATGAGCTGCCCAAAATCGTACTCATTAAGCACTGCTAAAATTTCTTCTCCCGTCCATCTTCTAGGAGGCACACTGTTTTCTACAGTCTAATTAAATGCCTTGTCATCGAATCGCCATTCGTGATCATACGGAAGGAGAGTACGGTGACCCAATCTGTATATCTTGTTGCAATGACTACTGCTCCCCTCATCGCTAAGCCACTCTAGACAAGTCTTGTATCCCCTAACAACGTTGCCCGGTAACATCCCACGGGCAGGAAAATCACTGATGATACCAACAAACATGACATACATCTGGAACATCTCGTGCATGTACTTGTCATAAGTGAGATGGCCAACGTCCCACAAAAACTTAAGCTCTTCAATCAAGGGTCTCAAATACACATCGAGACACTTTCCTGGATAACTGGGCCCCTGAATTAACAAACTCAACATATTGTATTCATTCTTCATGCACATTTATGGTGGAAGATTGTATGGTACCAAAATCATTGGTCATACATTGTATTGAAGACTCATGTTGTCAAAAGGATTAAACCCGCCAGATGAGAGCCCGAGCCTCACATTTCGGACCTCTGATGCAAAATGAGGAAACTCACGGTCTATATGCTTCCAAGCCTCCCCGTCAGCAGGGTATATAAGGGTATCTTCGTCATGTAATTCCCTATCAGCATGCCATTTCATAGTTTTGGCCGTGTGTGATGACATGTACAACCGCTCCAGCCTATCTCTCAACGGGAAATACCGAAGTACCTTCACAGGTTTTTTATTGCCTGCAGGAGTCAGCTTATACATGTCATTCTGACATACAGAACATGCGTCAAGACCACCAAGGTCATTCCCTTCTGGATCTTTACCCCAGAAGAGAACACAGTCATATCTGCATGCATGGATCGTGATGTAGGAAAGACTAAGATCTTTCAGGATACATCAGACTTTATGATGAGTGGTAGGAAGACGATGACCATGGGGCAACATCGAAGCAGTGTACTGTAGATAATCATCAACAGCCTTTACGGTCAATTTTGTCTCAACTTTAATCTTCATAACGTCCATCACACTTTCAAGAACAATTTTCTGACAACCGGGATACACAGGGGTCTGTTGGAAAGCAAGTAGTTTGTTGTACTTATCAATACCAGCAGTGTTGACAACTCTAGGGAAGGGCTGCACTGGCTCAAACATATACTGTCCTTGAGAGCATACACCGCTCTCATAAGAAAACATATCGTTGATGAAGGCCGTTGTTGGATGGTTGGATGTACTGCCCGTCTCAGAAAATTGCCCATGATCATACAGATATATCCAACATGTGTACTTCTCTCAAAACCAGTTACTCTTCAGGTACTGCCAAACTTTGTCAATCGCAAATCGATACATATTGCTGCGACACTGACGTTTAGTGCACGGGCAATAGAAAATTGTATTCCAGTTAGCATTAGCCATCACATATTCAATAAAACTAATAACTCTTTTACCATATATTTTGTCTCATTTTGGAAGCAAAATCAAACTCTTATCCATATCCTGAAAAGATAACAAACAAAAAATATATATATATATATGTATAAACTCTAATTAATTAATTAAATTTTTAAATCATTTAGTATTTTATCTATAACGTACAATTAATTAATAACAAATTAATAATTAACACACATATATATACTAATTACTAATTATATGACAATATTATATATCAATTAACATCAATAATAATCAACATATTAATTAATTCATACTATGCATCAACACAATATTATAATTAAATTAATATATATATATACTACTACTTATTAATAACAACAACTTCATATATATTATCAAATCAAAATCGATCAACTCAATCACACTCAAAATCCAATAATTCAACTCAAATTAAAACTCAAAATCAATATATATAACTCAAATAAAACTCTTAAATCAACTCAAAATCAAGATATATACATATATACGTACCTATATATAGCTCCACAAACTAATTTTGGACAGATTTCGACGACACCCAAACTTTTTCTCCTGTTTTTTTTTCAAATAACCTGTTGTCTAGATCTGAAAATATAAAGACTTTTAGCCGACGAAATCATATATTTCATTGGCTAAACTTTTAAAATTTCATCGGCTATAGTTTACAGACTATAGCCGACAAAAAAATTATTTTAGCCGACGAAAATTAAACTTAGCCGACGATTTTTTTTTTGTCGGTTAAAGTAGACTTTAGCCGATGAAAAAAAATTTCGTCAGCCTGTTTTTTTTCGTCAGCTATAATGTTTATGCTAGTAGTGAAAGTTATTGATCAAAATTTTTGAAAAGTAAAAAAAAATGTCGAATGACGTAGTGATAAGCCCATAACTAGATGTAGAGCCCAAGTCTAATATGTAGTCATTAACCAATATGATATTATTAAACTATTTTAAGTCTTAGTTGTACGTTTAACCTAACAAGCACAATCATTCCCTTTCTCTACACCTCCAAGAACTCTTATGCAGACATAGACGATGGACTCCACAAAATTGAAATTTCACACCCTCCCATCACTCAGGAGTCAGGACAAATCATCTGCGTCAATATCATCCTCATTGTCCTTTGCTTCCTTTTCGCTCCTCTCTAAGTCTCTATTCTCTTCTTCTACATTGATTACAACCTGACCCAGATTCCATAATGAATTAAGCTTAGACCCCTATAGTACGTATCACCGATTTTCAGAGTCAACTCTGAGATCGGGCTTTAGAGTTTTGATCTAACCCAACCCTGCCAAGCCAATTAGTCCCGTTCAACTGATTAGTCGTTCGCCCAGCCGATTAATCGCCCTCCCAACTGATTAATCGGCCAGAAATTGACCGGCCGCCCAGAAAAATTTTTTTTAGGTGAAATTTAATCGGAAGGTTGTCGTCGAGTATCTAGGCGGTCGTCTAGACCGATTTTTAGAACCTTGCTCACAATGGAACAAGCCAAAATCTCGTAACCATCAACTAGCTCGGATCATTCACCGTCACAACTTTCCGGCAACTTTAGACCTAGATGCCAAGAGAACGTCTCACCGCCTACTTCCATATTCACAACCATTGTCCACACCCATAGCACCAAACGTACTAGCCACCACATACGCTCACAGAACGACGATATCACTCACCAACGATGGATGGCATTTAGCAGCTGAACGACAAAACCCTAGACAAACCCTAACTAATTGAAATGAGAAGAGACACTTATTAACATGTCTCAAATCTATTACGTTGCTAATTAAACATCGAAAACCCAGTACACACATACTTGTTAAAATTTTATCGACTAAGATCCGTCAGCTAAGATGCGTCAGTGAAGATAATAGCCGACAAAATAAATTTTTTGTCGGTTAAGAGATAACCTAGTTGACGAAGGTTCGTCGACTAAGATCCGTTGACAAAAACCCTTAAGTATGGAACTTTTCCGTTGGCTAATTAAGATATCCTAGTACACATAATTATTTTAAAATAAAATTAATTATCCTCTTAGTCGACGGAATTAAAATATTTCGTCTCCTAAGTATGTCTTAGCTGACGGAATATTCAGTTGCTAAACCTAAAAAAATAAAATAAAAATGTCATCGATCTATGGCCGACAATCCACTACCGGCCATCGATCTCCGGTCGACAATCCACTGTCGGCCATCGATCTCCGGTAATCCACCACCACACACCATTACCACCAACACACATCACCACACACGTACCATCACAAAAAATCACCGTACACCACAAACCGCCACCACACACCATCACAACACACCACCACACACCATCACAACACACCCCCACACACTACCATCAGCCCCACCACACACCATCACCACACATTACCACACACCATCACCACACATTACCACCACCACGGTTTGGAGATCGAAGAGAGGAGAGGAAAGAGGGAGAGTTTTGGTTTGATCCAGATCAGACCTTTTAAACAAAATTCTAAAATTTTTGGCGGGATTTTTTTTTTCAATTTTTTCGAAACTTAGGTGATGGAATCATTTATTCCGTTGACAAAGTTTTTGTGAACTTTTTTTACTTTTTTTTTTTTTTTATTAAAATGGTTCTATCGACTAGGTGTAATTTTCTGTCGGCTAAGTTATAACCTAGGCGACGAAAAATATTTTCATCGCCTAAGTTGTTACAAATAATTATTTAAATTTATGTATATATATTCTGCCGCTATGTTAAATAATTCCGTCGGCTAAGAGTTACTTAGCCGACAGAACACTATTCTGTCTCCTAGGTTGTTATAAATAATTATTTATATATATATATATATATAAATATTTCGTCAGCTAAGTGTTACTTAGCCGACGGAAATATTATAATTCCGTCGGCTAAGTATTAAAATATTATAATTCCGTCGACTAAGTGTTATTTTCTACTATTGCAAAAACATTTTTGGTTAAATAGGCTGCTGGTCCATAATCTGGACATTCATATTTAATTATATGCACTATAAAGTAAAAGTTCCACTCAAATTGAACCTATAAGACGGAAGTTGTTATGTCAACTAAGTAACGTTTGGTCGATGAAAATATTATAATTTTGTCGACTAAGTGTTATTTTTTACTATTGCAACAACACTTACGATTAGATAGGCTGCTAGTCCATAATCTGGACAGTAAAGTGTTTACATTGATATTTAATTATATGCATTGTAAGGTAAAAGTTCCACTCAAATTGACTTGTTTAAGTCTTAATTTGCTCTCCTTTCTTTAAACACAATCCTCTTAAGATTTTCATAAGTGGATTATCACCGATGGCTGATAGTAATCATTCTAGCTTTGAAATCGGCAATATGCACAGCAAGGCACAAGGCACAAGCCACATATCTTGTAACCTTTCTGTGCTATACACTCGACTGGCGAGTTTTCAAACTCATGGACTATCTTTATGTACAAAATGTACCTACCCGTTATCTCATCCATCCTAATACTTTCTTTGCTTCTCCAAAGCACCACTTTAAGCTTCCCTAATTAAAAATGTGTGCCAAATATACTTTGACTTTGTACTTAATCCACATTCTGTATATATACATATAATTCTGAAAATAATTCTCTTTAAACCGTGATCATCGATTGTTAAACCTAATAGATATATCTCGATACTATCGTAGAGGCGTAAACCTTAAACATGCAATCTTATGAAATTAAGATCTACTATGATCTTGTAATTATCTAACAATTGCATGGACTAGCTATCAGAAGGACGACGTAGCTGAAAGCTGGGAAGAAGAAGAAAAGATTTTGAAGATAAAATCAATTGAGAAATGAATGGCTCTTGATCATTCGTAAGAAAACTCAATAGCTGAAGCAGAGCTTATATAGCAATACTCAACAGAAAATTACAGTTGGCTACTGCCACTTGTCAGTTAGGAACAAATAGCTAACCAACTAATTACCTAACTAATTCTATAATAATTATCAACTAATCATTACATTTTAACACCCTTCCTCAACTTGATCTAGGGTAAAAAGTATAAAGTTGGAACAAAGATAAGAATGTTGTGGAGAACACAGTCCTCTTGTTAACAAATCTGCAAGCTGATTTTTAAAAGTCACAAACTGCAACTTTAGATAACCAGCTTTAACCTGGTTTCGAGTGAAATGCACATCCACTTCAATGTATTTGAGTTTGGAATGATGTACTGGATTTGTCGCTAGAGCAACAATTGAAATATTATCACAATGCAAAATTAGAACACTGTGTAACTGAACTTGGAGATCTGTTAGAAGAAGCATCAGCCACATCAACTCTGAAGTAGTATCTGCCATACTTCGATATTCTGTTTTTGTAGAAGATCTTGACACTGCAGTCTGCTTCTTGCTGCACCAAGATATTGGAGCATCATTCAACAAGACAACAAATCCTGTTGTTGATTTTCTGTCATTCGAATCTCCTACCCAGTCTGCATCACTATAAGCTTTCAATGTCACACAAGGTAATGATTGAGAAACACTAGTAACACCCCTCCTAAAATAAATGCCTTGTGTAAGTGTCCCCTGAACATACTTCAATATCCTTTGAGCTGCATACAAATGAACATCAGTGGGAGTATGAAGAAATTGACAAATTGAGTTGACTGCATAAGAGATATCAGATCTTGTAAATGTGAGATACTGTAAGCAGCCAACCAGACTCCTAAAGGAAGATGCTTCATGAGCAGAAAGAGAGAGACCAATGTCTTTTTATAGCTTGAGACCTAACTTGCATGGAGTAGTATAGGCAACACAATCATCAAATCCAGCCTTATGTATCAGATCAGTAGCATATTTTCTTTGGGACACAAGAAGACTATTATGTAGATATTGTATTTCAAGTCCAAGAAAGAAATGCAGCTTCCCCAAGTCTTTCATGTCAAATTCTGTCTGAAGAGCAGTTTGTACTGAAGTGATGATATCCTCACAAGAATCTATGATAATTATATCATCTACATATAGAAGTAAAAACACACACTTGCTACCACTGAGCTTGATAAAGAGGCTAGGATCTGCATAAGATGCAGAAAAACCAATTGAAGGCAAAAAATTAGTAAACTTCTCATTCCATGCTCTTGGAGCTTGCTTCAGTCCATAGAGTGACTTATGCAGCTTACAAACATAATTTGGATTAGCAGAATTTACATATCCTCCAGGTTGAGTCATATAAACTTCTTCATTTAGTATACCATGCAAGAAGACATTCTTGACATCCATTTGATGAAGAGTCCAATTGAAATAAGCAGCAAGACATAAAATTAACTTGACTATGGTGTGTCTGACAACTGGAGAAAGGTTTCATCATAGTCAATCCCATATTCTTGACTGAAACCTCTAGCAACAAGCCTAGCTTTATGTTTTGCAATAGAACCATCTGCATGTCTTTTAATCTTAAACAACCATTTGCAAGAAACTAAATTCTTGTCAGGAGGTAAGGGCACTAAAGATCATGTGCCTTGTTGTATAAGAGAATTATATTTATCATTCATAGCAGCTTTCCATTCAGGAACATTAAGAGCAGCCTTACATTTATGTGGATCTATCTTAATGGGATCAAATGATACTTGAGCAAGAAGTGCAGAATAAGCTTTCTTCTTCTGAATGCCTCTTTTAGCTCGAGTGAGCCTGGAGTGACCATTTATTGTAGTACCAACACCATCAATAAGATGTAAAATATTAGCTTCAGAAATTTGACTAGAATGAGCAACTACTAGGTCCTTATTAAGAGTCACAGAAAGTGATCCATTTCCAGGTTCAGCAGTCAATGAAATATTTTAACTATTCTTAGTGAATTGAATTGTAGTATCAGTATGAGGGCCAAAAATATCAGCATCATCGGTAGGAGTTGTCAAAATAATGACTGGATCATTGTTGACATAATCACAGTTATGTCTAACTGCTATTGGTTCTTCGCTATTTTTAAAAGTCACAAACTGCAACTTTAGATAACCAGCTTTAACCTGGTTTCGAGTGAAATGCACATCCACTTCAATGTATTTGAGTTTGGAATGATGTACTGGATTTGTCGCTAGAGCAACAATTGAAATATTATCACAATGCAAAATTAGAACACTGTGTAACTGAACTTGGAGATCTGTTAGAAGAAGCATCAGCCACATCAACTCTGAAGTAGTATCTGCCATACTTCGATATTCTGTTTTTGTAGAAGATCTTGACACTGCAGTCTGCTTCTTGCTGCACCAAGATATTGGAGCATCATTCAACAAGACAACAAATCCTGTTGTTGATTTTCTGTCATTCGAATCTCCTACCCAGTCTGCATCACTATAAGCTTTCAATGTCACACAAGGTAATGATTGAGAAACACTAGTAACACCCCTCCTAAAATAAATGCCTTGTGTAAGTGTCCCCTGAACATACTTCAATATCCTTTGAGCTGCATACAAATGAACATCAGTGGGAGTATGAAGAAATTGACAAATTGAGTTGACTGCATAAGAGATATCAGATCTTGTAAATGTGAGATACTGTAAGCAGCCAACCAGACTCCTAAAGGAAGATGCTTCATGAGCAGAAAGAGAGAGACCAATGTCTTTTTATAGCTTGAGACCTAACTTGCATGGAGTAGTATAGGCAACACAATCATCAAATCCAGCCTTATGTATCAGATCAGTAGCATATTTTCTTTGGGACACAAAAAGACTATTATGTAGATATTGTATTTCAAGTCCAAGAAAGAAATGCAGCTTCCCCAAGTCTTTCATGTCAAATTCTGTCTGAAGAGCAGTTTGTACTGAAGTGATGATATCCTCACAAGAATCTATGATAATTATATCATCTACATATAGAAGTAAAAACACACACTTGCTACCACTGAGCTTGATAAAGAGGCTAGGATCTGCATAAGATGCAGAAAAACCAATTGAAGGCAAAAAATTAGTAAACTTCTCATTCCATGCTCTTGGAGCTTGCTTCAGTCCATAGAGTGACTTATGCAGCTTACAAACATAATTTGGATTAGCAGAATTTACATATCCTCCAGGTTGAGTCATATAAACTTCTTCATTTAGTATACCATGCAAGAAGACATTCTTGACATCCATTTGATGAAGAGTCCAATTGAAATAAGCAGCAAGACATAAAATTAACTTGACTATGGTGTGTCTGACAACTGGAGAAAGGTTTCATCATAGTCAATCCCATATTCTTGACTGAAACCTCTAGCAACAAGCCTAGCTTTATGTTTTGCAATAGAACCATCTGCATGTCTTTTAATCTTAAACAACCATTTGCAAGAAACTAAATTCTTGTCAGGAGGTAAGGGCACTAAAGATCATGTGCCTTGTTGTATAAGAGCATTATATTTATCATTCATAGCAGCTTTCCATTCAGGAACATTAAGAGCAGCCTTACATTTATGTGGATCTATCTTAATGGGATCAAATGATACTTGAGCAAGAAGTGCAGAATAAGCTTTCTTCTTCTGAATGCCTCTTTTAGCTCGAGTGAGCCTGGAGTGACCATTTATTGTAGTACCAACACCATCAATAAGATGTAAAATATTAGCTTCAGAAATTTGACTAGAATGAGCAACTACTAGGTCCTTATTAAGAGTCACAGAAAGTGATCCATTTCCAGGTTCAGCAGTCAATGAAATATTTTAACTATTCTTAGTGAATTGAATTGTAGTATCAGTATGAGGGCCAAAAATATCAGCATCATCGGTAGGAGTTGTCAAAATAATGACTGGATCATTGTTGACATAATCACAGTTATGTCTAACTGCTATTGGTTCTTCGCTATTTCTGAAGGGATTGCATTAGATGGTACATCATTGTGAAGAAGCTGAGATGAAGACTGACCTGTAGTAGGAGCCACTGTGTGAATTGGTGCAGACATTGACCTTGAGGACTAAGTAAGAGTGAAGAAGAGTTGAGTAAATCTTGTAGCTACTCTCTGATCTAATGTTTGTGTTGAAGAATACTTGTTTTTGTCTGGGTTTTGCTTACACACTGAATAAGGAAAAGATGACTCTTCAAAGAAAACATGTCTAGACACAAAGTATTTTCTATTGCAAGGACTATAACAAATGAAACCCTTGTATCCAGCAGCAAATCCAATAAAAACACACTTTGTTGTCTTAGGCTGCAACTTATCTGATCTGTAGGGTGTGAGTAAAGGATAGCAGGTACACTCAAACTCCCTTAATATTTGAATATCTGGAAGTTTCTCATACAGTTTTTCAAATGAAGACTGCATATGAAGCACTGAAGTTGGTATTCTATTAATGAGATAAGCTGCAGCTGTACAGGCATGGAACCAAAATTGATTTGGAAGAGAAGCTTGTTGTAGTAAGGTCATTGTTGTCTCCCTTACATGTCTATTTTATCTTTCTGAAACTTCATTCTGATCAGGAATATAGGGACAAGAGATTTGATGGCTGATTCCTTTTTCAGCACAAAACTCCTTAAACCTTATATTCACATATTCACTACCATCATTAGATCTAAAACACTTAACTGCAGTGGAGAATTATGTGAAAATAATGACACACAGTGACTTGAAGTAACCAAACACTTCAGTTTTATTTTTCATTGGATATAACCAAGTAAACCTTGTACAATATCAATGAACAACACAAAGTACTTATATCCATCTAAGAAAAGATATAGAGAAGGACCCTAAACATCTTAATGTATAAGCTCAAAGGGAATATTGTTGCTATTCTGTGAAACATGAAAAGGAAGTTTATAAAATTTTCTTAGAATGCATGGTTCACAGATTGTTTTGTCAATATCTGGAACAGACTGTACTTAGCCCTTTTTTAACATGATATTTACAATCTCATTTGTAGGATGACCTAATATCATATGTCAAAGTTTGCTGCTAATTTGTTTTCCAACTAAAGCATTCTTCTGAACATGTGGAGCTGATTTTTGCACTGAGATTTTATTTGTTGTAGACTGACTCTGAACTGGAAGATTTATAGAAGAAGTAACTGCTGTTGATTTATTCTGAATAGGTAGAGTGAAGGGTATAGGATACAGTCCTTGCTTACTCAGTCCCTTGTACAAGATCTTGCCCTGCACCTTGTCCTGAATTACACACATAAACTCATCAAACCAAACCAAACAGTTATTCTGCTTACACACTTGATATATAGATAACAGATGAGTAGATAAGTCTGGAATGTGAAGAACATTAGACAAATTTAATGAGTCAATCTGAGAGTCCCCAATATGAGTTATTAGTAAAAGTTTACCATTTCTAATTTGCACTTCATCATTAGTTGGATATGGAATCACATTGTGCAGCATATTTAGGTCATGAGTCATGTGATTAGTGGCACCAGTATCTGCAAGCCAATGCAGTGGAGAAAGGTTGGCCATCATAACTGAGGCTTCATTAGGTTCATGGTGCTGACCAGATTGATGATTTGGAAAACCAATAATGAAATGGCAGGTTGAAGCAGTATGACCAGGTCTATTGTAATACTGACAATTCTCAGCAGTTTGATTATTGGGATAGACACTAGTTCCTCCAGCATTATGATTATTTGGCAGACCTGCAGTTCATAGTAACATGGCTAACCTTATTACACCACTGACAAGTAACTGAACTACTTGCATTAGGACCATAAAATCTTCCTCCAGTTCCTCCAGCATTTGATCTAGAACCACTATTTCCACCAAAACCACCATTTTAAAAATGTTGTCCCCTACCAAAACCTCTCCCTCCAAATTGATTGCTCATGCCACCATTTCCTCTACCAGCATACATGTCTGTCATAGGGTTGAAACCATAAACAACATTAGGGTATGAAGTTGAAGAAGCATAAGGATAGACATAGGATAAATTGTTAAATCCATGAGGGATGGTAGGTGTGGGCAATAATAGTGGTGAAGTAACAGAAACAAAATTTGGAGTTCCTTGAACAATGATGGAAGAAGCAGAAGTAACAGGCTGAAGACTAGAGACAATAGACTGAGTGGTTGCATCTATAGACATTAAAGTTGATGCTGATGAAGATTTTGGTGTGATGTTGCAGGTAGAAAGCATGGTTGTGAGAAAACTTTGAATATTCTGAGATTCTTTAACAATATCCATCTCTGCAGCTTTCAATAGTGACTTAATCTGATGCAAAGGAGCATAAGTATACTGAGAACGGATAACTGTTTTAATTGCTGCATACTCGTTAGGCAAATCATTAAGTACTGTAATCACAATATCATCATTGTCAATGGTCACACCAACAGTTTCAAGGGCATCCTTTGCTGCTTTAATCTTGTCCAAATAGATTTCTATATCATCAGAACCTTTCTGAATACTCTGAAGATTATACTTTAACTATAAGATATTCTACTTAGTTGAATCTGCAAATTTCGTCTTAAGCCTATTCCAAAGCTCATGTGCAGATTTGCAACCAGTAGCACAATTTGATGCGGTAAGCCCTAAAGTATGACTAATCATAGTCACAATATTTCTATCTTGAGTCTTCCATTTCACATACTTAGCAGACATAGTAGTTGATCCATCAGGGGAAGTAATCAAATGTGGTGGACTAGGAGTAGAGTCATCAACATAACCAAGCTGATCTAATCCATCCAAGAACATTTCCCATCGATGAAGCCAAGCAGGATAAGTATGCTCATCTAAAATGATATTAGGAATGAGTACTAATGGTTGAGATGAACCTAGAGATGACGAAGCCATATCAGAAGTAGAAACTGAACAAGCTAAGGTTAGATATTGAAAGATTGAAAACTCTAAAGGTAATGACGCAAAGAAAGAAGTGAGAAGCTTGAACAAGTATGCAAACGAAAACCGAAAATGAGTAATCAGCAGGAAAAGCTAGGGTTTCACAGAGCAACACAGAATCAAAGCTACAGGTAAAATTGACGAACAAGATTTACAGTAATGGAATCAAAATAGAAAACCTAAGCTTCGATTCACTATAATTGTGTCAGAGAACAAGGATCAACATATGTTTTATCAACAATTCACTGTAAGAAGGAGAAGAACAAAGCTTCAAGAACAAGGAATGACTTAGCTGAACAGAGAAGACGAAGCGCAGATGAGCGAAGAAGAAGAAAGACGAAGTGTAGCGATGACGAAGAAGCTTCACCAGATCGAGACCAATGGCTCTGGTACCATGAAAGCTGCGATGAAGAAGAAAAGATTTTGAAGATAAGATCAATTGAGAAATTAATGGCTCTTGATCATTCGTAAGAAAACTCAATAGCTGAAGCAAAGCTTATATAGCAATGCTCAACAGAAAATTACAACCGGCTACTGTCACTTGTCAGCTAGAAACAAATAGCTAACCAACTAATTACCTAACAAATTCTATGATAATTATCAACTAATCATTACATCTTAACAGCATCGCTAAAATTTCGGATATAGTGATCGATTGTACCGAGCGAGGCTCACAATGGAGTACTGCAATGTGAAACACCAGGATGTACGTAGAACAGAGAGATGACAATGAATCAACTAAGCACATATGATGCGATGAGACTGGTGCGTGATCAGTACTGGGGTTAAATTCAATTATGAGTTGAATGAAATCGAAGGGAAAAGGAAGAAGAAAGAGACGGGGTAGGGTTTTTCTGAGGTGGAGGCTTTTCAAATATATCATTCAACGGAGGCTTTTCAAATATATTCACGTACGGATGATGCTTTCCGTGGCACGGACTGAAAAGTAGAGATATATCAGCATGATGATAACCCTAGTTTATTCAATTCATGGTTTTGGTTAGGTATATGTCCACAAGTCCTATCATCTGTCCGTAGCCACCGGCAATTCACACAAACCCTAATCTCTTATCATGATGACAGGACAAGAAAGTAGCCATTAAACGTCGAAAAATATAAAGGCAAAACAGATTCTATCGTTTTATATACCAATTACATGATGAAAAATAAATTTATTTCTCAAGTGTCCATTTAAAGGACGAATATGAATTTTCATCACTTAAGTGTTCATTAAAGCGACAAACTCAATGATTCCTCGCTTAAGTTGAAACTCTCAGACAACAAAAAATCAAGTTCATCGCTTAAGTTGCAACTTAAACGACGAAGACTAAAGTTTCGTGGCCGTCTTAAGTCCCGTTCAAAATTTCAATAGGAAATTTTAAAATTTTCAATACATATTTGGGGCACATATATCCGGCAATTTCAACATTCTCAATTTTTAAATAACCTTCCTCAAACCCCTATCCTTCCCAAAATCCAGTTTTTCCTCAAACCCCTTCTTCCAAAAATTTTAGAAATCTCAAACTTCTTCACCAACCAATCCCCTTACTCGAACACCACCACCCTCTCCTCCTTCCTCGGCTCTCACCATCACCCTCCTGCTCTTCCTCGGCCTTCACCTCCTCTCCGTACCGGAACTGACGCCGAATCGACGTCATCGTATCTCCACCTTCTCCTCCCTCTTCAAAATCGACGTCTTCGTATCTCCGCTTTCCAGGAACAACTACGCGTGGCTGGTACATTTGAATTCCTCTTTTTAAGTCTGTCATCTCTATGATCTCAAAATACACATGTGATAAGGTTCTCGCAAAAGCCTGATTTGACATCGAAACTTTTCGGCTAGAATTCTCTGGTCTCCGGCCACCGTTTCCTTTGTGTGTGGTAAGATTCTTAGTCTAGTCTCCTCAACGAGTTCTACAAGCTTGTATAATTAGTTTCTCTAATCGGTGATGTTTTAAAAATTATGAGTTAGGCAATGAGTTTTTTGATTTCTGGTTACCGACTCTGGCAACGGCTTATAATGGCGTCTGGGCTTCGCGCTGTTGGTTCAAGTGTGGGATGAGACTATTGGTTGAGTTATTGAAAGAACAATGAGTAAATGTGGTGTTGACGATGAAGAAAAAAGAGTGGCTGGAGTTGTCCGGATTTTTTTTTGTGAAAAACTACACACTTAAGAGATGAACCCCTTTGCTGAAGTTGATTCGTTTTGTCGCATTAATTAGTGCTTGTGCGGCGAATATATTTTGTCGCATAACATCATGACTTAAAAGCTGTTTTTACGGCGTTTAAAAACGCAATTAAAAACATTCAACGTTATTTTTCAAACGTCGTTGATGTGTATGTGTGTAGTAATGCCTAATGCACATAATTGCATTACGAAGGGGTCCTTACACTTTGCTTCTCGACTACTCCTATCCCTTTAAGGGTAATTGAAATGCAGTATTAAATTGCTCTATGCATCCAAATGTCAAATATGACCTAACTTGCAGCACTACTTAACCATACAGATACCTAGCTAGTTGTCATTGCCAAATGAAAACAGAAACAGAGAATGTTTCAGGCTAATAGGTTCATCTTAATTATCCTCCTATCATACATTCATACTTATATTTGAATTGAAATTGAGTATGAATTCCTCTTTTGATCTTCAACGGTACTTAGTGACTGATCGATTGTGGCCATCAATATCAATATTATTCAAACCAGCGTTTGATTCGTGTCCATTAGAACTTGTCTTGGACAAACCTAGCTAGCTAGTACAATATACAATATATATCGTACTTAAAAGAACCTCGGCTGGTTTTACCTATATATATATAAGGTTCTTTTATTAAGAGATTCCTATTTATATATCAGGGTCCTTTTAGTGAGGAAATCATATTTTTGGTTTATTTATAGTGATAGACATTCGATAAACTTTTCGATCACATAACAACAGCTCCACCGTGTAATATGTTGATGCATATATAAATATATATATATATATATATATATATTATTTCTGTAAAATTTCATCAAATTTGGTGATCGTTAAGGCTTTAAAATAACTGAAATCATTTGAAGGATCAAATCTGTCAAACTTGAACCGTTAATGTCTATAATTTTAATTAGCAGTTTTAAACATCTTAACGATCACTGATTTGGATAAAATTTTTCAGAGGTGATCTATATATTAGGACCTAAGAATTGAACTGTTAAGATTGAAAAATGTGATCAAAAAGTTTGTCGAATGTCTATCCCTATAAATAAACTAAAAAGAGAAATCACTTAGTAGAAGGACCCTCCTATATATATAGAGTTTAAGGTTTCGATGAATATATATATATATATATATATATATATATATATATATATATATTCATCGAAACCCTAAACTCTATATATGCTCGTATCATGTTCCAACAAAACCAAAATCAAGTTATTAATCCTTTTTAGATATGAAGAAAAATGATCTTGGTGTTAAATCCTTTTTACCCTGATAATTATTCATCAAAATTCACCCTAGGCCTCTGAATTATCATCGGATGCACTCGATCCCCTTAGTGCTGGACATAACATGCAGAAGAGATTAATTTGGTGGAGCTAATAGGCTAAGATATGTCAAGTTCTCTTCCTAGTGGTAAACAAACCACAAAGTCTCATATCCTTACTATATTTGGCCAATGAAAATCATGCAATATGTAACTCAGCAAGGTTTTCTTTGAATGTTGAGAAGAACTCCATCTTTAGAATGATGAAAGAGGCACTCAAAAAAAAATAATATATATATATATATATGCCTCTTAGGAAGCATGCAATAGAGATATTGCGCAAGCATATTTATCTGAAAGACGGTTATACTAAGATACTTAGCTGCACTTTTGCGCATTTCACGAGCTAAAGATTATAATCATTTACTTTTCACGAGCTAAATTAACATTGCAAGGAATCACCAAGCAGTAGTAATGGATTATAACTGTTTGAATTTTCATTGATATTTCAAAATACAAATTTGTTGTCTTAACGGTTACACAAGTAGTCAATTCTATCATTGCAATATTGCTCTAGTTGTTTTTATTATTTGCCAGTTTTGATTCACTTAAAGTCTTGAGACGTTACATCATAATGTATTTAACCGTTACATGTTTTTCAATTCCATTTTGATCCATACATAATGTTAGACACATATATGAGTCTCATGAAAATCCTATATAAACTACATCCTCTAAACACATAGGAATCAATCATATTCCTGATTCATACTCTTTCCTATTGTCGTCTCTTTGAATTTTTTTATTTTCCATTGCCAACATGCCAAGGGAAAGAGCCAAGCAGTTTTAGAATCTAAGTATTGCGAGTGTACGCTTACGAGGATTAACGGTTGTTGAATCCTGGAGGGTAGGTCGCCATAAACCTGCTACACCGAGACATTGTCTCCGAGAGGTGAAAAATATTCTTAAGGGCAGTGTTCACACGCCTCAACCGTAAACATATTATGGATCAAGTGTGCGACATATGCTTCATAATCAAAGATAAGTATCTATATTTGTGTTATTTTCTAGTTATTACGGCATGATTATAAGTAATATTATTTGTTAATAATATCATGTATATGTATGATTTTATAGGTGATGAAATCCGGTGGCGAGATTAACATCATCAACCCAATCTTTCCAACAATCTTAAGAGTAGAATTCGTTGGTGGATGTTTAATTGTGGAAGACTACATAAAGATAAGTTTCTTGTTCATTTAGTATTTGTGAATATAATTGTTTCATTTGTAAATGAGTTTTGACGGGTATTAAGGTGCAACATTTCAGTAATTATATTAACTAATAATGATTTACAATATGATATTAAATATTTCAATTTTTGTGTCTAGCTAACTGATCTAAATTTATTGGTGCAGTCAAAATGATGTCTTGTGTGCCGTATGAGGAAAAGTGTTATTGTTAATTATTTGGTCAATTTTAAATTGACAGTTGACTTGACATAAATTGACAGTTGACGCGACATAGACAAATGGATGTGTTCAATGGCTTGTTCTTCAAAGGATGACAAGAAAGGGTCTTCTCTGCTGCTCTTGATGCCATCAACTATGCAAATTATCCTACCAACGTCCAGCCAAAGGAAGTGAGGACTATTTCAAATGGTGAAGAACAAAGATAAGTTTGTTATTCATTTAAGTCAGCAAGCGCGGGAGTCGTTTGCATGATAAAACGGGACGATCGAACGGTAGTCGTCTGATCTTTAATGAATTGATCATGTCCGTTTAAGTCTGTTTAATCTTATCCGTTTGATCAATTCATTAATGATCGGACGACTGTCGTTTGATCGTCTCGTTTCGTCCTGCAAACAGATCATGCGCCAGAGCAGTCTTGTCATTCAAGTAGTTGTGAATGTTTTATTTGATAATAAGTTTTAGCGGTCTTAACATGAAACAATTCATTAAGTAAGTGATATGAATGGTTTACAATAAGTGATTCGAAAATTGACCAGTATTTTTTTTAGACCAAAGATGGTTTGTTGGTCGAGGGTTTGCCATTCAGCCGGATTGCGCAACCACGCATGAATGGCGTCGATCGCTTTCTGTGTATGTGTTTCTTCATCTAAAACTTCCAGATCTTGTGTCTGACTATCTCAACATAGCGGGGCAAATTGATAACGGCGATGACTCAGTGAGGATTCAGCGGGCTTGGAGTTTTCAAGTGTTGCATAGTTATTGTGGATCTTATTCGATTATGTTGCTGACTTTCTTGGGCAACTCTACGGAATTTTGCGGGCTTGGAGTTTGTAAGGGAAAAAACTTCCGTCCGATCTAAATCGGATGGAGTTTTCCGTTCGATCTCTAAGTTAGGCTATGTGTACAATATCAATCGTATTCTTAACCGTTCAATAGTTGAATTAACCAATAAAGATCATCTATACAAAAAATCAATGTAAAAAAAGATTGTTTGCTTGTCCGAATGCATCAAACCAAATGGACAGTTCCTGAGCTTTTATGATAATCCATTCATTTTGTTCGATGCATATCGCTGCGACACTGACATTTAGTGCACGAACAATAGAAAATTGTATTTCTGTTAGCATTAGCCAGCACATATTCAATAAAACTAATAACTCATTTACCATATCTTTTGTCCTATTTTAGAAGCGAAATCCAACTCTGATCCATATCCTGAAAATATAACAAAATATATATGTATAAATGTAATTAATTAAATTTTCAAATTATTTAGTATTCTACAACAATTAATTAATAAAAAATTAATAATTAACGCACACACATATATATACTAATTACTAATTACATAACAATTTATATATCAACATCAATCATAATCAACATATCATCAACAACTTAATCAATTCATACTATGCATCAACACAATATTATAATTAAATTAATATATATATATATATATATATATATGTATATATCTACTAGCTACTTATTACTAACAACAACTTCATATATATTATCAAATCAAAATCGATTAACTCAATCACACTCAGAATTCATTAATTCAACTCAAATTAAAACTCAAAATCAATATTATATAACTCAAATAAAACTCTTAAATCAACTTAAAATCAAGATATATACACATATACGTACCTATATATAGCTCTACAAACTAATTTTGAACATATTTCAACGACACCTAACAATTTCGACAACACCCAAACTTTTTCTCCCGTTTTTTTTCCAAATAAGCTGCTGTCTAGATCTGCAAATATAAGGACTTTTAGCCAACGAAATTATCTGTTTCGTCGGCTAAACTTTTATAATTTCATTGGCTATAATTTACAGACTATAGCCGACGAAAAAAATTATTTTAACCGACAGCAAAAAATTTCGTCGGCTAAAAGTCCACTTTAGCCGATGAAAAAAATTTTCTTCGGCCTGTTTTTTTTTTGTCAGCTATAATGTTTATGCTAGAAGTGTCTTTCAAAGTTGGGTAGCTTTTGAGATTGATGGCTACAAATGTGAGGGTGACTAAGATCATTTAAAGGTATTGATTGGTACACACCAAGATTGGTTGCCACTATAACTACTTTAGCCGACCAAATTTTTTCGTCGTCGGCTAAAATCATTTATTTAGCCGATAAAGAAATTTTTCATCGCTTAAAGTCTGGACTTTAGCCAACGAATTTTAGGACCTTAGCCGACGAAATATTATTAAATTTTGTCGGCTATAGTTATTTATTTAATTTATTTTAATTTATTTATTTAACTTTAGCTGACGAATTTTAATACTATTTCTTCTGCTATAGTTATTTATTTTATTTTATTAATTATTTATTTAACATTAGCTGACGAAATTTATTAAAATTCGTCGGCTATAGTTATTTATTTAACTTTAGCCGACGAATTTTAATAAATTTCGTCGGCTATAGTTAGTTATTTTATTTTATTTAACTGTAGCCGACGAATTTTAATAAATTTCGTTAGCTATATTTAGTTATTCTATTTATTTTTATTTTTATTTCTTTTCTTTTTTTATTTATTGTATTTTTAATTAATTTTTTTCTTCTTTTTTCTTTTTTCCTCTGATGGTGGAGGAGGAGAAGAAGAGGAGGAGGCTAGGTCGAGAAGGATAGAGGAGATCAGGAGGAGGCCAAGAAGGAGAGCAGAAGGAGAAGAAGGAGGAGGACGAGGAGGAGATGGAGAGGAGGAGAAGGATATGGAGATGAAGAGAAGGAGGAGAAGGAGAGGAGGAGGAGGAGGAGGAGGAGGAGGAAGAGGAAGGGAGATGAAGAGGAGGAGAAGAAGAAGAATGAAAGATATAGAAAAAACTTAAAATTTTCGACGGAGATTTTGAAAAATTTGAACTTTAGCCGACGAAATCCCTTAATTTCGTCAGGTAAAGTTCAAAATTTTAGTGGGAGATTTTGAAAATTTGAGGGTACTTTAGCAGACGAAATTAGGGTATTTCGTCAACTAAAGTTCAAAATTTTCAAAATCCCGCCGAAAATTTGAATTTTAATTAACTTTAGCCAACGAACTTTAATAAATTTCATCGGCTATACTTATTATTTATTTAAATTTAACCGACGAATTACCCTAATTTCGTCGGCTATAGTTATTTTTTTTATTATTTTTTTTAGAACTTTAGCAGACGAATTATCATAATTTCGTCGGCTAAAACCCTAAACCCTATACTTAGAAAGCTTCAAACGAAAAAAATTCGTGAAATAAGATATGACCAGAATAGTGAAATACATCTACAAATGAAAAATAACGTAATTCTGAAAAAGTCTCGGTGTCGATAGTTGCGGTCAATGCAATTTTCTATTCTTTCTTCCTAGAGGTAGCCCTATCTCCGGTGGTCATTTTTCATAAAATTTTTATACCACTAGTTGCGTCTCATTGATTTGAAATTATTTTCGGTTAAGGTCAGGACAAAATACGTAATTTAGATAGTCAAATGACCGTTTTTATGCGTTAAGGGGTTTGACTTACTGGATTGACCGTAAGGATCGAGCTCTTAACGTTGTCGGATCAAGTTGAATTTTTTTTTCTATAGATATATTTCAACATAATGATCATATCAGATGGTCGGATTTTTGTTTCTCAACTTTGATCATCAGAATCACAACATGCCTATTAATGTTGTATAACTTGTTTACTAAGTTTTAAGTAAATGTTCTGTTTCAAAAACAAACTCTACGTAGAAACTTTAAACGCAAAAAAGTCGTGAAATAAGATATGACTGGAATGGTGAAATACGTCTATGGTTGAAAAATCATGTAATTCAGATAAAGTCTCGGTGCCAATAGTTGAGGTTAATACAATTTAGGGGTTTGACTTACGGGATTGACCGTCCGGATGAAACCCTTAAATTTATCGGATCAAGTTAAATTTTTTACCATAGATATAATTTAACATATTGATAATATATGACGGTCGTATTTTTATTTGTGAATTTTGATGACCAGAATCACAATATGCATACTATTTACCATTATTTAACTTTATGAGGAGCCCTATCATCGAGGGATAAATGTCTTAAAATTTTTAGATGAGCAGTTGTGTCTCATCATGGTGAGAGTTTGTTGTGTTGAAGGTTTGACCAAAATACCTCATATAAATGCATATATAGGCATTTTCATGTGTTAAGTGGTTAGAAAAACTGTATTTTGAAGTCTTAAACGAACTCAGATGATCAGAAAAACCCATATATCATGACATTAGTCATGTGTTTGACTCGTTTGGCTGTTACGCTTCCAGATTGGTATTACAAGAGTCAATCGGACACCGAAATCTCCGTAGTGCAATTTTGTAAGTAAAAGGTACTTAAGCAGACAAAATACCCTAATTTAGTCAGCTAAACTTTTCAAATTTCGTCGGTTAAAGTTCACAGACTATAACCGACGAAAAAATTAGTTTAGCCGACAAAATTTTTTTCGTCGGCTAAAGTTGGTTCATAGAAAATATAACTTAGCAGACGGAATAAATTTTTTTTCATCGGCTAAAGTCGGCTAAAAACATTTTGTCGCCCTGTTTGTGGTCTATCATTTCATTTGCTAAATAAATAAAGTCTTTTTTCTGGTAGTGTGCATAAATAAATGTGGCTGATACTATCATGTCAATTGAAATGAGTTCATGGCTCATTTTAGACTCCGAATATGGGGGGTCGAAGAAAAATCAAGGAAACATGATCTTTGATAGTACAATAAAATTGGACAAATTAATGTCCAATGATGTTTTACTTAATGCACAATAAGCGTTATGGGTCAGAGTTGATTTTGGCCAATACTCTAACAAAGGTCAAGAGTGATGGTAACCAAACCTATGTGATTGGAGATCCTTCATATGGGTAATAACAAGTCACTTGTTGACCAGTGGTGCACCATCAAATTAAAAATTAGTCTATCCCTATGATGTAAAGATAGTGTTTTAATTGAAACGTATAAGGATGAACTTTGTTCTTAATGAGTACCGGTACCATAGCCCTTTCATTTGGGTGGTGTGTCCGATTCCAGCACACACTTGATGGACTCATCTGGATGTGGAAGTGAGGCCGCTTCCTATGAGAGTTGAGGCATACTCTTTAGAGCATTCATGAATATTCAGGCGCCAAATGATAGAACAAGCTTGGTTAAGAGTTTAATGTGGATGATAGTTCGATCTCTTACTCAGAAAAAAATTTGGTTCATAGAAAATTTAATTTTCACCGAGTTTCTGTGGGTAACGACTATCTATCATATGACTAGTTCATAATCCAAAAGACACCAGTACAGATGCATTAAATTCTCAAATTCCTTTGGCACTATCTCTTCTCCATTCCCATAGCATTTGTATTTTGAAATATGTGGGGGGGGTTGGAATTTTCATTGATATTTCAAAATACAAATTTGTTGTCCTAACGCTTACACAAGTATCATTGCAATATTGCTATAGTTGTTTTCATTATTTGCCAGTTTCGATTCACTTGAAGTCTTGACACCTTATATCATAATGTGTTTAACCGTTACATGTTTTTCAATTCTATTTAATCCATACATAATGATAGACACATATATGAGTCTCATCGAAATCCTATATAAACTACTTCCCCTAAACACATAAGAATCAATCATGTTCCTGATTCATACTCCTTCCTATTGTCGAACTTTGAGTTTTTCTTATTTCCATTTCCAACATGCCAAGGGAAAAGCCAAGTAGTTCTAGGATCCAAGTACTGCGAGTGTAGGATTACGAGGATTAACGGTTGTTGTATCCTGGAGGGTAGTTGTCATAAACCTACTACACCGAGACATTATCTCCGAGGGGCGAAATCTACTCTTAAGAGCAGTGGTCACATGCCTCAACCTTAAATATATTCTGAATCAAGTGTGGGACGTATGCTTCATAATTAAAGATAAGTATCTATATTTGTGTTATTTTCTAGTTATTTTATAAGTAATTATTTGTTAATAATATTATGTATTTATATGATTTATAGGTGATGAAATCCAGTAGCGAGATTAACATCCCTCAACCCAATATTTCCAACAATAACCATATGATCATCACTTTTCTAATACAACCTTGTATTTGTTTGCATTATAAATGATTGGTTTTATACAACTTTAAACAACGTTGTAGGTTAATCTGATCGGTTTAACCTTAATTAACCCTATTAGATTTACCTCTATCTTGTTTGTTTGCAAAGTCCGATGTATCTACTATATATATTTGGCCAATAGGATGTAGGTAAATCGTAAATTCATCAAGGAGAAATAACCTGATTACATAATGAGTTTGAAGGCTATAGCTAGGCATCGTACGTTTGTTTGTTAAGTGAAAGACGCATTTAACAATATCACAGCAACTATAGATCTGCATGATGCTTATTTGAGGACAAATATTATCCACCGATAGTAAGAACTAAGAATGCATGTCTTAGATTGGTGAAATTGGTAGCAGCTAGAGATCATGATATTAGCGTATATGTTAATTAAGGCTCACTAGTACAAAAAAGTTTTTAAACGACGAAACTTTTCTGTCGTTTAAGACCGATTTTTTTTAAGTGACAGAAGGCTGGTCGCTTAAGTGTACAACGCTGTCAAGAACTAATTAAGTAGGTCATGTTCAGGTTATCTAACTGAAGTTAGGTTTTGATTCTAGTTTGGCGCCTAAAAGAGTATATAACTGCGAAACTTATTTATTAAAACTATCTTTATAAATGCAAATTCTCACTTACTAAAGGAAACTAATACCCTTTCCAAAGAAAATCCATGAGTCAACTTAATTGGATATCTCTCACTAATTCCCTTTCCAAAAAAGAAAAAGAAGAAGAAACTAATACCAATAGAGCATGTGATAAAGTTATTTCAAAGTAAGTTTGAGTCTCGATGGCTATGTCTATAATTTCCTGATCATTTTTCCTTATTACAATAAGTACAGTACAACATCTTGAAGAATATTTTCGCTTGTTTTTAGAATTTATCCCAAATTCTTGTATAATTTCCACAAACCTAAATTTTTATTTTCATTCATATTTAAAATTTACTTATTGACTCGTTAGTCTCAAATTCTCAGTTGGCGTCTTGCTGATTTGATCGTGTAATTGATTTAACACACTTAAATTAAACATTGCCCCTCCAATAAGTAACAAAAGTAATACAAATACCTATATCTCTCTTTCAAAATAAAAAAAAATCCATTAACTGTATGTAAGTAGCTAACATGATCACGTAAGGACGTCCAACAAAATTGTTTATGACCTATAAAAAATGAGATAAAAGATGTTTACCAAACAAATTGCACAGAAGAAATGGACAAAAAAAAAGTGGCACCGGTTGATGTAACCTCTGCACTATATCTCAAGTGGGATCGAGTTGTTTTCCTTGTCTACATAATCATCACTACGATTATGATTATCTCATATTGTTTCTTCTCTATATCTGATTTCATATTGTTAACATGTAGAAACTTATGATTGGATTATTTCCCAATTCTCACCAATACGCAGACGTCGTTCTAGCCTAAATAATACGTACAAGCATTTCATCACCCAACAAAAAGGCTTAGTTTGATTATTCAAAGTGTATATTATCCACCATGTATACGACAAGACTTGTTATAGATTAAGCAGATGTAGTTGCATCCAACTCTAGCTAGCACAAATATGATTGTGAATTTAGGTTTCACATCATTTCTGGTGGAGGTGGGCATGTTGTGTCCGTCCCCTACAAGTTTTCGCCTCGATGATATGCTAAGTTTCTAACATGTAAACATGGAAAATGAGGAGAAGCTAGCCAGTACCGTACCGGCCATATCTTGTTCATCCCACATTTGCATTATGAGAAAACACAATTTGTGGATCACATAAATTAAAGAACATGTACGCGTTCCACTTAGGTCACTAAGCCCCTGAAATAGTTAAATCCAAATACGTATATGAACATCATCCTGCAGTATGTTGTTTTCATGCATGCCTAGCCAGACAGGGGGCATTATATTGTCTTAGGATATTGAAGTGGAAAGGACCTAAGTTGTCCACTTAAGACTTTGAATAAAGTCCTAAAAACAATTAGGGCTATATAATAATTTCCTTTTGTTTCTCACTGTTCATGGGAGGAATGTGTATATATATCACAATCCTTCATTCCAAAACTCTCAACCCAACTCAACAAACTGAATATATATAGTATTGAGTAACAAGTAGTACTTCTGTACTAGATAATTATGGTTTCGACTGTGATATCAATTCCAGATGAGGAGAATTCTCCTCCTCTTCCTAGCATTAAGAAAGAGAAAGAGAGACCAAACAAGATTTCGATTATTTTCTCTTATATTGGTGCGCTACAAAGGAACAAGCCGAAAATGAGAAAGCTGATTCACAGTGTCAAGGTTGGGATTGCACTGGTTTTGGTATCACTTCTCTATCTGCTCGACCCTCTCTATGAACAAGTCGGAGAAAATGCCATGTGGGCTATAATGACCGTCGTCGTTATCTTCGAGTTCTTTGCAGGTATATTCTGGTTTTAAATTCTGATATTCATCAGTTTGAGTTCAAGTTCTTAGTTCATCGGTTATTTTGTACATTGATATCTCAGGTGCTACACTTAGCAAGGGCTTAAACCGAGGATTGGGAACCATCTTAGGAGGTGGACTTGGTTGCTCAGTTGCAACTTTAGCTCAAGAAGTGACTGGCATGGGCAAAACCAGCACTATTATCATCGGTTCTTCTGTATTTATCTTCGGTAAGCTAAATATTAGTTATATTACTGCATATTAGCTTTATTCCAAAGAATTTGGAAATTCTACTGCATGACGTGGCCTGCATTACAGATTTTAAATGGTTAATGATAAAAAGTGTGCGACTGTGGTCATATTCTTATAAACAGTAGTATATCTCATGATTTTCAGGTGCAGCTGGGACATACACTAGACTACAGCCGAGCATCAAGAAGAGATATGACTATGCAGCAATGATATTCATACTGACCTTCAATCTGGTGATTGTTTCGGGTTTACGTGCCGAGGAGGTGTTGGAATTGGCTCGTGATCGGCTTTGGACTATCGGAATGGGATTCGCCGTCTGCATCTTCATAAGCTTGCTCGTCTTCCCAACATGGGCCAGCGATGAGCTTCATGACTCTATTTCCAGTAAATTCCAAGACCTTGCAAAAGATATTGAAGGTATTTTAGTTAACTAGCGTGGAAGACAAACTATATCCATTCACCAAAGTCGATATGTAAAATTGTACCATCTAACTCATCTTCTTGTTCATATTTATAGAATACCTTGAAGATTACTTCAGATTAGATACTGAAAAAGATAACCAGCCTGGGCAACGGAGTTCCGGTTCCGGTAGATGCAGATCGGTGTTGCACTCGAAGTCTAAAGATGAGTCGCTGGTATATATCTCTCCATCTTCTTGTCACTGGTTATACGTATATTCAAGAAATGTTACACTCAGCTAGCTAGTCCTTACTGCAAAATATATCGGATTATCCTTAATTATTAGTCATATCAAACAAAGTTAATTTGGCAAATACCAAACAACTTTGAAAAAGGATTTTCAGTTTACTGGATTTTGATGATGATCGACCATCCATAAAATGAACCTATAATATAAGCCGATGCATTATTAAAATTCAAGCTTTTAAAAAAGTTGATCACATTTTTGTCACCTGATGTTAACCTTACATAACGCATCATAAAACAATCAATCATAATTTAACATAAAGTTTTCAAACCACTACCTTGGTTATATAACAAGTGAAATATATATTGGTTTGTATAACAATATTGAAAATTTGAAATATATATTGTATGACAGGCAAATTTTGCGAAATGGGAACCATGGCATGGGAAATTTGGTCTTTACTACCCATGGAACAAATACCTACAGGTTGGAGATCAGCTAAGAGACCTCGCTCCCATTGTCCTTTCCCTCAAAGTCTGCCTTCAATCTCCTAGACAGGTAGCTTACACTTGCTATTTATCCCTTATTTGCGGTCACTTAAGTTGCTTCAACAAATTGAAGCTTATTACTAACTCTTTGTTTTGGAAATATTGGTAATTAGCCATCTTCAAGTGTGAGACAGTCGATCAAAGCGCCTAGTAAAGCCGTAGGGTTATCTCTGGCATTGATCCTGCAAGAGCTCGGAGAGAGCGTTATGAAGATGAGAAGGAGCCAACAAGAAGCTGTGATCATGCCCAAGTTGAAGTCAATGAGAGTAGAACTGAACTCCATCATTTCTTCTTCCAAATTTGGACCCCTGGGGAACGTGGACGAGCTTGCGATTTCGAGCTTCGTCTTCCTGTTGATGGAGATGGTGGAAAAAATTGAAGAATTGGCAAAGGAGGTTGAAGAACTTGGTGAGCTCGCTGATTTTCGAACCAAATAACTGTCTATGTATATTGTGTATGTATAGACATGGCATATGGTTTTCTTAACAGCTATCAGTACTAGCTATGAGTTTTAGTCTGTACACAAGTACACAACAATTTGCCAATTTTGGCCTGGAACTACATGTATGTATGGCACCAAAATCCAAATGACGGGACTTGGTATTTACCATGTAACTGATCGATGATCATATATAAATGAGAAATAAAAGGTTAACTTTTCCTCGCAGCTGTCTATTCGTAAATGGATAGCTAGACAACCTCGAAGAGACTATCAAGAACTCGCCGTATATTCAACCGCTTAAAGAGACTTGTGATTGTTAGAGCTCGATGCCAATCTTGACAACCCTCATCGGTGGCTTGACAACTTTTGTTTGCTTGATGTATATGAGAACTAACCTATTTCTTGAATACTTGGTAAATGACACATTCTACTAGTCCATAAACTGTTAAATATATGTTAGGTTTATAACAATATAATTTAGCTGCAAAGGCATTTGTGTCATTGTATAATCTAAGCCCTATATGTAATTGTTGTAGCCACATTCTCTATCAATAAAGATAGTCACAATGCCTCATACTGCCTTCAGGGTTTTTACATTCTGTCTTGCTCTTCAATACAATAATTCCATGAATCCTATCATGCATGGTATTAGAGTAAAGGCTTGTTGTCTCAAAGCTGTGAGACTCCGATAATTTTATTTAATTTTCCGACACATTTAGGGTTTAATTCCGGTTACTTTTTGGTACGTCGTAAATTTTGTCTAACGCTTTTACGTTAGGACACATGTCGCCACATGCGTGAGAGTATTTACAGAATATTTTCCGGCACTCCACGTATTTTTCGTACAATTTTTACGTTTCAATTAGGCGTTCGTTTGTATTTAAATGACTTTTCAAAAATGAATTTGGTTTAAAAATTATTTTAAAAGTTTGGTTGAATCGTGGCCGTTAATTCGATCGTTTGATCGTGGACGTCAATTTTCTTTAAAACCCCACCTTACCTTATCCTCTTATCCTTCATTTCTCCCCACCTTTCTTTTTCTTTCTCCTTCATTTTCTGTTTCTTCTCCTTTCCATTTCGAGAGAAACAGTTTCTCTCTCTTCTCCTTCGAGCAGCTCGACAGAGCCACCCAGGGTCACCGCTCCGGCGCGCGTCAACCCTCACCGCCACCACCAGTGGCCTAGCCTTGACTCGGCGACGCAGATCAGGCCACCAGCCAAGCCAGCGCCGCCTAGTAGAGGGAGAAAGCTCGAGGTTACTGTACATTCGATCTCGAACCAAACCAGATCATCAGAGGAGCAAGGAAGCTCCCATGCATCACCAGGAGCTGCCCAGGAGCAAGGAGGAGGCCAGCGGAGTTCCGCCGAAGGAGTTCTGTCGGAAAAACAAAGGAGCTTCGAGGTATAAAACTCGATCTTTTCTTGAGATTTTGATGTTGTTATGTTGCCTAGGATGTGTAGAAGATGGAAAAACAGGTCTGGGGACTCGATTTGGCCAGAAAAGCTTCGTTTTCCTGTGACACAGTCGATCGAAAACTGACGCAGTAAAAACTTTGGTTTTTACGGTGTCAGTTTTACCATTTACTATTTTACTTAGGGGTAAAGTTACTAAATTACCCCTGACTGTTTTACTATTTATAGATTTACTTGTACCTTTACTATTTTACTTTTACCATTTATTGTTACTATTTTACTGTTAACTTTTACTATTTACCAGTTGACTTTTGACTGTTGACTTTTACTATTCACCAATTGACTTTGACCGTTGACATTACTATTTACCATTAAACTTTTGACCGTTGATTTTTTTACTATTTGCCGGTTGAATTTTGACCGTTGACTTTTCACTATTCACTAGATGGTTTTTTCTGTTGACTTTTGACTTTTACCGTAGAACACTTACTATTACGTTTTTAATCGCTACGGTTAAATGATTTAAAGGTTTTTAAATTAAAAACGCGACGAAAACGACGTAAGTACCGAATATGAAATAATCCTGAATTCTCGCAGGTTCGAGAATCAGAGTGTCAAATAAATTAGACTCTAATGGCGGAAAGATAAACAGAAAATGTTTATCAAGTCGTAATTGTAGAAAGTAAATCCTTGAATTACTTTGTCTGACTATGTCATTATTATCAGACTCAAGAGCACATCAACGTTGGCTTCACGACGATTGGGAGTTGGAGCGCAGCCAACTGTATCGTCATATCAGGTAGTAGGCAGCACGCCCAATGGGTGAGCCGTAACCCTCCCAGGTTGGTGGTTTTTCTTTACTTATACATATAAAAGTATAGCTGCATTATTTTACTGTATGACCACACGCTTCTTATAGCCTTTGGTGTGCGTGTGTGTGTGTTTGGATCAAAAAATAGTACCGTTGTCCTGATTTCCGGTGCTTGACCTAAGAGCGACGGGACCTAGTGTTTAGACTACGCTTCCCACGGTGTCGATGACCGTGAACCTCCGGAGGGACAATGCCTTGTTTATTCTATTTATCCCACTTACGCTCGTCTCGCATAGAGTTAAGCGAGACGTAAGTGAGGTGTGCTATTATGAGAGATTAGTGGGGCATTAGCTGTAAATGGACACTCTCGCTACTATTCATTTTCAGACGCATAAGTAGTTATCCCCGGTTTGCTGTGAAGACAAACCCGGGATTTCGACCGCGTGGATCCGGAGAGTTCTTTCATATGTGGATAACATGTTTTACTCGAACTTTGTGTGCGTGGTTATTACATATGTTTTTAAATTCCCTAGACATATACTTATGCGTATATCTACATATATGAGCTATATGTTTTCTCATGGGTTTTAAACCCTGATTTTGTTGGGCTTCGGCCCCATTTGGGTTAGCGAGGACGAGTTGCTCACCCCTACATCTTTTCAGGTCTTCAGCACCCATCACTAGAGGAGCTAGACTAGGAGCTCGTGGAGTGGCGTCGATCATTCTGCGCATTTGTCATTTCATATTTGACATTCATATATTTGTGTGTTAATTGTTTTATTCATAGCATTGTAGTTTCGGTCTGGAGGGTTGTTAATACGTCAAATGACGTATTGATTATTCGCTAGTCTGGGATTACGGCGGTTACCGTCGTATTCCGGGGCTGGAAATAGTCCCGGGATGCGACAATAACTACTTGGTATCAGAGCATCGTTTTGGTACCTTCCGTGTCATTGTTGTACGACTAATTTGTTTCTTCGAGTCGTATACTCCGAGTTGTTAGTGTGCAATGCAGACGTCATTGCATGACCTCATGTTGTATTCCTTCATAAGGAAATCAAAAGTTCATTCATGATTCGGTGACTAATCTTTGTTTCTTTTTCAGAATTAGTCACGATGCCACCTTGCCGCGAGTTGGATGAGGTTACACGAGCGTTCCGTGCTTTGAGGAATGCTCCACCCCTACTCCACAGGAGTTAGAGCTAGAGAAGAGATCTAGCTGCTTATCGAGTTTTCTGAAAGTAGGCCACCTAACTTTACCGGCATTACTAAGGCTGTGGATGCCGAGATTTGGTTGAAACATATCAAGAAGCTATAGCGGACGGTCAATACCCCTGTAGAGTATAGAGTTGTCTTTGCAGTTCACTGCTTCACTGGAGAGGCTGACAGTTGTGGGATACTATTGTAGACCGACATGACGCAGATCAGATGACTTGGGAGCAGTTTAAGGAGCTATTCTTTGATAAGTACTTTCTCCTAGTTCTGAGAGATCAGAAGATGTCCGAGTTCTTTAATCTGACACAGGGGTGCTTGACAGTTCATGAGTATGTGCTACGGTTCATGTCACTACTCAAGTATGTTCCAAGTCTCACCGAGAAGGTGAAGGCCCAGAGATTTGAGTCCGGTCTCCAAGATTTCATCCGCCGCTAGTTGCTCTCCAACACTACTCGCACTTATCAGGAAATTGTCAGTGCTGCCTACAAGATTGAGAGTGATCAGGCGACACACTTTCGGATTAGAGATGGGCATGGTAGCGGATCTTACTCTCGGAGCAGGGATAGAAGATCAGCTAGGAAGAGCAATAGGAGGACTTTTGGTGGTAACGCCAATGCTGGTAGCAGTGGTAGTGGGTCCTCAGGCGGCTAGTTAGCATCTTACTTTTACGTTTTTAATCACTACGGTTAAATGATTTAAAGGTTTTTAAATTAAAAACGCGACGAAAACGACGTAAGTACCAAATAGGAAATAATCCTGAATTCTCGCCGGTTCGAGAATCAGAGTGTGAAATAAATTAGACTCTAATGTCAGAAAGATAAACATGAAATGTTTATCAAGTCGTAATTGTAGAAAGTAAATCCTCGAATTACATTTGTCTGACTGTGTCATTATTATCTCATCCACAGACTCATGAGCACATCGACGTCGGCTTCAAAAGGATCGGGAGTTGGAGCGCAGCCAGCTGTATCGTCATATCAGGTAGTAGGCGGCACGTCTAATGGGTGAGCCGTAACCCTCTCGGGTTGGTGGCTTTTTTTACTTATACATATGTCGATAACCGTGAACCTCCTGAGAGCGGCAGGACCTAGTGTTTAGACTACGCTTCCCACGATGTCGATGACCGTGAACCTCTTGAGGGGCAATGCCCTGTTTATTCTATTTATTCCACTTACGCTCGTCTCGCATAAAGTTAAGCGAGACGTAAGTGCGGTGTACTATTATGAGAGATTAGTTGGGCATTAACTGTAAATGGACGTTCTCGCTACTATTCGTTTTCAGACGCATAGGTAGTTGATCTCGGTTTGTTGTGAAGACAAACCTGAGATTTCGACCGCGTGGATCCAGAGAGTTCTTTCATGTGTGGTTAACATGTTTTACTCGAGCTTTGTGTCTGTGACTATTGTATATGTTTTTAAATGCCCTAGACGTATACTTATACGTATATCTACATATATGAGCTATATGTTTTCTCATGGGTTTTAAACCCTGATTTGGTTGGGCTTCGGCCCTATTTGGGTTAGCGAGGACGAGTTGCTCACCCCTACATCTTTTTAGGTCTTCAGCACCTATCACTAAAGGAGCTAGACTAGGAGCTCGTAGAGCAGCGTCGGTCATCGTGCACTTCCGCTTTCAGGGACACCCATTCTGGTGTGGACTCCATATCTTGTAATTTCCATATTGATGTTTTAATAATCTGTTGCGTACTTTGAGACACTTTCAGGCTTGTTTATTCCAGACTTTTCCTTGTATTATATTCGTCTCGAGTATTTTCATTTGATATGTTCCGCTTGTAAAATATTTGTATGCTATTCTGCACATTTGTCATTTCATATTTGACATTCATATATTTGTGTGTTGATTGCTTTATTCATAGCCTTATAGTTTCGGTCTGGAGGGTTGTTAATACGTCAAATGACGTATTGATTACTCGCTAGTCCGGAATTACGGCGGTTACCGTTGTGTAAATTTAGGATTACCGTATAGGGTTTTGAATAGGGTTGTTATCTTGTAAATTTAGCTAAGGTTATGTATTGTGATTCAACCATAATGCTTGTAGCTAAGTATATGGTTGAGAGACGATGTTAGAATTATAAGATGTTATAGAGCATGGTAATTTGGTCTTTTAGTTATTTACCCTAATTCTGTAGCTATATAAACTTTTGTAATCTAGATTTTACATGAATGAGAGTAGTAGTGACAATGTAGTCTCCAAACTCTCTTTAACCTTTCGTTACTTTCCTGTTCTTTCATTTTCAATAAATCTCTGATTATCAGAGCTTATGGCTCAGATCATGCGTCGTGTGGTTTCTGTTAATCCTTTATGCTTCCGCAATTTTCCCTTAGTTTTAGTTTTCTCCATCGAGCTCTATGTTTATTGAAACTCGCCTCATCCCTCGATTTGTTCCCGGATCTGAGAGCTCTAGCGTCGTCTCGCTTCGGTCAATTCAAGTCACTTTCGGTTTTCGATTCTCAGTCATCTGTTACGTCAGAGGGGTGATGTCAGGTGTCTCTGGTTCATTCTTCTCATTTACAAATGCAGTCATTTTGTCCAAATTCAGAGCATCCAAGGATTTGCTCCAATTTCAGAACATCTGGTAAATTCTTTCTGATTTAGGCATATCTATCACTTGGAACATGAAATCTTTCTCTGAAATACAATTGTTCTGCATGCTTCATCATTTTTCCTTTTTATTTTACGTATCAAAGTTTGTTTGCCATCAACCCAAAGAAAGGGGACGATGCAATTTTATTTTTCTTTAAGTTTTGGACCGGTGAATCGGGTTGAGGAGTTGGATTGCAGAATTGATCTTTTTGGCTCTGTGTGCTGGTTGTGTTTAGTTTTGGAAGATGGATTAATTTCTATGATGTAGTATTGGAGCGTAGCTGTTGGTAGCATATGGTTGGAATGCTTACTGGATTGTATTGCTGCGGTGAGAACAATAGGAGCTATCATCAATTCATATTCAATTTGAAGCACGGCTGATTCTCATGAACATTACAGATGAATTTGGGAATAAGGGTGCATATTCTGAGCTTTTATTGTTTTATGGTGATTTGAAGCTAGGCTACTCTCTGATATCAAGATTATAGTCCGACTATATTGAGCTGTTGGTTATCTTTGGTAATGCAAAACATGTTGGCAGTTTATCAATTTGTTTCTTGTTTGTGCAAGTGTATAGTGCATATAAGAGTTGTGGTATGGAGTGAATCTTCCCTTCCTTATGGTAGCTGTACGCAGCTGTTCAATCTTATACATATCAAATTTCTAAAAATACAAAGTTTGTCAGATTTAATGTTTCAGTTATTTGCTACTATGTTGTTGAGGATGTCTTCATATGCTCATATTGTTGCAATACTGCCCATTTGATTAGAGAAATCTTCCAGCAAAGCTCTCTTCTTCCAAACTAGCCGAATGTCATGATGAATGACTTGATATCAAGGAGTTTGTTTTTGATTTGGTTTTAGTTGTGAATTCTTACAACCATTATGCTTGTTACCAATTAAGCATATAATTAAGGAGGGGTGTTAAATATAGGTTAGGTTTATAACAATTTAGCTGCAAGAGTTTATGTCATTGTACAATCTAAGCCTTATATGTAATTGGTGTAGTCACATTCTCTATCAATGAAGATAGTCACAATGTAACCTCATACTACCGATTTTTACATTCTGGCTTGCTCTCCAGTTCAATAATTTGATGAATCCTATCACAAACTACCTCTAATTCTGTCATATGTTCAAATATTTTAAACCTAGCTAGGTCACAGCTTCAGCATGCTGTCATGCACTGGCACATCGTGATCGATAAAATAGAGAAAATGGCTTGTAGTCCTCATGGATTTGAGGAAAAGTTTGCTATAGAGAATTAAAGCACTCAAAAAGGAATAGGACCGTCCTAAGATAATACCAATCGAGTAAGACAAACATCGCGCTTCACAATTCTAGCTAGTGATAGGTTGACGGAGAAACACATGATTAATTGTAATGATAAAAGTACAAAGCTCCAATTCTGTACAGAGAAACCGAGAAAATGGGTGTTCTTCATCTCAAAATTGCAGTCACTGTAATTTCATTCTTAGCGTTCTCCACTGTGGTCAGAGGCGTTCCGGATACAAATATATCAAGTGTTCTCTGCAATCAAGGTGTGTATACTTCTGGTGATCCTTTTGCTATAAGCCTTGCTTATATTCTTCAAGAACTGGAGACTGCAACATCAGCACACAAGAACTATGATTACTATGACATATCTCCATACCCTAATGCTTTTGCTTACGGCCATGCTTCTTGTAACCCGAATGTGACGAGCTCGGACTGCACTGCTTGCCTCGGTGCTGCGAAAACCGATATGTTAGCTACTTGTCAGATCAATATAGGGGGCCGTGCTGTTCTTGGTGATTGTTCAATCAGGTATGAGCAATACCCTTTCACTGAGTGAATCACGGGACGACCGAAGAGTCTCAAAAGATTAGATTATTGCTGTTCAGTAGTGAGTGCTTGATGCATTGTGCAATTTCAATGTACTAATATATCCTAGTTTGACAAATGGAGAATTCATATTTGAATGCTTTGTTTCCTGCGTTGTATGATTGGTCATCTGTTCCATGGAGAGATCAGAAATGAGAAACAGACAATTTGGTTTGAAAAGAAGAAAATGCAGGATATTTCTGCTTTGCTGCTACCCAAAGAAGTCAAATACTTGTATGGCATATATTCACACAACATAAATTCGAATTTCCATTTTTCAGTCTTGAATAGGAACATTTTAATAACCAAGAATTTGATGCCGCCTCAGAAAACATCATAACAGAACGAAAAATGGAATATAATGTATGGCTCACCTTAAAACTAGTCCCGCAGTAAAATCACATTCTATATATGCTCTTCTATATACTTAACGGTCACAAAGCTGAGAGTACATATAGGTAATACAATATATTCAAGCTGTTATATCATGGAAAGTAAACCTTTTCATTCCTTTTCTTTTGTGTAATTACATCATGTGAGGAAACCAAAACCAAGGTGTTTATACAATTGTATCAAGCTTGACTCATTAATCCCTCACATCCCTGCAAAAGTATGACATGCTCTATAAATCAATTTCAAGTCTGGGAACAATAAATTTGATATAGTTACCGTATAAAGCCTTCAAGAAGAAGTTTGTGTTGTCCCCAATTACTACATCTCTGCTTCACTAATTAGCCTAGCCAAGTGTGATCCTCATTCGATCACAATATGTCATTCCAATTTTCCGCATGTTAAGTGAACTCCAGCTAGTGCTCAAGAAAACGTAACTCAGCTTTGCATGCCAGAAGTTCGCCAGTTAGCGTGAAAGCAGAGTAAACTGTTCCATTCCTTATATCCTTCTTTGCAGTGGAGTCTTTCAATACCATTCACAATGGCAGCTGAGAAGATTTGGTTGAATTTCCTGAACGAATGGATTCCTGTCTAAGGAAAAGAGCATAAAGAAGTTCATTCCATGAATCAGGGACACCAGGTAGGCACCAGTGGCTGCAGTCTTGATGGTTGATTGAGGCTGGTCCATCAGGCCCTAAATAGTACAGAGAAGCATGGGCATCTTTTCTCCACAGTGACATGTTTGTTACATTCAGAAAATCAACTTTTCCTACATGCGACTCATTTGATCGCTCAGATAACACATCGAAGATAGTTGTGTAAACACTGTCGGATAACACAGGCAATGGGCCTAATCCAGGTAGAGTCTCCAAGTGACAGCCACCACCAGAATTCCAATCACCACCACTGATACAAAAACAGCCTATTAGTGCTCAGTATGTATACAGTGCTATTACTAACAATAAGCAAAGAGAAAATGTCAATGGTAATGCCATATGTGCTAAAGCCTGAAGCTTAAAGAATATTAGAAAACACAATAACATCTGAAGACCAATTCAAACTGAAATTTGGTGCGACAAGGAAGCAAATGATAATCAACTCAATGAGACATAAATAATAGGGCAAACCTGAAATGCACAGGAGCGTAAGTTCGAAAAAGTACATAAGTCTTGTTCATGTTGACTTCACTATCAATCCAATCAAGCAAAGTTTTCATTGATCTTCGATATGCAGTTTTAATAGTCATATTCATCTTTACCTCCTCCCCTTCTTGAAAGTAGCAGCCCCTGAATAACAGCATTTCGAAAGATCAAACATCCTATTGATTAAAGGCATATATTTCTCTTCGCATGAAAACTTATATCTTACTCAACCATTTATTTGAAACATTTTAAAGTACAATATGCATTGCTAAACATCCTCCCTTTGACTTTAAGTAGAGTGCTTGCATAAAGTAATTAGGACTTAATTTTAGCTTACTCTCTAATGGTCTTCCCATAATTCCACCAGTGCCCGGCATTCAAGACCAGCACATCTGCATCCCTCCAGTGGCGGGAAAGCCAATCCATTTGATCCACTTTTAAAGTCATCTTTACCTCCTCTGGGGCACCAGCTGGAGGATGGCCCTGAAAGACTAGAAATGGTGATCTGTAGTATTCTACTGAGCAGTTGAAGTCCTCAAACTTGAAGACCAGAAAGCCTGAGTGCTTAGTAATTGGTGTCCCATTCACCTCATAGATTGAAGTCTTGTTAGGAATTACAGAAGAGAGCATGCAGAGAAGAGACTCCCACTGGTTCCTTCCAATCGAGTCACCGGCAAATACAAGACGTCGATTTCGAAGCTTTTCCAACATCATCCCTGCATTGAATCTGTTCTCAAGGGAACAGAGAAACCAAATAAGACCAATGCAATTGGTTAGACCATAACTCAAAGTACTTCAGTAACTAAGACCCTAAAGTTAGAAAGAAACATGAGGTTGATCATAGTTTTAAACCATTATTGCAGTATGATTGAAGCTAAACCACAGGTTGACTTGATCACAATGTTAACTGTATATAAAAATCTAAGTGGCTTCCATCTTTTATGGACTAAAAACAAGCGAAAAATAATCAATTATAAACAGAGAATGAAAAACCAAACCTCCAATCAAACAATATAGTACGAAACAAAGATTGTTGAAGCACATGGCAGGTGAAAACACAAGGTGGCACCCCACAAAGGAAAAATCATGAACAGCACACCCAAAAAACAGAAACCAAACAAAAGTCCTTCACTACTTGAAAGAGTCAAATTAGTGATCACAAGGATATAGCAAACCCAAAAGGTTCACGGGGTGCAGCTTATCAACAAAGGAGACACATCAATCAATGTGCAACAGAAAATTAGGCCAACAATCAAGAGAAATCAAATATGAAACCAGAAACAGAATCCAGGAAATTAGGCCATACTTAACAGAGATTTCCCAGGAAAACAAAAGAAGTAGAATCAACTACCACAAAGATACAAACATTTCACACAATAGACATGACCATTATATCAAAAAACCTGCCTATTACTCTATCATCACCACTAAACCAAACCAACACAGACATAACATTCAAAACTTCAAGAAATGCAAATTCTGGGCAACTCAAAAAAACTAAAGAGAGATAATAGTACAAAACCTGGGCAAGTTGCAATCTTTGGGTTGCCAACGCCACTTGGTATAGAAGCTATCAGGCCTCCCATTCTCAGAACACCTAAACCCTCCATCTAAAAAGGAGCAATTCTGAGACTGATACAAAGGATAGCTCTCATCCCAAACCCAGTTCCCATCAAACACATCACACCTTTCATTCCCCTTATCAAGAAATCCTGACCGTGCTTTCCCACCTGAACCATGCAAAAGCCGAGAGCGAATCCCATGGACAACTGTGCGGTAATCCAAGTAGAAGAAGCACCCAATGAGCAGAACAGTGACCAAGAAGAACCCAAGAATGCTCAGATAAGGCTCTAGAGGATTGAAGCGCTTGATTTTCTTGAACAATTCCAACTGGGTCATTGTGTTCTGCTCTCTGAAACTAGTTAAAGGTTTAAAACTTAAAACCCAGCTTTGGTTATGTGATGGAAGCTTACGATTGTGCTTGATAGAAAGAAATGGTCCAAAGCCAAAAGGGTGCTTAAAAAGATGGGAGCTTTAGACTTTGGAGAGGGAAGTGGGGTCTGAAGAGAGAAGGAGGATGAGAGTAGTAATGGTGAAAAGGCCTAAAGAAGATTTTTTTTTTGGTTACAGCCTAAAGAAGAATTTTTATCATAATGGGGGTTGGGTTTTGTTGTTGTCAGATTAGCATCGAAGTTATTAGTTTCAGTATGTGAAATCATGTCAGGGTGGAAGAAGGAAGAGGTGGAAGAAGGCAATGGTGTCTAGTTTTTATAGGAGAGACGGGTTTGGCAAGTAAAAAGAACTGGAAGCACTATAGACATTGATGCGTTTGTTTGAGGATTAAATTTTGCTCACACTGTTGGTGTTGTCGGTTAAAGATTTAATTTTTAGTTTAACTCCCAACAAAACCTCGAGAAAACGATGAAGGTGATGACATTGTTGCTAAAACCGCCGTTCTCGAATTAGTGATGGATGGTCGTGTGAACGTGGTTTTTTTTACCAGGTGTGAACGTGGGTTTAAGGCCCTTTGATTCCCAAAAATGGAAATTAAATATAACAATTTGATTGTTTTTGTCCACTTGTTTTGATCTCCCATTTCTACCTTCCAAAAACGCTCTAGATTGTCTAGTTACATTCTTCGAAGGTTGTCTAAAGTTAAACGAGTAAAGTAGTCGTCAAACCACTTTTTCGACGTTAAAGAAAATAATTTTATTGATCAACAAGTACTAAATAGTACAACAAAAAAACGTTACTAAAACAAAAAAGAAAACAGTAAAAACATCATTAACCCAACGTGATCCTCAAAACATCGTCTCTGCTTGAATCTCTAGACGTCTAAGACTCATTGGTGTACGTTTGAAATACCAAACAGATTGTAGCAGCCCTCCAAGGAATAATCAGGCTGAAGACGCATTAAGACCCACCAACAAAAGCTAGACCAGACCCAAGTTGAGAAGGAACCTACTAACCCAATTGTGGGCTTGACGCAGCAAGCCCAAACCTGCTTAGCCCTTCCCCACCCATCTTGGACCAGTAAGGCGACTCGTTGGAAACAACTCTACTTATCGTCTCTCCAGAGGCTGACCGCACGCCTCCCCTAGGGCCACTCCTTATACTGGCTTGGCTCTGCCTCAGAAGAAACCGTCAAGCACTAACACCTTCAACCCTCTACATCCATAAATAGTCATCGCCTCCACACCTAAAACAACTGAACCGATCCAAGACTTCATATTCAATCCTAAACAACTAAATCCAATTCAATTTACCTGCAATCCTCCTCGTCAAATGTCAGAGCCAACCTGATCTGGAACCCTCATCACCACCACAATACATAGCCTCGTCGCCTATAACACCCACAATCAACCAGAAAACTGTGATCAGGGGCTACTCCCCTTGTCCCCGAAATCACTGAAGAGACCACCCAGGCCGCCTACTACGATCAGGTCCTCTCAACCCACCTAGAGGGAAAGCATTGCCGTCAAACTGTCGAAACTCTAACTCTCCTCTGCTAAAACATATGCAGTTTATAGTCGTCAAATCACTTTTAAATCAACAAATTTTATGTTTATCGCGAAATCAGAACTCTATCTACTATTATCTTTGTTTGTTTAGTACCTAAGTCAAACAATTTAACTTGCGCATTTAAAAGTATGTTGCACCCGGTAACAAGATAAATTTGTTGAGGTACAAATGAGGCGTTGCAGAATGTTTCTTGATCATTTGACAATATACAAATTAATTGCATCATGTTGTATCAAACACTTTTAAGTTTATTTAAGCTTGTAAAATTCTAAATCACCATAGTCGAATCAATTGTCGAAGTCCTTCAATTACTTATGTCCATTATGAAAACCAATATGAAAAAAGTAAAGAAGGCATAATTTGGTCTTGAAAATGGGCATGAAAGGACATGTCTATTTTCTCATTGCCACCTCAAATATATAAACTTCTTTTTGGATCAAATCAAATGCATAAGCATATACAACCCGTCTTTCTCCATTAAATATGAAAATAGACTACCATAATGTGAAAAATTATGCATTTTGAACAAGTACATCCAATTAAATATCGAAGGCTTCCTTCATTGTTTCTATCCATACATCAATGATAGAATAAGAAATTTAGAACATATGATGAATTTCAAAACTAAGCGAAAACAATCTAAATATTGACAAACTAGAGGATAATAAAGAAAATGTTAAGAGAGTCACCGTCCTTATTATTAATAACCAGGAATTGATGGATATAAATATACCCTTGTTTTTAATTGCAAAATTGAAGCCTCAACCAAGTCAATCATATATCCAGATGAGATTTTTCTTTTTCTTTTTTGGGGGTACAAAATTCCAGTTGAGAATATTGGTGCCATGCATATATTCCTTTTCTGAAATCAGAAATAAGATAAATAATTGAAAATAATTAAAATTAACAATGAAACAAGGACATGACAGCAGCCTAACGATCAGGCGAGAATAGGGCTAATCACAAGTGGGAGAATGAGCTTTCACACAGATAGAGACCAAAAATGTGTCTCAAATCTCAATAACCAATAATTTATTAATCTTTTGTGGGTTAATGATTATACTAATTACTAATCATATATTCCCCATTTTCATTTTCGTAATGCAGCACTCCCCGGGACATAGTAAACAAAGAGTTCAAAACCAAAATATTGTGCATTATGTTCAAATGATTTGGAAATAATTTGGATTATTCCTCACTTGTTAGCAAGGTTTTAAAAAACACTAGATGTTATTAGGACAGAAATCTAATGCCTAGCGCCAAGAATGCTCACACGATGCTTAAGCGGTTTTATATTTTATATATTATAATTATTTAATAAATACAATTACATAAATAAATTTATTTAAAAAACAATATTATGTTTAAAATAACAAAAATTCTTTAAAAATAAACAAAGTATTCAACAACAATGTTTTTGGAATTAAAAAAATAAAATAAACAAATTAGATTACGATTTTTTTCTGGGGGTTGTTGTAATTAGAGTTTAGGGTTTTTATAGTTTTTTATAAAAAAATTGTGAAAAAGGCCGCCCAGCAAGCCTGCCTAGCGCCTCCCAGCCCGCCTAGACGGCCATTTTTTGCCGCAACGTTCAGCTTGACCGATTTGAAGGAAATCGGAACGGCCACCTTCCTTCTAACGCCTGGGCACCGCCTAGGCGGCCCCGGGTGCCTTTTTTAGAACCTTGCTTGTTAGCTTTTATTTGGAATTCTGGCTATAGTTTTAATCTCACTAGTCTGAGGTTTTCTGTTATTTACTTGTTCTCTAGGAACGAAAACAAACTGCATGCACAGAAGCATGAGAACTGAAGTCTGGAAAATACTGGTTCTGCAGTATTGTCATGAACTCGAGAAAAATGTTAGTTCCCAACAGGCAGGGCAGATTGCAATTATGCAGATTTTTCTGTCAAAACAATTTTGAGAATACAAGCAGGCAAAATCTTTTGATTAAGTGAAGCAAAATCTGAATTTTACATCAGAAGAGTACAAACGTGGAATGGTTGTCAGAATTCTGAGTTATGTGGCGAACAAAAACCAGTAACGTCTTCACAACACATAGTAACAGAAGGATACAAATGCAGCAATGCCACTCAAGATACAAAGTCTATCTAACCTGCTTTCGTTTCTCATCTTCTCCTCTTTAAGCTCGTTCTGTACTTTTGAGTATAAATTGCATGACTCAAGAACTTCGCTGTAGTTTTTGCTGCGGCGGCAGCTCAGTGCTTCCTTGAGAATAAGCAAACTGTTTCTTCCATTGACATGAGAACCTTCCATGTCCTCTAACTGCATGCTCAATTCTGTTAGCTTGAGGGTTGTCTCAGCGCCTTCTACCTCTGTACAAATCACTCGGAACTTCATGCTGAGGATGCATTCCACTACTTGACAGGGAAGGATGTCTCTGGCAGGAAGAATGGATCCGAAGCGAATCACAAAGTCCTTGTCTGTTGGCCAATGCCTTTGACCGCCAATCGGGCACCAGCTAGCAAGATTAGCAGCTTGCTTCATTTTTCTATTTACGACAATCCAACTAAGCCGGAGACCATCATGAAGCCCCCGCCATAACTTTCCATCTTTCCTTTCTGTCTCCATAGATGCGATCGGTGGCAGGCCATTAGCAACAGAAAGGAAAGCCTCACCATCATCATCATCATCTCTGGCTGCATAAGTAAGAAGATCGATCCGAAATGGGCAGTTGTAAAACCAGCCATTGAAGCCGTTTGCATTGGGGATCCCCCAAAGAACTTTTGAACAGATTGTTTTATCCTTGTAACGGATGTCCACAATTGAAACAAAATCCGAGGGTGAAATACTATCAAACTCATCCATGTCACCATAGTATTCAGCTTCGGTCCATTCTTCGGGGTACTCAAGGTAGTCATTCCACTGGTAGTCCATCACTTCCTTGTTTACAATAAGGGGAAAACAATCAGCATAGAACTTTCTGAACCCACCAATGGATGATATTAAACTCTTGACATCTTCCCTATTAGTAGAAGGCCACATAGAAGAGCACACATCTTCCCATAAGCTCTCCTCTTTTGAGATGGAACAGAATGCTGCACATGTACATGCTGCAGTAGCCAAAGTTGGTCCATCAAGACGTTTCAATATGTCGTAGAAAAGGTCTGTGTTCAAAGATGCCATGTTCTCAACTGGTGCAACTGACATTGTACAGGATCCTTGATTATCTGAGACACAAAGACACATGATAAATCCAACTATAGCACTCCATCTATTAACAAATGATATCATGATATAAAATCACACAATCAACTTGAAGTTTTGCACAACTCTTGCCTTCAAATCATACACCAACTTTCTTATGTATTTTAGAATAGTAGTATTTCAACTTATTGATCATGATCTTTATGTAGAGTTTCACCCCCAACCTGATATAGCTACAGTAAATATAGTTGATCAACCAATTGCAAGGGAAAAAACTCATTACGATGTTTATATGCATACCCAAGTCAAATGATATTTTGCTTCAACAAACATAGAAGAGGACCACACAGGAGTATACATTAGATATTACCACATATTCATAAGCCAAATCAAAGCTTCAAGCTTTATCATCCTTTCAAGGTAACCAAGAATTATTTTTCCAAAGATACTTAAATCCAATAAGATCTACTCCTACGTTCCTAACCATTTATCGCTTTATAAACCGAACAAAGACTTAAAAAGACAAGAGACAATGAAATGCCATAATCACATTATTGCCTACACCAAAAGACCAAACCTATGATGGAAACAGTACAAGCAAAAGGAAAGGTGTTCATCATGAGTCTGGCAGGGAACATGTTCATCATGGTGTTCACACAAAAAAAATTCATTGATCCTAATCAAAGCTTCAACCTTAAAATTCATTTTAGCAGACATTATAACTAACATTTACATTCCTCCCAAAGATAATACAGTCCCTATAAAACATAATCCTAAACATAGATATTTCACAAAACTGAACAAAAATTAAAAAAGAGTAGAAAGAAAGAAAGACAGAAAGAAAAAACACAAGAACGTGGAACAAAAATTATTACATTATTGTGGGGTACGTTTAAAGAAAACTATAGAGAAGGGCAAGAGCAAAAACCACTGATGCACATTGAGTGTTTGAAACAAATAAGGAAAAAGTTGAAGAGAGACTCATATGCAAAAGAAGGTTTTAGGTTTTAAATACAGCTATTGGAAATTAGTCGAAGTATTGAATAAGCTGCCAAGTTGCAAGACTTGAACATAGAAGACTTGCAGATTTGAGTGATCTTGAACTTATTTCTGTTTAATGTAAGCATAAAGACATGAAACATTTCACATCAAGAACCGGGGATGAACAATCAAATATACTTCTTGCATTCATTGAAAACAGTCTTGTATGCATATCCGCCTACCCAACTTGAGTTTGTGTGTAGTTATACAAGATGGCAATTACTAACAAACGGTAACAGATCTAAACCAGAGATAATCACTCCCTAAATATGGGAGTTAGCAATCACCCACTCCACTAACTGAACAGTTACTACAGTTTAGGGAAGACGGCATAGTGAGAGGACCTCTTTCTTCTTCTACTCTTCTTACATATCCACAATTCAGAATAAGTAGATACCAAGGTCATCCCTGACTTATATATTGCTCTACATAATGCAGGCTTCATATGAATTCAAAGGCATCGATACCTCTCAAATCAAAACATACAAAACCAACTGCTCATTCTACCAGGAAAGCAACTAAGAGATAAGAGGACAAGATAAATTTGAGAATAGTACAACATGAATGACCATAAATCATATCGCATTCTATCCTTGGCAAATGAGAGAGGCACTTGGATTGTGAAATCCAATCAAAACATTGATAAAGACAGATCAATCAATACACAGTAAAGACCAAACATTTCAGAGGTGGGCAAGGGTAGTAATCAAAACAAGGAAAAAAAATAACATCTTGGTTCTCAAGAGTACCAAAACTTTGCAGAACAAAATGAAACATTATCAAGGGTAATTCCCTTTCTTTTGTGACTTCAAAAGAAAAAATGTTCCATCTACATGCTTACAATTGAGGCTTGATCAATAAAATGAAACACAATCCACCCACCAAAACAAATTTCACCACAGAAACCAGAAATGAAACTTCTACACAATCAGAACAAACAAACTGGGAAAAAAAAGAGGAACTGGGTTTGGTTTTACCAACCTGAACAGATTGCCATGGACAACTCCCATGAACAAGAACGAAGATGCTGCAACCAAAACACAGGGGGAGGCAGTTTGACTTTTTGTAGTTTCCAATGAAGAGGAAGAAAAAGGAGGAAGCTTGAGAGCAAAAAGGTAAGCAAATCCGATGAAGGGTGTTTGATCAAAGAGGAGGGTCGTGAGTCACTTTCCACAAGTTTTTAGGGAGGGAGGTTAGTGAACTGGAACAAAAGTGGCTTCCTTTGTCTTTGTTACCAAACTAATAAGAGGGAACAAGTACAAGATATGGGATTTTTTGAGCTTTGGCTCCCTCTGCAAAATGCGACCAGTCTACTTTGTTTTAACCACACAGGTCTGGCCACATCATTGTTTTAATTTATTGGACCAACCATGCCTTGTGCCCTCATTTATACCTACCTCTATCCTCTTGTAACTTGTAACTTGCATTTCATCATTTCTAAAACATATTCATGTTCTATAGCCAAATATATTATCCAAAAGTTTTATATGAGTAGAGACTACTACAATGTCCCAAGGTAGCTAGTTTGTAAGTTGAAATGTATAACTATGTATAGAGTGGTAAAAACAACTTGAATTTTGGTTTACTTTTCTCATATATATAGGTACTTGTTTGTAATATTGTAGTGTTCTTTTTAACGCAACAATAGTGTAGAGCGGTTGAAATGTGGCATTTGAAGGATATTTCAAGAGTTACCGGATGTGCATCGACATCGAGAGCAAAGTGCTAACTTTACACGACACGTTAAGTTACGCAATTTGTGTGAAGCAATGACTCGAGAAGAAGAAATCTATATTTATGCCTAGAACTGTTACTCTCATTGCTACGTGAAACAATTTATGACATTCATTTCCACCGATGCCTTGGTTAAGTCATCATGTTTTCTTGCATCGGAGAAAACCATCAAAATTGGAATGTGTATACGAGAATAGTGTGAATTAGGCTAACTATGTAAAAGAATTTCACGTATAACTTTCATAATTCACAACTTGGACCAATCATCTGGTGTCAATCTCTTTCAAGTGATCTTATGCCAATAAGAGGAGCAGCCATGACAAATCACTCCCAGGCTGCGCCTCCACGACAGTTTCCAAATCTATGACCGGGTTGGTCACCGGTTATGGGTGGCCGGTGAGAGCTGCAGAGATGTGATGGTTTTAATAAATAAATGATGGGCAGGGTTTTTATGTAAGCTTATATATTTCCGAGAAGGTGACACCTTGCCAGACCAAAAATATATGAAGATCTCGCTCTTCGCTCCACGTACAAGGGATGAAAATCTGATCACACAGATTGATATCCATTTCCACGAAAATTCGCTACGCCAAATTCAGTTCCCTATCTATTGTGACATGTTGATTAACATCGATTCTTTTTCATGAAAAAGTTACAACATAAGGCCCTTCCGAGCAAATCCAAATACAGCGTTTGGAACACAAGAAAGAGGAGAATGAAACCAAACAGAAGGAGCAGACATAATCCAATTTATAAAAAGTTCGCCTTACGATGATCATGTCGATCTGAATATTTTGCCACGAAGTTCGCCTGAAATGTCATGTCAATGTAACATCCCAAATGCTCAAACATAGTCATGCCGGGCCAACTGTAATGAGCCATAAAAGTCCAACATACACAAACAGGGTTTGCTGGGAAAATAGCACACACTATTGGGGCTTCGACAGAATAATTCTCATACAAACAAGCATAATTCGAATAAAACCCAGAAATCCATAATAGATAGACATAGCACAGAGTTCAACCCAAGAGCAAACTGAAAAATAATAACCCACAAAGCTGATTGAAGTAGTACTACCTCAAGCATCCTTGGGAGCCTCGTCGGTCTTGGCGGCGGTGTCTTCCCCCTCGGCGACGTCGTCAGGATCGCGGGCCAGGTCGGATTTGTTCATGGCGGATCGGGCCTTGTCGAGCCAGGGCTTGAAAGCGAGCTCTATGGCCAACCACCCAACGGCCAGGGCTCCAAACACCACCGCCGCTTGCCTGGTAGCTGAACCTTTCGCCATCTCCGTTTTCTTCCTTTGAAAGCAAGTTCAGCTTTTGACCAAACAGTTTCAAATTTCTGTACGCCTCTCTTTCAGTCGTCCAGGACTAGGAGGGTTTTATATAGGGTTCTGTTTTGGATTTGGGCCGTCACGTGGCCCATTTCGATTGTGCGAAATCAGAAACCTGTACTTGAAAATATCAGTGGCCTGGAAACAAGAGGTCTTGATCTTATAACTTGAATTGGTGAGAAACCAAATGCTAGAGTACGGTCATTCTACGAGGGCAAACAAGGAGCACCTACCAAGCCCTCAATTGCATCTAAAATAGAGTGCAACAAAACAGAGTGCAACCTAAAGCCCTCGGAGGTCGGAGCTGAAATTGCATTTCATGCAAGTAACGTGAAAGAGGAATCATAACTGTTGAAGCTGAGAAATGTAAAAAAGAAGCTAATACTCTGACAAAGCAGCGTATGAATATGAATATGGCAATCGCATGACACATTCATGCTGAGTAGCACCATTCATGCTGCACATAGTCACGGCCACATGTGTGCACAACTGATGAAAATCAAGAAAAGCACCACCTGGCTCAGAACTCTGAAGTTAAGTAGATATGAGAAGCCGTAAGCATATCAATCACCAAGTTCATAATAACATTTTAAGAATTTCACTGGGAATAGACAACTGAATAACAGGCAGTGCTCTAATTTATGTCTCCAAGATAATAGATAAGTACTTCCTACAAAGGTGTTTGCATAACCAGGAAAAAGTGCCGCTCATTTCATGTCTCCAAGATCACAAATAAGGTTTGTCCTACAGAGGTGTTTACAAATCAGGCAGGCCAAGTTCTTGCTGCAAAAATTAACCAGTGCAGCGTATTTAACGACCACCACGGCCACGCCCGCGTCCACGTCCACGGCCACGCCCCCTTCCCACAGCCCTCCCTAAAATGTTAAAAAGGTAAAAGAAATTACAACATTGGTGACATTTATTCACAATATCAAAAATCGTAAATCATTAAAAAAATGAGCACAAAAGAAAAGCTGTCCAAGCCAAACAAGGTTGCTGTACCTGCAGTTGGCTTCTTGGGCTTGACCCTAGGCGTCTCTTCAACCAGCAGAGTCTCAAGATTCAAGCTGTCAGGAAGGATGTAGTATCGAATATTGTTACCCCTCACACTGAGATGATCCAGAGTCACTGGATTCTTCCCCCTGAGTGTAAGTTTCACCGTCTTCAAATGAGTATTCATACTGATATCTACACCTGTAACAAGTGAATTAAAAGTCAGAACAGCTTATCTTTCCCCTTGTCATTAAATGCATCAAATTCAGATTGTAATGTATTTAACAAGTTTAAGTTCAATTCTTAAAAAAAATAAAAAAACCAAAACAAGAACTCGCTTTGAACAATAGCAAAAAAACTAAACATTGTTAAAGTTTTAGTTGAATAACATAACAGACGTAAACCAGACTGATATATATATTTTAGAGTGAACAAATTATTTCCTCATAGCCCCTTGCAATACCATTTACCAATTCATGCCAAACATTTATTCCTTGACAAACATATTACTTTTTTGGGTAAAGAGATTACATAGTAAGGACTCCAGAGTTCTGCTGAACTTGGTCACTTACGCTTAGGCAAGGAAATATGAAGTGATGTACGGACGTCAAGGTCTGAAATGGCATCCATGGTTTGGAGGCATTCCAACACTATACACACTTCAAACCCCAACACAAGGAAATTGACTACTTATGACTCACCGACTCTCGGACCTCCAAAACGGAAGCCATTTCATAGCACGCTACTTCAGAATTATTGTGCTCATGCACTTTATGTTCTAATATGCCGTCCATGGCTTGAGGCCTGGGGAAAATTAACACCCCAAGCCTTGAAGCCAACTGTTAACTAGATCCACAAACTCTGGCTTTTGAACTTAACAAAAAAGGAAATAATTCAAAACACATAACTTGAAACTCTTGAAATTCCATAAACGGTTACGAGCCCGAGCAACTAGTCAAGGACATCTGCAAGATCTTACTTGGACTCCACAACTTCAAACAACAAAAAATAGAAGCATTTGAAAGCATATTATAAAAAAACATACATGCCTACCATCTGAAACCTATAAAAACTGTTCTACACAACCAATGCAGGTGTAATAATGCTTTTAAATCAGTCTGAGCTCATGTAAATGTGGCCAAAACAAGTTCAGTATTCTAAATACCTGGACATACCCTGGTAAGACGCAAGTCTAAGACTACATTCTTTAGATCATTTATGCAAAAAAGCAAACTCACGAGTAACACGTGTAACAAATTGCGAACAAACTTACACTCAATAAGACACAAATAACTCATAGAACCAGCGAGTGTACTCAAATTTGAGTGGTAAGAGTCTCCTGGTAATGCTTCCACATACTCAAACTACAAGACTTTGTTGAGCCAGAGGTCAGCAAACCTAATTCTCTAATCCCAAATAAAAAGATGCTCGAGTAGTTTATTTCACTAAAAGCAAACAACAGGGAAATTTCCACAAAGATAAACTTAGCATCTTATATATTCCATGACTCAACGCAATAAGCCTAATCTGCTTACAGAGTAACAGAATCTAACATCAAATAAAACAAACAAAGGCGTTCTAAGCTACCAAAACCTAGCAACCATTTCAATTAAAAGCAAACCAAAAGATTAACAGCACACAAAACCTAGGGTTTTAATAAACCGTAAAACCTTGAATCGAAGAAAAGAGCGAGAGAGGAGGAGAAGGGAACCTGTGATGGTGCCATTGACAACGGTGCCGTTCTTGAGCTCAATCGACACGGTTTCATTGTTCAATTTCATCAAAAACCTGCGCATCGTCAAATTAAAAGAGTATTAGTACAAACCAAACATTGATTTCAGTAAAGAACGACGAAATTAGAGGGAGAGGGCACTGACCTGACGAGCTTCATTGTGGCGAGTGGATAGAGCTAGGGCTCCGATGGTTTTCCAAAAACCAAGTGTGCCGCCCTCGCTGCCGGATTTTAAAGGTTTAAATTAGGGGTGCAATTTAAACCTGAAAACCCAAAAAACCGCACCGGTTTGGCCTACACCCGATCTAAAACGGGTCGGGGTGTAACTCTAAAATTTTCAGGTCGGATTAAACCCGGACCGTTTATAATACTTCCGGATCAGACCGGGTTTCATATGTAAAAGCCCGACTTGACTCGAAAACCCGATTAAAGCCTATTTTTCCAATCAAGTTATGTCTAAAGCCCATTAGCCCACACACCCTAGGTTTCATTTCGACTTTTCAACGCCTCACTCTCAGAGCCCTCAATCCCTCACTCCCTCTTCTTCACAACCCTCAGTCTCTCCATCGATCTCCCTCAGTCTCTCGCCTCCCTCCCTCGCCAACCCTCCTCCCTCCCTTGCCAGCCTGCCTCCCTCCCTCGCCGGCTCGCCTCCCTCACATTCTCACTCCCTCAGTCTCCAACTCCCTCTCTCACTTCCTCAGTCTCTCCATCGATCTCCCTCGTCGGCTCGTCTCCCTCACATTCTCACTCTCTCAGTCCCCAACTCCCTTCCTCACTTCCGCAGTCTCTCCATTGATCTCCCTCGCCTCCCTCACATTCTCACTCCCTTAGTCCCGGACTCCCACTCGGCCTCCCTCATTTCTTCAGTCTCTCGGTCTCTCCATCAATCTCCCTCGTCGGCTCGCCTCCCTCCCTCACCGGCTTGCCTCCCTCCCTCGCCAGCTCGCCTCCCTCACATTCTCACTCCCTCAGTCTCCGACTCCTTCTCTCACTAGCTCACTCCTTCACAACAATGTTTGACGATCCATATCTGTTTCCCTTGATTTGATTGTGTTGGTTTATTATGGTTATTGGTTATTTGGGCTTATAGAGTTTGTCAATTTGATTTTGAGTAGTAAAATTCAGTTGCTTTAATATGACTTTTGCCTTGTGATATTGTATAGAAGTGAATGAATTCGACCCAAATTGAACTCAAATCAAAATCAGAGTCAGTCGAACTCAAATTTAGTTCTAAGGATTCGGAGGATCAAGAAGGGGAGGTTGTGGAGGTTGAATCCAGTTCTTATGATTTGGATTGCCGAATTAGTGAGGCTACAGATGTCCTCGTCCCTGCATCAACCCAACCATCTGCAGCAACTCCATCTACTATGACAGCCTCCCTGCCACCAAAACCCCAAAAGAGATAGAGGAAGAGTTCATCTGCTGCGTCTTTATCAGGGTCAAGGGAGCGTTCAATGGTATAGGAGCATTATGAGAAGATTGATTGGCCAGTGTATGAGTACAAGGATAGGAAAAAGGTACAAGTTGGTGTGAACCATGCACCAAATGTAGGTACTGCTTTAAAGACCTTGCTCGTAATACAAATGATAATGGTATAAGTACTTTGAAAAGACATATTGTGAATGTGTGTACGAGATATCCAAAGTTAAGGGAACAAGTATGTACGTGTCCTAGACCCAAACACCCAGTGCAGAAATTTTTCAACTCAGAAAGTTTATGACAAAAACTGACCCGAAAACCCGGCCCGACCCGAATTGAACCTAGAGTCATTGGATTTAGCAATTAAAAAATCCGGCTCTAAATTTTCAGGTTCGGGTCTAGGTCCAGTTTTTCAAATTTATAGGCCCGACCCGACCCAAAAACAACCCTACTTTAAATACGACATCAAATATATAGGGGATTTTTACGACACCCGAGGCTGTTAGTTTACCAATTACACTACATCCTTTAAATCGGGTTACGGGTAATTTGGGTCAAGGTTTGGCCTTATTCGAACACGACGGTTCGAATTAATGGGTCAATGTTTGGCTGAAAATGTTTGTGTATATGTAAATTTTCGGAGTATCTTCAATATATCACCGTGTATTTATACGATATAGATAAACGATTAAGATTAAATGATGTAATAATTATATATATGTGTGGTTAAATATATATGATTTGTTCTTCATAAGATCGTACACAAATAGGAGGAAAATGTCGGTATTTTCTATTTTGTCGGCTAGACGTGAAAAGAGTCAAACCGCAGGATCTTCCAAAAGCCAAAATGGACGAACAGGAATTATCACTGTGGGTCTGGACAGAAGAAAACAGAACGGCGGTTCTGAGATGTTTATAAACGAAGCAGCATCTCTGAAACCATCCCCACACACCTAAAACCCTAACCTCTCTCCACGAATCTCATCGCTTCTCCAAATTGAAGACCCCCTCGAAGTCGATGGTACGTCATTCAATCCCATCTTTCAATTCTCGATCAATCAAAATCACAAGGCAAAATCGTTAATTATTCTGCTGCACACTTTATTAGGATAGAGAAGGGAGGCGGATGGGGTTCAAAAGAAAATTCCAGTACGAGGATCCAGGGATTCACAATAGTAGGAACCAACAACAGCCGTACGATCGTTACGCGCTTCCTGAAGGTTAGAAAACAATCACACTATGGATTCGTATCCGATATCCGAGCTGATGATGATTTTGGTTGGGTTTTATTAGGTTGGGTTGGATGTCCTGCTTTCGGTGACGAAATAAGTGGTATAATTCCTTCTAAAGTACCTCTGGGTGAGTCTTTTGGTGACCACATTCAAGGTGAAACCTACACTCCAAACCAAGTCATTCATCAACAAAGACTTCTTGGAAGAGAAGTAAATTCCTTTCGATTCCGATTTCCGAATTGGACTGTATTTTAGTAGTGTGGGAGTGTTTTAGCTTTACTGATTTTTCCTTTGTTTGCCAGCTTGGTTTAGTGATTGATCTAACAAACACTACGCGGTACTATCCCTTATCCGATTGGGGAAGTGAAGGCATTCGTCATGTCAAGGTGAGTTTAGTTGTAATCAGTAATCTGTTCCCAGCTACTGAGATTTATGAGTTCATTCATTTCGTATATTTTTATGCGCCAGATAAAATGCCAAGGAAGGGATTCAGTACCTGATAGTGATTCCGTAAATAAATTTATCAATGAGGTAAGCAGGGTATTTTGTATACTATAGAAGGTTGATGTCAGTGAATGACTAGCCACTTCTTTTATAGGTATCAAAATTTTTTGCCCACAGAACAGATCCAATGAAGTATATTCTTGTACACTGTACACATGGGCATAACCGCACAGGTTTCATGATAGTTCATTATCTTATACATACCAAATCAATTACCGTCACTGAGGTAAGTAATTAGTTCTGCAATTATCATTTTAGTTACGATAATCTGTCACTGGATTTTAGATTAATTCTTCATTACACGACTGTCCATTCTGCAGGCAATAAGTGAATTTGCCCGGGCTCGTCATCCTGGAATATATAAACAGGACTATATTGATGCGCTATACATGGCTTATCATGAAAGGAAGCCAGATTCAATTGTTTGCCCGCAAACTCCAGAGTGGAAGAGAAGTTTCGATCAGGACAATGTACGTGTTTGTGAATCATACTTCCATCCTGCTTTGAAGTGTGTGTGTGTGTGGTTTTTATCCGGAAGAGAACATATTCTCTCATTTTAGTTCTCAGTGGATTGGTTCAAATGCTGACCTGACAATACTCTGACAATCTTATATGCTAGATCATATTTGCAGAGTGCTTATGGTATCAGTGTCTGGATATTGATGACTTGTTTAGCTGCAATACATGATATAACTAACTATTGATCACATGCAATGTGCTGCTTATAGTGACTGAATATGAATTATTTTTATTGTTATTTATACCCAATTTTCTTCCCCTTTAGGAGAATCATGTGAAAAATGGAGCAATGACGATTGATGATGTTTTGGGAGATACAATACCTTTTGACCAGCAAAAGATGTTGCAAGAAGCCTGTTATCATGCACTTGACTTGGTTATAACGGTAGGCTCCCAAGTGTGATACCTGGAGTTTGGCTCTTAAGCCTTTTTACAGTATGCTGGTTATTGTAATATTAATTTATTTTTGGCTCTCTACAGGGTAGAGGGAAGTTGCCGTTTCCAGGGTCGCATCCTGTTTCTCTCAACAGGTTTGGTCTAACATCTTTCCTTCCAGTGATTTTGGTTTAATAAATGACTTCGTATTTATCAAGCATTGTGTTAAGATGATGCTAAAGTTTACCTTTTATGACATACTTCATTGTTTAGAGAGAATCAACAATTACTAAGGCAGCGCTATTACTACGCCACTTGGAAGGCTGATGGAACTCGCTATATGATGCTAATTACTTGGGATGCGTGTTACTTAATTGATAGAAGGTTTCATTTCCGAAGGGTCCAGATGCGCTTTCCTTGCAGATTTTCAAATAAGGTCTGTGCCAGCTTCCACATTTTCCATGTGGAATGTGTTTTGCTTGATGTGAGCTGTTTGTATAAATGACTCTCAGTCTCACCTCTTCCTATAATTATTCTTATGAAGGTCATACCTGAGAAGACTCATGATTTTACATTACTCGATGGGGAGATGATAATTGACACGGACCCGAATACCCTGAAGCAAGAGAGAAGATACCTCATTTATGACGTCATGGCAATTAACCAAGCCTCAGTAGTAAAGGTTAGTTATATGATGAGGAATTCAAATCTTTTTTGCTGGCTCCCCCCTTTAAATTTTGATTTGGATTGTTCTTCCCCAGCTTCATGATTGTAGGGAGTATATAACTTTCTGTTTCTGTATTAATTTATTTCCATCACCGAAATCCCTCATAGCTGTAATTTTGTTTTCCCGTTTAATGAAATTCTTGATATTGCTCTCAAAAAAAAGATTTCCATCTGTTCTGTTGGCAAGCAGTATTTTTGAGTTCTTTTGTTTTTCTGGCTGTTTGAAAAGGAGTGTTGTCCGCTTATGTACCCGTTGTATTCACAACCATGAGCATACCTTGATTCCATGGTCTGTTCACTGGCAATTTTCTATCATAAGGCACCTATAAATGGATTGTTACTTGGCCTGTACAAATTGAAGAGATTGTATGGCAAAATGATAATCAGAAGTTTTTAGTAATCATCTGGTCTTTGGTAGTTCATTGCCTTCTTTTGAGACTGTTTCCGAACATTTGATTTAAGCTTTACAGTCATATGGCCAATTTTTTAAAGGGTACAGAAACATTAGGGGGAGCAACTTCAATTGTCGGTCGTATACTCATGCCACCCAATGCCATTTAAAGCATGATATGTTCTGCTTATGTTTATGCTTCTGACCGTCAACTTTTTATTATGGTTAGCTATCTCTGCTTTATCAATTTACTAACAACACAATAACAAAATCTTCCAGCTGCCCTTTCATGAACGGTTTAAGATGCTGGAAAAAGAAGTGATCGAGCCTCGAAATATGGAACGAGATACTCTTTCCAGAAGTGCAGAGCCGTATTACAGATATGACTTGGAACCATTCAGTGTACGTATGCTGGGAACCAAGGATTATTTATACCTCTATTGAATCCATTTATCAAGTAAAATCCAAAGTTTCATATTCTGTCAAGACTGGTAGTTTACTTCGTTATAGATGTTCACCAGGTGAGGAGGAAGGGTTTTTGGATACTATCTACTGTTACCAAGCTTTTGAGGAGATTTATTCCTGGGCTTTCACATGCATCAGACGGTCTGATATTCCAGGTGTTTTTTATTTTTTTATTATATGTTTCAGAAAGCAGGTTGATTATGTGGATAGAATAATCAATAATGGAAACCGATATTTTGATCAATCTTTTAGCTCTAAAGGTTACTGAGTTCCATACTTCAGTGATTCATGAGTTATATCATAATTTTATACACTAAAGTTGATAATTTGTCTTCAGGGGTGGGATGATCCTTATGTACCCAGAACGCATGAAGGTCTTTTGAAGTGGAAATTTCCTGAAATGAATTCAGTCGATTTCCTGTTTGAGGTTGTACTCTTGACTCTATTTAAGATCCTGTTTGTTATATGATTGGTTTTATATTTTATTCCAAGGGCACAATTAAAAATAGTTTGTGTTTGCATTGACAGTTGGCAGTTGATGGTCGTCCACTGCTTTTTCTGAATGAGCGTGGAAAGAAGAAGCTGATGTCTGGCTTCAGGGTTGTTTTTAAAGGTTTCTTAAAATTCCCTCTGTTTTACTTGATATCCATCTCTTCTTGTTTTAAGTAACCACACAATTTTTTTCCATGCCAACTGTGTGTTGCTATGGTGCTGAAATTGCTAGGTCTATCATTTTACTGTGGAAGGAACAAAATTTCTTGAGATGAGAAAGATAGATAGTTCTTTCTTTCTGTAGAAACATATCAACTGCATTGTTTCATTGGTTTGATTTTTTTATTAGTTTTTAATGAGTGTTTCAGTGTGTAAATACTGTAGTGTATCTAATATAGATCCTGTTGGTATCCAAAAGCTTTGCTTGGAATCTAACACATTGGTATTCCAATTCCAATACTGCAGATGACTTGGACCCTGCTTTTTGTTCAGGGAAAATCATAGAGTGCTCCTGGGACGCAGAGGGACACGTGTGGGTCTGTATGCGGCTGAGGCCAGACAGATCAACGCCAAATGAATTCATGACGTATACAAAGGTATCCACTATGTCATGTCCTTTAGTAATCTTGCTGCATTTTGAAACAATTGTCTGATGATGGTGTTGTGGTTTCCCAAAATTAAATAGGTGATGAAAAGCATCAAGGATAATATAACGGAGGAGGTTGTGTTGAGAGAGATTGATGAGATTGTCCGCCTACCTATGTATGCTGATCGAATAAAGTCTGATATTAAGGCACACGAGCATACTTCTTCTGCTCGGCGTAGGTGAATAGCCAAAAAATACTTAGCAATAGCGTACTCGACATAGAATTCATCATACTACCACAAATACGAGCTTAATCTCATCACCTGCGCATGTATTTTATTATTCTTGCCAAATTAGCTGAAAGAGTCGTTATCAATTGTAATATCATCATAAGCAAAAAAATTGTATCTTTGAGTTTTTTTGTTCTGGATCTCTGTTGTACACTAGCACAATGAGTTGATCATTAATTAATTGATTTCATTTCATTAGCTTTAGCTCATTTTCGAGAAGTGAATGTATGGTTGATTGATACTTGAAATCATCGCGGACCACCAAAAACTCCAAGGAAATTCAAAAGATGAAGACTTTGAAAGTCGACTGGTTTATGGTTTCATGAAATCCAAGATCGAGAGTTTGAATTTTGGCAGTACCGACAGTTGTGATGAGTACCAGCGAGAACAGACTTGCTTTAATTGGAAAAGCCCTTACTCAAGGCCGACCTTCCGATTTTTTTGTTTGGAACAAACCTGATGTTTATATTTCTTCATAAACTTTCTACTCCCCTAATGGGAGAGGAACACTTGACTATTGATACCACTTGCCTAAGTTATGGAATTTCGTTCATATATACATGCCCTTTACGGGAGAAAGAAAATCTTAGAAGAGGGAGGAACATTTCAGTTGTGTTGTAGAGACTTGTAGGCCATTTCAATTTTAACATTTTCAAGTGTGTTCTTGTGTCTTGAAAAGCTTAGGGAATCCTCTCCCAAAGCGGCTAGCTAGTTACTTTCCTTAATCAACTAGTTAACCATATCCACTTGGGATTAGGACTACCAGGTCCCAAAGCGGCTAGCTAGTTACTTTCCTTAATCAACTAGTTAACCATATCCACTTGGGATTAGGACTACCAGGCCTCTATTTATTCCACGCCAATATCGTTTTCGTTTCAGGAAATTGCGAAACTACTAGACTACTCACTCGACGAGAAACCGCATGCCCTCACCTGGCTCACCATGGGGAAGAAATCACAAAACACCAAATCCAGAGGAAAAAGCACAGAAATCAAAACTCAGAAATCTCTGGAGAAACCAATCAAGAGCAGGAAGGACACTCTGAAGAGGAGTGCCAGCCAACTCCAGATTCTATGCGGTGCGCAGGTTTGCTGCGTTATGGAGGAGCCAACTGGCAATGTTGTGGTCTGGCCGGAAAACCACGCCGACGCTGTATCCTTCATCAACAAGTACAAACAATCCAAAAAGAAAGTAAAGCCTTGTAGGGAGGTCAACCGGTCCACGACTAATTTGGAGCAGCTTGAAGAAGAAAACAAGGGTTTGGCTATGGGGGATGATGATGACATTCATTTATCCTTGAATACTCTGGAGAACCTTGAGGGGTCTGATATTGATCAATTTCTAGATAATGCTGTGCTCCTTGAATATGAGAACAAGGGTTTCAATATGGGTGATGATATTAATCAGATTCTCATGAGTAACACTGTGGAAAATGTCGAACTAAACGAGGGTTTTGATACGGGTGGTATCTTTGATGTAGCTGAACTTCTAAATTATGAAGAAAATAAAGATTTTGATCAGAAGGGTTTTAGTTTTGGCGACGAGGGATTAGATAACTTGTCCGGAGAATCATGGAAGCATATAGATTTCTTGGGATCAAAGATTGACACAGTAGATCAGGGAATCTCATCATCATCAGTTGAGAATGATGTTCACGATCAACAAAAATTCGAATACCATGTTCTGAATAATGGGTCGAATTCTTTGGAGGTTGAGGATGATAATTCTCTTAGCGATCATGGTTGTGATCAAATTTTGAATGACTTTCTTGCTGGTACCGGTGATAATGCTCACATGTCGACAGTACCAGATTATGAGCATCATCAGGTTGATAATGTATGTGGAATGTGGCCGTCGGACACATTATGGCCCGGCTACACCTCAGGGTTGGAGGGAGCATACTACTTGCCTAATCACTTGACGGAATTTGAAAATGAGAACACCAATATTAGTCCCTTTTTGTCAAGCCTGGACGACCAGCCAAAGTTGATGGGTTCCAACCAATCTATAGGTTATATTGGAAGAAATTAAAGAAATTTTAGTATATAACAACTGCATGTATTACGTCATTAAACCAATGATAATGGATGATATACATAAAGGATGAGTTTGTAATCACTCAAGCTTAACAATTTAGTCTTGTAGTTTTGTTATTTTTACCAGTTAGGTGAGTCGTCGTTTGGTTAGTTAAGATGTTTAACTAATAATTTTAAAGTTGTAGATTCTAATTTCACGGATACACGAAAGATGTGTGATTTATTACTAATTTTTTTTGTTTTTTTAAAGTAAAAAGCATTACTAGTAATTGATTTCCAGTTTTTAACCATTCTATGCAGTCATTTCAAGGATTGGCTTACAGTAAAAGCAATTTCATCATTTTGTTCTTGTTCTTTGATGGCCTCATAGACTCTTTTAAGAAGCAAACTTAAACTAATAGATTGCAATCAAAATGATGGCGTGGTGGGTAATCAAAGTCATGCCATTTCCATACAATCAGCATCAATATCAGTATATCAAGCAGTACCGGAAATTTTGGACCAGTAGTGCACAAAATATATATATATATATATATATATATATATATATATATATATATATATATATATTACAATGATAATTGTTTTTGATGAGATTTTTTATGTTGAAATTGTTACATGATAGTCACACAGTATATACTATTGAAAATATATACATAAAATCAAGCAATCATTCATAAATTGATCACCAATTCAAGTGCATAGTAATCGAGTTTTCACAATGTTCATAGCAGAAAATTCTCTCTCTACACTTACTATCACAACTCACTACCAGAATAATTACTATAGTCGAAGAAAATTTTTCGTCGACCTATTACAAAATTTCTTTGGCTATAGTTATAGTCAACGAGGGTTCGTTGGCTATAGTTATAGTCGACGAGGGTTCGTTGGCTATAGTGTCATCGAAAAAAGGTCGTCGGTTATAACTTTAGTTGACGAAATAAAAAAACTGTCGTCGGCTATAGTCTAGACTAAAGCCGACTATGGGTATTTCATCGGCTATAGTCCTAGACTACGTACAGCAGACTACATATATTTCGTCGGTTATATTCCTAGACTATAGTTGAAGAAATTTCGCAAAATTTTCGTCAGCTAAACCTCAAACCGTTAGTCAAAATAGTTTGACCGTGGTAAGATTAGCCGACGAAATAAATGTAAATCGTCGGCTAAAGAGTGACAAACTCGTCCGCTAAAGTTTGAATTTCATCGTCCAAAGTTTGTATTTCGTCTGTTAAAGTTTAAAAATAATAATTTATTTATTTTCGTTTACTTTTGATTACTTTTATTTCTTCTTTTTTGTTTTCCCGCCACAACACCACTGTCCGGTTTGGAGGAGGAGGAGTCGTGGTGGAGGAGAAGAAGAAGGAGAGGAGGAGGAGGAGAAGCAGAAGGAGAAGGAGGAGGAGAATGAGGAGTTGCCGCCGGAGGAGAATGAGGATAATGAGAAGGAGGAAGAGAGATGAAGAGGATGAGGTGAATGATGAAAGATATAGGAAAAATTCAAAAAATTTGGCAGGAATTTTGAAAATTTTGAACTTTTCGTCGGATAAAGTTTAAATTTTTTTTGGAGATTTTAAAAATTTTGAGGGTACTTTAGCCGACGAAATGAGGGTATTTCGTCGGCTAAAGTACCATCAAAATTTTAGTTAGAGATTTTGAAAATTTGAGGGTACTTTGCTGACGAAATGAGGGTATTTTGTCAGTTAAAGTACCATTTACTTACAAATTGCCACACGTGGCGTTCGGTGTCCGATTGACTATTGTGATACGAATCTGGACGCGGAACGGCCTTACGAGTCAAACTCATGGCTTTTCTATAACCTAGGGACATTTTTGGTCATCCAAGTCTGTTTACGGCTTCAAAATACAGTTTTTTTTTTTTTTTTTTTTTTTTTTTTCAGATAATTATTTAACATACGAAAACGCTCATATCTGCATCTATATGAGGTATTTTGGTCGAAGCTTTAACACAACAAACTCTCACCATGATGAGAAGCAACAGCCCATGTAAAATTTTTGGTACATTTACCCCTCGAAGATAGGACTCCCATAGGGATAAATAATAATAAATAGGGTTAACCGCTACTATCGTCACTGAGATGTTACCTGAATTACATAATTTTTCAACCATAGACCTATTTCACCATTCCGGTCATATCTTATTTCACGACTTTTTTGAGTTTGAAAGTTCTACGTAGAGTTTGTTTTTGAAATTGAACATCTAGTGGCCACATCGTGATTTCGATGATTCAACTTGAGAAACGAAAACCCGACTGTCAGATATGACCATCATGATAAAACACAAGTATGGAAAAAAAATTCAACTTTATCCGATAACGTTAAGGGCTCGATCCGGACCGTCAATCTCTTAAGTTAAACCACTAAACGCACGAAAACGGTTATTTGACCGTCTAAATTACTTATTTTGGCTGGACCTTCAACACAAAATAGTTTCAAATCAATAAAACGCAACCACTGGTATAAAAATTTATAGAAAATATCCCTGAAGATAAGGCTTCCCATAAGGAGAAAGAATGGTCAATTGCGTTGACCGTAACTATCGACACATAGAATTTTCCGAAATTATGTGATTTTCAACCTTAGACGTATTTCACTATTTCGGTCATATCTTATTTCACGACTTTTTTTTATTTTGAAGGTTCTACGTTGAGTTTGTTTTTAAAATGAAATATTTATTTAAAACTTAGTAACTAAGTTAAACAACATTAGTAGCCACATCGTGATTCCGATGATCAAACTTGAGAAACGAAAATCCGATCGTCAAATATGACCATTATGATAAAATAAATATATGGGAAAAAATTTGACTGGATCCGATAAAGTTAAGGGTTCGATCTGGACGGTCAATCTCATAAGTCAAACCTCTAAATGCACGAAAACAGTTATTTGACCATCTAAATTAAGTATTTTGGCCAGATCTTCAACAAAAAATAGTTTCAAATCGATGAGACGCAATCAATGGAAGGTCTGGAACTTAAATCTCAAAACTTTAACTAACGAATACCCAAAATATGAATCTCGTCGAGTAAAGCAACTATAGCCGATGAATTTAAATATTTATCGTCGGCTATGGTATCTAAATATTTTTTATTTTTATTTTATTTATTATATTATACCCGACGATAAATTCATTTTATTGTCGGCTAAAATATATAGACTTTGCCGATAAAAAATTTAGCCGGCGCAATTTCTTTTTCGTCGACTAAAATTTCTTAACTTTAGCCGACGAAATTATAGACTTTAGAAGACGAATTATAGCTTCGTCGGCTAAAGTCCAATATAGCCAATGAAATTTGTTTTTGGCAGACGAACACTTTTTTCGACGGCTAAATTGTATTTTAGTTGATTAAATTTGATTTCGTCGGCCTGTTTTTCTTCATGGGCAATACTACTTTCTCTAATAGTCATTGGTAAAATTTAATGTTAATGTCAAAATTAGTATTTCGTCGACTAAGATATTTTTATTTTAAGAATAATTAATAATATGTTCAATTTTGAAATTCTTTAATTTTTCATTTTTTTTCTTTTCCTTTTGATTCTTTTTCTCTTCACCGCCACCGCCCCCAAATCCAGCACCACCCCACATCGCTTTCTTCACCACCTTTCCTCCATAGTTCGACCGAGTGGGACATTCTGAGACGGTGTTTCGGTTTCAACGAAGCTCCTCCTCTTCAAGCTCGACCTCACCTCGCTCTCTGATCCAACAGAATCTCTGTTCGACCTCACCTCGCTGTCAAAGAACAAGCACGAGGTCTGAGATGAGATCTGAACTCTTCTCCGACGAGGCATCGAAACTCTACTCAACATCATCTTGCCGTCGAAGAATGAGCATGAGGTCTGAGACAAGTATATCTGAGGTCTTCTCCGGTGAGGCATCTTGGTCAAAGAACTCGTTTGTGTTATAACAGAACTGTATGACCAAGATGAGCAGACACTCTATGATTCAGTGAACAAACTCAAGAAGAAGCTTGGCTGCTTGGACTCAACCCCACTGATCTCCTTTTCTGCAAAGGGAGGATATGGACCAGATAGTAGAGGCAAACGACGTTGTCAGACTCGTTGGTGCTAGAGGACGGCGACGAATCTCTGACTGAGGAAGGTGGCGAATCTCCGACTGTCTTGGCCGTAAAGAGAGAGAGAGGTTGAGTTTTAGAGGAGAAAGATAGATAAGAAGTGTTTGAAAACATAGGCTGGAAATTTTTGGCTGGATTTTTTTTCAATTTTTTTCAGAATAATATGTTCTGTTGGTTAAGTGGTTATTAATTTTATTTATTTATTTTCTATAAAAATGGTTCCATCGCTTAATTGAATTTTTTAGTTGGCTAAGCTATAACCTAGTCGACAGAACTTTTTTCGTCGCCTAAATTATTATAAATAATCATTTATATATAAAAATCTAGTAGGCGAGGTAAAATTATTTTGTCTTGGGAGGATTGAGAGGATTTTTACTACGGGCTCGACCGCGATCACGACGCATAGTTACATGAGGAAGAAAACATTTAGCAACATTCATAACAACAACACTAGATTAACTACTACAAATACTCAAGGAATACCTAGTATCTCATGCATAATATGCTAATGATCCGTCGCAGTCGGACCATCACTCTATAAATACTAAATACTCTTAAGCACAAATAGTAGTATGAATGAATCAGATAACCTAATGCTCTGATACCAACTGTTAAGACCCACCCTAAGTTAAACCCCTTTAACCCGAAGTAAGTCCTACGGGGACCACCTCCCAAAGAATATTCTGCCGAAATTTCGACATAGTCTCCTTTGAAAAGTGGACAACCCTTAACCTACAATAACCCAAAAAGAACACTTCTATCAAACCAACAACCACCAAATACTCCTGGAGCCATCCTGCTCCCATAACCAATATCCTCTACAAGATACACATCTAAATAGTTCATAACAAATCACACCAAGTGTTAACACAACAATGTTACACCAGTTCCAAATTTAAATCCTACAATGGGTTCTAGATCCCTAGGAGTTCACCGAAATATAAATACAACCTGATGTGTATCAGAGTGACTAATTAAAGCAGAAACAGAAAAAATTACAAAATAGGTTAACACGAAACCTACTGTTGGATTGAAAAGTGACGGTAACTATGTCTGGCCTCTATGAAAACTAGTCGGATCGAGCACTGCAATCTGGGCATTTAAAACGAAAGGCCCAGGGGAGAAACATTGAAAAAATATTAGCGTGAGTGGACAAAAATCAAATATATAAAGACTAATTTCTTAAATGTTCTCCCTTGGATTTTTCTAAGAAATACCTTACGCACGTAACCATTAGAAAAGGAATAAGTAAAACATAAAACAATTTTCTTGGCTCAAATCCATAATTAAAGATATGGAGTACTATCACCATAACCACGAGAAAACAACTGACCAGCTCTAAACCATGAGAGGGTCTATTGACCAGCTCAATCGGAGAGGGTCCCTTGACCTACTCTATTTGGGAGGATCCTTCTGACCAGCTCCTACATAAGAGGGTCCTTACCGGCTCTATCCGGGAGGGTCCTTCCGACCAGCTACCACCGAAGAGGGTCTGACCAGCTACAATCCGAAGAGGGTACCATCTCCGTTCGGAAAGGGTCCATGCTAGCTAGCAGTACATATATACTTCAAAACCTCGTGGTGATTAAATCAAAAATCCAAGTTAAAACACCCATGACTTTTCCCAAACACATTGGATTTAAAACATTTCCAAGCATCCGAAACCGGTTCCCTGACTTTACTTTCAACCATTAAATCCAAGAGCCAAGTTTCCCCTTTTAAAAATAATCTCCCTCCATAACCTAAAATGGTAATAACAATTAAAAACCATATTCTGAAAAAATCATTTAAACTCACGGGAAAGGTAGGAACCCCTTTCCCAGCTCATTTATCTTTAAAAAATATTAAATTCCCAAATTTTCCCAAAATCACTATATAACTCAACATGGAGGAAATTTCATAAATAAAGGAGAAACTTAATAAAATATGTTGCATCCATTATGTTTAAAATAAAAATCAACTCACAAAGATGCCGCTAAATCTGCCGGCTATCTGAAGGCTGCTCAGCTCGAGCTCTCCCACGTCCAGTTTAAAATACACAATTAAGGTCTCAATCCTACAATTTAAGAAAAAGGACAACAACATTAAATATCTACCATTAACGTTCATCCTTAACTACCTCTAGAAAAACGTGAGGAGTCAGCCTCAAATACCCCGTTAGCGTAGAAACTCTTATTTACACCCTCACGCCTAGCCGGTAACTTCCAAATGACCGGTTGCCATTAATTATCCAATTATAAATTCCAAATATTCAAAAATACAAAACGTACCGAATAAATCTACAAAAAAAAAAGAAATTGTCCTTCAATAGTCTTCTCTTAATTTTTACAATTTAATGGGCAAGAAAAACTGCCTAAAAGGTGACGGTTCCGCCGCCAGCTCCGCTGGCAGAAAATTCCGGCCAAACTCTGGTCACCACTAATCGACACCAAAATTTCAGTTTGTTCCTCTCATCACTACGAACAACTTTCAAAGTTCAACTCGAAGGCCAATTCGGCCTCTAACTAAGTCAATCGAATAAAAATTCCTTAAACCTGAAATTTTTCACTTCAATTCTTCAATTCTCCATCCACACTCCAAATCAAGCTACCAAATTCAAGAGGATTATAGTACTCCTAAACCCCCTCATATCCATATAAAGAACTCACCAATTGGTGATCTAGGGAGGGAGAAATTCGATCAAGAACATCCTACTGTACACTTGAAGAACAAATCGGAATTTCTCCCGATTTACGGCGAGTTAGGTCAGAAAGTTTACCTAGGAGTGAAGTAGACTTGAAGGCTGATCTTTTGGGACCAGTGCGGCGGTCTGTGGTGGAGCGGCGGCAGCGCTGTGGTGTGCGCAAGTCCAGCAAGCGATCGTCGTCGGGAAAGAGGAGAGAGATTTGGTAACTTTTGATTTTTCACTTTCTACCTACAGTAATTTCTCATTTTTATAGAGTTTCCTGAAATAGTAACTTCCCGTTTTCAAACCGTAACTTCCGCATACGAACTCCGATTAAGATATATAGCATGTCTACGGATTTGTATTAACGTCCTCTACAACTTTCATGAAGAAAGTTTTTCCAAATTCTCGATGTAACGAAAAGTCAACCTTCTGACCTCTTACGGTAAAACAGTTACTATGAAATGGTTAAAGATTAAAGTAAATTAAGAAGTAACAGACCGTAAATTGATTCTAAAATCGGGATGTGACAATTTTGTCGTCTAAGATATAACCTAACCAACGGAATAATTTTCGTCCCCTAAGTTAGTATAAATAATCATTTATATTTATATATAAAAATTCCGTCGGCTAGTAAAAATTTTCGTCGCCTAGGATTTACTTAGTGATATAACAGTTTTCCGTTCCTAGGTGGTAACTTAGCCGACGGAAGTTGTTCGGTTGACTAAGTGAATCTTAGGCGACAGAAATATTATAATTTCGTCGGCAAAGTGTTTTTTTCCACTAGTGGTGGTCGTTAACTTGTTATGTTATCGTGCACAGTTAAGACCTCAGTAACTCGTCGGAAATCACTGTAAAAAATACAGGGTCTCACACTCTACCTTCTTTAAAGAAATTTCGTCCCAGAAATTTACAAACTAAGCTATTAGTCATTGGTCGTTCAACTTCTCTGTCATCCCTTGTTCCTCTAGAAATCATGGTGGCTCAACTTTGCTAGTTCACGTGTGACGTTGTCACAACCGATACTCTAGTGATTTCAGTTCACCAACAACTTCGCTTACCGTGAATCCAACTCTCTTCAAGGTCACTAAATCTTCTGTTGAACCTCGAATTTATGCTCGTGACTTGAACAACAATGCTGATGCTAACGCATGAATACTCGTAATATGTCCATTTTTTGTTTCCTCATGTAATGAGTGTTGAAGCCACTATCGAAGTGTAATAGTTGATTCGATCGTCGATCTTACATCTGCTTTTGCCAATTAACATCTTAAACTTGTCATCGTCTCATCTTGATTGCAATGATGGGATGCTCAAAACAAGCTGCCACATCCGCTAATGTATAAGTCATGAAGTCTACACGCCAAAACGACTTTATCAAAGCTTTACTGTAGGTGAGGATGCACATATACCATCTGATAAGTGAGGATACATGAGATCAAGTCTTCCTTTGCAGCGTCGTGCTTGCACGATCGTTGAACCATGAACGATGAATTACGAACGATATCTCACCATCGAAGAACCACGAATAATGGGCTAGGTTGATCATTTTGCCGTACTTTCAACTCCTAGATGACCTGTAATGATGTCGCCGATAGACTTTTCTCAAAGTTGATATTGAAAATGTAGTCTCTTCGTCATCGGCAATCGGAACAGATACTCACAAATGCTTTCATTAATTCTCGCTCCTGATGTCGCTATGACCATGAATAGTTTCATGCGAGTGTGTTCATCAGGCTCCATCGAAAAGATGACGGTCAACATTGATAACGCGTCCAAATAGACCTGAAGGCGTCTTCGTTACTGCATCCTAATCAATGGATCTAAGACATTTTCACGATAAGCAGGGTCCTCTTGACAATCCACAACGAACAACCTCAAAGCTTGTACAATCTTTAAAACGAACCCATGCTATACTCCACATTCCAATGCTAACATTGAAGTCCAGAAGCAGTCGTATTTAGCTCTCAAGTTCAAGAATTGGTTAAACTAAGACTTGCTAACTCAACCTTCAATATGATTATATGATCTGGCTTACGCTCCTTGTAAACTTCATGTTACTCTTAGCAAATTTGGAGTACACTTCTTCCCATAATAGTCTCACGTATTTTTAAAAGTAATTCAAAAAATCTTGCGATGTAAAACAAAGCCACTAAAATCTTCCGTGTTCGGAACACAAGACAGCTCCCCTTAAGTTGGTACCATGTATTCTCTTCTAAGGGGGTACAGACTCAACAATTGAGATTTATATATATGAGGTGGATGCATTTTTGATTGTTAGAGATCTTATGTAGTTAGGTGTTTAGTAGTCATAGAGAATGATTTCTATATGACGTGCAGAACGTGGTTATTTCTTGTGGTTTGCTATATTATAAAATTGGGTTGACATCTGATTGAAAAAAAAAATTAAGCAAAGAAAAATGGTAAGGATAATAGATAAGAAACAACTGAAAGTTTTTAGGAAGATTATATGATTATTACATAAACTGGCCTATAAATTTTAATGAGCAAGTGAGCATGCATGTATGTTTTACATGTTAACTAGAGATAATTTTTGACAACATTCTGATGTCAAAGGAGTCTTTTGCGAGCATGAGTAGAGAATACTCTATGATTTACAACAAGCTATATATACAACAATTTATTTTCCAACTTTTAAGAAAACCCCTACTAGGAATCGATGTTCATGGTGAAACACTATTTAGTTATCCTAATAAGGATGTTAATCATAAATATTAGGAGCAAGTATATATGAACATGGTAGAGCATTGGAGTTTGCATTTCGAAAATGACAACCATAGCATCCAACTAACATCTGGTTTATTACTAGAGCATGAGTTTTTAATCAAAGAATTTCCAACAAGATTATCGTACATCTTCTTTTCCAAAAGTGCTTAGAAAATTATTTTGTAATGTTTTCAAAGTTTAGGAGGTAATGGAAGTAACATTATACTAGCCTTTTTCCGGATCAAGCTAAACACAATATTGCTAAAGGAGCATATATGATACCAAAATCTGGGCCAATATTAGATAGCAACCCCACTATTGAAGATATCCATAGATTTAGAGGAGCTTAGATAATCCATCATGAGATTTGGGACGATAATCACCTTAATATGCTTTTCCAAAATAGGTCCACCAAGCTCTAGCAAACATTAGCCAAAAAAAGCTCTAGCAAAGCAAACAAAAATTACGCAGGCCTAAACCATGATCAAATATCAAGGAATGCAAGGCCACCATGCCAATAAAAAATTTGTGAGCAACTGCACAAAGAAGGCTTTGGATATGTTAGCAGATGGAAGCAGACAATGATTATTGGAAAAACTTAGATGATGAAGCTCATAACATCTTGAACATGGTGGAAAGCTGATGCAGAAGATGGAGATCACCAAATGAATAAAACAAAGAGCAAAGAAGATTACTATCACCAAATAGAGCAAAAGAAGCTGAAGGAGCGACAAAGTTTCATTTCAACTTTTTTGTTTGTTTAAGCAGGAAGAAATAAAACAGTAACTTGCACGACTATTGTCCACTCAAAATAAAAATAAAATTACTTGTTGAATAAATAGTAGATGAGCAATGGATGGATCAATGAGATTTGATTTGCACACAATGCAGATCAGCACAGCTGACACACCCCTAACAAAACAAACGTATACGTAGGCCATTTGTCAATCACTATTGGCCACTTATTAATATTAAAACTATACACATCTACATGTATATTAATTATTCAATCTATAGGCATATATGTAAAGAGATCAACAAAACATTATCTAGGCAACGGAGGTGAAGTTGAAGTTGGAACAAGTAGTCTGCCTTCCCAACAGAGTCGAGCTGAACCCAACCTTCGAAGCCGCCAAATCAAACTGCACAAGATTATCCTCCCACTGGTGCCCGCCGATTATGATCGACGTCCTCGCATCCTCACCGCCGTTCACAAACCCTAGGCATAAAACGTCGTCGCTCACGTACACCATCGAGTTGGCCCCGAATACCCTCCATAACGTGCTCTCGTTCTGAAGCACCAGGTCGATCTCCGGCACCGCCGGTCCCAAACGTGTGCTGAACACGTTCTTCGTGCTGAAACAAACCTCGAAGGGAGCCACGGCGGTAACTCTAGAGATATTTCTAGCCGCAGACTCGGTTATGAATGCTTCGGTGACGGCTTTGAAAATGGAAGCTTCTAGAACAGTGTAAGGGTTGACTGTGCTGATCTTGGTTCCACCAACGCCAGAGGTGGTATTGATGGAGAGCAAGCTGGTGTTGATAGTGACTGCTTTGTCGTTGACCTTAATAGACTTCACGCCGATGAAGTATTCCGACGAGGCGTCACCTTGGGAGAAAGCCGAGGCGGTGCTGACGGGGTTGATGAAGAGAGGGGTGTACGTGAGGGAATCGGAGTCGACTGCGATTCCGGGGAGGAAGGAGTACGGGCCGTCGCCAAAGAATGCTACGCCGTTTGCGGAGGTGGAGGAGGATAAGCACACTGCGAATACTCTTTTGAAGCTGAAAGCCGAAGGGAACTGCGAAGACAGTGCTATCTTAGTCCTTCCTAGGCCGGCCATGCCCGAAACTCCGGAGGCGAGGCCGTCTAACAGGAACGTCGGCGCACATGCAAAGAGGAAGTTCGAAACGGTGACGTTTTGGCCGGGGTTTGACCCGGTCGTTGACTGTACAGACACTACGTCTTGAGCAATCTCACCGCCGGTGGCAGTGCGTGTAACGGTGTTGTCAGGTGTAACACCGCAAGTGTTGTTGTTGCAGCCAGGTTTGGGGGATGAGAAGCAGTCACCGCAGCCGCTTGCTCCGGCGAGTGAGCATTGAGCGGAGCGGCAACGCGCCGGGCGGTACGTGGAGGACACGTAGTTTTGCTCGCAGTCTACCCAGAGGTACTGGCCTCCGAGGTCGAGTACAAGGCTGATGGGGACGAGAGGGGTTCGTTGAGATATACGAGTGGTGTATTGGAGGGTAGAAGCGTCTTTCGTGACCGGAATGACAAGGGCTTTGGGTCGGAAAGATTGTTGAGCAAATGTAGTGGAGGCTAGCAGTAGGGTTGAGAAGAGGAAGCAAAATTGAAGAGAGGAAGCCATGTTTGCTCGACCTGAGATGTGAGAAATGGGTGTGGAGGTCATGTGTATTTATAGTTAATATCTGTACGTGGATGCGATTACAGGGCACCGCAAATGGGTAATGTCAATAGTCAAAGGAAGCTGCTGGTACTGTTTTGAACTTTTGATTTCATTCTAGCTAGTTCGTTCTATATCTGATCTGAAAATCTGAAATAATGAAGGTCAATATAGCAGGGTGGCAATTTGAGCTAGCTAGGTGCCCTGGCGTCGACATCGACTCAGAAAACATCACCGTCTTCCTTGCATCATTGTGATTCAGTTCGACTGGTCAGTTGTGTCATGTTGTAATTTACTGAAACACGAAAACTTCAATTGCGTAAAACCTTTAGCCATTTAGATATACACACTCGCTCGTAGATATATCCTTTATGATACGCACGTTTCTTGCATAGTTGTATGTATGAATCAGATACTTTCGCTACCGACCACAAGTATAGTCAAGTTAGATGATTGAGTTTATCCTGATGAATATGGCTAATTAAGTTACTCAAGATCGATGCTTGCTGCAGGCATTGCCAAAAAAAGAAAGTGTTTATCCAAAGTAGTACATCTCAATATTCTAATAAATACTAATCCAAATGGTCAAACTTGACTGTGATTTGAAATTATATAAAGGAATGTCATAGATATGCGATATGCGATATGCGATATGCTCACAAATGATGTGTTCCGTTAGGTAAGCACAACGATCACAGTAATGCTTTCTTCAATTTATTATTATTAATTTATAATAATAACATTAGAGATATGTCTTAATTTCATTTAATTGTTAATTTTAAAATGTATTGGTCTTAAGCCTCTCGCTCATTTGTTTTTTTTCTTTTATTAATAAAATAGAGTGACATATCTTTATTTCTCACCGGAGTATCATATCCTCGATCCCAAAAAGAATGTGGAAAAGTATAATATGTACTGCAATGTTTACATTTCTAGACAAAGAAAAGACATGCGATCGAGATTCGCTAGGGTCAAGTTTTTCTTCGATAGTACAAGAGATTAATGTCAAGCTATGTCTATGTACAGGCTTTAAGTGAAAATGTACTGCTAGTAAAGATACGATCAATCAGCTGGTAAAGGGGTTTGATCGGAAGTCAAAGAATACATATACCCTTCTAGAGGATTGATGAAGGCTGTACGCTTTCGACGTTTAGTTATCAAATGAAATTACATTAAACTTCATGTCAAATAGTTAGGTTTGTTAACGACGACATGCGTGCATGAATCTTCTAAACGTTGGACTGCCAAACGTGACAGTTCAGGATGCCATTCATTCTAGAAAAGCAATTGTAATATTTGCCAATTATAGGCGTATAAGTCGTGAAAATAAGTTGTTCAGTTCCATATAAATCCAGCCTCCTCCATCTATACTGATCAATCAGTATTGAGAAAAAGAAGAAAAGAAAAGTGAATTGATCGATTAGAAGATAACTCGAGTGATTATCTACAGACGACGGATCGATATGGCAAAGATGATTGGGGTGTTTCTGATGTTGGTGTTCGTTTAGATTGGTGAGGCTGAGGGTATTTCTGGTCTAGACGTTTGTCTGACAGATGTGGTAGAGAAATTATTTTATTTTTTCGTATCTGGAACAACACGTGACATGTGATCATTTTTAATTTTATTAGTCTAAATGTTTTGTCTTTATCTTTGATTGGTGTATTTAATTACCTTTACATATTTTTTTCATCCTATGTTGGTTCTCACATGAATCTGAATGATATAATTAGCTAGAAACACCAAATAACAGTGTCACGTGTTATTCCGGATACAAAAAATAAACTCGATGCAGTAAGCTCAAGAGAAATGTGTGCTACGTTTTCTGTGTGATGGGCAACCAGAGGACGGAAGAGACAATGATATTGCTGGGAAGGAATTAATGTATATATTTAATCTAATTAACTAGAGCATATGATATTACATGCATAGTTCTTGACTTCTTGTAATATTCTCTGGTGCATAGTTCTTTGACGGTAAACGAACTTATTATTAAACAGACAACAAGTAAAGAACATTTTATGATGAATGATTTCATTGATTTGTGGATTAATAGACGAGGCTTCATCTATATATAATTTCTTATTCGTCATCATCTTCTGAAGATGGATCATTAATTAAGTTATATATACAAGTCTATATCAAATTATCAATGAAGTTCGATCTCACCAATATAACTAATAATAGTATGCATTTTTGTATCTTAATTTTTTTTATTATTAAAAACGATAAGCATTCACTACCAGAAAAAGCCTTTAACCGACGAAATATCTAAAACTTTAGCCGACAAAAAAAAATTTCGTCGGCTAAGTTAAATTTTTGTCGGCTAAACTAATTTTTTCGTCGGCTATAATTAAATTTTAGCCGACAAAAAAATTTTCGTCGGCTAAAGTGATTTTTTCGTCGGCTATAGTATGTGAACTTTAGCCGACGAAATTTGAAAAGTTTAGCCGACGAAATTAGGGTATTTCGTCGGCTAAAATAACTTTTAGTTACAAAATTGCACTACGGATATTTTGGTGTCCGATTGACTATTGTGATACCAATCTAGAAGCAGAACGGCCCTACGAGTCAAACTCATTGCTAATGCTATGATATATAGGCTTTTTTGACCATCCGAGTTCGTTTAAGGCTTCAAAATAAAGTTTTTCTAAACACTTAACACACGAAAATGCCCATATCTACACCTATATGAGGTATTTTGGTCAAACCTTCAACACAACAAACACTCACCATAATAAGACGTAACTGTCCATCTAAAAATTTTGAGACATTTACCCCTCAATGATAGGACTCTCCATATAGATAAATAATGGTAAATAGTAGGCATGTTGTGATTCCGGTCATCAAAATTCACAAACAAAAATACGACCGTCAGATATCATCAATATGTTAAAATATATCTCTGGTAAATAATTCAACTTTATCCGATAAATTTAAGGACTTCATCTAGACGGTCAATCTCGTAAGTCAAACCCCTAAATTGTATTGACTGTAACTATCGGCACCGAGACTTTACCGGAATTACGTGATTTTTCAACCGTAGACGTATTTCACCATTCCGGTCATTTCTTATTTCACGACTTTTTTGCGTTTGAAGTTTCTTCGTAGTTTGTTTTGGAAACAGAACATTTACTTAAAGCTTAGTAAACAAGTTATACAACATTAGTAAGAATGTTGTGATTGTGATGATCAAAGTTGAGAAATAAAATTCCGACCGTCTGATATGATCATTATGTTGAAATATGTCTATAGGAAAAAATTCAACTTAATTTGACAACGTTAAGGGCTCGATCCTTACAGCTAGTCAATCCCATAAGTCAAACCCCTTAACGCACGGAAACGGTCATTTGACCGTCTAAATTACGTATTTTGCCCGGACCTTCAACTGAAAATAGTTTCAAATCGATGAGACGCGACCAGTGATATAAAAATTTTATGAAAAATAACCACCGGAGATAGGGCTACCGCTAGGGAGAAAAAATGGAAAATTGTGTTACCCCCAACTATTGGCACAAAGACTTTACCGAAATTACGTAATTTTTTAACAGTAGATGTATTTCACCATTCCGGTTATATCTTATTTCACGACTTTTTTTGTTTGAAGCTTCTACGTATAGGGTTTAGGGTTTTAGCCGACAAAATTAAGGTAATTCGTCGGCTAAAGTTAAATAAATAAAATAAATAACTATAGCCGACGAAATTAGGATAATTCGTCGGCTAAGGTTAAATAAATAAATAAAAAATAAATAACTATAGCCGACGAATTACCCTAATTTCGTCGGCTAAAGTTAAATAAATAAATAACTATAACCGACGAAATTCGTCAGCCAAAGTTAATTAAAAATTCAAATTTTTTGGCGGGGATTTTTAAAATTTTAAAATTTTTTTGACTAAAATTTTGAACTTTAGCCGACGAAATTTCGTCAGCTAAAGTTTAAAATTTTCTATATCTTTCATTTTTCTCCTCCTCTCCCTCTCCTAACCTTCTCCTCATCCCCCAGCTTCTCTCTCCTCCTCCTAGCCTTGCTCCTATTCTCTTCTCCTCCTCCACCTCCTCTTGTCCTTCTCCATCACCGGTGTAAAAATGAAAAGAAGTAAAAAGTTTTAATCAAAAATACAAGAAATAAAAAAAATAAAAATAAAATAAAATAATTCGTCGGCTAAAGTTAAAAAAAGAAAAATAAAATAATAACTATAGCCGACGAATTACCCTATAATTCGTCGGCTAAAGTTTAAAAAAGAAAAAATTAAAAATTAAAATTCGTCGGCTATAGTTAAATAAATATAATAGCTATAAACGATGAAATTTAATAAAATTTCGTCGGCTAAGGTCCAAAAATTCATCGACTAAAGTCCAGAAATTAAGCGACGAAATTTTTTTTCGTCGGCTAAATAACTGACTTTAGCCGACGATGAACAGTAAATTCGTCGGCTAGTTTTGGCCGATGGCTTTTTCCCGACGACTTCTTAGCCGACGAAGTTTCATCGGTTAAGACTTTAGCCGATGAAATTTAGGGTTTAGCCGACGAAAAAATTTCGTCAGCTAAAGTGGTTGTTCTGGTAGTGATTTCATACCAATTAACAAAAATGATGATTACAAACATGACTTGCCCTCAAGAGCTCGATAAAAAAGTCTTGCTAGGAAGCTCTAGAGCAACCTAATCGCAACTACCATAGAGTTGTAAACCACAGCAGACAGAAACAACCAAAAAGAAAATACAGGTCTAAAAACCAAAAACCAATTGGTGTATAGGACAACCCCTAACCCTAATTATTAAACCAACCCGGAACCATCCTACACAAGAGGTTTTCCGGGGTAGTCTTCATCAGCAGCCAACACCTCCGGGATGCCCGTCACTGCTCAATATGAGCCAAACCAAGCCCAAGAGTTCCAAGCCTAATCAACAGATCTAGACCCAAGGCCCAAATCTTATGCTCCAACCCTAGCCCGCCGTTAGCCACCAACCCATATCGCCATTACCAGTAGAGACGAAACCAGACATATGTTGGCTCTCTTCCTCCTATATTAAATTCTCATTTTATATTTGGTATCCAAAGCCATATGTCAAACCTTTGAAAGTACTCTAATTAACATGTAACATGATATCAGAACAAGATTGATCGAAAATGTCGAAACTTTCGTATATAGTGTTACAAAACCCTAATTTTATGCATGCATTGCTCTAGATTGAACACAACCGATTATATATATATATACACACACAGAGTTCCTATCTAGAGTGGGATCCCGCTCTGAAATTAAAGTATGAGACTCCTTATTTGACTCACTTTTAGGTCAGATTTACACATCTCCACCGCTCACTGTCGAGAACATAGAGTGTAGATAATTATTGCCAAGTTTCATCCAATTTGGATATCATTTGGATACCGAATTATATTTATAACTAATAGAACAAAATCTGTCAAAAAAGAACCGTTCGTGAAAATCGTGATTACGAAAGCTCAAATGATATTCATATTGGATGAAACTTGGCATGAATGATCTGCACTCTAAGTTCTCGACAATGAGCGGTGGAGATGTGCAAATGCAACCAAAAATTGTGTCAAATAAAGAGTCTCACACTTTAATTTCATAACGGGATCCCACTCTAGATAAGAACTATATAAATATATATGGAGTCCGGATATAAAGAGGACGTTTGCACCGCCCTTACAGTGTGGACGTCTTTACGTTCTCAACCATTGGGCAGTGGCGAAGGCTCTTCGATATCTTACCTGAGTCACACTAGAGACATCTCGGAGGTGTGACCATGAAGAAGAAGACAGGGGAGATCAGAATCAAAGATTTGGGCGGCATGTAGAAGTTCAGTTTCAAGGACTGGTGACCGTCCGGCAAGAAGAAACGGCGTCATCGACGTCTAAAAGTGGAGAAATCAAAGACGTCCGCACTTTGAGGGATGTGCGGACGTCCTCTTTAGATACTTTCTCAATCTCTCTCTCTCTATATATATACACACAGCCCTTCCACTAAGGGATTCCGTATTATGACATATATGAGGGTTTGATTATTACCCTAAATTTTTGATCTCATATCAACATCTCGACCACTCAACCTCTATGTATATATGATTAGATCATTTTTTAAAAATTTTAGCCAAGTTGGTGATTGTTAAGACTTCGAACTAGCTTAAATCAATGGACGGTTCAAATTTTCCGAACCTGAAACGTTTAGGCAAAATGCAATTTTAAACATCTTAATGATTACCAATTTAGATGAAATGTTCAGAAATGATCTACTCATATTGACCTATAATATGAACGATGGAGATGAGAAAATGTGATCGATAAATTGCTGTAAAGCCTCATCCCTCATATATGTTATAATAAAGGATCCCTTAGTGGAATATATATATATATATATATATATATGGATTCCGCTCGGAAATTAAAGTGTGTGACTCCTTATTTGGCTCATTTGTAGGTCACATTTTTACATCTCCACCACTTAGTGTCTAGAACATAATGTATAGACCATTCCTGCCAAGTTTCATCCAATTTGGGGATCATTTGGGTACCAAAATAGATTAAAAGAATTAACATAATAAAATCTGTAAAAATGAATCGTTCGTGTAAATCGCGATTACGAAAACTCAAATGTTTTCCATATTGGATGAAACTTGGCATGGATAACTTACACTCTATGCTGTAGATATTGAGCGGTGGAGATGTGAAAATGTGACCTAAAAGTGAGTCAAATAAGGAGTCCCACACTTTAATTTTAGAGCGGGATCCCTCTATGGATAGAGACTATATATATATATATATATATACACAAGGGTCATTCCACTAAGGGATCCATTTTTTTGACATATATGAGGGATCAAACATTAGACAAACTTTTCGATCACATATCAACATCTCCACCATTCAATAATTAGATTTATATATGTAGATCATTTGTGCAAAATTTGATCAAATTTGGTGATCGTTAAGGCTTTCAACTAACTAAAATTAATTGACTCATCAAATCTGTCAAACATGATCATCAAATTGGATGAAATTTTGCATAGATGATCTACATATATAAATATATATATATATATACTGGACGGTAAAGATATGATTTTGTGATAAAAAAGTTGGTGTAAACCCCGATCCCTCATATATTTCAAAAATGGATCCCTTATTGGAAATGAGATATATATATATATATATATATATGTATATATATACAGGGTCCTTCTAATGAGGGATCCTTTTTTTTGTTCATTTCTAGGGATAAATTATTACACCAACTTCATGATCAAATTTCGGCATCTCCACCGTTCAGTTTGTTGGGCTATATGAGTAGATTACCTCTATAAAATTTCATGTGATTTGGTGATCATTAAGGCATCTAAAATTTCAATTTTTTAAAGATCTTGAACGGTGTAGGTTTGACATAAGTGTTAAGCTTTTTGTTTTAATCTCAACCATCCAAGCCCATTAAAAAACAGATTTAATGGTGTGGGTCTATCCCTAGAAATGAACAAAAACAGTAATCCCTCATTAGAAGGACCCTGTATATCATGGTCCTTCTAATGAGGGGTCACTTTTTTTGTTCATTTCTAGGGATAAGTTATTACACAAACGTCCCGATCAAATTTCGGCATCTCCACCGTTCAGTTTGTTGGGCTATATGAGTAGATCACCACTATAAAATTTCATGTGATTTGGTGATCGTTAAGGCATCCAAAGTTTCGATTTATTTTTAATGATCTTGAACGGTGTAGGTTTGACATAAGTGTTAAGCTTTTTGTTTTAATCTCAACCATCCAAGCCCATTAAAAAACAGATCTAATAGTGTGGGCCTATCCCAAAAAATGAACAAAAAAGGGATCCCTCATTAGAAGGACCTTGTATATCATGGTCCTTCTAATGAGAGATCTTTTTTGTTCATTTCTAGGGATAAGTAATTACACCAACTTTCCGATCAAATTTCGGCATCTCTACCATTCAGTTTGTTGGGCTATATGAGTAGATCACCTCTATAAAATTTCATGTGATTTGGTGATCGTTAAGGCATCCAAAGTTTCGATTTATTTTTAATGATCTTGAACGGTGTAGGTTTGACATAAGTGTTAAGCTTTTTGTTTTAATCTCAACCATCCAAGCCCATTAAAAAACAGATCTAATAGTGTGGGCCTATCCCAAAAAATGAACAAAAAAGGGATCCCTCATTAGAAGGACCTTGTATATCATGGTCCTTCTAATGAGAGATCTTTTTTTGTTCATTTCTAGGGATAAGTAATTACACCAACTTTCCGATCAAATTTCGGCATCTTCACCGTTCTGCTATATATATATATATATATATGAGGGATCGGGGTTGGCACCAACTTTTTTATCATAAAATCATATCTCCACTATTCAATATGTAGTTCTATATGAGTAGATCACTTCTGTAAAATTTCATCCAAATTGGTAATCGTTAAGGTGCTCAAAACTGCGAATTAAAAGTTAAAACATGAACAGTTCAGGTTTGGTAAATTTGAACCGTCAATTTATTTCAGTTAGTTCGAAGCTTTAACGATTATCAAATTAGATGAAATTTTATAGAGATGATCTACATATATGTATCTAAATATTGAACGGTGGAGATGTTGATATGTGATCAAAAAGTTAGTGTAATCTTCAATCCCTCATATATGTCAAAAAGGGATCCCTAAGTGGAAGGGTCCTATGTATAGCCCTCTTCCAATGACGGATCGAGGGTTACGCCAATTTTTTTTTATCACAAAATCACATCTCCATCGTTTAATATGTAGTTCTATATGAGTAGATCACTTCTGTAAAATTTCATCCAAATTGGTAATTAATCATTAAGTTGTTCAAAACTGCGAATTAAAAGTTAAAGCATGAACAGTTTAGGTTTGATATATTTGATCTGTCAATTGATTTCAATTAGTTCGACGCCTTAACGATCACCAAATTAGATGAAATTTTGTAGAGATGCTCTATATATATGCATCTAAATATTGAACGGTGTAGATATAATTTTCAATATATGTATGGTCCTTCTAATGAGGGATCCATTTTTTTGTTCATTTCTAGGGATAAGCTCACACCATTAGATCTGTTTTTTAATGAGTTTGGATAATTGAGATTAAAACAAAAAACTTAACACTTATGCCAAACCTATATCGTTCAAGATCATTAAAAATAAATCGAAACTTTAGATGTCTTAACGATCACCAAATCACATGAAATTTTATAAAGGTGATTTACTCATCTAACTCAACAACTGAACGGTGGAGATGACGAAATTTAATCAGAAAGTTGATATAATAACTTATCCTTAAAAATAGAAAAAAAAAATATATAGGAATGCTTTAGTAGGGTCCTCATATATGTATAAAAGATCCCAATTATTAGTACAGCCTTCGATACTGGATATATAGATTGCCCCCACAAAACGACTCAAAAGCCTCTAGCAAAACAAAAATGGTCAACAATTACGGGCATACAAATTGCACTACCCCAGATAAGATCCAATCGACCTAGTGGACCGGATGTAGATCTTAAACTCACACTGTCACGATGCATCCAACACCAGCTCTACGGCAGAGTACTCTTTCACTCTTTAAAATCTATCTCCCACATTCACAAACCAAATCAGAACCTCACATGTCTCCTCCAAATCTACTTCTCCTCTCACTCTTCGTCTTGTTCATGGCTTCTCCCTCTCTTTCCATTCCTCCAGCTCCAGCTCTCGTAGCGCCGATCTCAAAAGACCACTCTACCCTCCTCTACTCCCTCACCGTCTACCTCAAAACCCCTCTCCTCCCCACCAAGCTCCACCTCGACCTCGGCGCCGCCTTTACCTGGCTCGATTGCTCCAAACCCTACTACAACTCCTCCACCTACCGCCACGTCGCCTGCGGCTCCCCTCTCTGCGACTCTTTCCACTCTTTCGCTTGCGGCAACTGCTACGAACCTCCCGGCCCGCATTGCGCCAACGACACGTGCTCTCTCTACCCTGAAAACCCTGTCTCCGGTAAGGCCACTCTAGACAACGCCCTCCTCGACACTCTCGCCCTCCACACCACCGACGGCGATCGACTCGCTCTCCTCCCCGAGTTCGCCTTCTCTTGCTCCAGCTCTTCTCTCCTCAAAGGCCTTGCTAAGAGAGTCAAAGGCCTCGTCGCCCTAGGAAGATCAAACCACTCCCTCCCGGCGCAGGTAAGCACCGTCCTCACTCTGCCTCGCTACTTCGCATTGTGTCTCTCCGGTTCCCTCAAAGCTCCTGGTGCAGCTTTCTTCGGATCCAAAGGTCCTTACATTTTTAACAAAATCGACCTTTCAAAGCCGCTTGTTTACACTCCACTGGTTTTGAACCCCGTCACGCGCACCGTAGTGAAGTATGGTCCTTCCGACGAGTACTTCGTCAATGTGACTGCCATAAAAGTGAACGGGAAAACGGTGCCATTAAACAAGACGTTACTGAGCATTGACGTTGACTACGGCTCCGGCGGGACGACGTTGACTACGGATGCGCCGTACACCGTAATGGAAACTTCAATCTTCAAAGCTTTTGTCGAGTTGTTTGTGAGGGAATCGAATGGTACCAGAACAAACGCGGTGAAGCCATTCAATGTGTGCTACGTAGCGAAAGATGTATTGAGTACTCGTGCGGGTCCGGCTGTACCAACCGTTGATCTTATGATGGAGGGGGATGATGTGATGTGGAGGATACTTGGATCGAATTCGATGGTCAGGATTTTGAAGAGAGGAGTGGAGTTGTGGTGTTTAGGGTTTGTGGATGGTGGTGACAAACCGAGGTCTTCAATCATGATAGGAGGGCATCAGATGGAGGATAATCTCTTGCAGTTTGATCTCGAGTCCAAGAGGTTAGGGTTTAGCTCGTCGCTTTTGCTCCAAGGAACAAAATGTGCCAACTTCGATTTCACTTCTAGCAAAAGTTTCTGATTCTTGCTTTGAATGTTTAATTCATTTATAATGTTTGAGAAAGAAAAATTACATAGGATATGAACGGAAAGTTTTGTAAGTGAATTTTTTCAACCCAAGTCATTTTTTTTGCTAGAATAGGGACTGGAGAGTTCTCTAATCCCAATTTATTAAAAAAAATAAAATTGAGTACAACGAAAGAACAACAACTTATATCAGAACAAAAAAAACCTATGAGTTAAAGACATCATGAACAACCCAGATTGTTCAACAAATACTAAAATTTGGAAAACCAAGTGCATCCCTCCGACAAAGATCAACGATGGAAGGAGGATTAACATCACACCATGACATGCCCGTCAATGTCAAACCAATATTAGCAAGCTCATCAGCCACCTGATTACATTCTCTAAAAATATGAGAGGACCGAAAATGCATCTGTGAGATATGATGCATGCAATTTCTCCAAGCCACCCGTAACCGCCAAGGGACAAGATGAGGATCCCGAAGATAATGAAGGACAAGAGTCAAGTCAACTTCAAACCATATATGTTTCCATTCCCTAACCCAAGCTAACTCAATAGCTTGTATTACTGCCATGACCTCTACCTCAATGGAGCTAGGAATATCAAGATTAGAAGAAAAAACACCAAGAAAAGAACCACGAAAAATACCACCGTAACCGGCTCTTCCTGATGCACGTTGCCACGCACCATCAGTATTAATTTTCACCCAACCAAGGATTGGGGGATGCCAATTAACCTCAATAATACGTTGAGTTTTACGTGGACGGCAACAAATACCATAGTTCTTCAGGACCCGCAGCTCCTCTAAAGAGTTAAACATACAACATGTAGCTAATCTACTAGCAGCCTGTATGTGCCCCAAAATGAGCCTATGAAGAGCTTCCACACCAATAAAACAGCCATCATGCTTCATTTTATTCCTAGCCTTTCAAATGAACCATATAATAGTAGTAAAACAAAGCAGCCACAATTTCTTAAGTTGTGGCTACGGCCATTTAGACAAGAGAATAACAAATCCATAATAATCAGTGGCATAGGACTTAACTCAAACCCATATATCCAGCGTCCCCACAAGGAAGATGCGTAAGAGCATGGCAAAAAAATATGAAGCAATGATTCACCCTCCACACCACAAAGAGCACAACGGGATGCCAAAGAAATTCCCTTTCGTTGCAAAACATCTTCTAACAATATCTTACCTCGTAACACCTTCCATGAGTGAATAGAGATACGAGTAATAATATAATTAGACCATATGAGCTTACCCCAATGCGTATTAGGAAGCCGCGGACGAAGAAAGTGGAAAACATCCTTTGCAGTTAACTCTCCTGATGTAGATGGAACCTAAATCAATTTATCAGGCGTATGTGGGGACAAAACAATAGGGACACCACTAATTAAATCACAAAAGCCTGGAAAATGGAGATTAAACAATGATGGGAAATTCCAAGCACCATTAAGAATGTACTCAATCACCAACCCATCCATGAGAGCAGTCAAGCCTGCATGATTATTTTCAAAAAAAACTCTAGAAGAGGTCTGCTTAAGAAATTATCTCTCCAAAAATAAACTAATCTCCCATTCCCAATAAGCCACCTAAAGTTTTCTTGAACTTGAGCCCAAAAATGTCTCACCCCTGGCCAAATAGATGAGCTTGCATATGAACGACGCATTACCTCATTCCTCCAAAAGCGAGCTCGAAGAAAAGAGCTACCAACTGAAGAAGAAGAAGAAGAAGAAAAAAAAAACTTCACAGCTTCTCTTTAGAATTAGAGATTGATTCTGAAGAGTAAGTTGTTTTAAGTCCAACCCACCCTCCTCCAATGAAGAACAACAATTCCTCCATGATACTAAAGGAACACTTCTCTTATCAATGGAGCCAGACCACAAATAATTCCTACACCAAATCTCCAAACGCTGCAACTGTGAAATAGGTCATTCATATACTTGCAAAATGTATACCAATATGCTATTAAAAACCGACTTGAGCAATTTGAGCATACCAGCCATAGAGAGAATAGAACCCATCCAACTAGATAGACGAACTCAAATTTTATCAACAATTGGCTGAAAGTAAGATGCCCGAGGCTTTCCACGAAAGATTGGCACATCCAAGTAGGTGAAAGGAATTTGTCTAATGGGAATATCCAAAAAGTTTGTAATGGACTGCCGACGGTAATAAATATGTTTACTGACAAATACCTGTGACTTGGCCTTGTTAATTATTTGTCATGAATTCTGCTCATACTCATCAAATAGAGACAAAACCAAAGTCAAGTTACGTTGATCCTCTCGACAAAAAACAATCACATTATCTGCAAATAGAACATGGGAAGGTGTCATAGCTCCTCTCGGCTCAGAACTTTCTCCGCTAAACAGAAGAGAAGTGGAGACAAAGGGTCTCCTTGGTGTACACCCCTGCCACAAGAAAAAAAATCTCACTGCTCTTCCGTTAACCAATAGAGATAATTTGGCTGAATGCAGAATAGCTTGTACCCATGAAACAAATTTCGGATGAAAACCGAAAGCTTCCAAAACATGGAGAATGAAGTCCCATGAAAGTGTATCAAAGGCCTTTGTAATATCCATTTTGATGGCTACATTCCCACCATGGCACTTGGAATCCAGTAAATTAATGCATTCTGAAGTTGTAATAATACAATCAGCAATGTTTCTTCTAAGAACAAAAGCATGTTGTTGCGGTGAGATTATTCTAGAAGCAAGCTGAAGTGACAGAATCTAAGGAATAATCTTGAAGACAAAATTGGATAATGGAATAGGCCTGTAATCCTTAATAGTTATGGCATGATCAACTTTGAGAATAAGAATAATCATACTTGAATTGAAAGATGTCGGTAAGGATCCATGCCTGTAAAAGAATTGGATAGCTGAAGTTACATCTGCACCAACAGTTGCCCAACATGAGATAAAAAATGGCCATTGAATCCATCAGGACTTGGGGTGCTGTTTGGATCCATGTCCTTGAGAGCTAAGTAAATTTCCTTAGAAGAGGGAACTGAAGTTAGGGACATATTCTTATCAGCAGTGATCAAGGAGGGAATGACTTGATTAATAAGGCCCGTATCATAATAATCTGCATGGTTAGAAAATAAATATGTGTACTAAGCAACAATAAGATTCTGAATTGTAAGAGGATCCTGAAAAACCTGATCACAATCTCTTAATATTGTGATAGAAGAACGGGCACGCCGAGCACGACACATAGAATGAAAGAAAGTCGTATTGCGATCTCCCTCTGTAATCCAACGCAACCTTGATTTTTCATTCAAAAAAAGTTCTTGTAAACGCAAAGACTCCACAAGTTGGCTTGTAGCTCACACTCTTTAGCATAATCATCATCTGAACCACCTGAAATTGATATATCAGTCTGTAGGGCTTCAAGGGTAGCAAGGTCTATGTCCACACGCCTATTCACATCCCCAAAAACCTCCTAATTCCACTTTCGAAGAGCTTTATGCAAGACTCTTAATTTATGTTGCAGAATAGACAACGGACAACCATGCATTTGGACAGAATCCCAACACTGCTTAACAAAGCCTTGAAAATCCCCATGTTCTAACCACATCCGTCTAAACCGAAATAAACTTTGGCGTGCCCCCAAAAGCATTAGAAAAGGTCATCATGATAGGATTGTGATCTGAGCATAAGCGTGGAAGAGTGCGGCAATCAAAAGAGTCCCAGCTATCCAACCAAGAAAGATTAGCAAGGTAACGGTAAAGCCTCTCCTCAACATTACCTCTAACACCACGACGACGAACCCAAGTGAATTCAGCCCCTTTGGTATCAACATGAATAAGCTCACAAATATCAGTCATAGCTTGAAACTCTTCACAAGATAGACGACATACCGGACCACCTCATTTTTTCTCATGAGCTCCGAGAATTACATTAAAATCACCAAACACAAGCCAAGGGCCAATAACAAAATTCTGTTTAACTGAAGCCAGGTCAATCCACCGACGTCGCCGACCCTCCATAGATGTGTGAGCATATACAGAAGTAAGCACACAATGAACTGAATCCAAAGTTACAGCAATAGACACTTGTTGATCAGTCCTAGAGACAACATTAATTTCATGAAGAAGAGACGATTTGCAGAACACCCATAAATTAGGTATAGCTACACCCCGGTCATTAGTACTGACTTCCACCAAGTTCATAGACACCCAAAACTGAGATGGAATGGAGTCCAAAGAAACAAACGGTTCAGCGATACACAAAACATCAGGATGATGATCCCGAACAAACTTTTTCAGTAGGTCTTGCGTAGGGTCATTAGAGATCCCTCGCAAGTTCCAATATAATCCCACAAACATGATCCCAAAGTCATAGTATAATAGAGTTTAGATCCGGAAAATTTGTTTGATCTCAGTTCAGCTCTAGAGTACTCGTGCATAACAGGAAAAACGATAAACATCTTATGATGGATGAAAAAATGTAACCAAATGTAAGCTACCTCATTGACCCCAAATTTTGGGTAGAAGAATCTGCTGTAAAAATCATATCTAGATCCAGGAGGAGCAATCCCTATTACAATCATTCCTATCGAGCCTGGACATTTCGCAATAGCATCGAAATTTGGCTACAACTTTGCGACAATGTTTCCTGATGGAAGCACAACCTGCACAATGTAACACCATTCTCACTTGATTGGTATACCGGCCATATCAAATTAATATTGAAAATATAGTTGTAAAACGAAAGTAAAATAAATTGAGAAAGGAAAGAAACAACCAAAGAATGAGGGAATTTGTTCAATCTTATTGAGTATATAATCATCTCTTATATAGAGATTGTATCGGTCAGTAATTTACAAAAGTATCCTTAGTAAGTTAATTACAAGAATGCCCACTAACTAATAATTATTTACAACACTACCTCTTGAGTATTCTCTGTCATTAGCTTCATATGTGTGTTTCAATGTTGTCTTGTTAGAACATTGTCAGATAATAAAAATCCTATGAGACAAAACAATCTTGGTCGAAGAAGAATTGAAAAGAGTACAACACACACGTAACAGTGGTGATCAGAACTCATGACTTCGGCTGAGCAGTGTAGTCTTGATCATAAAATGTGAGTTTGTAGAAGATCATGCACAATGATTGCTACACCAAAACCTTGCCCGGTAAACCCAGTGGGAAAACCTCGTGGTCGAAGGAAAAAAAAATGAGCAAATGCATATATTTTGAATAAAGGCATCTTCAAGATAAATTATGAGTAGGATGGCCAATTAAATGTGTCTTATTAAAACCTTGTCAGGTAACAAAACCTAATGAAACAAAATAACCCTAAACGAAGGACAAAAGAGTACACAATGATCAAAAGTATGTTTCAGAATACTCCCCCTGATATTGACTCCTCTAAGATTATCATATTCTTTATAGTAAACACATAACTGGTTGAGAATAAGTCTTGTATGAGTTTACATGACATGTGTCAACATATTTAACAAGGCATACATCATTTTGAGAATCATAGGCGGTTGATCCATGCTATGATGTGTAGGGATAGAATAAGTCATTTTCCGTCATACATTTAAAGTAGCGAAAAATTGTATTTATGCCATTTACAAAGGCGGCGTGTTGGCGTGGAGCTATATCTAGCTAACAAAATCATTTTGGATGAGATGTCTGTTCTAGGGAATTTAACCAAGTACAATAATGCACATATTGTACTTAGATATGAGTCTTCTGGCCCTATCGGTACAATGATGATCTACGAGCCAAGTTTGTCGCTCACACTTTGACATGGTATCAGATCAGGTTCATCTCCAGTTGCTTCTCCATGAGCCCGGGATCCATTCTTTCAAAGGTCATTGCTCTAGTTTGGTTCTTTCGGAGTTTGGCGTTTGAAGTTGTTTCAGAGTTTGGTTTGGAGTTCATTCAGAGTTATTTTAGTGTTTGGAGTTTGGGATTCTTTCTGAGTTTAAAGTTATTTCGGTTAACCATAGGGTCCAGGTTCAGTTTTTTAAACAGTTTCAGGTGCAGACCTAAAAAGTTGCATGTGAGGGGGAGTGTTGGAGATGAGAGACTTTACATCAGAAAAGTGACAAATAAAATATAACGTATATGTGAGTGGATCATTGACAATTGTACAAAGACCTTTTTTGATTAAAATCAACACCTTACAGATAGTTAAGTTGAGATAATATTAGTACAAGGATGATTAACGGGTCACGCTTGTAGCTCGCGTTTTGACACATATTACGCAACGGGATCCTCTAATTAGAAACTTTCTTCTTTATGAACAAGGAACCAGAAGACTTGCAAGATTGGGCGGACATTTAATAAAGTGATTCGATATGCAGATAGATTTTCTCCAGAAAACTTTCTTTAAATCCTGTTGCGTATTGCTCATATTGTCATTCCTCGTTTATGAATTGATAGGATGACTTCCACGTTTGTAACATGTATAAAGAATATGCCTCCCTAAATCCGGAGATCGAATTTAGGAACCAATTACATTGTGGACGGAGCAATAACTCTAGACCAATAATCTCTTTGTAACAATGATGTTTATCATATCCAAGTCTTGGTAATCTAAGTTTGTTAACTGTTGTAAAATCCCAGCAATTCTAACCGTCTGAAATGTTGATAGAGTAACAGTAGCTGGGATTTAGTTGTGTACTTGGTTTCCATGCATTTAAGCAAAAAGTCATTAGTGAAATGTGTAGATATGAGAAAGAGAGCAAAAAAAGCCTAGCTTCAATCAATCAATTAGCTTGCAGAAATGACAATTGGACTGCACCAGTATCTTTCAATTATGCAAAATTGATGAAGAACTTAAGATACAAGGTGTATGTTTTATTGTTTGTCACTTGCATAGTGGGAATAAACCACTAGATCAAACTAGAACAGTCCCTTCCATCACAGTAACCGCCTTCCCTCGGAGTAGCACCCTTTGATTTTTCTCATCCAGATGAATGTTTAGTGTTCCCCCTCTTGGTGATGCCTGAATTCAAGTACACAATTGCATTAATATATCATCATTATCTATAAAGGGTCCAAATTGATAATGTGATGGATACTGCAGATATGTTACCTGATATGCAACAACATCACACTTTCCCAGCTTTTTGCACCAGTATGGTGCTAAGCCACAATGTGCAGAACCACAAACAGGATCCTGTGGAACACAAATGCATATTTCCTTTTAGTTTTCTTGTTCTAAAACTAAGTGATGATGAAGACTTCAAGTGGAATACGCATATGGTTTCCCGACGATATTAGGCCTTACTAGAAAGAAACCTGTTAGCACCCTTACCTCATTGATCCCGAATTTCGGGCAGAAGTATCTACTGATAAAATCAAATCCAGACTCCGGAGGAGCAACTCCTGTTACAATCACTCCAAAACCGGGGCATTTTTCTAATGCACCAATCTGTGGCAACAAATCTTCCACAGTCTTTCCAGATGGAAGCACAACCTGGCAAATGTAACAAGCCTCAATGAATTAGTACATCCTAAACTCCGCAATATTGAGAAACACAAGGGTTGGAAAACATATTCAAACAGTGATGTATCATAGAAGCCTAATCATCCATGCCATTGTTTATCAGTAAGAAAAAAAACATGTATATTATATGAAGAAAAGGGAATGCAGGAGTTACAAGTAGATTATCTGCAGCTGTCCTCACAATTTCAACCACAGGAGGACCACCCAAGGCGTCGGAAATAAACGAAACCTCAGCAGAATTGAATTCAGAAGATGGGTCAGCAGGAAAATTCATCTCAATAAAAAAGGAATCTTGTGCTTCACCATTTTTAATATGTGAACCGTTGGCTGCCTTAACATGATATGCAACCTTCTTAGCTGTTAGAATTCCAGACAATGTCGAGAACTCAATAATGTCGGAATCAATCGAACCAGACATAAAGAGGGTATAAGCGGCTGCTAATGTTGCATGACCACAAAGCTTAACCTGCAAAAGTATTCAAGTATTTATACCAAGCTTAACAAGACTTCTAATATATGAGTAACAGTTTATTGTTTATGGAATCATTTTCACAACGTCCTTGTTGAAGATCAAATTTTTTTTCAACCAGTGATATAAATTACATGAACTCTGATATAAGCTAAAAAAATCCAAGAGACAACTGCTTATGGATCATTGTTACATTATGAAGTGAAGTGGTATATAGAGGTGAGCTCAGACCTCAGCAACAGGAGTGAACCATCTGAGACTGAACCTTGGTGTGGAAGTAAAACCAGGCAAGTGATCTGAGCCAGTGAGAGGAGTCAAATAACACGTCTGGGAAAGATTGAACTCCGTAGCCAGAGCTTGCATCCATAGATCATCTCTGTCTTCCTCTAGCAAGCAAACCGCTGCTGGATTCCCCTTGAAAGCTGAGTCAGTGAATGCATCCACCTGATTAAGGACATTACCATACTTAACTTTCATATAGTAACTAGCTACTTATAGTTCATACATACAGTAACAGACGGAAAGAACTCCAAGAGATAAAGAGAAATAGAGTACCACATAGTATTTCACAGGTTTCTTTGCCATGGAAAATGCCATTTTCTAAAGGTTATGCAGCAGCAGCAGCAGCAGCTGTTTGCTGGTGTATAAGACTTGAACAGAAAGAAACTAGCATATATATTAGAAGTCAAGCTTCCCGGCTGCTGTCTAAATTTCTATACTTGATCACCATCTTGGAAACTTCTAGTGTACCATACCGGCCGGCACAGCAGACAATCCCATCTTTCCTATTCGGAAGTTTCCCTTGTCTTTCATTTATTCGTATATATTAGAAGCCAGACTACGAAAAATACAAGTTTGTGACGCAGAGATTTAAAGGAGATGGCTAAATTCCGTTGAGAATTTTGTTTAGTATTCATTTGTGTAGATGTTGTAACAACCCATTGAAAATCAACCCGCTTCAACCACTCTACCAACCCTTCACTAATTCTATGGGGAGCTCTAAGTTCCTACGTTTGTTACGCATAGGTCTACCAAGTAGTCTCACTCAGGGTTCTCAATGAACTGCAACGCTTGTTATGAGTCTGAAGTGGCATAACAATAGCTGACATGATTTCTGAGTTATAATTCAAACTTCAGGGGTTTCGCGACCAATGAAGTATTTTTTTTTCAAATTTTAATTGTGACTTCCACAAGGGAGTTTACCAGAACATTAAACTAGATCTGTTCAATCATTCAGAAAGTCAGTTCACAAATTTTTACCCAGAAGAGAATAATATTATATTTAAGAGAGAAAGAGAATTCGTAACGCAGAGGCGCACATTATTTCACAGGTTTCTTAGATCAAAATGATAATGACAGTGTTAAGAGAGACTAGATATATGCTAGCTAAATACACTGGGTGCAAAGTGCTTGGTCACAAAATTGAAAACCGTATATCACTATACCAGACGTATATAAACGAGCTGGCTCGTCAAACATAAGGTGTATTCCCATCAGATAAGTAATTTATTTAAAAATTTCAATTGCTTGTAAACGTAAACAACAAGAAAGTTTACTAAACTAGAACAGTTCCTTCCATCACAGTCACAGCTTTCCCTCGCAGCAGCACCCTTTGATTCTGCTCATCCAGATGAATGTTTATTGTTCCACCTCTAGGTGATGCCTGGATGTAAACAAATAATAGTACATCAGCATATTCAAGTGAACAGATATAGCTATGAGAAAACTGGGCATGAAAAAGAGAGTACCGCATATGCAACAAGATCACACTTTCCCAGCTTGTTGCACCAGTATGATGCTAAGGCACAATGTGCGCTCCCACAAACAGGATCCTGATAGACAACAGTATGAACAACAATATCGACATTCATTTTGGCTTCAGTTCTGAATTTATTGTCATTTCAGTTTAGTCCCTTCTATCAACTTAAAAGAAAACTGATAGTTATAATGCTGCGGAAGGCACAGGACAAGGGACATAAATTGTTATGTATATACTTTCTCATTTCATGCTAAAAGGATATACCAGCAAGCAACAAAAATATGGTTCCAACTATCAGGCAGACAGGCACTTGAAAGTAACTTTATCAGAGAACAAACACAAACTTCATACCTCATCGATGCCATGCGAAGGACAGAAGAATCTACTGTAAAAATCATATCCAGACTCCGGAGGAGCAACCGCTGTAACAATTACTCCCCTTGTTCCTGGACACTTTTTGATTTCATCATACCGTGGCAGTAAATCTATAACATATTTTCCTGATGGAAGCAGAACCTGGAAAATATAACAGGTTTCATTTAAGACATCGTAGACTAAATATAAACAAAAGCTAAACAAAATTATGAAATTTCCCCCTCTAAGAAGCACTTGAGAAATAGAAGGATTGGGAAGCATATTCCGACCAACGTATTGACAGACATTACAGGACTTACAAGCAAATCATCTGTGACAGTTGTCCTCCTTATATCAATGACTGAAGCACCACCCAAGGCATTGGATATTAACGAAGCATCAGTGGAATTGAATTCATTTGATGGATCAGCTGGAAAATTCAGTTCAATAAAGGAGTCTTGTGCTTCACCATTCAAAATAGTTGAACCATTGGCTACCTTAACACCATCTGGAACCTTTTTGGCTGTTAAAATTCCAGATAATGTGGAAAATTCAATAATGTTGGAATTTACCAAACCAGACTTAAAAAGGGTAGATGCAGCTGCTAATGTAGCATGACCACAAAGATCAACCTGCAAAACAGAACATTTTTCGATGCTTAATTTTCTGACCAGAAATTGCTAAAAGCATTACCTAGCAATCTGTCACATATTAACCCTTAAAAGTATTCAAGAAAACAACACCAATTCCATACTCTAAAATCCTGAAAGGAATCACAAAAATCCAAGCACACTGGATTTAGTAACATATGCATTTCGACCTTCGTAATTTGTAGACAAAGAGAAGTAAGAACCAAAGAAACTGATCAGAGGTGAGTTCATACCTCAGTGACAGGTGTGAACCATCTGAGACGGAACCTAGCTGGAGTAGAAGACAAGGCAGGATCAGAAACCGGGTCACTGAGCCGAATCAAGTAACAGGTTTCGGAGAGGTTAAACTCGGCAGCCAGAGCTTGCAGCCACTGGTCGTCTCTGTCCTCCTCCAACAAGCAAACCGCTGCTGGGTTGCCCTTGAAAGCTGACTCAGTGAACGCATCCACCTAAATAATTTGTAGAGATTTTTATTAACTGAAACAGAGAAGAAAAACAGAGAGAGTTAGAGAGTACCACAGAGAATTTGACAGGTATCTTCGCCATAGAGGAAATGAAAATACTGTTTTGCTAGTGGGTGGGAACTAGAGAGACCAAGATACTCAACAACTGCTGGCGACTGGTGCAGGTTTCTATATCGGGACAATTCTTATTGCTTGGTCTTTGTGGTTTGGTCAAGTTGTTATTTTAGTGCGAAGCCGAGAACAGGAAGTTTAAAAAGTAACAACGTTATAAAGGCAATGTGTTTCATCGGTGAAATGAACAGCAACGGCGTTCTCAATCTTAGAATGGAAACCATGATGAGGTTAGAGGGGTTCATATCAAACAGAAGATTGCCCATTTTAAAACATGTCTAATTGCCTCAAAACATTCGTCAAGATAATCCAACATACAATTTGTGCAAGAGAAACTTTCAAAAAGAATGTAAATTTCATGAATTCATTGTGACTGACAAACACAATCAACTTCTTTAGTTGACTGAGGAATTAGGACAATGCATTTACAGAGTACAAACCTAAAGATGAACAACTACTTTGACATGAGATAGTCAAGGGTTGGGGGATAAGTAACTTGATAATTTACATGAGGATAATACACAATGTAGCAGCAGCAGCAGCGACTAAACACCCCCTGCTTTTATTATACGTTTTAATATAGATGAGAGCTTCTCCCCAATGAAAACGGGATCACCAAACTCCTTGTTTGGTCATCTTCAAGAAATGGGAAAGAGTGATATTTGGAACCTCAGATGAGCACCTTTTTTGAAATTTTTTCCTTGTTATCTTGGTCAACTTAGTTGCCTTCCCTTTCTCTGATTCAGTAACCGTCACTGATACCAAGTTGTAGAACTGTAAAGACCACCAACTTGTTATTAGGAACCTTCCAAGAAGGCTTTGATAAACCAACAAATTTCACAAACCATGCAGCATTCTAGCTTCAAGTATACTATTTCTTCAGGCTATCATTTGATAGAATCCACACGAATTTAAAATATGTGATTATTTACCTCACAAACACCATGTAGCAGTAATCGACGAAAAGGGTCTTGAACCCGTAGGATGAGAGAGTCTGCATCTTCTTCTCCAGTCTCTGTTAAATAACCACGTATACGCTCCTGAAAATGAAAAAGAAGATTTCTACTCAGATGAAATATTCCAGTTAAGTAAATAATTTGTTTTAGAGAAAGATGAAACTGGGTATGTGGATAGGCAAAAAGTGTGTAGCGAAGAGAGGTAGTGATTACAAAAACAGAATTACCTCATACCCCTCAACAAGTTCTGAAACAACACTGCGGCGAAGTGCCTCCCTTGTTCGAGAATCCACCCTACGCCATGCATTCAAGACAGCCATTTTATCAGCATCAACATTGCCCTTCTTGGTTTCAGAGCTCCCTTGGGAATCAATGATCTTAGCCTGTCAAAATGGAATAATGGCTAGAGGTCAGGGCATTTGACCAGCCAAAATATAATTTTATCCATAACCACACATGTAATGATGTAGATACTGAAAATGTAATCAACAATTTCACTTAAAGTATCAAATACTTCTCCAATAGACAAACTTGAGCCTCCACTGACCACTCAAAACTTGAATTGATTTTGGTAAAGTTCACAGTACTGAAATTACTGGAATGCAGGACCCTTAAAAGCGTAATACATGTTTGGCAAAATGGGAGAGGCCTACGGACCTGTTTGTCCATGTCTATATTCCTAAATGTGTCCCACTCTGGCACATTGGTCATGCAAAATGGTGACAGTGGTACATCATCACCTGTAGATTCAACCAAAGCCAACATCGGTATGAAAAGTTTTGAAAGTATTAACCATAAATACACAGCTGCAGAGTAAATAAACGCAAGTTGAATAACCACACAAAGTTCCAACATCTTCTGATGGTAAGTATATTATACATCAAATACTCACGGCTTAGCAACACAAAAGGAATAAAAGTTACTATACATAAATAACAATATTAATAGATACTTGTTTCAGTTATTTCAGTACCAAAAGGTGGTGGAGCAAACAAGCCTCTAATTTCTTCTGCATTAAGACGAGGAACAAGTTCCATCAAGAGGCGATCATTTAACCATCTTCGAGACCGACGGTTGCTAACCTGCAAAAGCTAAAAATCGTCACAATCTGAATTCACTAAGAGAATGCTTCTCATTTGACATGGCAAACCAAACACTCTTCACGATTTTATGGAGGATTAAAGCAATACATTTACTTGATAGCAAAGAAAGGCAATAATTTCTACAAGCTTTGAAGTCTGCGACCAACTTCTCATGCAAAACGGACAATTGACAGTATAAAACTCATTTATAACAGACTGCAACCTCCAAATGAAACATAATGTGCACACAACTCGTCGAGAACTGTTCTTAGGGATTGCTCACTCAATTTATTGAACTTCCTTTTTGGCTTATTATAGCTAATTTATAGTTCCAACGTATCATGGAAAACCCAAATTTCCATGGATTCAGAATCACCAGAAAACCAAGACACTTTCACTTTAGAAAGCAAGTCTAGAATTCATTTACCAAATATGATGGGGATGTCTTACCAATACACTCACCAAAACAGCAAAAATCCTTAATATAACTAAAGCATTATTCAATTAGCGGAAAACGGATTGAAACTGTATGCTCTTTATTGGTCCATCTGAGTTCTGAATATACTAAATGTCAACCATGCCATTTCAATCAAGTAAATTACTCCTACCAATACACCATAATTTGACCATCTACGGTACTGACTATGAAGACGCGCTATCACAATTGGAAAACTCTGTTTCATAAACAAATTTTACTACACAACAACCACAAATCAACTAGTTAAAGTAAATCAAGCACTAAATCGAGATACTACCGTTCCAGCCAAGCTCTCCAGAATCTCAATCTTCTTCTCAACTGACATTCCACGAGATTTGGCACTGTCACCTGTCCAAAGCCACCATCTTTAAATCCAAAATTTCCAACAGACTCATCAAATTGATCCACAAAAAGAATTCCAAGCCAATAACCAAAATAAACACAACACTACATGATCTGGGTACATTCCAAATGAGCATAAAACACACATAAAACCAATCTATTCCAAGCAATACCCAAAAAGCTCAAGCTTGCAACTTTACTACGAACCCATTTGCACAAGACATAAAAGAGGCATAAAGATGGTACCTTTTCTGGGTTCATGGATAGGAGAGAAGAGGAAGAGGGCTTCTTCTCGGTTGATGACATCAGCAGTCGCCATGATTGATTGAAGGAATGGATCTAAAGCCTGAGGCTTTGTTTGAGTCGTCTTTGGGCTGGTGGGTGTTTGAGAGAGGAAGCAAACGTAGGACTTGTCAAACAGGAGATTTAGAGGAAGAGAGAGAGAGACTCGGAGACGACTGAGGAGGAATATGCCTTCTGCGTTCGATTGTGTATGCTTAAGGAAATTGTGAGTGTGGACACGTGGCGGGTGGCTGAAACGTGTGAGCTGGGTTGTGTGAATGAGTGTTCCTGCTGCTCTTGCTGGCCTGGTTGTGGTGCTCGTGCTGGTTGGTTTGCCTTGTTTTGCTCCTTTCTGGGTTCGGTGGTTCTCCTGTGTTTGTTGTGGGCTTTTCTTGGTTTAAGTTTCTTAGAAATTTGGTCTTTTCTTTTAGGCCTGCTATCTGTGGGGTTGTTGGTGTCAAATTTTTTAATTTTTTACAGTCCAAGCAAAATTGAGCTTCTGTTGTATCCAACTAAAAAAATTGAGCTTCTCAAATGGTGTGGCCGATCCATTTATTCTAGTGGCGTAATCTAATATTCATAAATATGAGATTGAGTACGAAAGATTAGTGAAAGTATTTTAGTTGTATATTTGATTAAAAGAAATAATGTTTGTAACAAATTAGTAAGACATTTGAATTCCCACGAGAAACTCATACATAATTGTGAGACAATATATATTAATGAACTTTACTTTTTAGAGTATCTTCAAAAGCTTATGTAAAATTAGAATAATCTTTAGCTTATGTAAATCATCATTTATTTTACAAAAAGTGGGAAGAGATATAAACATATCCTCTATATCTATAGAATTTTTAAAATTTGTATATTCAACTAGAAATCTCTAAAACTTATTGTTTTGTCTTATATAGTTCATGATATCTCCTCCAAAAAAGGAAAAACGTCAAAAAATTAAAATATCTAACATTAAATTTGAGGTTTAATTTAAATAAATATATATTATTTATATAGATTAATAAATTATAGAGAAACATTCAATTTTGTACAATAGAACATAAGAGTTGTTGATGTTGAGCTCATTTTATTTTAAAGATTTTATGATTTTCTCCTATATAATAGATAAATTATACAAAAACTCTTATAAATTTTGATCACTTTCAAAAAAAATTGATCACATAACAAGAATAATTGTATATTATTTTATTGTAAACAAAGCGTATATTGTGGGTTTTCAACATTCACATGTTTGACCAAAAGCGAACATTTTTAGATATAAGAGCATCTCAAATGTCCCTTGTTTTTATAAAATTTCTATATAAAAAAAATCAATTTGAACAGCTCTTCTATTTTATTATACAAAATTAAATATTTTTCTGTATAATTTAATGAATCTATATGAATATTACATATTTATTTGAATCAAATCTCAATTCTCATGTTAAATGTTTATGAAGTTTTTTATCTTTTGAGGAGAGAACGAATTATATAAGACAAACCAATAAATTTTAGAGAATTTTTTAAGAATATACAAATGTTGATAATTCTATAGATATAAAAGATTTCATCTTCTCTTTTCACACTTTATATATCATAGAGGATTAGATGATGATTTATATGATCTATTAGAGTTAAAAATAATGTTTCTTCCAAAATAAAGATAATTCTTCTGTTAGACTAGTTGTTGGAGATGCTCTAAGTCATTTGCTTGAAATCAAGACATTACAAACAACCCACACAAGGTAAACTTGGAGATACTCTAAGTCATTTGCTTGAAATCAAGACATTATAAACAACCCACATAAAGTAAACTAGTGTGTTTTCAAACCACGAAAAACTTAATAGGAGTGAAATTTGCACACCTTCAATTTACAACATGCACATTGACCGATTTTCTATTGTGAAGTTATCAAAATGGTCATTGTCTGGGACAGTTTGAAGAGAAAAATCGCAGATAATTTTAATATTTTCATTGTAAAAATTGAATCAATTGTAATTGAATGTGTACAAACTTCAATCTCTAGGACCTATATTGTTAAAACCGTAAAACACATGGACCAAAGTTGCAAATTTAAAACTTGTACAAGCTGACAGGTCTGTAAAAGCTGCACCTCAGTACGTACTACGTAACCACTAATAGTAAGACAGACCTGGGAAGCAAACCCAATTTCCTATTCCCCATCGCCATTTCCGCCTTGCTCTTCCGCTCTGCCGAGAACCCTAACTTCAAACTTCCCCTCTTCATTCCCAAGTCCGAAGCCGAAGCCTTGTCTCACAAAAAGGTAATATCTTTCTCGAACAAAAACCAATTTCCACATCGTATGTTACCATCTGTGTTCTTGTTCAACTATTTCATTCTGTCATAAAAGTATCATCTTTTCCTATCTTGCCCTTGTGTGGAGTAAATGTAAACACTTGTTTCTCTATTATGTTATACAAACTATGCATGTATTAACTGTTCTTCTTTTGCTGTGCCACCCATTTGGGTTTTTGATTTTTTTTGGTTTGAAAAGAAGTGGGATGAAGATGAATTTTATAGATTATTATCAGGTAGCAGCTTTCCTTCCTTTTCTAAATTTTGTTCATGTTGTGAAATTTATGGGTAGGTTGCAGGATAGCCATGAAATGGGTTTCAAACCCAGACTCAGGGTCCCCACTTGTGAATCATCCTGAAATTATTTACAAAATTGATACATAAAACTATGCATATAGATTCGTAATGCAATATGTCATTGTTCTTTTGTTAGTAGCAAACCAAAAACTTTAGTTCATAATCCTTATATCGGTTATGACTTGTGAGCAGTGTGCACTAGTCTAGCTCCAGAAATGGAAATTTTGTTACTGTCTAATTTGTGTATACGCTATTGGCTTATGGATAGAATGGAGAGTTTAGTGTTTGTCTTGGATTTGCTGCAAAAACTTGATAATATCATTTGGATGGTGTAATCATGTAATGGTAGTTATGCCTTCTCTTTGTTTGTGTTTAGTTGAGGCAGAAGCTGTTTCTCCTCTGGTTCAAATGGAAAGAAAGAGAAGCCACAACGACCCCTTGCAGTTGATGTCTTTGAACTTTGGTGCGAGTAACACGCCACTTGATGATCGGAACCAAAAGATGATCATGGGAGATGGAAGTAGTGAAAACCACACTGATCCATTTGCAGTACCTTGGATGGTTCAGTCCCCAATGCCGGCTCAAAATTGTGTCGACTTTCTAGCAGAAAGTTCAGCATATCTGCCAAAATCTCCTTATGAAGACATGCTGGATAGGATTTCTTTATCTATTAATGGCATACATGCTGCTGATGGTGGGGTATCTGAATTCCAAAGAGAATTATTATATGGCAGCAGTCCTGGAAAAGCTTCTGGTTCTAAATCTTTTGATTTCTCTATGGACATGGATCCCTGGAAGGTAATAGTTTGCATATATGTGATAGCTTACTTGTGTGTGTGGGGGGGGTAATCTGAAGTTCTTCATTTTCCTATGATGCACATCTGCATTTGGATCAAACTTCTCTATTTTTAAAGTTTGTACTGGTCATTCTTAATAGCAAGCCAAAGTATGAAAGCATGTCTAGGAATAGCCTGGTGTGGTCCTTGAACAGAATCAAAGGCCAGTAGGTGACGTAATGCCACTTAATGAAGAACTTGTGAATTCACGACATCAGATTTATGCACATTTATTTTAACAACTTTGTTTGATTTCACATTCAGCTGGGACTGACTCTGCTTTGTTTACTTCTCTGCAATATACTTTCTACAGCATCATACGTCATGGACAGATACTATCACTGGGGATAGTTTTGATAATGTTTCTCAAGTTGATCAAAAGTTAACATTGGCTGCACCTGGTTTTCCTTCACGGCCACGTCAAAGTGCTAAAGGACAGAAATCTATTGTAACTGATCGTGTAAGCCAATTGCTTTCACCTGATAGTTGGACTGATTATCATATTCCACGTTTCCTTTCAATAGCATGCAACATATATACTAGTTTTTTCTGTCTTAGATCTGTGTGCCAGTTTGTGATTTGTCACACATCTCCTTTCAACTATCAGGCTCGCAGGATCCGAATTGCTGAAAGACTCAGTGCACTGGAGAAACTGCTTCCACATTCTGTAGAGGTAATACTCTGCATCTGCCAGATCATGCATAAAGTTGCTCACTGAAGAGGGATTTCTACTTTGACTTGTCAATTGTTTGTTTTGTTTTATTATTTCTTACTGATGCCTTCAATATAAATATTTGAATTGGTAATCATAGGCGAAGAGCCTTGAACACCAATCCCCTGCAGTTCTTTGGGTCTATCTGCAATAATTCACACTCCCACATCACTTTTGTGGCTAAGTATGGAAGCCCATGAGACTATAATAAGGGAAGAGCTTGGCTGCACAAGTCATACCTTTCTCGGCCTTTTGGCTAAGATCAAGTGTAGTATCTGTTCTTATCAGTTTAATATCTGATATGTGGACCAATGGTCCACACGATATTAAATTAGTTTTTTAAAGGGGTGAGTCCACAACAATAGCTTGCTATTGGGGCTCACATGTGTTATCTTTGCGTTGCACTACAGCAAAGCTTGGCGCACCCTACCAAACCCCAGTCAAATTATTTATATAGCTGTAACTAACTTCACTTAAATAATCTGAAGGTAAACAATGCCAATGTAAAGATACTTATATAACTGTAACTATCTGCACTTGGTTAAATGATCAGAAGGTAAAACAATGACAATGTGAAGAATTCGGTTCTGATTTTGTTATTTTCTGCTCTGATTTTGCGAGTAATATCCTAGTCTTGATATCTATTTTCGGTTGATTTTGTTATTTTCTGCTCTGATATTGCCGAGAAGTGTCCTAGTCTTGATATCTATTTTCAGTTCTGATTTTGTTATTTTCTGCTCTGATATTGCTGAGTAATATCCTAGTCTTGATATCTATTTTCCCCACTTAACGACATAGGCAGCTGAGTCTGCATACGAATAACGTAATTAGAGATTGGTATGCTATACATTCAATGATACATGAATCAGCCTATTGATAAGATCAAATCTATACAGAATCATGGACTAATAGAGTACATAATATACAGATATAATTGTTTCCTACAGAAATGGAAGTACAAGATTCAAACTTATCAAGTTATCATATAAACAAATATGATACCTCCCCCAATTTTACAATATGATTTGGAGTTTCAGTGTTATATAAGGCCCAACTAGTTTATGTGGATATGTCACTAGTTACATTTGATTTTGTAGGGTGGTCAAGAATTTGTACTGGATGATGTCATTGACCATATCAAGTTTTTGCAGCTTCAAATAAAGGTAGGATCATTGACCACAATCTCATGTACATACCTGCTAGCTACAAGATGAAGTTTGCTTCTCTGAACATTATTCATTAATTGTGCAGGATCTAAGTAAAAGCAGATTGGGAGGTGGAGCAGTTGCTGAACCTATGATATTCCGCGAGGTATATTTCATCCTGTATGCTAGCTGAATCATACGTGAGGCAAAGAATTCACATTGAAAATGTTTCACTAATCTATGATCATTAATCTTTGGCAGGGATATGGTCACTACTTCTTACACCAGCAGATGCTGAGTGAACCTCTTGAAGAGATGATCGGAAAGTTGCTGGAGACAAATCCGGTGGCAGCAGACCAGCTGTTAAGGGACAAGGGTCTTTCGTTGGTGCCTCTGGGATGGACTAAGAAGTTATTCTGAGCCACAGATGCTTGGTGGACACATTCGGATATATTAATTCTGGTTGTCATATATTTACCTTATGTTCATGGTTTCCTCCATTTAATTACTTTAACAATCTCAGCTTCTGACCAATGAGGAAATCATTTACTTGGTTTGTTACTCGGATTTTATAGTCTGACAATCGGCACCTTTGATTATATTACTCCAAGCAACTCCTCACTATCCTTTTATCCTGTGTGCTCGAGGCCTTGAACCAATATTTTCTTTTTCTTTTTTCGTGTACCAGTAATGAAAGCAGATGATAAAGGTAAAGGAAAATCATTTTGTTAAGCAAGAAATTGGACTTGGCAATCAAAGATAATCAAAGTAAATGGGTGGGTGCTAACAGTGACCTGTTTGAGGCCTTTGGGGATCTTGTTCTTGCTACTTGTGAACCAACTAGACACTAGCAAAGCAAGGTGTTGGATCCACTTTGGAATATCAAGATCAGGATAGGCTGAATTGGAAAGCACATAATTGAATTTGAAAATGAGCTTTCAGGCCTATTCAAGTAATTGCTAAGAACTGTATGGTACAATTGGAATGGCGAACAAAGTGGGTGTGGCTGCTGTACATGAATACAGTGGGGAAATTTTCTCTCTTTTACACAGTTCATTCCTATGACAAAAACAAACTAAATTCTACACCAAATAATAATGAATGAGAAAAATATACACTGCGACCTTTCAATGTATTGAATCTGCAATTTCTTGTGACCTTTCAATATGTCTATGAGTCTATCTGTATGATGAGGGTTTTTGTAACATCGGGGGATGAACCTGCTACAACGGGCAGCGTAGAGGACGAGAATATCCCTTCTATTTCAGCATTGTCAGCCAGTGCTTTCTCCAAAGAAGCCTTTGCAACTTTACTAATGCAAATCAGAAGTATCACTGTGCAAAAAAGAAGGAAGTGGAAAGTCTAAATGAGCAATAAAGCAAAATACAAACTCAGTCAAAAAGTAAAGATACTGGCAAGGAATGACATTGAATAATCATGTTAATCCTGGAGAAGCAATTCAATTTATAACTACCAACATGAGTAACAAGACAAGTGACAAGAGTAAAACAAAGGTGCTACTCACCGGATATTCCAAAACCAAGTACTATAAACACCTGCAACCAGAAGCAGAACTAGCATTAATTTAAAAGAAAACAATGTGATCATTAGCTGTGAGAGTAACAATTCTGTTACCTCAGTGAAAAAAATAACTGGACATAACACAAAGAATAAAAGGTCATATAGAAATACATAATACATACCCAACGAGTTGTTGAGACTTCGTTCCATCCATGTGTAACGTCTGAAAGATCCTTAAGAGTTGTACCCACATATACCAGTGCAAATGTGATGGGCTGTGATAAAATCCAGAGCAGATCTCATCACTAGATTGTTTTGCCATTGAATAAATATGAAGAGATAGTCGAACCAACTTGATAGCAGAAAAAATATATTCCCTAACATGACAAAGGAGAAGACATTGTGGTAACCACTCCTATGTTAAATTAATTTCTTTTCATTTCCATGGTTTAATGCTTTACTGATTTTTGTCTGTTTAAAGTTCCTAACATTCACATAACTTACCGCATCAATATAATTTTTTACAATTAAACATAGCAGAATTAAAATGTGTTAAATACCATCATTCCCAACCAAGTGGCCAGCATGAAGTCCCCTATGTGAACAGGAGTCACAGAGAGTAAGTAGTTCAGCATGTTAAATGGAAGCAAAGGAGCAAGCCGCAGCAGCAGAACTATCTGTTATAAAAACAAAAAGCAGGAAAAAAATACTCAGGAACTTGCATGAGAAAACAGAGAAATCCACATACACAAGAGTAACCAGTCAGCTTCATCTTTTGATAGTTCCTATATATATTTATAATCCACTAGCACCACACTCACTCTATATAATGTTGATATATATATATAATATTATATATATATATATATATGTATTTACAATTTTTTCTGGGTTAACTTTAGATATCAACATAGACCAAGTGGTACATTCCTTCTTGATAAATTACTCCTACCATGTTACTTTTTATATATTCAGGCACAAAATGCCACTGTCGTAGGCAAAACATTTAGACCATATAATGAGCTTACCAATTGTGGCCATTTTAGTGGGGGTGCCATTTTTGGTTAATCCAATTACTATGTGCAGGAGACCATGTACCCAGAGATAATAGCTATATCACGTGTAGTCCTGCCACGTGATCCACTCATTGTATATTTGCATATTTTGTTCCCTTTGAATTGGATTTGTTATTAGGTGCTACTCTGCTACGGACCTACGGTTGCATCATACTTCTACAATATTACTTTACTTGACAGGAACAGCCAGTGTGTCGAGAATTATGTCAATGGTATCACATCTGGGAGTATACAATATCCAAAAAGTTTACAATTCTACCTTGAAACCAGATCTCTGAATGGCAACAACAACAGCTTGAAACTTAGGATAGTGCTTAAGTTTGGAAATAACATAAGATCTTCCCATCTACATAATACGACAAATTATGATAAGTATAAGCATAATAAACTAGTAAATGCCGGTATGCATTTGTCAAAACTTCTATTTGGCTTATACGGAATAAGCACATACACGTCCATAGATGCGCACGATTTAAGAATTTATATTGTTACTGGCATTAAAATCTTACTGTTCTTCCAAGCAAGAATGCCGCTGTTGCACCTAGTGTTGCACCCAGAGAATCCGCAATGAATCCCACGGGCAAACCAAAAAGATAACCTCCACCAAGCTGTGAAACAAAACATGCACAAAACGTTGCCTCATCAATCAACAACACTAGGCACTAAGAAAAAGAGAAAACCAAGATAAGTCCTGTCTATCTTTGCACTAAAACAATAAGTTGAAACTATACACCATATCCTCACAAGTCAAACTTGGACATTGCCATTGACACAAGATTTCCAACGCAAAGAAAACAATGACAAAACCACCTGACAGGACCATAAACTAAGAAATTTCTCGATTTGCTTACTGTAAGTACAGAAGCCGGAACTGCCAGGACCGTGAGAGGAATATATGCAACAGCCCTGCCATTTCCGAAAACAAAAAAATATGAGTTAGTGACACAATGCACAAACTTCCACATCTGTCGTTGGCTTGTTGCTGAGTATTTTAAACCGAATCAGACCAATGCACTACTTGAAAATGCTACATATATACAGCAATCAGTACCAATGCAATTATTTCTTAATATGCAAAACGAGACTGATCACAATATCTAATCCAAATCAAGAGACTATGACAACTACTTACAGCACAAGAGGACCCCAAGGTCCAAGATCCTCCTTGATCCATAACAAGAAATCCTTCAAACTCTGCACAAAATCACACAACGATTTCAGCTCAAGAACTTTGCATCTACTCCAATTATAACTTAATCATTGCCTAAACAAGTTCATACACACTAAACCCAAAGCTGCATTTCAAAAATCATAGCGAAAATCACAGATTGAGATTAAGAATCAGATATATATAGAGAGAGATGCCTTTTCGATTGGGAAGGAAATGAAGGCGGTGGCGAGGAGGAAGAGGAGGAGGAGAAGGAGGGCGAATCTGAGGGCGGAGGCGGAGGTGAGGGTGGAGAGGAGTCTGCGACGCCAGGAGCGGAGATGACGGTCGTCGTCGCCGTCGAAAGAGGGGGCCCCATCGGGCCTAAACGACGAGGAGCGGGCTCTCAAGTTTGCCAGATTTAGTAGCTGAGGCCGGTCACCGTCACCCGCCGTTTTTTTCGCACTCCATTTTATTACCATTTTGAAGTCGGTCGTCATCTTAATCAAATGATAATATTTTTTTATAAATTAATTTTAGTTTACGCTGAAATTTATGTATGCTATCATGTCAGCTCTTCAACTCTTAATATTGAATTTTTACCTTCTAAACTCTTCAATTTTAGTCTTTCGTCCCTCTCTCGTCTTTTCTGTTAAATTTAAAATTTTAAGGCTTAAATTAGTTGATTTTTAGAAGGTTTAGTGTTAAATTACATGACTAACCCTAAAGACATTTTCCTGTCCAAAACCTCTATTCAGTTTCCTCTCAAAACATCGAAACCTAAAAATAATACAAAATAATAGCACATATACCAATTTCAGATCTGAACTCGATAAAAGGTTCTATCAAGAGAAAGTGAAGCATGAAGATTGAACACGACGACTTGATAGGGTCTGTTTAGGCATAAGCTCAGCCATCGTTGAGCGTGATGGCGGCAGATGATGGGTGGATACCGCGACCAAAAATTGAATGAGACGAGCTTTTGAATTACAGTAAGTTATAATCCCACTTGTTTTCTCTTATTTAATTATGTTTTCTGTTATAAGTATAAGATTTCAATTGAGTTTTTTATTACTGGGGTTACATGGTGGAAGAGAGATTCGAGTCTTCGAAGTTTGGAGTGAACTGAAATTGGGATTGGGATCTAATAATCTATGCAAAGCTAGTGAAGAATGTTGTTGTCGTTTGAGGGTTGTTGTAAAGAATGTTAATAGCTTTATACTTATGGATTTTTTGATATTTGTATATTTGATTAAACTTTGATCCTTTCGATATGCAGCTCTTCCAGATTATTTTACAGTCAAGATACATCATGGAGGTTATTTTGATGGCAATCAGTATATGGGTGGGAAGGTAAACTATTATGACTTTGTGGACAAGGATAGAATGTCACTTGTAGAAGTTCATTCAATGGTGAGGGGTTTGAACCAAGACTATGGGGGTATGAGTATAGATTACTGGTATAGGATGGGAACTGAAAACAATACTTTGAAAAAGTTATGGACAGATTTGGATGAATATGTGTCATTTTGTTCCAGAATTTAGGCTAGTGATTCTATATTTGGATCATGTGTATTTAAAACCGGATTATATGGAGATATCAGAAGATGAGGATGAGTTAGTGGATGTGTATCATGATTTTGCTTTTAGTCAAGCCGGTTCTAGTAGAGTTGTTATTGAGGAGTTACCAAACTCACCAAGGAGGGATCTTTCAACAAGTCCACCAAAGAAGACTTCTGCTCTAATCATACCTATGTTGGAATTGTATCATGTAGTCTCACCAAAAAAGGTAGCTGGAATTGTCATTAGAGAGCCGGAATCAACAGATGTAGTGCCTACTCAAGCTAGTGTAGTTCAACTGAATGCATCTAAAGACAAAGGGAAGGGGAAAATGGTCCATGAAGAACCTGCTTTTGACTCTGATAAGGAAGAAGACCTTTTGTGGTACGAGAATAGTTCAGAAGATGAGGATTATGACCCACAGTTTGACAATGAAGACTATGCTGAGTATGGTTTAGATGAGGATTGTTTAGGTGATATGGAAGTAGAGTTTAATGCACTTAACAATGGATTGGAGTTGAGAAACTTTATAGTTCTGCAGCTGGTGAGAATGAAGCAAATGATGAGGATAATGAAGCAATGATTGGTGCTGTTGACTCTGATGAGGAGTGTATTGGTGGCCAGATAAATTCTGATGGGGAGGTAGATGATGATGATTACCCAGAGTTCAATCCCAAAACTGATATGTTGGACCCTCAATTTTTTCTAGGCTTGAAATTTACAACCCCTAAGATTTTTAGAGCTGCTGTTAGAGAAAGAGCAATTCAACAAAGATGAATACCATTTTTTTCAAGAACTGATAGAGAAAAGATTAAGGTATTATGCAAAGCTGACAATTGTCCATTTGAGATATATGCAGGTAAGATTCAACATTCAAACACTTTGCAAATCAAGACCTATAGACCTAAGCACACTTGTTATAGAGTGAATGAGAGCCCTAATTTAGTGGATATGTTTGGGAGGAGATTAAGATGAACCCAAGTTTGGGAAGCATGCAAGAATAAGGGACTATGGAGAAGAACTTAGAAGAGCTGATCCAAATACTACTATTGACATAAAGTGTGACATCAACACAAGGTTACCTATTTTTAAGAAAATGCATATATGTTTAGGGGCACTTAAGATCTGCACATAAGGCATGAGGGGATGGTTGGACCTTCATTAGTGATAAAAATAAGGGATTGTTGCCTGCTTTTGACTCGGTTATGCCACTTGCTGACTATAGATTTTGTGTTAGACACTTATGAACAAACTTCAACAATTTATTTCTTGGCAAAGAGATGAAGAATCAACTTTGGGCATGTGCAACAGCCACAAATGAAATTTTTTTACCAAAGAAATGATCCTTATGAGCCAACTAAATCCTAGAGCATGGGACTGGTTGATGCGTAAGTAACTCATGTTTTGTTTACATCTTATGTAGTTTGTTTACGCTTTGTTCTTTTAATGAAGTGTTCTATTTTTTATGTTTGTAGATCTGTTTAGGCCTTCAAAGAAATGGTGTAGGGCTCATTTCAAAACACACTTGAAGTGTGACATTCTGTGTAATAATCTGTCTGAGAGCTTCAACGCATTTATTGTGCCTGCTAGAAAGAAGCTAGTTGTGAGTTGTTTTGAAGAAATAAGGGTTAAGCTGATGGGGACAATTCATGTGAGAAGGGACAAGATGTTGAGACATGAAGATAAAATATGCTCCATACCTAGAGAACTCTTAGAGAAAAACAAGGTCCGGGTAACAACCGATTGTATACCTATTGGCTCAGATAGGCCACAGATTGAAGTATAAAGCTTAGTAGGCAGCAAGTATGTGGTGGATCTTCAAGCTCCCACTTGTGCATGTAGAAGATGGGATTTAACTGGCATCCCATGTAAACATGTTGTGGCAGTCATCAATTATATGAGACATGCCCCTGAAGAATATGTTGATCCATGCTACTTGAAGAAGACTTACATGGAATTTTATGCCCACACAATAAAACATGTTAATGGTATGAAACTATGGTCCAAGAGTCCATTACCACCAATTCTCCCCCACAATACAACCGACAACCAGGGAGACCTAGCTCAAAGACAAAAAAGAATGCATCTGAGAAGGAAGCAGCCGGTGATGGTTAGAAGCTATGTCACTTGGTTGCAAGCTCTAATTTTTTGACAAGATGATTAGAGTTTTAGCCTAAGAGCAACGTTTTTTTTATCTATTTGGTTTTGTGGATGTAAAGTACTTATATTCATCCATTAAGGTTCTAATGCTCAAAACAATGTATGCTTCAGTATCTGTTTTATTACATATATGCAACATGGAATTTATTACTTTTTTGGAATATATACGCATATCCCATTAAATGTTGTCCATTGATTGCTTTCATATTTTGTACTTTTTTTTAAAAAAAATATTTGTACTTAATTAATGGGTTTTTGGTAGTTCAAAATTTGGAGGCAAAAATTTTAAAAATTTGTAAAGTTTTCAGTTAACTCAGTGTGAAAATGACCATTATAACTTTCAATTTTTGAATCTAACAGAGATAGTGAACGAAAAAAGTGAGAGGAGGGATGGAAGACTAAAATTGGAAAGTCTGGGATAAAAATTCAATATTGAGAGTTAGGAGGTGACATGATGACAACCTTAAACTTTAGGTGAGTAAACTGAAATTAATTCTTTTTGTTTTGAAGGGCTCCAATGATAGTATTTAAGACTAGGCAGATAATTTTTATTTTCTCTCGTAGCCGGAAACGCTAGTGGTTAGATTACATCATCATCAGACAAACATGCAACCTTAATTTTAAAAGATTTTCGGTAGACACGTGCATGTCACACCAACGAACATTTAAACTAGATAAATTATAAAAGTATGAGAGTATATACTATTTACAAACAAATGTAACTCATTCGAAAAGTGTGTTTGGTGAGGTGGCAATAATCGACTTTTTTGATGAAGTGGTTATAAGGCAATTGTAAGCGCATCTACTACATATTGACGAAGTCATGGGTTCGAATCACCATGGGAGTAAGAGTGAGATCCTTTGATCTTCTTTATAATTGTAAAAAAAACAATAATCGACTTTTTATTTAGAGAGAAAAAACATGTTATATGTAACACTTAAGCACGGTCCCTAGAGAACTTAATAGTTGCACAATTTAAAAACTATGAATTAAGTAATTAAATGAACATAAGTTCATTCAGCAGTCAAAATAAACTGAGAGTCGATCAAATCAGACAAATGCTCATGTATAAAATGACTCAAGCCCTAACGTAATTCGATACGAACAATCGAGAATGTCGTACCTTAAAAAACTTATCACTATAGACACCACCATGCCGAGACTGTAGACATGTCTTCCTTTTGCCATTTGCCATTTGCCATTAGCCATTAGCCATTTGCCACTTCTCCATAGCCATACAACGTAGATATGTTTCGATACACACTCAACTATACTCAAATCTTTGCTCGTTAGAATAAGGGTGGATGTGACCTCTCGCTAGGGATTATTTTTGTGATTAGTTTGGAAAGAATTGGCCATGCAGGCTCGATTCGGTAGGAATACAAACTTTTTTTGACAATATCATTTACTAACCAACTTATAATTGGTAAACAAAATTTTTCACCAATACCAACCGTTAAAGTTGATATACCGACTTATTTGGTACAGTTGGTATTTGGACATCTACCATGTTTAAAATTTAACTTCAATGAATATATATATTTAGCATTTCCACATGTATAAAACAAAGAAGTTGTTGCTCTAGTGGTTTGAGACATATTTCAAGTGGTCTTGGGTTCGAGTCTCTTCTCTTACAGAATAGTGAGTATTTTTCATATTTTGCATTTGTAGTGTATTAATACTTATATTTATATTAGAAAAAATGATTCAAACAGTGTTTGACCTTTAGAAAAGCAAAGTTTTGGTATCTCACATTTTAAAAATTTTAAAACGGTATTCCACGTTCTTACCCTAATTGAAGAAATGTATCTGAAACCATTAGTTCTGTTTAAAAAACTAATGACACATATTTTTTACATGAAAAACTAATTTACCCTTTGTTAACAGTGTTTGACCTTTTATAGAAGCGAAATTTTGGTGTCAAACGTTTTAAAAACTTCTAAACGATATCTCACATTCCTACCCCGACTAAATAAAGATATTTGGAATCGTTAGTTATGTTAAAAATATTTTTTATTTCTTTTTCATCTCTAAACTTATATATCTTTAAAATTAAGAATAATAATTAATTGAAATTTTATGTAAAAGTGAATATAACTTAGTAAATTGAAAAGAAAAAAATATTGTCGTCTTCAACTCCATCAGAGAAAAAGCAAAGGGAGAAGCGTCATCTCCGCAGAAAGAGAGAAGATAGATGCACCACTGGAGGAGAAAAGAGAAAATAGCATCGTCTTCGTTGAAAAAAAATCTGGTCACGGTAGTCATCGTCATTGTCGAATAGACTTTGCCAAATCAGTTTACCCTTCTTAAACGTAATTGTTTGTTGTCTGTGCTCAAGGAAGTTCTTCACAGTCAAAGCTAAAACATAATCAAGTTTACTCTGATCCTCCTCCAACAACCCATAACGATCAAGTGAACCATGATTTCTCCACTCCGTCACGACGGCCTCTCTCTCAGAGAATAATACAGTTTCTGATGCTAATACTTGACTTTATGCGCTTGATAGTGAGCATTAGACAAACTATAGACACCTAAACTATTTTGTGTCAATCATATTTTCTAAATCTTTATGCTTCATGCTAAAATTGGAGAACGTCTGTGATCAATTAGTGGTTATCAAAAACAATAGTAGCCAGATGTGGTCAATTAGAGATTCAGATGTTGCACCAAATCCTACAATAGTCATCTATACCATGCGATCTCGACGAAGAAGACGAAGTCGGGACCGAGAGCGGATTGGAGGAGGGCGAGAAGCTCAGATAGGAGTGATGGTGCATGAGATGTTGGTGACTCGAAACTAACAGTTTCAGATATCTTTCTTCAACGGGTAAGAACGTGAGATACCTTTTTGAAGTTTTTGAAATGCGGAACACCAAAGTTTTGCTTCTCTAAAATGTTAGACATTGTTTGGATCATTTTTCCAAAAACAAAGGGTAAATCAGTCTTTTCACGTCAAAAATGTCCAGCGTTAATTTTTTAACATAACTAACGATTCTAGATACCTTTGTTCAGTTAGGGTAAGAACGTGAGATATCATTTTGAAGTTTTTGAAACGTGAGACCAAAACTTTACTTATCTAAAAGGTTAGACACTGCTTGGATCATTTTTCATTTATATTATATATGTATTTTTCTAAAAACTTGGTACATTATAGTATACCGTCGGTATACAAAAAACTCTACCATGTACCAACTGACTTTGGAAACTTGGTATGGTAGTACTGTACTCAAGGTTCTAAAAATCGGTGCCCAAGACCGCCTAGGGGTTGGGCGGCAGGTCACCATTCTGATTTTTATCGAATCAGTCAAGCTGGGCGCCGTTGCAAAAATCAGCCGCGTAGGCGAGCTGGGCGGGCTAGGCGGCCTGATTAGGCTTTTAAAAATTAGGAAATACATAAAGGCATATCAAAAATTAGTAAAATTAAACATGAAAAACACAATATTCTACTTAAAGTCTAAACGAATGATACAAGATTTTTTTTATTATTTTAAGAACATTGTTGTTTTGTTTTATCTATTTTTGAAGTATTTTTACTATTTTGGAATATAAAAGTGTTTTTTTATAAATTTATTTATATAATTATATTTATTAAATAAATAATAATATGTAAAACACAAACCGCCTAAACGTCCTGGGCACTAGGCGCTAGCTATCCGCCCTGGTAGTGTCTAGCGTTTTTAGTGCGCTAGCTATCCGCCCTGGTAGTGTCTAGCGTTTTTTAAAACCTTGATTGTACTGACCAAAAACTCGGTTACCAACTTGATGGTATGTCAATCTAATAGGTACGATTGATATATATGGACAGGAGTCAAATTGCCAGCTCTAAGCAGAGAGGGGGACTTAAGGACCTCCACAAATCAAATGACTAGATTTATGGATGCTAATAGGGAGGGTAACTAAAATACCATATTTATATCCAGTTTCATTCCACATCCCCGTACACATCCTAATTCCGTCTCCTCTCATAAGATTAGGCAGTGGAACGGTACGGTCCATCGCGGAAGAATAAGGCTCCACTGGCCATATTGGGCTCTTTCTCTTTTTTAGACTTTTCTCTGAAGTGACCAAAACAAAAGGCAACGCAATAATGGAATATCCCATGCGTTCAAGCCAATCATCAAGCTCGCGTCATTATACCAAAAACAACTCGTCTCATTATGTTTTTTTTCTTTCTTGAAAATTACACAGAAAATATATAAATAAATTCTCAATTTTATCTGGGACATGAAAAGATAAAGAATACAAAGTTCAGGACCTGAGAGTATCTGGTACTAAATTTGCATGAATGGCTGAAAAGGTATAAAGTCAAAGGTAGACAGAGATTGTTACCTGCAATATATACTGGTCCTGCAAAGTAAAGAACATAAAATTTTTGCATTTTCTTGATCCCACACTTTTTCTAACCTAGAGGTCCTGGATCATGTGGTCCGAAACCAAATCCTATGCAACAAAACCTAGTTGCAAAATTTCAAATATTCTTTGCTCCATCCTTTTATTTTCTATCGCAAAGGAAATAACATGCATGATGATGCATATAGTACGTCCCGTACAATATTATGCACTAATACCATATGATATGATAGGACTTATGAAACTAAGGCACTACCATATTACTGTGATAATTTGAGGATACGAATTAAATCTCAGTTTTGCATAAAAGGTTGCCTTACATCACTGATTCAAGACTTGATTTGACAAGGGCATTAGTGGTGATCGAGCGCTTCATTTGGACTAGTTTTTGAGGTTCGTTGATTTGATGCAGCAGTAGTTTAGAATCATAGCTCATAAATTCGTTACCTAGTTCTTAATGGCAAATTTCGTCCACCTCAAAAATTAACATCGAAATATTATCTCATGTTGAGATTAGCTTCCTTGTGCTACATTAAGATCAGCTTGCTTCTAGATAAGACTATATGTATGCTCTAACAGCTGTCTTGTTTCTCAAGTCTTCTTCATGTTAAGTCAATTCAGTTAGCATTTGTAAATGTGTAGATCTGAAAATTAGATTGTTGTATAGTTGATAGTTAGGATGATTCGGTTAATATCATGTTCTTTCATCTCTTATTTAAGAGATGAAATCTGTAATTGGTATATAACTGAAAAATTAAAGTTTGAACTCATACTTTGTTCTTCATCTCATTTATTTCTTTATGGTATCAGAGCAGTGATCCTCATAGGACTTGCTATGGTTTATTCTTCCATTCCTTTCTCTGCATAAAAATCATAATCATCATGACATCAAATGCTACCAATCCAGTGACAACTAGATCTGAATCCATGGAGGCAAGTCCAAATGAAAGTCTCACTTCTCCTATTCTTAATGAGTTCAACTTTCTACCATGGTCTAGAGCTATTACATTAGCCCTAGGGCCGATGCAAATCAAAACTAAGCTTCATTAGAAACAAGAAAATCTCAGATATTGAAGATCATGAGTATGAGAATTGGTTATGCAAAGACGTCATGTCATGGCTTCTTAACTCTATGGAGCAAAAGCTAAAAGAAATCTTCAGCTACTCAGAATCACCATATCATCTCTGGGAAACTGTCAAAGATATGTATGGAAACTTAAACAATGCAGCAAGAGTTTTTCAACTCAAAAAGGATATTGCAGCTCTTTAACAAGGTAATCTCTCCTTTGTTCAACACATTAGAAATTTAAAATCCAAATATAATGAACTCGATATGTACAGACCTCATACTGTTGATCCAACCATCATGCTAAAAAGAGCAGATGAAGATAAAGTCTTTCAACTCCTTGCAAGTCTAGGATCAGAGTATGAGGATCTTAGAAGTCATTTATTGATTAGTCCAGAACTACCATCTTTTACCACTATGTGCAACACTATACAAAGAGAGAAAGTGAGAAAAAGGGTAATGAATGTGGAGATTAATGATGGAGGGATAGATGTACGAGCATTTGTTGCAAACAAAGAAGCAACAAACAATCAATTGTACAAAGAAAGAAGGCCAAACCTGAAGTGTATACACTGTAAGAGTATTGGAAGAAGTGGTGTAGGCCACTTGAGAGAAACTTGTTGGATTATGTTTCCAGAACTGAAGCAAAAACACAATGAAGGTCAGAGAGCACACCGAAACACTACACAAAGAGGTCCATACATTGCCAATCCTAAGCCAAATCTGAGCAGCAACATATCTGAAGAGGTTGAGAATTTTACTTTAAATCTCATCACTCTCATCAATGAGTTTGCAAATTTTCTCCAAAACAAGCAAGAAAGCATTGACAACAGGGATAATGGAAATACAACTGCTTTGCTCAGAAAATTTGCAGGATTTTTAAAGGAATCAGGTAGTACATCACTAAGTGATATTCCAGGTATCATATGTGCTATATCAACTGTTTTAGAAGTTAGTAAACATAGTGATATTTGGATTGTAGATTCAGAAGTCTCAAAACACATAACAAATGATTTTTTTCGAACTCACATTTTGAAAAACTCAAAAATCTATCTCATGTCTCAACAGCTAATGGAAACAATGAATCTGTTTTTAGAAAAGGAAAAATAAATATTTTCTCAGATTATATATAGTCAGGTGCTTTGTTTGTTCCATCTTTCCCTTTTAAACTTCTGTATGTTGGAAGAGTGACTCGATTACTAAGCTGCCTAGTTATTTTTTCTGCTCACAATATCATTTTTCAGGATCAATTCACACAGAAGAAGATTGGTGAGAGATTCTATCTAAATGGTCTGTACTACATCTCAATCTCTCCACATCTTTCAAAGTGTCTTCTAATCAGCTCAAATTATACAATTTAACAACAATTGTGGCATAAACGCCTTGTTCATCCCTCATCTCTGGTTTTGTTTAAATTATTCCCCAACTTTTGTAATATTATAAATAAGTGTGAGATCTGTCATATGTCTAAGCAGACTATAATTCCTTTTCCACTCTCACACTCATGCACAATCAAGCCATTTGAACTTGTTCACTCTGATATATGGGTTCATATCTCTATTGAATCTTTTGATGGTTATCGATTCTATGTCATTTTATTGATGATTACACTAAATCTACATTTGTTTACTTGTTAAAATTCAAAAATGAAGTTTTTCATTGTTTTCAAGATTTTCATAACTTGGTCATAAATCATTTTCTGCAAAAATTTGTACACTAAGGGCACTACATATCCAAAATCATGGTTAACTACTTAAGTGAGTATGACATAATTCACCAAATCAGCTGTATAGGAACTCCATAACAAAATGGTGTTGCGGAGCGTAAAAATAGAGACCTGTTTGAAAAAACGAGAGCTCTAATGCTTCTAGCTCATGTTCCAAAACGTTTTTGGTCCCAAGGTATCCAAACTGCTGCTTATCTAATCAATAGATTACCTAGCAGTGTGTTGAAGTTCAAATCATCATTTGAGATTCTCAAAAGGAGAAGGATTGATATCTCTCACCTTCATATTTTCGGATGTATCTGTTTTGTACATGTTCAAGCCTCACACAGAGATAAGTTTGATCTTAGAGCGGTCAAATGCATGTTCATCGGATACTCATCTACACAGAAGGGTTATAAGTGCTATAATTCAGCAACAGGGGAAATCATTGTGTCAAGAGATGTTCTTTTCCATGAAAATGAGTCATTTTATTTATCCTCAGAAAGTAAGCTTCGGGGAGAGCTTTGGACTGATCTATTTCCATCTCTTCTTCTCACTGGAAGTGACTCACTTGTTTATTCACAATCAATTGACATGGAAATAGAACATGAAGAAGGCAATGAGCATGAAAATAACAATGAACATGAAGAGAATAATGTCCGTGAAGAAGTTATCCATCAATCTCCTCCTCCTAGGAGAAATCCTCCAAGACTTCGAAAACCACCATCAAGACTCTAAGAGTATGTGACCTACTCTACTCGATATCTATTAGACCTCAGACTTGATATTGTTCAACCTACACACAATGTCTTTTTAGGCAAGCTTCTTACTCAACATGAACCAAGAAGCTTTGCAGAAGCAAATAAATCTCCATAATGGCAGAAGGCCATGCAAGATGAGCTAAAGGCCCTCGATGAAAATCACACATGGAGTATTGTCCCTCTCCCAAAATGACAGAAACTTGTTGGATTTCATTGGATTTACAAGCTGAAGTATCATCCTGATGGAACTCTTGAACGACATAAGGCAAGGTTAGTAGCTCGTGGTTTTACACAAACATTTGGTGTTAACTACAAGGAAACTTTTGCTCCAGTGGCTAAGATGAATATAGTTAGAGTTTTGGTATCAGTTTCCATGAATTATGGTTGGTCACTCTACCAAATGAATGTAAAAAAATACATTTTTGCATGGTGACTTGGAAGAAGATGTTTACATGAAGCTACCACCAGGACATCTTAGAGAGAATGAGGCTGGAATGGTGTGTAAGCTGCATAAGACCCTATATGGATTGAAGCAGTCACCTCGTGCTTGGTATTCCAAGTTGAGTTCAGTGCTTATCACTTCAGGCTTTAAAAGAAGTCATTTGGATTCTTCACTGTTTTTCAAAATAACAAAGTGGGAAAATTGGCGATTTTTGTGTATGTCGATGATCTCATCATCACTTGAGATAATCTAGATGAAATCCAGGCCTTGAAGGATGCTCTCCATAAATCCTTTGCTATCAAGGATTTAGGTCCATTAAAATACTTTCTAGGGATAAAGATTGATATGGCTGTTGGCAGTTTATTTCTCAACCAGCGCAAGTATATTGTTGATCTCCTAGATGAAGTAGGAATGACATATTGCAAGCCTGCTCGAACTCCATTGCACAGTAAACTCAAGCTTGACACTCAAGATACCATCTTGACAGATATTAGTAATTATCAGCACCTTGTTGGAAAGTTCATTTATCTTGCCATCACAAGACCTGATCTCACTTATGCAGTAAGCATGGTAAGCCACTTCATGCATTCTCCTTCCACATATCATCTAAGCATTATCAAACGGATCCTGCGCTACATTAAAGGTACAATCTGTCTAGGCATTGTCATGCATAGAAATGATCATTTCAAATTGGAGGGTTATTCAGACTCGAATTGGTCGGGCTGGAAATACATTGGAAAGAAAGTCCATTACATGTGATTGTACATTTATTGGAGGCAATATAGTTACTTGGAAAAGCAAGAAACAATCAGTAGCGCCTAGAAGCAGTGCCGAGGCTGAGTATAGAGCCATGACATCCATTGCTTGTGAACTCATATGGCTAAAGGCATTAATCAAAGACTTAGGGATTGATCATTCCACTTCGATCCTTCTTCATTGTGATAACCAGGCTGCAATGCATATTGCAGCAACCCTGTATTCCATGAGCGCACAAAGCACATTGAAGTTGATTGCCACTTCATTCGAAATCAGGTTCAATCACAGGTTATCAAAATTATGTATACAAGGACTTGTAATCAACTTGCAGACGTGTTTACCAAAGTTCTCGCTTCTGCACAGTTCAAAAATTTGTTTTTCAAGCTTGTTTCAAGAAGCTCCCTTGATCCAGCTTGAGGAGGAGCGTTGAGATCAGCTTCCTTGTGTTGCAACAAGATTAAAGATCAGCTTCCTTGTGTTGCACCAAGATCAGCTTGCTTTCAGATGAGACTACCTGTGTCACGCCCCGAATCTTATAATTTCACTGCGAGTTACCTTCCCTCCGTTATCCGTGAATTTACGGTGTCGATAATAAGGTTTGAACAATAAAATTAACTGTCGGGATTGTTGACGGTAATTTAAAAATTATCGGGGATTTTATTGGGGTAAATTCCGGTTTGGAGTGGAGGAAAATTTTGGGGTTCCCTGTGTTCTAGAAAGTTTCCTTGTTTGGAAACTTACTTCTTTTATTTATACTTCTCTTTCCGTTTTCGGCGCGTCACTTTCTTTTCTTTTTCTTCTTTCTTCTTTCTTCTTTCTCCTTCCTCGCGTTCGTCTCTCTCCCTGGGTCAGTGCTGCATTTTCACTGTGCACGCCGAGATCCGCCACCACCGGCTGCCGTGGGGCGCGTGACCGGTCTCCCTCGACTCGGCGGAGGTCCGGCAACCCAGCAGACCATCGTTTAGGGGCAGCGCCGCTGTGTGGAGAGAGAGGAAACTCTCGAGATCCGTCTGCACTCTCGGGTTCCGGTCGGGTTAGGCCTCTGTGCCGTCACCTGCCGTTCGGGGCCGGTCCACAGTCATCCTCTGAGTCTTCCAAATTCGGAGAATCGGTCGATTACAATCTAGGTGAGGGATTCGATCAAGGATTCCAAATTTTAGGATTTTATTACTGTTCATAGCGATTTGTGGTTGTTAGAGTTGATTTTGGTTGTTGAGTTGTAAATGAAAGTTGTAGGGGAGATTAAGAGGAGCAAGAAGATGGCCGGAGATCGCCGGTCGGAGGCCATTTGGCCGGCGACCGAATTTTACTGTTCACAGGGGCATTTCTATCCTTTCACTGAGAAATTACTTTAACAGTTATGGTAAATGAGTTAGGGGTAAAGGTAAAAATAATTCCAAGTTAATTTTGGAGAATTGGAAGTAAAAAGGATTAAGGGAAGTTATATATATAAAACCTTGTGGAGGAGGATTAATGACCATATCGATTAAGTTCCGATTATTATTCAAAGATTTCGATTCGGTTCGGAAAGAGAATTTCCATGTTATCGTTGGTCGGGATTGATCGAAGATTGTTAAGAGTATACAAGAATTAAGCTAGTTTAATACGGAGTTTATACTAATGTCTCCAGAGACCCGACTTTACGAATTGGGATAATTAACATATTTATTTCATTTAACAGGACGTGAGGATTTACGTTCCGGGGAGGCACAGGATCGCTCTTAGGGCTAGTCCCTTTACTGTGAGTGGACAGATTATTTTTAAATGAATGCATGCCCTAATTATTGATTTTATTGCAGGGTTTATATGATTGTTTCGAGTATTATAATTTCCTCGGGTTCTTGAATGTTTATTTGGATTTATGCATATATGTCGAGGAATAGTTTTACTTATTTGTTTTGGGAAGAGAATTTGAGTAAAGTATTGTTATGAAATTATATTATAAGGGTTGACCAATGAATATGATAGCTAGTGTAGCGTGAGGGCGCTACTAGAGCTCTTAGCTCCGACCCTAGCCTGAGAGGTCAGGCAAATTACGTAGTGCACTATGAGGGTTGACCATTTCCACTTTATCTAGAGCTCTTAGCTCCGACCCTGGTCTGAGAGGACAGACAAGCCTGAGAGGTCAGGTTGATATTACAAGGGTTGACCGTATTATTTTATCTAGCTAGCATAGCGTGAGGGCGCAACTAGAGCTCTTAGCTCCGACCCTAGTCTGAGAGGTCAGACTTATTGTGTTTGTGAATATTTCTCTTCCCATAATCCTTACTGGTTTACATTATCATGCATTTGTGGAAATTTAGTAATTGTGGGCATGCATAAATGTTATTTAAATCCATAAATCTTTGGGAGAGCATGAAGCATTGGTTTTAATTATTGTGGTGAATTTTAGTGTTTCATGGTTTATTTTTCGTCCACTCACTCTAACATTTTTCCATGTTTCTCCCCTGGGCCTTTGTTTTTCTTAAAATGCCCAGACTGCAGAGTTCGGCCAGCAAATTAGGAGGCGCATAGTGGTTACCTCTCCACACAGTTTTCACTTGTAGGTTTCTGAAAACCTACAAGTGCACTTTTCCTCCTTTATATTAGAGCTCTGATAACCTGGGTGTATTATTACTATGTTTCGGGGTAGAGTACGGAACTTATTCGGTACTATTTCAGGAATTTCTGATTTTTATTTATGTTGAAGATTATTAAGTTTTAAAATGATTTGTTATTGTGGTTGTATTTGTGGAGGTGGTTGTGTGTTGATGTGAGCAGGATGGCTCAAGTAGGAAGGGGGATGGAATTAGAAGTGTATACTGCCTGTGTTTACTTTGATTTTAGGTGAAGGGTTACTCACTATTAGGGGACATTATGCAGAAATTTCGGTAACTACCCTTTTAGGTGGGTCCCGCAGGAGTCATTTTGGGATTTACTGGGAAATCTCGGGATGGGTCCTGTCATTGGTATCAGAGCACTAGGTTATTCGATTCCTTTTCTAATTGTTACTGCTTATGCCTTGTGTGAAACTAGTATCTATAGAGTGAGGGACCGACCGCGGCGGATCATCAGCATTTATGCTTATGATACGAAGTGATCATCGGGTATTTGCAGTAGCTATTATAGTATTATGTGTGCTACATGGTACTAAACATCTTGGTTTCAGGTTTAATTATGCGCCGAGCACGTGGCCGAGCTCGTAGGGAGAATCTTTCCCCTCCACCGGAAGGAGAAAACCCTCTTCCTCCTCCTTCTGGAAGAGGAAGTGAAGAGTCAGCTACTATGGGAGCGGGTTTGTTAGAGCGGTTAGTGCAGGGTATCCGCTCTGGTATGAGTTCTGAGCTTAACTATGAGAAGGTCCGCAAGCATGGTGCTAGAGTGTTTACCCATGCTAGTGAACCCATGGAAGCACTCAGTTGGTTGGAGGAGACCGAAAAGATGTTCCGAATAGTAGGTTGTCCAGAGGAAAGGAAGGTGGCGATAGCTACGCAGTTCCTGGAGAGGGAAGCTTGGCATTGGTGGCTTGATGTAAGCCGCAGGGTGGGTGATGCAGCTCAGCAGATGTCCTGGGAGCAGTTTTCCGCCCATTTTAAGGAGCGTTATGTCAGCCGAGCACACATGAACCGCATGAGGGAAGAATTTCTAAATTTGAGGAAGAGTGATGACATGTCGGTTTCGGCGTTTGAGCAGCGTTTTAGGGAGCTGGCCTATTACGTTCCTGAGTTGGTAAAGACAGAGCAGGATAAGGTCTATCAGTTTGTTAGAGGCCTTGGTGGTATCTACACTACACAGATGACGACTGTACCATATGCATCATTCATGGAGGCAGTGATGGCTGCTCTTAATCTTGAGGCCCAGCAGTTTTCTTATGGCCGGCTTTCAGATGTTGGAGTTGCGGGTTCTGGCTCAGCTAGAAGATCGCTGACGAGGTCTAGTTCAGTATCCTCTGCTGGAAGTGGCTTTGGTAGCAGCACAGGATCCGGGTCAGGATTCCGAGGGAGGCTTAAGAGCTTCTTCAAGAAGACCTCTAGAGGGTTTAGAAGAGGATCTAGCAGCCAGAGTGGGCCTTCTGGAGGTCAGAGTGCGCAGCAGAGTCAGAGACCGTCCCAGAGTGTTCACCAGAGTCAATAGGTACATGGTCAGTGCTATCAGTGTGGGCAGACAGGTCATTTCAGGAGAGATTGTCCTCTCTTGAGTCAGGGAGCAGCATTGGCACCTGCCCAGACTATGGGGCAGACGCATTCCGGTACTGTTAGTAGTGGTACCCCCTCTGTGACACAGACTAGAGGCGGCACACAGCAGAGCAGAGGTAGTAGAGGCCGTCCTGCCACACATGCGAGACTGCATGCCATGACTCAGCAAGAGGGCCGCTCTTCTCCAGATGTTATTATTGGTACGTTACTAATTTTTGGCTGACCCGCTTTTACATTAATAGATCCTGGAGCGTCGCATTCCTTTATGTCCAGTAGATTTTCCTTACATGCCAATGTGCCGTCATTATCACTTCCTGGGGAATGGCACGTGTCCTTGCCTTCCGGGGACGTGATGAAGATAGATTGGGTATTTAAGAGTTGTGAAGTGCTGATAGAGAGTTGCGGTTTTGAGGTTGATCTATTACCTCTTGATATTGTGGAGTTCGATGTGATCTTGGGGATGGACTTCTTGGAAACCCATAGGGCGATGGTGGATTGTTTCCGAAAGGAGGTAGTGTTAAGGAGTCCAGGGAAGCCTGAGGTCACCATTCAAGGGGAAAGAAATGTTCTCCCAAACTGTGTGATTTCCGCTGTTACAGCTAGGAAATTGTTGAACAAGGGTTGTCAAGCCTACCTGGCACATGTAGTAGATACCAGGAAGGGTGAAGTGAACCTGGAAGACATTCCTGTGGTAAAGGAGTTTCCAGATGTATTTCCAGACGAATTGCCTGGATTACCGCTAGCAAGAGAGATCGATTTCACCATCGAGATGCTTCCCGAAACCGCTCCTATCTCTCAAGCTCCTTATAGAATGGCACCTGCGGAATTGAAGGAGTTAAAAACTCAATTGCAGGAGTTGGTGAATAAGGGCTTTATTCAACCTAGCACGTCTCATTGGGGTGCTCCTGTACTTTTTGTTAAGAAGAAAGATGGCACCATGAGACTTTGTGTGGATTACCGGAAGCTGAATCAAGTGACGGTGAAGAATAAATACCCTTTGCCACGAATTGATGATTTATTCGACCAGTTGAGGGGTGCCTCTGTTTTCTCGAAGATTGATTTGAGATCGGGTTATCATCAGTTGCGGATTCGGAAAAATGATATTCCCAAGACTGCTTTCCGGTCACGGTATGGACACTATGAGTTTGTAGTGATGCCATTTGGACTTACTAATGCACCCGCCGCCTTCATGGATTTGATGAATAGGGTGTTTAGTCCATTTCTTGATCGTTTTGTGATCGTGTTTATTGATGACATTTTGGTTTACTCCAAGAGTTTGAAGGAGCATGCCAGGCATTTAAGGACGGTCCTGCGAGTTCTCAGAGAAGCTCAGCTGTATGCAAAACTTAGCAAATGTGAGTTTTGGTTGGATAGAGTGGGATTCTTGGGCCACATTGTGTCGGAAGAAGGTGTTAGTGTGGACCCTCAAAAAGTAGCTGCAGTGGCTAATTGGGGTAGACCCACCAATGTGTCAGAGATTCGGAGTTTCTTGGGATTAGCAGGCTATTATCGTCGCTTCGTTCAAGATTTCTCCAAGATTACTGCTCCACTTACAAGATTGACCAGGAAGGGAATTAAGTTTGAATGGTCTGACAAGTGCGAGCAAAGTTTTCAGGAACTCAAAGAGCGTCTGACTAGTGCACCAGTTTTGGCACTACCAGATGATAGTGGGGAATATGAAGTCTATTGTGATGCCTCTAAACACGGATTGGGTGGTGTGTTGATGCAGCATGGGAGAGTGATCGCCTATGCTTCTAGACAATTGAAAACGCATGAGGTAAATTATCCCACTCATGATTTGGAGCTTGCTGCTGTAGTGTTTGCTCTTAAAATTTGGAGACATTACCTTTATGGAGCCAAGTGCCAAATTTTCACTGATCACAAGAGCTTGCAATATGTGTTCACCCAAAGAGATTTAAATATGCGTCAAAGGAGATGGATGGAATTAATTAAAGATTATGATTGCTCGATTGAGTACCATCCAGGAAGAGCTAATGTGGTAGCTGATGCTCTTAGCCGCAATCCCTCTTTATCCTTGGCATATTTGAAAATGATTCGGGTTCCACTTCTTTATGAGCTTAGAGCTACCAGTGTTGATTTAACAGTGGATGAAATGGGTGTTTTGGTGGCCAGTTTTCGTGTGAGGCCAGTATTAATTGATAGAGTTCGGGATGCGCAATGTAATGACCCCTCCATTGTACAGTTGGTTGAGAGGGCTCAGCGGAGGACTTTGCGGTTAGGAAAGATGGAACCCTTTTATTTAAGGGTAGGTTGTGTGTATCGAAGAGGAATGAAGAGCTTAAACGGGAGATCATGGAGGAAGCTCATAGTTCCATATATGCCGCCCATCCAGGTAGTACAAAGATGTATAGAACTTTGAAGAATTATTATTGGTGGCCGAAAATGAAGAGGGAAATAGCAGCTTTTGTTAGCAGGTGTTTGGTTTGTCAACAAGTGAAAGCTGAGAGACAAAAACCCTCGGGTTTGATGGAGCCATTGCCTATTCCGGTGTGGAAGTGGGATCATATCACCATGGATTTTGTCTTCGGCCTGCCTCGTACCCGTAATGGGTATGATGGAGTTTGGGTGATTGTGGATCGTTTGACGAAATCTGCTCACTTTCTCCCTGTTAATAAAAAGTTTTCCCTTGATCGGTTGTCGGTGATTTATGTGAATGAGATAGTGAGACTACATGGGGTTCCAGAATCCATTGTGTCAGATAGAGATCCACGGTTTGCTTCCCAATTTTGGGGAGCTTTGCAGGCAGCATTGGGCACGCAACTTCATTTTAGTACTGCTTTTCATCCTCAAACCGATGGGCAGTCAGAGAGAACCATTCAGACCTTGGAAGACATGTTGAGGTCATGTGTTCTACAGTTTCGGGGGAGTTGGGATAAAAATTTGATGTTAATGGAGTTTGCTTATAATAATAGCTACCACTCTAGCATTGGCATGTCACCATTTGAGGCATTATATGGAAGGCAATGCCGTACTCCCCTATGTTGGAATGAAGTTGGAGAAAGAGAGTTTTGTGGCCCAGATATCATCTTTGAGACTAATGAGAAAATCAAGGTAGTAAGAGATCGACTCAAGGTGGCTCAAGATAGGCAAAAGACTTATGCGGATAACCGCAGGAAGGACTTGGAATTCCAAGTTGGTGATTGGGTGTTCTTGAAATTATCTCCTTGGAAGGGAGTGGTGCGTTTTGGGAAGAAGGGTAAGCTTAGCCCTAGATACATTGGTCCTTATGAGATCCTTGAAAGAATTAGTCCACTTGCCTACCGATTGGATCTACCTCTTGAGTGGTCAAAGATTCATAATGTCTTTCACGTATCCATGCTTCGGAAGTACATTGTTGATCCTTCCCATGTGTTGCATGCGCCACCTGTTAGTCTGAATAAAGACTGGACTTATGTAGAGGAACCGGTGCAAATTATTGATCAAAAAGAGCAGGTGCTTCGGAACAAGACCATTCCTCTTGTTAAGGTGTTGTGGAGGAGTCATGAGGTGGAGGAAGCTACTTGGGAACCCGAAGCTCAGATGCGACATCAATATCCCTACCTATTTGAGTAACAGGTATGTAAATTTCGAGGACGAAATTTTTATAAGGGGGGGAGAATTGTCACGCCCCGAATCTTATAATTTCACTGCGAGTTACCTTCCCTCCGTTATCCGTGAATTTACGGTGTCGATAATAAGGTTTGAACAATAAAATTAACTGTCGGGATTGTTGACGGTAATTTAAAAATTATCGGGGATTTTATTGGGGTAAATTCTGGTTTGGAGTGGAGGAAAATTTTGGGGTTTCCTGTGTTCTAGAAAGTTTCCTTGTTTGGAAACTTACTTCTTTTATTTATACTTCTCTTTCCGTTTTCGGCGCGTCACTTTCTTTTCTTTTTCTTCTTTCTTCTTTCTTCTTTCTCCTTCCTCGCGTTCGTCTCTCTCCCTGGGTCAGTGCTGCATTTTCACTGTGCACGCCGAGATCCGCCACCACCGGCTGCCGTGGGGCGCGTGACCGGTCTCCCTCGACTCGGCGGAGGTCCGGCAACCCAGCAGGCCATCGTTTAGGGGCAGTGCCGCTGTGTGGAGAGAGAGGAAACTCTCGAGATCCGTCTGCACTCTCGGGTTCCGGTCGGGTTAGGCCTCTGTGCCGTCACCTGCCGTTCGGGGCCGGTCCACAGTCATCCTCTGAGTCTTCCAAATTCGGAGAATCGGTCGATTACAATCTAGGTGAGGGATTCGATCAAGGATTCCAAATTTTAGGATTTTATTACTGTTCATAGCGATTTGTGGTTGTTAGAGTTGATTTTGGTTGTTGAGTTGTAAATGAAAGTTGTAGGGGAGATTAAGAGGAGCAAGAAGATGGCCGGAGATCGCCGGTCGGAGGCCATTTGGCCGGCGACCGAATTTTACTGTTCACAGGGGCATTTCTGTCCTTTCACTGAGAAATTACTTTAACAGTTATGGTAAATGAGTTAGGGGTAAAGGTAAAAATAATTCCAAGTTAATTTTGGAGAATTGGAAGTAAAAAGGATTAAGGGAAGTTATGTATATAAAACCTTGTGGGGGAGGATTAATGGCCATATCGATTAAGTTCCGATTATTATTCAAAGATTTCGATTCGGTTCGGAAAGAGAATTTCCATGTTATCGTTGGTCGGGATTGATCGAAGATTGTTAAGAGTATACAAGAATTAAGCTAGTTTAATACGGAGTTTATACTAATGTCTCCAGAGACCCGACTTTACGAATTGGGATAATTAACATATTTATTTCATTTAACAGGACGTGAGGATTTACGTTCCGGGGAGGCACATGATCGCTCTTAGGGCTAGTCCCTTTACTGTGAGTGGACAGATTATTTTTAAATGAATGCATGCCCTAATTATTGATTTTATTGCAGGGTTTATATGATTGTTTCGAGTATTATAATTTCCTCGGGTTCTTGAATGTTTATTTGGATTTATGCATATATGTCGAGGAATAGTTTTACTTATTTGTTTTGGGAAGAGAATTTGAGTAAAGTATTGTTATGAAATTATATTATAAGGGTTGACCAAGGAATATGCTAGCTAGAGTAGCGTGAGGGCGCTACTAGAGCTCTTAGCTTCGACCCTAGCCTGAGAGGTCAGGCAAATTACGTAGTGCACTATGAGGGTTGACCATTTCCACTTTATCTAGAGCTCTTAGCTCCGACCCTGGTCTGAGAGGACAGACAAGCCTGAGAGGTCAGGTTGATATTACAAGGGTTGACCGTATTATTTTATCTAGCTAGCATAGCGTGAGGGTGCAACTAGAGCTCTTAGCTCCGACCCTAGTCTGAGAGGTCAGACTTATTGTGTTTGTGAATATTTCTCTTCCCATAATCCTTACTGGTTTACATTATCATGCATTTGTGGAAATTTAGTAATTGTGGGCATGCATAAATGTTATTTAAATCCATAAATCTTTGGGAGAGCATGAAGCATTGGTTTTAATTATTGTGGTGAATTTTAGTGTTTCATGGTTTATTTTTCGTCCACTCACTCTAACATTTTTCCATGTTTCTCCCCTGGGCCTTTGTTTTTCTTAAAATGCCCAGACTGCAGAGTTCGGCCAGCAAATTAGGAGGCGCATAGTGGTTACCTCTCCACACAGTTTTCACTTGTAGGTTTCTGAAAACCTACAAGTGCACTTTTCCTCCTTTATATTAGAGCTCTGATAACCTGGGTGTATTATTACTATGTTTCGGGGTAGAGTACGGAACTTATTCGGTACTATTTCAGGAATTTCTGATTTTTATTTATGTTGAAGATTATTAAGTTTTAAAATGATTTGTTATTGTGGTTGTATTTGTGGAGGTGGTTGTGCGTTGATGTGAGCAGGATGGCTCAAGTAGGAAGGGGGATGGAATTAGAAGTGTATACTGCCTGTGTTTACTTTGATTTTAGGTGAAGGGTTACTCACTATTAGGGGACATTATGCCGAAATTTCGGTAACTACCCTTTTAGGTGGGTCCCGCAGGAGTCATTTTGGGATTTACTGGGAAATCTCGGGATGGGTGTTGTCAACCTGTCTGCTCTAACAGCTGACTTGTTCCTCAAGTCCTCTCTATGTTAAGTCAATTCAGTTAGCATTTGTAAATGTGTAGATCTGGAAATTAGATTGTTGTATAACAGTGGTGTTCAAATGGTCACTTACCGACCAAGAAAGTCATGGTCAATCACCGTTGAATTTAAATCTAACGATGAAAAGTGTTATTTTAATTTTAAGTTGTTTTGTTTTCCATCGTTGGATTTAAATCCAACGGTGATTGATCATAATTTTCTTGGTCAGTAGCTGACCATTTGAACACCACCGTGTTGTAGGGCTGGGCATAAAGCCCGTTGAACTTTAAAAACCAGGACCGAACCGGTAAACCCGGCCTGTATGGGTCAGGCTTTTTTACGGGCCTTCGTCTTCTGTTATCCGGGCCAGGCCGGTCCTATACGTATCTGGGCCGGGCCTGGGCCTTAAATTTTATCAAATTTTTTTGCCTGGAAACCCGGTATTCATATATGTCATGTCTTGATTGGCCCTAGAACTAATCCTGTGATACTAATATAGGTTCAACCACACACGATTACTCAAAATTCCTAACCTAATTTTGCACATCTCTCAGCCTCACACTCTCAGACCTCACTCAGCTCAGTCTCTCTTCTTTGACTCTTCGAGTCTTCGACCTCAGTTCTCCTCTCTTTTCTGACTTCGCCTGTTCGCCTAAGTCCTGACTGCTCCTCTCTTCTTGGACTTCGCCTCAGATGCCTCCGGTCTCTCTCTTCTTCGACTTCTCCTCTCATCTTCGACTTCACCTCAAACGCCTCTCTCTTCTTCGACTTCGCTTTCCTCTCCAGTCTCCAGCCTCAGTCGCCCACCGCCTCCAGTAAGCCCCCCTCTCTAATTTGTGAGTAATGAAGAAAACAAAATAGGCGTATGTAGCTTTGTGTCACTATGCAATCTGTGACTCTGTGCTTTCTCGGATAACAAATAAATGTGTTTCTAAGTTTCTTTCTGTTGAAATGTTGAAAGATGTATATATGAGTCCATCCTCATCATCTTAAATTGGTAACTACGGTTTTTGAATTAGCAATCCAATTTCCTGTCAGCATCTGTTATCTACAATTTCATTGTTATTAGTAACTGAATTTCTATTTCTGTTTCTAATTCATATTACAAAAGCTTTGTTTTCTTTTTTGCTTATGGCTTGATTGGCTTCTGATTATAGGGTCTACATATTGACATTTATGTTGACAAGAGCTATAGTGATTTCTAATTAAGACAGAAAAATTGGTTCTTATGCAGGTTTGATGTGATCGTCTTCCTTACAATATGTCTGTTCTCCTCTCAGTTCTGATAATGATAGTGACGAATGGACCATAGACTCAGGATGTGACATTGAAGAAGTACCAACTCAGACTCAAACCGGGAATGATTTGGTTGCAGCGAAGGCTGATGTCTGAGAACAAAGAGCCACAACTAGAAGCTCCAATTGAGATTGAAGCTGTAGAAGAAGCACCAGCAGCAACTGAGGTTTCCCAAGGTATACCGAAAAAAAGAAGAAGAGGCCCTGCATCCACTAAGCCTAAGCCTCCTTCTAGAATCACTTCAATGGTATGGGAACACTTCACTAAGTATGACAGACAACTCTACACTTATCAAGATGGAAAGAAAATGTATGCGGTTTCTATATATATGTTTATGTATTTTCACTTATTTGCTTAGTAGTTGTTTAATTTACTTGCTTGTTGCTTTGAAATTTTTATTTTTAGACTTATAAGTAGTTGTTGGTTGTACTTGCATTGCCATTTCATTTTAAAAAAGTGCTGAAACTGAGTTACAGAATTTCCAGTTTTCCACAGTTTTTCACTGTTTGAGCCCGAAAGCCCTCCCAACCCGGAAAAACCTGGCCTAACTCGGTCCTTAGCTTTTTTACATCAAAACCTGGCCCCGGTACAATTAACCGGGCCCGTGCCTTGTGTTTGTTAGTTGTGACATCTCTTAAATAGGAAATGAGAGAACACGATATTAACCGAAGTATCCGGGCCTTGTGTTTGCTAGTTGTGACATCTCTTAAATAGGAAATGAGAGAACACGATATTAACCGAAGTATCCTAACTACCAACTATACAACAGGCCAAGCAAACACAACTAGGCCCGGGCCCGGTTAATTGTAACTGGGCCTTGTGTTTGCTAGTTATGGTTGCTTGGCGTGTTGTATAGTTGGTAGTTAGGATACTTCTGTTAATATCATGTTCTCTCATTTCCTATTTAAGAGATGTCCCAGGCCTTGTGTTTGCTAGTTGTGTTTGCGTGGCGTGTTGTATAGTTGGTAGTTAGGATACTTCGGTTAATGTCGTGTTCTCTCATTTTTTATTTAAGAGATGAAATCTGTAGTTGATATATAACTGAAAAAATAAAGTTTGAACTCATAGTCTATTCTTCATCGCATTTATTTCTTTATCTCAAGTTCTCAACTCGACCTTTCCTTTCTGATTTGTTGCACTGTTTATTTCAGACGTTTCTACCAACATTTCAAGCACTCATGATCATATCCTCTACATTTGCCCATGCCAGCTTGCATATTCCACCGTAGTGTAAACACAGCCTTACCTAGCTATGAATATCGACTCATGGGATAAGGAAATTAGCCAAGGAGATGACCTTTATCCCTTCGAGAAAGAGAGAAAGAAGAATGTTCCCGACTCATGACTCCAATATTGCGTTTCTTTTCTTCTTTCTGCTGTATACGGGAACTTGAATAATGTAATCAAGCTAAGCCACTTGTAAGTTGTAACTTATCTAAAGATGATTTGAAGTTACGTATATCAATTTCATCCCCATGGCTAGCTATAGTAATGAAAAACATAAGAAGATGAAGACTGATTTGCTCTTAATTCAATGTATTTCTTGATTAGAAATTTATGTACAAAACGGTCAGTCTTATATAGAGGATTAAACTTGAATTTTGAGTCAATCAACTCTACCTACTATACATATTATCCATACTTAAAGTACAATTAAAGTTGAACATCCATCTTCAGCCATGCTGCTGGTGCTGCTACAATCTCAGCCCCATGCTGCAGCTTCAGAGATTTATGCAGCACCATACTTTTCAAGTCTGCACCATACCAATCAACTCTGTACACATGCAGCTTCAGTGATTTATGCAGCACCATACTTCCTAAGTCTGCACTATACCAATCAACTCTGTACACATATATGGTCAGCCATGTTGCATAACATACTTTAATACTCCCTCTCAAGCTGGATCAAGAAGATTGATTGATCCAAGCTTGCCAATAATCCTTTGAAACTGACCAAAAGGAAGAGACTTTGTAAATATGTCTGCTAATTGATCTTCACTTCTGGTATAAATCGTCTCAATGACTTGAGTTTGAACTTGACTTCTGATGTAATGACAGTCCACTTCAATATGTTTGGTTCGTTCATGAAACACTGGATTGGAGGCAATGTGCATTACAGCTTGATTATCACAGTGTAAAGGTATGGCTGCATGATGAGGAAGTCCTAGATCACTTAGGAGACCTTTTAACCAAATTAGTTCATAGGCTGCCGAAGCCATATCACGATATTCAGCTTCTGCACTCGATCTTGCAACCACACTTTGTTTCTTACTTCTCCAAGTAACAATGTTACCTCCAATAAATGTGCAAAAACCAGGTGTGCTCTTCCTATCAAGTGCATTACCAGCCCAGTCAGCATCCACAAATTCCAAAATACTTGTACTTCCATTATTTCTGAGAACAATTCCTCTTCCAACTGAGCCTTTTAAATATCTCAAAATATGTTTCACAATGCTCAAATGGTGCACAGTTGGTGCATGCATGAATTGGCTAACAATGCTTACTGCATAGAAAATATATTGCCGAGTAATTGTGAGGTAAATAAGTTTCTCAACTAACCTCTGATAGAAGCTTAAATTTGAGAGAGGTTCTCCACTGGTGTTAAGCTGTAGTTTGCTGTCAAGAGGTGTGCAAGCTGGTTTGCACCCTAAAACTTTATGCAGCTTCAGTGATTTATGCAGCACCATACTTTCTAAGTCTGCATCATACCAATCAACTCTGTACACATATACGGTCAGCCATGCTACATAACATACTTCAATATATAGCTTGAAATTTTTCTCACATTAATACATTATTGACATTGTGATGATGGTTCAGTTAGGCTGATGGGATGTTGATGCCATGCCTTAAGTAGAAAGTAGCGATATCCCACGGCCATTATATCTATACTTTTCTTTAGTTTTGTTCTACGTTCATTTCATTGATATCCTTCTCTCCCTAAAGTCCCCCGCGTGATCTGAATTGGCACCTTGGATGTGAAAATTAATATGACATCTCATATTTTCATGACCCCATAATCGCATATTGTAACTTTTATGATGGATTGCCATTAGTTAAAGCAAAAAAGTCATAATAGCTATCACTAATTAAAAACAGACACACCACACGTAAAACAAAATATTACATACGTTTTTGTTTATTTCTTCTAATAAACCGTAAATTATGACAAAAGTGGCGACTAGGCTAGCTAGCTAGCTAGTAATCCCGAGTGTTGAGTGAAGAATAGAATGTGTCGATTAAGGGAGATTTTTTAATGAAAAACATTATTAGGAGAATGAAGTGATGAGTTTTAAATAAATAGTTAGATGATTAAGTGTTTTAAACTTTAATTGATATTTTTAAATTTTTAAATTGTGTATCACCAACCGTTGATATAAAAAATTTCTCTTCATCCTCGTTATAGGGTCTTAACAATCTTAATAATTATTATATATAATGTACGTTTATCCATTCTACATGATAGCTATAACCTCTGTCTTAATCAGGGTTATGTGCAAAGATAGTGATCAAGTCACTGACCACAGTTACAGCACTCTTACAGAAGATAGGCTAAGTTGTAAACGTGTATTAATATTGTATTATATATAAACCTTTTACAAGAATAGTTTTTCAAGATAATATATATATAGATCAATCAACTATAGATAGACGTAAATTCAGTGGAGTCCTAAGAAAAATTTATACAGAATAAAGGCTGTTATTCCAAGGCAATATCCAATCGAATGAGAAAAGCAACCACACTCAGTCGTGATTTGATCATCACTACAACGACGCTCTCAAAGTTGGAATTTCATTTTTATTTTTGTTAATTTACAGTGGCAAATGAAAGCTAGCTAGCTCTTCTTTTCCTAAACTAAATTAACTAGTTGATTAAATTCACGAGTCATGTCTATTTCTGCATATTAAATTTTTTATTCTGATTCAAACACTTCTGGTTTTGTCAAATCCAATCGCTTGGCCGGGGAGGTATCAGGTCTATCTTTGTTAATATATATAAAGAATGCAACATTTTACAGTTAGAGTCTAATTCGCGTAACAATCAGTTGTCATTTTAAGAATCATAATGGTGCTGCAATTTTAACATTATGGAAGAACAAAATTTTCAGCTTTTATATATGTCATAATTTAGTGGTGGTACAGACCTTACACTAAAGTACAAGTACAACTCAACGAAAATGAAACTATCGATAATGACTTCCATAATTACTATGAATAATATTACAATTAAACCCTATTAGCTAGTATTGTGCATATAAGTTACATAATATTTCGCTAAATTTTCTATCTATTTCTGATCGAGAAGTATAGGTTTCGAACTATTTAAGACTAAACCCTTCTTATAAATTCATGTGTGATGAGGTGTTACCTTACGTGAATAACTTTAATCTTATTTGTTATTAATTCATAGGTAAGACAGTGGATCCATTCATAATATATCATTGACTTTCAATGAATGGAATATCTTAATTCAAAAATTCATGGAAACTATGAAAACTTTTTTTCCGTTTAGTTGAGTGGAAATATACAGTGATAGATTGTAAGTGTCAATTAGGGTCTTCTCTCCACTCAAAAGAAATTAGGGTTTTCTCTTTTTTGAACAAATTATGTTTTTGCTAAGTGCGCCTCAGATGTAAGTAACAAAGTTTTTGCTTTTTATTTTGTTGAAATTGAAATGTAACAAAGTTTTATTGTTTCCGATGGAGTTGACTTATGTAGATACCAGATTTTTGTTTGTTTTTTACGCTAAATATAATAAACGAAACGTTTGAGAAATTTAAAAGAAAGGTAACTTTTTAAAAAGAAAAGAGAATAATATTCGTGACCACTATATATTTTTTTGTTTGTTTACTTTCTTTTCTCTACCTTGCCACTTCATCTATATATATATAAACCCTACACTTCAATCACCCATCGCCACACGAAACTATCAAGGTTTCGACACCAATTTTGTTTTCCCTCATTACAGATCGTTACTTCATTTCTGGTTGACATCATTTCGATAAAAGGCAAATAGTGTGCGTGCTTCCTCCTTCTAAGTTCTAACCGCTGTTTAAAACCCAAACCAACTTCTTCAGCTTGCCGCGTCTCACACACCAACAAGGTTCAACGCATTTTAGAGTTTGATTAGATCGATCAGTTATCTTTTCTTTCCATTTTGTCTGTAATTTTTGCGTTGATGTTTCTTTTCTTAAATTGTTTGGTTTCATTGTTGCAGATCATGATCATGAACATGATGCCAATGTGCAAACAAGCACAAACGTTACAAAAAGTACAACTATCCACTATTGGCGGCGGACACAACCACAGCCTGCTCGATGTGCTCAATCCCCGTCGCCAAAAGGATAAGGTGGTGATCGTAATGGGCGCCACTGGGACCGGCAAGTCCAAGCTCTCCCTCGACCTGGCCAGCCGCTTCCCGGCAGAAATCATCAACTCCGACAAAATGCAATTCTACGAGGGCCTTGACATAGCCACCAACAAAATAACACCACAAGAACAACGCGGCGTCCCCCACCATTTGCTTGGCTTTCTAAACCCCAATGTGGATTTCTCCGCCAACGACTTCTCTGATGTCACCTGCCTCACCGTCGACTCAATCCTGAACTGCAACCGGCTTCCAATCATCGTTGGAGGCTCGAACTCGTACATAGAGACCTTGGTTGACTGCTACGATAACATGTTCCGGTCCAGATACGACTGCTGCTTTCTTTGGGTGGATGTATCCTTAGACGTTTTGCATTCTTTTGTTTCCGACCGTGTCGATCAGATGGTAGAGAATGGACTGGTGGAGGAAGTTAGAGAGTTCTTTGATCCCAATGCAGATTACACAAAAGGCATCAGAAGGGCCATCGGTGTACCGGAGTTCGATGTCTTTTTCCGGTATGGTCCGTTTTTGGACGATGAAACTAGAGCCGGGTTACTTGAACGAGCAATAAACGAAGTGAAAGACAATACGCGCAAGTTGGCACGTAGGCAGTTGGAGAAGATTCGAAGGCTTAGGAATAAAGGGTGGAGTCTTCATCAACTTGATGCCACTGAGGTGTTAAAGCGCGGCAAGGAGTGCCATGAGGAATGGGACAGGCTGGTTTCGGGGCCAAGCACCATGATTGTTCGCCACTTTCTCTACAATAACAATGCCGAAGTTCCCACAAATCTCACTGCCATTAGGGTTCCGGCGACAATGGAAACTGCAGCCCTCGCCGCTGCAACTTACTAGAAACTCGGCAACATATTTTAGTATAAGCTCGTTTTATATAACATCTCTCTTTCAAAACAGACATATGAGTCGTTATATGAACGATCGGGCGCCATATGATGCGGTCAGAAAAAAAAAATTAGCTAGCTATTGGAGTCGAAATAAATTTTGCAGCAGTAGTACATTTGGTATATCTTTTATCATGGTTGATACATTAATTTGGTTATTCTATATATTTTGAAGTATTAAGCTACATATAATGTCAATGTCATGGGAATTTAGTAAGCATTTTCAATGATTATAGTTTAATTATTTATTTTATTTGCTTTTTGGAGGAATTGGATCCACGAAGATTACGGTTATGTAATGATGATGAGGACCAATATGGATGGAGCCTGAGAAATGACGGCTATGGTGTACTGATACCACCATAATATTTACTATTTTTTTTATTGAAGAGATTTGATAATGAGACGTGGTGATGCGCCTCCAGTCGGGTTCTAAATTCTTTTTTAAAAACAAATATTTAATAATGAGATTAAGAGGGTTCTAATTAGTTGTACAACTTATGAGACTGCTCTCCGTACGATCATATCAAATTCTCATGAAAATGATTATATGAACTTTCTTTAAGGAATCAGAATCTGGTAGCGGTAATTGAGAAATATTGATAAGACTGCTGCATGATATATTTAAGATACATAAAATTAAATAATGAAGTTTATTTTTTTCTGGATATGATTTATTTGTTGGGAGTGAAAAGCTATTAGACATTGGATGCAAATATACAAAGATATTTCTTCAAATAATTAGAAAGCAAGTCATCCGATGGATCGAATCACTAATATATAATTGATATGAGTTGTTTCAAGCATAATCTATGAGTTCTATAATCTATACTATCATATTAATGGATATATATGCTTTTCTTTCGTTTCAAGCGTACGTACACTAATCCTTTTGCAACTGATTCCAAAACGATGGAGCATGATATACAAGGTCAAATGACAAGACAGATGCACCAACCCACTAAATTACAAAGCTAAGATGATATATATCAAAATGAAAAGGGTAATACACACGTAATTACATTCTAGATTACGTCATAGTGGTTTTCACTTCCAGATGCAAGTAATTACACTGTTTACATCGGTAATCATAAATTGGTAAAGAAATGTGCATGTGTTGAAGTAATTGTAAAAAGCGAGTGTTCGAGCATCTTGTTTATATATAGTGGCCGGCCGGGGAAACCCTAATGTGTGGCTTCACGCCGCTGCGCAGAAGCAGCGCATTTGGGGCAAGTGTGAGGTTTCAAAGTGAACAACACGAGGGGCGCAACTGCACTGCTCTCCTTTAGTCCTTTTCAAAGTTGCAGAGATCTAGAGATCCATATATGTTTGTCTTTCTTTTGTTTACATACATGCATAATCGATCTCTGTGTTTTGACCCAAAAAGGAAACTCCATCAGACAAAAATAGAAAAAAAAATTGCAGAACACTTGTTATTTCCGTACCGGGCACTGTCATTTTCATGATGCGTTACAACATTATTCGGGTTTTCTGGGATTCTCTATATAGCTCTCACAGAATTGTTCATTTCCTTCAACAAACACTTCCAGCTTGAAAAAAAATCAGATTCTTGTTCATGGACAAGCACAGCACAAGGATCGAACACACAAATGAAAAGAAAATGAAGACGAGGTTTTTGGCCCTAATTAGTAAGTCCAAATATATAGTAGAAAATCACGTATCACTAGTTGAAATAAGCCCTTAAACGACGGAACTACTCTGTCACTTAAGACCGATTGTCCGTCGTCTAAGGTTTTAGCGATGGAACCTCCGTCGCCTAAGGGTCATCGCCTAAGGCTGGTCGTATTTTTTCATAGCGACGAAAATCCATAATTGCGTCTCTTAAGGCATGTACATATGTGACAACACATGCACCTATGCGACGCAATGTTTCCGTTGTCTAAGTAAATAATTTTTTCAAAAAAAAAAATCTGCGACGGATTTCTGGCAGAATTTTTTTTGTTCTTCTTTCTTGTTCTTCCTTCCTTTCGTCTTCTTCTTCGTCTTCTGTTCTTCTTCATCGATTCTTCTTCTTCTCTTCACCTTCTTCTTCTTCTTCTTCTTCTTCTTCTTTTGTTCTTCACATGAGCGGGAATTTAAAATTTTGAAATTTTACTTAAGTAACGGAATTTTTCTGACCTTAAGTTTCAAATTTCGATTGAATTTTGAGCGCCAAATGGTGAAAATTTGAATTTTTACTTAAGCGACGAAACTTTATGTCGCTTAAGTAAATAATTTTCGTTACTTAAGTAAGATTTGCTTAAGCGAAAGACCTAATTTTTGTCGCTTAAGTAAATAATTTTCGTCAATGACCTTCATAATTCCGTCGTTTAAGAGCTTCTTAAGCGAAGAATTTTTTTGGTTTTGAAAATTTCCGTCGCCTAAGCCCTTTTTCTACTAGCTAGTGTGTATAGGATAGAGCATTCTATTTTTGTCCAAACCTTTCATATAAAAAAACGAAGAAGAAAACTTTTCAGATAAAAAGAAGAAGAAGAAGAAGAAGAAGAAGAAGAAGAAGAAGAAGAAAAGGGGCTTTCTTCTTCCATGCATTTACAGAAAATATTATCTTGGAGAACATCTTTTATGTTTTTTTATTACCCCAACAAAGGAGTCATATATATCCTCGTACGGACAGCATGAAACTTCTAAGTTCTAACCACCGAACTACGAATGTGAGCAATGGTCAAAACAAACTAGGTTGTGATTAACGAGTAGAGAATATTATTGCATGAATTCAAAAGGCAAAAAAAGAAAAGAAAAAAAGAGAGAAGGTGCAGAGAATAAAGTTGTGGGCGTGAGAATCCTGAAATGAGAATGAATGGGGAAACGACTTTGATACCTACTTGAGTACTTGTACACAAACCCAATTTGTTAGTCAATTATTCTTCTTCAAACATAAGAAAGCTTAAATTTCGAATTCGAATAAGCTCTTCAATCATGATCAGTCACCAATTCACCATCTTGTAGATTAGAAGAACATTTTACTAGTGTGGGTGTGCTATCAGCATAATAAAAGACTCCATTACGGCCATTTTCCCATTTGCATGGGTCTAGATTTTACAGCTTTGAAGTTTGAAGACCATTGGGAGAGTTGGAAACTATTCATGGACACCAAGGTATTCATGGACACCAAGGGTCATTGATAATTGTTTCAGTGTTGATTTTACTTGTCTTTTTTCGTTTAATCTGATGATTTTATTTGAGTCCAGAAAAATGTCATGTAATTTTTCAAAAAAGAAAAGAACTACGTACGTACATTATCGAAGTTGTTACAGTTTATGCTTTACAATATATCAAAGTTGTTATGGTACCTAAGATCGAAAAGTTAATGCACGCATGCAAGCTGGTTTGATTGCTGATTCTATTTCTATGAGTCTATGATGTTAGTTTGAGTCATGGCATGGGATGATGAGAAGAGTACTGAGTAAGCATCAAACTCTTGTTGCGGATATCAGATGAGTCGCAAATCAACCAATCCCTGTTGGGATTTCTTGTTAATCGTCTCATATTCTTTTAATTTAGGAAAAATGACCATTTGCACAAAATCATCTAAACTAGACCTAGCTTGAACTCTTTTTCAGGAGTGAGGACGAGACGAGCCGATGCATATGATGATTATGCTTATATTGCTTTGATTCATGGATGTCAGACGGTCGAAGGGCAACTTTCTTGGTAACTCTCACAACTCATCTCACAGAAAACCCAGTGAAACATTGAGAAATATGTATCGATAGCTCCTCTTCACCATGCAACAACAACTAAAGAAATGCTCAAAATTATTAAATTTTTAGAAAACTAAACAAAGGCCAGACTATAACAACATTCACTATCACAACTCGACGATTTAAACCACATAATACCAAACATAATAAGAACACTATAAGTAAAGGAAATTCTCTATAAGGTGACGAGAACCGGCAGGTTGCTGCTTCATGGGTGCGGGCAAGTATATGTGATGTTGCAGGATGTTCCAATATAAACAGAGTAAGTGTGCGCAGGCTTAAGCAGGAAGGTTGGCAAGCGCAGAAGCAGCTCACAGACACACTGGTTATCAAGCTGGGTCAACCATTTGCAGCAATTATCTTCTTGAGGTGTCATGGATGTTTGTGACATATGATGGTGCCCGCTCCTGTGCCTGTGTCTATGGTGACGCTGTTGTTTGCGACTGTGTCCATGTCCTTGGCGGTGCCCGTGTCCATGGCCGTGGCCGTTGTTGTGGCTGTTGCTGTGTCCGTGGCTGCCGCCGTGACTGTTAGCTCGAGCAGCACTATCACCTCCACTATCACCACCATCCTCACCATCACCATCGCGGCCATCACGACCACCACCATCATCACCACCACCGTCATCACGACCACCGTCATCACGACCATCATCATTGTCATCATCGTCATCATCGTTGTCATCATCGTCGTCATCATCATCATCAGGGGGTGAAGGGGAAGGAGGGGTAGGAGGTTGTGGAATCGGCGGCATTGGACCGTATGGAAGGAGTGAACACGCATAGCTAGCTAGCGCGAATTGGGATGCGCAGAGGGGGCGGGGAGGAGCATAATGCTGCGCCTCCATGTAGGGCAGCAGTAGCAGGGTGGCTGCAAACAGGGTAAGAATCTTCTTGACATTCTCCATCATCTTCTGCTGTGTATTTTAGGCCAAACCTTCTATTTAAGTATTTATACACCAAATGCTTTCAATAGCACTTCTTGTTTTTCTTTGGTGCAGCTTGCTCCTGGTTGTGGGGGTTATTAAGTAGTGGGATTACCAAGAGGATGATGAGTTTGGTTCGGAATGGTTTACTCTTTCTCTTCATTCTCTTTGTGTGATGAGTCTGTTAGGTGACGTACAGAACTACAGACTATTATATAACTTGCACAACTCACCTCACTCCTACCTTAAAACCAAGGGGATTCTTTAATGAAATCACCAACACAAAATTTCTGCAATTTGTTGAATCTTTGTCAATTTAGCTTTAAGTAATGAGTATTAGGTATAAACTATCTTACGGCAACGAGGAGATCATGAAAAAGATGCAGGTATTACGATAGGACCACAATAAAGGCTCTGTTTGCGAAATCATTAAGTGGAAGAAGAAATGGAACCATATATTGGACGTCTGTAAATGATTAAGTGAAGCATGATTTTCTTCGTTTGTGAAAATATGCTAATCCTGATATTTGATCACATTGATTTCATGACGGTGTTTCTGAAAAGCTGAACCACCTCAGTCATTACAAAGCTCATGCAGAAGTGAATGAGAATGAAGATAAAAGATATTTCTCCAATTCAATTATATGTAGAACACTAGAATGACATATAAGTATCTGATGCCCGCTAATATTAGTCAATTAGTGCCTCCGTAACAGACAGAGATGGCCGCGAGCAGCGACTTGCCAGCAATATACATGTCTAAGAAATCAAATTGCATCTTAACACAGATTTTCTACTTCTAACTAAGATGAACTTTTGCTCAAACAGATCATGATTTGTTGCGGATCCTCCTCATGCTTAGCTGATTTAGCAAACAGACTTACAGACAGAAGCACAGTTCAAAATGAGGATTAATTGAGGAGTCTTTGCCAAGAATAAACTGAACGACATTTCAATTTCTAAGTAATTTTTGCGGCCAACTGCAATGGCCACATGATTAAGACCATAACCTGCATACATAAGAAAATGGGTATTTAGATATACACCCAATTTTAAATAATAGTTTTAAATTAAACTCACATAATATTCCTTATTAATAGGTACATAATTTATATCAATTATGATAAATATTATATCCTATTTTTTCTAAAATTTACACAATTGCCATTATTTAATTATAACACATAAACATAAATAAATAAGCATAATTAATATTATCTCTTAAATACCTTGATTATGATTATTCTTATAACACTAACATTTTTCAATTAATTCACAAGAATCATGATGTTTTATTTTATTTTATGAAAATCTAAGTAAAATGAATTAATTCTTTGATCTATACATTAGGTATAATATAATAAAATTAAGATTAGAGTGAAAGGAAAAAAATCTATACCCTAAACACTAAACCTATACCCTATACCATATACCCAAACCTTTAACCTCTAACCCCTAAACCCTATACCCTAACCCTAAACCTTTTTGGGTCTACTTTTTAGATATATTATATCATGTCCTATTTAATAGATATATTAGAAATGAGAATCGATCTAGAATAAGAAATGAGAATATACCTAAAAAGAATAAAAAATTTAATCACAGAACAAGAACGTGCACCTTACAATTAGATATTTTACGAGTACGTAAAGATGCTCAAAAATATCTATGAATGCTCTTTAGAAGAAAAATACATACTAAGGAGAACATGAACATGAATCCAAACTTTTTTACAAAATCGAATATATGTAGTTTGATAATGAATATATATAGATATTGAAGCCAACAATATAAATTTATAGCAAGAAAAAAATTATGGATGAAATAGTTTAATCTAGGATCAAAGAAATAATATAATTTACCTTTTTTTACATCAGAATGGTAAATTAGACATATTAAAAAATAAAGAAAAATAATAATAAGTGATTTTGGGTGTAAAATAAAAGCTTAATAAATTTGGTTTTTATCTAATTTCTTTTCTCATACGAAAATCTTCTGACTTTAGACCATTGTGATAGCCTCACACTGGGTAGGATTAACCTTACCCTGAAACAGAACAAGCAACAAGTCAAAATGAGAAGTTTAGCATGATTAATTTCTACACAAAAAGCTAGTACTGGATATAAGATGGGCAAGATATGAGAGTTTAGCATCATCGGCCGCCTGGCATAAACCAAATCACATAGAGCGGCATTGCGGTTTGCGGCAATATCAGATAAACGAAGAAAATATGAGGCATGGATTTGTACCAAATACTCCATATGCAGAGTAGAAGACAATTATTAGTACTAAGTACTAAGAAAGATAGAGGAGAGATATACAAAACCTGTGGATATCCTTGTGTAAAAAACCTGTGGAGAGATATACAAAACAAGCTAGATTGGTACAGCAAGAATGAAAAACAAAGAGGCACATTGGTCCAAATCAGAAATGAAAAGTAGGGTATTAATTAAGTAGTTCAAGTTATACAAGATGAGAAGGCAACCAGATTACAAGCTGGATGGCCTGAGTTTGTGCAAGTCAATATTCTGAAAATGGGCGATGTTTGCGTCTTTGTGTTGATGAATGCCAAAACATTTGAATATGAAGTTTGAGATTTTCCTAAAAATATATGCTCCATTTGGTCTGGCATCTGTGCCCCTAGTTTTGTTAAGCCTTGCAAAGTCCTTAAACGAACCTAAAGGCTCTCCTAACTCAGAGCAATCAACTCAGCATCAAACTGAACTTTTGGAATCATATGTACTCTCATTAGAAAAATTAAAATATAAACTCTTTGAAGCATAGAATAAGTGCATACATAGGTGTTCCCCATGAGTATGGTCATGTATGGAAGAATAGAAGTGTCTCAGAATGTAAAGACGACCTACCTAAGGACTCCCAATCTCCCATTTACTCACGATTCAAAATCCTAGTGTAGAGAAGTTGTGTTGGAAGTTCAAAAATAAAGACAAGATAGCTTAACCTGTATACGGTCAAAGACGCCTTAAATCTTTGTAAGAGTTACCTCAATGTTACCAAGATTTCCCACTGGTTGCCTGCAGCCAAATTGTTCTCCCATGATGTCTGTACCCTGATAGCTCAAAAGAACAGGTGATAATTCACCTGAGTATTTGTCAGAGCTGCCTAGAACAGGTCTTTGTTCGGCTTCCTCTTCTTTCCTGGCCAGTGTTTCGTAAGACCAGCAATCTAGTAACACGGAAAAGTTCGATAAAACATCAATTCTATGATTCCTAAGCAGCAATCATACCATGAGGTAATACTATGAACTGTTTCCCGCACCCTTTAGCAACATTGTTGACAACATGTCCCAGAGTTCATTTCCCATTAAACCAGAGCCGTCGACAGTGACATCTGCAATTAAGGGGATTTAGATCCTTGCTTCAGACTCGACCATCTTCTTTCTCATCCACCTCCAATTTGTCCATTCACATAATCTAATCATTCACGCTGTTAAGGGTACAAGTGCACTTTCATAAATAACATTAGTCTTACAGTTGAAGGATCCACTCTGTAGCCACTAGCGATACAATTCATTCGACTATTTTCTGTTTTGAGATACAACTCTGTTTCTCTCCTTCTTCCTTCATCTCTTCTTTACAGTAAGCTTTTATGGCATCAGAGCCCCAGGTTGCGACCTAGGAGGTGTTTCCGGTAGCTTTCTCCAGCTTCACAACGAAGCTCAGGATCTATATCTCAGATAAGATTCTCAATTTTTCTTTGAAGAAGAGCTCGAGTTTTTTTGTTCGACTCCGCTGCTCAATTGTTGTTGAAGTATCTGTGTTGATTCCATACATAGTCATCGAAGCTTTGGACTTGTGTTTCGAGTAACTGATTGAAGCAAGTTATTATTTGGGGATTTTAGTCGAGAGGTTCTCTGTGTTATTATTTGGGATTCTTCTAGAATTTGGTTGTTGATTGGTGACAGATATTAAAGAAGCGAGTTTTGTTGTTTCATTAAGAAGCACCGAACGGTGAAGGATTTGTGAGTCTTTTTCCGGTTCATTTGCAATTGTGTTTTGTTGGAAAGTAGAACAAAATTAGCTAGATGCAGCTGTCAACATTCAATCTATATTATTACATTGATTCTGTATTAATATGCATTATTAGACCTAGAATAGCTTTCTCTTTTGTATCCTAGAACTAAGCTATATTCTTGTATATATAGTATGCTGATCAATAGAGAAAATTCATTTCCAGTAGATCTGTCTCTATTGTTTTCATGGTATCAGAGCATAACACACGGTCCTGACTCTTCTTTAGTCTTCTCAACAACAGATTCACAAAGCCACAATCATCATGGCTGGTGAAAATGTCACACCACCACCATCCAATCCTAGCAATTCAGATAATTCAAGATCTGATATCTCAAATCCATTCTTCACTCATCATTCAGACCATCCTGGATTAGTCCTAGTCTCCAAACCATTGAATGGAGACAATTACACAGGTTGGAAGAGGGCTATGACATTAGCTCTCAATTCTAAAAACAAGCTCGGCTTTGTGAATGGTTCAATCAAATCCCCATCAGCCGTAGCAGATCCAGAAGGATATGCGACCTGGTCAAGATGCAATGACATGTTCCATTCATGGATCATTAACACAGTAAGTTCTGAAATTGCTAACAGTATCATCTACTATCCTACAGCTCATGAGGTATGGGAAGATTTACATGAGCGTTTTTCACAAGGCAATGCACCTCGCATATTTGAAATTCAGCGAGATATCGCTTCACTCAGACAAGAACAACAATCAGTTTCAGCATACTACACGAAATTGAAAGGTTTATGGGATGAATTGGCGTCCTATTCAGAAGCATCACAAGGAACACAGGCAGACCAACAAAAGCTCATGCAATTCTTGATGGGATTGAACGAAACTTACAGTGCGATCCGCGGTCAAATCCTCTTGATGAATCCCCTTCCTGGTATCAGACAAGCTTATGCTGCCGTTGCACAAGAAGAAAAACAGCACTTCGTTGTGTCTTCACATGCCGCGGCGGAATCCAGTTCAAGCGCCGCCGCCATGGCTGTCCGGAGCAACGGCCGACCAAATCAGATTGGCAGCAGAGGGGGTCGTGGTGATCGATCAACTTTTCAGATCAATCGAGATCGAGATGCAGAACGCAGTTTCACCACCGGTCGAGATATAGAACGCGGTTTCACCACGCGTTTTGGTTCAGGTCGAGGAAGGGGAAGGCCACACTGTACTTATTGTGGTGATCCAGGACATTGGGTCCAAACTTGTTTTCGCCTGATTGGTTTTCCTCCAGGTCATCCCAAGGCAAGGCAAGGATCAGGAAATTTCCCAAAGAAGAACACTGCTGCTCCAGTCGCGCACTCTCCTTTTGCAAACCAAGTTACTGCCACAGGCATCGTAGAAGAGGAGAATGGGTCAGCAATTACTTTATTTGATGCTCAATTCAAACAGTTTTTTGCTGTTGCTCTCCAACAAGCCCAAAAGCCCGTTTTAAATACCGGCTCTAGTTCCAAAGCAAATGCAGTAACGCAACCAGGTTTGTCTAGAGTCGCTTCCCGCAATTGGATAATTGATAGCAGGGCAACCGATCATATTACTTCCTCATGCACATTGTTGAATAAAAATAAAAATTGTGCATTACCACCTGTTTTGCTACCTAGTGGAGAAAAAGTGCATATTGAAGCCACAGGTTCCTTGCCTCTGAGTACCATATACTATTTGCATGATGTGCTATTTGTGCCAAAGTTTAAAATTGATTTGATGTCGGTTAGCCGTTTGACAAGAGGTCTGAATTGTTCTGTGACATTCTATCCTTATTGGTGCGTTTTGCAGGATCTGGTTACGAAGAGGACGATTGGTTTGGGTAAAGAACGCGATGGGCTATACTATTTGGTGGCACTAGCGACGGAGAAAACCAGTCCTACCAGATCATCTTGCAACCTTGCCATTTCCCCTTCCAACCTTTGGCATAAGCGCTTGGGCCATGTTTCCTCTCCATGTTTAAGTTACATAGCAAAGAATTTCTTACATTTTTTTCATTCAGCCAAATAATGCTTGTCATGTATGTCCCTTGGCTAAGCAGAGTCGATTACCGTTCAGTCCTAGTTCTATTTCTTCTACAAAACCTTTTGAAATAATTCATTGTGATATTTGGGGTCGTTATCGACACCCTTCTCTTTCTGGTGCTTTTTATTTTCTTACTATTGTGGATGACTTCACCAGATTTACTTGGGTTTTCTTAATGCAGCACAAAGATGAAACACAACCACTTTTGAAACGTTTTTTTGCTCATATTCTCACTCAATTTGACTCTCGCATTAAAACTTTTCGAAGTGACAATGGTAGTGAATTTATTTCCCTTCGCTCTTTTTTTTCAAGATAATGGAGTTGTCTTTCAACATTCTTGTGTTTACACGCCTCAACAAAATGAGGTTGTGGAGCGCAAGAATCGCCATATTCTACAAGTAGCTCGTGCTTTAAAATTTCAAGCTCACCTTCCTCCACAATTCTGGGGGGAGTGTGTTCTCACAACAGTCCACATAATCAATCGATTACCCTCGCGCCATCCTTTCTTATAAAACCCCTTTTCAGCTTCTTTACTCAAAACCGCCTTCTTTTTCTCATCTTCGGGTTTTTGGATGCTTAGCTTATGCAACAAATGTGCACACTACTCACAAATTTGACACTCGAGCAATTCCTTCCATTTTCATTGGTTACCCGGTCGGTCAAAAAGCCTTCAAATTGTTTAACTTATCAACTAAGAAAATTTTTACAAGTCGAGATGTTCGATTTCATGAAGATGTGTTTCCTTATGCTTCTACTCAATCCACTCTTCCTTCTGTCCCATTGGCCCAGTACCCAGGCCCAATCCCTCTTCTCACTGCTTCCTTTTTTGATTCCACTTTTGACACCCAGGTACCTCTCACGACATCCTCTTCTTTTCAGTCAACCCCAGACACTCAACCTTCCCCATCACCACTGCCTCCGCCTCCACCTCCTCCTGTCCAGCCCACCGTCACCCTTCGCCAATATTCCCGCCGACCCACACTGCCTGCCCTAGTCGTCCCTCCTCCGTCGTCCTCTCATTCTCTTCCTACCTCGCCTCCCTCTGCGACTGCTCCACAACCGCCTTCTCACCCCGCCCAGCCATTGTTCCATCGCTCCAGCCGCTCCACTGCTCCGCCGCCTCGGTTGGCCGATTACGAGTTCTACAAGCCTCAATCCAATTGAAGCAATTGAAGCACTTCACTTCACTACCTTTCATTCCTCCCGGTTGAAACAAGCATTCTCAGAGTCTCATCTACGTATTTCTAACTCCATATTTTGTTGCAATCTGATGTTCAGTTGCCTCCCATCAGCTTGAGGGGGGTTGTTAAGGGTACAAGTGTACTTTCATAAATAACATTATTCTTAGAGTTAAAGGATCCAGTCTGTAGCCACTAGCGATACAATTCATTCAACTATTTTCTGTTTTGAGATACAACTCTGTTTCTTTCCTCCTTCCTTCATCTCTTCTATAGTGGAGGAGTGGCCGATTTTGGATTGGTGGAAAGTGAATGGAGATAAATATCCAAACTTGCAAGCACTTGCAAGAGATGTATTAACTATACAAGTGTCTACAGTTGCAAGTGAATCAAATTTCATCACTGGAAATAGGGTGATAGATCCAAACAGATCTTCCTTATTGCCGAAACAGTTGAAAAACTCTTGTCTGCAAAACTGGCTGAAGTCTGACTCTATTATGGGGCTGCAGTATGTTCCAGAAGCAAGGGAAATTGAGGCATATGAAACCCTTGAAGCTGGTATTGTTTCTTATTCTTAACATTATAAACTTGTTTTCATACTTATCATTTGTTCTTTACTGGTGCAACACATTTAAAAAAGGGGTTGGACAAGGATGCAAATGTGCAGAACGATGTTGGTACACCAAGTGAGAAACACATACAACAGTTCTGAGACTTTAGTTCATGCTCTGGCTATAATCAAGAAGAGAAAGCCAAAAAAGTGAAAGTTGTGGAACTGGAAACCGGAAATGTATCAAAACTCAAAAGCATTGACTTATCAAAGATGTTGATTTATATAATTGCATGAGTATTGAGTAGTACTATAAGCTTTACGATGCATGAGACTTTTGAAACCTAATTAAATGATTGTTAGAAAACTCATCAAAAAGTATAATAATACAATTAAAGAATACATGCACAAGAAATATCAACAACTTCCATTAACAACATTATATGTTTTGATTTATGTAAAGTATTAATAATATTATGTCATGATGATGAGCTTTAGAACTTGTTTTTGTGTGCACCTACTTGATGAGAGGAATATGTGTTGATTACTTTAGTAGGTGAATTTGGAGTTGTTCATCCAATTGTCTATTTTGTGAAGGAACAGAATCAATAAGATCTTGCTAGTTTCTATTAAACTAAATGAAAAGACCATTGAAACGATATAAATTACATATCTTCAATTTACAATATGTACAACATTTGCTACTTTTTTCCTAATATGAACAATGTTTGATATATCAGATACAAGAAACACTAACCAAAGCTTAAAACGTGTTTTAACTTTCACTCTGTTAAAAATGAAGAAAGAACTGATATTGCATGTTGCCATTAGAAATTGAAACCAAACATCTGAAATAGACCAGGTTTCCCTTAAGTAGCTTGATTTTGGGAGTAGCTCAGATAACATATTGTTTTTCTTCGTTTTATGATTTGCTGGCTTCTTTTATATGACTGTAACATATATGTTTTGCTTTTGATGCTACTTTGTGTAAATGTCCTCGAGTACTTTGATGAGCTTCATTTTAGTCATATTGAAAAAGCTGGTTTATGAGCTTCCTTTCAGTTATACAAGTTGTGTAGTTATATTGTGTTCTTTGTTCTATATATAGATCTAGATATAGAAGCAGTCCCTATGTATTATGAATATGTGTTGGGAGAGGCTGATATTGATATTGTCCTCGGCAGGGTTGGAAAGCAACCTTATATGATTTATCGATATTGTCCTCGACAAAGTTTCATGCCTTTTGTACTGATATTGTCCCAACTCTATATGATTTATTTGTTTATGTTTTCTGGTTATATAGATTGGCATATGTTAGGTCTTTGGCCTTGTGTACTGATATTGTCCTTGGCAGGGTTGGAAAGCACATTGTTAACATCCACTCCTTCATGGTGAGAACTAGTAGTGACTGCCTCAGAAGATAAGGATTGAGCAGTGAAGTGTAATGACGCATGAAACTTTGTTTTAAGTTTATGCTCCTTTGGTTTTATTGCTAGCTTTTATTATTGTAGTATATGTCTCCTGATTTAATTCGCATTGGAACTTCATGTTATGCTTTGAACATTGAAGGTTGAACATCTTTAATGTTGTTTTGAAACTTTAATATCTCAAATTCCAAGCTTATAGATCTGAACAAAATCATGATCTGATCCGTTCTTTTTAGGATCCGAATCTGTTTGGATCAGGGTTTTAAAAAATACTAATCTGATCCGAAAAAATTAAAAAGATCGGATCATGGATCCTATTTTAAATAAATATATCCGATCCGAATGCAGCCCTAGTTTCAACCGTCGCCATTATCCAATCAATCCACTGTTGACATAAACCCAATTTCTCCATCACCATCTCCAAAAACCTTCATTCGATCTTATCATATGCCTTACTCATATCTAATTTCAACCAGTCTTAAATATCGAGATTTTCGTCGATATTTCGGCGATAATTTCATTTTTTTCAATTAACGATATTATATTTACAACCCAAGAAAATATCGTGATATTTTATCAATATCATGACATTCTCTAATTTCGAGGAGAAATTGAAGTTATCATGTCATGAAAAAATGCCCAAATCTCTAATTTCGACCCAGATTGGAAAAATTAGAAGAAAATCAAGGCTTCACTGTCATGTGAATCGAACCTTGGTCACCCAGCTTTAATCCAAACGCCACATCCAACCTGCTAAGGTTGTTGAAACATAACTCACATTTTTAAATATATCATGTCCATATATTTTCATATTGCTTTTGTATTTCTTTTCGATATATCGATACTTTCCGATATTTCTCTCAAAATATCCATTTTTTTACCTTCGAAATTTCTTCGATTGTCGAAATTTTAGTCCTTCATTTCAACGCACAAGTTTCTAAACTTTGTTGGGTTGGGTGGTTTTCAGATCATCTTGTTCGGTCTATGATCAATGACTGAAAAAAAACTAACGACCGATTATGATTGATTGAACTTCAATCCATAATGGATTTCTAAACTCAGGTGTCGGAGTTTCACAGTCCGAACTACTAAAGTACTGAGCTACTGATGATGGTAAGAATGTAGCAATGACTAAAATATAGTCGATGAAAATTTTGATGGTTCGAAAAAATGAAATCTCGATGGATATATTGAGAAAATGTCGAATATCGATGAAAATTTTATTAAAATTTATATTGTAATTATATATTCGATCAAAGATAAATTAAATATAAAAGATCACAAAAATCGATCTTATAAAAATGAAAATTTTAGTAAAATAGGACAGATATTATAGATATTTTAGTAATTAAATGTAAGATTACGTTTGTCGTTTAGAACACAACTGGCGAAATGACAACGTCCTTTCTTCCTGAGCGGCTATGCCCGTGGCGTCCTTACCGTTAGCTACGTCAGCAAGTCTCCACTTCTCCAAACCCGTCACGTTACACAACAAAACGTCAAAACCCCGCACTTGCTCTCTCTGTTTTTTCTACCCGGATTCTCACTCTCAGTCGCCGTGGATGGTGGCGCCGCCTTACGCCTAAACAATACCACTCTATCTCGACGCCATGGTCACGTGGAACACCGCCCGGGACATAGTCCTCGACTCGGATGACGTTCCGTTCGGGACCGGTGAGTGGTATCTCTACGCCGGAATCTCTTGCTTGCTCGTTTTTTTCGCCGGAATCATGTCCGGACTCACGCTCGGGTTGATGTCGCTCAATCTTGTCGACCTTGAGATTCTGCAGCGGAGCGGTACCTCCGATCAGAAAAAGCAAGCCGGTAAGTTTTCATTTTGATGCTAGATTGGTTTCAATTGAGCTTAATTCGATATTCAATCCTTATCTATCTTTTCGCAGCTGCAATTCTACCTGTGGTGAAAAAGCAGCACCAGCTTTTGGTTACTCTGCTTCTCTGCAATGCTGCTGCCATGGAGGTTTGTAGTTTGCACCAACCAATTTTCATCTTTGTACAAGTTATGAACTGCATTTGATTTTTTATTTTATTTTATTTTCAGGCCCTTCCCTTGTACCTCGATGAACTCTTTCACCCTGTTGTTGCGGTTCTGCTGTCTGTGACATTTGTTCTGATTTTCGGAGAGGTATGTTGCCTATTATTCGTAAGATCATTGAGATGCAGTTGGTTTGGCAATTGGTTTTTATTAGGATTTTGACTAACATTGTGTATTGATATTGTCGGTTAGATTATTCCACAAGCTGTATGCTCAAGATATGGGCTATCTGTTGGTTCAAATTTTGTTTGGCTTGTTCGCATTTTGATGATCATCTGCTATCCAATCGCTTACCCAATTGGAAAGGTAATGTCTATGGCCTTGCAGTGGATTTAATTTTACTTCATTTTCTGCTGAATTACTTTGGTTATCAGACATCTAAGTATTGCATTTAGACCAACACCCAGTCGAGTTCTTGCAAAGGCAATGATCTTTTCCTCATCCAGTATTTGATGATGATTTCTGATTTTGAACTAAACATTATGTTTTATAATCACTAAAATCTGAGTAATGAGTATATTTGTCTAGGCTCAAGGTTTCAGACTGAAATACTATTTTCTCTGTATTCTTGGGTTCAGGTTCTGGATCTTGTACTCGGACATGGAGATGATTTGTTCAGGCGAGCACAATTGAAAGCCCTTGTCTCTATTCATGGCCTTGAGGTAAGTAATTGAGATCGAAACTTTGGATGGATGCCACCACTTGGAATTGCTCACATTTTTTGTTTATCATTTCTAAATTCTTTTCGTGAAAAAAATGTTTCTGTAAATAATTTACTAGTTTTTTTCGGGTGAATGTGACTTTTTGATTAGTGCATGGCTGCTGAAAATTCCACAACAGTTATTTGGATCTTACGGTTTCCTATAGTCCCTTGACATACTATTTCTGTCCAATATAGGCTGGAAAGGGAGGTGAACTAACACATGATGAGACAACGATCATCAGTGGAGCTCTAGATTTAACTGAAAAGGTGCTTAATGCTTACAAAGAAGTGTTCTACACTTGACTGGTGATAATATCTTAATTGTGTCTTCCACTATTAAATTATTCATATTGGATTGTTCATGCCAGTGGTCCTTAGTTTTATACTATCAACCTTTTGTTTCCTTCCATATTGGTAAACTTTGTTGCTGATATTGCTCTGAAATTACTTTATTGCTAGTTTTCCAAGTTACTCTGTTTCACTTACATATCTCAGTTATCTTCATGGCATTTTAAGTGTTGACATGAGATATCACTAATCTGTTCATAATAATAAATCAATTTTCATTCTACAGACTGCCAAGGAGGCTATGACACCCATTGAATCAACATTTTCCCTGGATGTTAATTCAAAGTTAGACTGGTATGTTTTTTGTTGGCCTTTTTTTGGTTTCAATTTATGCTGGAAGTGATCTAGTTTTCTTCTTTCCACTAATAAGGACATATCTTGATCCTTGCATCTAGCTATGTCTGCTGTTTATGTACAGTAAACAGTCAAGAAAGAAAAGGACTTAGTATGATTACATGGTAGCAATTTAGATGGGTCTTTCTCTTCTGCTATATAGGGAAAAGTCGTACATAGAATTGGTCTGAAACACACTTGTCTTCTTATTAATCAGGGCATACACATTAATTTTTTTTGGTTCCGCAGGGAAGCAATTGGGAAAATTCTTGCACGTGGTCATAGTAGAGTCCCTGTCTACTCTGGAAATCCCAAAAATATAATCGGCCTCTTACTGGTGGGTTAAAAACTTATTACCCATCTTCATGTGTGGGAAGTGTGATCCTCGTTATTGAGATAGCTATCTCCAAGTGATGATTCATTTGGTAATTTTGTTGTGCTGAACATAGGTGAAAAGTCTCCTCACAGTACAAGCAGAAACAGAGACTCCAGTTAGTGCGGTTTCCATTCGTAGAATGCCTAGGTTTGTCATTTGTCTCCATCCTCTTTTATATCTGTTCTCTTTAGGAAAACATTAAAATCATATGCATATATATCACAGGGTTCCAGCCGATATGCCTTTGTATGTTATACTTAATGAGTTTCAAAAAGGAGGCAGTCACCTGGCTGCTGTAGTGAAGATCAAAGGAAAAACCAGGACTCCTCTGCTTATGGCTGATAGAGAGAAACTTGAGGAGGCCAGACTAACCAATGGATGTGTTGCCATTGATGTTGATAGACGTCCAAGTTCTCTGACAAACATGCGTACTGTTCAAGAAAACGATGGTATTACAAATGGCATTTCAAATTTGTCAGAAGATATTGAAGATGGGGAGGTGATTGGAATCATAACCCTGGAGGATGTTTTTGAAGAACTTCTACAGGTAAGCTCTGCTTCTAAGTTTTATATTTGGATATCGAATGATCCATCAATTCCTGAGTAGTTGGTTTTGTACCCTATAGCAGTACCACAAAATGTTCCTACTAGATGCTCACATCACCCAGTCCAGTTTTCTAACTTGACTTTATTAAGCTTTACATGGTTCAGTAGTGTATTGCTCTCTCTTTGCCATTGTTTCTGGATTGATTTTTCTGGTTCTCTTTTCCAACAGGAGGAAATTGTAGATGAGACTGATGTATATATTGATGTACATAAGAGGTATGATGGGGCCCATAGCTTCTGGATCTGCTCTCGATCTCCCCCATGGTCATTTTGTGTGATTAATCTGGAATGTTTGATTTGTGTAGGATACGTGTGGCTGCAGCAGCAGCAGCTGCTTCATCCGTGTCGAGAGCTCAGTCAAGTCAGAAGGTGATTCAAAAGCATGTGGTAAGTTAGCATCATCACTTGCCAATCTTCGTTGCAAAGTCATTGAACAAGCTGAAGTTGTAAACATCTATTTGTCTAATTATATCTTTTCTGTCGTTCAGGGAGCTTCAAATAAGCAAGGAAATACCCCGAATAAGTCTGGGGAGGATGATGCAAACTCGACGAGGTTTTCAGGTAGTCCACGAGAGCCTCTTCTAGGCGGTACAAGATAACAGTAGTTCCAGTTGGAATAGAAGGCTACCCTCGCTGCTTCCGGCCTTTGAATTCTCATACCACAGAGGTTGTGGCCAGTGGCATTTGTGCCCTTTGTTGTATATCATCATACATAAAACTGTAAACTAGGGTTTGAGTGCTTGAAAGTAATTCTGGGTTTAATTTTGTTGATCTATTCCCTCTCTAAAGCTATAAAATTAGAGGATATATTAATGTTGGCTCTTTCAGATTTGACACCTGAAAGTAGCTAGGAATATATACCATGAATGATTGATTATCTTCAATCCGACCAAATGAACAAAAGGCATACATTGCAGCATCTGAAAAAACAAACACAAGACGGTCAAAAAGTACTTACACTTTCACCACACCATCTGGATTATTCCTGCGTTCTATTTAGGTATTTATCAACTAGAATCAGGATTAACATGGATAATATAAGCCTTGAAAGAAGCTGAGCGTGTCATGAATCATGGATATCTTGAATCCTACCATATGAACAAAAGCAATGTGGAGCACTTGGAAAAAACAGACGCAAATCAGGCAGATGGTAATCATGGTATATGTGAACTTTGCTTTCGACTTCTTATTAGCACATATTAAGATTGCTTCAGAATGAAACACAAACACAATACTGTATAAAACCAATATCATAAACACTATATCTACATCAAGAAATTACCATATCTACTGGGATCATTAAGAATTCTATTAACAGTCGTCATTGGATAGCAGCAGCAACACGCATCAACAACGACACAAACACAGTAGCAGAGAATATCTTCTGCGTTATACTACTTCTTTCAACATAATGGGATTGCTTAAACTTATTGAAAAACGTAGTTAACATAAGGACATTCTACTGATATAGATATCTCTACAAAATTTCAGCCAATTTAGTTGTCGTCAAGACACTCAAATTTGATTAAAACTATGGACGAACTGAATTCTGTTAAACCAGAACCGTTCGTGTTTATGACATAAAAACACTGTTTTGAGTGGCTTAATGATTTTCAAATTGGATGAAATTTCGTAGAGATGATATATACGTTAGTACCTAAAAACTAGACGTTGGAGATGTGAAAATTCGAATGAAAAGCGAGTCTAAAATAGAAATGTGTAGCGTAAAAATAAATAAAGATGTCCTTAACCAAAAAAGCATATATATATATATACTCTCCTTGTGCCCTTCCGATAAAGAGTCAAATCTTACTTCATGTTTATCAAATAACAATCTTTAAGTTTATCTCACTCATTCAATGTCAATCACTAAAAAGTCTTCAACTTTTAATAAAAGACTTATACCACATTAGATAATATGATAGATTTTATATATATATATATATATTTCAACTGATGATAATCAAAAAAACTATTCATTCAGACAGATAAATGTCGAGTCCAATATTATTTTTCAGCACTTCTACTTAATAATAATAATAATTAACAACGATAAATTTAAATTTTGATCATATGTTTCTAGTTGAACTCTAAAGTCTCTTGAATCTACAATACAAAAAGACATGAATTTGTAACATTGTACCATAAAGCTTCAAAAAGGACGAGAGACAGAGGACTGAGAGGAGTTCTTTTTTCTTGTTCATTAAATTCAAGAGACAAAGAATTAATTGAAATTTCCAAGTAAAACGGAGGAAACTTCTGAGTTACACGTCATCCAACGTTCATCTAACGGCATAATTGATCTATTCCACGTCGGCTGCCGTCCATCCGACGGACAACAGACAAATGACCCAGCAACCTCCCACCCGCAACAGTCATCGTCAGAGATAGACGATATTACCCTCACGTAAATACAATATTATCGAAAATACCTTGTAACTTAGCTGCACGGGTTTATGCCATGTCAACTGGGCCGGAAATCGAACCCTACAAATAGCCAACGCAAATCGGAAACCTTTTCTTCTTTCAATCTCTATAGTTTTTCACACTGAGCGAGCCTCTCTCTCTTCCTCTCAATTGTAAGGTTTCGATTCGATTTCCTTGTTTTTTTTTCTTCATCGGTGTTTCGTGTTTGTTTTGCGGTGATGATTTCTGAATTTCAAAGAGTACATCCTTAATTTTGGATCAAAGAAGCATGATGATCTCGTTATTTAGGGTTTTCAATGATCCGATTGTTCATTCTCTTCATTATGTTTGGATTTTGCAGATTAGTGGCTTGGATATGGGGGTAAATGCGGTGTTTAGCTTCTTGAAGGAGATTTTTCCTCAGGTGAATGCTTTAATAAACCTCTAATTATATTGTTGTATGGTCGTTTCGGTATACTTTTGTTGTAATTAATTATCTGGGATTTAATGTTTGGTATTACCTATTCTGATTACGTATGAGCAGAAACAATAGTTTTATGTTAGGTTCATTGATTTGTTTGCACTGTTCATTTGTATGAGTCCTGCAGATGCTGATAGTTATGAGACTTCTAGTTTGATGTTATTGGAATTGACGGTGATTCCATTACCTGAGATATGATTAGATTCTATGTGGTGTTATATCTACTATAGTTGAGGCTTTTAAGTTGATGGATATGTCTGTATTTGGTTTTGATTCTGATTTGCGCATTATTGCTTTGCACAGGTTGATTTTCGTCTCTTGAGAAGTGTTGCTTTGGAACATGCCAATGACCTTGACGCAGCTGTCGAGGACGTGCTGAATGAGGTTCTCCCTTTCCTAACCAAGCTTCCTGGGAGTCCTGCTAAAGTTCAAAGTCCTACTGGTGGACCAGCTGAAGGTATTCTATAGCATATCTTGAGAATCTACTGCATTATATTATCAACAATTAATTGCAGTACTAAAATGCTGCTCTTATTTGCCTTTTTAATGGTAAATTTTGCACATACTCTATTTGTGTGTATTCTTAAATGGTCTATTAGGTAGTAGCAAACATATATTCTAACAAGTTGTCAATTGAAATTGCAGTTAAACCTGAGGAGCTGAGTGAAGAATTGATTCATCAGCAGATAGAGAAGGAAGTAGAGGTCGGGCCTTTCCGGGCAATAGGATACACCGATTTTGAAGATGCCAACAATAATGATCATACAGAATTTACAAGTGCTTCCTTCCATGAGGTTTCTTCCGTGGTAGAGGACACAAATGCATCACAGAATTTTCTAGCAGCAAGATCTACTGATGTTGATAATGCCAAAAATACTGATCATGCAGAATTTACAAGTGCTGCCTTCCATGAGGTTTCTACATTGGTAGATGACAGAAATTCATTGCAGAATGTCCTGGACTCCTCGGATGTAGATCAAGCAATTGGGCATCAGGAACAAGAATGTGTGAACCCTGGAACTAGAGGACTGGAAACCGTTGGTAGTGTTGATGTTGGGCTTGAGCTGTCTTCATCTGGAATGTCGACTGGTTCAGCACTTGTAAAAGAGGGAGTTCATGAGAGTTCCATTAATGAGCCTTACGAATGGAAAGATTTCAATTTTTCTCAACATGATGATCTAGCTGGCTCTCAGTTTGAGGGTGAAAGTTCTATTGGCCAGCTGGATCCTCCTTCTCTAGAACATGTACTGGAAACCGTCCTCTCCAAGGAAGATGATTCTTTCTGTGATTTGGCTGATAATATGAAGGAGACCACTACAAATAGCATATTTAATATCGATGTTCTTGAAGAGAGCATTGAAGATGCTAAACATAACAAGGTACTAATTAAATAATGGATTTACATCTTGTTAGCTTTTGAAGTAGATAGTCAACCCTGTATATATGTATTGTTGACGCTAAATACCCGACACCAGTTGATGAGAGCAGTTATATCTCATAAGAAAATTGATGAGTGCTTTGTTAGTTGTTTTTATTGCTAGACATATCAGGCTTTTCTTTTTCAGTGCATTGATGCATTTTGATAGTGATTTGATCTTTGTGCTTCATTTCATTTTATATGAAAGAGGGTGCACTCATAAATGTTTTGCCTAAATTTGGGAACTTGAGCATGATGTTTATCATGTGCTAAAGCACATCATGTTGGAGTCAATTATCAGAAAAAGCAAAGTTTTTGCATTTCACTACTATGAAACAGCTTCCAATTATTTGATAATGGTGCAGAAAACATTGTTTTCGGCCATGGAGTATGTTATCTGCATGATGAGAGAAGTGGAACATGAAGAGAAGGCTGTTGATCATGTCAGAGAGGAAGCATCAAGGGGAGGTCAGGATATTATGGTGAAGGTGGAGGAACTAAAAGACATGTTGGCACATGCGAAGGATGCAAATGACATGGTAGTCTATTGCTTGATTGTGAAATTCTGTATTTAATGTGTTGGTTTCCAAATGTGTCATCGTGATTCATGACTGATGACTGATTTCTGTTCTTTTTTTCCGCTTCTTCTTGGTAGCATGCTGGTGAAGTTTATGGGGAGAAGGCAATTCTAGCTACTGAAGTTAGAGAGCTTCAATGTCGATTGCTCGGTTTGTCAGATGAAAGGGACAAGTCACTTGCAATCCTTGACGAGGTTTTGTCCTCTACATCTATTTGCTCATTGTTGTTAATTTTGCTAATTAGTTGTCCATTTGTGTTATCTTCATATCATATTTATTTACTCTTTGAAGCAGATAATTCAAAGAGGTTCTTTGAAAAGAATAATAGTGCACACTTACACTATATAAGATATATATGATTGTCCCAGCATTTTGGTTTTGTTGTTGTTTAAATTTCTTGTGGTCTGAGCTATACATTTTGTACAGTTTAAAAGATTAGGAAGTATGTGCAGCCTTTAAATTTATTCGACTGATGGAAAAGACAATAGAAATGTTATCTAATTTCGTATTTTGTTATCTGTTATGTAAATGCAGATGCGTGAAACACTTGAAGCACGACTAGCTGGAGCAGCCGAGTTGAGAAAAATGGCCGAGGGTGAAAAGTTAGAAAAGGAAGAATCTGCACGGAAAGCCCTTGCTGAACAAGAAGCCATCATGGAGAAAGTGGTTGAGGAGTCGAAGACACTGCAACAAGCTGCAGAGGAAAATTCCAAGGTAATAACTTTGCCCAGTAGCCATGGACTAGACTCCAATGTGAAATAGCGGATATTAATAGTTCTATTTCTCCTTGACTGCAGTTGCGGGAGTTTTTGATGGACCGTGGTCACATTGTGGATATGCTACAGTAAGTTCCTTTCTCCCTGTTTTCTACTGTATAATCTTGAACTTTTGATCACACGATGTGAGCCAGATTACATCTGTCAGGATGTCAAGTAAAATAGCACATATCGAATCACTCTTTATGCTTGAAATAGGATGTAGTAAGCTGCTCTAGTGCTCTTGGTTCAATCCGTTGTTAATAGTTGCGTTCATGTCTTGAATCTGTAAATTCCTTCCCTCTACTTGAATTCTAGAAGTGCCCTCCCGGTTACTTTCTCTGTACTGCCTAGTATTTCTAAAATTCTGTTGAACCATTTTCTGCCATATTACAGACAAACTATGCATTCTTTTAATCATTAGACCAACTTTGTGATGTTTTGTTATATGTTTGCAGAGGAGAAATATCTGTAATCTGTCATGTTACAGACAAACTAAGCATTCTTTTAATCATTAGACCAACTTTGTGATGTTTTGTTATATGTTTGCAGAGGAGAAATATCTGTAATCTGTCAGGATGTCAAGTTGCTGAAAGAGAAGTTTGATGAGCGTGTTCCTCTTAGCCAGTCGGTTTCATCTAGCCAGACAAGTTGCATTTTAGCTTCTTCAGGATCATCCTTGAAAAGCGTGGTGTCAGGCTTGCTTCTAGAACGAGTTGGGTCAGTTGAGTGGCCAAAGACCCTAGAGAGGGTGAGTCCTGTTCCTTCTGTTGACGGTCACTCACCAAAATACAGACTAGAAAGTGAAACAGTCAAGGTGGATAAACAAGCTCTCATGGAAGATGGCTGGGATGTCTTTGACGAAGATCTCTTGGGAGTAATAAACTCACATCAATATTATTGTGAATATGGCGCGCTCAAGTGAAGATCTTCCAGATGCTATTTTGTCTTGGTTTCTAGTAAGGATATATTTCACTAGAGAGCATATTACTAGTCCCCTATAGAGACGGTGAGCTTTCTGCAGTGAGTTTATTTTTGTACAGTACAGTTTGGAAACCAGTAATTTAAACCTTGGATATTGATATATTTATGTGCAATAAAATTGCATGGAAGCCTCTGTTTCTTTGTAACTGAGTTATTGCCTTGAGTCACTGAGTTGTGACCAAAATGCTGTCATTGCTTCTTTATATCTTGGTTACCTGAGAGGTTTCGTTACTTGCCTTCTTAAGTAAAGGCTTGGTTTTGTTTCCAAATGGTTCACCATTTACTCTTATGAAGTTAGTTACTCTAAGGCTCACTTTGGAAGATAACTACCTAGTTCGGTTCAGATTAATTTCATGAACGAGGCCGATTAGCTTAGCTTTCTTGGAAAACAATTGCGGATTTGCATCTGTTACCTGACAAGGTGAACATGAGTGTTTGGATTTGATCATGGTTTTAACGTACTCTGGGAATTGGCATAACATTATTCTGGGAACATGTATAGTCGGACTAAGAGATTCTTTATAAAGCACAAGAGCTAAGAGTTTTTCATATCGTATGGTACAAACCTAATTACAGAGTCAAAAGTAGACATTGATTTCGAGCTTGCTAGCTAGCTAAGCTTCATCAAGCTTTGTCTGTTATATATCTTCCTATAGTATCAGTCAGCTTAAAACTGATTCCCAAAACTTCACCCCCTACAACAGAACTGCATCGCATCGAAGCGATGGACCGAGGAATCAGTCATCCCAGCAAAGAAGCATGACAGTGCATCTCCACATAATGTAAAGCCTTCCCTTCTGCTCTTTCAAACACCTTCCCAACGAGCCAACCTTCAAAGTAGTACTAGTGCTTCTTCTTCTACTACTTCTGCTCCTCCTCGTCGGGATTTCGTTGCCGGCAGTAGCCATAGAATCAAATACAATACTAACACTGGAGTACTGAGTTTTGAAAGGTAGGTGGTGAACTTGAACAAGCTGAGGAAAATGGATGTGTTGGGAGAAGTATGAGGAGCAAGGTCTTAAATAGAGGTACTGAGATATTGAGTGGAGAAGGAGAGGGAGAAGAAGTGTGAGGTGAGAGAGGAGAGAACATTATGTGTGGTGGTGGTTGACATATGTTGGCCTCTGGTTGGCCCTATGGGGCAAATTATATCCCTTCTGTGATAGCTATATGACAAGAGCTAATACTTATTTATAGATCGAAGCTACTCGGTAATGGTTGTCGTCTCATTACATTGCCAAACCCTCTGGATAGGTACCTCTCATCGACTCTTACATTGTCCTTGAAATTTAAACCTGCATACCTACCTGCATATATGTTCCTTACTCAGCACTCTAATTAGTACTTGATTCAAAGAATGATTATCTCTTAAAATAGAATCATATGCTCGTACCTACCTGCATTCATGCACTGATTATACCTCTTTTAGGACATTTTTGCCTCCTCGGAATGAGATCGAAAGAACAGTGTATACGCTTAATAATATTATGCTTCGCTTATTTTGTAGGTCTACCACTCTACGCCGTATTCTTTTGAGACAATTTATCAAACACATCTATACGGCTTTGTTACTTCAATTTCATTTCTCTCACATACATGACATAATAAACATCGGCATGGATCCGCTAATTCTAGATTAATGGAATATTAGACGTTCCAATTAGTTGGTTTTCGGTTGTATGACTCACCAAAACCTTTTTTTCCTAATTATGTCAAAGTCAAAGTCAGTAGTGACGAATATCTATCCAATATAGGTTAGTGATTAGTGAAGTATAATAATTCTAAAACCATTTGGAACACCGAAAGAGTGGCACATGTATTGCCTCAGTTTGGTAGTCCTACTGATAATCCTTATTATATGCATCAGCTATCATCATGTCATGATATCAGTTTCTTTATTCACCTCAAGGTATAATCGTCAATGTAGTTAACATCATCGAAGTATTATAATCGTTAGGTGTTTCATTCATCATCAGAAGCATAACACGACACCAGCTGCACTGCTGCAATGGTCTGCTAAACCGGAGCCTTATATTTAGAACAATATCGGGGTGTATCGGTGTGACATGTCCGATCGATAAGTGATATGAAGGAAAATTCTTATAAAATATATAAAAGCTGGACGATTAATCAACAACAATTAGGGCAGTGTTCTCTTAACGAACAAAGTGATACATGATTCAACTTACTATACAGTTTGGAGTTGGTTGAAGTAGTAGAATATACGGTAGGCCAGCTTGATTAGGAAGAGAAGAACCATATCGTAGAGTTTCAAATTAGCAATATGAAACTCTTGTAGCCAACACTCTAGGTTATGGAAATGTGTAGCATATCGATCATGAAGTATATTCGTCAAAAAAACTCTTGGATTAGCACACTTGTCTAACTATGAATTCATTGCATATGATTTTGAACACGAACGAAACATTGCTAAACAATTCAGTCACATTTCAGCAACCCTACAAGACCCACATATAGTTATCAAGAATTCAAGATGCACAAGTAAGACGAGTACAAGGAGGGCCAAACACACCCTCCCTACGCTCCATTTCACGTGCACCATGTCGAGCTTCCTCCATCTCAGAATTACCTCTGGTCAAACCGACATGACGGCCACTTATCATCACCGGCGCGCCACGACAAGTCCAAGTACAGAACCGATCGAGTATACTGAATCAAACTACACCAGTAGCTCCTCAAAGTTGGAGAGCCACTCAATGACTTGACCAGGAAGTTTAGCCCTACTTGCATGGACTTTAAGCAACACTAGGAGTGATCCCTCGCCTTCAAACAACAACCTCTCAGAAGAAGCTGCACTGTAGAAATGTGATACCAGCGCAGACATGTACGTTGGGCCACCCCGTGCCTTTCGGATCGATAGCACGGCAAGTTGGTCTGAAAATGTATGTCGTTTTTTTGTCCAAGTGCTGCGGTGGGAGCAATGCTAATGATGCCTTCCTTATCTGGACCAAGTGATGAGAATCGATTCGTGACAATAGTGTACGCAGAAGACTTCACGCTTGTGTTGTTCATGGTGCTAGATGCTCATGTGGAAATGAAGCAAAGGAGGAGGGAGGCTAGCTTGGATCCTTGGTCTTGAACGAATGGGAATGTTTGTGTTTCTGCCAATCTTTCTGATAAAAATCCAAGCTGTTGGAGAAAGGAAAAGAATATCTCAATTCGCGTCTCGTTGTTTTGTGGACGTTCAATATGAACAAGTGTATGTTCAGTTTCTAGTAGTAAATGAAAGGTGTTTTCGATCGGTTTAGGAAGCTTTGACTGTGCTGGAAATGCTAAGGAGTTCGAAGTTTGATGTTTAACGTTTTTTCATCTGGATTTTTGTGTTTTTAGGGTGAATGAATGAACATTAAGCACCATTCCAAGCAGAATTAAGAGTAGCCTCCAAATTTGGAGGAGCAACTGATGAAAAGAAATCGTGGTTTAATTTACCTAGTCTAGCCTCATGAACAAGAACATGAGCTACACCAGTGGCAGACCCAGTATAGGGCAACTCGGGCTGATACCGTCACTAACTTTTCTCCTCCAAAGCCAATTGATAGATAACTAGATGGGATTACAAACAAAATTTATCAATAGTTGACTCTTAAGCCCCCACAAGCCTAGCTACTTTTTTGCTTATGATTTGCCACAAACCTAGCATCTTTTCATTAAAATAAGCCAAAATAGAAGATCTTCAACTCATTCATCTTATAGATTAGGTATTTAATAGGATAAATAAAATTGGTTATAAATTTATGTTTTATAATCTTTTTCTAAATAATTAAATGAGATTACTTTTTTTTAATGGAGGTGTGATTATTTTTCACTATTTCCCTATTAAAATCAAATCTTGGGTCCGTCATTGAGCTACACCATCATCAGCATGTCTACCCTAATAAAATAATTCGAGCGCCATATGCTAGCTACATAAGAAAGTCTCGCAAATCGATCAGTCAAACGAAAATCCAAATTAGACCAATCCAGAGCAGAATAGAAGTGCATCCATGCAAGCGGATTATGGATATCTTAATCGACGGAACAATAACTATTTTGTCGCTAAGAACGTTTTAGCCGACGAACACCAATTCGTTGAAAATGTAGAAAGGTTCGTAGGTCACCGTTCCGATTTTTTCCCAATCGGCCAACCTGGGCGCCGGTGCAAAAATCGGCCGCCTAGGCGGGCTAGGCGGCGTAAAAATCAGACGCCTATGCGGGCTAAGCAGGCTGGGCGGCGCCTAGGTGACCTGATCGATTAGGCTTTTTTTAAAAAAAAAATTATGAAATACATAAAAGCCTATAAAAAATTAGTAAAATTAAACATGAAAAAAAAACAATATTCTACTTAAAGTCTAAACGAAGGATACAAGATTTTTTATTATTATTATTATTTTTAAGAACATTATTGTTTTATTTTGTCTATTTTTGAAGTTTTTTTGCTATTTTGGTACATAAAAGTGTTTTTATAAATTTTATTTATATAATTATATTTATTAAATAAATAATAATATGTAAAATACAAAACCGCCTAGGCACCGCTTGAGCGCCGCCTAGGTGTCCGTCCTGGTAGCGCCTAGCGTTTTTAGAACCTTAAATATCATACGCTTATACAACATCCTAACTAAGTGACCAAAACAAAATCTACAATCCTAACCAAGACAGAAGATCACACATATGCAGTTCACAATTGGCTTTAACAAATGAAGAGTAAGCAATCATATTTTCAGCAAACCGATTATATTTGAAAATAAATAAAACTTGGATTCTTGGAATGTAAATCCATTTTCTTGAACCCTAAATCTTCAAGAAAAATCCCAAGATTATACTTTTATTTGACTAAGTACTTTAATTCAATTATAGAAAAGAAAAATAAAGAGATCAAGGACATATATACCTGGAACAAATAAACTTAATTTTGATTAACAAGAGGAAAAGCTGCTTAACTATATATATCAGTAGAGAATTTGGGTCGTATGTAGAAAAGATAAAGAACGAAAGGAAGGAGAGAAAGGAATCGTAAAAGGCTTGGTTTAATGACTAAATGATTTATCGAGGGTGTTAATGACTTTTATCTTAATAAAATGTTATTTTTCAACTAAATTATAAAACAAAGTTATAAATCATATTGGAGACCAAAAAAGGTCATTTCTCTAATTTATCTTTAATGAATGTGTATCATTTTCCTCAAAAAAAAAGATAGCAATCATAAAACAAATGACAAATTTGTAAATAAAGTTGAAATGTGTGGATATAAGAAAATAGTGTGTTAATAGCAACAAATGTGTATTAATAGCATCACCCTTTTAATATCTGTTAATTATCTCTATTAATTAAGTCAATTTACTCTTGGTTAAACTTTTAAAATACCTAAAATGCCCATGATTTATATGATGAGTTTGCAAAAATTGGATATTATAAGTAAAGGGCAAAAGAGCAGTATTGCAGGATCAGGCAGTTACTAAGACTTTATAATTGTAACTTTTTCCTAAACTATTTAGAGAAGAGGAAATTACGTTCTCTCTCTCAAAAAACCCTAGCGGTGGCAAATCCCAACACCGATCTTGTCGGTGGCGGCCTTAGGTCAAGGCTGGCCTCTTGGCCACGCCTGTCTTATGACTTCATCTCATGGTCTTCAGCATAGACGTTGCTTAGTGTCTAATAGATAGTTCTATTATGTAGTTTGCAGGATTCTTTTCTAATGTTGTCCCTGCGGGTGGATTGTGTTCATGCTGTTGTACATACTCTCAAGTTGTGATCGATAAAATAGGCTAACGTCTTTTGTTAAAAAAGACTAATTGTAATAGGATTTGTGATTTTTTAGAAAAAAAAATAATTTCAGTAATTATCAAACGGCCAGAATACACATACATCAGATTGCATAATCACAACCACTAATACTAGCTAATTGGTAACAAGAAATAATAAAATGGGAGTGAGTTCTCATTATAATATGCGGTCATTTTAAACCTATTGTACTGGTATATATTAATGATATTCTGAAGTTTGTAGCTGGTAGTTAAGTATGAATAATGATATTGGAATTGCTACAGGACGTGATATACTTCTTCCTATATGAGAATATAGATTGGGATCAGTTGGTGATTAAGATTACGGTTGACAACTTTGGCTTATAGGAACTCTACCTGACAAATTTTATGATGAAGCTCAACCTTAGTGTGTTCACCCGGCAACTTTTGATTTGTTTTTGGTGTTAAATCAGAATTTGTGGTGTTTGTTTGTAAATCCAGACAAAACACCACGCTATTAATCTACCTTAGATGTCACCCCTTCATAGCTTCTTCTTTTTGTTTAAATGTCCATGTCCCCATGATCATATTAGCACTTGATCTACTTAAGAGCCATGATATGATTTTGTAGACTTTATAAGGATAGATCTGATGCAGTTTTGTGGCATGGGAGAAGTTGGATTCTTGGGAATTTAGATGTTAGTAGCTCTACTAGAATATTCCAAAATTTTGATCCTTTGATTCCTGTTAAGAGAATCTCAGGCTAGATTTTACCTAAGTTTATTTGTATCCAGTTATGAATTGATCCGATCTAAGTTAACTATGAAGAAAATTATGATTCACTGGAATGAATAATTTCATTGATACAAACGGGATACATATACAAGAGTTTCCTTACGAAACAAGGTAACCTAGAAAGTAAGAGATTACAACAAATGTAACTAACTAAAAACAAATTCAATCACAATCTACTTTCCTAAATATATTCGATGACTTTTAACACTCCCCCTCAAGTTGGAGAATGTATATCTAAAATTCCCAACTTGCTCACCAAAGTCGAGAATTTGTCCTTACCAAGAGGCTTGGTAAAGAGATCGGCTAACTGTTCCAAAGTACCAACGTATCGAGTAGAAATAGTACCGTCCATAATCTTCTCCCGAATGAAATGACAATCCATTTTAATGTGCCGTGTACGCTCATGAAAGAACGGATTAGCTGCAATGTGCAATGCTGCTTGATTATCACAAAACATCAATGTTGCACCTTGATGTGACAAATGTAAATCTTCTAACAAAAAACGCAACCATGTGATCTCACAGGATGTGCCAGCCATGGACATGTACTCGGCTTCCGCCGAGGATCTTGATACTGTCTTTTGACGTTTTGTTCGCCATGAAATCAAGGACGTTTCCAAGAAAACACAGTAGCCCGTGATGGAGCGTCTAGTGACAGGACAACCCCCCAATCTGAATCACAATAAGCAATCATATTCAAAGTACTTTCAGAGGAATAAAGAAGTCCCTGACCTGACGCATTCTTCAAATATCTCACTACCCTCAAGACGGCTTCCATGTGTGGTTGTCTTGGTTGATGCATGAAGCGACTTAAAACATGAACTGCATATGTAATGTCTGGTCTTGTGATGGTCAAGTAGATTAGCCGATCAACTAACCTTCGAAACTTGGCTGGATCTTGGAGAACATCACCCTTTTCCGAAAGTTTTTCATCTTCCATAGGAAATTCCACCGGACGAGCACCAAGATAACCACAATCCTTAATGATTTCAAGAGCATACTTTCGTTGAGAAATAATAATACCCTTGCTCGACCGACAACACTCAATACCTAAAAAATATTTCAGATTTCCAAGGTCCTTAAGCCGAAAACGTGTATGAAGGAACTTCTTGAGAGTGTCAATAGCATTCAAATCATTTTTCATAATCAGAAAATCATCAACATAAATTAGTAATGCAGTAAAGGACTCTCCATTCTTACAGATGAACAAGGAGTAGTCGGCTTTAGACTGAGTAAAACCAGCGGCTAATATGGCTTCTGTAAACTTAGCAAATCATTGTCTTGATGTTTGCTTAAGTCCGTACAGGGATTTGTGGAGGCGACATACAAGATTCTCCCCCTGTCGCCGAAGTCCGGGAGGAGGGGACATGTAGATTTCCTCATCAAGATCACCATGAAGAAAAGCATTATGAACATCCATTTGATGAATATACCAGTTCTGATTGGCGGCAACAGCAAGTAAACAACACACGGTCACCATTTTGGCCGTGGGAGAAAAGGTTTCGTGATAGTCAACTCCTTCAGCTTGAGTGAAACCACGAGCAACCAAACGGGCTTTGTACCGTTCAACAGAACCATCAGCATAACGCTTGATTTTATAGACCCATTTGCAGTTAATGAGACGCTTGCCTTGGGGAAGAGAGGTCAACGCCCATGTATTGTTGAGGGCAAGGGCCTCGAGTTCAGAATCCATCGCCGCACGCCAACGGGGGTCCTGTTCAGCCTCTGTAAAAGAAGGCTCCACATCTCGACTAATTTAAGCAACAAAAGTAAGATGTGATGGTGAGTAACGATGATAGGAGATAAAGTTGCATAATGGATATCGGGTACCTTTTTGTGGAGATGGTGACGGAGATGACGAATATGGATATGGTGGCAGAATCACCTGTGAGCATGCATAGTCCTTAAGACGGACATTGGGAACCGGTACTCTTTGTGAACGTCGGGAAACAACGTTAGAGTTCGATGTGGGAGGAGACTCAAGAAGTGAAGAAGGAGCGGATTCAATAGAGGTGGGTGACGGATGAGACTTAATAGGGTTGGATGGCGGAGGAGACTCAATAGAGGTAGATGTGGAGGAAGGATGAGACTCAAGAAGAAGAGGCATGGAATCGAACTCTAGAAGTGGAGAAGCAACAGAAGACTCGGTGGATGAGGGTGAGAAAAAATCAGTATTATCATGAATTAAAGGAAGAGATAGGAAGGTGAATCCGAATGATCAAGATCAACGTTATCCGAGAAAGGAAAGACATATTCATGAAAGATAACGTCCCTATTGGTGAGGATTTTATGAGTGGTAAGATCATACAATTTATATGCTTTTTGACCGGAAGGATACCCAACAAAGATGCATTTATAAGCCCGGGGGGCGAATTTGGAAGGAGGATGAACAGAAGTGGCGTATGCCAGACAACCAAAAACGCGCATGTGATCATATGTGGGTGATCGGTGGTGAAGGAGTTCAAAAGGGGTACGTCGTTGGAGGATTGGCGTTGGGAGTCTATTAATGAGATAAATGGATGTAAGAATGCATTCGCCCCAAAATTTTATTGGTAGGTGAGCCTGAAAGCGAAGGGCGCGCGCTACCTCAAGGATATGACGATGTTTGCGTTCTACAACGTCATTTTGTTGTGGCGTGTAGACGCATGAATGTTGAAAAAGAATGCCCTGCTCATTAAAAAAGGTACGAAGGGAAAGGAACTCCCCACCATTATCACTACGAAATTGCTTAACTTTAGCATTGAATTGTGTTTCAACATAGGCAAAAAAAACTTTAAGAATCGGTTATGTCTCACTTTTGTGACGCATAAGAAAAACCCATGTGAAACGAGAATAATCATCAACAATAGTCAAAAAATAATGTGCACCGGTAATGGAGGCGGTCTTGTGAGGACCCCAAATATCACAATGCAAAAGAGAAAAACAACTTGAGGTGGAAATAGAACTAGTGCCAAAAGGTTGTCGAGTTTGTTTGGCTAACGGACAAACATGACATTCATGATTTGACAGAAAGGAAATATCTAGAGTTTTCTGACCTAGAAACTGCAAACGAGCGGAAGAGGGATACCCTAGGCGACGATGCCACAAATCTGCAGAAAGAGAGACGAGATTACAAGATGGTTGGCGAGAGGAAGAGTTTGAGGAAGCCAATGCCACAAGGTAGTAGAGATCCCCTTGACGCTTACCCACACCAATCGTCATCTTCGAAACCAAATCCTGTAAAACGCACCAAGAAGGAAAAAAAAATCACCGAACAATTTAATCCATCAACAACTTTACTCACAGATAAAAGGTCTACTTTAAAAGTAGGTACACACAACACATCTTTCAATTGTACTGTAGGACTCAAATTAAGGGTGCCGGAAGATAAAATCGGAGCCTTCTCCCCGCTAGGCAATGAGACCGGCGGTAGAGAGGATTTTGAACCACATGTGTTAAAGAATCAAGCGAAGAAATGATATGATCCGTTGCCCCGCTATCGATAATCCATCGACGGGAAACAAGCGGTAACAAACCTTTAGAGAAGGCAGTGACTGAGGAGGCGTTGGCTTGTGGTTTTGGATTGACTGCACAAGGTGATTGTGAGCCGAGGGCTGCCACAATCTGCTGGTATTGTAAGTCAGACAGGTTCGGCATGGCTTGCTGCACCTCCTGAAGAGTCAGTGTGATCACACTGTTGGCTTGAGGTGGTGCTGATCCACCGTTGCGACGTGAAGAACCGCTGCTGCCTCCATTGCGATTGCGCGGTTTGAAGTTCGGGTTGTGGCGAGGATGTCCAACTGGGTAACCATTGAGTTTCCAACATGTCTTTTCGATGTGATTGTTTCCATTGCAATAGGTACAATGTAGCGGCGGCTTATCACGAAATGTGTTCATGGCTGCCGGTTCGGAGAGACGACTAGTGCCGACTTTCCTATGTGACTCTTTGGTGGTGATCGAAGCATACGCCTGACGCACAGACGGTAAAGGATCTTTTAACAAAAGTTGTGCCCTAATGGGAGCAAAACTCTCATTAAGACCCATGAGAAACTGCATGAGCTTGTTTTCTTCTTCATCAATGCCACAAGAACATGTTTTGGTGCTGCACGAAGCAAACTCATCCCATAGACTCTTAAGTTTGGTGTAATAGATGTCTACGGTGTCCTGCCCCTGCTGCAAGGAAGATATGTCATGCCGAATTTGAAAGATTTTCGGCCCATTGCTCCGCTTAAAACGCTCCTTAAGATCCTCCCATACTTCATAGGCGGTGGATGCATATAAAACGCTGCGGTATATGTCTGGTTCGAGTGAATTCCACAACCAAGATAAGACCATATCATTGCAACGCTGCCATGATGCTAGGGATTCGGGTTTCTTGGAAACACTCGGAGTCTTGAGCGTTCCATCAATAAAGCCAAGCTTGTTCTTGGCACTGAGAGAAACTTTGAATGCACGGCTCCATGAATGATAATTTTGTGCATTCAGACGAATGGACACAAGTTGAAGGCCAAGATAATCCGATTGATGAAGGTAGTAAGGGTCAGAGGATATATCTCCGCCCGCAGACTTGTTGGATGGTTCTTCACCGCCCATATTTTGAGGTTGCGGTAAAGAGAAAAAAATGGAAATAGAATTAGGGTCAAACCTGCTCTGAGGCCATGAAGAAAATTATGATTCACTGGAATGAATAATTTCATTGATACAAACGGGATATGTATACAAGAGTTTCCTTGTGAAACAAGGTAACCTAGAAAGTAGAGGATTACAACAAAGCTAACTAACTAAAAACAAATCCAATCACAATCTACTTTCTTAAATATATTCAATGACTTTTAACAAACTAATGATGATGGAATGGTATGAAGCCAAATAGTCTTAATGTGTATGAGTAATAGGATAGGAGAAAGATCATTCTGCTTCACTCCAAAACATATTTGTGTATATGAACCGGAAAGTACCATTTATGATTGAGCTCAATCCCATTTTGGGCGGGCTCAATTTTCCTATTTAGAAATCAAACATGACTTGAAATGAATTATGTAGTTTCACATTTTCACTACAAAGTATGAACTCTCATTGTGTTGCTGAGAGCTCCGAGACAATCTCATCAAGTTCTTGGGAGGATGTCTCATCGGGGAGGAGAACCGAAAGATAAGGAAACTTAAAAGCTTCGTAGTGGAACAACGGAGTCACAGTTGTGGATGTCCATGCATAATGCGAACTTGCCATTCCAGGAAGACGACTTCTGAATTGTCTGTTTTCCATTATGTAAAGATGTCCCTCTTGAAGAACTACCTTTCTGTCTCGACAATTTCTGATCTCCCCTAATTCTTCTGGCAACAATTTCAACCCCCGTGTTTGATTTATCCACTGCAACAACATTAGAAACCGCAAGACTAATCTTCAAAGCCGACGCAGAATCCATGGAAACTGATCTTCTACTTGGCTCCTCCTCGTTAACACAGATTTGTTTGTTAACGATACCATCTTCCCCAACTTCAGTAATCCTAATAATCCCATCACAAAATTCATCTTCAACTCCTTCAGTACTAGTACTAGACTCACCTGTATTTTCTAGAACCTCAACCGAGGTTTCTTCCTCTGCAGGCTCACTTGAGTCAGCTGCAACATTTGGCTGCGGTGGTGCCACATCTGTTGCGCCGGTTTTGATAATGGGGGCTCGGCACAAGGGACAATTGGTATGAGATGCGAGCCAAGTATCAATACAGGGAATATGAAAAGCATGATCACACTTGGGCAAGAGTCTCAAAGTCTCATCCTCTTGGAACTCACTCAAGCACACAGCGCACTCCGTCCCTTCGACAAGGCCATCTCCTTTCTTGTACTGGCACACGCTGATGGAGCTGATAAGCGATTGTTCCAGACCGACGGTGCGGATGTACCATATCGGGTGGTCAACCACAGGTCCATGCTCTTCATCAATAAACAACTCAGCCTGATGATCATGACGACGAAGAGTCTCCTCCTGATGAGGTTGTGGTTGTGATGATCTTCTGTTTTTGTAGAACTTTACATAGAGAAAATAGCCACAAATAACAAGCAAAGCGATTGCAGCCAACGACGATCCGACGACTATGAAGGTAACGGAATTATGTGGTTGTACCTCACCTTCTTCGGCTGCATCCCCAACCAGCTTTCTGTGTTTGAATCCCATAGCTCTGTAACAAACAAGCTAGAGAGAGGCTCCTGGATGGTGAAGAGGGAGACGTGCGTGGAACAAGGGGCTAAGGTTGAATTCAAACTGGTTTGCTTTGTCAAAAGTTTTGATCGTTGAATATCAAGAATGGACACTATGGAAACACGTTAAAGCTACGAAGCTCTTTTTATTATAATCAGCTGATATTCCAAACTTTTTCTTCTTTCTTTTTTTTTCTTTCAAAAATGAATCGTTATTTTCTCAATCTGAGAATAGAGTATGAGCATATAGTAATTCCCAGGAGGGAATTGAAGCTTTTGGACTAGGTAAAACAGTGGCCAGGGGAAGCAGGTAATGATTTTATCATATAAGTTTCCAGTTTATAAAGAATTAGAAGATATTAGCTTCTTATCTCAAAAAAAGAGAGAAGATATTAGCTTCTCTATAATTGTTAATTTGAAACTAATAACCTACCCATGACTCATCATGTCCAATCACTCACCGCCGGTCCCTATATTTAACATCTTGTTTGCTTCCCATAATTTGGTTAGTCCACTTGGTCGACATGAAAGAAGAAAAAATTACAATTTTTTCTTCTGGTTTAACTTCATCTAAGCTGTTTTATTAGCAGAAAATGGGCAGTTTGACTTGACTTAGAAGCAGCCGCTGGGAAGTTTGGTAGGGAAAAGCTGGGATATTTCGTGCTTGAAATTTACGTGCTGTCTTGAAATAAGGTTTCCTAGAAAAGTAGAGGATGAGCTTGACTTGGAAGGGAGATGTGCTGCAAATGTGAGACTAATAGCCAAACCTACCCCCAGAGTGCTTAAAAGGAACCCTGGTAATTGACTGAGCTTGATACACATGGTTTCTAAATTACCGTTTTATAAATATATAATACCAACATGTTTTGATTCTAGACATTTGCTTGTGAACCTCCTTGTTTAAGACTGATATACACGCTAGCTAATTCGCGCAACCATCTTGGTTAGTAAGTCGGCCTAAAACTGATTCCCCAAAAATTACAAACAAAATTATTAGCAAGCTCTACAGAAACCTCTAACATTCAACTCGGAATTGTGCTAGTACAACCGACAAATTGGCCACTTCATTACCAGCCATGACAACCAAACAACTTGCAAAGCAGTAAATCCATTTGTACATGAATGTTAATTAAAGGGTAGACCAAGCACAAACAAATAATAAATATGATGCAATAACAAACTAAAGCTACATGGAGAAGAGCGAGAAAGACACAGGCACGGAAAAGATGATGAACAGAGAACATATAACACATCTATACTGCTTCATTCTTATACCACTCCTAGTGCTTTTTTGATGTCAGCCTGTGTAAAGGGGAACAAGGACTACTTTTAGTGACAAGAAGAGCAATCTTTATGTGTGTGTGTGTCAGAGAGAGAGAGAGAGAGAGAGAGACCTCAATACTCAAGGGAGAGGTGGTTGTGCTGTAACGTTCAATGACATTGCCATTCTTGTCAACTAAGAACTTAGTAAAGTTCCACTTTATCCTACTCCCCAAAAATCCAGATTTACTTGCTTTGAGGAATTTGTAGACAGGTTCTGTGTTTGGCCCATTCACACGTATCTAGATACCAAAATCATAGAAACTGCAGATTAACTAGTGAAAATACAACTGCAGATTGCAATAGTAAATCCTTCACCAGGAATGCAATCAATAGGATTAACAGCCACTACATATATGGCCTAATGCAAAGCACACTCCTGGGTAAAATATACTAATCAACAGTCAACCACTACTTTCCACAGTAAATAAGGAAACTGACTTCACACTGCTGGAGTTCCTTTACTTGCTTTGTTTAACATTGGGTTTGTATACTGAGTGTTCTAATAGTATTATCCTTTCATCTATCTACCTCAAAACAAATATATTTGGTGACCTTAGGATTTTGAAACCTTGTAAAACATTTCCCATTAAGTAATCACTCAGCGATGAACTGCTATAGTTGGTAAGAATACACTAATATTCTTCCCCTATTAATACTGAACATCCCCAATAGCACCCAACTTCAAGTGCATACAGGAAAAGTTTCTAAGTACCACAGAATTAAGTAAGAAAAATTGAAGCGCAATAGTTTGGTATTATGTTCAAGCCATGGTCTCACAAGTATAATAGCATGTATACCACCTTTTGGCCTACAGTATTCAGGGAATGGGTAGCTTAAGTGAAACCCAGGCAATTAATTATGCCAACAGGCCAAACCTACACTACAATTATTCCCCAAGCTAAAACAAAAAATATCACCCTAAATGATTAAGAGAACTCAAACCATATTTTCAGTTACTAAAAATGCCTTATGCAGAAATCCTGTGAGAACACATGCCTCTTTTAAAATGGCAAGTGCCAAGAAACCAACTCTCTGGAAGGATATCTAGCTTATATATTATGCAAATACTATAACTACCAGACCTAGTTGTTACATTACAACTGGTAGTAAACAATAGATAGAGCTGAGCAAGTGAGGACTCTAGTAAGCTCCTCCCATAATCTTCAGTCTAATTCCAAGAAGCAGTTTTTAAGGTACAAAGAAAACAATGTGCGAAAACCAAAGTAATATTGCATGACTACAAGCATGAAGCACCAGATTGAAATAGAATAATCTCATTGACTAGATGATAAAATATGATACCTTCTTGAAGATCGGATATTCAGCCTTGTACCTTGTACATGCAAATTCAATCGCATCATTGCTTGTTCCAGGCTCCTGCTTCAGAAACTGATTGCATGGAAATGCCAGGACCTCAAACCCTGAAGACAGTTTAAGCCAAATCAAGGACAAAACAAGGGAAACACTTAATTTGCAGTTAATGAGCAGATTACACCACCCAAGTCATAGTTCAAGGAAGCTATTGTGAGAAAATTCCAACAGTATAAGAATTAGCAATAGCAATGCCAACAAGATATAACAAGTAGTTGAGTAACTAAAATTACAAATAATACCTAAAATTGGACAGGATTATTTGATGGATGTTACTAGTTATGATAAATAGCTGTTCTCTGTCCTCCCTATAATTACTTTCCAAGTGCACCTGGATGGTATGTGGACTCTACCAAGCAGCACATGAAAATTTGTGAAGACGATACTGTGCAATAGTTAATGACTGCTTTCTCAGTTAATTATAAAATATAATCTCTGTTGTCTCCATACATTTCTATCTCAGGTTTGGAGTTGTGGCGTAATTTCTAAGCCGTTGAAACCTCTTCTTGGAATGGCCGTGCAGAGTGCAGCCTTATAGATCTTCTTCAATGATAATTAAATACTGCTTACTGAACCTACAGAGAAACAGGCCATTACCCTGAGGCAAGTATGTATTTGCCTTTAATGTATCTCAGTAGCAACTCAGCTTTATGGAAATCACTGTGGAAAATCCTAGAGCCACAAAAATACAACCACTACAACTTGGTTGAGGAAGTTCACAAGAGGCTAGCTTTATGGGACCGTCGTAACCTCTCAATGGCTGGTAGGGCTGCTCACATTAAGGTGTTTCAAATCCCATGCTATCTACATTCTACACAATACAGACTAGTGAACCTCCTATAACTCTTTGGACAAGATCAACAATACTTCTCCAAAGGGGACCAGTATTGAGAAGGCTAAAGGGCGTCTCGTCAAATGGCACTGTTTGTTGCCCTAAATAATTGGTAGGCTTGTACTATTAACAGGACATTACAAGCGAAAACTGTTTGGAAGGTTTGGAAAAGAGGGAGGTTTGAAGACAAATTATTTCTGCAAAATACCTGAAAGTGAAGGGTAAGAATTTGCTGCTAGAAAAAGCCTGTCCTAACTCCTAACAACTGTTGCCCTTTTACTCGGTAAAGGATATATTTGGAGCTATATCTTTTGTCAAATGATACATAATGGAGAGTGGGAGCATGAGATTCTAATGGATATCCATTTTGGCGATAAAACCTTACCAAGAGTATGACCTAGCGCACTGTTGTTATTATTGATTATGGTCAGGACTTTGATAGATCATCTCTACTCTTACTGTTGAGGATTTCAAAGGGGAAAAAATGCTTGCACAAATGTTGGTTTTCCTAATAGTGGCACTGACACAGATCTAGAATGTGAGTTCTAATGGAAAACATCTTGTCTTGTCCACTTACTCCTCTTTTTTTCTTTTCAAAAGCACGACAATTGGAAACAGGGTTCAATTGAAAGGTTCACCTCCCTCCAAATACAAACCTTTCTTTCTGCTGGTTGTCACAAGAAAGCTCATACCAAATGTCCACAGAAAGAAACCACCAGCTTATCCTCTACATCCTAGGCGTAACGCGCAGTCACTCCACCATGAAACTTGAGAGCACCTATTTAGAAGGCGGGAGACTTCCCCAGAAGATAAGGGCTAATCTAGATATGAATTAAATTTCACCTGTTCTCTTAGACATGATTTAGCATTTTAGCTCAATAAAACCTGAGCAGCAAACTTTTCTACTCCTTGGGTTTTGAATCTCACTATTAAACTATTAGATGCTAAAGCTATCTTTGCCAAACCTCCCTGTTGATTTGTAAATGCTTAATTACTAGCAATCAACTCAAGAAACACAATTCTGACTACATTACAGTTCTCATACCTATAAAACTAGCTGAAACAAAAACAAAACAAAAAATTCAAATCTAGAGGAAAAAGAAGGAACCTTTGTCCTTGTATTTGCTGTAGAGCTCAGTCAGCTGTGTGTAATTCGTATCTGTAAAACCACTGTTTGCAAAAAGAAGATCGCAATCAATCCCTAATCAATCCGTCAAAATTGGACAAGGAAAAAGAGATGACGAACCATTTGGAAGCTACGTTAACGACCAGGAGGACCTTCCCCTTGTAAATGCTGAGGTCGACGTCATTGCCTTTGGTGTCCTGCAAAGGCCAAAACGCAGCGTTTCGCCGAATCAAATAAAGAAGAAGACGAAGAGGGAGCATTGGATTTGAGAAATTGGGAGGGAGGAATTATTACCTTGACAATGAATTCGTGGATTGACTTCTCGGAGAGGCACGACTGCGTGGCACCCATCACTGCGATTTGCTTCCTCAATTTCTCTCAATTTAAAGGTTCCAACGGAAATGAATAGTCTTCAATGCGCGGACGACGACCTGCAGTAGTAAAAAGTTTTTCATTTACCAAAAAAGTTACCTTTTAAATTCATCACTGAAAAAATTATTTTGTATGTACACATATGAACGGTTGAGATTAAAGGATATAATATTGATATATGAATGGTTAAATATATGAATTGTTATAAATAACTAAAATTGTGTCGTTCATACATACACAACCGTGTGTGTAAAAATTTCTCAAAAAATAATGTTTAAATGTTCCTGGTTATGATCGATCAATTTGATTGCAATCTTGCACAATCATATCATTGTGGTTGATTTGGTGTTTCTAAATTTCCCGAATGGACAGTGGACTTTTGACGAATGTTTGAGAATTCTAATCACACAACCAAGGATACGGGTCGATTTGAGGGAGTTGGTTGGTGATTGAGAATCAATTTATGAAGCCACATGATTATCGGGGTGGTTCAACTTGTCAACCACCTCAGCCGTTTTGCAGTAAAGCATGTTCCGTAGGTTCAATCTTATAGAACATGCTCAACCATGTCACTGTCATTTCCCGTGCCAACTACATACTGGTAGGATAGTCTGTAATCTCAAGTCTTAAATCTGGAAATGGAACATGCAATGTTCAAACATACACGTGATGCGTGAAATCAAACTTTGGAAAGAGAACTTTAGATTTAGTCTATCGACGAAACACACGAAGAAAACTTCTCTGTTTCCACTGCAACACCATGGCGACCAACCCGCCTCTTCTAGGCTACACTGACTTGGCTGCCATACACTACTGCATTATATCATCAATTCAACTATCCAAGTGATGGTTTGGCATATTCAAATATGAAGGGATCCTTGAGGAGAAAACATATGCTCATATAAGCCAACACAAGAACAAATTTTCTAACAAATCTTTAATGCACAAGTCAAGGTATAATTCCTGTGGACTTCCAAGAGACGAACTAAATTTTTAAGATGACGGCAAAGAAAAAGTAATGATACAATGCCAACCTAGGATTAGTCACGGCTCTCAATCATCTCTACAATGACCGTCTCCCTGTCTGCCTTTTGCAGCAGGAAGGGTAAAATACATATGTACAAATCTGAGGGCATTATTCCACTGGTCTATCTCTGTTCCTTGGCCTCTTCTAGAGGTCTATACCTCACAGCATAAAGAGCAATGGCAATGGCGAAATGACCAGAACTCTTGCAAAGCAGCAGAAGCAAAGATCAAAAATGGATTATGCTCATACCTAAGAATTTTGGACCCCTTGTAGTATTAGCCAAGTAAGACTGTTAAAGAATTGTTGATCAACAGAAACTGTCATGCAGTAAAGATCCCAGTCCTGACAATTTGCTACATTTTGCTCATCTAGGCTGCCAAAATCCTGGACCTGAAGCACACAACCAATCCTCAATGAGCTTAACTCTAAACACTTTTTAATAACCCTACGGAAGCCACTAATACCCAAATCTAATCAAGAAACAATGACAGAGGAACAAAGCTATTTACTATTTTTGTCCTCCAAAGAGAAACTCACTCACCTCTGCTATTGACAGGTATGGGACCATCATAAGGCGGTATAAAAGAGTGTCTGTGGTTTGCTGACCGTGGAGGAAATCTCCACCCATGGCTGGGTAATCTTGCTGGTCCACGAGGGGGGCCAGCAAACGGAGAATTTCCAGAAGACGCCTTGCCCTTTTCAGGATAGCGAGGACCTGCAGCAGAAAGTAAAGCAATTAGGTTTAAGATCAACATCTCACCAGAAAAAAACAAAAAAACAAACAGGACAAAACTGTCCCTCGTTACAGTTGGGAGTTACCAGAACAAGAATGTGCAGGAAACCTCCAGTTCGCACGGGGCTCATAAGGAGCTGGTTTCATTCTTTCATGATTATTGTAATAGTGGTCTCGGTCCCCATTCTGCATATAGTCGAATCTGTTGTGATACGGCGGCAGGACTTCACGCCGTGGCTTTACATGATTGTCTCCTTTAACATACGAAAACTGATTTGATGGTGGAGCATGAGGTGGCCGTAAAGGGTAACCTTTGCTACGGAATGTAGCCCCATCAGTTTGTGGAATATTTCTCCCTGAATTTGAAGGAAAACTACTATACGAGCAGGAGGTAGAACCAGGCATCTGCCTGTGAATATCTCTAGATTCAGCGCCATGATAGTGCACTGCATCAGGAATTGCTTGGTTAATTCTTGGCCCATTCAACTGCTGAGGCAGAGGTGGAACTCTGCCGTCATGCATATTCTGCAAGCGCATATCCAAGTTAGAAGACATTTTAATGACAAATTCATTGTCATAATACTGAAACATCATTAGAGAAAACAAACACGCACATGCAAGTCATTGTATGGATTCAAATCAGACGTAGCACATGGAGGGTGAATGGCATGAGGTGGGGGCAGAGGTGCTGATGGTGGTGGGGGCGGAGGAGACGATGGAGGCACATCTTGAGGTAGTGGTGGGGCAAAGGGATGTGAAAAATGTTGTTCAAACAGATTATGTGAAGCCTGCACAACATTGACTCCAGCAACACCGCAAGATGAACTCATGTCAACGTCATAAGACGGTGCCACATCCTCCATTTCAAGTTCTCCATCAACGTCTTCCAAGATATGCCTATGTCTTTCAGTTGCAGGAGCAACTTCATGCTCTTCATTAGTCTGAGGGTTATGTTCAGGGGTGACAGCCTCAAAACTTTCCCCATCAGAATCACTTCCACCATCTTCATCCTTGAGCATGCGGGGCATACAGAATCCCGGAAGTTGAAAACTTGAATTGCTGCAACAATGCAGGAAGAACTCAATAATAATATGATGACAGAGCATATCAGACAGCATAGCATTAAGATTGGAACAACTCAAACCTTCCGTATTCATCAACAAGCATACCCTCCATCTCTCTAAGAGGATCATCCATAGACCTTTCTGTTCTCGAGGAGCGCCGGCAATAGGCACCAGCAGAAGAGCCACCGATAGTATCAAGTTCTCGCATATGGCGACGGATTATGGACTCAGGAACAATCCTTCTCTCCAACCAAAGTTTCAAAACCTATATGAAAGAGAAGGAACAGGTAAGGCATGCATAAGCCAGACAATTTCACCCGATAAGAAGAATAATGGTGCAAGCGGATATAGTATAATAGTGTGAGAATAATATTGCAGCAAATTCAACTAAACAAAACAACAATAAATAAAAATCATGCTTGCCTTTAGACACTGCCTACGATTCTCATTTGCTGAACTTCCAGGAGGAGCAGCAGCTGACAATAACCGTGGAAGCACTGCTTGAATAGCAGAAGAAAACATACCAGCAGAATCACCTGTTATTCAAAATCAAGTCCAACATTACTGAATATATGAAGGATTCATACACTCATTTTTTATTTCTCAATAACTGTGATTATGATGCACAGAGACACATTACCTTTCACACCTCGAGAATGCTGCGCAATTGAATCCACCAGGAAGAAGAAATCAATCCTGCGGTGTAAGCTCGACTCATTTTCCAAATGACGTGCCAGAATTTCCAACACCTGAGTTGTCAGAGAAGAAAAATGTTACAGAAGGAAAAGTGATCACTAGGAGTGTCTGTTCTCCAACATAATTTGAATGTTAAGGTAACCTTAAAATAAAATAGAAAAGAAAGTTCAGGAAGTATCATGTATTCCTGGAGCACAGGTATCGACCATATCTGATCTGACAAATAACTAACTCAATTTACCCTACCTTAGAAGCCACACCAATCTTTCCACAGTCAATAGCTACAAGAGTTGCTCGACCAATGCTGTCCTTGGTCCTTGTCAAGGTTCCTAGACTTGTCTCAAAGGATGACAGAGCAGCAAGTGCTTCTGCATACCTGCTCACATATTTTGATCTCTGACAATCCATTGCTTCTGACTTTTCACCCTCATCAACTGGTGGAGTAGATGTTCTTTTGTGCTGCAAATCAACATCCGGACTACAACTGCCGTTGTTCTGAAGAATATTACAACTATCAGAAGTGGAAATGCGACAGCCTGAAGTATTGGGAGGTGATGCTTGTGCAAGAGAATCTCCTCCATCTATTAACGATGGACTTGACCGGACGCCAACATGTTTTTCAGTCAAGTACTCATTTGGATAGGAAAGTGAACCAGGATCTCTTTCTATTCGTGTATGTTTGACCTCTTTTAGAGCATCCAACCTAGGTATACAAAGTGACAGAGAATCAGATGAATGCAATCCAAAACAGGTTTCAGTACTTTCCATGAATACAATACTTATCTTGGAAAGGGAGAGAAGACAATTACTGTGAAATATAAACAAGAAAACAGAAGGATCAAATTAAATTATAGAACAATTCTTATAGAAGCTTACACGTCCTTTACGTCTTTGCTCTCTTGCAACTGAGGATCCAGAGACTTGATTTTCTCCCTAGGGCTCTCTGAACCACAGTGAATTGGACTAGCATCAACACGACGTGGAACTTCAACAAATCCATGGCTGGTGCCTGGTACAGGATCTGAGCTCTTCAATGTATGCTCTAAAGTATCACAATTAGTATCAGGAGTTTCATCTTTATTGCTCGATTCAATTTTCTCACAATCAGTACCAAGATTTTCTGCATTAATGCTTGATTCAAATTTTGCATGACCTTCATCCCTTCGAGGAAACTCATCCATTGAACCTTGATTACATTCTGTATCAGCATCTCTTCTCTCCATACTAGGTGATAAATTCCCTGGACTTACAGTCTGAACTGCACTTCCAGTAGCACAAAAGCCAGTAGAACCAGCAGAAAGAATTTCACCACCAAAATGGTTCCCAGAATCTGGAAAACTATCAACGGAACATTGATTATTCTGGGTGTCAGGACTATTCCTTCTTAGATCACATACACCCACTTCCATGGCTGACTTAGTATTTTCCTCCAGGATTACTCGGTTTGGACTGGTAGAGGATCCCGAAGCATTATTGCCAACAGAGTCTTCACTATGCGGTCCCAGACCATTCCCAGAATAAGTTTCCACATTTATAGTAATGCATCTGTTCACGGAAGAATTATTACAATCAATAGTAGATGTCAGCATGGCTGATGAATCATAGTTACATCTATCATCATCCTCAGCTGCATTAGCTGACATGGCTTTTAGTGCACGATGAAGACGCTTAGATGGAGGTAAAACAGCTTCACCATCAGCCAAACCACCAAAAGACTGGTATTTCTTCGAGTTCCAAAGCTGAGGCCTATTTTCCAAACATTGAGTGCCCACTTTTGAAAGTGCAGTATCAGCTAGAGCTACATTGACCACAAATGATTCCCTACCACCAGGGCAAATGTCATCACATATTGGAGATGTGTTGATCAAGCCAGATGGATTAAGCATGACTTCCTTCAGACTTTCTTGAATATGTGAAGAGCTATCAACTTCCTCAACAGAAGATGGTTTATTCATTCGAACCCTGGCTCGTTTCACCAAAGGCAGGTGCTCATCTCCATCTTCCTTGGAAAAATTTCCATTTGTATTACCACTATCAGTCTGCATACTTTGACTACTGCTCTGCAAACCAACTTCTTGAACTGTCTCCTTGTCCAATACAGCAATTGGCTCAGGTGCATCATTAGTAACTCTCTTTCTGTTTGGTTTCCTTTTCTTCTTACTAACAGCCATTATTTGGAGATCAAGTCCTTTAATCAACTCAGCATCTACTTCCATGCATTCAACAACAGCATCTGAGTGTTCTCCTTTGCAACCAGAATCAATAACACTGCTGTCGTTCAAACTAAATGTGCCAGAATCAACTGGTACAACTTCAGAACCATCGTCTTCAACACAACCATTTGAGACAGAAGCAGCCAATTTAACATTATCACACATGGAGGCATCAGGTGATTTCTGTGTTCGTTTATTCCTTCTTAAACTTATGTCCTGTGCTGCATTAGCACATACGTCCCCAGTATTCTTTGCATCATCATCACATGGCGTTATGAAGTTCCGTAATCTACGTAATTCCATCCTGAATGAGCTTCTTGACCTAAGGGCTGGTGCTTCCTCTCTCTTTGAGACGCAGCTCTGTAATCGCAATTCTCCAGATCTTTCTTTGGAAGAGTAGGTTGTCGGCTCAGGTGTTTCAGAAACAACTGTTGTAGCAGCAGGCTCCTCAACTAGTTCCTCCTTATCGAGGGTAGCATCTACTAGTGCAGTAGCTGAAGCATCCTCAACAGAATTACTCGGCTCATTTTTATCAATGGTAGAAGATGAGGATTTTGGATGTAAGTCAAGAATAGCTTCAGGAGCTTCTTTCTGATCCTTTGAACCAAAATTACATGAAGAGTCAACTGAGTTCCCACCATTTGCATTAGAGTTGAACTCATCAACTTGGTCCTCCTTCAACTTCTTAAAACTATCAATAATCTCCTGGACTGCACGAACAAAATCAGCACCCTTCCCATGACGCTTGCCAAGAAGAGACTGTTTCTTCTCCTCAGTAAATGCCTCAACATCAGCAGGGTTACAGAAAGCACTGCATAACCAGTATGCTCAGTCAATACGGCAATCTTGCCAACTAAAATCATATCAGACTCCTATGCACTTAATCAAAAAGAATTGCTTAGGTCACTCTGGTCAATATCGGAAAACGTAAAATGAATATGCAATGCAAATTATAAATACTAATAAAAGAGAGAAAGAAATGTTTGCAATGGATAAAGCATGACAAAAGTAGTAAAAACACAGAAGGCTTTAAAGTCTTCTCTCCAATTACAAATAGAAATAAAGAACTGATGATGAAGAGAGTAATAGCTCGGCATCATAATAATACATATATAGAATAAACTGAAGACAAGGACATGTACATCTACAATCTACTGGACACATTGAAAGAATTGTAAGCATGTTGAGGTTTTCTTCTTCCCAGAGTAACAAAATACAAGCCACTACAAGCTCCCTTCTGTTCTATAAGAGAAAGAAAGCTCCCTTCTGTTCTGCAAGAGAACGAAAGCTGGTAACTTGGTAGTCAACAGTTAAATGCAACCAAAAGTCATAATCTCAAATCTCATTTTCACAACAGCCTTGAAACATATGAAGAATCACAGATGTTCCGAGGAACACATCAAAGGTAATTTACACACGTAGGTTGGTGTAAGTTTGCAACTCTAGTCACCAAAGAAAAGTTGCAACTGATTTTGCAAATAAACGAACCAACAGATTTTTAATCAATTACTACTGATTATAATCAATCTGTTTTTGAACCATAAAACTGCAACTTTACTTTCAAAGTTACTGAAGGGTTTTCAGGAGTTCTTTCTTAACACAGCTTTCACTAATATGGCCAACGCCAACTTGATTTGAAAAAAGCTTCCTGGGCATTAAAGTTAAAGACTACATGACATCAGTTAAATCACCCTAAAAAATTATCAGATTATGTATTTAAATATCTATTGTATACAGTATTTAGATAGGGATAAATATTTAACATTAAGGAGAACACTATAAATGAGATTAAGGGATTGGTTGAATGGAACTAATTTCTTGCCGTTGTGAAGGATTAAGGATAAGCAACTTCCAGACTTGCCAATAGTTTCTAAAGATAGTGTCCATGTACTAAACTGAGAATTCTAAATTTGGCCACAATATTTTCTTGCCGCAGAATTTGTTACTAGTCACATTTCATCACCCTTTAGTAGCTACTAAATATGGGAGTCCTTGTAGCTCAACCCTTTATGCTTAAAAGTAGAACTTGAGCCTCTACAACCCTTGTCTTACAAATCAAAAGGCCCTTGAGCTATAAAAATGGGCAGAGCACGCACATGGAAGGGTAGATATCTGTGCCCCCATTGACAGGGCGAAGGAGGAAAGATACTATCGAAATACATGTTATATGCTCGGCAGTAATATCCTAGTGTCACATGTTTTTATGAAACAAGTAGATAACAAAGTTAAACTCAGTTTTTATGATTCAAGTCTCATTGAAAGATAATTAGATTACCAATCAAGCCATGGTTAACCTATGAGAAAATAAACCTGTTTTTGAGAATGATCTAGTTTTTCATCGCCAGTAGTCCAAAAATGAACCCTGAATGTGAAACCTAACCCAGTGAGTCTTTAGACCCAAAAAAGAGAGGGGAGGGGCAACATGCACACTAAAGGTCTCTCATAGCTCCACCCACCCAAGATGTATTTATATAAGGACATGTTCCCTTCCCTGATAGTCTAGCATGTTATACCACAAGCCAATCAGATACTGGCGGCTGCATTCTTGTTTGAATGCATATTACTAGTCTAGCGACAATAGTTATCTAGCAAGCAAGCAGTCTTTATACAATATAAACTAAAACAACACATCTTCCGGCTATATTGAAATTCAACAAAAAGTACAAATAACTTCATAGAAGTCAGTTCTACGAGCACAATAATCAAATTCCAGATCAAATCTCTGTCTAACGTCTTCACACTAATTATAATACCTGAGACTATATATGCCACGAGAAACATCTCTCTCAAATTTAAGGATAATCAATAGATCCATATATAGTGATGAAGACATTGGTGGTACATATTATATATTAGTGATGAAGATATTGAGAATAGAAGATTCTTTTATCCCCAATAAAAAACAATAAACAAAAAATGATATATCCCAGATATCTACCACCAAAACCAGGTAATATCAAGCATGGTTTCTATATCAGTGACTGAATATTGACAAAGCCCACCTCTGAAAGCTTTGTTCTCTCTGTTTAATAGAAACTGTGCAACATTTGCCATACTCGTAGGGAAAGGACACTCAAAGTGCACCAACTTCAATCAATTATTTGCTTCATAATAAAATAGAGTGACCAACTGTTAAAAGAGCACCCTCCTCCCAAAGCTTTGTTTTCACTGGTTACTATATACTGACCAAGCTTTGCCACCCTAACGGGTACGATTCAACTCAAAGTGTACCAAGTTTACTCAATTATTTGCTTCAAAGGAAATTATGGTATAAATACAATCAAACAAGCAATCTTCAAGGTATTTGTGAAAAAACATATTTAAACTCTTCCTCCTGAGTTTGGAACCTGGGATGGCAATAAAACCTAATGAAAACACAATAAGAAAAGATACTGTTCTGTTCATCTCCATTATACTGATATCTATCATATTTTAGATGATTTATTTTAATCCTAGAATTAAGCAAAATGGATCAATAACGCAAGAGACATAGGTACAAAAGTCAATGAAACAAGTACTTGTCAACTTATTTCTGATAAACCAGTTTAAACTCTTCGTCCTGAATATGGATTCCTAAATAATTAAATCTAATAGAAATACTAACAAAACAAATTGCCATGTTAATCTCCATTCTCCTGTTATTTATTAAATCATTCATAATTTTAGATTTAAGTCCAAAGTTAAGCATAACAGATCAATAAAACACTGTCCCTAAAAGGTTTTCAGTTCCAACTAAATCAAGATTATCTCTTTTTTCTCCCACCGTACCATCACAGATCATTTACTGATATTGTAAGAGCATATAATGTTCATATCCAGATTTGCTCTATTCATATAAAAACGAATATACGCCTAACTAACTAACAACAATGAATCATCAGTATAAAATGTGCTTTACTCTAGCTTTCCCATTGACTTAGCTAGTGCAATCCAATCCTAACTGGGAAGACCACATGAAGAAATGTCTACAAGGTGAAGTATCATCTTCTAGTACAGGTAATACAGAAAAGAAAGCAGTGATGGAAATGAAGGACGGATACCGTGGCAGATTAAGGAACTAAATTACATTTGACCATGTTTATAGACAATAACATAACCGGCTTCACTTTTTCAGTACACTGATAACATAATACTCATACCTTAAACAACAGAACCATATTTTATAAAGTAGAAAGTTAACTTCCAACAATAAGTCTGATCTGAAAGGAAAGATTGTGCCTAATCAACTTTTAACTCGAAACAACAGAGTACAATCATTGAAGTTAGATCAAGAATGCATTAAGTACTCACATCTGTTGTGTTCCAAAGAAGAAAACGAGTACTTTCTTCCAATCAGCTGAGTAACCCCATTTCTCTGGCTCACTTACCTGCAAACATAAACAAATTAATCGGAACCTATGGGAATCTTCGATGGGAGAAAGTAAGTATACTAACGAACTTATCAAACAAAAATCACTGTAATTACTGCAGTTTCAAAGTGACTACTACCTGTACCTATGAGAATCACCAATATACTGAATTCAACAGTTCTAATACAACAATTCCTACAATTTAACTACAGAGCATCCATGCCAATCATCAAACACTCATTTTACACTCATTGAAATTAGATTAAATAGACTTAAACAACAGAAATCTCCTCATCTACCTAGCACACTTCACACAAAAGCTTAAAGTAACAAATTAAAACTCAGATCCAGAAAAGCCACCCCTTCCAATCCCTAGCCGGCACTCTATCAAACCTAATCAACTATTCACAAAAAGCATCCAAACCCTAACTGAAGCATATTCCCAACTCCTTAATCCTCTTCACCCGGCACACAGCTTAATCGAGACTATAAGAAATCGACTCCGAGCAGAGAACACTTACCGTAGCCGGCCAAGCCGGGAAGCCTTTGACTTTAGCAAGCACAAGATCGCCGACCTTCCACTGGCGGCTAGCCGCGGCGGCCTGAACGGATTTGCTAGCACCTTTCCTCCGGCTAGGCGCCATCGCAGAAACCACCGGAGCAGCTCCAATTCAATGAGGAACCGCTATTTGAACTGAAACGAACACCGGAACTGAGCTGCACGCCGCAATCGGGGAATCGAACAATTGTGGAGAATCTCCGGGATGGATTCGCCGGCATTGAAAATCGAGGATCGCGTAAGAAGTAGAGCACCGGTGGGACTGTGTAGAGCAGCGAAACCCTAATTTCGGAGTGAGAGAGAAAAGCGAGAGAGTTGGGGACTCGGGCGAGTCTGATAGAAGTTTTTTTTGTGGAAGAAGCGTAAACAGGGATATGAGAGAGATGGTTAGGTGAGAAGACACTAATGTGCGCCCGGGGGTTTATTCTTTTCTTTCTAATTTTGCTTTTATTTTTAAAGGAGTTGTGTGCTAACATGCGCGGCGAAAGAGTAACCAGTGCAGAGCTGTGAGGGCAACACGTGACCCACCGTAGCTAAAGTGATGTGATGATCGTATATCTAGAGATAAAGGCCATGCTTCGTCACTTCAATGTCGGACTGAAACTGAAGAGAGGTCGAGGGGATTGACTAGGCAGCGTTGGAATAAAAACGCATGGATATTGGGTATTTATATATACCCATTACTTATGGATAAAACTGATGGGTAACATGTGGCGCCAAAATATTCATAGATAAATAGATAATGGGTACTAAATATCCATATAAAATGTGTGGAGATGGCCATAAATCTGGATTTTAACCCAAAATCAAAGAATATCATCTGAAAAGGCGGGTCAAAATCCCGAACCGATTAAAATGAGTCAAATAATAGCGTAAACTGGTCTAAAACGATATGTTTATAGGTAGAACCTAATATTTCATCTTTACCGGGTTACAACTCAAGAAATAACCTCCAAATGTCTGGTCAATTATTAAATATGCATTGTTTATTGTGCTTGAAGTATTGTTTACAGGGTGAAAGCACAATCAGATATGAGAAACCACTCTGGGTCCTTTGTCAGGGCCCAGTTCATCGTAAAGTTAAGGAAAAGCAAGGGAAATTGTTCCCACATTGGAAAAGGACAAGGCAGGTTGCCTTTAACGCTACCATAAATACCAGCGTGGGCCTCCCGGTAAGAGGGCGCGCAACTTGACTATTCTTGAGTTTTCTGCTTAATTGACAGTATCTGACTTAAGCATCGAAGTGGCTCCCCTCGGTACACCCGGGGACGCCTCTTTGACGTGTTTGTTCTTCACACAGGAAAACTCGGAATACAAGGAAGTACGCTATTTCTGGAGCCGTGCCACCCATTAAAGGGACCACGAGTTTACCCGGAAACACGATATAAATCGGATTGGCTCTGGTTTAGCTTAAAAATCGGTCTAAATTAACCGAATTTTTTATATATTTTATATATATATGTATTATTTTTAATACATGTCTCTTTATTATTAGTCGATATATTTTTTATTAAGTGTCACTTTAGGAAGAAAAAATTTCTATCAAATTATATGTATTTATATACATTCATATGAACTCACATTCTTGAACAAGTATACTATTAAAAAATATATGTACTTTGACATTTAATCTAACCATAATTGTAAATTCATGATGAAAAAGAATTGAGAGAAAAGCCTAGATCACATCCCAGTCATAGAATCCATTTACGGTAGGTTACTTTTTAGTTTACTTGAATCTTTAACCATTTGTAGTAACTGTTTTACCGTAAGGGATCACAAAGTTGACTTTTCGTTAAGTAGAGAATTTGGAAAACTTTCTTCATGAAAGTCGTAGAGGACGTCGTTACGAGTTCGTGGACATGTAGCACGCTCAAATAGAAGTTTGTATGTGAAAGTTATTAACAAAAATGTAAAGTTATTGTGCAGTAAAATGACTATAAATAGGAGTTATCTCGATGAAAAATCAGATTTTTCACCTGGTCATTTCTTTCTCTCTCCCCGAGCTCTCTCCCTCTTGACCAAAAAAACCTACCGTCACCGCGCCGCCGTCGCTCCACCTAAGGCTGCCGCATCGGTCCCAAAAAGACGGCCTCTGAGTCTATTTCAATTCTAGGTAAGCCTTTCGACTTATCTCGCTTTGGTTTGAGAGAAATTCCATGTTAAATGTCTAGTGTACAGTAGGAGTTCTAGATCGAAATTATCCCTCCTCAGGCTACCAATTGGGGAGTTCTTTATATGGATAGGATGAGTTTTAGGAGTACTACTCACTCCTAAAGTTTGGTGGTTTGATTTGAGGTATAGAGGGAGAATCGAAGTTTTGAAGTTTGAAAATTTCGGGTTTTTGCATTTTTGTTCAATTGACCTAGTTAGGCTAGGATTTGGTCTTCAAGTTGAACTAGAAAGTTGTTCAGAGTGATGAGAGGAACAAACTGTGAAAATTTGGTGTCAATTAATGGTGGCTGGAGCTTGGCCGGATTTTCCTGCCGGTGGCGGAGCTGTCACCTTTTGGGTAGTTTTTCTTGCCCGTTAAATTATAAAAATTAAGAGAAGACCGTTGAAAGGCAGTTTATATTTTTTTGGAGATTTATTGGTTACGTTTAGTTTTTTTTGAATAATTGGAATTAATAAATGGATAAATAAATAGTAACCTATCATTGAAAAATTACCGGCTAGGCGTGAGAGTATTGTTAAGGGTTTTTATGCTAGCGGTGGAGTTGAGGCCGACTCCCCACGTTTTTTTCTAGAGGTGGTTAAGGGTGAACATTAAGGGACGATATTTAATTTTGATGTCCTTTATTTTAATTGTGGAGTTGAGACTTTAATTTTATATTTTGAACAGGACGTGGGGGAGCTCGAACTGAGCAGTCTTCAGATAGCCGACAGACTTAGCCGTATCTTGTGAGTAGAATTTTATTTTAAATATATTGCATGCAACGATTTTTTATCAAGTTTCTCTTTTATTTATGAGAATTTGGTCCATGTTTAATTTTTATGGGGATTTTGAGAAAATTTGGGAATTTAATATTTTTCAAAGATAAGTAAACTGGGAAAGAGATTTCTACCTTTCTCGTGAGTTTTAAATGATTTTCTAGGAATATGATTTATAGTTGTTATCACCATTTTGGGTTATGGAGAGGGATTATATTTTAAAATGGGAAACTTGGCTCTTAGATTTTAATGATTTAAAGTAAATCAGATAATCGGTTTCGGATGCCTGTGAATGTTTTAAATCCAATGTATATGGGGAAAAGTCATGGGTGTTTTGACTTAGATTTTGATTTATTCACCATGTGGATTTTAAGTATTTTCAAGTATATATATATATATGTATTTCTAGCTAGCATGGACCATCTCCGGATTGTATCTAGTCAGACCCTCTTCGGTGATAGCTGGTAGGAAGGACCCTACCGGATAGAGCCGGTCAGAACCCTCTTTGGTGGTAGCTGGTCAGGAGGACCCTCCCGAATAGAGCTGGTCAAGGGACCATCTCCGATAAAGCTGGTCAATAGACCCTCTTGTGGATTAGAGCTGGTCAATTGTTTTCTCGTGGTCATAGTGACATTATACCCCACCTTTTAAATTATGGATTTGAGCCAATGGAATTGTTATGTATTTAATTTAATCGTTTTCTAATGGTTGCGTGCATAAGGTTTTTTTTAGAAAATCAAAGGGAGAGCATTAAAGAAATTTGTCTTTACATATTTGATTTTTGTCCACTCACGCTAACATTTTCAATGTTTCTTCCGTGGGCCCTTCACTTTAAATGTTTAGATTGCAGTGTTCGATCCGACTAGTATTCGTGGAGGTCATGCATAGTTACTGCCACTTCTCAATCCATCAGTAGGTTCCGAGTTAACCTACTTTATATTTTTTCCCTACTTCTTCCATTATTAGTCGCTCTAATACACTTTGGGTTGTATTTAATCATTCGGTGAACTCCTAAGGATCTAGAACCCATTGTAGGATTAAAATTTGGGATTGATATTGTATTGCTGTGTTAAGCACTTTGTGTGTTTTTTATGAAATATTTCAGTGTGTATCTTTGTGGAAGATGTTGGAAATAGAAGCATGATTGATACAGAAGTAGTGGTGGTTGATGGATATTTAGAAGTGTTCTCTTTGAGTTGTTGTAAGTTAAGGGTTGTCCACTTTTCAAAGAAGACTTTGTCGAAATTTCAGCTGAATCTTCTTTATGAGGTGGTCCCCGCAAAATTTACTCCGGGTTAAAGAGGTTAATCTAGAGTGGGTCTTGACAAGAACTATATACGTTTTAATTTTATAGAGAAGAAAGAAAAAATAATAAATTTTGTAAAATGTCTCCTCTTATTGTTTTAAATTCGGGTCAAATCTGAAACTGATCCAACCTGATCTAGTTTCTGGTTGATTCGAATAATGGTTGATCCAATTTTAAAATTTGGTTCCGGATAAAGATTTTACAAATCCGAATAATTCAGATTGGATCCGATCCGAATATGCCCATCCTTAGTAACGAGTATGGGTAATAGAGGTATGGGCATGACACTAACCAACTCATAACTTTACAAACGTTTTTTTTAGGTTGAACCTCCACTATGTCATAAAAGGTTTCACAGGACAGGTATGAGATGACAAAATTTTGTAGATATGTCGTCTGATAAGTTTCAATGAACTTGGACGACAAAAGTTTAAAGTTTTGTAGTCTGAAATGGGAGAAAATTCATGAATTTCAATGTCCTACACATTAAATTTTTTGGTGTCTTAATGATAACTAAATTAACTGAAATTTTGCATAGATGATCTACACATTAGTACCTACAAACTAGACCCCTGAAATATTTTGAGGTAGGTGTTGTACATAATAATTCTCTCAATCCTTTGGTTCAGATTGGCTTCAAAATGTTCTTGGGGGTTACTGCATCTGTTACAAATTGGGATGCTGATGGAACATGCTGCAGTATTGTTCTGGAGGACAATCCTCTAGTTGACTTTGTTGAGAGATGTAAAAATTTAATCGAAAAGTGAGTCCAAAGTGAAAATGTGTAACGTAAGAATAAATAAGAACATATGTAGCTGGAAATCACTATATATATATATATAAGTGGGGATGAAACGTAGGACGAGCAACCTATATAGTGAAAGAGAGGACCAACGTATAGTGACGAGCAACGACGAGTGAAGCAGGACACATGGAACATAATTTTGAGCACTTATGTACACTTCGAAGGCACAAGAATATAACCCGAAAATGGCGTTTGCTTAACAGCTGATGTTCTGTTCAGTTGACTTTAGGCTAAGTTTAGTGAGTGAACAACCCAAGTTTGACCCGTAGGTGTGTTTTATTTTTTATGGCATGTTTGTTACGCGAGTTAGGCTATGACTCGTCTAATTTGTAGGACGACATGTCTCGTGTTCGGGTGAGACCAGGATTCATTTTATTGTTTTAACGAGCTTATGTAGCTCTGCGTCTTCCCACACCTACTTACACATACAGTTTAATCTCACGAGTTTGTGGAAGTATGTGTTTTAAGTGTTAAGAACTCCTATTTTTTGTTTTCTCCTCCTTACCTCAACCTCTCCAATCTCTCAGTTGTGCATTCTTTCATTTTGCCTCGCTCATTCACTCTTCTTTCAGTCCAATCTTATCATTTCTCTTATTGAACAAATTGTTTTTGACTATTACCATCAACCTCTCGACCTTCTTGTTCTTCACCGCCTCTACTTCCTCATTTCCTCGCCTGTCTCTCTCTATCAGGGCTGAGATGAGTCCTCCTACTCTTGATCCTGCTTCCGCTCGTGCTCATGCTCCTACTCCTATCCTGAACACAGTATATGAAGAAGCTTTCAACATGCAGACCTTTCTGCCATAGGTTATAGCTCCAAACATAAGACCACCGGAGCAGAGATGACAACCAAGGAAGAGAGAGAGGATATGTTTAAGGACACCATCAAAACAAATTTCATCCTGCAAAAGCTAATTGGCCAGAACACACTTCGCCACTCTTTGGATTATGCTTTCCATTCCTTTCATTACTTTGAACAAAATTAGTACCTTGAACTTTGAGAACTTGTACAGAGAAATGTAATTCTTCCGTTATATTATATTAACTACATGAACAGTCTTACGTCTCTACTTTTATTGTGTATTTTGAATCTTTCTGAGATAGGTTGCGATCCAAGAACATCTAAACATATGAATCAAAAAAATCTATCTACCTTCTTTTGTGTCTTGTGCGATTCGTAATTTCATTATGGCTTACATTATTTGAAGAATTTGGTGTCTAGATAGCTTGATTTGCTAACGATTTGACCGATTGGTGCTTGAATTCTTGAAATGGTAAGAATTGGTCATTTCATGTTTGAGCCTCCTTGAAGAAACCAATTTCCAATTTGAGAATCAGATTTTCGCTCTAGCTAAGGCTTTGAGAAATGGGTATTTAATGTTTTGTTGTTTTATTAGATGGGGTAATAATTAAATTTCATATTTGAGTGAAGGATTTTGATTATGGAGAAAGCTTAGGGAGGATGCGGATAACTATTACTTATAATAAAATTTACTTTATGATCAGCTCTTGTCATAAAGTATTAAAAACACTACCTTAAAAATCATGTCAGGAAAGAGCTTAAGTATGAAACTCTGTACCGCCGACGTTGATTAAGTTAAATTTCAGTTTATTCTTGATGGTTAGAGATGAGAAATTAGATTATTTATGGGTTATGATCGGCCAAAATACTTTTAAAAAAAAATGGGTTTCTAGTTACACCTTCAAATCTACTGAGTATACATCCGTATTTAATACACCTCCATTTCACTTTCTGACATGATTAAAACTTTAAATACATCTCTTCAATTTTTACAAAAGTAACATTTTAATTATTTGGCAATACAAATTAAGACACAATAGTTGATCTCCCCTCCTCAGTTCCTACATCTTCCTATTGGATTTATCTGTTCAAGATCTGCAACTCCAATTGAGTTTTTATTGTTGTGATATAGTTGAATAGATGACTATAGGTGATAAGGAAGATCTAGACTAGGATGAATAAAAATTTTAGTAACGAAACTTTGTTAATCTCCATAATTCCATCTTATCATATCCCTTTGAATTTTGACCAGTAACTAGCATCTTGTTTTTTGCTGATATCTTCCACTTTTGATTAAGATGAATGTGCGATGGATGTGAAGCTTAGTTGCAAAAGTAACAGTATAATATGGGGAAATTTTGTTGCGTGGCATATTATGCGGTGAGAAATTTTGATCGAAGTTCAAATGGACTCGATTTTAAAGTCATCCTTGGAACAAATCTGCTCGGAAGGTCCAAACGGTCTCCTTCTCCAAACCCTCTCCTCCCCGGTGTTGAAACACCGTATAACCAAACTATACGGCGGCGCTACTCTCCATCCCCTCCCTCGAATTCCACACCCAAAACCAAAACGCCACCGTTTCGCACATCCCAACCGACCCTTCCAAGACGTCGCCGAGAATCTCAACCTGAAGCTCGTCGCTGATCACTCTCTCCGCAACAACTTCCTCGGCCTCTACGACGTCCGTTCCGCCGCCGATGCAAGTGCGACGCAGAACCCTAGAGCGCGTGAAGACAGTTGAGGTGAGTGTATGTGAGGGTGAAGAGAGTGAGAGTAAGAAGAGTGATGGTGATTTTATAGCGGAGCTGCCGATTGAGCATCAAATTTACGAGATGGTTAGTGAGGCCCGATCGAGGGGGGTGGTCGTGTTTAAGGTTGCAGAGAGGCTGGGAATTGATAGGAAAGAGAATGGGAAGAGGATTGAGAGTTTGGGATGGTTATGGATAAGGAGAAATGCGGAAAGACTATCGAGTTTGGGTGCCCGCAATGCCAAATCAGCTAGTGAGATTAATGAGTCTGAAAGTGCTGGTCGATGTAAGTTTACTGAAGATTAATGAGTCTGAGTTTATATCAAATCCCAAGCTACATTCAGGTCATGTTAGTCTTGTAGCTAGAGTGATCAGCATGCACATCTACAAGAGTTCAATTTCCTTTCCATAGAGTTAAAGTTTCTAACGTATCTTATCCAATTGTCTCTATGTTCCTCGTCTATTGCTATGTAGTTAATTAATATAGTCTTCTTCTGGAACTTTCTTTTTCCTAGGTTGGAGGCAGAACCTTTGTCTTTCTCACCTCAGGTACATTTGCAAGTCACCATTTCCAACTGAATCTGGCAAGAGAGCTGCCAAATTTGCTCATTGGCTCCACACAAGAGATAGAGATCTTTTGGCGAGGGGAATCGATCTTCCTAATTACAGAAATAGTGTGGTGACCTCTTTCATTTGTTTAGGGGTGGGCATCCGAAACCGATCCCCAAGGCTCGTCCCGATTCCGTCCCGAAAATTCACGGGACGAGACGGGACTTCATTTCAAAAATTAAAGGCCCGACCCGTCCCGTCCCGTTTTAAAAAAACGGGATCGGGATCGGGACTTGTTGAATAGGGCCCGTTAAGACCCGGCCCGTCCCGAAAAAAAATAAATAATAATATATGAATTAATATAGACCGTTGGATTCATCGCTGATCAAAAAGTAAAATAAACCTAAACCTAACCCGGTAACCCCTCACTGCCTCACTCCGTGATTTCCTGATTTCCTCACTCCGTCCCTTCCTGCCTTCCTCACTCGGCGACTTCGGCGACTTCGGCGAGCGCAACGGCGCTCCTCTCCCTCGGCTTCCGGCGACCCAGGCCGCGGCGCTCCTCTCCCTCGGCTTCCGGCGCTCCTCTCGCTCGGCTTCCGTAGAATCGCTCACTCGCTCAGTACCGATTCTAGGTAGAATCGCTCAGTACCGATTCCAGCTCTCTCTCCGATTCCAGCTCTCTCTCCGTTTCCAGGTAACCACTCTGATTCAAATCCCTCTCTGCTCCGATTTCGTTTCGTTTCGGGTTGTGTTTTTGATTTCAAACCGGTTCGATTCGCTTGATTTTGATTTCAAACCGGTTCGATTCGCTTGGTGATGCGATTTTTGTGTTGTGGATTGATTTGGTTCTATGGTTCTATGATTGAACTTTGTAAAATTGCAATTCGCTTGAGTTAAAGAATTGCACTTTGTATCTGTAAGGATGAAACTGATAGTATGGGAATCATGATACATGTGAATCTTGTGTATCATGAGTCTTGTTAATTGCCTTTGCTGTTTAAGAAACCTAGTCGTTAGTTTTTGATTGTTTTAGACACCCAAGGTTTGGACCAAAGTAAACTTTGAGAGTAAGGAGATTTGTAAGATGATTAACTATGGCTGTGGAGTATGCAAAATTTTTCTTGGTTATTGGTTTCATAAGTTTTGGGGCATGTTTATCCTGTTGTTTTGTACTTGATTTAGATGGATGCATCATTTCTCTACTAGCCTTGCTTTAACCTTCCACTGCAATTCTGGTTCTGATCTTAACAGGTGCATTTGGCCTTTGGATATAGACATATAGTAGTGATAGTAGTAATGGTATTAGATAGTCATGGTCTTTGGGTCCCTGTGTTGAAGCTTTCATTCAAGATGAGAAGTTTAGAGTCCGGGTGTTTGTCTGAATGGATGACTAATTGTATGTGTCTGCTTCTGAGTTCACTGTCTACAATTCATGATTGTGTTTACTCATGATTTCTATCTTTCTTAATAGGTTGAACATCGAGTTTCCTTTTCAAGAACTCATGGCCAGAGGAAAGAAACAAATTGCCCGACGAAACAGTAGTGCTTCAGGGCTTGCTGATTCCTCGACAGCAACGTCACCTTCTGAGCCCCTTCTAATTGAAGATGTTGACACTTCAAGCGGGGCAGCAAATGATCAAGTTGAAAGACCAGAACAGGCTCCTGAAACACAACAAGCTCCTTCAACACAAGAAGCTTCTTCAAATCCAGATAATTCTAGTCTTGGGGATATGAGGGTTAAACGCAGTAAAGTTTGGCAACATTTCAAGGAATATCAG